>OX438982.1:2618372-3923808 GCA_949316085.1 Hypercompe scribonia
CATTATTTATTCGTGTGATAAGTACGTGTAAACATTACTATATAGACCTAAAAAAGTTTATATCTAAGCAGAGTTTGTCCTTACGATTCCAAGACCTAGGAAACTTACAATATTGTTAGGAAAAAAAAATAGCGCACGGATACTTTCCATACATTGTTTTGCAAATACAACGACTAATATTGTCGTTGTACTTTATATAATTTTGTATTGTATGAAGTAGTTTGTCCATGTGGTGATGGATTAAGAATATATAGCGTTACCACCCCTATTCATCCTGTGGGTGTCGTAAAAGGCGACTGAGGGAACCAAATATGCAACACAACATCATTAAAAAGAGAAGGAAAACTTGAAACAAATCCTATTCCAACCCATCTGACCAGCGTAGTATAGTAGGCCAAAACCTCCTTGGTAAGGAGAGGCCTATGTCCAGCAGTGGACTGTAAAAGGCTGTTTATGATGACGAAGGAGTTTTGTGAGGAATGAGTAGTACGATAGTGACAGACAGTGTTTACACTATCTGTATTTAAATACGCATGGTACATAACTCTAACTTGTTTACGATATAAACGACTATAATTTTACTTTTGAAAAAGATTTCTTTGGTGATAGTGTGGAGAGAGTGGGTGTCATGTCACTCACACAAAGAGAGAATTCTCTGATCAGATGAGGTGATCATGCCTAGCAGCCACGGCCCAACGGTTGATATTGGAATATTGTATGTATTGTTAATTGGCATAATACAGAACTAGTTACTCCGTAGTTCGATGTATCTTCGGTAGATGACGCTATAGTATGTTTTTGTTTCTGCTGTATGTGGAAGTCTCAAACAATAGTAATCCGAGTCAATCCACAATCAGTGCACCGAGCAACATGAAACACAGTACGATAGTTCGTCGAGTCCCACAATTTGTTTAGAGTTTTTCCGAGGTGCAAGCCCCAAGTAAATTGTTTCCAAACTAATATAAATTCGTCTTCAATGCCTTCTGTTTATCTGAGGAAATTATTTATTGTATCAGTCGCACACTTTGTAGCTAGATTTATTTTTGAAGACTTGTTTTATTTGCCTATGATTTTTTTTAAACTTTCTGGTGTGGTTGTATCTCTTATTTACTAAATAGTGGTTACATAACTAGAAAAATGGTCCGAATTATACGATTTTACAACATGTATTAGAGACTAATGTAATAAAATGTATAAATTTCGTACTGTAAAGTAATTTTTTTGAGAAATTGTTCTGTTAATTTTCTGTGATTAGTACTTAACAATTATAGTCGACTTAAAACATACCTGATTCAAATAAACGATAAAAACAAATCTTTAAAAAAATCTGATTGTTTTAGAACGTAACTAGAAAATTTCAGTTTCTGTTATTTACTTTGGTCGCCCATATCAATTAAGAGTTGTACATAACGATGTAGTCCTTGCCAGAGTTTTAGCCACGGCTAGCAATTTCAAAGGAGGCCAGTCAACTATGCAAGAGATATTACAGCGCACAAATACGAACAACCTAAAGCGACAGCATCCGTGCTGACGTGTTTCATTGATGAGTACAAGACCAGAGGCCAAATGGTGCAAGGGTGACAGTTATCGGGGTGTGTGTGAGCCTTACACAGCCACGATGACTGTCGTTAGTAGACTGTGTTATTTGAAATTAGACATGATAACAAAAGAAATTGGTAAATTACAAATCGACTACTACACAATAATATCGAGCAAGGTTTCCGGGTACTTTCTATAACGTACGGAAACAGATAATGACGTTGCCAATTAGAAATACTCATTTGAGCAACAAACTCAGTCATCGTGGTAACTGTGTAAGCCTTACACAGCCACGATGACTGTCATGCCTTTTACGTCCCCGAGCGGGGCGCACTAGGCCGCCATAGTGTGGGTCGCCACACTGTATTCTCTGCATTCGCGATGAGTATGGTGACCACAACTTTTGAATTCTATTCATGCTTTCAATCAGGCAGAGTGGAGTCACTTTGGCTGGCTCTTAAAATAAAAAAAAACGCACATACACAGGTGCACTCTCTGTTCTTTTTCTCTCACAATCCGATGGAACGGCTATCCGACACAACGAAGGTGAGAAAGTGGCCGATGGCTTTACGTGCTCTCCAAAGCATGGGGGTTAAAACCTCAACTTCTACACTCCAGACTGTTACTAAGCATTTCTATAATAAGAAAAACTTAATAATTTTTATTGGCTCGACCCGGGATTTGAATCCAAGACCTTTTGATTCCCAGTCATGTACATTAACAACTACAACAACAAGGTAATTATACCTACTTATGTAACACAGTATCGTAACACAAGATTACAATTAATTCTAAAAGCATATAGATTATATTAGTCGGGTATCGATTATCTTAGTCGATTAAAAAGGAAAGTCAACGTTGTCTAAATGACCAAGTAAATGTGTATAAAATGTCAGATAAGTTAACGAACTTTAAAAAGGAATAAGAGAGAAATGAAATTGTTTTTTTTTTCCTTACTCAATTGCCTGATCTGACTGCACGATTGGCCTAGTGGTTTAAGCTCGCAACGCCACTCTCTACTACGCTAAGTGTTGTGGGCTCAAATCCCACTTGGGACACCACTTTGTGTATCCCAAGTTGTTGTTCTGAGTCTGGGTGTTCTTTGTGTCCGTTTCTTGTATATTTATAAAGTCCCCCGCAACACAGAATTTATTCCTAGTGCGGACGTTGTCTTTTTATAAATACAAAAAAGGAAACAAAACAAATCGCAATCAACTAACCTATACGACTTTCCAATTTGTTATATTACTCGAATCTATGAAGAATGAACGAAAACCACGGAATCTTAAAATATAACAACTTAAAATATAATTATTTTAGTAGAGACACATATACATTGCAACTTTAAAAGATATGTTTGCATGTGTTGACTATATGGTTGGCAGATACCTAAACATCTTCTAAACCTTCTGTCATTAGTGTCACTAGTCACTAGTGTCACTAATGACAGAAGGGGAAGAAAGCATTAGCCAACATGTATCTAAGTCCCTAAATAAAGCCCAATAAGAACAAAACCATCTCATTATTAAAACAAGCCACACAAAAATCAACCACACTGAGCCACGTCTGAGATCAAAATAGCATTAACTAAATAATTTACTCAATTTGTCTCCTGAAAAACAAAGTCCAGATTTTATTCACGTGAATGTCACCTTACTTCGAAAAGAGCATTTATGCGCTGCCGGCATGTGTTTTTTTATCTTTTTAACTTACATTAGATTTGAATCACTCTGCCCTTACTATTGGTAACTCGATTTTTACAAAACTATGAGAAAAAGTGAGATTGTATTTATTAATGACAAACGATTTTTTCTATATTAAGAGTGTGCCAAAGTGACTCTACTCTGCCTGATGGGGAGCATGAATAAAATCCAAGAGTTGTGGTCACCATACTCATTGCGAATGCAGACAATGCAGTATGGTGACCCACACTATTGCAGCCTTGTGAGATGCTTATTCACGCCATGCTTGGGGAAGTAAAAGGCAGGACAGTCATCGTGACAGTATAAGGCTTACACAGAAACACGACAACACGGATGCTGGCGCTTTAGGTTGGTCTTCTGTGGGAGGGTAGTACCGCCCCGGTCGAGCCGGCCCGCTTGTGCTAAAATCAGCGTGGCTCTACTACCTATTATGTTTCAGAAACCTGAAAAAAATATTTGAAACAGATACAGGTTATAGTTTACTCTAAAACTTTCCAAGAACTTTAATGGACCATTTGTTTAACTCAGTTTGCATAAAAGTCATTTGATGAGTGTTTTCCTGAGGAAACAAAATATTATTATAGATTTGCGAAAGAATATAATAAAAATCTACTTAACTAGATTAAATATTACGTATCTAGAAGGCATACTTTAAAACTTAACACGATAACTAGGTTTTGATGTTAATCAAAATACCTAACCAAACTACTGAGCGTACGGTCTGGTAAAACCACTAATTTGATTTTTCAAGGTTTTAATAGACTAATCTAATTGCGGGGCAAGGCGTGTCTTCACATTTGTATTACTTACTTGCGAGTCTTATCTCAAATGAAGTGCAATGCTTCATAAATATTAAAATTCACACCTAAAATGTCCCTCGTCAGTTCTAAAATGACACCAATGACAACCATTATAGAGACAGCTTTGTTTCAATAATTAAAATAATCATTTGATTAGTGAGAATACCGCAGAAGAGCCATGCTTCAGCACATATAGGCCGGTTTCACCCCAGTGAAGTTACTACCTCACAGAAAACAGGTGTGGCGTCTTCCATATACAGCGCAAATAAAGATATGATATGACATATCTTCGCTCCACTAATAATCTTCTACTCTTATGTCCAACACACACCTCTTCTCTTGTTCATACTTCTTTTACTGTCCAATCGATCCTATTATGGAATGCGCTCCCGCTCGAGATCAAGAAAATAACTAATGGTAATGCTTTTAAAGCCAGGGTCAGAGAATTATACAAGAAACAGCTAGCAGATATTCTCCCTTAGTCTAATCACTTTATATACTATACTTTGTACTGTACTCGTATCTTTATTATTGATATATTTATTTGTGATTTCATCTCTATATACATCTTTTTCTTTCTTTTTTTAGATAATTCATTATGAATTATTGCTTGCAACTACCAACTCATTGCTTCTATTAAGGATACACGTGCACCTGCCATGTCAGTTACTGAACCACCTAAAGGTCGACTGGTAGAGAATGCCATATGGCATTAATTCCGTCTCATGCAAATGTATTGCAGGAAGTATTAAAAATAAAAAAAAAAGGAGTATCTAATCCCCTATCGTGAAATAGGAATTCTCGCACCGGTTAGCTTATATATAACTTCCCAAAATCAACTGATGTACCACGGCCCGCCAAGCATGTTCACCTCGGTCAGTCGGAGAAGATCCTCCCGTTATGTTGGAAGGACGTGACACCCATTCCTCTACACCAGGACATTAAATAGTTCTTTCACACTTTTCCAAGATCACTGAAAGACAAAATGGTAACAATACAATCTTTTGAGTTATAGTTATACTTGGAAGGCAATGTTCACTTACCAACCGCTTTCTATATGTACTTGTGTGTGTAATTTGACCCTCAAATACGTATTCTACACATGTACTAAACATTAAAACCCTACAGAACATCCTCAATTTGTAATTAAGATTATAATTAATCATGTATCGATACAATGTTAGCTGCATACAGTCAACCAATTAACTACTTGCTTAGTCAATTATCGGGATTAACCAGCGATTAACAAAGGCTTAGAGATACGAATTTGCACGCCGGCTGACCGAACAATAATCCTTTGCATTGAATAATGGATTACTGGTCAATTTCTATGAATATGCAGTAATTAACTGTAGGATATTATTAAATTGAGACGTTGATAATCACAAATTTTTTTTTATCACCTACCTAACATCGCTTGAAAAGGGTAGGGTAGCTTATTGGTTCAACTGATCTTTTGGGTGATCGCGTTATTCTTCGTGTCCAGTCCAAAGATAGTGTAAATTAGTAATTAGTATGGTAGTTTTGTTTTTGGGTAGCTTATAAAATAGGGAAGGGACACCGCTTACACACTTACCACTTTAGGTAATTACATTGCTATTTGTATCACCATTAAATATATCTACACGATTTTGATATCAAATTAACACACACAAAATGCATGTATTTTCTGATCATTAACAGCCGTAGTTTTGTTACATTTTTCGATATTTAATAAAAATACATATACTCGTAAATCCGAAAAGGTTTCATTAAATCTGCATGGCAATGAAATATGCACAAAAATATTTCATACAGAAATCCTATCATTTACGGGCTTAACGATAACCCTCTGTAAAGAGAATATAAAAGTTTTCTGTCGGAAAAAAACTATTAAATATATTTTTATACACTGGTAACTCGCACCGAACGCTGTCCGACTCTGTTTTATTTATTCTTCAATCATTGATTCTCTTTGTGATACCAATTTTTAACGGACTTACCCTTTTACGGCCAGTATTTCAATGTTTCAGAAAATAAAAAAAAACAAAAATGAAAATGAAATTTATTGTTAATGTACAAAGAATTTGTAATCGATAGAATAATCTATCGAAATCAAATTTGTCATTTTTATTGACCTTATTTAAACTCATTTTATGTAGGTTTACTGGGATGTATTTAAACAATATCGATTCAAAGCAAGCTGCTTTATTAGATCAAGTTTAAGGTTCGTGATCAGACACAGAGCGTCGCCACTCTATTCATCCCGTGGGTATCGTAAGAGCCGATTAAGGGAACCTAGATCTACAGGATAGAAAAGGAAGAAACAGTTTAAACAAACCCTATACCAACCCGCCTGGCCTGCTAAGTATAGTAGGCCAAGACCTCTTATCTAAGGTGAGGTCCATGTTCAGAAGTGGTCTATTAAATGGAGGTTCGTTTTACATATTTAGACAATAAACAATATTAATTTGTGTTCGATTCACTCTTAAATCTTTCACGTTCCATTGAGTAGATGACTCTATCGTAAATAAATACCAATGTCCACTTCATTAAAACTAATATCGCGAAACATCTCGGAAAATACAATTAACATGGCTTTTTATTATTATTACGAATTTCAATCAAATATACAGTGAAATATATTGTTCAATTGAGTAGTCTAAAACAGTGATACCACAATTTAGTATTTAGTACATTTTTCATGCAAAATTGTCGTTTTGACAGATGATAAAAAGTAACTAATTAGACTAAGGTGTCATCTAGCCTATTGTCTGAAGTGAGCTACAGTAAAACTTAGACTATCAGCAATTTGTCTACTTTTTTTTTCAGGTTGTGTACTATATGTATCAAAGTATACAAGTAATACATATTTACTCAGTACGGTCCGCAGCCGCTAAGTAGCCGAGCACTCAGAGAGCGCTACACGATCCACCACTAAGCTCATTTCACCCGCTTTGGTTTTATAAAACTGGGTAAATTCCAACACAAAATACGATGCTGTAGGATGTAATGTTTACTAATGGATATGTCATTTATCTGCAATAAAATTTTATGTACGTATGATGTACAAAATCTGAAGTTAATAAAATCAATTACTATTTTGACAGTCCAAAACTTGCTTTGGTTTTCCTTGAAATTACTTTCACTAATTAGCGACATGTATTTAATTTGGCGGTTGATCGACAAACGACGTATATCACAAAGTGCGCCCTGCGTACCATAACTAATATATTATAATAACACATGTGGATGATCGAAAAAAAAAAGAGTATTTGGCCGTAATACAATGATATGAACTATTTTGCACTTAAATCATTGGAATTGCATGATAATAATATAAGGTGAAATTGTTTGTCTTAAATATTAATAAAAGGCTGCGACAGCATATATCTACTTTTTATGTGGAATACTAGCGTATATTCTAAATAGTGAACCATAAACACAATTCAATTTGATACTTTTTACTGTGAACATTTTAGAGTAATTATCAAAATTTATCAAAATTGTTACATTTGTGGTTTTCAGTATTTAATGTAGATGAACTTTATCTTTTATAAACATTGAACCACCGTTAAGCACTTACTATGAAGAAGTAGAAGTAGTGGGACAGCCATACTGCATGGTCCAATTTTAGTATGAGTGCGAAAGTAATTCTGTTTGTCTTTTAAGCGTTCACCGCTAAACAGCAGATTTTAATTAACATTGCAATGGAGATTCTTTGATTCTTGAGGAAGGACATAGCTTCTATTTACAGCGATAGCCTGATGAAGCAAGAAATTTTGAGCTATATTGGTCGAAGACAAAATTTTTAGTCGTATATGTCATTTATTCATGTAATTATCAAACTTACGAATGAATTACAATAACATTCAGTTAATAAATTCTGTGTTATTACAGGTTATAGATCAAAAATGATTCCTAAATAGCCACATCCAAAGCCACCATTAAATTATTTCATACATCTCGCCTACCTCCCCAAGAGTCCGTTGGCTGAATGAAATTTCAGTAATTTGGTAAAGCGAATGCTAGGTACGGGTCCCGGGCGGGATTTTCTTACAATCCGCGCTTTGTTTTCAAGTCTATTCGAAGCGGAACGTCCAAAATTAACTGATCTCCCTTGTCCCCCGTACGTTAATATACCAATGATGAAAGAAATGAAAATCCCTGCCAGTTTAGAGATCATTCTAATTGGTTACGACCTGGTTGGTGTCTGCTGTCTTTTTGTCTCTTATGGATGTAGCAATAAAGAAGATAATAGCTTAATACATTTGTTTTCTGAATTGTTTTGTTTTGAATATTATCTGTTTGCGCAGATTAAGAATGTTACCATTTCGATGCTTATTTCATCGTTGTTATGATTTGAAGTCCTTACGATATATATATTTACAAAATTTGCTTATTTCTTTAGAGATTTTATCATTTTGCGTATTGCGTTTCTTAGAACACTTTAGAAATGTGTATAACATAATCAACTGTAAGTATAATTGTTCATATTCATCCTATTGTACTTGTAATCTAAGTATTTGAATAGGTTTGACTATAACATTTTATTTACACTTTATACACGCTTGTGGTGACTGATTAAGAATACCAGAGTGTCACCATCCTTACTCATCCCACGCGTGCCGTAAGAGACGACCAAGAGAATAAACTACGAAGGACAACACACTGCCAGAAAAAGGTAAATTTGATACAAACCGTTTATTTTTTTGTTTTAACGTGTGGAAACCCCCTCGAGCCGTCACTCCACCGGGGTTTACGGCGGGGTGGTGTGTCGAAATCGGACCGACTAAAACCACACGGTGTGCCACTCTGCGCCTGAGATAGGAAGGATCCGGGAACCGCTGCTATTATGACATCTAGATCCCTCCTAGCGCCTGCCTGCTAATGTGGGCACCATCTATGGGTAAACTCTCTATTTTAGGTGACGTACGGCACACGCGGGCGTCGCCTCCTCGCGGCTGGCCACTACAGCGGATGGAGGGGAAAACCCGTCCCGTCCACTCGCGGCCACACTCAAGGCGGTATGAGGCGCTGGTACGCGTGCCTCCGCCGCCCGGTTCGCCGGCAGCGAATTGGGTCCGAGTGGAGATCGTTCTCCCGGGCCTTCTCCGCCGCCTCCTTCCGCGAAATTACGTCTTCGCAGAAGGTTGCGACCGCGGTAAAACAGCTGTCGCTACCGACCATGGAACGTATAACGGCACATAGCGAAAGATCTCCGCCAATAACTGTAGTGAGGACCCCACTGGGTCAGTGTCAGTCGGAAGGAAAGGGTCCCGTACTGTCACCCTGCCCACTCGGTGATAACCGGTTGGAGAGCCTCAACCCGTCTTGCCAGTGTGGTATAGTAAACCAGAACCAGCTTTGGATCATTAAAAGCTGTTGATTAATGTTGGATTAAGAAGATTAATGTTCCGATTAGCTTGCCTATTGGTCAGCATTTGGTGTAGAGAAAAGGCCTGTTCCTTGATTACCTCCCAAGAATCTTTCTCCGAATTCAAATAAAGTTTCTAATCAGACTAAAAAATTGAGTTTAGTGGTATATTAACATAGTAATTATTAAATTAAAATTATTGAGCTAATCACAGAATTAATGAAACATCTGCTTTCTCACTAACATTTTTGTTAGCTTCATCTACATGTTCGTTTATTTGTAATCGATTACTGTGCGTGTTTTTTATTTTACATAAACAATTTTTTTCTATTTTATGATTGGAAACAAACACACAACTAACTAAAACACTGTATTATTACTTAAATTTGGCTAAAATACTTGATTGATGGGTACTAAAATGTAGAATGGAATAGAAATTAACAAGTAAGGACATGGATCACTTTATACGGATTCCTGGGATAGACACGAACAATATATTATTGAAATAACAAAATTATTTTTCAGTGGACTATATTATTTTTTTTCCAAAGTTTAGTATCAAGTCAAGTTATATAAAACATGGATTGAAAATAATAATTGAAACAAAGTAGTTCCTTACGTTAATGTTTATTTGAAGATAACAAACACCTTAAAACCAAGTCAAATATGTACATATAAATTAATATTGGTAAAAAATTTTTGGTAACTATTGGTAAAAGATTCAAATCTTTACATTAAATTTACAAGAATAAACTGGTTCATCATGGTTTAGCTTCTGTTGGTAAACGGTTGTTGATTACATTTGCAACAAAAAAAGAGTGCATAATTAATACTGTTCCTATGTATTATATTACACAATATTAAACATTGTACAATTTAATTGAGTTTAATTTTTTTTTACAACTTCGACTCTCTAAAAGTACTCGAATCACCATATCAATCTACGAGCATGTCTATGCAAAAATTATGCCTTTCTAAAGTGTTTTCGATGATTCTTTTCGTGTCTTTTTTGTTTTTATAAGTGTAAGACTTCATGTACAACATTTTTATTTTTTTAAACACTTATATATCTGCTCTCCGTTTTTAAAGAGAGTCGCCGGTACGAAAATGAGTCTAATATGTGTTTAAACAATGTAAAACTGTTTGATTATTCTTACCCGATTATCGAGAGACCCTTCGTGCTCAATATCCAATTGACGCCGACTTGATCCAGTGCAACATTACGTCGATCTGGTCTGGAGCTGTAAACGAATGTAAAGATATTAATATAAGTTACAAAGCAGTGATATTCAATTACTTTTTTTGTGTAAAATACTTCAATACTCATTCGACGCTACTTGGTACACACTACATCGGGAGGAGGAGGAAGTGGAGGAGGCTTCTCCTTGGACACCTCCTCGTGTAATTTTTGAACTATAATAAACAAGTAGCTATCAATTATTTCTATCAAATCCGTGCAGCTGTTATGGAATATAGTGATTTGAAATAAAGCCGATATTTACGTTGCCACTGTAGAGATTCGTTTTGCCTCTTGAAGTCCTGGATGGATTTCTTCGTCCGCTCCTTCACGAAGCAAACGGTCTTCGCCAACAGCTCTGCCTTGCCGATCTAGGGGTAAAGGTCCACTCTAAAGGAGTACGCAGATGTGATCAGCATATAACAATCCACTCTATAATGAGACAGAGATCTAAAGATCATTAAATATCCATTTCAAATGTCATGGAAAAGAAACTTTTTGTAAAAATAATATCGATTTAAAAAATGACTTCCTAAATCTTGCTGAAGTATATGGTACTGTACTAGTAGTAGTAGGTAGGTAAGGCATTAGAATTCTAGAATGTAACATAACATCCAACTTGTATTTTTGAGTAAGCTTGCTTTGTCGAAAGCCTATTTTTGCGCTTTTCACTAGTCTGTTTTGAAATATTCCAAGAGGTAGATTTTCTATTTTGTGAAAGGCGGTGCTTTCTTTCATCGCTTACCTCATTTCAACGGCGCTGTTTTACATGATTAGTGCGTTTAGCACGTCTACTCATATTCACACAAACAAAATTAGATATCAAACCACAGATTCATTAAAATTCCAGAAAGGAACAAAATTTAAACAAAAAAACCGACTTCAATAAGAAAATATTCTAGAAAAATTACCGATTAAAAAGTATAAAATAGTTACATATTCTAGTGTTTACTATTATTATTATTTTTGGAGTCAGTGTCAACCAACGTAAGTTAACATTATGAGTCTTTTTTGATACCGCTTTTGCGCTTAGTAGGCAAGAATAGGTGCTACACAATTACGCCCACAGACGTAGCAAGGCGGCGCGGGTGGGTCTAAAGTCGCGGTCGGTTGGGAAGGGTGTACAGTCATATATTTGTGTCATTGATCTCTTATATTGTCATATTTCCTGGGCTGACACCGACTCCAAAAATAACTATAATTGCAAACACAACAATTTATGATATTTTTTTTACTTTTAGTGCACTTTTTATTTGAGAATACTTTTTGTTTGAAGTCCGTTTTTTTTGTTTGAATTTTTATTTTAAAATCAATAAATTTGTTTACGTTTTTTAGGTAAAATTAAGAGCATTTTTTTAATAGTTTTTAAAACATTTTTATAACAAATTGGCTGTGCACGTTAAAGTCAATGTCTTTTAACAACTTGACATAACACAATAGTAACTAAATACTATGATACTATATATAAGTAAAAAGACGTATAATATCATTGTTTGATAGTTGCATAAATTGCACTCATGCAAATCACACTCATCGCAGAATTATCATGTAGGCACGAATACCAGGTGGGAATCAAGCTGCTTCTCATTGACTGGATTGACTGGATCACTTACCGCTAGTCCAAAAGAGCAGTATCTGTAAAGTAGGTACTGCACTAGGTAGTAGAGCCACGCTGATTTTAGCACGAGCGGGCCGGCTCGTCCAGGGCAGTACAACCCGTCCACAGAAAACCAACCTAAAGCGCCTGCATCCGTGTTGTCATGTTTCGTTGGTGAGTGTGATACCAGAGGCCCATTGATGCAGGGGTGACAGTTATCGTGGTAACTGCCTTACACTGTCACAATGACTGTCATGCCTTTTACGTCCCCAAGCGGGGTGTGAAAAAGCATCTCACAAGGCCGCCATATTGGGGGTCACCATACTGAATTCTCTGCATTTGCAATGAGCATGGTAACCACAACTCTTGGATTCTATTCATGCTTTCCATCAGGCAGAGTAGAGTCACTTTGGTAGGCTCTTAATATAGAAAAAAAAAAGTTCATTGTTGACTATCTCTATCTTAAAGATTGGTAGAATTTTCTAAAGCTAAAGAATATACATAACTTTAAAAAGGCATTTTAAAAGAGATTCTAGAAAATACTCTATCTCAACAGAAGTATTTGCATTCTTGCAATAAAAATGACAAACAACTTGTTCAAGTACAAAGCTATTTGAGCTTGCAATCCGAACTTACTCGAACTTGTTCGTGTTACCTAGTTCTAGAAACTACCTTCCAATGACGACGTTAGCAAATTACTTATCCAGGTAACTTGTGAGTTGGTAATTCCTTTTGAACACGTAAACTACATTTTTCATTATGTCGGATCACGGACTTGTTTATTTGTTTAGTGAGTTATTAAGTAACGATACAAAATAAATTGCAACTGTTGACCCTTCACACACTAACTAAAGTTTTATTTTATTAAGATAAACATCACGTAGGTATAGCTACCATCATACAAGTAGTGGCAATGGGCAGGCCACATCGCTCGTAGAACCGACAACCGTTGGGGAAGAAAGGTTCTCGAGTGGCGACCACGTACCGGAAGACGAAGCGTAGGTAGGCCCCCCTACTAGATGGACCAACGACATAGTTTGAGTCGCGGGGAGCCGATGGATGCAGTTGGTATCCAGTCGTACGGCGTGGCCCTCTAGGGGGGAGGCCTATGTTCAGCAGTGGACGTCTTCCGGCTGATGATGATGATGATGATGAAGTAGACTATTGATAAGACAGCCGTAAGTGAGATGTGTCAAGTTCTTATCTAATAACTTCAGACATCTCACAGATATCTAATCCTAAACTTGGTAGAGCCTGTACTATGATAACCAGACTGCTGTTAACGTAGAAGTATCCAATCTATTTAAACACAGTGCTTAATTACAAGCAAAGTTATCACATCGAAAATATTATCAATATTACTCAATCATATTCAAAGCTATCGGACCCTTTACTATGTGGTATGAAGGTGTTCCCCAGAGATAAAACGTATCAATTGATTAATTATCAACAAAGTATCGGTTCATCCTTGTCAGAACACACAAATAGCGAAACCAGTAATGTCTATGTAGATGATTACGTTACTGTATGCCTGTGGAAGAGGAGACGATCGCAATTCGATTTGTCATGCTTTTTCTTTCAGTTTTAAACAGTATAACGAGGAATAAAAATCTATAATGCGTAGTATTATTTCAAAATACTACTGTGGTGTGACTAACATGAATGTCGCCACCCCTATTCATACCGTGGGTGTGTCAGAAGCGACTAAGGGATCAAAATCCGCAGGGCAACATCACTAAGGAGAAGGAATACTTGAAACAACTTCTATACCAGTCTGGTCAGCATGGTAGAGTAGGCTAAAACCTCCTCGCTAAAGAGACACCTATGTCCAGCAATGGGCTGTTGATGATGATCAGTTTTTTGCACGCCAAAGAAAATACTCATACAGAAACATAAATATCGATATGAGGTCCAATGGGCATGACAGCCAGAACTTGAAGATGGCAGCTTCATCCTAAAAAGCGATATGTCCCAGAAAATTTTTGAGTGTATAATTTTGTAAATATTAATTTGAATTTTACAGTGGATTTCAATAAATACTCACACACACTATTTAATTAAGCACATATGTTGCTGCGCGGTTGACGTGGTGGTTCAAGCCTTCGCCGCTTTCTACTGTACTGAGTATCGATGGTTCAAACCCACATGGAACAACACTTTGTGTGATCAACAAATTATTGTTCTGAGTCTGGGTGTTCTTTGTGTACGTTTCAGGTATGTTTGTAAAGTCCACCACGATACAGGATTTATTCCTAATGTGGGAATTGTATTTTTTTTATGAAAAATAAAAAATTAAGTACTACACAAGAAGCACTTGTCTTTCAAATATCTCCAGGCTTATTTAACAACTTAAATTATTTTAGTATTCAAAAAACAAAAGAAGTTAAAGTTTTATACCCGAAGGTCATATCCTTACCAAGTAAATAACGAATAATTTCTTCGAAATAAGTAATATTTTATACATAATTTCCATGTACATTTTTTTTTCTATATTAAGAACCTGCTAAAGTGACTCTACTCTGCCTGATGGAAAGCATGAATAGAATCCAAGAGTTGTGGTCACCATACTCATTGCAAATGCAGACAATACAGTATGATGACCTACACTATGGTGCCCTTGTGAGATGCTTTTTCACACCCCGCTTGCGGATGTAAAAGGCATGTCAGTATAAGGCTTACACAGTTACCACGATAACTGTCACCCCTGCATCCATGGGCCTCCGGTCTCATACTCACCAACGAAACACGATAACACGGATGCTGGGGCTTTTGGTTGATCTTCTGTGGGAGGGTAGTACTGCCCCGGTCGAACCGGCCCGTCCGTGCTGAAATCAGCGTGGCTCTACTACCTAGTGGTACATATGTATTGGTACTGTAATCTAAAGATGGTAAAATTACCTCCGGATAACTCATTACGATTACATTTGTAACACGTATGTGTTTAAGTTTCAAGCGCTGAAAATCGTATTTATGGAATAACACAATTCCATTAGTAACCAAAGTACAAATTGCTTATGTACCCTTGCGTCACGTGGGAGGTGGGCAATTGAAATGGACCAACCCGACCATGTCATGCTTAACACAATATGCCTCGGTCGTCGGTGTATTCGTGTGAATTTGTAGGTTGGCTTGTAACTACAAATACAGTCTAGGACACTACACGATAGGCATGAAGGCTATATTTGTATCTGTGTCTGTTTAGGTGCAGAAATAGCTTCAATCGACTCATTTTCCAACAATTTTCTGATTATCTCTAACTCATAAAGTGATAAACCTTGTCATTTTTTTTAGGGCTGTCTCTCTTATCAGTATATTATAAAATACTTTTTTGATAGGTCTGTTGGTCTTCTTCTTCTTCTTCTTCTCAGCCAAAAGACGTCCACTGCCAGACATAGGCCTCCCCCTAGGTTGTCCACAACAACCGGTCTCGTGCCGCCCGCATCCAGCAGCTACCCGCGACCTTCACCAGGTCGTCGGACCACCTTACGGGGGGTCTACCAACGCTGCGTTTTCCAATACGCGGTCGCCACTCCAGAGCTTTAAGGCCCCATCGGCCATCGTTTCTGCGTGAAATGTGCCCCGCCCACTGCCACTTAAGGCCTATTGGTCTTATAGTATAAATTACACAATATAGATTATGTTTATTTAACCTTATTTGTCTTGAATGTGAATCGAACCCACGATGCCTGGCTTAGTAGTCTGGTGGGTACCAATCATCTATACTGTCAGAGTGTAATTAATGTCACATACAACTTATGTATAACATGTATATATTTAAAAAATTATAAGTAAGCACAAACCGTGCCTTGTTTGGGATCATATATACACATATATATACATCAATCTGATCGCACAACGCACACGTTTCTATTTCATCATCCTTGTACTTCCAATAGCGGTCCTTCGAATCCCCGCAGAGTATACAACGGTAGTATGACGTCACTTCACGTCATGCACTTCTATATTAACGTTTCACAGCAACCTTGCCATAGAAAATACAAGGTTACCTCCCTGCCTGTATTAGCTGCTACCCACGCTTTACGTCAAAGACTATTGATTCAAATCATGCCTAATCAAAGCCACCTTAACTCAGAACCTATATGTTAAAAATTTATTAACAAAACGGATGAAAACGATAATGATATTTATTTCTGCAAATAAATCTTTAGCTTACTAGAAGACATCGGTATTTCCTAAGACTCACTCTTGGAAGAGATACCAAAACTAACCACCGAGTTGTGTGTTCTTTTAAGTCTGTGAACGTTGATTAAATAAGAAACATGTGAGTACAGTATAGAGTCTGAGTTGGCTGTTTGAAGAAAAGACCATAGTTTCGAGTAGACCTATCCATACAGACAGCATACGAATCTAGACATCGTGTTATCTAACCAGTGTTAGTTAAGATTAACGACCTGGAGCGCGATGTTTTTTTTTGGAGGCATAAGTTCAGAATTAGTAATTAACAAACAACTATCTAAACCATCATCATCATCAGTCTACTGCTGGACATAGACCTCTCCCGTTGCACACCACTCTGATCATAATATATAAAATATTATCTAAAATATGATTTATATACTTTAATTATATTTAAAATATTTTAATTAAAAATCTGCATTCTCATTACATTAGTCATAAAAAGTGGTTCTATTTACGCGTTCACTTTTAATAATATAAAGTTTCTGTACCAGAATAGCAAAATATTGAATTGTGATGTATCAGTGAATCATCTGTCAACTCTACTGCTTTTACATAATCTATGAAAGTTAACTATGAAATGAACAAGCAAATGCATCGAGTTGGATTACAAAACGTGGTAATACAGCAGCCTTGGGCCCTTTGCGGCGAGGCCAAGGACTGAACGAGGATAATAGTCTGCCTCTATATTATGTAGCTGGCGTAATCCCTTTGTTGTTCGCAGTGGGATATTCTGATATATTGTGTACTAAGTCAGTTTCGTAGGTTCACTTGCATTGGCTTTAGAAATATTTCATTTTATAAGTAGCAACCTATCTTCTATCGCTTAAAATGTATAGGTTTAATACTTGCCACGTTAACTTCTGAGAATGTTTACGCAAAACTAATAGTTAACCGCAGTTTTATCTGAGTGTTTAACTAGTCACTTAGACTGATCTCTTAGGCAAAATATTTTTAACTACATCAGCATTAGCAAGTTTATTTTTAAAGTGATTGCAATACTTTGGAGTAGTATAACACCAGTCAAAATTTGCTCTTAATTGGGTAGAAAATTTAAGTCAAGAGCGCTTTTGCTTGTCATTTTTACCATCATCATCATTCCACTGCTGGACATAGACCCCTAACCAGCAAGGAGGTTTTGGTCTACTATATTACGCTGGGTAGACGGGTTGGTATAGTTTGTTTCTAGCTTTCGTTCTCTTTACAGTGATGTTGACCTGTGTATTTTTACCATATAAAAGGCAAACGAGACTGTTTATCAATAAGGAAGTCTTGTCTTCGATTCCCGGGTAGGGCTAAAAGTATTATTTGATATTTCTTACAAGGAATTCTTAATAACACCCCGGAATATGAAAGTTGATGGTGTTTCACGTCCAAGCCTTGCCGAGCACATTAAGCCGTCGGTACTGATTTGATATGAAAATCTACATCAATCGTGACTGAGAAGTCAGTTTCCTGAAATAAACTGACAACTAATTCAATCTTCGAATTCAACTCATCTTTTAGGTTGTGAATGTCTGACACCAGTCGCTCCGTAGAAAGCTGATATTCAAGTAAAACCAGCTGAATTGCTATTATCCAAATAATTTCAGCAGTAATAAAGGCTAGAAACAAGAAGGAGTCAGAGTAAACGAGTGGAGGGTTAACCCTGTGAAAATTGACTATCGTTGCCGTTGAACGCTTGTAACTTGGGAGTCCGAAGGACTTTGTTTATTTATTTATTTATTTATTTATACATCATGCACTTTATGTACATAGGCGGACTTAATGCCTAAGGCATTCTCTACCAGTCAACCTTTGGGTGATGCAGAGAAAATAGGAAGTAGGTGCGTTTTAGGTGTTGAAAAGAAGAAGTAGACATAACAAACTTTCATATACTAAAATTAATACAAATACATAAATACATACATATACATACTTAAGTTGATGTAAGTCTATATACATACATACACAAATAAATATCATAACAAGTATAAGATGATAATCATGTATTGGTTGATTCTACCAGCTGTTTCAGTAAATACTGCTTCACTTTTTTCTTAAAAGTAAAAGCGTTGCTAGCCATCCTGACTTCGAGGGGAAGCTCATTCCAGAGAAGAACGGACTGCACAAAGAAAGATGAGCCAACAAACTCAGATGTATGGGAGGGGCAACGAAGGAGAAGATTCTTAGAAGACCGAAGCTTTCTGTCGTGATTGCTACATAAGAGTTGGAAATAAGAGTTTAAATATGTTGGCGAAGATGGGTTATTAAGTAAAGAGAATAGAACAGTGAGCGCGCGTAATTTTCGGCGTAGACGAATTGGTAGCCAATTGAGCTGCGAACGGAAAGAGGATACATGGTCATATTTACGGAGATTATAAACAAATCGAATGCAGTTATTAAGAAGACGGTCTAATTTATCGAGAAGATCTGCATTCAGGTCGTAGCAGCACACATCACCATAGTCGATTAAGGGGAAGATAAGAGTTTGCACAAGCATAGTCTTGGTTTTTACGGGCAGGAAATTTCTCAGACGATTTAGAGCCCGAAGTGTCCCAGTAACCCTCCGGCACTGTTTTGCAACTTGTTCACGCCAGGTTAGTGTGCAATCGAGGTGTAAACCTAAATCTTTCACCGATCCACTCACAGGTATGATAGTCCCATTAAAAGTAATAGCCGGGAGAGTTTTAGTGTCTACTCTGTTCATCGACCGGTGACTTCCCACTACGATAGCTTGACATTTTGTGGGGTTCACAGATAAACCAAACCTTTGAGACCACGTGTTGATTGTTTCCAGATCGTGGTTGATCATTTGTATTGCACTCGAGATATCTTCCACTTTACTCTGTGAATAGAGCTGTAGGTCGTCGGCATACAGATGATACGCACAACGAAGTTCCAGGGACAGGAGGTTAATATACACAGAAAATAATATAGGAGAAAGAATGCCGCCTTGAGGAACACCAGAATCAAGATCACACCAGCTCGAGGAAGATCCATCGACATGAACAGATTGCTGGCGGCCCCGAAGATATGATGAGAACCAATCCAGTGCTTCAGGTGAGACCACAAGATAGGAAAGGATAGACAGGAGTATATTGTGATTGACTGTGTTGAAGGCATTAGAGAAGTCAATTAGTACCAAAACAGTAACTTCAGTGTCTTGCATACCTGCCTTGATATCACCAACCACTTTAAGAAGAGCAGAAGTAGTGCTATGACCAGGCCTGAAACCCGATTGAAACGGGCTCAACAGGTTGTTTTTGTAGACAAATTCAGAAAACTGTTTGTGCACACAGGATTCTAGGACCTTTGAGAGGAAAGGGAGGACGGATATTGGTCTGAAATGGTTGGGGTGTGTGGGATTTGGATTTTTAGGTAAAGGGATGACACAAGCTTTGCGCCACAGTGATGGGAAAATTCCAGAATATAATGAGTAGTTTATGATATGGGCGATTATAGGTAAAATGTGGTCAATAATTGTTACGATCATACGTCGGCTGATTTTATCACAACCAACAGCGTTGGATTTGATAGAGAATATGATCTTTTTGATCTCACCCGACGCAACCGGAGAAAATCGGAAGGGATTTATGTTAGGGCTATTTAAGCTTGTCAGGTAGTCAAGAGTGCGATACTCGGTTTGGGAATCCAAATGAGCAGATAGAGAAAAATGGTGGTTCAAATCCTCCAAACCAACCGTCCCCTGCAGACCACCCGACCGCTGCTTACCAATACCCAGAGTTCCAAGGAACCTCCAAATATTGGCGGGAGAAGAATGGGAGATGTTGTCAAAAATGTGTCGGCGTTTGGCGTTGCGTATCATCTGGTTGCAGCGATTCCTCGCGATTTTGTATAAAGTGCGCTTTGCCTCGGTACGGTCCCTTCTGAATTTGATAAAAGCTCTATCTCTTCGTCGCATAGCCAAAAGTACCTCTTTCGTCATCCAGGGAGCAGGTTGCCTCTTTACTTTAATACTTTTGATGGGTGCGTGGTTATCATATAGAACGAGAAGTATGTGATTAAAGTTATGAAGCTTCTCATCTATGCTTATAACTGACGTTACTGCATCCCAATTCAGACAGGCAGCATCCCTAAGTAGCTTGTCCAGATCCATACGAGCAAAACAACGCATGCGCAAAACTCTTGGTTGGGGTTTAGGTGGTTTAAGGGCATAGGAGAGGAAGATTAGATCGTGATTGGAGAATGCCGGCGCATCAAGTTGACCATGGTTACGGACAAGCGTAGGGGCCGACACCAGTATTAAATCTAACCAAGTGTCCACCCCCAGGCTGTTATGATGAGTTGGCTGTAGAGGTAAAACATGCATACCGGTCGACTCAACAATCTGAAGGAGTTTGCAGGCACGTGAGGTAGGGCGGGTTAGGTCTGTATTGAAATCTCCCATGATGATGTGATGAGTGTATACAGACCCCAAGGATTCCAGCACTGTTTCCAGACTGGAGAAGTAATCTATCGAGGGAGGAGAATACACTGCCCCCAGGACCACCTTAATTCCTCTCACAAGGACCTCAAGAAATAAATATTCTACGGCAGCCGAAGAAGAAGAAGAGGGAGAAGAAGCCAGAATTTTAAAAGGAAGAGAACTGTGTATGTAAATGGCAACTCCACCTCCCCTCCTGGTGACTCGATCATTTCGAACAAGGATATAGCCAGTGAGAGGATAGAAAGCAGAAAGAAGATTAGGTTTGAGCCAACTCTCCGATATCAGGATGGCATGAACGTTGGTGCTACTAAAAGCCTCAGTCAAATCACTATAATGACTGGGTATGCTCTGTGCATTAAGGTGACATACATTAAGCAGGTGCTCTGACTGACGGTTGAATGTAAATTGTAAGCGTTCACCTAATGTCTCAGTTATAGAGGCAGAACTAACATCTACAGAGGATAAAGTAGACTCGTGAGCAGTATTGTCAGAATCATAATCATCAGTTATCATACGTATTAAATATAAGCAATAAAAATATACTACAAAATAGTAAATAAATATAAATGTAAAAAAATAAAAAAAAAAATTGGAATTATTTATACGATATCTCAAAATATGCAATACCTTACTATGTTGGCACGAAATTACTCCTCTGCACCACCCACCAGCTAACACAACACAAAATTTGACAATAACAACTAAAAAGAAAAATAAAAATACAAGTGAAATAAAACGTATCAAATAGTGATAGTGTAAACAGAAACATTAACAGGTTACGTTGTCCATTAACGCATTTTCGAACGCAACCCGTCATGCATATGTCACTTTACGGATGTCAAATATGATAAGTTAAATATGTTGTTGATGTTAAATAAACAATTAGACAAGGCCAAGTAGACACAAATAAAGTAAGACTATATTGTTTACCTGCCAGTTAGCCGACGAGCTACGTTCAGAAAAACGTACGTTAATGTGAATAAGTCCGATGTATTATATTTTGACTGGACTTTTCTTGTGCGGGCCAGACGACTTATTCTCTTTGCCACTTCTACCATGGTGCCCCACTGCATGAAGAGCTTTTGGGTGCTTTGAAATCAGGTCCGACAGCTCCTCAACGGTAGTGATCTTACACCGGATGCCGGCAGCGACCATAACAACAATTGTGCCGTCATTAGTCCAACATGCACGAGTGCCGAAGTGATTCCGGGCCTTGGCAAATACTGTCTGTCTTGTTTTGGTGAGAAATTCACGAACAGAAACGGCGGAACCTTTAAGTGCAGATTTAGCCCTCCAGGCCGCCGACCGGAGTTGCAAGCTACGAAATCTCACCAAAATGGGCCGGTGATGATCTGTATCCGGTGTCCCTAACCTGTGACAGACAGTGAAGGACTCCGCAGTGCACGTTTTCAGTTGCAGCTTGTTATTGACTATGTCAAGTGCCACTCTGCCACAGTCTTCACCATCAGACTCCACAACCCCCATGAGTAGAAGTGCTTTACGACGATGCCTTGTCTCTATGGCATCAACAGCTTGAGTGCATTCTTTAATCTGCTTCCGTAACAGTCCCAACATGCTGTATATTAGTTCCCGAAAGGTTCGGAACTCCTCAGCAACTTTTGCAACCGTGTCCTTTGAGGTACTTGTACCTTGAAGCTGTGACTCCAGTTCCGCCATTCTTCTAGTGAAGGACTCCTCCAGAGATTTTTGAGCGGCTTCAATGTTCACCAACTGTGACATATTGTTGTGTAGTGTAGTGCTGGTAGGTGGTGGCTACAAATTGGTTAAGATCCACACATAAACTCCTACAAACAAGTGCAGTCCAATATTATGGTGTATTAAGCAAGAACTTGTAATAATTTTTAGGAAATGTAGATATTTTAAATTAAATACAATTAAGAGCAAATAATTTTCTGTGTGCACTTTTTGACACCTACCCTCAAATTCCTTTGCTTCAAAACTTTGCTGGCCTTTGAGGTTGGATTACGCTATCTTGATGATCACCCATTGATGCAGGGGTGACAGCTATCGTGGTAACTGTGTAAGCCTTACACTACCACGATGACTGTCATGCCTTTTACATCCCCAAGCGGGGTGTGAAAAAGTATCTCACAAGGCCGCCATAGTGTGGATCACCATACTGCATTGTCTGCGTTTGCAATGGGTATGGTGACCACAACTCTTGGATTCTATTCATGTTTTCCATCAGTCAGAGTAGAGTGACTTTGGTAGGTTCTTAATATAGAAAAAAAATCTTCTTAAAGCTGTAAACATCGCATCAGTACTAAGACTATATATTGTTTGTATGATCTGATTATCGATCCATAAAAACACATAGAGATTAGTTGATTTTTTTAGATACTTAAAACAACAAAATTAGGCAAAATTAGTTTTGACTGATCAAGAGTTTTAACTACAACATTATATAATCAAAATGTATTTTGTAGTAAACCAAAATGACTAGGCATCGTACCCGCAAACGAACGCGAGTGGACAGGCTTAGAATTAGATGCGAAAGTTCGTAAACATCTGGCGAGAACTTTGGAGAAATTCTACTCAAACTTAAATACTAGCTGTTATATAATTATTTTGTTGTTCAAATTGTTAACAATTTAGACGTGAACAGACGTTGTAAGTTGCGTTAATAAGCCAACAACTTGGCCTGCGGTGGTCTACGATACATGTAATTTGAAAATATTAAAGCCATCACTGAGTTTTTACATACAAGCTTAAAACAGAACAATTAATTGTCGTACGTCGCCTAAAATAGAGAATTTACCCGCAGATGTCTGTGGTAGCGGGCAGGCGCTAGGAGGGATCTGGATATCGTAATAAGAGTTGTTCCTGGATCCCTCCTATGTCAGGCGCGGAGGCACATCGTGTGATTTTAGTCGGTCCGATTCCGACACACCAACCCGCCGTAAACCCTTGTGGTGTGACGCCCCGAGGGGGTTTCCACACGTTAAAAGAAAAAGAACAATTAATTGTCACAGAGGTCAACTGTGTGAAGGTAACGCGAGATTCATTCAATTTAGTAAAACTGTAGAGATTTTTGTCAGTCAATCACTCTTTTAATATATAATATATTTAGATATGATAATGTACTCTTAGCCAATTTTGGCTACGGTGATCTCAAAGGAAACCAGTTAGTTAGCTGGTCTCCTTTGAACTTCTGCAGTTGCAGAAGCAATATTATTGAGCTCAAGTATGCGCGCAAACACGGCTGCACTCTCTGTTCCCCCACTCTGATAATCCGACGAGAGAGTTATCCGACACAACCGGGTAGTGATCTATGACCAACGGCTTTAAGTGTTCTCCGAGGCATGAGGATTTAGATATCAACTTCAAAACTCCGAACTGTTATCAAGTATTTCTTCAATCAGAAAAATACAATGTCACTTCCTTACCCCAACCAGGAATCGAACCTGAGACCTCTAGAACAGCAATCGCATATGCTAACCGCTAGATCAAGGAGGCAGTTAGCTTTAAGGCATAGAGAGTAGAGGAGTACATAAGTCACCTGGCCCCCTATCGTCGACCGTGGACGCCAGCAACTCAACAGTTTCGAATGGATTACCGCGCTTAGAGCACAACAAATAATTAATATACTCGTAAAGGTTACCTCTATATCAGTGAAGATGAGTAAAGCACCTCACTTTGATACGGCGAATGCGTTACCTTCTTTAGGAGTAAGGACCGTAACGAATTTGAAACATGTCGGACATGCCCGATGTCGAGATTTGAGTATAACAATGTTATCTTTCTTAAATGTCAAAATCAAATGGAAAATAAAATGGAAAATCTCTCTTTATCTCCGACTTCTTGGGAACACAGAAACCAGGAGTATGAGATGTTACCTTAAAAAATCACCCTGATGGCCAGACACAGACGCCTTACTTTAAGGAGGACCAGATTTCATTTTAAAGTTCATGTATCCCTTACTGCAGTCCCAAATTTACCACCAGAAGCGTTGACCTATTTTTAATTTTTTAATCTAATTGTCATTAAACTCTTTTCTATAATCTTATTGGTTAAAAAATCATTTGACTGTAAAAAAAATAAACTCAACCAACTGCCTGTATTCGATTATCCGATTTAATTAATCGACAAGCAGAAT
Source organism: Hypercompe scribonia (assembly GCA_949316085.1). Lineage (NCBI taxonomy): Eukaryota > Metazoa > Arthropoda > Insecta > Lepidoptera > Erebidae > Hypercompe > Hypercompe scribonia. Next base: position 2,643,348 of record OX438982.1, read on the forward strand.
AATCGGTAAAAGTAAGCCGCATTGTTATCGATATGGAATCAAGGCTATAATTGTGAGATATCAGTGTCGTAGGCCGTTATTATAATAGTAGGTTGGCATGGCAAACGGCCATGATGACAGGTGTACAGTAAACTGTTGCGTTTTATGATCTCAGTGAATAATCGAGTCTTTAAGGTATGCGCACACTGTACCATAACACTCGTTTCATGTTACTGTAACAGATTACTTCTGTGCCGCAGCATGTTACGAGCCTGGTTCATAATTCATCTTCCTCATTCTTTCATAAATCAAGAGCGTGGTCATCTTTTTTTTTCCTTTTTTTTTATGGCGACCTACTAAAGTGACTCTATTCTGCCTGATGGAAAGCATGAATAGAATCCAAGAACGGTGGTCGCTGTACCCACTGCAAATGAAGACAGTGCAGTATGGCGACCCACGCTCTATGGCGGCCTAGGAAGGGTCTCCAATGTTACATTTAATAAAGCAAATTGATAGGATTTGCCATAGAGCAGTGATAACTTTTCAACTAAGCCTGTTATACGTATCATTAAAGCTTAATAATTATCATCACTATTACAGTTTTGTGGGGTATATTTGTATTTTCATGTCTACTACTCAAATACTATTAATAAAATTATAATTATCATAATTCTAGCGTTTCAACTTTTTAAAATCAACCGTCTAACTTATGGTAGATAGGGGATAGCCCATGTATTTAATAAACATTAACACTTTAACACAAATTTGTAAGGTTTTCTTATCAAAAGTACGGATATCTACAATAAGGATCATTAATTAAATTTAAAATGTTGGTTTAATTCAATCAATATTTCAAAAACGGGTTTGACTATTTATAGGAAAGGACTTTCGATACAATTTTACTGCCTGTTAGTATCGTAGCACTTTTTTATTTTATCATATTGAAATCTTGTATCGAGGGATGAAGTTGACACGGAATTTTAACTTTAATTGTCAACAGTTATTGAACGTGAGAGTGTACAAGCACCTTTAAATACGTGCATACTTAAAACTGATTTCCTGGTAAAAGAAAAGTATAGTTCGATTATTTAGCAGTGAAATGTGAAATTATTATCGAAGATTAGCATACCGATATGTTTCAAATGGCTAAAAATATTAGTTTTATATGAAGTTACGGGCCTGCGAGCCTGACCAACTTGGATTGTTGTTATCCAATACACTCATAAGACGAAGATCCCTTTCCTGCCTCTGCCTTCCTTTTTATCCAACCCCTCCTTTCAACATCATAGAAAATCGGTGTTAAGTAATACTGTCGTTGCTTTTCACCGAGTGGATGATGTTACTGGATCCCAAACTCTCCCTTCTGACGACTCTAGGAGGAGACACTCCCAGAATGACACTTGTATCTCTCGTATCACTTGTGTCTCGAGCAGGTGCCACACACACTCTTCGTTTTCCTACAGAAGACTTTCTTCCTTGGGTACATATTGTATACCCTGTTGATGGCAATCGTTCTATTTCTGTTACTTATGTGATCCAACTAAAATGACAAAATACATAAAAGCAAAAACGGGATACAACTCTACGTACTCCTTCACAGATAGCAGCGTGATTGTATTCATGTAAAAACACTAACTATTTCACAATCTACTCATTATATACAAAGCTTGTCAAGATAATTCAGTATCTCTAAGTTTTTATTTCACCCACACCTTCCGATGTTAGCTTTGGTCTCCCATAAAGTGTGTATATCTATGTAAAAATTATTCATATAGTATGCGACCCATTGTAACGGAAATATAAACTGGGTTGGCGAGACGTTGGTTTCACAACTTATACTGAAATATAAGAATGTTTGAGATTTGCTAGTGCAGGAAGTGGTTCATTTTAAATAACCAATAAATTGTTCTATATTTAATACAAGACTTTTGGTTATTTTATTTTGAAACTAACTATAATAACTAAAGGGTCGGCAATGCGCACGTGATGCCCCTGGTGCCGCAGGCGTCCATAGGCTGCGGTAACCGCTTACCATCAGGCGGGCCGTATGCTTGTTTGCCACCGTCGTGGTATAAAAAAAAAATAATTAACCTAAAATAAGTAGTAACTAGTTACTTTAAACTTTTTTTTAACTGCGACTATCAAATAAATTTTAATATATCTAGGTGAACGAATTCAAAGTTTACTTGTTAACGGTAATGTTTTCGATATTTTTTGTACAATATATATCTTAAAAGGATTTCATAAATAAATGATAAATAAATAAATAACCTCACTCATCTCACACAGGGCTGACTGATTCTATATATATATATATTCTATATTAAGAGCCTGCCAAAGTGACTCTACTCTGCCTGATGGAAAGCATGAATAGAATCCAAAGAGTTGTGGTCACCATACTCATTGCAAATGGAGACAATGCAGTGTGGTGACAAAACACTTTAGTAGCCTTGTGAGATGCTTTTTCACACCCCGCTAGGGGATGTAAAAGGCATGACAGTCATTGTGACAGTACAAGGCTTACACAGTTACCACGATAACTGTCACCCCTGCATCAATGGGCCTCCGGTCTCACGCTCACCAACGAAACACAACAGCACGGATGCTGGCGCTTTAAGTTGGTCTTCTGTGGGAGGGTAGTACTGTCCCGGTCGAGCCAGCCCGCTCGTGCTGAAATCAGCGTGGCTCTACTACCTATCAATCTAGTTCTTCAGTTTTGTTATTCCAGCTTGTCTATAGAAGTGTTGAATGAATTGACATTCATTTAAATTCAGAACGTCGATGTTGTTAACACTTGTATTTGATTATCACTAAGTCATTACACATTGGATTCAAACGATAACCAACATTTTACGTAGCACTTCGAAAACTAACAATAAAAATATAAATATGTAAATTATAGAAGATTTTTATATTTACATTTGTAACACAATTCTTTTCTATGGCAACACAGCAACATCTCTAGTAGTTTCCATTTGTTATAACCTCTGTGCTATTTCACCGTTGTGTAGAACGGGACGTCTTTATGGTTAAAATGGTAGCGAGTATGACAGTAAATTTCCGAGTTACTTTAAACCTGTCCAGGTCTGAATAAATTTTGGTTTTTATTACTTTTTATGAAGTAGAATGTATATTTTAAGGCTAAGGTTAGTTTTGAAGAAGTTTTGTTTGATAAACGATGACAACTGTACCTCAGTGATCTTTGACATAAAATGATAGAAGGGTACATAGATTTTTTATGTCAGAAAATACATTTAGAAATATTAGAAGTTTTTTTCTTAAATTACTTTGACAAATAAACACAACCTTGGTTAGTTAGACCAATATGATTTTTTCTACCTACGTTTTTATTGGAACAAATGTGACACAACTTTAAATTACAAATAATTCCTTTTGTAAACATATTTACTAAATCACATGTTGTCATTTACAAAATTTCAACTAATAAATTTTAATAGAAGTAACTATTTTTTTTTTTTTTAAAAGATAACGCCCGCACTAGGGATGAATCCTGTCTCTCGGGGGACTACAAAATAAACAAGAAACGGATACAAAGAACACCCAGACTCAGAACACATAAAGTGTTGTCCCATGTGAGATTTGAACCCATAACACTCAGCGCAGTAGAGAGCGGCGTGGCGACCGCTTAAACCACGAGGCCAACCGTGCAGTCATACTACTACTAAGAATTGCTGATAGTTACAAATACTAATTCGTTGACTGATAGAGAATGCCTTAGGCAGTAAGTCCGCCGGTAGCACTTGAGCATTAATTTCAATTATAAGATAGTAGTAACTCGATAATCCTAGTGTTTTGGGGGCATTTTATTTCTTTTTGTAGATTTTCTCTATTAAATAACAAAAATGACTTATCTATGTGCGAGTATATAAAGGTTATGTACTAGTCACTTAACTGTACTTTGAATATTACTTCGTAATTTTCTTAAGTTTATAAAACATTATATTGTTCGTTTTGAAAGATTTTTCCTAAAAAGCATGAAACTACTGCGTTTTTTGTGTCCCTGCCTTGGCGATAAAGTGACATAAAACCTTGCAACTTTGTCATCTATGGACTTAAACCACTGATATCCATAAAAAATTGTTATAAACAGTGACATGTCTAAGCATATCGTTGTTAGTTTAAAAATTCGTAAAAACTTGGCAGAATATTTCTACCAAGAGCTGTAAAATCATCACCAACTACGCTACCTAGTACTATATTACTACCTGAATACTCTTTCAACCTTTTACAGTTTACACTGTCGCCATCATGTCGCTGATCACAAGGAAAAATACGTTTGTACATCCCAAGCATTCCCTAAAATGATGTAAAGGTTACCCTACATCTTTGATCTGTATAACTCGCAAACAAAATCACGTCTTTTATTTTCGAAGTAATAGACAGAAGTATAAAAACACACATTTCAACGACTATCATTCTAGTTACAAATACGTCTTTATTGAAATATATACGAGAAATTATTACTTTGAACTTCTATAAATTACTAGCTGACCCGGCAAACGTTGTTTTGCCATTTTTACTGAAATGGCTATTAAAAAATAAAGGTTGATCGTAGAAAGGTGAAAATTGAGGATTGTATGTATTTTTGTATGTTGTATCATAAAAAAATAGAAATTAAAAATTTTGTCTAAAAAATAAAAAAAAATTTAGGGTTGTACTACCCCTAACATTTAAGGGGATGAAAAATAGATGTTGGCCGATTCTCATAGATACTGGATAAGCACAAAAAATTTCATCAAAATCGGTCAAGCCGTTTCGGAGGAGTATGGCAACGAAAACTGTGACACGAGAATTTTATATATTAGATGTTATATTCAATACTGAATCTATAAGCTGTCAATATATTATCTTATAGAATAAAGGCAAGTCAAAACAATTGCAGTATAAAGCAAAGCATACAAAATAGCGATGAAACCGACAATGTATGGTGTCGAATGTTGGCCCCTCAAAGAATGTCAGTCCAAAAACTATACCCAACAAGAATGAAAATTTTGACGTGATCTGAGGGAGTGACGATAATGGACAGGGTCTGCAACGAATTTATCGGAACGCAAGTTAACGGAAAGGAGATTAAGGTGGTTTGGACATATTATAAGAAGGTCAGAGCAGTACATCGTCAGGACGGTTCTAAGTCTACTAGAAGTCTACCAGAAGCCCAGAATGACCTCGTTTGACATGATAGGTCAGTATCAATAAGCTCCTGGATAAGGAGAATTTGAGATGACGTGAGACGTCACAATAAAATAATTCTTTGTGACTTGACAAAGACAACCATCACTATGCCTATACAGAGAGATTTTCTACACTCATACCTGTTTCGAGGTCTTAGGGGTTTTTGCCGTCATGTAAAAGTGTTGACTTCTGGACTATGCTTCACCATGCTCATCTAGAACAAGCGATAAAATTAGAAGATAAAACCAGCCATTTAATGGGTATCTAACCCCACAATAAATTATATATCTTTGAATTGCCTGAACTTAACCGAAACGTTAATCAATTCAAAAATACTTAAGTTATACTACATCGCGTCTGTTCCTATTTAAACAACTAGACGCATATTATGGACCATTTTTTCTATTCATCAACACGTCAAACCAATTTGTTTATTCTGTTACTAAGAAACAAAAAAAGATATAAAAAGCGACTGGCTTTTAAATAAATGAAATGTTTCTAATGTTGAACTGCCTTAATGTATAAAAAGCCATTCCTTTTAAAAAGGCCAAGTCTGTAGGTAAAAGTAATCTGACAAGAACAACACACATCAATTTGTTCACGAAACTGTCGATAAAAACTCCTTTTAAATGTTGGTGGAGAAACAATATTATTAAAACACGAGCCGTGTCTACGTACATATATCACTCCCCACCTGCCGTCTGCCAAAAATATTCACCTTTTGTTTTAGATGAAAATCGAAAAAGAATCTCGCCTTCATTAATGAAGGGTGTAAGTTACGCGGGGGACTCTGTGAGGGGTCTATTCATGAAATGTACGATATTTTGTTTATTTTTGTCGTGATTCTCGTTTGAAAAATAAGTAACTAGTAACGGCGATATTTACTTGGATGGATAAAAATGTTGGATGTTGTGAAAGCCTCTGTGATGGTTAGGTTAGTTCTATGGCAGATAAGTCTAAGGAAACCTTGAAAGCAGAGAAGGTTGACTGTGAAGTAAGACACTGTGTGACAGCTATTAATCACAATTTGAGGAGTATTAAATTTCGGAAAAGAAAGTCGTTTTAACTAGATTAAGCGTGACAAAGATGTGACAATATACTGAAGAGTAATGTAGACTTTTTGATCAGAAAAGGTAAAGATCTAATTCGTCAGTAAAATACAATCATAGATAGATAGAATAAAAATAACTCCAATTAGAATAGATTTATCTTATCACAAATATCATTAAAAACTTCAACGCCAAATTAGGTAACACACATATATGTTTAGTATAGGAACACTTTTTTAGTCAGAACACGGGCCTTTTGTTAATAAAACAACTAAGTTTACAACAATTACAACTCTAAATGGCAACAAAAATGCTTAACATCGCTCAGTATATTTAAAGGCTTCAGTAACACAACGATTGCACGATTCAGATAACCGAGACAGCGCCACCTATCAACTGGCAGGTTGAACCTTGCGTAACACCTTCGACAGGATCAGTAAGATTATTCTTTAGCTTTTGACAAACAATTTAATTTTCATCTCGCAAAAATTTGATACACCAGAATAGGCACTAGCAAAGCATTTTTAATTTGTACTTGAAGTTAAAACCGGAGGGCACATGAGATGGTTTCGCGAGCCAACGAAAAAAAAAGACATTTTGTTTTGACACAACGAGGGGAGGCTGATTGAAATGCTAAAAATATTTTGTATACACCGCTTCTGTTTGTGAATTAAGGTGTAATGTGTACGTAATGTGGAAATGTTAAATGTACCGTTGATTTAAAAAAGGTTTTTGTTACTTTTTCAGGTACTTTTTGACTCTATGAAGCTTTATTTGAATTCACAATTATTTTGAAGCAAACAGCCGTTATGAGAGTGATTTGAATAAGAGTAAGTTATGTTTAATTTTACTTATGTACATTAATGGGAACTTTTGTAGTTGAAAAATTGGCTTACAAAAATGTAATTAAAGTATTGTGCTTTAATTACATTTTTGTAAGCCAATTAATGTTTACTTTACATATAGAACGACTGGAGGCTCCATATTTTGGCTTTGCTGCCGTGGAGGCTCTCCAGCCGGCCATCGCCGAGTGGGCAGGGCGATAGCATAGTACCCTCTCCTTCCGACTGACGCAGGTCCTTTTGCGGGCACGGTTGCTTCGGCAAGTATCTGCACTCGATCGCCGGGAGGGAGAGCCCAACCAGATTTCCACTCATTAGAGGTGATGACACTCTGATTATTTATCCATCACGGATCACGCAACATACCACACAGAACCATCAATTATAGCGGTGAACGAGCTCTAGAGTGGAGACCACGCCTCGGCAAACGTAGTATAGCGCGGTCACAGGCCAGGTGGAATGACGATTTGCGCAAGATGGCTGGCAAGAGTTGGATACGACTAGCCCAAAATCGATCAAAGTAGCGTGCGATGGGAGAGACTTGTCCAGCAGTGGATTACGATAGGCTGATGATGATGATGATACCACATAGATAAATTACACCCAAATTAATCTCAAACCATCATTATAGAATCTGTTTATTCATCAGCCGCGACTGTTGCCTGTACCACCAGTTTTATGTATAACGAAGGTAATCTTAAACCATGAACCAGACAACATAAAACTAGAACTTCGACTGCTGTAATAACTGGCAAGTATGAGAAAATCATAAAACATCACGGAAAATATAATTATCATAGCTTTTTGTTACTATTACGTATTGAAATCTAAAATACAGTGAAATATATTATTCAATTGAGTAGTCTAAAGTGACGTCACAAGGTTTTGTTTAGTCAATTTTGCATAAAAGATTATCATTTTGACAGATGTTTAACAGAAGTTAATTTGACTAAAGTGTCATCTAGCCTATTATAGTTAATTGAATAATAATAATTTAAGAGAACGGTAGAGCAATGTAGCAACTCGTACCGCAATTCAACAATTCAAACTACTTTCTATTCAGACCACAATTTCTAAGACTATCGTTTCGAAAAGAATTAAAACTATCGCTTGCCATGGCATAGCTTATCGCTGTAGCAGACGGCAATTAAGCAGATTGCGTTTATATGGGTTCCACATAAATCAGGGATCCGCTGCGTTCCACGCCGTGCTGCGAATTCCCCGAGGCTGTGGTCACTAGAGCAGCGAGCTTACTCGGCGACCGCACTGTTTATAAACACAAACTAAAGCCTAAATTCTCCATAAAAGACGAAGTGTTTTATAGATTCTTGTCAGAATCTTAATGAGGGCTTGATCATCAAATTCTGTCAGTAGGCCGTTTTTTTTATGTTGTTAATACGCTACTACACAACTGTACTGTAAATGAATACTTAAGCATTTCACTTCTTATAAAATCCACCATTAGTGTGTAGTCAGCCCGAGCAAACAAAGAAAACGTACTGTTTTATGGTAATCATCTTTTATGGTGCTATGAAAACTGATTTCACACATCAATTATCACGCATTGGGCAGCTTTTCACCGACGTAGCGTGCCATTCAATACACACACATTATAACAATCGTTATTACATTATCTATATGACAAAGGCACTATTACGCTGTTTTCATGGCTCCACACAATACTTAGCAATATGTCTTCGTGTGATTTAGTTTAACGTAATTAACGCTTACCGATGTAGACATTTTGGAGCTCCGTGGGGACAAGCCCAGTCTTATTTGATGCGCAATAACATTTGTTTGAGAGCTTTGCCCTCAAATTAAAGCAATATTTTCTTTGTTTCATAGCTAGAGCTAGATAAAGCAGTATTTAATACTGGATTCAAACAACAGTAACGTGTGTATATAAGTTTCAAAGTCGTTTAATGTTAGACGGCTTGGTTATGACGCCAATTGGGTAGATGACTGTATCATAAATAAATACCAACGTCCACTTCATTAAAACTAATATCGCGAAACATCTCGGCAAATATAATTAACATAGTTTTTGATTATTATTACGAATTTCAATCAAATATACAGTGAAATATATTGCACAATTGAGTAGACTAAAACAGTGACGTCACAATTTTGTATTTACCACATTTTTTATACAAAATTGTCATTTTGACAGATGGTATAAAGTAACTAATTTGACTAAGGTGTCATCTAGACTGTCAGTTGTCGACCACACTGAGTCGTATATCTCTACATAATATATATGGATACAAATACACAACTGTTACTTGCTATTGTGTATACTACAAATTTAAGCATAGTTTATGGTTTAGAGGGACAAACGCAAAGATAGGTTACCTGGAGGTAAGCAACCACTTCCACTTAATAAAAGTCCACAACTCCACAACGAAGAGTCACAAGTATCCTTTAAGTACCTCTCCCGAAGGTTGTGGGTATGAAGTTAGTAGGAGTGTCGGAGCAAGCAAAGGCGCGCAAGCAATGCACACATTTATATGATATTGGACTCAAAGGCTACGGCGCGAGGAACAGCTCTTCCTTCCTGTGTAGACCGGTTAAAGCCTGGAGTTCATTACCAGCGCACGTGTTTCCCTCCCACTATGATCCCGGGTCCTTTAAGGGGGGGTTGAAAAAGCATCTCATTAGGCCGCCATAGTGTGGGTCGCCATATTACACTGTCGTCATTCGCAATGAGTATGGCGACCACCGCTCTTGAATTCTATTTATGCTTTCCATCAGGCAAAATAGAATCACTTTGGTAGGTTAAATATATAAAAAAAAAAAACTGCGACGCGTCTACACTATTGTGACGCTCGAAGCACCGCTGCCGCTGTCGCCGTGCTCCCGCTCATTTAGAGACCGTGGCCTAAATGAAAAGCAACAAAAGAATTGCTAAACACCAATTTTCTGAGAGGCTGTGATATCACTTCGATTGAACCTGAGCCTGGTTCCCCCGATCAACGATGATCATGATGCTCACGATCGCCGTAATTCGATCAGGATATTGTTAGCAGAAAATCAATTCTTGATGTTTAACGAAACCTTACAATCCAAAATGTATTATGAGCAGGAATGTTTTGCGTCTCGAGGAATAAGAGTCTAACGATATCTTATTTACTTAAATCGATACCAACAAGAGTACTTCTTACACAAGCATACGTATCTGGATAAGGAAATATTCAATCTATTCCTTTGATTTGGTGCAAGGCCATTTTTTCTGTAATTTGCTTGGTTTAATAATTGTGTAAAATGTTGTTATAATTCTTAAAATTGGGGAATCCCTTCGGATCTCCAGATGTTTAGGAAGAAAGTCGGGAGTATGAAGAGTTTTTCGCTAAAAACTGTGTCTAAGTGTAATAACTAATATATAATTACACAGTGTTTTGAAATATTAAAGAACATCGACTACACGATTGACCTAGTGGTTTAAGCGGTCGCCACGCCGCTCTCCACTTCGTTTTGTGTTGTGGGTTCAAATCCCACATGGGACAACACTTTGTGTGATCCCCAAATTGTTATTCTGAGTCTAGGTGTACTTTGTGTCCGTTTCTTGTATGTTTATAAAGTCCCCCGCGATACAGAATGTATTCTTAATGCGGGCGATGTCATTAAAAAAAATATAGATATTTTAAGAGCCCTCCAAAGTGAATCCACATGAATACAGATACTATAATATGCTAGTGATGAGATGCTTTTTCACGCCGTGCTTAGAGACCTAAAAGCCTTGACAGTCATCGTGGCAGTGTAAGTCACACACACTTACAACAATAGCTGTCACCCGTACATCATTGAGCCTCCGGTCTCGCACTCATCAACGAAAGACGACAGCACGGATACTGTCGCTTTAGGTTGGTCTTCTCTGAGAGGGTAGTACTGCCTCGATCGAACCAGTCCGTTCTACTACCCACAACACGAGTTATCAGTGGTCTGATGATTGTAACACCCTGTCTGGTTTGAGTATATTGATTTTACTGTATACTTGAACCACAATTCAGAACATGTAATTTGTACTACATACTGTGGTGATCGCCATACTGTATTGTCTGAATTCACAATCAATATGGCGACCACCATTCTGAATGCGAATTCTATTCATTCTTGCCATCAGGTAGAGTAGAGTCACTTTGGTAGGTGCAGAATAAAAAAAAATTAACATGTTATTTCTCACTACATCACACTTCTTCGATAAATATAAAATACCTGTGTTAGAAGTTACTTCACGTCAGTACTGCAGTTGGATGGGTTTAGAACCGCCACCTTGTCACCTCATGTCCTTCGTCGTAGCCATTACGCTACCACCATAGAATATCAAACGTGCTCGCACACCTGTATTTGTAGAGACTTTTACCGTAAAGCACGATAGAGTCTTTCCCTTGGAGGTACTTTACTTATATTATTTAGCCGAAATGTAAACAAGAGACAGCGACTCCAAAAACTTTTTTAATAAAAAATGGCGCAAAAGATAAGTAAAGGTAACTGGTACAAAAATAATCGGGTATTATCTAAATACTTAATGTAACAATACCAATATGGCAAGTATCGAAAAAGAGTTGTAGCGATGATTCAAAGCCGCTTAAAATATTACTTCAGCCTCTGTAGGGATGCTGATCTACGATATAAGCGATCGCGGTTTGTAGTATAAGTACCTGTTTCTTGTCACTTATTGTGAATAATATTAGTTAATAAAAAAGAAAGTGTGAATAAGTATGTCTTAGAGTCATATTAGATATATATAGTGTTTTGATTTTTATTATCATCCAAGTTTTGCCGTGACTGTCGATTTTATAGCAGACATTATAAGTATTTCAAGTGACCCAAAAATGTTGTTGTATTTTTCTCGTTATAGATATGCTTAACTACAACCCGGAGTTTAGAAGTTGGGGTGTTAACCGTCGTGCCTCGGAGGGCACGTAAAGTCCTAAAGGTCCTGCACCTAATCTCTTCCCGGTCGTGTCGGATAGCCGCCCCATCGGATATCATAGTGAGGAAACAGAGAGTTCACCAGTGTTTATGCACACACTCGTGCACTATAATATATTCTGCGTGGTTGACCGGTCTCCGTTTAAACTGACCGCCGCAGGTGAAATCGATTAGAATTACATCATCATACTTTTATAACAGTAATAGTAGTGTATTTTAACGTTTGAATAAGAATAATATTTTACCTTGAATCTTCGACTTTATCTTCACATTTGTGTTCATGCATCCATTCAGCTGTTATTATGAGAATCGTAGCTAATATATGAAAAATTGAAAGAGTCATAACTTTTAAACGACATCGTTTGATCATCAAGTAAATATCAGGGTTAAACTGTCTCCCTATTACTCTCTTCGGCTTATAAGATGGGCCACGTCAAAGGGTTTCACAGTACGTGTGACATTCCCGGGGGAAATCTTTTCGACGCCGACAGGGGTGAAGTCGGTATTAACTCCCGTTTCATTCGTCAACTCAGGCCCTAACCCTACATGCATTTTACATAGTATACCATTTGAAAACTTGCCTTCTGGTGACCCTAATGCATTCTTTATAAGACCATATTATTGTTTATACCTGTAATATCGTAAGTGAACAAAGTGGGTTACATAATTTGGGTGAATTGATGTTTTGGGATTGTAATAACGGTTTAGTGGGTTTAACAAACTCAATATTGAAGAGGAAATCACTTTGTAAGTGGAACTTACTTGTAATATGATGTGAATTGCTCGTCAGAGAGTATAGAAAAAATATAGTTAAATAAGTTCTTACTTTTCACGGAGTGAGTGGAAAGTAATGAAAGAATTGTTTAGCATTAGAGTTCATAGAAGCTAAAGACTCCATATCATCGTATCAACAGCCATAACAGTCCACTGCTGGACATGGGCCTGTCCTTAGCAAGAAGGTTTCGATATGGCAATCTGGCCAGACGGATTGATACAAGGTTTATTTCAAGTATTTCTTCTCTTTAAAGTCATATAGTCCCACATATTTTGCTCCCTTAGTTGCCTCTTGCGATACTCACGGTATGAATGGTGATGGTGACACTTCGTATTCTTATCCCATCATCACACGGAGATTAAACACCCCACACTGCCTTTTTTTTCTGTGCGGTATTTCATCCGGACATCACCAGCTGGTAGTTATGTCCGACTCGAACAAACCAATAACCACATGTCGTTTCGGGCACTAGTAACCGTAGAACGAGGTGCAGCCTAGTGAAAAGATCCCTGGAAACCCAATGTACCTCGGCCCACCTAATAGATTGCCCCCTCCTGTGTTCTGCCCCTAAAACCGTGTGCGCGATCCATAGTGCTCGCACCACTGACACAGCCTGCTTCCACTAGAGTGACAAATTACATATCACCCCCCGGCTCCCGCTTATGGAGGACATAGATATATTATGGGCCTAGTGAACTGATAAAATTCTTAACTTTGCCGGGTCCTGCTCTACTGTTTTGGTTACAAACATAACCTGTTCGCAGAAAGAGATGATGGTGTTCCAAATGCTCTCTTTCCATGTCATGGCCGCAATCACGATACCGAGCGAGAGGATCCCCACTCCAGTAGCCGCTACGAGGTCACGCCTCTGTTCCACCTATGTCGGCACATCTGCCAGCGTGTACAGCGCTGTGTCCACGGTCCGACCATCGCAGTGATGGCACCCAGATATTATGTCCTTGTGGATCAGACACAGGTGATCTCAAAAGCATCCTTTCCCAGTAGTGATCACCTGGGTCCCATGATGTCTCTCAAGCCAATCCTCCATAGCGGGTCTTACCGTCGCAATATCGACGCGCCCAGCGCTCAGTTACCCAAATCGTTCCTTCTGCTCCTCCACAAGGATCTTACGGAGTTGGTATTTCTGATCTTCGATTTCTCAAGTCTTCAGACTCCGACTCAACCCCCACAGCTTCTTGTACCATGCTTTATAAACATATTGGTGACATTACATACATATATAAATATTATATTTATATTAATGTATGTATGTAATGTCACCTATACGCTTAAAGGTTTGTATCATATCTCTGTACATTGATATAATTGGCTAACTGACCCGCAAAGTTGTCTGGGTTTCTCAAAACGAACAAAAAATACTTCGTTTTTGCTACATCTTCAGTGATATTCGGCTTCTATTGGTCGTACTGAGATGTTATACCACTACCATCATCATCATCATCTCAGCCAAACGACGTCCACTGCTGGATCTAGGCCTCCTCCAAGGTTCTCCACAACAGCCGGTCCTGTGCCGCCCGCATCCAGCGGCTGCTCGTGACCTTCACCAGGTCGTCGGACCACCTTGTGGGAGGTCTACCAACGCTGCGTTTCTCAGTATCTGCATTCATAACTAACCATTCTCAATAAATGATCTATACAACAAAAAAAATTAGCGAATAGGTTCAACTATTCACGCATGATGCCGTCACCAAGGTGAATAGGAATTTATTTATATATAATATATATATATTGATAATATTTATGCATAAACAATTTTTACACATCCGACAGTATGATAAAATATAACTACAAGTGTAAACAATAAATAAATATTGAAATAAATATATTTCATAATACGGTCCATATTGTTTTTTGAATGCCTGTCAAATAACTACTCTGGCTGATGGAAAGCACGAATAGCATCCAAGGATGAAATCCAAGGAAGGAGAATGCAGACAATGCAGTATAGTGACCCACACTATGGTGGCCTTGCGAGATGCTTTTTCACTTCCCGCTTGGGGACATAAAAACATGACAGCCATCATGGCAGTGTAAGGTTCACAATGTCACGATAACTGCCACCCCTGCATCATTGGGCCTCCGATCTCACATCCACCAATGCGAGACGACAGCACATATGCTGCCCCTTTAGGTTGGTCTTCTGTGAGAGTTAGTACTGCTCCGGTTGAGATAGCCCATGCGTGCTGAAGTCAACATGACTCTACCACTTAAAGATTTCTATTTTTTTAAAATTATTTACATAGTACAAAGCATACTCTATATTCTATCTGTTGTGTTCTTTGTGCTCCTTTTGTTGTGTATATGGTGTTAATGTTGAAAGTGTATATTTGCAAAGATTTGTTTTCTTTGTTTAACCATACCTAACAATGTAATATAAAACTATATAATTTCTAGAAGCAGCTTGCCACGCGACACATCAGTTTCAGGCGTGAATCTAATGCATTTAGAAGTCCGCTGAAACACACAAAAACAATTTGAAAGAATCATTTCGGCACTATACGGCACATATGTGCACATAATAACATACGTAAGAGCGTCAAAAAATTTTAGTTGATACCAATCTTGGTTGTAGCTATCCATCGAGGGCGGTGCAACAGGAAATTTCAAAACAATAACCCACTTGTATTATTAATATTGTTCAATGTCTTTTTATCTAATCATTTAACAATTTTAAGCAATATTTTATAGATCCCTAAATTATAAATAAATTGAAAAATTAAAGAACCAATAGGTAAGCAAGGGTGCACCTTTTGACAGCTCATCATCATCATCATCAACAGCCTTTTACAGTCCACTGCTGGACATAAACCTCTCCATAGCAAAAAGGTTTTGACCAACTATACGACGCTGGCCCGACGGATTGGAATAGGGTTTGTTTCAAGTTTTCCTTCTCTTTGTAATGATGTTGTCTTGTATACTTTGTTCCCTTAGTCACCTTTTACGACACCCACGGGATGAATACTGGTCGTAACACTATGTATTTTTAATCCGTCACCCGGACAACTGTCAAGCTTGCCTTCCATTTTGACAATTGTCCATCCCCAAAAGAACTGATGACCGCCGTTAGTCGACACCACTCTATTCTATTATATACATGTTTTTAATATAATCGCTTACAGAATCAGCTTATTACAACAGAATTAACAAATCGAGTTATGAGCAAAATGAATTGTAATTTAATAATAAACTAATTTATAACAAAAACTAATCTATAATCATATAAATTATCAAAATAATACGAGTAATTGACTTTTTCTCCTTCATCATACTACACTGACACACTCAAGTACTAAGATAAAAAACAATCATCATATGCAAATACAGGACATTGTTTCGCTACCAAAAAGTTCCATAAAACTCTCAAATACGCGCATACACACACATACAGTTACTTGCCAATCTGCAGGCAAAGTACTAACAAGGAAAGACAACGTGAAAGACTGAATAAACCCCGCATTTCCAACTGGAATCAACTCACGTACACTCATCAGTGCCCGACGAAAAACGAGCAATAGATCAACACTCATTTCCCGCACACTGCAAAGAGATTCCAACTTGCGATAACAGCGCACTCTGTATACAGAATCCCCGAAGTTTGTCTAACGGACACCCTGTATAAGTACGACAATTTTATATAGAAAGTACCCTGTATGTGGCCAAAATTTCTATAGGGATGGACTCTGTGCTGTAGGGAAGTCGAGCATTTAATTTTACACCATTCCTGGTAAACTATAAGACTGTAAGATCAGATTATATCTTAGTCTAAAGCTTAGATAAGTCAAACACAAACCAAGTAAATTATACTGTTAAACAAATTGCCGTAACTATAATTAATACTAACTCTGTTACTACTAGCCATATTAATAATCCGTATTTTTTGTTGGTAGGAATCAAAGTAAACTATATCCGATAAAAAAAAGATTTAAAAAAAAAATTGTTAACGAAGCAAAACAGGCACCAGGCCTTTGGACCAACTAAAAAATGACAACAACAACAAAGGCAGTGTTACAATTGAAATTTAATAGTTTGAGTACTACTCGAGGTACGAACTATGAACCTCTTACTAAGTGAATTTAATTTAAGTTTATTTGAAAGAAAGAAAGGAAGAAAAAGAAAGCTATTTATAAGAAAGTTTTAACTACTCACGCCACCACTTATTCTCTAGTACTATTCTCGAGAGATACTAGATATAAAAACCTTTTACGTGTCCAAAACTATAGACAAAAACTATTTTTTTCATACACAATACTACTCAGTCTAACTATCTGTAATCCTACCTACAAAGCTAACCCGATCTCTAACTCTCTAGAGCCCATTCGACCCTAATCACCAACAGAAACACATACTCGAACCTCGAAACTCTTTAAAATCCCTCCCTACGCTCGTCGGTGACGTAAACAAACCTCCTTTACTTATCCAAAGACGTGTTATGGTGTATTTTTTAGCTATTATACGAGCACGTCTTGTTAGTATGATAGTGATAAAACATTCAGTCCCAGGGGTCGCCGTACAAATAAACAGAGTTGGCACTCTTTTGATCTCGTGTCGTCGGGTAATGAGTTCGTTGGAATGGTGCTTTCTTTCTGATATATGCACTTCGATATACTCGATCTGTATGCTTGTGCAATTTTGTACTTTATTGATTGGCTACGTGGTTCTTAGAGTGTAAGTTGTGACGCTGGAATATCTTACTACCATTAATGTCAAAGGTTTGTTTCCTGATGTGTCGACAGGCCTAAAGTTTAGCGACCCTGATCGCTAAGTCAGATAGTAAAGTATATAAGTAGGTTTGTGTTAAATAAGTACATAAGATATGTGAAATTGTTTTTTTATATATATTTAAACGAATGTATTGTTAATACACTATTTCAAAAGTTCACTTAGTACACTGGACAATACAAACACACATTATAGTCCTTCCTTATTCTTGAGCTTATATCTCGTACATACTCTAAAAGAACTTCAAATAAAAAGTCTTGGCCTCATGCAACAGTTAGCGCAGCGAGGCGCACACAAGGACTCGAGTGGCCTAGCCCGAGGCAAGAGGCAGGCCTCGAGGCTCAAAGGCCCTACACTCAAGAGCCTTTGCTACGTGAAAAGACAGCCGGACTTGCCTTCTGTCGAACGTAATTGCAGTTTAAATTTGGAATGAAAGATGTTTTTTTTTTAAATTGGGGTAGGAATAGTTTTTGTGAAAGGAAATAAATTTGTTTTTTCTTGTGAATGAAAGTCTTTAGTACGCACTAAGTATAAAAGGTATTTACTAGTAAATTGATTAAAATCTTTTACAAAGGAAAGATAAATGAACACGAGTATGACATTATTACGTACTTACATACTCGTGCATACATAAAATTACATCTGTTTCTCCACAGAGGGCAGGTAGGGGCGTATTTAACATCCATTTTTTACCAGTGTCTTGGTCACACGTCATAGGTGGCGATCCTAGTGTCGCTAAGTGGAATGTTTTGTTAGTAAGACCATTAATTATCTATTTTCTAGTTCTATTGCTAACTCTTTAACTGTACTGCAAATTGTCAAGCGTGTCAATACTTAACCCTAGTCTAGTTTTTTGATCTTCATTCCACAAAATCAAGTTCCTCAAAACTACAAAAACATACAAGAAATTTATGCTTCCCTTTCTTTAACAGGTATAAAGTTATTTCTCTAAAAGTCTTAACACAAAGAACATTCAGAAACTCTAAAAACAAAAATAAATCTGTACTCTTTGCATATTGTACATCAAGAATAAGTGAGGACATTACTCCAGTTCTTCGCAATGCAAGTTTCCATAACGACTGTAAGTAAATTAACTGAATCATTCCACGTCTCAGAGCGAACGTACGAGATATAGCTACAAAACATCACATCCGGTTTATAATTTAACAAAAACATCCGAAACACAACCTTAATCGAATTTTGTATACAATACAATATAAATTAAAGCGACACATTCACGGTGCTTAAGTTACATACGGTTAGATTTTATAGTGGATCCTATAGGTTTTCTGAAGACATGTTTTTGTTTTAATTAAAACACTTGTAAATAGGGGTGATATTAGTGGTCCTGACTAAATCGGAGGTCATCGGTTCAATTTCCACCCACGACAAATATTTCTGGGACGATTGTTTTTTCTGTATCTAGATGTGATTAATATATACACGTCTTAATACACTCACCACCAGTGCAACCGTACCAAAACCAGTGCAGCCGCACCAAAAACGTAACGAGGTCATTCGTTCAGTAGATTTTACTCCTAACATTTTTCTCATACCGGGCGCCTTAAATCAAAAAACCGATTCTGATATTCACAGTATGGGGTTCTTGAAGAAGAGGGTAAATAGGTTTTTGAAGGGTCGGCAACGCGCACGTGATGCCCCTGGTGCCGCAGGCGTTCATAGGCTGCGGTAACCGCTTACCATCAGGCGGGCCGTATGCTTGTTTTTCACCGTCGTGGTATAAAAAAAATAAACAATCTCATACATTTCACACCGGACTGTCTGATTCCAAATTAGGCCGAGCCTGTACTATGGTAACCAGAATACTGATAAACATACTTAAATATTTCTAAGCACAAACATATTATAAATTAATCACATCTAGATACAGAAAAAACAATCGTCCCAGAAATATTTGTCCTGGGAGGAATCTTCTAGAACAAGCTTGCAACAGTAGTAAACTGTATAACTCTAAACTAAAAATCATATACATAACTCATTTCTACGAATTTTATGTGTGGCGACTTCCACATTACAGCACAAAGAAAAATATACAACAGTGTCATCTAGCGAAGATACATCGAACTACGAAGTATGAACGAAACGTATGAATGTAATGAACTACGATGCAACTACTAATCCTGTATCGCGAAATAGAGATTCGCGTGGCAATTTGCATATATACAACATCCCAACGTCAACCGTTGGGCCGTGGCCCACCAAGCATGATCACCTCGCCTGGTCAGACCATCCTCCCTTTGTGTCGGAGGGACATGAGACCCTTTTCCTCCACATTATGTAACATTGTCTCACACTTTGAGGTTATCTGTCACACTTGAAATGAGAATATGTGGTTCTACTCACCAAAGGTTGTTGATGAAAGCTACTTTCTTTCAAATATCTGCCGATTATTTCATCACACGTTCACTACACCATGATGACACCGAAAACAGACGACAGGTGAATATATTTCAAGTTTCAACGACAAACGCATATTTTACAAAATTATACTGCGTCCATCGCATCACGCGAATGTTGCCTTAAGTGCATACAGATACAGGGTGATTAATCGTGCAGACGGAATATCTACGGCGTGTTTCGTTCCATCCTCAACAATGATGGATGAGCTGTGCAGTCCGTTCCTCACACAAGCCTATTTGTCACTGTGTTGCGCTACCTTACCGATGAGTTACCGTCCGGACTTCGACGGGAAGCCCAACTTTTATATATCACTAATGACATTAAACTTGATAGGGTTAAAACTTTATCTTCGGTCACACGTGTAATGGAACGGTACAAAAATTATTACTGAACACACAATAAATATAATGTGCACGATTATTTATTAATGCAAAGCCTCAGATATATCTACTGTTAGCAATTCAATCAATTCCCCCATGCAAGGCCCCCTGGTAGAAAAGAAAATACAATGAAAAATACGTATTTTGCCCTTATTTTTCAAAAAAATACAAAATAACATATAGATATAGTCGCTTTGCAACATACTCTATACACGTCTTAATACACTCACAACCAGTGCATCCGTACCAAAACCAGTGCAGCCGCACCAAAAACGTAACGAGGTCATTCGTTCAGTAGATTTTACTCCTCATATTTTTCTCATACCGACGCTCTATATTAAAAAAAGCGATTCTTAAGGCGTAAACTCCAATAAATAGATTTCATAGGAAAAGACAAGATAAATATGTGTGAGTCAACGCTCAAGTCAATATGAGCACTTAATGATGAATTGCACCAGAATGTATTATTCCTTACTTAGCTTACCACGTTTAGGGCTGGTATTTCTTCTTAAAACTTTGATAGGACAAAACGTAAAGTAGTAAATATATATCAGATAAAAAAAATTGAATTGAAGTACAAAACACAAAAGAAAGCACTCAAAGTCGGTTCAATGAACTCAACTTAGGATCATTTATTATGGTCTCAATAAACTTTATCAAGAAAACAAATATCATAATTAATCTGTAGTGATGCTATAAGTTCCGCAATTTATCACTGTATAGAAGTGACAGTGTTTAAACTTTATATTTTTCGAATAACGCGGTAACATGCACAAAGCACAATCCATCATACGGGACTTTTAAAAATATTGAATGTTAGTTACCATGTTCTATTTTATATTCATGGAACACGGTCAGTGATGAATTTGGTTTTAGTTTATTTTTTAACCAAAATTGAACTGTAGTAAGTGATGCATATATTAGTATTTTATAATAAAATTGTGCATAGGGTTGTCACCAAGAACTTAGAGCTCGAAACCAGTCTGACCTGCAAATAGTGCATCAGCTGATCCAAGGACAAGACTCTGGCAATCAAACATATCGATTAGTGGCAAATAGACTTGCCACCTATTACGTGAAACCAAAACACTGGCGAAAAGTGGACGTTTAGTATGCCTTTTCTTTCTTAACGTGTGGAAACCCCCTCAGGCCGTCACCCCACCGGGGTTTCAGCATGAGGCCGCCAGCGAACCCGGTGGCATGAGGCGTAGGTACGCGCGCTTCCGCCGCCCGGTTCGCCGCCGGCGAATTGGCTCCGAGTGGAGATCGTCCTCCCGAGCCTTCACCGCCACCTGCTTCCGCGAAATTACGTCTTCGCAGAACGTTGCGACCGCGGTAAAACAACTGTCGCTACCGGCCATGGAGCGTATGACGGCCGGTAGCGAGAGATCTCCTCCAATAACTGCAGTGAGGACCCCACGCTGCGCTGCCCTGGCGGAACGCTTCCGGGGGTTTCCCCGGCGTAATTTTATACATGTATATTATAAAATAATATGACAATCTTCTAACCAATGTTTATATTTTTGATGTTTTAGATCTTTATATAATAAGAGTTTTCTAGGGATTGATAGGCAACACTGGTGAGAAAGAGATCGTGAGTTCAATTCCAAACCAACACAAATATGATGAGTACGCTCATTTATTCTTTGTCTGAATGTTATTTATCTGTATTGATCTTTCATCTCAGCCGAAAGACATCAACTGACTGAACGGAGTCACTGTCACTGTGTCGATGGAGACGGCGTGCGCCTTGCCGGAACTTTCCAGTGGGATTTGGAGGTGGAAGTGCTCGTCAAAGTTTATCGGTGGACTTTATGACTTACGGGAGGGTAGCGGTATTCGTCCACGCCCGAAGAGGTTGAGCCTCGTTGGTCGTCTCGGCTGGAGGCTACACGTGCTGGTTTTGACGCCGTGGAGGCTCTTCAACTGGTCATCGTCGAGCGGAAAGCACAATACAATTAACCCAAGTGTCCGTAAGGCCACCCTAAATTGAATAAAAGGACTTAGGGTCTAAATTCTTATTAGTTAAAAGAGGTCCTCATAAAACAACAATTTTATACTACTAGTCTAGTCAATACTTACTTTTTTCTAACTTAAATAAAAGATGTCAATTGAAGCGACATTTTATCATGAGTTTGTTGTAAGAAAAGTTATTTAAATACACAGAATATTTTATAACGAGATATATATACCAATTTCCTTACCTGCGATGTAGAAACATAAACTAAATAAAACCTCTTATAAAGTTTAAATCCTTCTTCAAGTTCTCCATGCCAGGGGAATTAAAAAGTAAAACATTACCTGGAAACGGCCATAAATCAAAAGCTTTAAGATTTTAATTAAAATGATAAATATTAGTCCGCGCACTAATCTTTTGGAGTCCGTTACATTAAGGGTAAATGCACACTAATGTAGCTGTACAATACCTGTGTTATTACAGTAACGTGTTATAGAAAGATCTTTCTATGATAGATGGCAAATAATGAAAATGAATGTCAAGAAATTCTAACATAGATGAGCTAACGAAAAACTTAATATGTAATTATGTTGTCCTAATATTCTGAGTGATTATCCTGAACAGTTTATAGGTTATAGCTATACAGGCAATTGTCTATGGTATAGCAATGTTCGGTGTTAGTATTGTCATACAGGCAATTGTCTATGGTATAGACAATTGCCTGTATGACAATACTAACACCGATGTCACCATTTAATGGATTTGTAAGACTATGTACTAATATTCATTAGTTAAGTTTGTAAGATCTCACAATGTTGGTTTTTAACATAAAAAATAACTTTTAAACTATTCCGCTCAATAATTTATATTTATGTATATATATAAACGCACTCACAAAAGGCCTTTAGTTTTTATTTTTTAAAGACATCTCACATGTAAGGAACATATCCTGGAGGGGTGAATGGAAAAACTATGAGAATAAAATGTTTTTGTAAAAGACTTAGCAGTTACGTATTTTATGTTGAAATACAATTATGACATATGTTGGTCGTGGTTTTATGATCTATGTATCTTTAGTTTCTTTTTTATCTTTCTTTTTAATTTTCTGTAAAAACTATCTTGTATCTATATGAGTAGGCAAATGATTCCTTCTAGCCATGGTTCTGCAGCTTAAGGATTACAAGTTACAAGGAAGAACAAACACAAAGAACACTCAGATTAAAGACAACAATTTGTATATTACAAAAAGTGTTTTCCCATATGGGATTTGAACCTATAATACTCGCCGCACTAGAGAGCGGTGTAGTGACCGCTTAACGATCATCCGTGCAGTCAAATATTATTTTGATGTCTACCGGGAACATGAGGCATTCCAAAGGTTGCCATTTTTTTCTGATACACTTCAAAGAAGGTTTTCCTTTGTTTCCACGATAACAAAATTAGCAACTACTGAGCTATTAGTATTTACAAAGTAAGTATACCACTTCTTATTATAATAATATTCACAAAGACATCATCATCACATCATCATAATAACGATGCTGTATCACAGGAATATATTTGGCACTAGTGTAATGTGGCTGTGACAAGAAATCATTTCAAAAGATCCTATGCCGGACTTCTTTTTATGCAGGGAATGCTTTTCGCATTATACCTTCGGTTAAGGAGACAAAAGGTGTGTGTGTGAGACTCCTGGAGAATCAGTTTACCTATTAAACCCCGCGGCAGCCTACCTCGACAGCCGAGAAGAGCTCCAAGAACCCATCAGAGGCTTCTTGGGTCCTTCCTGTCATATCCCATTAATGAGATACATCAAAAGATAATTATAATTATCCTCTTGGTGGGATACCATCATGCCCCTTACATAGTAATTTTTTTTTAAACTACGCCCGTACTTGGACTAAATCCCGTGTCGCAGAGGATTTTACAAAAATACAAGAAACGGACACAAAGTACACCCAGACTCAGAACAACAATTTGTGGATCACACAAAATGTTTTCCTATGTAGGGTTTGAACCCACAACACTCAGCGCAGTAGAGAGCGGCGTGGTGACCGCTTTAACTACTAGGCCAATTGTGCAGTCAAAAGTAATACACATAGTAAGAGGCACAACAGCACCTTGTCTTAGATGACAACTCCCGTTTCCATGCTGTACAATTCTCCCGGTAATCAGTTTTTAGACAAAAAGTTAAAATACCTATCAATTTCGCTTCGTTATAGACTTGAGTAACTATTCCCAATTATGATGGACAGTTCTGGTAAATTTTATGGCATCATCACCACAGTCAATCAAAACCTTTAACCACTTCTAAGTTAATCACGTTTGATAAACGATAGTAATAGCCGTATGTGTATGTTAATTTGTCAACCTTTACTTAAAGGCCTAATGGGTAATTAAGTGAGTTAAACTATAATATATTAGTTTGGTAATAAAGTGGAATGGCTTGCGGTTGCGGTGGGGAGGGATTTTGTATCGTCTTGAGATCGGACTTGAGAGAGCAATATAAATTATTTGATGTACAACATAGGGTTGCGATAAAGACATTCCAAATAAACATAGTAACGTATATTGAATTAGTTGTAATAATGGTCATATTTATTGCCATTATGTGCAAGCATGCACTGTATACCTTGCGTACATACTATAAAAGTATCTCCTAAGACGAAATGTAAGACTGTTTCGCCTGAATTGGACAAGCTAACACTTTACATTTTTTTTTTTGTATACTTAAAGAAGGGTATATAAAGATCCTACCAAGAAATCAAAGCCTCTTTTTCTTTTAACGTGTTGAAACCCCCTGGAGACGTCATCCCACCGGGGCTTACGGCGGGGTGGTGTGTCGGAATCGTCGGAATCGGACCGACTAAAACTACACGGTGTGCCACTCTGCGCCTGACATAGGAAGTATCCGGGAACAGCTGCTATTACGACATTCAGAACCCTCCTAGAGCCTGCCCGCTGCCGCGGGCACCATCTACGGGTAAACTCTCTATTTTAGGCGACGCACGGCACACGTGGACGTTGCCTCCTCGCGGCTAAAGGGGGGAGAATCCGTCCCGTCCACCCGCGACCACACTCAAGGTGGCATGAGGCGCTGGTATGCGCGCGATGCCCGGCTCGCCGGCGGCGAATTGGGTCCGAGTGGATATCGTCCTCCCGAGCTTTCGCCGCCGCCTCCTTCCGCGAAATTACACCTTCGCAGAAGGTTGTGACCGCGGTAAAACAACTGTCACTACCGGCCATGAAACGTATGGCGGCCGGTAGCGAGAGATCTCCTCCAATAACTGCAGGGACCTGCGTCAATTGGCAGGAAAGGGTTCCGTGCTGTCGCCCTGCCCACTCAGCAGCAGCGATGATCAGTTGGAGAGCCTCCACAGCGGCAAAACCAGCACGTGGAGCCGCCAACCAGGGCATCCAATGAACCATCGTGGCCCGACGTGCGGCCTCGCGCTACTCGCGTATCTCTTCAGGTGGGAGCCGTATGCCGCTACCCACCCGGAAGTGAGCCGTCCGCTGATAAATTTCGGCGAGCACTTCCGCCTCCAAATCCCAAAGGGGAGTTCCAACCAACGCACATGCCGCCTCCGTCGACACGGTGCGGTAACCGCGTGTGGCTCTAACCGCCAATATCCTCTGAGGGCGCCAGAGGCGAGCTCTATTCTGGGTGGTCAAAGCCGCCGCCCACACCAGTACACCCTTCAGCGTCATTGACCGGACGACCCCCGTGTAGAGCCTTCTCGTCGCGACACTGGCTCCACCCAAATTGGGTAAGAGTCGCCCAAGGACAGAAGCAGCGCCGACCAACTTTGGAGTAAGCTGTCGGAAGTGCTCGTTAAAGAGCCGTCTAGGATCAGGCCCAGATACTTCATCTGGGCCTGAACCGATACGAGGACCGAATTGATTACGATGGAGGTGTCAGAGGGTGGACCACGGCGTGGTCCATGGAACAATAGGACCTCCGTCTTGTCCAGGGCCACTCGTAAACCCTACGCCTCAATACGCTCGACCACCAGAGAGACACCCGTGGTGGCCAAGCGTACCGCCTCTTGAAGAAGTCAGAGCCCCAAGCCAATCTCATCTGCCAGTGGTGCATCCACTGATCGACAGACGAGGCTCTGGCAAACAAAACATCTCGATTAGCGGTACGTTTAATATGTCTCTACCTACCCCTCTGGGAAACTAGCTTGATTTTATGTATATACTTATAAAAAAGGAAAATGAAGAGGTAGATGAACAATCGATTCACGTAATGGTAAGTGATTACAACTGCACAAAGACACTCGCAACTTCAAAATCTCAAGCAAATTGAAGGTTTTTGAGGAACCAAATTAGAGATTTGGTCGTCTAGTTATTAACTAGTGAGGTAGTGTGATTATTTTTATTAAAAGAAAATTAATTTCTCTTTGAATAAAATCTTTATATGTGTGTAGCGAAAATGCCATAATAATGCTTGAATTTAATCCTTTAATTAATTGGTCAAACAATATTTACAATTAATTAACCCTTTAACTTTTAATTCACAAATTAAATTTACTGTGTAGAGAAATGTAATCTTAACCCTATTTCAGAAACATAATTTACAAAGGCACATTCTCATTCACAATGAAATATTTTCTAACGTATTAACAACAAAACAATATTTTACTCTAACAACGTATTACAAAGGGTGTAG
Source organism: Hypercompe scribonia (assembly GCA_949316085.1). Lineage (NCBI taxonomy): Eukaryota > Metazoa > Arthropoda > Insecta > Lepidoptera > Erebidae > Hypercompe > Hypercompe scribonia. Next base: position 2,670,291 of record OX438982.1, read on the forward strand.
CTTCTGACCGAAATAAATCACAAAAATGATTTAAGTCGTGTTCACACCGTCCCCATTTTTATTTACTGTGGTATCTAAAGCCTTATCTACATGTTGGGATTTTCAGTAGAAGTACAATGAGGAAGAAAAAGCTTTGGCTGATGGAGAAGGTATTATTTAATTTCCAGTTCCATGGAGGTTATACCTAATTTAAAATTAACTGGGATTTTGTATTACGTAAAATATCAAAGTAACGATCCACAGAATTAGATAACTCATGTATTCAAGAAGCGTTCAGTTCTAGACTGCCGTACACTTAAATTTATATTTTTTTGTAAATACCATCAAAGTGACAGTATATTGTATTGCCACCTTAGGCTGTGCAGGTAGAGTAAAACTCTTTAATCTCGGTGGTGCACCAAGTCATCTAATTTAAACTTATATGGTTTGTTTCATCTCAGTTATACCATAAATCAAAAATTTTAACAGTTGGAAAACTCTTCCTTTTAACAGTTGTACTTCGGTAACACACAGATCTTTCCTTCTTTTCTTATCAAAATGAGCACAGAATAGCTAAAGTTTACAGCATACAATTGTGTAAAACGCAACTTGTCCAACGAAAATCTTACTTTTTGTCCCCTCATTCTATAAGAAACTGATTAATATTTTGAAAATCTAATTCACTACTATGGTAGAGTATAAAAATCACGACTTACTGAATGTCTGCTTGGTTTAACCTACGAAGTCGCTGAAAACTTAATCGCATCTATTGTATTATAAAGCAGACACACCTATATGCACTCACAGTAACACTCAGACACTCACGTGTCCACGTACTCACACACACACATACAAACACACGCACATTTTCAAATCCCAATGTAACACTCTATAGGCTTAGTTTTTAGGATTTGGCAAAGCTGTTAAATTCAATAAGGTGCAGTAAAAATGATACGTATACACCAGCACACCCGAAGATGGCCGTTAGTGACTGCACCATAGTGTTTCACTAATGCAGTCATTGTCGAACAAATTTGTAAATTGTTATCAATTTCAAATAAGGAATTTATTTGGTATTACGTAGTTAACATTTCTTGACTCGTTCCTGATACCAAAACGAATACAGCCACTATATGTAGTTAAAAAAATGCCTTCTCCAAAATTTATAACATCACAACAGTTTATAGTAAATTTTTTTCTGTATTAAGAGCCTGCCAAAGTGACTCTACTCTACCTACTGGAAAGCATGAATAGCATTCAAGAGTTGTGGTCACCATACTCATTGCAAATATAGACAATGCAGTATGGTGACTCACACTCTGACGGCCTTGTGAGATGCTTTTTCACATCATGCTTGGAGACGTAAAAGGCATGACAGTTATCGTGGCAGTGTAAGGCTTACACAGTTACCACCATAACTGTCACTCGTGCATCAAAGGGCCTCCGGTCTCGGAATTTCACGTTTAAATTTAATTTCACAGTGTATAATATAGCAACGTGTAACTAAAAACTAAACTCGTGCCAGTGCGGTCCGCGGTAAATGTATCACTCAAGGTCTTACCCTCCGAGAGGCTTGGTATGACGTGGCGTACGAGAACTATCATAATCTGAGTGCTTTACAACCAGCCAGTGTGATTCTTGGAACTAGATAATTGTTTCCTTAGAAGAGAAGAATTTCACTGTAAGTACAGTGAAATACTATTTCACCGTATGTACAGTGAAATTCCTCATAGTTTTTGAACCCTCCATCTCTTCTTTTCTTAGAATTGAATATAGTCAAGTATAATAGTCAACTATAGTAATAATATTATCAGTTTCATTTAGTGAAAGAGTTAAAATATAACAATCAAAATTATTAGCCAGGATTTTTTATTCAGTTTAGTAAATAAAATGAAATGTAACTATTTTATGCATAGCACACAAAATACCAAGGGTATGGCACTAAAAGTATTAATAATAATTTAAAATAGAATAAAACATTATATACAAAAAACATATTAAGTCGATATATGTTAGTGTAAAACCCCAAACTGCGATAAATCCTAAGATTTTCCAGTAAAACTTAAGATTTCCAAACTCCTAATGGTAAAAGTCCGAACCACTCCATAATAATCACTTACCACCGTTCACTTGGTAAATCTTAGCATTTTTTGTCTAAACCGAAAGGATAGAGAGATCATTTGGTAAATTATTAATCGAGCGAAGGCATTATTAATTATGAGAAGCTGAACATCGATTTCCTATCATTCCATGTTACTTCACACGGACCGTCTCTATGTGCTTACGACCTTGTGTTTTTTGTGTTGTCGTGCTTCGTTGGTGAGTGTGAGACCGCAGGTCCATTGATGCAGGGACGACAGCTATCGTGGTAACTGTGTAAGCCTTACACTGTCACAATGGCTGTCATGCCTTTTACGTCCCCAAGCGGGGTGTGAAAAAGTATCTCACAAGGCCGCCATGGTGTGGGTCACATGAGTACGGTGACCACAACTCTTGGATTGTATTCATGATTTCCATCCAGCAGAGCAGAGTCACTTTGGTAGGCTCTTAATATAGAAAATATTCAGAATAATCAACACTAAATAATATTTATTTTAGATATTACAATTACATATCTTACGATTTTAAGAACAACATACTTTATTCTGAGGGCAATACCTGATTATATATTCAATATAATTCCAACCAGTCTAAGAGTCTACTCGTTTTCCTTATTGAAGTTGTTTTAATTGGGTATTTAACGTTACCTATTACGAAAATAATAAGCCCATAAGGTTTCATTTCAAGTCACGTAATTGTCTAATTGTTGAAGATACTCAAAACAAAACTCCTTTAAACTTAAAGATTATTATTAAATAACAGAACTCTACAAATAGGTTATTATAAAGTCCACAGGCACAAAACATTCAGCCAAATGATCACTAACAATTTAACCCGACCGCGTTCACGCCGGGAGGCATCGCAATTTTAATCAAAGAAAACTTTATATTACGAAAATTTCACATAAATAGCCTCGGGGTATTCCATTTCGAAGTTTACATGTATTATATATTACAGCAAATAAAACCGTTGTTTAAATAGTTCAATTTTATCCATGGGTTTGTATTACGGAGGTATTGGCAAATACCATCGCCCCTACTATTACTTTCTTGTCTAATTTTGATGTGATATACCAGTAAAATGTTTAGTAAAGAATGTTTTTAATTACTAAGAATTGTATATTCTACCCGTAACATGAGCGGTATCCGTTCGAAACGTCGGGAAAATAGAAGGTATCGTAATCGTTTCAATAATTATACCGCGAAAAGTCCCGATACGCAAAAAATTTTACTGTATATGTATAAAACTCGCAAAAATCGAAAAACAGGAATTGTATATTGTAAAACCGGACTTTTAAAAAGATAATCTTATATCAAGAAGGTTTTGGCCTACTATACCACGCTGGCCAGACGGGTTGGAATAGAGTTCTGCTTCTCTTCGTAGTGATATTTGCCTGCATATTTTGTTCCCTTAGTCACCTTTTACGACACATACGGAATGAATATGGTGGTCACACTATGGATTCTTAATCCGTCACCACACGGACGGTGATAATCTAATAAATTATTGTGATAAATGAGAAAGTTTGAATGAATTTTTATTTCGAAATCACGCAATTATTTCTCGGATCTAAACGACAGTTGATTATAGTACGAAAATACAAATGTTACCTACCTACTGCCTGCAGTTACTTTTTATTTCGGCACTAATGATTGATGAAATCGGGGTTAACCAAGATTTGGATATAGTTGACATGGACAGTTTTGCCCAAATTATAATAATATACATAATAATCATAATGTCATAATTATTGTAAGTAATAAACCAATAAGGATAGATTAAAACTCAATCATTCCTTTTGATATTGAGAAGCATGGGCGTCACCAGTAATATTTTCTATATTTTATAATATAAAATATAGACTGGAAATAGATCTTTACCTACGAAATCGTTTTTTTAATAAAAATAAGTTAAAAATTCGTGTTTTTTAATGTATTTTCTTTTCAGCCAGGCGGGCCTTGCACCCTCCTCCCTGTGCCCATGTTGAGAAGGTATAAACTTATACCGTTAGACCTCAGAAGAAAAGTGAACTACCAATAGTAGCGCCGATTGGCTTATCAAACACTGTATTTATGTTCGCAAACACCCGTCCACCGGCTCCAACACTGTTTACCTTCGACGCAAGTTATGAACGACACGAAATCTCGTTCGGTTTAATTTAAAATTTATGATATGCACACTGGCATTCTCCAATAATCGCAAATATAATTTTAAATTGAAATATAAAGACGTCATGTTGTTTTTGTTCTTAATACTACCATTATACCATGTTGTAGTGTGTGTAGTCAATAAAAACATGTATTTATGTTATGATTTTACGTGTAGGACTGTAGTTAAATATATTTGCTTGAATTTCTTGGGTGAATACATTACACTATGGCACAATAACTCCTTAACAGTTCTTATTTCTAGAAATTTCTTTAACCACTAATACAGTAAGTAATTAAATCATGTTTCGTCACAAATTCACCATCTTGGACGGAATGGTAACACATTTTATTTATCTATTTAGTTAAAAAAGACAACGCACGCACTATGAATAAATCTCGTGTCGCGGGGGACTTTAAAAACATACAAGAAACGTACACAAAGACCACCCAGACTCAGAACAACAATTTGTGAATCACACAAAGTGTTGTCCCATGTAACATTTGAACCCACAACACTAAGCGAAGCGGAGGCGTGGCGACCGCTTAAACCACTTTTTTTTTTTTTTCTTTTTTTATCGTGTGGAAACCCCCTCGAGCCGTCACCCCACCGGGGTTTACGGCGGGGTGGTGTGTCGGAATCGGACCGACTAAAACCACACGGTGTGCCACTCTGCGCCTGACATAGGAGGGATCCGGGAACAGCTGCTATTACGTCATCCAGATCCCTCCTAGCGCCTGCCCGCTGCCGCGGGCACCTTCTACGGATAACCTCTCCATTTAGGCGACGTACGGCACACGCGGACGTCGCCTCCTCGCGGCTGGCCACTATAGCGGATGGAGGGGAAAACCCGTCCCGTCCACCCGCGGCCACACTCAAGGCGGCATGAGGCGCTGGTATGCGCGCCTCCGCCGCCCGGCTCGCTGGCGGCGAATTGGGTCCGAGTGGAGATTGTCCTCGCGGGCCCTCTCCGCCGCCTCCTTCCGCGAAATTACATCTTCGCAGAAGGTTGCGACCGCGGTAAAACAGCTGTCGCTACCGACCATGGAGCGTATGACGGCCGGTAGCGAGAGATCTCCTCCAATAACTGCAGTGAGGACCCCACGCTGCGCCGCCCAAGCGGAACAAACCGCTAGCGTGTGCTGAGCCGAGTCCTCACTGCAGTCGCAGTGGTGACAGGCGGGACTCAATTCCCTCCTGGCGACCGAGTGCAGATACTTCCCAAAGCAACCGTGCCCGGAAAGGATCTGCGTCAGTGGGAAGGAAAGGGTCCCGTGCTGTCGCCCCGCCCACTCGGCGATGACCGGCTGGAGAGCCTCCACGGCGGCAAAGCCAGCACGTGGAGCCTCCAGCCGGGACGACTAACGAGCCATCGTGGCTCGACGAGCGGCCTCTCGCCACTCGCGCATCTCTTCAGGCGGGGGCCGCATGCCGCTACCCGCCCGAAAGTCAGCCGTCCACCGATAAACTTCGGCGAGCACTTCCGCCTCCAAGTCCCACGGCGGAGTTCCGGCCAAGGCACACGCCGCCTCCGTCGATACGGTGCGGTAACCGCGTATGGCTCTAACCGCCAATATCCTCTGAGGGCGCCAGAGGCGAGCCCTATTCTGGGCGGTCAGAGCCGCCGCCCACACCGGTGCACCATACAGTCCCATTGACCGGACAACCCCCGTGTATAGCCGTCTCGTCGCGACACTGGCTCCACAAAAATTCGGCAAAAGTCGCCCGAGGGCAGAGGCAGTGCCGACCAGCTTTGAAGAAAGCTGTCGGAAGTGCACGTCGAAGAGCCACCTCCCGTCGAGGATCAGGCCCAGGTACTTCATCTGGGCCTGAACCGGTACGAGGACCGAATTGACTACGATAGAGGCGCCGGGTGGGGGACCACGCCGGGGCCAATGGAACAAAAGGGCCTTCGTCTTATCTAGGGCCACCCGTAACCCCAGCGCCTCAATACGCCCGACCACCAAAGAGACTCCCGTGGTGGCCAGACGCGCCGCCTCTTGGAAGTTCGCTCCCTGGGCCGTGACCAATGTATCATCGGCGTAACAAATTACACCCAGCCCGGGGGAAAGACGACCTCGAAGGGCCCAGTCGTATCCCATGTTCCACAGAAGTGGTCCGAGGACAGACCCCTGCGGAACACCGCACGACATGAGCCGCCGCCGCAGAACACCATCTCGGTCCTCGTACATGACGGTGCGCTCCTCAAGGTAGTCTGCCATAAGCCGCCTCAGGTACTCTGGCACCCCATGGTATTGGAGAGCTTTCCTGATGCAGCTAAATGGCAGACTATTAAATGTGTTGGCGATGTCCAACGACACCGCCAACAGCACGCCACCACAGCTCACCGCCTCTTCGGTAACGGCCCTGAGGCGTAGCACGGCATCGACTGTCGAACGCCCCGCTCGAAAACCGAATTGGCGTCTGACAGATCGGGACCCACCTCGCAGAGGTGCCGAACGATGCGGGCAGAGAGTATCCTCTCAAACAACTTACCCGCCTCGTCCAACAACACGATGGGCCTATAGGCCGCTACCGAATCGGCTGGCCGTCCCGGCTTTCTTAATAGGACCAGCTTCCCGCTTTTCCAGCACTCAGGGAAGCGTCCGGACGCCAGGCTAGTGTCCAAGACCTCCCTGAGACGGTCCGACATGTGTTCGAGGGCTCGGGCCAGCACTCGGGCAGGTATCCCGTCCGGCCCGGGGGCGGTGTTCTTAGAGCGGATCCGTAGAACAACCGCCCCTACCTCCGATTCCCTGACGGGCGGAACATTATCCTCGGTCCCCCCGTCTTCTCTGACCATTATGGCCATCGACAGGGGTGTGTGCTCCACCCGCTGCGGGAAAAGGCCCTCGACCACTTCCCGCAGGAAGCTGGGCTGGAGTGTCTCTGTAAAGGGGGGGCCCGACGTGCGGAGCTTTTGTCGCACCGCACGATAAGGGCGACCCCAGGGGTCACGATCGAGACCCTCCAGCATCTCCTTCCTCTTCACTTCTTTGGCGCGGCTAATGGTCAGCTTCAGAGTTTTCCGCGCCTCTCGGTACTCCTCATGAAGCTGGTCCTCCCCGCTTTCTTCGCGGTGTCGCCGCCGACTACGGGTGTAGGACCTCCGGGCACGAGTACAGGCCGCGCGGAGGTCCGCCAACTCCTGGGACCACCAGTAAACCTCCTTCCGTGGAGGCCGATAACCTCGGATGCGGGGCATGGCCGCATCGCAGATTTGCGTAATCGCATCACGGAAACGACCAGCCCCCATGTCGACCTCCTCGGTCGGAGCCTGCGGAGACAGCCAAGAGTGGATAATGGCTGCCTCCTCTAGTAGGTCCCTATTCAGTTTGGCTACAGCCCACCGCGGAAAGCGGAAAGAACGCCGCGCCGCGTGACCCCTACTGGGGTCCTGGATCCGGGAGAGCTCAAATCGAATGTAGAGGTGATCCGAGAGCGTCTCAACCTCTTCCAGGACATACCAGTTCCTTACTAGTGCGGCGAGGGCAGGGGTAGCGAACGAAAGGTCCACTATCGACCCTCCCTGCTGTCGCACGCACGTGTTGGTGGAGCCCCTGTTTAATAAACAGAGGCCCACCGAGGCCGCCCACTCTTCTACGGCCTCACCCCTGGCGTCTGTCCTAGGGGAACCCCACGCAATGGACTTTGCGTTGAAGTCCCCCAGCACTAAGACGTGCCCAGATGTTAGTCGCCGCATCGAGGTTTCCAAGTTGTTAAGGAAAACCTCGAAGTCGCTCAAACTCCGGTTGGGGGAGAAGTAAACACCATATACGGTGATCCCCCCCCACTCAGCAGCTACATATCCAGTACCCTTGTCTCTTAGCGACAAGGGTGGGGAATGAGCCACCGTGGAGCCGACGACTGCCACGGAGCCGTCCCGGTCACTCAACCAGTTTGGTCGAGGAGGAACGTAATAGGGCTCCGCGGCTACGGCAACACCGATCGACCACTGTGCTATAGTTTGCAAGAAGAGGTCCTGTGCCGCAGTACAGTGGTTCAGGTTCGTCTGGACAAAGAGGTTGGAGACTTGGTCCATTATTGAACCGTCTCTACAACCTCTTCCATGGGCAACGATGCTGACGTGCGGACAACATCGGAGGCAGCCTGGGTCGACTGGCTAGCCCCCGACACTTGTCGAGAATCGCGGGGAGGTTTGCACCCCACCTGCCCAATCTGGTGATTGGCGGGCTTGTTACCCGCCGCACACACCGGGCAGTGAGGGGCGGCAGAACACACTGTCGCCTTGTGCCCCGGTCGACCGCAGCGGAAACATAGTCCGCTGCAGTCAAAACAACTTACGCACTTGGCGCGTGTGTGTCCCGATGCCAGACATTTATAGCATCTCATCGGTCTCGCCGCCAGGACTGTGATCCTAGCGCTCACGAAACCGACGAGTAGTCTGCCGGCGTCGGCCAAAATTTTGGCGGACGGTACGGGACAGCTAACCCACACTGCACCAAGCCCTCCTGGACCGGGGCGGATGGTGCCGACCTTGATGTTTTCCACGTTGCAGCCTGTTCTCTCTATAACTGCAGCGCGGACATCCTCAGCCGTTACGGAATCGTCCAGGCCCGAGATACGCAGTTCAGCGCACTTGGTGGGCCTGGCGATCTTAACACCATCAGTGGCTGCAAAAATTCCCCGCAGCTTCTCGGCGAAAGAGTCCGCCGTCTTTGCACCTTCAGCCCCAGGGGACTCGAGGATCCGAGCTCCCGTTTGGGCGAGGCGCATTCTAACACCCACCGCGCAGTCGTGTGCGAGACTGTCCCGGGCCTTCTTGAAGATAGCCGCGTAGGACAGCCCACCATTAGCCGCCTCCGGTGACATGGTGACCACCACCGCCGCAGTTTTGGGCGCTTGCAGTTTGCGCGGCTTCTTTGTGGCGGCCATCGCCACCGATGGCGACTGCGGGGTAGAAGCTGCTTTTTGGGCAGCCTTTTTACCCCGCTTTCGGGACTTCTTAGGCCCCCAACTACCTGCTAACCATCCGTGGACGGAGCAGATGTGGAGGGAGCAGATGTGGTGGTGCCAGGTACAGCGGCTGGAGTGGGGAGCGGAGGGAATTCCGCTCTAGACTTGACCGCCGTTTTGGGCCCTGATCGCTGTGCACCCGTCTTAGGTACTGCTTTAGCCGCCTGTCGTGTCCTCGGAGCGGCCGCAGGAATAGCAGACACTGACGGCGCAGGAACAGCAGACAGTGACGCCGCAGGAACAGCTGACACCGACGCCGCCGCCGCATAGGACACACGACCGCCCACAACGGGAAGCGACGTCAGCACCGATGCGGCCTTTGGTCTATGTGCCGCGAGCGGCGGCCGGACAACAGGGGCTGGAGGTAGTCTCGCCTCTAGGCCAGCGAGACGTCCGTCCATCATGCGCCACACTGCGTCTGTGATTTGACCGCTTAAACCACTAGGCCAACCGTGCAGTCAAACATTCTCACAGACAACCGCTAAGTGATTATTATATTACTTTACTCTGAGTTAGTAATGTAACCGATGGATGGGGGCGTATGCCAGCAGTATGGACAGGCCGACTTAATCACTGTCCTCGCATACTTAAAAAAAATAAAAGACAACTCTCTGGTATATCCGTATTTCTGCCCAGAATTAGTTTTGGGTGATGCCGGCACCTCCTAGCTGTTAAGATTTAGATTTATAGCAAAATAAATTAGCATTTATCATATAGCGGAAAATGAACAAACCCTCCCGCTGACCCAAGGGGGGCTCAAAGGGTGCCAACATCCTTGTGATTCTTGAATTGCAGAAGTGGTAGTCGCTTACCAACAGTAGCCAAGTGTGAGCCAAGTGAAGAGTAACGCTTATTTCCATAAATTATTTCTGTCTTTTAAGTTTTTACAAACGTAACTTCTAAAGTAAACCTCAGATCTACAACACTTCGTATGTTAATTTAAAAGATTGCGAATCATCTGCTGTACAGCTTTTAAATGTTTACTCATTATCAAGTGTAAGATACGATAATATTGTTATCTAAGCCAATTCAATTGTTGAATGCGCGGTCTAGTGGTTGGACGCCAAACCGCTCTCCACTTCGCTGAGTGTTGTGGGTTCAAATCCTACATGGGACAACACTTCGTGTGATCCATAAATTGTTGTTCTGAGTCTGGGTGTTCTTTGTGTCCGTTTCTTGTATGTTTGTAAAGTTCCCCGCGACACAGGACTTATTCTTAATGCGAGCGTTGTCTTTAAAAAAAATTGTCAATTTGGTTCTGAAGCAGAAACGTTTTTCTAAGATCTGTATGCAAGTTGCTTGCAGCCGATAGTGAAAAACCAGTTCTTAAAGAATATTCTTATCCATCGTTTACCGATGTCTATTTATGAGGGTAAAATATTGATTGAGTGTAATTTTACATTTAGTTATTTGTAACCTCTTAGTGGAGGTTCTTTGTTTTCGTTCTTTGCTTACCAAAGCAGGATTATCAAACACGAAATTAAAAATATTAAATCTTTATCAAATACCATGATATTCTTGATTTTCTATTATTTTAAGTTAATTATTATCAAAAGTGTATAACAAAACACATTTAATAAACAGAATATCAAGTTTTTTAAGTCGTAGCAGAAAGTAAAATAACAAATTTTAGACTCGCCATTTTTACGCCATATTGAAAAAATGTTTTGATACTTACTATTTCCCGAAGACAACGCTAAGCTTACACCACTGTAACTGTGACCACGAGCGGTGTAACCCGTTCGAAACATCAACAAAAGAAGATTTCGTAACTTTTTAAATAATTTTATTACAAATAAATAAAAATGAAACAAACATTTCTAGGGCAACCCATAGACAACGAGCTATAGACAATAGTAGTATCTATTCTAAATTCAAAAACTGCAACGGAAATTTGTTACTCACACACACAAAAAAATCTCTGACTGTAAGCTCGTAGGTATAAGCTAGTGTTGTAATAAATAGTAAATGTTATTGTACTTAAAATATACCATTAATAGGTTGATTGACATGCAATTTATTCACGTATTGACACTTCATTTCAGTCAACGTAGACATAACTGTATTCTGTAACATAGTTGTGCAAATTTTATCAACTTTCTATAAAATTAAATCGATGAGCCCATAAATAAATAGTTCGGACATGTGACACACAACGCCATCTAGCTTCAAACTAAGCAGAATTTGTACTACGACAGTTAGATTGACTGATAGAATACTTATATACTTTTTGTTGTAAATACATACATTATCATCAACAGCCTTTTACAGTCCACTACTGGCCATAGGCCTCTCCTTAGTAAGGAGGGTTTAGCCTACTATACCACGCTAGCCAGACGGGTTGAAATAAGGTTTGTTTCAAGTTTTCCTTCTCTTTATAATAATGTTGTCTTGCATACTTTCTTCCCTTAGTCGCCATTTACGACACCCACGGGATGAATAGGGGCGGTAACACTATGCATCCTTAATCCTTTACCACACGGTCATATTATTTTTATTATATTATATTTCATATTATATATACTTCGAATTATATTTGCAGATCATACAAACCTAAGATATCATGCACTGTAGTCGCATACGCGACGACTGCGCCATTGATGTTGGCAAATTAATCACACATGGCCATTGACAGCTTTTGAGGGTATAGAAGGCAAAACAGGAGACGGACAAACTACAAGTGCATTGTCGCCCTTTACACACCGGTTTCCTGTAAGAGCCAGCCCTTTTAGCCAAGATGCAAGCGTTCCGCGTCAACTCTCTTTCTATAACAGCTAATATTTTATTTTGAGCACGTGACTTAGCGTTGACAGACGTCATTCAAATACTTTTGTCACTTTTCTAATAACGTTTACGAATGTAGAATGTACACTTGGCTATCGGGGTGGGTATCACTACGGTGGAGTCATCCCATTTATAACAAAGAATGACTCTCCTACAACACTCTAACACACCCATTTTTATAGAGACCCACGAAACATCTTCTAAAATAATCCAATAGTGATTAACTTTGCATTCAAATTCACCATTAACTCCTATCATAGTTTTACAACTCACCGTTAGTGTAAGACCAAAAAGCTCACTAAATTAAACATATATGGTAACAGTCCAACATGCGGGCAAACCCCCACTATTTATAGGTCAATTACCCCTCGGTAATTAAGGCTATGTTTCAACTAGATCACAGCTTTTGCCAAGATTGCTAAAATAAATTTCAACTCGAGATTTTCAGCTAAGTAGAGGAGACATTACGTTATCGTTTCAAGTAAACAGTCTTATAATAACTTAATTAAGTAAGCAAACTGGATATATTTATCAAAACGAATGCTTGTTTGATACAAAGTAATACAGTGACAGGTAATTAAGATGTATAATAGCAGTAGTTTTAATTATAACATGTGTGGCGACTTTCACACTACAGCACAAACAAAAATATACAACAGCGCCATCTAGCGAAGATACATCGAACTACGAAGCAACTACTAATCCTGTATCGCGAAATAGAGATTCGCGTGGCAATTACCATATATACAACATCCCAACATTATCTGCTCGCTTGGTCGAAGGATCCTCCCTTTGTATCGGATGGACATGACACTCGTTCCCTCCACAACATGTATATAATTACAGCAAAAATACAGTGTAAAAAATGGGTGAGCCATGTTAGCAAGTGTATTAGATCATCGGAGTTTAAACCAGGGGGTTGATTGAGCTCCGGGAAACTAACTCCTCTATCTCTGAATCTTGTTGTAACCGTCCATTGACCGTGGGAGTAGACAGGTCAGTATAAAGTGACTCGTCAATCAATTAAGACGTTTCCCCCACTTGCCATAAAAATAGAGGAACAATCATAGCAGCTATGAAATACCATGAGTTTTTATTACCATTATAAGTTTTTACTATTTAAATATCAACTTGTTAAATAAGCATATATTTATCTACCACTCTATGTTAAATACACACTAATGCTAAAACTTTTCAAGCGCTTAAATTATTATCCAAGATATTAACGTCTAACCATTGCACGTTCTGAAATCGCACAGCTGTAAACGCGTTGCTTTGAAAAAAAATATTTTTAACATTCCCTTTGAGCTGTGCATGAATTAAAAAAATATATATTTCCATTTGGAGCGCGTTTAAATTCATTTTTATCTGTCCCGCTCACAAGTTGAGCTATTAATGTCTTATTTATCGTTAGGTGAAGTCAGAATGGTGTTAATTTAATATTTATTACAGTGTATTTATTTATTTTTAACGATAGAAGGATACTGGAGTAGCTAAAACTTCTTAGTTAAGTATCTCTTTTTTGGTAAGTAAAACTCTTGTCTTAAAAAAATCACTGTCTGTCACAGATTTAATTGAAAAATTACGATATTCATTTGTAGTAATTTGACTATCATAACTTTCATCAACAACCTTTTACAGTCCACTGCTGGACATAGGCCTCTCCTTAGCAAGGAGGTTTTGGTCTACTAGACGGGTTGGAATAGGGTTTGTTTCAAGTTTTCCTTCTCTTTGTAATGATGTTGTCTTGCATATTTGGTTCCCTTAGTCACCTTTTACGACACCCACGGGATGAATAGGAATGGTAACACTATGTATTCATAATCATTTTGAAAGTTCTTATAGTATCTTCCTCTCTGTTTGAACTTGGTGCTAAACATGAAATGTAATAAGTGTCCTCTCTTCCAAAGTGTATCAAAGTTAGAAAATTTCTTAGAAATCCTTAAAACCTACAGTACCTATACAAACTAAGGAATTCTGCAGATGTACATCTAGAAGACACAAAAAAAATTAATATCATTTTTTATATCAATTTTATATTAAAAATCTGATATACTCTTAGCTAATTTCCGCTACGGCGGCCAGTTTCATCGGAGACCAGTCAACTTCGCAAGGTATATTACGATGCTCAAGTATGTACGTAAACACAGATGCACTCTCTGTTCCCTCACTCTCATAATCCGATTTGAACGTTATCCGACACGACCAAGAAGAGATTAGACCCAGGACCGACTGCTTTACATACTTTCTGAGACATGGGACTTAGACCTTCCAAATATCAGAAAATTCAATAACACTCGCTGAACCAATCCAGGAATCGTACCTCAGGCCTTGTGTCGAATTCCATATTACAGCACAAACAAAAATGTATAGCAGCGTCATCTAGCGAAGATACATCGAACTGCGAAGTATGAACGCAAAGTATGAATGTAATGAACTATAATGCAACTACTAATCCTGTATCGCGATATAGAGATTCGTGTGGCAATTAGCATATATACAACATCCCAACTTCAACCGTTGGGCCGTAGCCGGCCAGGCATGATCACTTCGCCTGGTTAAAGGATCCTCCCTTTGTGTCGGAGGGACATGATACCCGTTCCCTCCACAGTGGTGACCCCGACGTAATTGGAAGCAACTTTCAAATCAATATCAGCACTCCCACAACGATGAGCGGTAATCAAGTCTCAGCCAGCCAACAACCTCGGCCTCAACAGAAATACCACATGCAGAAAGCACACGCTCCAGCCTGGTTACCCTACGGCCTTTTAAGCGTCTAGGCACAGCACACTGCACCTACAGTCCATGTAAGCAGAGCATCTCTCTCCCATCTACGCAGCAGCTAGCCACTACGCAACAACCGCCCCGGCTCACTTGGGGCTTCACCGCAGCACCGCACACCACATACAATCCCGTCTCACTGGGATCTGCGGACTTCAGCCCCGACTCACTGGGACTAGCGGCATTCAGTTCCGACTCACTGGAATTTGCGGCACTCAGTTCCGACTCACTGGAACTACACACTCCTGGCACTGTCACGCTCTACAACAGAGCATAGACAGCTGACTCATCAGTATATCGACCTCCGGTCTTGGAGGAAAGTGATGTGGCGAATTCCACATTATATACCACAAACAAAATGTACAGCAGCGCCATCTAGCGAAGATACATCGAAATATAATTTCTGAAGTTAGGAGGCGTTTTTATATCTAAAATTGTATTTAATAACCATATACATACATACGTACATACATACATAGAAGTACCCTTACACCTCAAATGGTGAATAAGCTGAGACGTATTACGAGCCTACTGTTTCCCAATTATTCTTAATATTATTGTGGCGACTTCCACATTACAGCACAAAGAACAATATACAACAGCGCCATCTAGAAGATACATCGAACTACGAAGTATGAACGAAACGTATGAATGTAATGAACTACGAAGCAACTACTAATCCTGTATCGCGAAATAGAGATTCGCGTGGCAATTAGCATTATTATATATACAACATTCCAACGTCAACCGTTGGGCCGTGGCCCGCCAGGCATGATCATCTCGCCTGGTAGGAGGATCCTCCCTTTATGTCGGAGGGACATGATACCCGTTCTCTCCACAACTTCTTGATCACTAGTCACGCGCATAATTAAATCATATTTCATGACTGAAATTATAACATACTGATAGAGGCAGAGAACACCGTGCTTACTTGTATTCGGGTAAATAAACAGTAATTCAACTGTTTTAGTTTAAAGTCTTAAAATGAAAGTGGATATTTATAACTGTTAACTACAAGTTATAAAGTACCATAGCAGTACAATAAAAAAAGACAAATAGAAATCTCTATCCCCAAGTCGCAATCTAGTGGAGACAGAGATATCTATGAAAAGTGTAATCCTTAAAAAAATTGTACAAAGTAAGAATGGTTTGTGTAAATCGATGAGTACGTCATCAATAACAACTCGAGTCTTTCCGCCATCTAGATTTATCAGAACCTAACGTCTACAATGCTGGCGGTGACAAAAGTTTAGAGTAGATGTTCCTATTTTAATATAAAATGACTCTGAAAAGAGATAAATGTTAGAGATAAGTAAATTTTACATAAAAATCAAGACAGTACAAGTATGTATCCTTAGTCCCTTTACTTTGTTTCCTCTATATATAAATTTATCCTCTATATATAAATATATAAATTTAACGTTTATACTTTTAGTCACAGATAAAGAATAAAAAATAAAGAAGAATAAAGAAACAAACATCCATGACATCGTTTGTTTCTTTATTATCGTGATAAATAGTTGATAACTTAAAAGGTCGACTGGAAGAAAATGCCTGTGGCATTAAGTCCGCCTTATACAATGGAAATCAATTGTAGAAAGTAAAAATAAATAAATAACTAACTGAAGGGCATTTACTGCAAAAGTTATAATTATATTTCTTTGTCATTAAAAACAACTTTTATTGCGAGTGTAAAAAAAAAAACATGTTTTTATTCTCATTTATTATTTGCAAATTACAGTACTTCTTACAACTAAACAATCTTTTACTTAAGCTGGAAATCTAGCTTTCTCACCCACGCAAACGAATACTACACAGTCTTATCCCTACTAAGATGTCGTCAGACTACCGCTTGCTCCGCCCGCAACAAATGATAATTGACAACCGCTACTGATTTATCGCCATGCGATTAGCCGACCGCTCTGTGTGTGAGATTTGTTGAGAAATACTATCCAGCAAATATGAAGATGTTATATTTCATACTTTCAACTTGACAGCGCGGATATGAAGGAATTGAGTGGATCTACTCACCGAAGGCATTTTTCATAGATTCAACTACATCGACGTATTAGTTTCGGTCATTTGATAGACTCTCCAAATGTTTAAATGTGCCTGGAGACCCTACAGACAATAAAAACCATAGGTCACGAAATGTGGTTTTTGAATTTTATCATCATCATCTCAGCCAAAACACGTCCACTGCTGGACATAGGTCTGGCCCAAGGTTCTCCACAACAGCCGGTCCCGTGTCGCCCGCATCCAGCAGCTTCCCGTGACCTTCACCAGGTCGTCGGACCACTTTGTGGGTGGCCTACCATCGCGGCGTTTCCCAGTACGTGGTCGCTACTCCACAACTTTATGGCCCCATCGGCCATCTAAGTTACTCAAGTTTAGCAATTTTACAAATCTATATATGTACATAAAAGAAAGAGGTGTTAGTTACACCACTTATAACTCAAGAACGGCTGAACGGATTTAGTTGAAAATTGGTGGGGAGGTAGCTTAGAACCAGGAGACGGACATATGATACTTTTTATCGTGTTAGAACGGGTTAAAGTAAAAAAGAAATCTGCTTATTTATTGACTATAAGGCGGAACAGAGTTCACGGTGTAAGCTAGTATTATATATAAATAATATACATATATATACAAATTAATAAGACAGAAGCCTTATTTAAAGTAGGAATTACATGAACGGAACATGATTTTTTCCTTTCCATTTTGAGTATCTCAAGGAAAATAATACTTAAAATATTCTCTTTTAAGGGCTCAAGGTTTTATAAATTCTAATTAGATGAATATTATATTTAATTTGCTTTATTGCAGACGTCTAGCGAGTCAGGTTCAAGTGTACTGTTACACATTTCATAGAACATTCCCTTAATTACTGTATTCGTTAATTACTTTCTTATTTAATATTATTTTATTTAAAATTACCGCGTTGGTCTAGCAGTGCGACTGAATCAAGTGGCATCGGGTTCGATTCCCGGGTCGGTCCAAAGAATTTTTCTGATTATAGAAAGGCTTAATAACAACCCGGAGAATGAAACTTGGAGAGCCGTGCCTCGGAGAGCAGGTAAGGCGTCGGTCCAGCTCCTGCTCTATCCGCGGTCACGTAGAATAGCCGTCCCATCGGAATGCGAGGGTAAGGGAACAGAGAATGTACTTGAGTTGCCGCACACACTATACATTAAAATATTGCCTGCTTAGTTGCTTGGTCTCTGTTGAGACCGGCCACCGTGACCAAAATTGGCTTAGAGTACATCAATTTTATTTAATTTTAGTACAAAATTTGTAAGCACTTTGCTCTTTTATGACAAAGTGAGCAAACGAGATAACGACCTTTGCATTGACGACACGACTAAACCACATGTAATAGAGTGGATGTCTCGGCTAAGATCATGATGAATGTTTTAGCCACTTAAAAACTCAATTTTATTTGTTTATAATGTACATATCTTTTATTGATCTACACTTAAGGACTATATTATATTGTATATTTTTTAAACAATGTTGTTAATGTATTCTGTTGGCATGTCTATAACAAATAAATAAATTATGCTGCACCCGTTTTAAACAAAAATTTCGCTTATACTAGGGTTCTAGCTCATTCTTTTCCAATAAAAAATAAAGTGGACAAAACATAATGTACTCATATATGTTTAGGTTTGTATAACTGTTAAACCAAAGTAGTGTGGGACGCCCTCTGGCCAGATGGCGGGACGACGTGTGCGAGAGGTTTGGCAGCGACTGGTTATAAACAGCAACAGACCGGGCTCTATGATGCGCCTTGCGAGAGGTCTGTATCCAACAGTGGACTGCAATGGGCTGATAATGATGATGAATCGTTTAGTTGGACGGCTTAACAAAAATACCGATGACATATTTTAATATCAATATTACATTGTCCGTGTGGTGACGGAGTAAGAATACATAGAGTTGCCACCCCTATTCATCCCGTGGGTGTCGTAAAAGGCGACTAAGGGAACTTGAAACAAACCCTAGTTCGATCCGTCTGGCCAGCGTGGTATAGTAGGACAAAACCTCCTTGCTAAGGAGAGGCCTATGTCCAGCAGTGGACTGTATGAAGAATGAAGATTATATCGGTGTAACTTTCTCACCATCATCAACGGCGTTGAATACTCCGCTTACATTTTACATATATACATAAATATTTTATATAAGTTTAAAATGTCTCCTTATTATCTATCATCAACACTGCAGCACCAAAATTGAATACTTGCAATTATTATATAGGTGGTGTATTAGATAATATTCAAATGCAGATGTTTCTTAGTAATGATAACTTATGTAGGACTCTACCTTTTTTGTACCAATAACCTTGACGCATCGTACAGGTACTATATTAACAATTAGGTACAAGCTAGGAGGACTTAACTTATTTAACACCTTTAATTCAAAATATAGCTTGATTCGATGATTCAAAATCTTTTTTTTTATATTAAGAGCCTGCCAAAGTGACCCTACTCTGCCTGATGGAAAGCATGAATAGTTGTAGTCACCATACTCATTGCAAATGCAGACAATGCAGTATGGCGACTATGGTGGCCTTGTGCGATGCTTTTTCACACCCCGCTTGGGGACGTAAAAGGCATGACAGTCATACTGTCAGCGTAAGGCTTACACAGTTACCACGATAACTGTCACCCCCGCATCAATGGGCCTCCGGTCTCACACTCATCAACGAAACACGACAACATGGTTGCTGGCGCTTTAGGTTGGTTTTCTGTGGGAGGGTAGTACTGCTCCGGTCGAGCCGGCCCGCTTGTGCTGAAATCAGCGTGGCTTTACTACCTAGCAAACTTATGAACTGCAAAACGATACAGTTTAATCCAAAAGTTAGAATATTTTTCTTCTTTGTACATTTAATTCACCACAAAGACTTTAATTAATACCCACTCACGTTCAAAACACGAACCACTTTGAAAAAGTTACTAGAGATGTAAATATAGACTACGTAGACACAACACTGTTATAGTAATTATTATTTTTTATTTTAAGAGCCTGCCAAAGTAACTCTACTCTGTCTTATGGAAAGCATGAATAGAATCCAAGAGTTGTGGTCACCATACTCATGGCGAATGTAGACAATACAGTATGGTGACTCACACTATGGTGGCTTAGTAAGATGCTTTTACACACCTCGCTTGGGGACGTAAAAAACATTATATTGCACACACTTACCACGACAACTGTCATCCCTGCATCAATGAGCCTCCGGTAACTGCCTCGTTGGTAAATCGTTAGCATATGACGCTGCCTACAATAAGTCTCGGGTTCGATTCCCAGGTCTGGCCTTTATAGGCCATTATAGAAACGCTTAATCAGGGCCTGAAGTTTAAAAATTAGGGTCTTAACCGACGTGTCTTGGAGAGTAGGTAAAGCCGCGAGGCCTGCGTTTGATGTCTCCTCGATCATATCGGATAGCTGACCCATCGGATTGAGAGTGAGGAAATAAAGAATGCACCTGTGTTTACGCACATGCTTGTACGCTGTAATATCGTATCGTATCGTATCGTATATCATATCGTATCTCGTCCGTAATAGGTTGGTTTCCGTTGCGACGTGGTCGAAATCAGTTTGAAAGGACATCATAGTAACATCAATAAAACATCTAATTTATTTTATAAAGGCACAAGTTTATATAAATGTTTGTTACTCTTCAACGTAAAAACAACCGAACATATCTCGATGAAATTTGACTCAAAGATAGATTATAGTGTGGAATAGCAAATAGGCAACTGTATATCTAGAAGAAGGTTATTAAGGACATGATTGAGGTGCAACAACAACGGCGTGGCGCAGTGAATTAATCAAAGTTAATATTTTCTTTCTTTGTATTTAATTTACTTTTTTTAAACACGAACTAATTTCAGAAAAAACTTCGAGAAATGTATTATTAAAGACTATGTACATACAACACCGTTAGTAATACCAATAAAATGTATGAAATAAAAACGGTTCGTGGACTTTTGCCAGCGGCGCACAATTTTCAACACGTGCATTGCGACTCGAATTGGTTTTACTCACGACAAATACGATTTCATTTTATAAAACTTGTTAACTCAGATTTATTTTTGTTATTATATGTATTTTTGAGGAGATTTCTAAACGATGGCCTCGCACACAGCTGTCGTGTAAGTATGACCGGAGTTATGCCACCATCTCACAGAAAATCCATGTTAGGATATTTTTTCGTTACTTTTTGCTGATTGCTTTTATCGGATGATAATTTCTCGCCCTTGAGACCGATGGCTCGTTGGTCGTTCCGGTTGGATACTCCTCGTGCTGGCTTTGTCCTCGTGGAGGCTCTCCAACCGGTCATCGCCTAGTGGGCAGGGCGGCAGCACGGGACCCTTTCTTTCCGACTGATGCAGGTCCTTTCCGGGCACGGTTGCTTCGGGAAGTATCTGCACTCGGTCGCCAGGAGGGAATTGAGTCCTGCCTGTCACCACTGCGACTGCAGTGAGGACTCGACTCAGCACACGCTAGCGGTTTGTTCCGCCTGGGCGGCGCAGCGTGGGGTCCTCACTGCAGTATTGGAGGAGATCTCTCGCTACCGGCCGTCATACGCTCCATGGCCGGTAGCGACAGTTGTTTTACCGCGGTCGCAACCTTCTGCGAAGACGTAATTTCGCGGAAGGAGGCGGCGGAGAAGGCCCGGGAGGACGATATCCACTCGGACCCAATTCGCCGCCGGCGAGCCGGGCGGCGGAGGCGCGCATACCAGCGCCTCATGCCGCCTTGAGCGTGGCCGCGGGTGGACGGGACGGGTTTTCCCCTCCATCCGCTACAATGGCCAGCCGCGAGGAGGCGACGTCCGCATGTGCCGTACGTCGCCTAAAATAAAGAGTTTATCCGCAGATGGTGCCCGAGGTGATTGGAGGCGCTAGGAGGGATTTGGATGTCGTAATAGCAGCGGTTCCCGGATCCCTCCTATCTCAGGCGCAGAGTAGCACACCGTGTGGTTTTAGTCAGTCCGATTCCGACACACCACCTCGCCGTAAACCCCAGTGGGGTGACGGCCCGAGGGGATTTCCACACGTTAAATAAAAAAAAAAAAAAAAAGGCACTCTAAGCACCAACATTCTTATATCACTTGATTTGCAGGTGTCTAAGAGCGGGGATGATGAAATACTACTAGAGTAACAAGTCTAAATCGTAATTCTAAGTCTAAATTCTAGACAAATTAAGACAAACAGACTGAGTGATTAAAAAGTATATTCTTTAATACCTAGTGTCAATCTTGTGAACCAACACTTGACGTTTAAAATAAAAATGGAGATTGTTTTCGTAAGCCATTATGAACCGACTTTCATTTCTTTACTAAAGTTAATTAATATAAACTACAACGTTACATTAATTATATATTTTTTCATTTGTTTCATTGAAGTTCAGTGTCATTGAGTTAAAAACATGAAATCTTTTTCTCTTCATGCAAGGAAGGGAAAGGAAGAAGGTCCACTGTTGTAAAATAGCACAGATAGCGTGATCTAAGCTGTTTTTTATTGCGCTGAGAGCTTGTGTGATCCACAAATTGTTGTTCTGAGTCTGGGTGTTCATTGTGTCCCTTTCTTGTATGTTTTTAAAGTCCTCCGCGACTCAGGTTTCATAAAAAAAAATATAATATAATAATGTTAATAATAACATTACAAGGTTGGTAGAGAATGTCCTGGTCATTAAATCCACAGACGTACACAAGTGTAGAAAGTTGGAATTAAATTATTGGAAAATAAATGATTACAAAAGAAAATGACTTCGTTTGTTTCAAACACTTTAAAACCCGTTACTGTGAAATTTTGTGAACTCATTATAAATTGAGTGTTCTTTACAGAAAAAAGTAAGCAAAAGTATTCATTAATCAAAAAAAAAAACAATAACATTGATTAACGTAAATTAACTGAGAGTCATCTAGAAAAAAGGCATGTTATAAGTAAAAACCCAAATAACTTATCTTAATAAAACAAACAAAATAAAATAGACAAATCTAAACACGAAATAATACGTGGTCCCCATAGCCGCGGACCTGGCGCGGACTTTTTGTCCGTATGTAAACACAGGGTGGGTTCCGCAGGTAATTAATTAACGCTCGTGTTTACGCCCACTGGCTACTTTATACACGTTTAGGGTTCCTTCAACTCGCTTTTTATAATGCTATGTAAAGAACCGCAAGGTGTTATCTTTGACGAAATTTTGGTTTGACTTTACACACATAATTTATTTAAAGCTGCTTGAGCAAACTTGCTAATTTGCAAAGAGAGTTGTTTTTTTGTGAAATAAATATATCCGACTCGTCTGTTATAGATTTCTTTAAGAATTAAAACTGTCTTTTTATTAAATAAGGACAAATAAACAGTAAGGTTACCTGCTGGTATCAGAGCACTGCCACCCTTAGACATCTGCAAATCAAGTGACATAAGAACGTTGCTACCCTTAAAGTGCCTGTCTCAAGGGCGAGAGATTGTCGTGTGATAAATGCAAAAAATATCCTAACATCGATTTTCTGTGAGATCGTTGTATAACTCCG
Source organism: Hypercompe scribonia (assembly GCA_949316085.1). NCBI lineage: Eukaryota > Metazoa > Arthropoda > Insecta > Lepidoptera > Erebidae > Hypercompe > Hypercompe scribonia. The sequence goes on from OX438982.1 coordinate 2,693,608, forward strand.
GTCAAACAGACCTCCAGTAATGGTTATTTGCGTTATGTTTATAAATTCAGTTAAGATCTCACCTAAGATGTAAGTTTCTTTGGTTTAAATTTGGTATAAGATCGAAACGAAACGAACGAATGGATACGAACGATGGATACACATAGAAACGTTAAATATCAACACTAAGAGGAAATAGAACCCGTGAGCCCTACCTGACAATACAGTAAAAGAATTGCCTTATAAATTGTCAATATGCACTGAGATGAAATACATGACTTTGAAATTACACTCAAATGCTCCACCACCACGATAAATGCTTGCATTTTCTTATAATATAAGAGAGGGCCTTGATCTAAAAGCGCATGAAGAAACCAAAGATTGATTTCTTGACCTTGTGACATCTAACACAACGCCATTTAGTCCCAAACTGACCAGAATTAGCACAACGGGCACTAGACAACACAAATAGTGATATATACTTTTTTTATACAAACATATTACATATAGAAAACACTCAAACTGTGAAAAAAATATTTACTCTGGTTTGGTCTGATCCGGGAATTGTAACTAAGACCTCAAGCACAGCAGTCGCATACGCTACCACTGCGTCACTAAGGCATTCATCTGATCCTGAGAACAGGTAAATGAATAGAGTTAACAATAATATTTATTTTTTAGCTTCGCCATATAAAATTATGCACGGAACCTCTTTCAATATCAAAGAAACAGTAAATCTCCTACTATTGTTGCTTAGTTGTATTCAAGTACTATATTGTTTTGCACAACATTATAGCCCTCTCTAGGAGCTACTTATTTCCCCACACAATGGCTAATTTCAGTTTTGAATTAAAACTGAAGTAGTCCTTCTGTTTTATGAGCATCATTAAATTTCTTTATTCTAACGTCTGACATATAATTCAAACGAGATAATCCCGACGAGTAATTAAATAAAAAATATCATCATCATCGTCATGCTGGACATAGGCCTCGCCTTAAAAAGGAGGCTTTGGCCTACCATATCATGTCACACATCAAACACATTAATAACCTTTAACAGCCCACTGCTGGACATTGGCCTCTCCTTAGAAAGGAGGTTTTGGCCTACCATATCACGTCACACATCAAATACATCAACAGGCTTTAACAGTCCACAGCTAGACATAGGTCTCTCTTTAGCAAAGAGATTTTGCCCTACTAGACCATTCTAGCCAGACGAGTTTTCATGGGATTTATTCCAAGTTTTTATCAGCGTTTTCTCCACCAGTCGTCTCTTAATAATCATGAGAATAGGGGTAGCGACACTCGGTGTTCTTAATCCGTCACCACTGAGCAAAGCTGTAAAAAGAGTTTCAAAGGACTCACTCGTTCGCAGTAAATAAATAAACTTGTAGCTAACACAGTAATCCCGCTAATGCATCTCGATAAATATTGCACCTATAAATCTATCCAGTAACGCGAAGCACAACACTACGTACTAGTGATGTCATAAAGAATGCATTTACACGGGATTGTACGCTGCTACAGGAACGGACGTGCGAAAAAAAGCATTAATCACGTCTATATAGATTTAACATTAAATAAACAATGAAAAAAATTTCGCTGTTTTGTCTTTGGGTTTAGTGAAGATAAAGTATATTGGAGTCTTTCAAAGTACTTGCTTGTAACAATTTGTTTCTTTTTTAATGATTGTGATAGAAATAGGGTTATGTTTTTCACAAATGTATTTTTCGTTGCCATGTAGTTCTCTTTAGTCTATAATAGTAGTTCTATGTAGTGTCCAGTAGTATCCAACTTTAGTAGCGTAAACCATTTGATTAACGTTCGAGGTTAGCGTCTTTATTATATGAGTAGCTAGTTTATTACTTTTTAAATAGTCGGTTTTTATTATGCAATAATATGTCGTATGTCCGTGAGGTAACGGATTAAGAATACATAGTGTTACCACCCCTATTCATCCCGTGGGTGTCGTATAAGGCGACTAAGGGAACAATATGCAAGGCAACATCGTTACAAAGAGAAAGAAAACTTGAAACAAACCCTATTCCAACCCGTCTGGCCAGCGTGGTATAGTAGGCCAAAACCTCCTTGCTAAGGAGAAGCCTATGTCTAGTAGTGGACTGTAAGAGGCTAGTGATGAATATGTCTTAATAGATAATTTTTCATAGGTGCCAAAGTGATTCTACTCTACCGGGTGAGAAGCACGAGTAGAATCCAAGAGAGTTACCATCTTCATTGCGAGTGTGAGCAATGCAGCATAGTGATCCACATTACGGTGGCCTAGCGAGATACTTTTTCACGGCCCACTTTCCTCCTGGGAACGTGTACGCTAGTAGTGACGGCAGGTTTTGGCTGTTCGGAACAGCAAGGAAGAAATGATCCGTTTAGTTAGAGAGCGTTAATAATAATGAAATAAAATACGAACATAAAATATAACAAAAAGAATCTTGTCAATAAAGTTAGTGAATTTTTTTAAATATTAAAGTAATATAAAAAAAAACTACTTTTTAAAGTACCCCCACGGGTGACGACCTCGACGGGACAAATCTTACGAAAACAATACACGGATATGTGAGATTTACTGACTTTAAGATGATCAGAAATCAGCTGTTGTCTAAGTTTTCTCGGTCTTCTTATAGCATCCATATATGTAAATATCAAAGTCACTAATTCACTAGAAACAAAAACATTCATAAATATATATTGTCGTCGATTTATGAACAGGACACAATATTTCAGAACGAAATTGAAAAATAAAAATTAAGCAAAATTTAAATACCTTAGAGTATATTAATAAAATTTCAATCAACCTAAATTCGTTCCATAATAATTCGACCAAATTGAATAGGTGCGACAAATCGTGATGATTCCGCTTCACTCAGATGATTTTCTTACAGCACAGTTTAATTTTCTATTCAGCACATTAATACTTTTCTACCTAACGATTTATTAACACAGGATTACAGGACACAAAACACAATTTGTGTGCAATTAATGTCGATTCACACGGATTGAAAGCACGAGCTTCGATAAAATTTGGGCGTTGAAAAAAGCGTTCTTTATTTGTTTCTTTTATCCACAATTTGTTTTTTTGTTTTTGCAAGTTATATTTTGTATGATAAGACGATGAAATAACTTCCGTAAATGCGAAAAGAAACAGACAATAGCAACACAAACAACTATAGGTATTGTATTTAATGGGTAGTAGAGCTACGCTGATTTTAGCACGAGCGGGCCGGCTCGACCGGGGCAGTACTATCCTCCCACAGTAGACCAACCTAAAGCGCCAGCATCCGTGTTGTCGTGTTTCATTGATGAGTGTGAGACCGGAGACCCATTGATGCAGGGGTGACAGTTATCGTGGTAACTGTGTAAGCCTTACACTGTCACAATGACTGTCATGCCTTTGCCGTTCCCAAGAGGGGTGAGAAAAAGCATCTCACAAGGCCGCCATAGTGTAGGTCGTCATATTGCGTTTTCAGCATTTGCAATGAGTATGGTGACCACAACTCTTGGACTCTATTCCTGCTTTCCATCAGGCAGAGTAGTCACTTTTACAGGCTCTCCAGATAGAAAAAAAAAATTTAGCACCATTATTAGTTTTTAGAAGTTCACTGTTGGACATAAGTTTGTCCTTATAATGGAGCTTCTACAGGTCCAATGGAGGTACAGGATTTGTTTTAAGTTTTCCCTTTCTTTGCAGTGATATTTTCCTGCTTAGTTTGCAGTTTTAGCCAGCTGTTACATACCCATGGAACGAATACACATGTTGACACTCCGTTTCACTAAATGCAGTAAGTTAGCGAGGCATTTAAACTTCCACCTATTTTTAGTCAACGAAATATAAAGGTTTTTGTGACCCTTAAGCCTCATGTCTCTATAAGTGACAACCTTTAACAGTCCACTGCTGGAAATGAACCTCTCCTCACTAAGGTTTGAGCCAACAATACTAAACTGACCAGATGGATTGGTAAAAAATTTACTTCAAGTTTTCCGTCTCTTTACAGAGCTGCTGACCTGCATAATTTGCTCCCTAAGTCGCCTCCTGTGAGACCCACGGTATGAACAAGAGTGGTGAAACTCCACATTAGTATAGTAACCACATAGTAACCACACAACCTGAATCTAAAAGAAAATTAGATGTATTGCAATGTATTTACAAATATATAGACTACTAAGTGCCGATGAATCTAAGACTATTTCCTTGTGGTCCGCAAATTTAACGGCCACACATCACCGACATGCCTCGCTCTCACACCGTGTGACAAGGCGCCAATTTGACCGGATTAAAACTTCTATTTGTTTTGAAGCGAAATAAGTTTATTGAAAATATAAAATACAAGTTACTTTGTAAAAGACTTTGTTTTGTTTTGGTACTTTTTTTAGCTTCAACAAGCATTCGCTTAGTCACTCACTTCCTCTTTCAGTAATCAGTATTCACTTGAAACCATGAATCTTTTTTAATATACGGCATGACTGTAACGCCTAGTCATGAGATCTGTTTTCGCTCAGTGCAAATACACTCGATAGCAATGAATATCGGTCATATATAAAAAAATTTGCGTAACCTTAAAATTCTATACCAACTCGTTTGGCCAACCTGGTATAGTAGGTCAAAACCTTTTTGCTAAGGAGAGGCCTATGTCCAGCATTGTGTTAAAGGCGATGGTCATGATGATAATGAAACCAAATCAAGTTTTCTTATTGTGAGTAAAAAAGACAAAAGATTTTTTTAATATTTATTACTAAATGAATCTTTAATTGTGATATCTGTGAAAAAATATATTAGTCAAACTGAGGATTATATCAGAACACATTATTTTTTTTTTTTAATTAGCGTTTCAATGCAATAAACCTTTAACTTGATATGATTTAACTTGATATAATAAAATCTATCTGCCTCGGTGGCGCAGTGGTAGCGTATGCGACTGCTTTGCAAGCCTCGGGTTCGATTCCCGGGTCGGACCAAATGTTTGTATGATCTGCAAATATTTGTTTCGGAGTTGACTGTTTTTCTATATATAATATGTATGAATTTACAAAAAAAAGTATGTCTAATAGCCATGATCTAATAGCCATTGTGTGTCAGATGTCCGAAATGTATATTAATTAGTAAATACGATACCACAGCGTACCTCGAAAATACATTTTTATATTTATCGATCATTTAACAAAACAAAACTAAAAACATTAAGTTCTTTATCATTAAACTCTCTTAAAAAGTAAAAAAAAGCGGTAACGACTATAAAAATGCAATCTTGCAAATATATGGAAACCATCTAAATATTTTGCACGTAATGCCGAGGTATTTTAAAAACATATTTGCTTCTGAATTCGTGAAAAATTTGCTCAAATGTAAAATGTCTTTGATAAGAAATATAATCCTTTCAATATTTTAACCTAAACAAAAACTCACATAATAAAAACGATCCTTTATTTCTATATTAAGAACCTGCCAAAGTGATTCTACTCTGCCTGAGGGAAAGCATGAATAGAATCCAAGAGTTGTGGTCACCATACTCATTGTAAATGCAGACAATGCAGTGTGGTGACCCACACTATGGCGGCCTAGTGAGATACTTTGTCACACCCCACTTAGGGACGTTAAAGGCATGACAGTCATCGTGGCAGTGTAAGGCTCACACAGTTATCACGATAACTGTCACCTCACATCAATGGGCCTCCGGTCTCAAATGTTTCGATGTCTCAAATGATTCGATGTCCTCAGGTGCTCTTAGTGCTAAAACTCGTGTCAAACAAACCGTTTATTTTTAAAATAACAGACACTACAGGACTCTTTGCTCTTATGCATATGAACAGATTAATTATCTGTGAAATAGAGTATCTTACAAAAAAAAAAACTTGTAAATTGCTTTGAAAAGTCGTTATTTTAAATACACCGGAATATAGTGCCAATTTTAGAACCCCTCGGAATTGAGTGTCTTTACTTTAGTCTTTTCCTTTTTTTAACAACTCCTTTGTTTTGTTAGGTTACACTAACAGAACAAAACAATAGATTTAAAGCAAAAAAGCGCTAAACGAAAGCAACAATTTTAATTTATACCACTTATGTATATAGCGTATTCAACAAAAAAGCTGGGTAGTTTATCAATCTTGGCCAACTCTGGTGGCGACACCTACCGGCGGTGTCTGGTACTAGCAAGAGTAAAAAGTCCTGAATAGAGTCAGTAACGTATGGGTTCTCCGCACGCCACCCTTGTGATTTGTCAACTCTGATTTATATACTCTTTTATTCACAACTTTCTCAGATATATTTTAAAATGTGGTGCTTTTTGAAGCTATTTTCAACGGTTTGTGATGCAAGAAATATTTACGCTTATATTACAAACGCAAAAGTAACACAATCTGTCTCATTTTGTGTGTGTTTAGTTATGACTTATTTATACTTAAACTGACTTGTCAATCTTAATGAAATTTTAGTGCATCGATAGATGAAAGCTGAAAAATGCGAATGTAACAGAACAAGTGATAATCTGCAGGTTTAGAACTATTAAAATTAACCATACTCGTATATTATGTTTTCAGTGTAGGAAAAGTCACGGGTGCCAGATAGTGTTACTCACGTCCTACCTGATCCTAATTAATAATTCAAATTTGGCAGTAAGTTTAGATTAAGAAGTAATGAGTCGATTGTCTTGGATGCAAGTAGTTTTTCAGGGATACAGAAAAAAGCTTTCAGCTACATTTCATAAAGATTTACAAGTTATACATTTTAATTGTCACCAGGACCCAGTGATGATGTTCGATATTATCATTAATATATACTGACTGCTTCGGTGGTGCAGTGATAGCGTATACGACTGCTATTCTTGAGGTCTCGAGTTCAATTCCCGGGTCGAACTGAATGTTTGAATGATCCACAAATCTGAGTGCCTCGGTGGCGAAGTGGTACCATATACCCACATATGTCTGCTATGCTTGAGGTCTCCAGTTCGCTGCCCGAGTCGAACCAAATGTTTGAGTGATCTACAAATATTTGTATCGGAATTTGAGTGTTTTCTATGTATGATATATATTTACAAAAAAAGTATATATGTATTTATAACAGTTGTCTAGTACCCATAATATGAGCTCTGCTTAATTTGGGACTAGATGGTGTTGTGTGTCAAATTTCAAACAAAAACTGTCTATTTTTGATTAAAAATAACTATATTAGCTTTAAATATTATTTCCAACTCCATTGTCGCGTAAAATTCTATGTTAACTACAACAGTCTTAACTTCAATTTTATTTTATAAATCCTAAATAATTATAGCACTGGGTATTTACAAAGCCCCACGTATTGGTAACAGTCAAAAATATCTCCACCCGGCTCCAATCGAACTACACAAATGCCGTTTATCTGGCAAAATAGCTACCAACTATGGTAGCGATATCCATTTCCATAATTTCCCAAGCGAACCAATCCGATGACCAATATACATGAACCTTTCTGACCTCCTTATTCAAGAGGTTATAAGATTTACTTTCGTATGACAAAATGGTGTTTGAATTTGGTAACCGCACTCGGCTGAACTGGTAAGAGCATGGCAAGTGGAATATTAGTCCTACTTGTAACGCGATCTGCCTTCATATTATTATCGATATTCGTGTATCAAGACTGTTTAGTATACAATTAATGGCGTATATTTTAGGTTAAGTACTGGTATCTAATATTATTCGTTGATTCTAGGGTTGTAGGTTAAGAAATGTGGTACAAGGAGAAAACTATTCTCGTAACGTTAGACTGTAATATAAGCGCGATCGGATAACCAACGGTACTAGTTAGTTTAAAAGGAAGTCATGTCTTTCCAATAAACAGTAACAATAACGATGTTTTACTCAAGTTAGAACTTATTTTGCTAACATATCTTGGAAATCAGTCACTAAAACAATTAAAATCTTCTTCAAATAGTGGCGTTCAATTTTTTTTTATTCATGTCCTATTAAAGTGACTATGGCTACACCTGATGGAAAGCATGAACAGAATCCACGAGTAGAGGTCACCGTATTCATTACGAAGCTATACTGCATTGTCTGTAACAATGCAGTATAACCACCACATATGACAATAACTATAAGCTGTTTTCAAATAAAAACCCTCATAAAATATCGTCACATAGTCACAAGAATCATGATCATCAGAAAGCATTCCACTTTATTTTATATGCTACATCACCAAAAATAGCATGAAATACTAACACCCTATTAGTCGAGCTCTGATACTTATTTATCTGCATTTATACTTTATTATTTATTTAGATATATAGCTCACAGAGTCATACGCCCATCGTCTATTGAGTCAATAGCAATATGCAACAATGAACTATTCCATATATACACCGACCACAAATAATATTGGGAATATTAAGGCTAGATAGTAGAGCCGCTCTGATTTCAGCACGAACAAGTCGATTCGACCGAGGCAGTACTATTCTCTCACAGAAGAACAACCTAAAGCATTCGTGTTTCATTGTGGAGTGCGAGAGTAGAGGCCCATTGATGCAGGATTGACAGTTATCGTGGTGTGTAAACTTTACACAGCCATGATGACTCTCATGCCTTTTACGTCCCCAAGAGGCCGCTATAGTGTGGGGTGGCACATTACATTGTCTGCATTCGCAATGCGTATGGTGACCAGAACTCTTGGATTCTATTAATATTTTCCTTCATACTGAGTAAAGTCAATTTGGCAGGCTCTTAAAATAAAAAAATTAAAACAAGAAGGTTGTTTTAACATCACATTTTAACTCCATTTTGTTATACATATCAAGTGTATGCAAACTTCTTTATCGCTAAGGAGAGAGCCTGGAGGTTTATCAAAGAGTTTTTGAATCTATTAGAAACTACAACTCCACTAAGGTATATGATACGTTACGAGGGCTGGCGAGCTCCTTACAGAGGGTATTGCCTAATTTAGGGGGTCCGCGAGAAGAAGTGCGCCGCCTCTACTGCGCTATGCTGCGATCCATGGCCCTCTACGGAGCGCCGATATGGGTCAAACGCCTATCGACCTCCTCCCGCTGCCGAGACAAGCTCAATCAAACCGCTCAGTATACGCTGGAGAACTGCTCCGCGTGGGCGTTTGAACGCGGAGTCCTAGTTGGACAAATCGGAGGAGACCTGTGCCCGCCAGATATCATTACTGCCATGCTGGCGGGTGAGGAGGGCTAGGGCGCAGTTATATCTTTCTGAGAAGCTTTAATGCTCCAGAAAGAGACCGCAGAACGGGTTCGGGAGAAGGGCTGATCCCGAGCGTAGAGGACGAGGACCGCAAGCTGCTAGGGAATAGGAGCCTCTGGCGGTGAATAAATTTCTGCGGTCAGCTACAGCAATGCAACCTGGTCGTAAAAATTTGATCGGGCTGCAACTGTAACAATCAAATCAGCGGGGGTACCTCTATAACGTCCACCAGGAGAGGGCCTCCAGGATCAACACCGTGCCTGGTCAGGCATCTTGAGGAGGGAACCTGAAATAACATCCCTTTCAGAGTAGGACGCCTGAGACCGGCCGCCGAGGTGGTTTTTAGTGGAAACACCACATACTCCTGGCTCCCTCGTCCCTGAGCAGCCGGAGATCCGAAGGGATTTTCGATCGATTTCGATCTCGTCAAAATAAAAAAAATATATGATACGTTTGTATTTACTGTTGTATCAAACCAATGAGTCCATTTACAATTTTGCCACATGAGATGTGACACTATGATTCGTCATCTCGCAGCTGATCGATAAAGACAAACTCGTGAATAATTAATTATTTACATCTTTTTTTTTTTAAATTAATCAAATTAAATTTAAAAACACAAAAAGCTATGAAAAGTCAATCAATATTACTAACGAATCAGTTTGCCATGACCTTGTTAGTTTAGTTACATTCTGAATAATAGAGAAACTTCAATTGTAAAAAAAAACTGTTCAAAGTTACCTAAAAGTTAACATCGTTAATTTTTAAACACCGTTAGGTCGTTTTAAAAAAACAAAGCTTGTTCATCTTTCCAAAGCTATCGGAGAATATGCAGAGTTGGTGTCTGGCTCGTTTCCGCCAACTATTACACCCGCTATCGACCCGGCGATATGATGACACAAACACTTTTGACATGCTCTTGTAGTCGGGAACGTTTAACGACACAGGCTGCTGTGCCAGACAAGGAATTATAGACAGGACGACTTATTATGCGGTTTAGTGAAATTTTATGTTTACTCTTGGTCGCATAGAGGTCGAAATACAACAGGAATTCAATTAATATTGATGGCAAAGTCTTAAACGTCAACAGAAATAGATTCTCTTATTATATCCGAGGTATTTAATAGAGCATGCTACTCCAAAATCTGAGGAAGTGTCTCACAAGTCGGCAAAGTCCGACTGTTTGATAGCTCCGTCAGGGTAGAAGTCAGACTCACTCTTGTCGTATTTTTTGGTTGATGCGCATCTGCATTAGTAGAAGCTGACCTGAGAGGTTAGCTGGAACGCCAAAATCCGTCAAGCCGTGTAAATTGTAAACCGTGTCAGGGAAATATAAAGCCAGGCCGTGATTAGACATTTTAATATTTAGACATTTTGTCTTTATAATATAATAACGAATGCTATTCTCTGTCTAATTTCTGTCACATCAATGGAGGCACTGCCAAACAAGTGTATTTTTGTTAACTTATGTAAATACTGACAAAAAAATTATACTCTACTTAATAAAACGCGTATTTGAATCTGAATCTTTACTATTGAAATCGTTTCCTTACTTGCCATTGCTGTGTACTTTTTTCAGGGCTGTAGTCTTGACGGTGGTATAATATTACTGAGGCTTAGTTAACGACAGACAGATTTTAATTTTTCTAGGACACAGAGATCATTCGAAACTATCCCAAAAAAAAAGATATGAATTTACTTAGTTGAAGAGGGATCTCTACCCTGACGGATGTTTAACTATTACAAGGGCACTATGTAACCCTCAAAGCACTCTCAAAGTTGGTAGCACCGAACCCATTAACGTCTAGAAGCGCGACTCAAACTATGCGCACTTCATTTTCAAACATTCTCTATGGCTTCTTCAACAAGCTTAAGTCAATAAACTGCCCTTAACTAAAACAAAAATAAGCAAAGTTAAAACAATACATGAGACGATGAATATTCCCCGTTTATTATTTAAGTACGAACAAAATCCACTAGACTCAACTTCACAATGTAAGTAGCAGTTGTTAGTAAGCACAAAACAAAAATAAAACCCGACTTCATTTATAGTAGGTAACTTCTTTCAAACGACGTACAAAAGTACGGCGAACTTCCGGATTCTAGAGACCTGGATAGGGATCTTTAATCTAATTAAGAAACGTATTTAAATCGAAATCTGATAATATTGAAAGGATATTGTAAGTAATATATCCTCCTTTTTTGTGCAGTTAGTCCTTCTGTGCAATGCACTTCTGTGCATGCCCGCCGAAATCAGAATGTCCACAGATCGTCACACATTTAAGACGAAAGTACGTAATCTACTTCGACATGAATCGGTAGAATCGTCACAACGATAGTACCCGAGTGAATATTTATCTAGAGTATTATATTAATTTTATATATATGTATGTGTATGTATTGTTTATATAAAAATAATATTTTATTAGTAATGTCTAATGTCATCATATATATGGAAGATTTATTATTTTATGTACCATCTCAACTTCTTTATTTCAGCTTTGCACCTACCGCATCATATTCTAGGTCACCTAAAAGCTGACTGGAAGAGAATGCCCCGTGGCATTAAGTCCGCCTTTGTACAACTTTGTAGACATTTGTCCATGTGATGACGGATTAAGAATACATAGTGTTACCACCCCTATTCATCCCGTGGGTGTCGTAAAAGGCGACTAAGGGTCTAAGTATACAAGACAACATCATTACAAAGAGAAGGAAAACTTGAAACAAACCCTATTCCAACCCGTCTGGCCAGCGTGGTATAGTAGGTCAAAACCTCCTTGCTAAAGAGAGGCCTATGTCCAGCAGTGGACTGTAAAAGGTTGTTGATGATTGTACAACATGTGCATTAAATTTGAATAAATAAATAAATGAATTTGTTGAGACATCTTCATCCTAAATGATTATTTTAAGATAAATTGTTAATACTTATCATTTTGCAATAGATGACTCTTACAAATATGTTTTCACTAAACATTTTTTCATAGTTAGTACATTAACTAGATTTACAATGAAACATAAGTTGACGATACAAGACAACATCATTACAAAGAGAAGGAAAACTTGAAACAAACTTTGTACCAACTTATCTGGCCAGCGTGCTATGGTAGTCTAAAACCACCTTGCTAAGGAGTGGCCTATGTGCAGCAGTGGACTGTTGAAGGCTGTTGATGATGATGATGAGGCTATTGAGGATGCTTTGCCTTGTAAAAATTCATTCAGATCTTACCAAAAGTATATCTTTACCCAACAGTTTTCTAAATGAAGTAAACTAAACTGAAAAACAGCATCGAAGCTCCACTAGTACTTCAAAGAATATAATGAATTGAAAAGACAAGTTTTAATTTATTTCAACCATAATAATTAGAAACAATAATTAACAATTAGAAGATAACTTCCTATCCTTAGATTTATAGATCTAAGACTAAACTCAAATGGCAAAGAAACACGGACGGAAAGAGGCGACAGGCAATTCATACGAGCGTCTGCGACGACGACACTACAAGGCGTAGTGATGTACCTTCCTTACTAATAAGGTGTTTAGTAAAAATACTAAACATTGTGAAGTAATTTGGCTAAAAACGGAATTATGTATATTCTGTCTTGACCAGGAATTTAATCCCGATTAACGAAAACTACATCGATTCAAAAAGTATTGCTCTTAAAAATGTGAATACAGAAAGTGATCATCAACTCGTGAGAGGTATCCTGAATCTATGCATCAAAACGGAACGGGCGTGTCTGATGAAGTCGACTCTTAGACCAACTCTGAAGCAGGTCAAATACAGAAATAATATATATAAATATTTCAGTTTTGTTTTTACTTATTGTTGTAAACTAAACTAAATAAACATGAACATATGTTGACGAACATGAAAGTTTCATTAATATATGTTGTCCTCTTAATTCAGATGACAACGAATACAATGTTAATTTATTGTATGTATCAATAAATGTCCTTATAAGCAAAAATACTCACACACACATTAAGTTCTTAATATTGTTCAAAGGGAACGGTAAAAGCTTAAGTAATGTTTATCTTTATAATTGAATAAAATAAGCTTAAACCGACTTGTCAAAGACTGACTTTGGAGACAAATTCACTTTTACCTTTCAAATTCGTAAGTAATATTTTCTACCATTCTGTTTCAAATTCTATTTACTTACTCATGACGTTATTCAAAATGTATTTTATTTGACTGAACGTAACTCAAACAATATTTTTAATTAATTACTAAACGCATTAGTCATAGAAGCACATCACTAGTCCGCGAGTTTGACAAGCTTCCCGACCGACACCGAACTATTGTTCGCTGGACAATTTTACTTTTTGTCCGCCAGAAATGAATTGAAATAAATGAAATGGAACATAAATATAAAACATATTTTTGTAAATGGACGCGAAAAGTTAATGGTGCTATACATTTATTGAATTACACGCCGATGGGGAGCCATAAATCACTGGATCTTTAAATGATTTTGTAACAGTGGGGTTATGTTTTTTAAACCCTCTTATTTTCCAACAATCTTTTTTATGACGTTTAGTTCGAATTAATCGTTCTTTTTTTAAAATAATAATATATTAGTTTGTTTTTAATATGGTACACACTGACGTTACATTTTTTTTCCATATTAAGAGCCGGCCAAAGTAACTCTACTCTGCCTGATGGAAGACATGAATAGAATCCAAAAGTTGTGGTCACCATACTCATTGCAAATGCAGACAATGTGGTATGGTGACCTACACTGTGGCGGCCTAGTGAGATGCTTTTTCACGTCCCGCTTGCGGACGTAAAGGTATGACAGTCATCGTGACAGTGTAAGGCTCACATAGTTATCACGATAACTGTCACCCCTGCATCAATGGGCCTCCGGTCTTAATTTTTAGGGACATGTTTTATTAGCTAATACTAGCATTTTTTACATACTCTATGGAAGAAACTTGCTCTAACAACTATTATTAAGTAACCATTCATATAACCTAATTTACATAACCTTGAATGATTTTATACGATTGAGTATTTTATTATGAACACGTATGCACATAGCTAAACAGTTTTTTTTATTTAATCGAACGAGGAATGTCACATTAGTGTAAGGGGGACTCTCGTACTTGTTTTTTTTTTCTTTTTTATATTTTACCTACCAAAGTGACTCTATTCGACCTGTTGGAAAGAATGAATAGTTCCAAGAGCGGTGGTCGCCATACTCACTGCGAATGACGACAGTGCAATATGGCGACCCACGCTATGGTGGCTTTGTGAAATGCTTTTTCACACCCCGCTTAAAGGACCCGGGATCGTAATGGAAGGGAAACACGTGCGCCGGTAATGAATTCCAGGCTTTAACCGATCTGCACAGTGACTTTATGTTATTTGCTGTGGTAAATTGACATATATTTTTTCTAGCGACTATGCAAGTTTCATGAACATATAGAGAAGGTAACAAACCAAGGTTTTTATAGTACGGCTGACATGATTCATCCACATATGGACCTGATACACTTTTTTTCTGAAATAAAGCTCTATCTACATCAGTACTATTGCCCTACAATATTAAACCACAATGTAGCGAACTCAACACATGGACAGCAAGAGATTACAGCAGTTTTAACATTAGTTATCTGCCTCAGTGCATACACAACTTTATTTATTTTAATTCCTATGTTTGCCACTTGCATTAGAAGCGTCGATCCGGAGAAGGAGGCACTGACATCACATGATTCAGGTCCACCCCTCAGTAGGACACTTAAGGCCGGTTGTCAGAGTGGTTTTAATAGAAATGAAGTATGTCCTGGGTCCTGGCTTCTGCAATTTATAAAATATAAACAAAAACTGCAAGACTGGAAAGAGTTTGAGATCTAGTAACCCCAATAACTCAATGATATATGACGAAAGGATTGCTTACCACCGGCTTTCCATACCATAACTCATTACTATGTTGTTACTCTGACGTACCAGCTCATTTCTGCCGAAGTATGGATATCATATGATGTTATAAGTATAAAAAATATCGCAAATATCGTAACTAGCAACCCAGTTCTTCTGCGTGGTGATCGTAAATCGTAAATTATTATGGCTTCGACTATAAGTTACTGTTTCTTCACAATTAAAATGTATTATTTTGGGTAGTCAAGACTCCTACATAGGGGTAGCGCTTGGATAAAAAAAGATTAGCGGTTGCTATGGACGCCGAACGCCAAGGGGCAAAAACCAGATGAAAAAAAGATTTCCAGAGACAAATTAAATTTAGGTATATTTTTGGGAGAAGAGTCCGCAGTTGGTTTTATTTAGTTACTACAATATTTACATCGATGACAGATTATATTTTCGTTGAATTTGAACTAACAACACATGCAAATTATTAAATGGCGCTATGAACTTTAGTTTGATATTAATTGTACACTGTTTCTTTTGTTCTATATGAAGAGCCTACCAAAGTGACTCTACTCTGCCTGATGGAAAGCATGAATAGAATCCAAATAGTTGTGGTTATCATACTCATTGCAAATGCAGACAATGCAGTGTGGTGACCCATACTATGGCGACCTAGTGAGATGCTTTTTCACACTCCGCTTGGGGACGTAAAAGGCACGACAGTCATCGTGGCAGTATAAGCCTCACATAGTTATCATGATAACTGTCACCCCTGTATCAATGGGCCTCCGGTCTCGCACTCACCAACGAAACACGACAACACGGATGCTGGCATTGAACAAACTTTTACTTTAATTTAAACCTGACTCCTGTTTAAGACGCGCGTAGGTGAGGGTAGTCGTTTTCCATCAAATGATCACTCATGTACTCGTCGTACTCGCTCCAACATTTTAAAATGCATGTTTAAAAATTTGAATTCAATATGCTAATCGAAAATAACACGACTTAAGTACCTGTCTTCAAGTTCAAAAGCAATATCATCCAATTAGGTACTCCGTGACAAACAAATATGTACAAATATATTTTTTCATATAAAATTATTGGCGTATAAGCTAATTAAAACTATATCATATAATTAACTCGTAAATATGAACAAAACTTACTTGCTTTAATCAAAACATCGTATATCTCTTGGCGATGAGACTTTACCCCCCACTGCAGGATATAAGCTCTCTCATGCATATTAATAACCCTTCATACACTGAACACTCGCGCTTGGCCAGGCTTTACGCTACATCTTATAAGCTATACTGAAACTAGATGGATCTGATTAACTGTGTATTGTTTGTTTAGATAGTCCAGTGTATGTAACACTACCTACTACACGCTACTGTAGTATATTAACACTGGACTATTTAACTACATCAAAACATAAAGTTTTAGTCCAAAAACTTTAAAAGTTTCTAGTCAAATTAATTATGTTTCTCTAGTACATTTAACAAAAAATGTGTGCGTGTACTAGCGTACACTCGTAAGCAGTGAAACTTCTTTATGACGTTATTTTTCAAAAAAATAATTTAAACCCGTCCGAAGTCGATGCAATCGCTACCTGGATTTTAAAAATGTAACTACTCAAAACGGGCCGCAAAATACATTGGAGACATTTACCAATCCCTACTCCGCTGGAGAAAGTATACTTCGAATCACGCGTGGTAGGGATAAGAAAAAGATGGCGCGTAACGGAGAAATGTGACGCGTAACGAAAAAATGTTACACTAAATTTTTTTCCAACCCCGATAAAGAAGTTTCACTTCAAAAACTAACTTTTCTTTAGTCATTAGTAACTAAAACCATAGTTACAATGAAGTTTTTAATTTACTTTTCGCATTAATTAATGCATTTTACTATTTTATTTTCCTTTGATCGGTGAACTGTGTTATTTAACTATAGTAAGTTCTATTCTTAAATATATTAATCTGTCATCACCACCATCATCATCTTAGCCAAAAGACGTCCACTGTTTGACATAGGCCTCCGCTAAGGTTCTCATCAACAGCTGATCCCGTGCCGCCCGCATCCAGCAGCTTCGCGCAACCAGATCATCGGACCACCTTGTGGGGGGCCTACCAACGCTACGTTGCCCAGTACGCGATCGCCACTACAGAACTTTATGGCGCCATCGGCCATCGTTTCTGCGTGTAATGTGCTCCGCCCACTGCCACTTAAGTTTAGCAATTTTACCTTGGTTCGTCTGCGAACCTCCTGATTCCTGAATCGATCATGCAAAGAAACTCCGGGCATTGCTCTTTCCATTGCTCTTTGGGTGACTTTGAACCTTCTTATCAAGCCCATAGTGAGTGACCACGTCTCTGTGCCGTAAGTCATCACTGGCAACACACACTGGGTAAAGACTTTTGTCTGGAGACAGTATTAATCTGTAGTATATTTTTTTTTTTTACTCTTGGTATAAGCAAGATCAAGCTTTTTTTTTAAATTATAGCCACCAGACCATAAACAAAATACTTTTAATTAACGACGCAGTTCCATAAATAAAGTTAAATAAAAAAATCATGAAAAAATACTATCAGAAACGAGGTAATTGATAATGATGGTGAATTTGGATGAAAAATACAAGCGTAGGGAATAATTAAAAGATAATCTGGAACGAGTGATGCGAGAAAAACGAGCCGATCGAATGGGGACTGAAATGTTATAATTTCAGTTTGCAGATGAACATATTAGAGAGCATTTACACATGATAACTCAGCTCTTATGGTATAGAGGATTGCTTGATGCTTGTGGTCACTTGATGGATGGAGTTAAGGGTGCATGAGGGTCTCTAAGATCTTAGGGTCATAAGACAATCTCACTTCCAAGTAGTACACCAGCTGATCGACGTACAAGGCTTTGGAAAACAAAACATTCCAATTAGCCATAATAGACGAAAACACTGTCGATCATTGGTCGTTTAATATGCCTCTGTCTACTCTTCTGGGGAAACAGACATAATTTTATGTACGTATGTATGCTTCTTCCATCGATACAGATCGATATTCATCACAAATGCACCTACTTCCTATTTTCTCTGCATCACCCAAGGATTGACTGGCACAGAATGCCATGGGCACTAAGTCCACCAATACATCAAAATTTGCTTAATGTCTTTATAAATAAATAATAAATTTTAAATAACCTATTCCAATAATCACAATTTATCCAAATCGGTTTAGATGTAACAAACATCCATTCAAACTATCACATTCATTATTATAAAAACAAAACAAATAAATATATAAATGTTTAGTTAATTTTAAAATTCATAAGTCCAGTACCTATTGAACTTTAATTTTAACATCATACAGAACACGCTTCAAAGATGATCAAAGATGATCTTTGACATTATTGTGATCTATTTTTTGCAGCTACAATGTGCCACAACGAAGCGTGGCTACGTGTTAGGATACAGCTAGTATTAGATTAATATTGTACCAGTCTCCAAGTACATTCTAAGCTTAAAAAGAACACAGAAGTAATGAGCACAATGAAAAGTATTTTCATAAATATTTTTAAAATAAATGTCACCTTTTAAGTGATCATGATCTCAACGAATTGCAAAAGTTATTTTTATAAGAAAATATATGAGAGAACGTTTGAGATGTATGTGCAATCCACTTAAGTCGAGCCCATGGCGCCCGGGGGTTCTCATTAAAATTTCAGCTTGGCTGTTTGTAGCACATTTTGCGGCCGCGAATAACTTGCTTTATTAACGGAATAATCACATCTAATATTATGTTTCCTTCCTTTCTGTGTCTCTTGTCAAATAATTTTATTTGTGACTTTCATTTTATACGAATAAAAGATATAGACAAACCTTCAAATAAGACATAGACAAGCAGTGGACTTTCTATACACATATGCAAACATCGCATAATACTACCTACTACCACTAATATAATACTTTATTCCTTTTTGGCAATATATATTACTGGCAACATATAAAAAGGTCAAATTGCATAATAAATTATGTAGGTAAAAAAAAACACATATATACACCAGCCAGTAATTTTTTTTTTCAACTCAGAATAAAAAGTAAATATATGCATCTTCCAATTTCAAATTGACTTCTAAAACGTCATCGTTTGGTAATACTTTCAAAATGGCGTAATCGAAAATCCTTCTGTACCAATTACATATGCATATTCTAGTTTTGTACACTAACTTTGTGAGATAAAAAAGGAGGATTCGCCTATCAGGCGACTGTAATGATCAAGATATTCCATATTTGCTGATAAAATATACATATTGCGATTAGAAAGAATAAACCACATTATGCATTCGAATAAGGAGAATGCTTTGCGCACTATCTCACGAATTCACAAAAGCAGACCCACCTAGAATGTTCATTTGTTACTTTTTCTCTCTCCATGTGTTAATTTCAAGCAGTTAACTTCACTTTGCCACTTATACGAACATCTTGTGAATTCCATTAATGTTTATGTAATACTGTTATGAAACATAATCCATTGTAATTGCATATAAATGTAGCCATTATCAAAGTTTATTTTTCCTAACGCAACTCAGAATACTAAATAACCTTTTGTTTTTGTGCAAATTTTTTCCTCGCGACTACGATCGGTCTGATTTTAATATTGTTAAACAATTTTTCTCTCATATAATGTATCATATTATAATCATATCAATAGTAAATTGCATCCGAACAATTTAGCTGTTCTGTCGTAATTGAGCAACATCCCTACATCCCTTTCGCAAACTGTCGCGATTAGATATAATATTAATAACCGCGTGTTAAAAGTATTACCAAAAAATGAAAATTAATATCACACAATTTCATACGACTCCTTTGAGTAAATAATATGTAAGAAGCTATCTAAAATGTGAAGCTTTGTACATCTTTTAACGTAAAAACATCGTCATAAGGTCGGCGCACCGTCAATTTCGCGGTCCCTTTTGAATTATACCCGTCATATCCATACGCTGTGGCTTCAAAGACAGGCATTCACGTAATACGCCAGCTTTTTACCGCCATTCACTTAGTGGGCTGCGAAAAATGGGCTCCTTGTTAGGGATGCGCTATTACTTATATCGATTGTTCACTTAGCGTACTTTTTATTTCTTTTTTATAAATGTTGTAGGGTTTTACTCTCGTGTGTACGATTTTACGAATTGCGGTTGAAGCTTGCTACTCTGGTAGTCTATGTAGTATAGTGTAATAGTGCAGTGTAAGTACTCTTTAATCACTCTTTGTTAAGTAGGTAAATGTAACTGTAGAGGAACGGGTGTTATGTCCCTCCAACTCAAAGGGAAGATTCTTGAACCAGGCGAGATAATCATACCTGGCAGCACACAACCCCGTGATAAACGTTAGGCAATTGTATATATTTCGGACATTTGACACATAACGGTATCTAGTTTCAAACTAAGCAGAGCTTGTGCTATGATAACTAGACTGACTGATAGAATACTTATATACTTTTTTTTGTAACTACATACATATTATACGTAGAAAATACTCAAACTTCGAAACAGATATTTGTAGATCATACAAACATTTGGTCCGACCCGGAAATCGAACCCGAGACCTCAAGCAGTCGCATTCGCTACCGCTGCGCCACCGAAGCGGTTGCAGCAGCATATATGCTAATTGGTACGGAATTTTTTACACTATGATACAAGATCCACGCAACAAAAATAGTACAACATCTTCACGACAACGATGTCTTTGTCACCATACTTATTGCAAATGCAGACAATGCAGTATAGTAACCCACACTATGGCGGCCTAGTACCTGGCACTAGTAAAATGCTTATTATTTTATAATATGGTGTAATTAAGCTAACGCCACTAATTACAGAGACATTTCTAAAAATCTATTACTAACATCGACTTATGAAAAAAAAATCGATAACGCCCAACACTATTTGTATAAAACACCTCCCGAAAATGTTCTGACACTTTTTATAATGTTATCTGGATGTTATATAGCAACATGGCATATGAATGAGGAAACCATGCTCCAGTGACTCGGCCATTTTCTAAGTAGAAAACTTCAGGTTATTTTGAAACAACATAGAGGTCTTATACGGTCGGATTTAGTTAATATATCTAAAAATACTAGGCCAAACTCTCTTTCCTCCGTAGCCTATGTCCCAGCAATGGACCGTTATAGAATATTGATGGTGACGATGATGTATATAAAGTTTATAAGATCATCATGATCCTTCAGCCTTTAAGAGTCCACTGTTGGACATAGGCCTCTTCTTAGCTGAAGATTTTAGTCTTCTACACCATGCTGGTCAGACTTTTATAGACCAGAGATTTTTAATCTCTTTGGAGTGATATTGCCCTGCGTAATTTTGTTTTTTATATATTTAAAAATGTAATTAATATGTTTATAATTGTAATACATATAATAATAATAATATTTATCGTCTCATAAAAATAGAATATACATGGATGGAGTTTGCGACACCCATAGGGGTGGTAATACTTCGTATTCTTAATCCATCACCACACTAAAATTTTGACAACTACGTCTTTATAATTAGACTCAGTCAATCAACAGGCGAGTCTACCTACCTCCCCAACCCCCCCCTTTTTCCCAATACTTTAACTGACTTGATTATTAAAAAGCACCAAATGACTATAAAGGATTATTTAAACAAGTTTTCTGTGAGACCAGCCCATGAGAAGCATATTTCTCGGGCAAAATTCATCACGTTTTCAATGTAATCGATAATATATTTGGATGACAATATCTAATATTGTATTACATCATAGATCTTCAGACAACAGTAATAACTCGAATCAGGAAAGTTACAATACGGGACATTGTCGTAAAAACAACAATAGACCAAGAAAAAACGAGCGAAAACCTCAAATAAATCCAATACACAATAATTCAATTCACAAATCAAGGAAAAGGCGCAATATTCCTTAAACGCGCCATAGCATTCAATCTTTGTATGGACCTTGTAATGGGACTCACAAGTTGGAGAATATCGCGGTAAAGTTAAGGCTGTGCTCAACAGGAGTTTTGGTTAATATATTCAGTTTTACTCATGATCTTAATCTTAGTAATAATACATAGAAACATGTCATACGCAGTCATCTTTTCTCAAGCTCTCAGAATCCCTCCTATGGTCAGTGGTAAAAGAAATATCTTGAAAGAAATTTGAAGGCCTTAACTTAAGAATAATATATATAGATTGGATAGGCTACGGTTGTGTGCCAAGTACATGACATGACAGTAAATCAAGGTACTGTCATTCAATTTGAAATTTCATTGTAACGCTCTCAACTAATAGCTAAATTTTTCTCTTCTTTAAATCTTTTGCTATTTCCTTACTAGGGTGCACCTGGTCCCCTGACTATTGGTACCTGAGACGTCGTGCGGTTTTTGATCGGTTGGAGTCCGACATAACCACCCTTTCGGTGGTATCCGTGGGGATTTCCGCACAGTACAAAAAATATAGGTGTACCATCGTAAAGAACCAACAATAATATGAGATAATTGACTATAAACTAGATGTCTATGTAACTTCCACGTAACTTAATCGTGATATATAAAGAACTTAGACAACTTCTTATTATTACTCTTTTTTAATAACGCGTGATTGTACTTATGCTCCCACGCAAGAAGTGATACTTGTTTGACGTAACTTGATAAATATCTTTCTAAAAATTTTATCCTTAACTTTTTCCTATCTGTCTGTAGAAAAAACGACAATTATAATAGAAAAAAAGTATACACTGAAAGAAAGTTTTATTATAACGCGTTATCTAGTCAATTATTTTAATATCATAAAAGAATTACTTTTAGATAATAAAAACAAAAATGTAGACTTCGTGACTTCGCTGTGCACTCACATTGTAAAAATGTACTCCCATCATTTTTTATTAACACACCAAAAGAAACATAACTTCAATAAAAACATAGTTAAATTTATACACGTATATACGTTTATAATTTATACATATGTTTATACACATGTAAAATTTATATATATGTCAGTGTTGTCAGCATACAGAACGTTTTAGAGGAAGACTAAAAGTATGACAACATACTTGTGACTCTGGATTTTCAGGTGCGTTAATAAGCGACAGGATGACGTATCTATTCATGTGTCGATTCCACCATAGAAATATTAAGACAAAATAAACTAAGTGACCCTAATTTCCACGTCCCATCACACATCGGGTAGTGAAAGAAGAAATCGACAATAGTCCCTTTATCGTAACCAAACCACATGTTTTTATGGCATCCCCACCAGTTATAAAGTTCGTACAAAGGAGAAACTTATTTATTTGATAGAGCACTTTGCTTGACTCTCTGTTCACCATTCTTTTTAAGATAATGGTACAATCATTTGTTGTCAGACGATAAAAGAATTTAGGCTCAATTGTCAGATGACTGTACGGTTTGCTTAGTGGTTTTAGCGGTCGCCACACCCCTCTCTACTGCGCTGAGTGTTGCGGGTTCAAGTCTGACACGGGACAACACTTTATGTGGTCCACAAATTCTTGTTTTGAGTCTGGGTGTTCTTTGTGACCGTTTCATATATGTTTGTAAAGTCCCCGCGCCACAGGATCCACAACAACCACCAACATCAACGCAGACAGTTTTCATGAAGGCTATATGCTCCCAACTCCACTGGAAAAACTTCATTTTACTGGCAATTTGGATACTGTCTTGATTACCAAATGCTACTTAAAATTCCTTGAGCAAGTGAATTTTATGAACAAGAACTATGGATTTCGGGTATGCTTTCTCATGTGTTTGATGCGGAACATACATAGGTCTCTCCTTACAAAGTAATGTTTGTTGTTAGTACAATTGTCTTATGTATTCTGTCTTGTATTAAATTAATGTGGGCGTTGTTGTTTTTAATAAAAACAAAAGAACACCTGTGTTTGCACACACACTAATGTACTGTAGTATCTTCTGGATAATTGACTGGTCTCTGTTGAAACTGACCGCTGGCTGAAATCGGCCAGGAATACATAATCATAATATTTAAGTTAATATTGTAATAATGAATCAAGAAATTATTATTATTAACTTGTATAACTGGGCATATTTATTTAGAAATATATTTTCCTGGCAATTGGCTTTTTTCCGTTCAAGGCAAAAGTGAAACAGTATCTTTTGAAACAACTGGCAGAATCAACATAATTGTTATTAACCATTATTAATAGTATCGATATCTGTATATAAATATGTATATAAGTAAATATATATCTGTTTATATGTATATAGTGTATAGGTTTAAGTGTATGATAGGTTTATCTATTATGATTGTTTGATATATCGTTAATTTATTCTCATACACATATCAACCAAAATGCACTTATGTACTTTCTGTTTTCTTTGCCTCACCCAATGGTTAACTTGTGGAGAATGCCGCATTAAGTCCGCCAATGCACCAAATGTGTATGATGCATAACTAAATAAAAATAGGCCTATACCCAGCAGTGGACTGTTAAGGCTGTAACATAATTAGGCAATAGGCTCTCTAATAATAATAAGCCTATATCCAGCAGTAGATGATGAATAGGCTTCCTGCCTACCTATATATATTGTACTAAAATATTAAAACTACCTCTTAAGAGATAAAACATGAGGATACATGCGTGAATAATGATTCCATATGCATTATAACGACTAATTTAAGAGGTAAACTCGAGAGAAGACGCGAAATTACTTAATTTCTTTCTTGTAAAGAGTTTTAATAAACAACTCGAGCATTAAGAATAGGAATTCAAAACATTTATGATTCCAAAATTTAAAATAACCATTTCAAAGTATAAAAGTCGCATGTTTATTCTATTAACAAGGGAAAGTCGTCTTTATGTCAATCAGTAAAGTTATACATTAAGCTCCTGTTTCGTCAAATAACTGTCCAATAAACTCAGTTTCATGTGATCTAATGATGTCAAAGTTTCTACAGACGATGTACTAAGCATCAAAGCTTAATGAATGCTCGCGTCACTGAAAAGTTACGAACACCAATATTTGGTTACCGCCTCGCGCATGTTAACAAAGGTGGCATATTATATTAACCGAAACAGAACTTGAGGAAATTTATTACAAAAGCTGCAAACGTACCTGTACTAAACTATTTACGAAAAATACCCACGAACATAAACTTAACATCCAATGACGCATTTATGTACAAAGAAATCTTGTTTTTAAGTATAAAAAGCAATGTATGTTGAACATTTCGGAGGGGTAGGGCGACAATGATGTTGTCTCTTGTTTCGGGATAGCTGCTAAGTATGAAGGGGTGCTAACTTTGGACAGGCCGTCGGGCGCATCGTCCCAAGACGGGCACACAAATGCAACTTACAACTATGACACATTGTTGCAATATTAGACGTTCCACCTCCAGATCTTATTACCTCGCGTCTGCTATTCAAAAGGATTCAACGAAAGAGCTCAAATCAGACAACTGTTTCATGTGTGTTTTGTCTGTTTATGTTTACACCTAATGTTAATGAGAACAGATTTTCACGTAGCCTTATTAAACAACTGTAATTGACTTATTTAATTCAACATTTGAAGGTAATCAGAACTTCATCTACTTATGTGAGAACAGCCCGGATATAACAGCATCTACTATCTTGACACATCTAACACACCTGATTCCATATTTAGCAATACCTTTTTTTTTTAACGTGTGGTAACCCCCTCGGGCCGTCACCCCACCGGGTTTACGGCGAGGTGGTGTGTTGGAATCGGACCGACTAAAACCACACGGTGTGCCACTCTGCGCCTGACATAGGAGGGATCAGGGAACAGCTGTTATAACGACATCCAGATCATATTAGGCAATACCTGTACTATGATAACAAGACTGCTACTAGACATACAAATCATTTCATATACTATATTTTGTACTGTACTCATATGTTTACTCTTTAAATATTTATTTGCGTTTTCATCTATATATACTATTGTGTACATCTTCTTCTTTTTTAGATATTCATTGTAAATTATTGCTTGCAACTACCAACTCATTGCTTCTCTTAAGGACATACGTGCACCTGCCATGTCAGTTACTGAACTAAAGGTTGACTAGTAGAGAATGTCATATGGCATTAAGTCCACCTCATGCAAATGTGATGCAGGAAGTGTTAGAAATAAAAAAAAAAATAAAAATAAATAAACATACATATATAATGCCAAATACAAAAACAGACCATCAATAACCTCCAACAGTCCACAGCTGGACATAGACCTCGCTACTATACTACTATACTCGTCTGGCTGGCCAGATGTGTTGATATAAGATTTATATCAAGTTTTCCTTCTCTTTGCAAAGATGTTATCCAGCGTAATTTGATCCCTTAATTATCTCTTACGACACCTGGTGACCTTCCGTATTCTTAATTCGTCACCACACGGATCCATATTATAAATAATTTACATCTAAACACATAAATGATAATATTCATCACCATTATTTGTTCTAAGTGGGAATATAACCAACGATCATTGACTTGACAATCGGGGTCACTAGCCACAAAACCAACCAGTTATAGATATTAGAGGGTAAATATCATTTTTTGAAGATCTAAAGCTTAACACAGAGTTAAGATTGTATTTACGGTGTTATTTTTTATTATTATTGTTTTTTATTGTTAGAGCCTACCAAAGTGATTCTACTTTGCCTGATGGAAAGCATGAATAGTATCCAAAAATTGTAGTCACCATACTCATTGTGACCCACACAATGACGGCCTATTAAGATGCTTTTTACACCTAACTTGTGAACGTAAAAGGCATGACAGTCATCGTAGCATTGCATACACTTATCACGACAACTGTCACCCCTGCATCAAAAGAGTTAAATATATATTTAGAACCATAACACATAGTTTATGAAAAGTTTTGATAACATTCTCTATGAAATACCTGAACACAACATGATATAACTATTCGGAGTCCTTTCCATACAAATATTTCTTATCGAATCATTAAAATTCATGTACGTGCAGTTAAGTCTACTATCCAGTTTCAAAGTACTGACAATGATTCTTTTCCTTATCAGTATTCAAGCCATGAAAACTATTTCCATTATTTCATAAGCTTTGAAAGTTCACCAGCCATCCGGTAACGGACTTCCGGTATTCAAAAGCACAAATTTTCATGAACCTAAATTAACATTTAAAATATACAACCGTTTTAAATTCACTAATTTCGTGTTTTGAAAAAGATTTCACAGACTAAACAAAATAAAAGTGTACTGTAGCAGTGTGGGGTGTAAGAAAAATCTTGCTTTGTTGCCATGCTCAGACATTCTACTATTTACTAATTAATGTTGCCCGCATGTTAAATGATAGGGTAGCCATGACTAATAAGTAATTGCGTACAGAAATTCAAAACTTGGCTCTTACGGATACAGTTTTATTATAACTTTTGTTTTTATTTTGTATTTAGATGTTATATAATAGAGTAGAAAACACATCAGTTTTTTTTTTTTCTAACATTTTATGTTTATAACAGTTGAACTTAAAGAATATGTCAATAGGTTTACATCGGAGACAAAGAAGATACGTGTGACAAATACTATAAGCTTTTAAATAAGATTATATCAATCTATCGATTAAACCTCCTTTCGAAGGAGAAGCTGATGTCCAATAGTGAACTATCAAAACCTTTTGATATGATGTCCATTAATTTTAAATCTTGGACAGCTTTTACTAAGGCAAAATTATTTTCGACTCCATTGAAATCTGAATAAAAATATAAAATGAATGAATCACTTGTTTTAAATGTATACTCGCAAAATTCGTTTCCTCTCGTACCACTAAAATAATTAGAAAATAATGATAATAATATTAATGATAATCATCAGCATTATCTACCTAGCCTTTTTTATTCCCAAGATTATTTGAGTTTTGCAACCAGTTCAACCGGTTTCACTTGAATATCAGTTTTGCCACGGAGCGACTGGCATTGGACCTCCTATTTGTGCAAACTGAATTCGAAAGTTAAATTAGTTTACAGTATATTTGAGGGCACTGACTAAAAACAATCTCACGCAAATCCATATCACACTCAGCTCTCTGATACCAAACTACCCAGAACCTGTGCTGTGCAAAACAGGGCTGATAAACGTACTTGTATATTTCTAAATACATACATCATCAACAGCCTTTTAAATTCCACTGCTAGACATAGGCCTCTCCTTAGCAAAGAGGTTTTGGCCTACTATACCACGCTGGCCAGACGGGTTGGAATAAGGTTTGTTCCAAGTTTTCCTTCTCTTTGTAATGATGTTGTCTTGTATACTTTGTTCCCTTAGTCGCCTTTTACGACACCCACGGGATGAATAGGGGTGGTAACACTATGTATTCTTAATCCGTCACCACACGGACAAAATATTATACATAAATTATACCCACAGAAGAAACGATAGTACATTCATTTAACAATTATTTGTCTTGGGTGAGAAATAAAATCACGATCTCTGATTCAACCGACAGGGTCACTAACTACTAGACCAAGAAGTTTATCTTACTAATTGAAGAAGAAGAACATATCCTAACAAAAATGTGGTAAACATACAACTTGCCCGCACTCCCGACGTTGAGGTTTGCACTTTTTATTTGTAATTACTTGATGCGTTGGAATAGGAATTAAAACTGTCTCCACACCCGCCGTCACTGCAGCAGCTGGCTTCTAAGCGTCAATATGAATGTAAAAAAACTTCCAATTTTCCAATTCATCACACACTGAATATATATTCATTTTAATATTGTGATAAAGTAGATTATCAGCAATTGCTCCACTCGCAAAGTTTTTCCACAACGTGTTTTAACATTAAGAGACTAAACAAGGAAACGGCACGTCCGATGTTGGGAGACTATTTTAGTATTTACGGAACAAGAAATGTTACTTGTTTAGTATTTGAAATCGTTAGTTTAATTTAATGGTAAACGAACAAGAAAAATAAAACGGAAAACGGACTCTTTTGCAATTGTAAAGAGAAAATTTTGAAATGAGACCACGGATAGGCATATTTTTTTTAATATTGCATTTTGCAATCTCAGAGACACGAGTGGCACTACTTATTAGACCTAATAAATACTGTCTTAAAAATCAAGGAGGTTAGGCCTCCGGTAACATAAATTGAACAAAAAATGAACTTTCAACAACTATGTGACCTATGCAACTCGCCTGCGCTTAAACTTTCCCGGAACTAAGTAAGACTGACGAAAAATATTATTTTTAAGTATAAGATAAAACTCTACAGTTATGTAGATACATTAAAAGAAAAAGTAAAGTTTCCAAATCCATTAATAAAACATATATTCGTGTAACAACATACATCACTGGGTACCTAATCTATTCTGCGGCCTTAACCGTATTCAGCGCACGACTTTCAATAATTTCGAAGTGAATTCTCCAAAGATTTGCCGTTTTTCACTCGGTGTAAATGTCTCGGCACCGCATTCAACTCTTATATTACTACACTTTTCATGCGAAAATATTTTCTTGGTGTAACGAATGTTGGTCTGGTTATTTGGGAGTTAGATTTTATAATAATTTATCTACTTTAGTAATCTTTACTCAGATATGAAGACTTTTAACTTTAGTTCGTTTTTTAGAACCTGCCAAAGTGACTCTCATGAATAGAAATCAAGAATCCAACCATACTTATTACAATTGCAGGCAATACAGTTTGGTGAGTCACTTCATGGTGGCCTAGTAAAATGCTTTTTCACGTTCCGCTTAAAGGACACGGGATCGTGGCGGGAAGGAAACATGGGGTAAGTTTTAAGTCAGATTTAGGTGGTATTTTCTTCTTAAATTTAGATTTAAAAAATAAAAAAAGAAAAGCATTTGCTTGAATTTTTTTTAAGCATTTATTGTTTGCCACTCCAAACTACTAGTACTGAATAAATCAAAGTGTTTTGACACATCCCTATGCGTATCCGGGAATGATATAAAGATAAATACGATATTGTATAAAATAAAAGATAAGTACCAAACGTTAAGTATTCATTTTTTACTGAGCAACGTTAGTGGTTTGCTCATATCAAAGTCGCAGGCGTTATGTGAGCTCGTAATATCGCTCACAACACATAAGTTACATGTTGTGCCCGTACCGCGTCGCTACCGCGCTGCTAAATGCGCTGCGTATATAATAACACATTTTTGTATGAAAGTTGCTTTAGAAATGTGTAATATGTAAGAATGGCTGTTGTGAATTCTTTCCATGGGAGTTCGCTCCGCAACCGCTGTGTGGATTTTAAATTATTACAAAATTTGACATTTGTGTTTTTTTTTCGTGTTTCAGCGAATCAAATTAAGCTAGGATATTCCTTTAGTTGTCAATTCTACTCTAAATACTAGAATATCGTCGATATCTTTTCCTCCTGAAATACAAGACGGAAATAATAATGGTGGGCTTGTAACAATAACTATTAATGAATTAAAAAAGAAAAGAATAAGAAAGAAATATGTACTTAATTTTATCTTCGTCTATTAACATCCCTTGAAATGTTCTTTTTCTAAATGAAAGATAAACATATACACAGATATATATAGATATATAGAGATACCTTATTTATCTCTCTGTGCCCCTGAATTCAAAATTAATTAAAAAACCTTAGATACGAAACGGTTACAACGGATTAGATTTTTCGATTTTCTTGCTATCCTGCGTCCAGCTACTCAGATGAAGTTCTTAAAAATGAAGTCCTGACTATTTCAAATGTGTGCAATAACAGTATAAAATAGCATGGAGCAGCGCATTTTGCTGAGGAAGACCCTTGTTTTAATACCTACAGCTTAAATACAATGTCTTGAAGCGACCAGTGCTGAGCTATACTGCTGAATTAGCAACTATCCTGCAGAGTTTGCAGTGAAGTACTGATTTAATACTCTTAAGTAGGGTCCTATTACTTTATTCATAGCTACTGAATGTTTTATAGTTCAGTTTATTTTTATTTCTCTGTTACAGAAGTTAAGTGTAAAAAATTATGTGTTTATGTACTAGAATAGTTTAATTTTAACTAATACCTTAAATACTTTGATTTAATGTGATAGGTGGTTATGGTCAGGAGTATAGATCGAGATTTTTCACACGTGTTATTTTACACTTAAAACAGTATTTTCTAATTTTTTTTTAAAGAAAGTAATTATCAGAGAAAGGTTAAAAAAAATGGGGGCTATAAAACCACAACGATCATTATGTAAACCGCTAAAAATATCAATAAAAGAAAACACTAAATTATCACTAATTTAACTTGCTATTTTTTATTTTCAAATGCATAGAATAATTATTTTAAATGTATAAAATAATGTTTTTTATGAATAATGTTATTAAAACATACATACATAATTATAATACATACATAACATCCTATAGAATTAACTATAAATTATGCCATATACATTACCACTATGATTTACAAGTACAATACAAATTACATTTTTTTAGGAGACAACTCTCGCACTTAGAGCAAATCCTGTGTCGCGGGGACTTTACAAACACATAAAACGGACAAAGAGGACTCAGACTTAGAACAACTATTTGTAGATCACATAAAGTGTTGTGAGAATCGAACCCACAACACTTCAGTGCATTGAAAGCAGCGAGGCGACCGCTTAAACCACTGCGTCATCAGTGTAGTCAAAATAAATCCTTCGCACTCGTATATATTTTCTATTCTTAAGGCAACGAAAGTCTACGAAAACAGTTAAAGGCTTATATTTATCAACCAAATAGTAATGAATATAATTTTACAAAAACTACTTTCTCTTTACCTGAAAAGCAATCTTCTACATTATAGAAAAATAGAGAAGTACCTCGCATCAGATATGGTAGCTAGACTAAGGAATCAAAGGCCTATAGGTAACTAAACCCCAGAGGTAAATGCTCCGAGATTAATACGATTGAGCGAACCGTAATAATTTAACGAGTCCTTACATGTCTGTTCTCATGTGCCTGCCCTTATTGACTGTGCTTTACGTAAAGGTCACTTCAGATAAGAGCAAATAGAATAAGATATCATCTAGTACACAAAATGGATCCCTCGAGTTACCTAGAACACGCGATATATCTATACCACAGAGTAATAATACTAGAGAGCTTATACCGCTGAATTTGTTAACCTTAAGTGTATGTAGCAACACATCAAACAGAATCAAACAAGGAATTATGTTGATCGCTTGTTTTGTACTGCGTAGACTAAGCTTACATGAATTACGATTCCAACGATAGGTACAGCGCCATCTCTGGAGTCAAAGTGTAAAGGTATAAAGATATTATTACAACATTTTTTTTTAAATACTTAAATTTATAAGGCGAGTAGATAAGTGTATATTAAATAAGTTTATGTTTGTGGAATAAGGGATTTGTTTTAAGAATATTTCTTGTAGGTTGTTACAAAATTTAGATCTATCGTAGACCCACGTAGTAAATTTTCTTTAACTTTTCCAAAATCTGTTTGTTGTCCATAAATGTCGAAGTCCTTGCCGCCGATGCGCGTTTTTTTAGTTTGTTTTTTTACTTTTTTCTTTGTAAGGTTAACTTCACACTGTTACAAATATTTGACTGCCTTGGTGGCGCAGCGGCAGTGAATGCAACTGCTGTGCTTGAGATCTCGGGTTCGACCGGGTCGGACCAAATGTTTATATGATCTACAAATATCTGTTTCGAAGTTTTTTTTTCTATACCAAGAGCTTGGCAAAGTGTCTCTATTCTGCCTGATGGAAAGCATGAATAGAATCCAAGAGTTGTGGTCACCTTACTCATGCTGACAACACTCATACACAAATGCTGACAATGCTGTATGGTGACCCACACTATGGCGGCCTTGTGAGATGCTTTTGCACACCTCGCTTGGGGACGTAAAAGGCATGACAGTCATCGTGACAGTGTAAGGCTTACACAGTTACCACGATAACTGTCACCCCTGCATCAATGGGCCTCCGGTCTCACACTCACCAACGAAACACGACAACACGGATGCTGGTGCTTTAGGTTGGTCTTTAGTTTGAGTGTTTTCTATGTACAATATTTATGTATTTACAAAAAAAAACTATATAAGTATTCTATCAGTCAGTCTAGTTATCATAGCACAAGCTCTGCTTAGTTTGAAACTATATGGTGTTGTGTGTCAAATGTCTGAAATATTTATTATTTATTATTATTACTTTTTTCCTTACGTTGTGGAGGTATTGGTCGTGGGTTCGACGCGGAATGAAAAAACAAACAATTGTGTGACGAAAACGATCATTTGTTCTCTGTCTGGTTGTAATTTATCTACGAATCATATATATTTAAAAATATATAAATTTATCAGTATTTGAATATCATAGTATTGGCTCTATAGTATGAGATCAGATATAACCATGGGTATTTATATTTAAACACGTGTAAAATCTATGGTTATCACAAACAAGGACACCTTTAGTAGAAATGTAGAGTTCTAATCTTTTAATTTTTAAATTACTGTATTCATAAAAAAAAAAAAAAAACGTTTTTGCTCCTTCAGACTACACTATCCCTCTGGTACTCTATAGTAACTCTGAATGTTAAAGGCCTTCAAAGATCACTTTTGATTTACCTGCTTATAACCAAACTTAGAATTAAGATTAATTATTATTTTCTCAAGACGCCGTCTGTAAAGGTGTAATCACATTAAATCGCTCATTTAACTTAATATACTTTGAAAAAGGCTTTACAAAGTACTGGATGTCGTAATAACAGCTGTTCCCGGATCCCTCCTATGTCAGGCGCAGAGTGGCACACCGTGTGGTTTTAGTCGGTCCGTTTCCGACACACCACCCTGTCGTACCCTGCACGGCCCGAGGGGGTTTCCACACGTTAAAAAAAAAAGCTTTTCAGAGTTGGTTCTCAAATATCTGTAACAGTGTGAAGTTAACCTTACAAAGAAAAAAGTAATCGTTTAGAAGTTAAGTAATCGTTTAGAAGAAAAAATTACAATTGCAAGAGATTTTGAAGTATGAAGGTTGGCTTTTTGGTTCGGTGTTTTTTAAAAAACAAATATAGCTCCTGTATTTAGAATAAATCTTTTGTTTATCGCTCCCAACCTTTTTAGTTTACAAACATTGAATCTTAAGTCACAAGGAGCATCCAGATTTGAGCCATGTATTAATCAAACACGTTTTCCTAACATTTGCACGCTTAGTCGTAATTGTTGTTACAGAATTATTTTTTTATCACTTTTCTGTCTTTTTCTTTCTGTCGTCAAAATGTGAGTGTTTGAGGCTCAACCTATCCCTTCAGGGATAAAAAACTTGAACTAGTGTGTGCATGTTTGTTCGAGAAATTCTTAAGCTTCCGAAATTCGATCTTTTCACCGAAATATTTATCTTTCTTACCAGATGATTGCCGCAGAATATCAGTTCTATGCCCGCAGGTTAAGAACCGTAAACTTAAAGTAACCAGTAATCCTATGCAAATATAACGAACGTAGTTATATGTGGCGACCTAATTGACAACCAAAACAAAACACGACCTATTTACGAAAACAAAATTTTAAATTCAATCAAAACAAACCTTACCGTTTCAAATTTAAAGTATAAAGTTGCTAGTCGAATGCGGTTTTTAAGTTGGTAACAAAACGATGTATGATTATAGCCCTTATCTCGAGGCCTTAAAGTTGTTGAAGACGAGATGATTTAGGGGTGAATGAACCTGGAGCCACGTGGAGCTTGCAATTGCGCAGTTTTGAACCCCTGCAGTAGTTATGGCGCACATCGGCGTGTGGGATAGGGTGAGACAACCTGTTCATGTCCGTGACTTTGTTATTTCTTATGGACTGCCGTTAGAACTTGCATTTACTTAAATATATTCACAGGTGTGTTAAAACAGATATATATAATAAAATATAACTCTCTTTTTAGTGTCATTTTGGATCAAAGAATCTACACTAAAATCTATTTTATATACAACCTGTTGATGCGATAGAAATTAAAATGATTAAGTTGGAAATGAAGACGCTACGAGCAAGAGCATCCTGGGAACAACTGAACATTTGTATAACCTACGTGATTTATTATAAGTTAAAATTCACATTTAAATATTAATTTCATCGTCAGATTATAATTTTTATATTTTGTATAGTTCTATTCATATATTTACACGACATACGATAAGACTAGCATTTTATCACAATTCTTCTCTGAACAAAGAACTCTTATTGTATAAACGAATCACGTTATGTTGGGATAAAGATTAAATAAAGCCTTACGATTATCCGCAAGACATCTTCAGTCTAGAAGATGAAACTAGTAGTAATGGTGATTTTTCGATATATGAGGAGTCCTCGAAAAAACTGCAGACTACTTACATGCCTCATATACGAACTCAACTATTACATAGTCACATAAGTTTACTCTAACAGTAGAAACTTAAACTAATTGATGTTCAATGAGATCTGTAATTATGCTTACCAATTTTTAATAAATACATTTATTATTTTTAATTAATTAAGCTGATTGGGATAATCCACATTTTCTTAATTTGATAGAAAAATCCTATATTTATGATATTATTAAATGTTAGACAGCCGATAACCAGTATTTCCACCCTAAATTAGGGCGCATGTATTTAGGTGACCCATATTCATCCCTTCTGGGAGCTATAATGCATGATACTGCAATCAAATCATCGTTTTTTTTTAACCTGAATGGCGCAGTAAATTGAAAGATGAGTGCTTCATGATATTTAATATATCAGATTTAAAAAAACTGTTAAAGGAAACCATTTACGTTATTATCACTTGAAAGTCACTTTTTTCTATGTTAAGAGCCTGCCAAAGTGACTCTACTCTGTCTGATGGAAAGCATGAATAGAATTCAAAGAGTTGTGGTCACCATACTCATTGCAAATGCAGATAATGCAGTGTGGGGACCCACACTATAGCGGCCTAGTGAGATGCTTTTTCACGCCACACTTGGGGACGTAAAAGGCATGACAGTCATCGTGGCAGTGTAAGCCTCACATAGTTATTCCGATAACTGTCACCCCTGCATCAATGGAAATTAGTGATAATAGCAAGGTTAACAACATCTTATTCTCCCATTCTTTAAGTGCAGACCTTCTATTGTATGAATTCGACTTGCATACAGATGTTACCACTATGATAAGCGGGGCACGAAACAGCATCTCACTAGGCCGCCAATGTGGGTCACTATACTGTATTACGATGCAGTATGGTGACCACTTCTTGAATTCCATTCGTATTTTCCACGAGGCAGAGAAGAGTCACTTTGGCAAATCCAAAATTTTTAATGCTGTAAATTTTTGGTTTGATACCATCACTTCACAAGTCGGTTGATTTGTCCCTTCTTAATAAAAAAGGTTCAAGAAAATGTATACGAGAGTACAAAGTGGTAGTTGACAGATCGAGATGGAAATCTCCCTTGCTACATGTAGACTGCAGAGAGAGATCCAGCTAAGACTAGCAAACCAAATAATTTTTCGTATTCCTTCAAATGCCTAGTCTCAAAAGTGTTAGTGCATATGGATAAAGAGAACATCGTTTAGATCGAGTCGTTTCAGCAAGATTTTCCGTACAGAAGAGAGCAATGGGAAAAAAGATATTACAGCCGTATGATTTGGAATACTGCCCGTATGTAAATATATGAAAAACCATAAGGGCAGTAAAAACCTCTAGACATATATCACCAAAACCGAAGCAAACACTTTACGTCAAGCATCGCGAAGCTAAAGGGGTACTCTCACTAATGCGACAAAATGTAAACTCAAATTTGTCTCGACGAAGATTAAAGTTTAACGTACCTTTACAAAAGGGATATATAAAGCAGTCTTTTAATGTATTTTAAACTTAATTAACACGAATATTCCATGTCCAAACAAATGTGAACAATATATTAAGTAGTAATTAACAAAGTTAGTTATTATTGAGTATTATTCGTATTTCTTAAATTACAATAAATGCGCCATTGTCACACATATCAGATACAATCCCATATGTTATTAAAATTAGTTATAAGTTTAATATGTCTAATATAAATGAATAAAAAAGTAAAAACGAATGAAATGCCCTACAGTGACGTATCAAATGCCGCATCGTTTATTTGTAAGTAATGGTTCCAAATTTTTTTTATTCTTAGCCTACCAAAGTGACTCTACACTACCTGATAGTAGATAGAATAGAATCCAAGAGTGGTGGTTGCCATAGTCGTTGCGAGTACAGATAATTCAGTATGGAGACCTATACTATGGCGGCTTAGTAAGATACTTTTTAACGCCCCGCTTAAAGGACCCGGATTTACAGTGGGAGGGATACAAGTGCGCCGGTAGAGAGTTCCAGATTTTAACCGATTCACACAGGAACTAGGTGATAATTTTTTAAGACAGCCTTTATATATTTAACGTATGTTGCATCAAAACTCTAATAGAGATTGATTGTTTTTCAGTTGCATGCTCACTTAATCAAATTTTCTTAGTTATGCTACTCACATAGCAGAAATTTTTGAGTTGAAGGTCTTTGTTTTTTTTGTGACAATTCTTGATTTAATCTCAGCACGTTAATCAGAAGCCATTTGGTAAAAAGTCTGTGGCAATTTCCACATTACAACACAAACAAAAATATACAACAGCGCCACCTAGCGAAGATACATTGAACTACGTAATATGATGAACTTTAGTAGTTCATCAACTACTATCCTGTATCGCGAAAGAGAGATTCGCGTGGCAATTAACATATATACAACATCCCAACCTCAACTGTTGGGCCGTGGTCCGCCAGGCATGATCACCTCACCTGGTCGGAGGATCCTCCCTTTGTGTCTGAGGGATATGAATCGCCACAAGTCTATTAAAAGAATTAAAATTAAAACTTAGCTCGACCTTGGTATAAAATGATATTTTGGTGTGAAGGAATCGTCCCTTAACCGTAACGATGAAATGTCTTGTATTTACCATGTCTGGCATGAGCGTGTTTGTTGACAGCGATTGAAGCCCCTTTGATTTCTTGTGTCAATGTTTGGATGTTTGTTTGTTTATCTCTTATTTTCGGCAACCATCTCCGCAAATGTGACACGGCTGCAAGTGCTGTCAGAACTAGTGTTTAAATAATAAATATTTTACGTGTTTGAATGTAAGGAGTAATGTTATTTGTGGAACTAAAAAACTGGCATTATTTTATTTTATTTCTTTCAATATGGACAAAACTTAGATTTCTTGAAGTTAGTAAAGTAAGTTGTCCGTGTGGTGACGGATTAAGAATACATAGTGTTACCACCTCTCTTCATCCCGTGGATGTCGTAAGACGCGACTAAGGGAAGAAATTATTCAGGAAAATATCATTACAAAGAGAAGGGAAACTTGAAACAAACCCTATTTCAATCCGTCTGGCCAGTGTGGTATAGTAGTCCAAAACCTCCTTGCTAAGGAAAGGCCTATCTCCAGCAGTGGACTGTAAAAGGCTGTTGAAGTAAAGTAACACTAAAAGATTACACTTCTATGCACGGTCACTATGCTTGCTTGTTGGTATCGATGCACAAGTCTACAGAACTCTCAGTCATAGCACAGAGTAATATAAGATATGAAATTCTTATGGCAAATAGCCGACCTCATTGTCTTCAGTTTCATAGTGGTTAACACAATAGCGCAAAACTCACTTGCTCGGGAACACTGTTCTGTCCATGGTCCTAAGCAAGAGGTTACGTTTACTTCTGCGATGTGGTGACCGCAAATAAAGTAATCATCTTTATCATCAAAATCAACAGCCCCAAACAGTCCGCTGCTAGACATAGGTTACTCCTTATCAATGAGGCTTTCACCTACTAGCCCACTCTGGCCAGACAGGTTAGTAAAGGATTTGTTTCAAGTTTTCCTTCTCTTTAATCAAAAGTGGTGACATTTCGTGTTCTTGCATTACAACCATCACAACACGGACTCAAATAAAGTGTAAAAACGGAAAAAGAGTACACTCTCTGCCTCTATTTAAGAACCGACTTCTTACGAAATAAAAATTATTATTATTACGTAAAAGTTATCCGACTTTGGCAACCCTGTTGTGCGTTCCGAAGCACACAACTGTAAATCAGTCGGAGAGCGAGACAATCTGACCGTTTTCCTAGAGTGTTAGCTTAAGTATTTATGTATTTGTACCTACTATTTATGATGAATAGACGTATTCAGACCTCAAATGACCTTGTTTCTAAACGCTTCTGTTTTCTTTAGTATACCTATCTTTTCTAATATTATGATTTATAAGTTAGCCTTAATCCAATAAGTCTTAAGTTTAATAATGTTCAGTGACTATTATTTTTTCCTTGACTTGAAATAGACCATCTAATTTACCAAAAGCGTTAATATTAAGTTGCCGCCAGTTTAGTTCAAGAATCCGTATGATGGAGAAATGGTCCTCCAGTTACCTCACCACACAATAACACAACGAGCGAGCTCTTATATTAAAAAAATCAGCATATAAGTTTTGTAGTAAAATGTTGTTTGAAATTTTACATTTGTATACTGGCAACCCGCTCTGGCTTTAGCACAGAGAGCAAAGCATTTCAGTTATTAATGTGTTTGCCGATATTTTCTACAATACTACTATTTTTTGCATAACCCGAATCAATATTCATTCTTGTTTTAACGACGGGGACTTATATTATAATTTGAACTTACTACTATATCTATTGTAACTGTATTTAAAAACATTTCAGAGTTACCTTCAACAAAGTT
This sequence comes from Hypercompe scribonia, assembly GCA_949316085.1. Lineage (NCBI taxonomy): Eukaryota > Metazoa > Arthropoda > Insecta > Lepidoptera > Erebidae > Hypercompe > Hypercompe scribonia. Next base: position 2,733,369 of record OX438982.1, read on the forward strand.
CTTGTCGCACTGGGAGAATATATTCGTCTGGCAACCCTGTGGGTGCGTTTCACAGTGCACCTATAAATCTGCCGCGCGACAATCCGCCGGCATTCAGCATTCCCGCCGCGTTCGTTGTGTGTATATCTTTATGGCGACAATAAATCTACACTTAATTGCGTCAATAGTTAGCTTTAATTTTGCGTTAACTGTTCGTCATTGCTTATTGCCAACTGTGTTATGTTGTAACTGATTGGAAATATTTTCAGAAACGTGCATAAGTTTTCTAGAATATTTTATGCTTTATAGTTCTAAGCACTTTCAAAAGTTTCCACTCACTTCTTCTGTTCACCCAGTCTGTACTCGACAGTCCTTACCCAAAATGTAAAAAGAACCTTTAAATCACAGCTGTCCTTTAAGGAAACCAATTTTTTTTGTTAAATAAGTAAGTAAGTAAGTAGGTAAGTAAAAAAATAATGCTAACAGTATGTATGAGTTATGAATATGAAAACCTTCCCATGAGTGAATGAGAATGACGGATTAAAAGAAGTGAATTAAAAATGTAGTGTCCGGGTTACTTGTTCTTTTTTTGTTAATGGAGTAGAAAATTGTCATGAAGGTTTTTCACTCACTGGCCTCGATAGGCAAGGAACGGGCCAAGAAGGCATCCATGAGGAACTTCAAATGGTGGTGGGGTGCTTATAAGGCCTAGACCACAAGTAGTTCATTAATATACACAATAACAACATGTAGCATTTGGTACATTATATTAAATTCAGTATACATACAAACGGACAAATAAAATAACACATATCACGTTTCAAATATGTTCAGTTCATGAAAGGTATAAACAGTACTTACCCAATTTACAAAGAGACATAAAATATGACATTCAAATATAAAAGCCTGGCTTATGAAAACAAAAACAATGTATTCAAATATCTTTACCTTACAACGTTTGTTCCCGTAATTAATTTTATACACTCGTCGACTTACTCGTAACAGCTTAAGGAAGTAACACACTAATGGTTTAAGCTACGCGATTTTTGATAGAACTGAGTTGCCAGCATCACTGACGAATTTCTCCCTCACTTAGGAGCACGTTAAAGTGTAACTAGCATGTGATACGAATTCTGTTTTCATTATATTATATTGTAGCGAAACGTTTCACAGTTTTCGTGTAAAGATATTCGGTCTGAGTTTAAAGGTTTATAAGTTTTTATGTTCATATGAAAAATTAACTGGTGTGCCTTAAATCATGACAGCCTAAAAGATGTGATTTGATGGCTTTAGTGTTATTATATTTATAGAAGCCTACCAAAGTGACTCTACTCTGCGTGATAAAAAGCATGAATAGAATCCAAGAGTGGTGGTCGCCATACTCATTGCAAATGCCGACAATGCAGTATCGCGACCCACGCGATGGCGGCCATGTATGATACTTCTTCATGCCCCGCTTAAAGGACCCGGGATTATAGTGGGAGGAAACTATGTGAGTAATGGCGTCCGTCCGGCTGGCTACGATGACTGGTATAGTATTCTTATTAACAATATTACACAATACTATCAACGCTACATTTTTGCCGCTCAGCCACTTTTTTTTGCATTTGATTTAATTCCTGTTTTCAACTTTAGAATATAATACAGTAGGCTGAAACCTCCGTTTAAAGGAAAGGCCAGCGATCTATGAAAGGTACTTGATGATGATGATTTAATTTTTATGTTTATTTCACAATCATATTCCACATTCTTTAAAAGAGGAGTGTGATAGTATGAACACGATAGATTTCAGTAACAATAAAGTATAATCTTCAAAAGTTTTACAAAAACATTTACAAGTAATATTATCGTTCTACACTTATATAACGATTTTCCTCTTTGCATTGTGCTTACTTTAGTCTTTTGTAAATAAAATAGTAAACTAACTTAATACCTCTTCAGTCAATTATCGTCATTAATTGTGCATCATTGGAAATCCTAATAAATAAATAGGTAATGTACATATGTACATTTAACCAGCTGAAATTTTTCCATTCTGTGCAAATCCTTCATGAACGAATAAGAAAGTAAATTAGTTTAGACTTTACTCGCCGCCGACTCCAACCCTACCAAGCTATAAGCATGTGTTTCATAGCTATAAGTGAAGGTCAACCTTTATTATGTAACGGAACAATAAAATTTGTGGAATGTCAAAGGGATCACAGAAATTTTTCGCATGGAATATAATGTCAATTTGGTGAGAGGACGCTCTTTGTGCCTCGTGTCTCTGTTTTCAGGTGAAGTCATGGGTTCTTTGACGAACCTTTGAGAGGACATATATACAATCTCTTTACTTTATAGGTCGCTACTTTTGGAACTGTGAGATAGTCTCTAAATGGATTGAACTTATTGAAAATAAGACTGGCCTGGTTGAGTCGTACTCGAGTATTTCTTAGTGTGTATGTATATGTAAGTGTGTGCATATACCTCACGTGTTAACTATCTGTATATGTTGTATGTTTTTTATAGCAATTCTTTATCTTTATCAGATATAGGAACACCCAGTATAGCACAGTCCATCGCACATGAAGCTACTTTAAAGTTGTTGACCAGTCCAATGGTGAGTGTCCACGTCTCCGCTCCGTATGTCATTACTGGTAGGACACACTGGTTAAGTCTCTTCTCCTACGCCGCCCAGACAAGACAAATCTTTCTATCAGCCTCCCGATCGAAGTCGTGCCGGCCAATTTGAATAGTTTTTTTTTTTTTTTTTTTTTTTTTTTTTCTTTTTCTTTTTTTTTACAAGACAATGCCCGCATTAGGAATAAATCCTGTGTCGCGGGGAACTTTACAACATACAAGAAACGGACACAAAGAACATCCAGACTCAGAACAACAATTTATGGATCACACAAAGTGTTGTCCCATGTAGGATTTGAACTCACAACACTCAGCGAATTGGAGAGCGGCATGGCGACCACTTAAACCACTAGGCCAATCGCGCAGTCACATAGTGCAGCTAAGTTAGATGTATTTTGGCAAACCTCGATATTAGCTCCATTTACAGTTACGGGACTCGCAGATACATATCTACTATACATGATTTTCGTCTTTTCGATGTTCATCCACAATCCCACTCATTTTGAGGATACATCCAGACTATTGAGCAGGTCATGGCTTCCAGATTACGCCAGAATGACTATATCGCCTACAAATCATCAATGTGAGAGATATTTGCCATTGAAATTGACTCCCCATCTGTTCCAATCGAGCGTCTTGAAGACATCTTCCAATCAGTTAATAGTTTCGGCGATAAAAGGTCTCCCTGTCTTACCCCTTAATGCAACTGGACCAGTCTGATGCTCTTTTTTTGTACTTAGACGGTCATCATTGAAGCTTTACAGAGGCTCTCATCACTTGGCAACCGACCAGGCATTTTTGCATGGATTCCAGAATAGCCCTGATCTCAACGGTATCGAAAGTTTTCTCGTAGACCACATGCTCTAGGCTAGGCTGGTTATGTGTATGTCTCTGTCTATTCTGTTATTTGACATAGAGTGAGTATGTAGTCCATGGCACTAAAGCATTTTCGAAACCCAGCCTGCTCCACGGGCTGGATCGTCATCGAGTTGTTGGGCAAGACGATTCATAATGACCCTCGAAAACAACTTATACACATGGCTCAGGAATGAAATTCGGCGACAACTCTTCAGTGGGCTTTTGCCAGTCCTACTCCATGAGGTAACGGTGGAGCCTTGTACTGTTCTGACTTGGGAAGGTGACAGCAGGAGGCCTTTGACTTGACAAAGACTTTTGTGCCCTTTTTCGTGTAATCACTCAAGAATTTAATTGCCGAATGTCTCATCTTACCACCCTTTTTACATGTCTGTTAAGTTTTTGACGCTCAGAAGGGGTAGCGTTTATTGTTTCTCATGAAATTAATGTCACGAATAAATTTAATTAGATAAATTTAATCACAGCAGCAATATATATGTATATTCATAAGCGACACGATAAAAGATTTTTTCCCGTTGGCGTTGACGTCTTGGCCTCAGTCTTTAGCTAGAGATGCAGAATAGTTCATTAAAATAAAAGGCGGCCGTAATTTTTTTAGTACTGCTTTTATACATTTAGTTCATAAAAACTTCTTCAGCTTTTTTAGGGTTCCATTTCTCAAAAACTAACTAACTGACGTATTCTGAGTATGTAGCAGAAATTAATCCCACAGGCTCGTAGGCAACTTATACTTGAAAACAGTTTCCAAAAAAATTTTTTTTTTCTAGTCGACTCCAAAAAGAAGAAGGTTCTAAGTTCCGTTGTGTATTTTTTTAGAAAGCTGGTTACCAACAAATAATGTAAGATCTTGTATTTAAACAGAAGATTTTGCCCGCGGCTTCGCTCGTGTGGAATTTGGTCTGCCACATTAAGTTTCGTAACAGATCATTTTAAATATTTCTTCTAATACCTCCAAGAACATGTGTACAAAATTTCATGATGATCGGTTGAGTAGTTTTCATGTGAAACCGTAACAAGTAAACTTACATTCGCTTTTACAATATGAGCAGGGATATATCTTATCTAGTAGAGTTTACCCTTTTTGGTAAAATTTATAACAAGGAATTTTTTTAAATAACTATACACATGCACAGGTGCACTAACTATATTTTAAAGTAACTTCATAATTTTTATCATATGAGTTCAACTTTTCCTTGCCAGTCAATTATTATTATTGAAAGATTTGTACGTTGGAAGAGTTTCCAAGCAAAATTCAATATTCTTTATTGGAAACCAGTTTCCCATGTAGATGAAGCGCAAATTAATATCAAACCCATACGTCTGCAGACCTCTAAACTTATGAATTATTAAGTTACTAAGTTTGGAGAAGAGTTCAAGAATATTCTTAGAACAGCAAAGTTTTTCGTATCTCTTGAGCTGTTATCTGTAATCAGTTAGTTCATGGTGACATGGTCATAAGGTTCACTGTTTGCCTTTTATGAAATAAAAAATAGCTCACCTATGTACCAGCTCAAATATGTACAATAGAAGTAAGTCATATAAGATAGTATAGTAGGCCAAAACCTCCTTGCTAAGGAGAGGCCTATGTCCAGCAGTGGATTGAAAAAGGCTGTTGATGATGATGATGATGATGATGATATAAGATAGAGAGAAAATAACTTTCTCTATCTTTCTATTCAGATCATGTCTTAAATCTTAATCAGTACACTTCAGAAAAGGTAACATTTTAAACTAAGATTACAGTTTCCAAAAAAATAGCCAAAAAACATTCTTATAAATTTCTGAAAAGGAATTGCATTAATTTCTTTTCCTACCTACTTAAAAAATTCTCAAGGAATTCCATAAATATCTCACATATCGTATAGTTTAAGCTAACAACATTTAATCACAAGTTTTTTCTACCAAAGTAATTTGTAGGAACCTTCATTAGATAAACCGACCACTACATAAGCGAATATATCTAATTTCTCGGCCATTTAACAGTAACATCTTAGAGAAACATTACAGAACTCGCTCTTGTGAGTAAAACAACGTTCAAGTTTATTAGGATCGTAAAATATTTTATGGATGCCCCCCGCGGTGGATGGCTGCCGAAAGCGTCCGTACTCAAAATAAAAACAGTCGGCTAAAATCGTTTATGTCATTGAAAATTATTTCAGATTATTTCATAATTCCGTTTTAAATTATTAGTGTTTTTACTCACCATACAACTTATCGACTAGTAGTACGATTCACAATTGCTAGTCATGGGCCATCTCAAGTAAATAGCTCGAGTTGTGCTTTACTCATTTTAACTCGAGTTACGCTTAACTCGATTTAGCTCGAGTTACGCTTTACGTGTTTTAAAGTTGTTCAAGTTGATGGTACTTTTTCATTACGCTAGTAAGTTTAAGATAACACTTATTGGGGCTTTTGACAGAGTACAAAAAGAAGGTCTTTCCATGAAGTTTATTTTTATATAATTCTTCCGTTTTTCTTAGTATTTTAGGTCAGTCATAGATCCAATTTATAAACTTCATAAAAAAAATTCTTAAAATTTAAGTTCCATCTAATATACAAGGTCATAAGTTATGATAGCGAAGACCTATTGCCCAGGAAAATTATAACCCCAATGTGTATGTTAACAGGCAACTACATAATAATCACTTATCGTTATTGAGTCGGGGCTAACTAGTCATAATCACCCAGTCTAGTCAAATACTCCCGACTTTAAGTCGTAAAATGAACGTACCTTCCCTCATTGTAATCATTTAGGCTCATAGAAACTCCTTTCAGCTGTCCTGTAATTATATGATTTATTTTATATTCTCTCAATAAGCGCCTGAAAGAGGTTTTATACAGAATTCTCTTGACATTGTTAATTTAAACTCTAATATGTAGTCCACCGGAGTTGGTACTGGAACATCTCCAACTAAATACGTTATAGATGTTCCTCCTGTCTGCTATAAAAGCTAATATAAGGCTCAATTTCATCCTAGATAGATCTAGTGTATACAATACAGTAGATACAAATGTGATTAAATCAATGTGTACCTTATTTGTTAACGCTTAACTCTTAATTTTGTTTATTGTCTGTTAGCAGGCAGTATTTTGATGTTCTAATCAAGTGTAACTACTTTTTACCGTCGGTGTCGCTCATGTGAATGTCAATTTCATCAGTATTTTTATTTTAATAAAAATCAGCACTCGCTCACACTTATACTACACCAGCCTGTGTACTATTTCAGTCAATCTATCTCTGTGCTAAATTTTGTCTAGGTCCATTCAGTCATTCTGGCTGTTTCTATAATGAATATACAATGACAGTTTACGTGGTAAGTCTGTTTGCCTTACACTGCCGCGATGACTGTCAAACCTTTTATATTCATATATTCTTTTTACAAACTATCACATCCAGGCCATTGATGCAGAGATGACAGTTGTCGTGTCAAGTGTGTACAATACAATGCCACGATGATTGTCATGCCTTTTACGTCCCCAAACGAAGCGTGAAAAGGCATCTCACTAGGCCGCCATAGTGTGGAATACCATACTGCATTGGCTGCATTCGCAATGAGTATGGTGACCACAACTTTTGATTTCTATTCATGCTTTCTATCAGGCAGAGTAGAGTTACTTTGGCAGGCTCATAAATAAATAACAGTAATTTCTCTATGCAATGCTGTTAATACTTTAATCAATCGAGGTTTACATATCAATAAGTTCTAAAAGTTTCTAAGATAGTTTACATATAAATTGACTCCTGTATTTTTAATTATATTATTTTTTATTATAAAATCGAGAACTTCAACTTAAAGAAGTGTGACATCACGTCTGATCCATTTGCCTGAGTCACACTGGAGTTAGAATAAACTGACTACTCAACGATCTCATTTTCACTGCAAAGCTTCTCAATATTCGTTCAAATCAGATCCACAATCTCTAACGTCCGTTCAAAAGCGCAACCACTTCGCTATATGAGTCCTTCGTAGAGTCGTTACTATATCTATTGAGCATCGATTTTAACCTTTAGTCCACTGTTTTCTATTCTTTTAGAATTAAAAAACTTCCTTTTGTTTAATCGATTATCTTATTGTGCGTCTTAAAAGTTAATATCTGCGCATATGTCCACGAATGCAGCTGTAATTTCGAACTTTAAAGATAATTATATTTGTGATACTGTAGAATCCTTGAAAAATTGTTTGTTATAGATAGACCTAAAAATTGTCATCTTAGTCATCATTCTCATCAAAATACTATAAGTAGTCTAGTCTAAAGTTTCAATTGATAAAATTAAACAATGCATAAATATAGAATACTACCTATTACACTATTAAAGAATAATGACTAATAAAATATAGAAAATATTGTAAAAATGAAATGGATAAAAATAGTTTTTAAAGTTCAAAGGTATAAAGACCAGGTTGGACTAAAATATTAAGAGTAGGGTAGTAGAGCCACAGTGGGTAGGGTATAAGAGCCACAGTGATTTCAGCATGAAAGGTCCGGCTCGATCGGGGCAGTACTACCTTCTCTCAGGAGATCAACTTAAAGCGAAAGCAGTCATGCTGTCGTGTTTCATTGGTGCGTGCGAGACCAGGGAATGGATGTAGGGGTGACAGTCTACGTGGTAAGTCTATTTGCCTTACACTGCCACGATGACAGTCATGCCTTTTATGTAACCTAAGCGAGGTGTGAAAGAGCAACTCATTAGGTCGCCATAATGTGGGTCACCATACTGCATTGTCTGTATTCGCAATTAGTATGATGACCCCAGTCCTGAATTCTATTCATGATTTCCTTCAACACTTTAGCAGGGTCTTTCTAAAAAAATTCCTAAATACATGAGTATGCATTACTGTTTACTTTAGATTTCAATATTTACCTAATTCAACACTAAGAAATGAATTATCAGATGTTAAACTGTATTCGACGTTTTGACTAAATTACTGAGTACTTATTACGCTTAAACTACACTACACATTATAGTGGGCTACCACTTGCCAAACATTTTACAGTAAACCCGTGCCTTTAGATAAGTGGTTTTGCTGAGATTATGAGACTGGTTATTAATTTCACAGTTTAATATAATAAACAGCTGAGAACCCTGCTTTGGCAAAATAGGCAGGCTACTACAGTTTCACACAAAATCTGTAAAAAGTAATGCCTTCGTTTTTGCTTTTCACACAAACAAACTTACAGTCGAAATTAAATATAAGTTGAGACAAAGACAATGTGGAGGGACGGATGTCATGTCGCTCCGACACAAAGGGAGGATGCTCCGACCAGGCGAGGTGATCATGCCTGGCGGGCCACGGCCCAACAGTTGATGTTGGGATGTTGTATATATGCTAATCGTCACCAGAATCTCTATTTCACGACACAGGATTAGTAGTTGCTCTGTAGTTCATTATACTTCGTAGTTCGATGTATCTTCGCTAGATGGTGCTGTAGTACGTTTTTCTGTTTGCGCTGTATGTGGAAGTTATCACATCACTTACCTCCAAGACCGGAGGTCGATGTACTGATGAATCAGCTGTCTATGCTCTGTTGTGGAGCGTACCAGTGCCAGGGGTTAGTAGTTCCAGTGAGTCAGAACTCAGTGCCGCTAGTTCCACTGAGTCGGAACTATTAGTTTCTCTATTTGCGCTGTACGTGGAAGTTGCCACAGACAATGACGGCATTTTTATCTTCACTTTAGTAAAATTGTCTTTATCAAGATCTATTATATATATATATATATATTTAATAAAACACCTTAAAAGACTAACAAGGAACGGAAATTTCTCACAGTTCGCATTACAGAGACAGATGTCCACAATCTCCGACAATATTAAGTTGGAAAAAGCTAAAGAAGATTCAAAGCTTCACGCCGCGGGCTGCTGTCACCGACACAGCCAAAATGGCCGCGCTTCGTCGCCTAAAAAGCATTGAGCATCATTGTTGGACTTTAATCCAACGTTTTCCGTTCTTTAATGATTAGAAAAAAATCACCGTTTAACCGACTAGCGAAGTGGAAAAACAATAAACAGCTACCGTAGCAATCGAAGGTTCGACACCCACTAGAGCGTAGCATTAAGCATTGAGCCATAGTATCGTCAGAAATACGTAGCAAGTGACCTACTACGCCGTAGAGGCGACAAGACAGTGCTACGTAATTTGTAGAGCTTGATCATGTGAAGGAACATTGCGTGATTGCATCAGTATGTTCATTTAAATTAAATCAGTATACATTCAATATATGTAAGTACACTCTGGATACTACGTATACTATTTAGTCTTCTTGTTCATCTTAAAGGTACTTAACTACGCATATGTCCACGAATTCAGCTGAAATTTCGAACTTTAGAAGTAATTATATTATTCTAGTCACGATTGCTTAATTTTTACCTTACAATTGAAATTTTAAAAGCTTTTCTAGACGTATAAGTTGTTTTTATATCTATGTAAATACTCATTGCTGAATACGTAATAAATACTCCGTCGTACATTGTGTGCAAACAAAACTTTGTCAACAAAAAAATGGTCTCTATAATATCTAATCCAGCGTCATTTGACTGCTAGTCAATCGTAAAATAACAAGGATTGAAACGGGCCACATATAAAAGTATCAAAGCACATCCCGCCATCTTCCCTTCCGAGCTCCTCTCTCGTTTCGCGGGCTAATGTTCCGTGAGGTCAGTGTAGCCGCAAATAATAAAATGGTACCGTACTCTCGAGCACATAACGTTTTCATATTATTATTTTTTTATTTAGAAGATAAAGGACCAAAAGCCTTGGACACCTGCATCTTAAACTCAACAAAAACAAATTATTAATTTATATATAATATACTGCCAAAGTATGTTAAAACATTGAAGCAATATGTTTTAATTGACACATATTTTACGCATATATTTTTCTGTCATTAGGGTTCAGAATAAGTAATTTGAAATCTAATGTTCTGAAATATATTCTATGGAGCAAAAAAGCAGCAAATTCTGAAGATTCTCTTTCGATATGTTCTTTTTTATTATAGAAAAAGAAACCAGTCTATCATAGCATTTAATTAGTCAATAAATTTATTTAGACAAGCTGAAGCATAAGAGTTCTTCACTTTTCTGCGCTTTTATTATTTTTCTTCTTCTTCTTCTCTTTCTTCTTTCTTTTAAAAAGACAACGCCCGCATTAGGAATAAATTCTGTGTCGCGGGGGACTTTACAAACATACAAGAAACGGACACAAGAACATCCAGACTCAGAACAACAATTTATGGATCACACAAAGTGTTGTCCCATGTAGGATTTGAACCCACAACACTCAGCGAAATGGAGAGCGGCATGGCGACCGCTTAAACCACTAGGCCAATCGTGTAGTCATTTTTATTACATCATATTTTATTATATTATCTCTTTTTTATAAAAAGAAATGTCAAGTTATTGTTCTCTCATATTTTGCGAAACACTTTTGTTCCCTACGTTACATAATTTTCCGCTCTACAAATGTCAATCGTAGACCTTAAACGGTTAATTTCCTGCCAAATGTAACTTTGTATTAAGTAAATATGTGTAGATAAAAAAACTTGGCACGTAAATAAACTCACATCAATAAGAATAAAAAAGTTTTTTAATCAATCTTTCTTAAGTATCAGGAAAAATATTTACGCGAAGCAGTTGCACAGTGATTTAAAATATTACGTTTGCTATTACCTTTTTTATTGTATAAACTTTGTTTTAGGAGAAGCAGATAGAGGCCATAAAACAGTTAAGTATACATGTAAGTACTTGTGAGAAGACATCAAAGTTATTTCAATTTCTCTGAGGTTTATTAGAAATTTTAAGAACTTATAACTCAATCAACTTTTGAACTTTCCCGTTCACTGATTTATTATATTGACATTTCAAACAACTTGCACCGGTTGTGGTCACAGGCTGACAAAATAACTCATGCATTTGTGTCTTAGTTTTCTAATTCCTGGGGTATGTTTGTGTTATTTTTGGTACTTTGACTGACTGGTTGTGTACACCGTGTCGATAGGACATGAATACCAAATGAGTGGTACTTTTCCGTACAGAGTGTATATAGGAACATTTATAAAAACTTTTTTACTTTAATTATATACATAGCACAGAATCCTGTAAGACCATGGACACGGCACGACAAAATCTGAGTTTCCTACCTACGTTATATTAAAACTGTGAACATAAATTTCTTTCTTATGCTTTAGGCTTTAATTATTAAGTCAATTATCAAGAAGTTTTGCTTACACTAAACCTGCATTTTTTGTAAAATTTTTCTTTCCGTCGGATAAAAAACTATATCAATTAAAAAATATATCAAATTTTACATTATAAGCAAACAGACAGAGAAAACAGTCTTAATATTGTGGTTGTAAAATTGAGGTAACTATAACATTATACACAAAACTCTGTGGGATCCGTCTAGATTACTTCCGGTGTAGAGAATGTTGGCCGTCTCCACTTTCAGCGTGAATTTACTACCGGCCGCATAGATTGCTCAATTCACTACGAATATAAAACTTGTAACACACTATATCGCTAAATTTTAAAATATAACTCTACAATTTTTTTTAAATATTTCAAGACTCAATCCTTAATATTAAAATCAAAGTTATAAAGTCAATGTCTTCGAGAGTACCACTTTATTTTTCAATATTTTCATGAAATTAAAAAGAAATATACATCATACATACAGAGTGAGGTCAAGTTAAATAAATACTAAAATGTTATATAGATATTCTTCTTTGGATATATAAAATACTCATTTCCAAATTTTAACGTAATATACGTGGACTTTTTTTCTGACAAAAGCCGTAAAATAGTAAAAATGAAAAACAAAAAAGATGGCTCATGAGAAATGTATTACTTTCATGTATTTGTATTGTTGTATGAAAAAAATATAGTGGTGTCTGTAATGTAATGTAGGAAATATGTATGTTTTAAATTATAAGTTGTTCATACGAAATGACAATACTCGTCTGAGAGGTCACTGTCTTAAGCTTAGTACCAGTTTCTTAAGCATCAATCCTCACAAACACTTTCTAGGCAATTGTGTCGTCAGAGCTTGGAACAAGCTTGCAGATGATGTTGTGTCTGCCCAAAATGTAAACCAATTCAAAAATCGACTCGACAAATTCTTGATGGAACGCAAAAAGGAAAATTGATTGCAACCTTTCAGGATGCAGGCTTTATCAATTGTTGCAACTGCCTGCCTGTCTATGTAATATAATAATAATAATTGAGAAACAGTAGGCTCTTAATACGTCTCAGCTTATTCACCATTTGAGATATAAGGGTACTTTTATGTACGTATGTATGTATTATCATCATCATCATCAACAGCCTTTTACAGTCTACTGCCGGACATAGCACTCTCCTTAGCAAGGAGGTTTTGGCCTACTATTCCACGCTGGCCAGACGGATTGGAATAGGGTTTGTTTCAAGTTATGTCGGACCGCCTCAGGGAGATCTTGGACGCTAGCTTGTCGTCCGGACGCTTCCCTGAGTGCTGGAAAAGCGGGAAGCTGGTCCTATTAAGGAAGCCGGGACGGCCTGCCGATTCGGTGGCGGCCTATAGGCCCATTGTGCTGCTGGACGAGGCGGGTAAACTGTTTGAGAGGATACTCTCTGCCCGCATCGTCCGGCACCTCTGCGAGGTGGGCCCCGATCTGTCGGACGCCCAATTTGGTTTTCGGGCGGGGCGTTCGACGGTCGATGCTGTGCTGCGCCTGAGGGCCGTTACCGAAGAGGCAGTGAGCTGTGGCGGCGTGCTGTTGGCGGTGTCGTTGGACATCGCCAACGCATTTAATAGTCTGCCATTTAGTTGCATCAGGGAAGCACTCCACTACCACGGGGTGCCAGAGTACCTGAGGCGACTTGTGGCAGACTATCTTGAGGAGCGTACCGTCGTGTACGAGGACCGAGATGGTATTCTGAGGCGGCGGCCCATGTCGTGCGGTGTTCCACAGGGGTCCGTCCTCGGACCACTCCTGTGGAATATGGGATACGACTGGGCCCTTCGAGGTCGTCTTCCCCCCGGGCTGGGCGTAATTTGTTACGCCGATGACACATTGGTCACGGCCCGGGGGGCGAACTTTCAGGAGGCGGCGCGCCTGGCCACCGTGGGAGTCTCTTTGGTGGTCGGGCGCATTGAGGCGCTGGGTTTACGGGTGGCCCTAGATAAGACGGAAGCCCTTTTGTTTCATGGGCCCCGTCGTGGTCCACCCCCCGGTGCCTCTATCGTAGTCAATTCGGTCCTCGTACCGATTAAGGCCCAGATGAAGTATCTGGGCCTGATCCTCGACGGCAGGTGGCTCTTTGACGAGCACTTCCGACAGCTTACTCCAAAGCTTGTCGGCGCTGCTTCTGCCCTTGGGCGACTTTTGCCCAATTTGGGTGGAGCCAGCGTCGCGACGAGACGGCTATACACGGGGGTTGTTCGGTCAATGGCACTGTATGGTGCACCGGTGTGGGCGGCGGCTCTGACCGCCCAGAATAGGGCTCGCCTCTGGCGCCCTCAGAGGATATTGGCGGTTAGAGCCATACGCGGTTACCGCACCGTATCGACGGAGGCGGCGTGCGCGTTGGCCGGAACTCCCCCGTGGGATTTGGAGGCGGAGGTGCTCGCTGAAGTTTATCGGCGAACGGCAGACTTTCGGGTGGGTAGCGGCATTCGGCCCCCGCCCGAAGAGATACGCGAGTGGCGAGAGGCCGCTCGTCGAGCCACGATGGCTCGTTGGTCGTCCCGGCTGGAGGCTCCACGTGCTGGCTTTGCCGCCGTGGAGGCTCTCCAGCCGGTCATCGCCGAGTGGGCAGGGCGGCAGCACGGGACCCTTTCCTTCCGACTGACGCAGATTCTTTCCGGGCACGGTTGCTTCGGGAAGTATCTGCACTCGGTCGCCAGGAGGGAATTGAGTCCCGCCTGTCACCACTGCGACTGCAGTGAGGACTCGGCTCAGCACACGCTGGCGGTTTGTTCCGCCTGGGCGGCGCAGCGTGGGGTCCTCACTGCAGTTATTGGAGGAGATCTCTCGCTACCGGCCGTAATACGCTCCATGGTCGGTAGCGACAGTTGTTTTACCGCGGTCGCAACCTTCTGCGAAGACGTAATTTCGCGGAAGGAGGCGGCGGAGAAGGCCCGGGAGGACAATATCCACTCGGACCCAATTCGCCGCCGGCGAGCCGGGCGGCGGAGGCGCGCATACCAGCGCCTCATGCCACCTTGAGTGTGGCCGCGGGTGGACGGGACGGGTTTTCCCCTCCATCCGCTACAATGGCCAGCCGCGAGGAGGCGACGTCCGCGTGTGCCGTACGTCGCCTAAAATAGAGAGTTTACCCATAGATGGTGCCTGCATTAGCGGGCAGGCGCTGGGAGGGATCTGGATGTCGTAATAACAGCTGTTCCCGGTCCCTCCTATGTCAGGCGCAGAGTGGCACACCGTGTGGTTTTAGTCGGTCCGATTCCGACACACCGCCCCGCCGTAAACCCCGGTGGGGTGACGGCCCGAGGGGGTTTCCACACGTTAAAAAAAAAAAAAAAAAAAAAAAGGGTTTGTTTCAAGTTTTCCTTTTCTTTGTAATGATGTTGTCTTGTATACTTTGTCCCTTAGTCACCTTTTACGACACCCACGGGATGAATAGGGGTGGTAACACTATGTATTCTTAATCCTATGTTTATGGTTATTAAATACAATTTTAGACATAAAACCCTTCCTGAATTCAGAAA
Organism: Hypercompe scribonia; assembly: GCA_949316085.1. Lineage (NCBI taxonomy): Eukaryota > Metazoa > Arthropoda > Insecta > Lepidoptera > Erebidae > Hypercompe > Hypercompe scribonia. The sequence goes on from OX438982.1 coordinate 2,748,546, forward strand.
TTATAGAGTTTAGATTAAAATGTCGTAAACTAACCTCCTGAAATCCCTTTCCTTTATTGTATTATTCCGTTGACAAAAATAAATAATTGTAGTTAACATAGCTTAGCCACGTGTAGTGGACAACGTACCTATATCGATAGGTGCCTTACACCGTGGCGTGGGAACTTTATGTCAAATTATGGGATTTTTCTCCCTTAATCAGACATGTAAGGCTTTGTTAGGCCGAACGATGTGTTCAATACCCATATATTATGGGAAATGTGTTGGGTGCATACGGATTGGAGTGTCAAGGCCAAAACTCGTAAATTACTTACGAGGGCATTGTTACACAACTTTATTTTGACCGTTTTATTTTTCAATGTATCGTACCGCTCGACCTTGAAGAGATATTTTTAAAGGGATTTATATTCTACTAAGTAAATAAATAAATAATTCAGACATATAACTGCCTCGGTGGCACAGCAGTAGTGAATGCAACTGCTGTACTTGAGGTTACGGGTACGATTCCCGGGTCGGATCAAATGTTTGTAGGATCTGCGAAATATATGTTTCGAAGTTTGGGTGTTTTCTATGTGTAATATGTATATATTTACAAAAAAAAAGTATGTAAGTATTCTATTAATCAGTCTAGTTATAGCAAAAGCTCTGCTTAGTTTGAAACTAGATGACATTGTGTGTCAAATGTCCGAAATATTCATTTATTTATTTGACACACAACGCCATCTAGCTTCAAACTAAGCACAGCTTACACTATGATGACTGACTTTTAAAGTACTTACGATTATATACTTTTTTTGTAAATACATACATATTATACATGTGTAGTAAACACCCAAACTCCGAAATAAATGTTTACAGATCATACAAACATTGGGTCCGACCTGGGAATAGAACCCGAGACCTCAAGTACAGTAGTTGCATTCGCTACTGTTGCGCTTAAGGTCCACTGTAGTTTATATGTAGTTATTTGGAAGCTTATTAATGATTTATTTTTGTTTAAAAAACATTGTTTAAAATAATATAATTCTGGTAAGATTACATTGCTTGTGATTTAAGGAAGAATCGTGGAGACGTGTCCAATTATATTTATTGTAAATCCAAGAATGATGGTAAAATCAACCATTTAAACATCGAAATAAAATTCAACCTAACACAAACTTATCTTTCTCAGTAGTACAATCAATAAACTAACAAATTTACATCACAATTAGATAAGCGATAAGATAAGCCGATTAAATACAAGCACGTACAACAAAACAAACAAACGATCCCGGGGTCTTTAAGCGGGGTGTGAAAAAACATCTCACTAGTCACCATAGTGTGGGTCAGCACGCTGCATTGTCCGTAATGAGGATGATGTCCACTACTATTGGATCCTACTCATGCTTTCCATCGCTCAGAGTAGTCATTTTGGCTGCTAATATATGTAGCACAGAAAAAAACAGTAGCAGTCGTGGGACTGACGATAGAAGTGAAAACGGAACTATTAAGTTGAGAGTAATTAAAACTATATGCAAAAATTATATGAAATTTTTTATGTTTCATATATATAATAATATATAATATCATATATAATATATAATAATAATAAATTTCATATATAATATATAATATCATATTCTCCATAACTATAGATATACTATTATCATTAGCATGTCGGTGACGCGAACCGAGGATTTTACCCTCTACCAAAACGCTCAACGCGCCTAAAGAAGTTTTCACTTCAAAAAACAGATAATTAAATATGTGGAGGAAACGGATGTCATATCCCTCCGATGCAAAGGGAAGATCCTCCGACCAGGCGAGGTGATCATGCCTGACGGGCCGCGGCCCAACGATTGACGTTGGGATGCTGCTGCCACGCGAATCTTTGTTTCGCGATACAGGATAGTAGTTGCTTAGTAGTTCATCATACTATGTACTTCAACGCATCTTCGCTAGATGGCGTTGCTATAGATTTTTATTTGTGCTAAATGTAGAAGTCGCCACAAGTAGATATTTTTATTGGGATACCTATCACATATGCTGACCGGTCTAACGTCTTACGTGAATTACGGCCTGGTAGACTATTGTAAAGAAATTCTTTAAAAAAGTCAACAATTTTTTTATAAGTATATTTAAAAGATTGACAAACCCTGACGAGACGTGATTCGATTACATTAGTTACATTTACATATATGGTAAATATGTAAGTGTCGGTATCGTAAATAGAGATGAACGATACATTATCCCGCACAAATCGTATATCCTTTGGTTGTGCTGTGAAACCTGTCGCGACGTACACCAGAACGCCTACCGTCTTAATATCGCTACCTCACCTGCCTTTGCAACTAGTTCGCTTTGCATACTGGCCAAGTTATAAGAGACAGCGACTTGTTATGTATATTACGTAATGAAGAAATTATCTTTGCTAAATAAATATATTTGTGGGTATTTGTTTAATACGTTTTTATTTTAGCCCAATCAGGACGTCTATTTAGTTAACATTTATTTTTAAAAAATACAGTCAGTGTACTACACAACACATGTTGTGTTTTTATATCGAAGTTGAGAAGTGGTACACAATATTTTGCATTGGTATAGTACTTACCTTGGAGTCAATACTTTAAGCCCACGATATGACGTAGAAGTCGTATGATATTCTGTTCTTAAAGAACGTCACGTTGCCACACAGGATTTTGCTTGAGAACAGTTTGAAACACGTCTTATTGTTAAACAATACCTTGAACTGTAAAACGCTCTCGCTTATGCTGGACGCTGTGTTCTAAAGACGAGGAACGAAGAGCGGATATGAGGTAGAAGCGGATATTGCGCAGACACTCGCAGGTACATTTGGTAACAGTGTAAACTACCCGTATTTGGTTATAAATGTTGTTTGCGGAACATACACCCGTTTCGAGGTAAACACTTATATTACAAGGGTTTTTTTCTCACACTCCGTTTTCTTTGTATATTTGTATAAAGCCTGTCAATGTGTGCAGATGAAAAATTGCTTTTGAAAAATATTGTGTAAAATTGAAAAGTCATAAGGACCATTTTATTATTTGATTCACCGTCCTACATATTTAAATGTAACACAGAATTTCTGGTGCGGAATTAGATCTCAAACATAGTTTGTAAAGAAAAAGTACACTAGTCTACCATTTTAGATTCTACAACAATTCATCGCCAGAGAATTTTGAAAGGCTCGACCGGAGGGATGCTGGTGTCTCATAGAAAACCATTTATAACAACTTACCAGAGGCCCAATGAGACTTTTTTAAACACAACTACCGCATTTTTAGACATCTAACACAACACCATCTTGTTTTAAACTAAGCAGAGCTTGAAAATAATAAAATAGTTATATACCTACTTTTTGTTTGTACATACATATTATTCATAAAAACGCCCAAACTCCGAAACAAGTCTTTGTAGATCACAAAACGATCCAATCCGAGAATCAAGCCCGAGACCTCAGCATAAAAGTCGCACACGATACCGCTGCCACCGAGGCAGTCATCCTAGTGTCGCAGGGGACTTCACACACTTGTTTCACTTATGGAACAGAATCGAGTTTTTAAGAAGTATGTAGACTAACTATCCTACAGAAGTGAACTTAATCAGTCTGGAGCCACTATCTATCAACTGAAAAGAATTTTATGTCATGTTAGAATAATAGTTATAGTATTTGTTGTATAATTGTTTATTTTACGAGATTTTTTTATCAAAAATATATTATCTCTCTGATCAACACTAATTTCACGAAGCTTAACTAAAAGCCCTACAAATAAGCAAAATAATAAACATGATACATTTGGCGATTAAACTCACTTTATCACACATCAACAACCTTTAATACTCCACTGCTGGACATAAGCCTCTCCTTAAAAGTGACCATATATATTCGAGACATAAACCTCCTTGATTTTCACCTCCTGTACCGTGCTGGCCAGACGCTTGGTTTACTTCTCTCTACAGTGCAGTTTCTCTTAGTTGATTCTTTCGACACCCACGAACTGAACAGGAGTAGTGACACTATGCATTCCTATACCTCAATACATAGACAATTAACTTGTAAATACATTATATAAAGGTAAGATATAAGTGAAAGTGGGCCGGCAATGTCTCCAGACGAACCGATGTGTACTAGAGTGGATACCACGATTGGGCAAACGTAGTTTAGGACGCCCTGCAACGCAATGGACCGACAAATTAAAGAAGGTGGCTGGCAGCAGATGGATGCAAATCGCCCAAGACCGGGATGGTTGGCGTTCTTTGGGGAGACCTTCGTTCAGCAGTGGACGGCGATAGGTTGAATACAAAGTCCTCACTGACTAAAAATGTACTCGAATTAATTCTGAATGAAAAGTATCGAAAAGTGTATCATTCGAACAATTTTTGCGAGTATAATGACCAGCCCTACGCTCAAACACCGATGAATACGCGTGATTTATTTGGGTTATAAATTCGAGGGCGACGAGTATGAACCGAATGCTTAGCGGTCATAACTCACAGTAATGTCCCCGTGTTTACGCCAACGTTATCTTATGGCGATATAATACGACTCAACCGATTTGAAACGATCGAAATTAAATAAATAAAATTATTTAAAAAAATCGACTTCAAACAGAAAAAAAAATGCAAATACGTAAATTATAGTAATATATTCTTGTGTTTTCAATTATTATTATTTTTGAAGTCGGTGTAGGCCAACGTAAATTAACATTACAACAGGTATAGCACAACACAATTACGCAAACATTCGCAACACGGTGGTGCGGGCGGTTTGATTTGCATAGACGTCATTAACACAAGAATCCTTACTAATATTACTCATCTAAATGCGAAAATGTGTTTGTTTGTTTGAATGTTTATCTTTCTTTCCCATCGCAACAGAACGAATTTATGATATGATTATTATATCTGGAGATGGTTAGGAGACTGGAGAGCGACTCATTATATAGTAGACCACGATGTGCTGAACACATCTGAGTACTTAAGAGAGTACAGACGTAAAATTATATTGTGTGATTGTATTAACAATTATGTTCATATGATTGCAGTAACCACAACAGACTTGCTGTCATTTATAGATCTATTGTACGTCTTCAAATAACTTCATCAGAAGATCACCAAAATAAAAACATCGTCATGTGAAAAATAGAAGGCATCATCAAAAAAAAAAAAAATTAAAAAAAAACTAAAATATATTGTATAGCCCAATTTCATTGTAAATTGTTACTGAGATTCGCCCAGGAGGTGGAAGCCTGGTGATCTGTGACACAGGGTTCTCCTACTACAGACACAACTCTCTCACAAAGGAATGAGAGTGGCCATTAACTAGTATTGTACCTATCCGATAAATTGTATTTACCTTTGTAAATGAGATAAACAAATAAACTAATTATTATTATTAATGTTAACTGTATTATTTTCTGGTAATTAGTATCATTACGGTTAACGTCAAAACTACGTGTAAAATCTCATTCAAATTTAAATAGAACCATATGACAAGCACGAGTCTTCGAATATTTAAAGAATCTTTAAAATCGATACATCCAGTTACAAGTTATGAAGTAAGAAACACAAAAAAATGTAATTGAGAACCTCCTCCTTCTATGAAGTCGGTTTTAAAAACGATAAAGACTTTATATAAATCCCATCTTGCTTGATTCCTGATTACCGAAAAATATTTGCTATAAATATAAAAAAATTACTATAATAATCATTTAATATTAAATATTGCCACTATTTTAAAAGAACCTACTTCAATGTTATGATCCCTCCCTCCAATTATGACATCTGAAACAATTTAAAAAACTATTAGATGTATTTTTTTTTTTTTATTTTTTGTTTATAAAAAAGACAACGCCCGCAATAGGAATAAATTCTGTGCCGCAGGGGACTTTACAAACATACAAGAGACGGACACAAAGAACACCCAGACTCAGAACAACAATTTGTGGATCACACAAAGTGTTGTCCCATGTAGGTTTTGAAAACACAACACTCAGCGAAGTGGGAGCGTCGTGGTGACCGCTTAAACCACTAGGCCAATCGTGCAGTCAAATTTTCAAATTCATTTTTAATTAGTGCAACAATACATACTTTTATATATATATATATTAAACTGAGATTGTTTTTGACGTGCCTATTGAGTGGTTCGTGATCCTGAGTGATGAGGCAGGCGACGCGGACTCGATTCCCATCCAGAACAAATGATTGTGTGATAAACTGATGACGACTGCACGATTGGCCTATTGGTTTAAGCGGTCGCCATGCCGCTCTCCATTTCGCTGAGTGTTGTGGGTTCAAATCCTACATGGGACAACACTTTGTGTGATCCATAAATTGTTGTTCTGAGTCTGGATGTTCTTTGTGTCTTTTTTGTATGTTTGTAAAGTCCCCCGCGACTCAGGATTCATTAAAAAATATAATAAAATATAATAATGTTGATAATAACATTATAAGGTTGGTAGAGAAAGTCCTGGTCATTAAATCCACAGATGTACAGTACGAGTACATTAGTGTGTTTATTCGTGGTGTAGTCAGCATAGTACATGTTAGATATAGTGTGAGATGTGTGAGATTAATTTTATTTCTTATATTCAGAACTACACAGAATGAATAATTTTGGTTCAAATATTGTTTTCGATAAAAATTGTAATAAGTTAGTAACTCATAAAAAGAATCGCAAAAGTCCGACGAAACCCATCTAAAATTACTGTTTAATAAAACACTACTCCAGTAACCTATCAACGCTGTTTTCTAACGAGTAAGAAAAAAATACCACCTTAGCTTTTACAACACCCACTAAAACTTTTTTATAGCTGGCAGCACTCGTAAAAGGTATAAATAAAATATAGCCGCTGGTAACACTGACAGCGGGTGAACGCGGGCAACGTAATAATTTCCACGTTTTGGCGACTCGAATTGTGGCCTCTTCTCGATTATAATTTATAGCTCGGAATGAGAGGCGGATTCGATATCAGACCTACACTTTGCCCGTGTATAATGCCATAAATACTATCGTAAAATTGTTTGCTCGGTTTCGCTCGCGATAATCTGATCACGTTCGTTTCTCTGCTAATAAAAGAGAAATGTGCGAATTTACACAAATAATTATATTTTATCGTATATTTACGATGCCCTAGAATGTTATATTGCCTTTGTATAAAAACAATGATTATTAATACATATATTTGACTATTTATTTATATTTTCTAAGCTGCCAGTGTTTAATGTGATACTACCTTCTTGTTTACTTGTAAATGCTTGTCTTTAAGAAAAATAAATGCAGTGTTTATTACTAATATCAATCAACAGCATATCAGTTATCGAACATGGCTATTTTATTCGACAGCTGCGTACACATTATTATCAAAGTGGTATATAAAAGTAGAATAGTGTACTATTCCAAACTATAATGTACCTTTGTAGCAAAATTCCAGCAAGCTCTCAAGCAAGCAAGCAACTCAGATATTGCGACGTGGCTAAATAACTAACCACACATCTATACCTACTCATAAACTTTCGCGTTTATTGGAAAATAGTTAATCGAATGTGTTGAGCCTAATTCGGAACAATATGTTCTGAATTATATTTTAGATTTATTTTAAAATGCTGTGAGACGTACGTTCGATCTGAACCTGATAGTGAGAATAAGATATACCATAGAATCTTAAAATGGTAAAATTTTAACATAAAGATATAATTTCCAAAAAAACGTAGTGCCGAAAATGTCACATTGTAAAGAGTATTGTAGAGTAAGCCATAGACTCCGACAATTTATTTCTGTTTCACAACCCAATGTGTCACGGTATTAGAAATAATTTAGAAACTGGCTTAAAAGAAAAAAAACTGAAAGTAAGTAGGCCAGCCCATAATAATCAACAGAGCTTTTCACGCTAAAAGCCCTGAGCAGTTTCGGCCCTTTTTCCGCCGTAGGTATTCCTCATAAACGATGGGCCCAGTCAATTTTTGAAGTAGAATAAACCCCATGTTCTTGCTTTCGGTACCCGAAAAAAAATGAGCCGCGTACCAGAGGAGTGTGTTGAATATCAAATACCTAAAGTTATATACGAGATTTTTTTCATAAAATAAAAAAAAGAATGGTGTCGTGGGACACCAGGTAGGAACGAAGTTCCTTCGGATAATGTGGAATCGACACAATTTGCAAAAAAAATCGTGCTCAATTTTATGTAGGTTTTCTTGATTTTTCTCTTAAATTTTGCTGATTAGTTTTTATTTAAGTACAAGAAAGTATTTAGGAAATTCAGTATTTTAGGAAATAAATTAATAAATTCCTTAAAATAATAAAATAATAAATTCCTTAAAATAAAAAAAACATCGTAATTCAAATTTCAACTGAAATAACAAAAAAATATGTATCTTTATTTTTTTTTGTCAACATTATTATTAATTAAAAATTACATAGAAATAGAAAAATAGAAAAAAAAATAGTACGAATGTTAAGTACGTGATAGATAGTATGAAACGTAGCACACATGACGCGCTTTCGCGCCTGCGCACGTCTCATTTAACGGTTTTATTCCACGCACTTTTTTCCACAGATTTATTCCACAAATTTATTCCACGCACTTTTTCCACGGATTTTTCTTACGGTTTTACTATCACAGTTTTTTCAGTTCGGTCCCGCAGCGAAATCCCTATCCCCTCCAAGCCTGCCGTAAGGAACTTCGTTCCAAAAAAGTGTAAAAAACATATTAGCAAAGATGCTAAAAAGTAAGTTGTTAACACCTAACATCGTAGTCACATGATCGAAAAATAGCCAGAGCCTATGCTATGCTATGAGCCGAAGTGTGGTAGAATGGAGACCGTGATTGGGCAAACGTAGTATAGGGCACGATGGACCGACGACTTGAAGAATGACAGCAGATGGATGTGGATTGCCCAAAACCGGGATGGTTAGCGCTCCTTGGGGGAGAATTCGTTCAGCAGTGGATGGCGACAGGCTGTTTTGTTGCTATAGTGACCAGATTACTAAAAGAATACATATACTAAAGCTACATCCTGTCCACCCTTCGCGGGAATACAAACACATAGTATTAGTATTAAGCTATTCAATGAACTAAATAAAATAATAAACGTAGTCGGACTAAATCGACGTCAAGTCAAAGTAAAAATTTTAAACTGACTACAGCAACTTGACTTTACACAGACTGAAGATCTACTCACTTACCTATCATAAATACATTACATTTTTACATCAATACACACCCACACACGTGCGCTCACAGTTGATTCTTTCATACACAGACATACATATACATGCAAAAACCCAAACACGATGGGGCTTGGGTTTATCCCTTCCGTTACACATACACTCCGACTATCACACACACACCTTGACACCTTCCTACACTGTTACAATCACAATAACTATCATACGTGTCTTATCATACATAACCTATTAATAAAATGTTAATAATGCATAAATAGAACCAGCAACTTAGTATAGAACTTATTTTTTCATGTTTAACATGACCCAACGCTGTTTCCTAACATACAGGCTTTGGTCTAGTTTAGGAATTATTATTAATACCTACAGTAATACAATTATTTTTCTTTTTTTTGTAAAAATACGACAACGCTCGCACTAGGAATAAATCCTGTGTCGCGATGGACTTTACAAACGTACAAGAAACGGACATAACAAACACCCAGACTCAGAACAACAATTTATGTTTCACACAAAGTATTGTCCCATGTGGGATTTGAACCCACAACACTCAACGCTGTAGAGAGCGGCATGGCGACCGCTTAAACTACTTTTTTCTTTTTCTTTTTAACTTGTGGAAACCTCCTCAGGCCGTCACCCACTGGAGTTTACGGCGGGGTGGTGTGTCGGAATCGGACCGACTAAAACAACACGGTGTGCCGCTTTGCGCCTTACATATGAGGGATCCGGGAACAGCTGTTATTACGATATCCAGATCCCTCCTAGCGCCTGCCATCTGCAGATAATCTTTCCATTTAGGCGACGTACGGCACACGCGGACGTCGCCTCCTCGCAGCTGGCCACTATAGCGAATGGAGGGAAAAACTCGTCCCGTCCACCCGCAGCCACACTCAAGGCGGCATGAGGCGCTGGTACGCGCGCCTCCGACGCCCGGTTCGCCGGCGGCAAATTGGGTCCGAGTGGAGGTTGTCCTCCTGGGCCTTCTCCGTCGCCTCCTTCTGCGGGATTACGTCTTCGCAGAAGGTTGCGACCGCGGTGAAACAACTGTCGCTACCGATCATGGAGCGTATAACGGCCGGTAGCGCGAGATCTCCTCCAATAACTACAGTAAGTACCCCTGCGCCGCCCAGGCAGAACAAACTGCCAGCGTGTGCTCACCGCCGCAGTGCTACAGCCGAGTCCTCACTGCAGTTGCAGTGGTGTCAGGCGGGAGTGCAGATACTTCCCGAAGCAACCATGCCCGGAAAGAATCTGCGTCAGTCGGAAGGAAAGGGTCCCGTGCTGCCGCCCCGCCCATTCGGCGATGACCGGCTGGAGAGCCTCCACGGCGGCAAAGCCAGCACGTGGAGCCTCCAGCCGGGACGACCAACGAGCCATCGTGGCTCGACGAGCGGCCTCTCGCCACTCACGTATCTCTTCGGGTGGGGGCCGAATGCCGCTACCCACCCGGAAGTCTGCCGTTCGCCGATAAACTTCGGCGAGCACTTCCGCCTCCAAATCCCACGGGAGAGTACCGGCTAAGGCGCACGCCGCCTCCGTCGATACGGTGCGGTAACCGCGTATGGCTCTAACCGCCAATATCCTCTGAGGGCGCCAGAGGCGAGCCCTATTCTGGGCGGTCAGAGCCGCCGCCCACACCGGTGCACCATACAGCGCCATTGACCGGACAACCCCCGTGTATAGCCGTCTTGTCGCGACGCTAGCTCCACCCAAATTCGGCAAAAGTCGCCCAAGAGCAGAAGCAGCGCCGACCTGCTTTGGAGAAAGCTGTCGGAAGTGCTCGTCGAAGAGCTCGTCGAGATGCTTCATCTGGGCCTGAACCGGTACGAGGACCGAATTGACTACGATAGAGGCGCCGGGTGGCGGACCACGACGGGGTCCATGGAATAAAAGGGCCTCCGTCTTATTTAGGGCCACCCGTAAACCCAGCGCCTCAATACGCCCGACCACCAAAGAGACTCCCGTGGTAGCCAGGCGCGCCGCTTCTTGAAAGTTCGTTCCCCGGGCCGTAACTAACGTATCATCAGCGTAACAAATTACACCCAGCCCGGGAGGAAGATGACCTCGAAGGGCCCAGTCGTATCCCATGTTCCACAGAAGTGGTCCGAGGACAGACCCCTGTGGAACACCGCACGACATGGGCCGCTGCCTCAGAATACCATCTCGGTCCTCGTACATGACGGTACGCTCCTCAAGATAGTCTGCCACAAGCCGCCTCAGGTACTCTGGCACCCCGTGGTAGTGGAGTGCTTCCCTGATGCAGCTAAATGGCAGACTATTAAATGCGTTGGCAATGTCCAACGATACCGCCAACAACACGCCGCCACAGCTCACCGCCTCTTCGGTAACGGCCCTCAGGCGCAACACAGCATCGACTGTCGAACGCCCCACTCGAAAACCAAATTGGGCGTCCGACAGATCGGGGCCCACCTCGCAGAGGTGCCGGACGATGCAAGCAGAGAGTATCCTCTCAAAAAGTTTACCCGCCTCGTCCAGCAACACGATGGGCCTATAGGCCGCTACCGAATCGGCAGGCCGTCCCGGCTTCCTTAAAAGGACCAGCTTCCCGCTTTTCCAGAACTCAGGGAAGCGTCCGGACGCCAGACTAGAGTCCAGGACTTCCCTGAGGCGGTCCGACATGTGTTTGAGGGCTCGGGCCAGCACTCGGGCAGGTATCCCGTCCGGCCCGGGGGCGGTGTTCTTAGAGCGAATCCGTAGAACAACCGCCCCTACCTCCGATTCCCTGACGGGTGGAACATTGTCCTCGTTCCCCCCGTCGTCTCCGACCATGAAAGCCATCGACGGGGGTGTGTGTTCCACCCGCTGCGGGAAAAGGCCCTCGATCACTTCCCGCAGGAAGCTGGGCTGGAGTGTCTCTGTAAGGGGGGGCCCGACGTGCGGAGCTTTTGTCGCGCCGCACGATAAGGGCGACCCCAGGGGTCACCATCGAGACCCTCCAGCATCTCCTTACGCTTAATTTCTTTGGCGCGGCTGATGGCCAGCTTCAGAGTTTTCCGCGCCTCTCGGTACTCCTCATGAAGCTGGTCCTCTCCGCCTTCTTCGCGGTGTCACCGCCGACTACGGGTGTAGGACCTCCGGGCACGAGTACAGGCCGCACGGAGGTCCGCCAACTCCTGGGACCACCAGTAAACCTCCTTCCGTGGAGGCCGACAACCTCGTATGCGGGGCATGGCCGCATCGCAGATCTGCGTAACCGCATCGCGGAAACGACCAGCCCCCATGTCAACCTCCTCGGCCGGGGCCTGCGGAGACAGCCAAGAGTGAATAATGGCCGCCTCCTCTAGTAGGTCCCTATTTAATTTGGCTACAGCCCACCGCGGAAAGCGAGAAGAACGCCGCGCCGCGTGACCCCTACTGGGGTCCTGGGTCCGGGAGAGCTCAAATCGGATGTAGAGGTGATCCGAGAGCGTCTCAACCTCTTCCAGGACGCGCCAGTTCCTTACTCGTGCGGCGAGGGCAGGGGTAGCGAACGAAAGGTATCGACCCTCCCTGCTGTCGCACGCACGTGTTGGTGGAGCCCCTGTTTAGTAAACAGAGGCCCACCGAGGCCGCCACTCCTCTACGGCCTCGCCCCTAGCGTCCGTCCTGGGGGAACCCCACACAATGGATTTTGCGTTGAAGTCCCCCAGCACTAGGACGTGCCCAGACACTAGTCGCCGCATCGAGGTCTCCAAGCTATTGAGGAAAACCTCGAAGTCGCTCAAACTCCGGTTGGGGGAGAAATATACACCATATATGATAATCCCCCCCCACTCAGCAGCAACATATCCAGAGCCCTTGTCTCTTAGCGACAAGGGCGGGGAATGAGCCGCCATGGAGCCGACGACTGCCACGGAGCCGTCCCGGTCACCCAACCAGTTTGGACGGGGAGGAACATAATAGGGCTCCGCAGCTACAGCAACACCAATCGACCACTGCGCCGCGGCACAGTGGTTCAGGTTCGTCTGGACAAGGAGGCTGGAGACCTGATCCATTAAAGAATCATCTCTAGAGCCCCCTCCATAGGCGACGAGGTTAACGCACGAACTACGTCGGAGGCAGCCTGGGCCGACTGGCTAGCCTCCGACGTTTGCCGAAAACTACGGCAAGGTTTGCAGCCCCCCTGTCCCATCTGGTGATTGGCAGGCCTATTGCCCGCCGCACACGTTGGGCAGTGAGGGGCGGCAGAGCACTCCGCTGCCTTGTGCCCCGGTCGACCGCAGCGGAAACACAATCCGCTGCAGTCAAAAGAACTATCGCACTTGATGCAAGTGTGTCCCGCAGCCAGGCATTTGAAGCACCTCATCGGTCTCGCCGCCAGAACTGTGACTCTGGCGTTCACGAAACCGACGAGGATCTTGCCGACATCGCCCAAAATCTTGGCTGACGCTACGGGACAGCTTATCCACGTCGCACCAAGGCCTCCTGGACCGGGACGGATGGTGCCAACCCTGATGCTGTCCACGCTGCACCCGGTTTTCTCCTGAATCGCAACGCGGACATCCTCAACCGTCACGGAGTCGTCCAGGCCCGAGATACGCAATTCCGCACATTTGGTGGGCCTGGCGATCTTTACACCATCCGTATCTGAAAATATATTCCGCAGCTTTTCGGCAAAAGTATCAGCCGTCTTTATACCTTCAGCCCCAGGGAACTCTAAAACTCGAGCTCCTGTTTGGGCAAGGCGCATCTTGACACCTAGTCCCAAATTGATTGGCGAGACTATCCCGAGCCTTCTTGAATACGGCCGCATAGGATAGCCCGCCATTTGCCGCCTCCGGTGACACAGTGATCACCACAGCAGCAGTCTTTGGCGTCTGTAGTTTACGCGGCTTCTTTTGGGTGGCCACTGCCACCGATGACGACTGTGGGGAAGAGGCTACTTTTTGCGTAGCCTTCTTACCCCGCTTTCGGGACTTCTTGACCGACCCGACTACCTGCCACCCATCATTTGAGGGGGCAGAAGTAGAGGGGCCAGATATAGGTGTCGGAGTGGGAAGCGGAGGAAACTCAGCTCTCGTCTGTGCTGTAACCTTTAGGCCAGTCTTGGGAGCAGCCGTCTTTGCCACAGCCGCATTTGTCGCCACTTTTGTCGCTTTAGCTGTCTTCGCAGCAGCAACAGGGGCGGACGTAAGTGTTGCCGCCGCATACGATACACGACCGCCCGCAACGGGAAGCGGAGCCGGTGGCGACGTCTTCAATCGGTTGACCTTCGCCCCATCCGCTGCGAGTGGCGGCCGAATTACGGGGGCTGGAGGTAGCCTCGCCTCAAGGCCCGCGAGACGTCCGTCCAACAGACGCCCCACTGCGTCAAGTACTTGACGCAGATGGGCATCAAAGACGTCACCAGAATCGTGACTGTGGGCAGGTCGCTCTGAAACCCGGCCCTGTCGCTCAGGGTGTTCCGTCTGGGCCCGAAAGTGAGCAAATTGAGTGCTCAGCTCAGCCACCTGGCCCGTCAGGCGGTCGTTAGCTGCCTGCAGGCGAGCCACATCCCCAATGAGGGCAGTAACAACCCCTGAAATGGTGGAGGAGGAGTCCTTAAGGGCCCTAACAAATGAACCCTTAAGGTTTGTAGATTTTGTGGCCACCTTGTTAATGATGGCCACAGCTACATTCGCCCTCTCCTGCAAAGACACCGGTGCCTGGGCTGCCAATTCTTCCACTGCCGGCGTCCGAATTCTTTGCAGGAGATCAGCGATTTCCTCCTCCACAACATATTCGCCCTCCACTCTGACGCGTCTGTAGGCTGCCGCCTTAGTGAATACGGAGCCTGAGGGAACCGAAACTGGAGTGCGTGATCTCCCTCTGCGGCTACTAGCCACTTTGGGAGGCAGCCACTCCTGAGAAGTATCTCCTTCGTCGTCTGTGGAGCGTCCGCGTTTTCGGTTGTCCTGAATCTCCACCTCCATTGCTCCCAGCGTCTCGTACCGCTTAAGCTACTTTTTTTTTTTTTTTTTTTTTTTTTTTTTTTTTTTTGTTTTTTTTTTTAACGTGTGGAAACCCCCTCGGGCCGTCACCCCACCGGGGTTTACGGCGGGGTGGTGTGTCGAAATCGGACCGACTAAAACCACACGGTGTGCCACTCTGCGCCTGACATAGGAGGGACCGGGAACAGCTGTTATTACGACATCCAGATCCCTCCCAGCGCCTGCCCGCTAATGCAGGCACCATCTATGGGTAAACTCTCTATTTTAGGCGACGTACGGCACACGCGGACGTCGCCTCCTCGCGGCTGGCCATTGTAGCGGATGGAGGGGAAAACCCGTCCCGTCCACCCGCGGCCACACTCAAGGCGGCATGAGGCGCTGGTATGCGCGCCTCCGCCGCCCGGCTCGCCGGCGGCGAATTGGGTCCAAGTGGATATTGTCCTCCCGGGCCTTCTCCGCCGCCTCCTTCCGCGAAATTACGTCTTCGCAGAAGGTTGCGACCGCGGTAAAACAACTGTCGCTACCGACCATGGAGCGTATTACGGCCGGTAGCGAGAGATCTCCTCCAATAACTGCAGTGAGGACCCCACGCTGCGCCGCCCAGGCGGAACAAACCGCCAGCGTGTGCTGAGCCGAGTCCTCACTGCAGTCGCAGTGGTGACAGGCGGGACTCAATTCCCTCCTGGCGACCGAGTGCAGATACTTCCCGAAGCAACCGTGCCCGGAAAGAATCTGCGTCAGTCGGAAGGAAAGGGTCCCGTGCTGCCGCCCTGTCCACTCGGCGATGACCGGCTGGAGAGCCTCCACGGCGGCAAAGCCAGCACGTGGAGCCTCCAGCCGGGACGACCAACGAGCCATCGTGGCTCGACGAGCGGCCTCTCGCCACTCGCGTATCTCTTCGGGCGGGGGCCGAATGCCGCTACCCACCCGAAAGTCTGCCGTTCGCCGATAAACTTCAGCGAGCACCTCCGCCTCCAAATCCCACGGGGGAGTTCCGGCCAACGCGCACGCCGCCTCCGTCGATACGGTGCGGTAACCGCGTATGGCTCTAACCGCCAATATCCTCTGAGGGCGCCAGAGGCGAGCCCTATTCTGGGCGGTCAGAGCCGCCGCCCACACCGGTGCACCATACAGTGCCATTGACCGAACAACCCCCGTGTATAGCCGTCTCACCGCTTAAGCTACTTTTTTTTTTTTTTTTTTAACGTGTGGAAACCCCCTCGGGCCGTCACCCCACCGGGGTTTACGGCGGGGTGGTGTGTCGGAATCGGACCGACTAAAACCACACGGTGTGCCACTCTGCGCCTGAGACAGGAGGGATCCGGGAACCGCTGCTATTACGACATCCAGATCCCTCCTAGCGCCCGCCCGCCAAAGCGGGCACCATCTGCGGATAAACTCTCTACATAGGCGACGTACGGCACACGCGGACGTCGCCTCCTCGCGGCTGGCCATTATAGCGGGTGGAGGGGAAAACCCGTCCCGTCCACCCGCGGCCACACTCAAGGCGGCATGAGGCGCTGGTATGCGCGCCTCCGCCGCCCGGCTCGCCGGCGGCGAATTGGGTCCGAGTGGATATCGTCCTCCCGGGCCTTCTCCGCCGCCTCCTTCCGCGAAATTACGTCTTCGCAGAAGGTTGCGACCGCGGTAAAACAACTGTCGCTACCGGCCATGGAGCGTATGACGGCCGGTAGCGAGAGATCTGCTCCAATAACTGCAGTGAGGACCCCACGCTGCGCCGCCCAGGCGGAACCGCTTAAGCTACTTTTTTTTTTTTTTTTTTTTTTTTTTTTTTTTTTTTTTTTTTTTTTTAACGTGTGGAAACCCCCTCGGGCCGTCACCCCACCGGGGTTTACGGCGGGGTGGTGTGTCGGAATCGGACCGACTAAAACCACACGGTGTGCCACTCTGCGCCTGAGATAGGAGGGATCCGGGAACCGCTGCTATTACGACATCCAGATCCCTCCCAGCGCCTGCCCGCTAATGCAGGCACCATCAATGGGTAAACTCTCTATTTTAGGCAACGTACGGCACACGCGGACGTCGCCTCCTCGCGGCTGGCCATTGTAGCAGATGGAGGGGAAAACCCGTCCCGTCCACCCGCGGCCACACTCAAGGCGGCATGAGGCGCTGGTATGCGCGCCTCCGCCGCCCGGCTCGCCGGCGACGAATTGGGTCCGAGTGGATATTGTCCTCCCGGACCTTCTCCGCCGCCTCCTTCCGCGAAATTACGTCTTCGCAGAAGGTTGCGACCGCGGTAAAACAACTGTCGCTACCGACCATGGAGCGTATTACGGCCGGTAGCGAGAGATCTCCTCCAATAACTGCAGTGAGGACCCCACGCTGCGCCGCCCAGGCGGAACAAACCGCCAGCGTGTGCTGAGCCGAGTCCTCACTGCAGTCGCAGTGGTGACAGGCGGGACTCAATTCCCTCCTGGCGACCGAGTGCAGATACTTCCCGAAGCAACCGTGCCCGGAAAGAATCTGCGTCAGTCGGAAGGAAAGGGTCCCGTGCTGCCGCCCTGCCCACTCGGCGATGACCGGCTGGAGAGCCTCCACGGCGGCAAAGCCAGCACGTGGAGCCTCCAGCCGGGACGACCAACGAGCCATCGTGGCTCGACGAGCGGCCTCTCGCCACTCGCGTATCTCTTCGGGCGGGGGCCGAATGCCGCTACCCACCCGAAAGTCTGCCGTTCGCCGATAAACTTCAGCGAGCACTTCCGCCTCCAAATCCCACGGGGGAGTTCCGGCCAACGCGCACGCCGCCTCCGTCGATACGGTGCGGTAACCGCGTATGGCTCTAACCGCCAATATCCTCTGAGGGCGCCAGAGGCGAGCCCTATTCTGGGCGGTCAGAGCCGCCGCCCACACCGGTGCACCATACAGTGCCATTGACCGAACAACCCCCGTGTATAGCCGTCTCGTCGCGATGCTGGCTCCACCCAAATTGGGCAAAGTCGCCCAAGAGCAGAAGCAGCGCCGACCAGCTTTGGAGTAAGCTGTCGGAAGTGCTCGTCGAAGAGCCACCTGCCGTCGAGGATCAGGCCCAGATACTTCATCTGGGCCTTAATCGGTACGAGGACCGAATTGACTACGATGGAGGCGCCGGGGGGTGGACCACGACGGGGCCCATGAAACAAAAGGGCTTCCGTCTTATCTAGGGCCACCCGTAAACCCAGCGCCTCAATGCGGCCGACCACCAAAGAGACTCCCACGGTGGCCAGGCGCGCCGCCTCTTGAAAGTTCGCCCCCCGGGCCGTGACCAATGTGTCATCGGCGTAACAAATTACGCCCAACCCGGGGAGAAGACGACCTCGAAGGGCCCAGTCGTATCCCATATTCCACAGGAGTGGTCCGAGGACGGACCCCTGTGGAACACCGCACGACATGGGCCGCCGCCTCAGAATACCATCTCGGTCCTCGTACACGACGGTACGCTCCTCAAGATAGTCTGCCACAAGCCGCCTCAGGTACTCTGGCACCCCGTGGTAGTGGAGTGCTTCCCTGATGCAGCTAAATGGCAGACTATTAAATGCGTTGGCGATGTCCAACGACACCGCCAACAGCACGCCGCCACAGCTCACTGCCTCTTCGGTAACGGCCCTCAGGCGCAGCACAGCATCGACCGTCGAACGCCCCGCTCGAAAACCAAATTGGGCGTCCGACAGATCGGGGCCCACCTCGCAGAGGTGCCGGACGATGCGGGCAGAGAGTATCCTCTCAAACAGTTTACCCGCCTCGCCCAGCAATACGATGGGCCTATAGGCCGCTACCGAATCGGCAGGCCGTCCCGGCTTCCTTAAAAGGACCAGCTTCCCGCTTTTCCAGCACTCAGGGAAGCGTCCGGACGCCATGCTGGAATCCAGGACCTCCCTGAGGCGGTCCGACATGTGTTCGAGGGCTCGGGCCAGTGCTCGGGCAGGTATCCCGTCTGGCCCAGGGGCGGTGTTCTTAGAGCGGATCCGTAGAACAACCGCCCCTATCTCCGATTCCCTGACGGGCGGCACACCGCCTTCGTCGTCCCCGACCGAAAAGACCATCGATGGCGGCGTGTGCTCCGCCCGCTGTGGGAAAAGGCCCTCGACCACTTCTTGCAGGAAGCTGGGCTGGAGGGTCTCTGTAAGGGGGGGGCCCGACGTGCGGAGCTTTTGTCGCGCCGCACGATAAGGGCGACCCCAGGGGTCACGATCGAGACCCTCCAGCATCTCCTTACGCTTAATTTCTTTGGCGCGGCTGATGGCCAGCTTCAGAGTTTTCCGCGCCTCTCGGTACTCCTCATAAAGCTGGCCCTCCTCGCTGTCTACGCGGTGTCGCCGCCGACTACGGGTGTAGGACCTCCGGGCACGAGTACAGGCCGCACGGAGGTCCGCCAACTCCTGGGACCACCAGTAAACCTCCTTCCGTGGAGGCCGACAACCTCGGATGCGGGGCATGGCCGCATCACAGATCTCCGTAATCGCATCGAGGAAGCGACCAGCCCCCATATCGACCTCCTCGGTCGGGGCCTGCGGAGACAGCCAAGAGTGAATTATGGCTGCCTTCTCTAGTAGGTCCCTATTCAGCTTCGAAACAGCCCACCGCGGAAAGCGAGAAGAAGGCCGCGCCGCGTGACCCCTACTGGGGCCCTGGGTCCGGGAGAGCTCAAATCGGATGTAGAGGTGATCCGAGAGCGTCTCAACCTCTTCCAGGACACGCCAGTTCCTTACTCGTGCGGCGAGGGCAGGGGTAGCGAATGAAAGGTCCACTATCGACCCACCCTGCTGCCGCACGCACGTGTTGGTGGAGCCTCTGTTTAATAAACAGAGGCCCACTGAGGCCGCCCACTCCTCTACGGCCTCACCTCTTGCGTCCGTCCTGGGGGAACCCCAAGCAATGGACTTTGCGTTGAAGTCCCCCAGCACAAGGACGTGCCCAGACGTTAGTCGCCGCATCGAGGTCTCCAAGCTGTTAAGGAAAACCTCGAAGTCGCTCAAACTCCGGTTGGGGGAGAAGTATACACCGTATATGGTGATCCCCCCCCACTCAGCAGCAACATATCCAGTGCCCTTGTCTCTTAGCGACAAGGGCGGGGAATGAGCCGCCGTGGAGCCGACGACTGCCACGGAGCCGTCCCGGTCACTCAACCAGTTTGGACGGGGAGGAACATAATAGGGCTCCGCGGCTACGGCAACACCAATCGACCACTGTGCCATGGTTTGCAGGAAAAGGTCCTGCGCTGCAGCACAGTGGTTCAGGTTCGTCTGGACTAGGAGGCTGGAGATTCGATCCATTACTGGATCGTTTCTACAGCCCCCTCCATAGGCGATGACGTTGACGCACGAACTACATCGGAGGCAGCCTGGGCCGACTGGCTAGCCTCCGACGTTTGCCGAAAACTGCGGAAAGACTTGCAGCTCCCCTGTCCCATCTGATGATTGGCAGGCCTATTGCCCGCCGCACACTTTGGGCAGTGAGGGACGGCAGAGCACTCAGCTGCGTTGTGTCCCGGTTGACCGCAGCGGAAACACAATCCACTGCAGTCGAAACAACTGTCGCACTTGATGCGAGTGTGTCCCGTGGCCAGGCATTTGAAGCACCTCATCGGTCTCGCCGCCAGAACTGTGACTCTGGCGTTTACAAAACCGACGAGGATCTTGCCAGCATCGCCTATAATCTTAGCTGACGCCACAGGACAACTGATCCACGTCGCACCAAGGCCTCCCGGACCGGGACGGATGGTGCCAACTCTTATGTTGTCCGCGTTGCACCCAGTTTTCTCTTGAATCGCAACGCGGACATCCTCAACCGTCACGGAGTCGTCCAGGCCTGAGATACGCAATTCCGCACATTTGGTAGGCCTGGCGATCTTTACACCATCCGTAACAGAAAAAATACTCCGCAGCTTTTCGGCAAAAGCATCCGCCGTCTTTGAACCTTCAGCCCCAGGGAACTCCAGTACTCTTGCTCCCGTTTGGGCGAGGCGCATTTTGACACCTACAGTCCCAAATTGATTGGCGAGACTATCCCGGGCCTTCTTGAATACGGCCGCATAGGATAGCCCGCCGTTTGCCGCCTCCGGTAATACAGTGATCACTACAGCCGCGGTCTTTGGCATCTGTAGCTTACGCGGCTTCTTTTGGGTGGCCACTGCCACTGACGGCGACTGAGGAGTAGAGGCTACTTGTTGGGTAGCCTTCTTACCCTTTCGAGACTTCTTGACCGACCCAACTACCCGCCACCCATCGTTTGAGGGAGCAGAAGTAGAACCGCTTAAGCTACTAAGCCAACCGTGCAACCATTATGTAAATGATGTACCTACTTTTAAGTACCATGTTGTAATTTTGAAATCAAATAAACATTTTTATCAACGGTAAATCCGATGGATTTTTTTTGTCGCCTAGACATACACATTAACGATTAGTAATATTATACACGCAACTTATAATTGCTACTAAATACAATCTTATGTCTTTTAAATAAGATAATGTACTTTTTACAACTTTACTAGATATTTTTCGTGAAAAAAACAGTAAATGCAGTAGATTGCGTGCTCTCTTGTTAACATTGCAGTTAGTATTCAAATTTAATAAGCAACGTATAATTGTTTATAGACAAGTACATAGATAATAATGGTTCGAGTACGACCGTTTTCAGAGATGTACAGAAGTACCGATGTTAAATACAGAAATTGTTGTTAAATAAATAATAGTTTAAAAAACTAAATAATAGCCTTTTACAGTCCATTGCTGGATATAGGCCTCTCCTTAGCAATGAGGTTTTGGCCTACTATACCACGCTGGCCAGACGTGTTGGGATCGGGTTTGTTTCAAATTTTCCTTCCTAAATAGTTTCTTCCCTTAGTCGCCTCTTACGACACCCACGGGATGAATAGGGGTGGTAACACTATCTATTCTTAATCCGTCACTACCCGTTTTACAGAATATCAAAACTAAAATGTATACAATATTTTACAATAAATTGAAATTAAGAAGCGTGATTAGTAAAAAAATGCATGCATTTTAATGCGATTCATAACTATCCTCTCATAGATAGTTGCCAATAGAATGATTGTAATATTTAAAATATCGAGTACCCCACGATTTTAACTCTGAATTGAATTATTCTGTTAATAACTTAAATTTTATCATAATTTTATTTTGAGGCCATTCACTATGATTGATTATTCGATCATCTACTACTGTAATATTAGACTCTTTGTCATTAAAGATTATTTTCTAGTTTTTAGTTCGACTAGCAATAAAAACGTATTTTTTTAGTTTTTTTAAACTATTATTTAGTCTACTACTTTTTAGTTTGGTTGTCTTTAAAACTATGTTTTAATTGAACTAGCATTAGTCTTTGTGACGTACAGCTAACAACTTAAAATGAACATTTCATCTGTCAAATATAAAAAACATTATTAATCCTGAAGATGCTAGTAAAGATAATGAGCCTTAGAAACAGATGTTACAAAGAAATATAGGATACATAGATACATACAAAGGTAATAAAAGTACGTTTAATATAATGTTCATAATGATAGAATTATTTTTTTGCAAAGATTTTTTTTAATGTTTTTGTATGTGTATTATTTCGTATTTCTAACTTTGAAAATAAAGAACTTGAATAAAACCGTTTCTTATATTCCTCATCCCTTTATGGTTTAAATAAAAAAAAACTACCAATTAAAATTAATTAACCTTGAAAAGGCGCAGATATGTGCTATCGGCAATCCCAAGATGGTCTAAGGAATTAATTGGACACAAATGCCTCAAATTCAATTCGATGGCGCCACCCTTGAGATTAGAATTAGTGTCAAAAATTTGAAAATCTACATAGGTAGTATAAATCCGTAATACGGCGCGCAAATAAAGAGTTTTCTATCTATATATCTAAAGCAATTAACATCAACTGTCAAAATTTAAGTATGCAGCCTGGTTTAGGTTGTCCGTGAATGAATCAGTCAATCGGTTAAGGTGAGTAGGTAACTTAATATCGGTGATGTACCCCAATCGTACATACGTACTGAGGTACGGCAGAGAGGACTCCAGAAGCCGCTGATGTTTTCCTGGAGCTCCTCCTGACTGCCAAGGTGAGCCGCCGCGGGTTTTAGTGGACAAACCAGTTTCCTTGGAGTACCGCACACGCCTTTCGTTCTCCTACAAAGGGTAGGATTTTAAAAGCATTTCTTGCGTAAAAATAGGATATATTTGTATGTTTAGACAGAATACTTAGATGTAATTAATTAGCACACTATCTCTACATATTTTTATAATTTAAAGACATTATTAGCATGAATGAACAGCTTCCGAGCAACCTTCTAAGTCACAGTCTCAACTAGTCCAAAAGGTAAGGATAATTTGCTTATAATACCATAAAGTATATTATATGTAAACAATTTTAATTAAGACACCTTAGTTTTAAGTGTAAAATTTAGTAGTAAAGTGCTTCCTAAGTGTTTATTCTCCGTGTGGTGACGGATTAAGAGTACAGAGTGTCACTACACCTACTCTTGCCAAAGGTGCTGCAAAAAAAAATATACAAGAAAGAGAAGAAAAACTTGAAACAAATCCTATACCAATCCATCTGACCAGCGTGGTATAGCATGCCAAAACCTCCTCTTAAAGGAGAAATCTATGTCCAGAAATGGACTGTTTAAGTTTGTTGATGAAGTATTTATTGTATTAAGTTTATAACTACAATAAAGAATATTTGAATTTGAATTACCGTAATAACAGAATAGCTTGCGTGCAACGTTAGTGTTTCAAGACAGCTGAGACGTCTAGCAGCGCGGATGAGATCGAGTCAAAAGATAATGCGATTCCTTTGAAATTTGAGATCCTGTCACATGACAATGGATGCAGTATAACATGAGAATGATCCTTACATATCTATCATTTTATTGGTAACTAGTGAATGTACCAATTTCTATGTTTAAATATTACTCAATCTACATTTTCTTCACAAGGTCTTGATGCAGCCCTATATAAGTTATCAGAACAAAAAAGTAGGTACCTACTACGGGCAGGGGATTCTTCACAGATTTCTTTTCAACTTTAAATCGAGCGTTAATTAGTCGGCCCGCGAACTTTGTGCCTTTTTTACTCGAGCCCAGTGGCTCACGTAATCAATTAAACTTCTTTTTAATCTCAACTCAACGGTAGCGGCGCGCGCCTTCCAATAGCAGCCATTTTAATTCTTTGAAAAGTTTTCATTTATTAGCTTTTTCTTCCAAAAAAAAATTACTTCGCGCTTTTAACAGAATACTACTCATGATATTACATATTATCATTTGTACGACATAATATAAGACATAAACAATTAACTAACAAATTAAAGGTGAGGTCAGGCAACCGTATTTTTTTAAGTTACGAGTGATGTAGAACGAGTCGTAGAATTTACACTGCATTCAGTTTCATATATAAGTTTGGTTCGTGACAATTGACGGCGCAAAATGAGTTGTCTGCTGCCTTACGCAACTGTTCTCATATCGCTGTATCACTACTTCAACTGAATTGCGCTCGGGGTTTGAGGAGAGCGAGTATAAACTTTGAATAGTAACTGAAGGTATGGTCGTCCATTCGCCAGTCTATCCGGATCGCAGTTAAATGTTAAATTTCACAATTCAAAGTACTCTCACCTCACAAAATTACATTTGTTTGACCCACTCTTATACATACAGTATTGATAGCCAGTTGAGGTATCCACCACAAAGGCCTCGCCAACGGGAACCTATTTACTACGAGTAACTGAAGTGTCAATCTGGGTTCTCCATCTGAGATTACACTATTCCTTAACCTAGCTTATTTATTCCAAGCTCTCTTTAACTCATTTGTCCCGCCTGAAAATACTTAGTTTCATTTTTTCCTAGCGAATAGGATAATACAATCGTCGATTTCCCTGTTGTTGAACCAAGTGGTTTTTTATACACATTTATACATTCGATACAAACCAGAACATAACAAGTAAATGTCACAATTGAGATCATAATGGTAATATTGGTAATAGAGAAATAGAAGCGAAAAAAATTACAGCAAGAGAGCCATGTTTCGGTTCTTATAGACCAATTAAACCAAAATAATAACACAACCTCATAAAAAATTGCTTTATTTGCTATTCACCTGAGTGTTTTCTGATTTAGTTGTGTCTCTTATAAAAATATGCACGTATATATATAACCATCATGATCATGTCAGCCGAAGGAAGTCCACCGCTGAACATTGGGCTACCCTAAAGTTCTTCATTACAACCAGTCCTGTGATGACCGCATCCAATGGCTTATCGCGACCTTCGCCAGGTCGTCGGACTTCCTTGTAGGAGGGTAACCTATGTAAATAATATGCTTTGAGAATTAGTTACAAATGTCTAAAGGCAAGAAAATAATCGAGCATAATACAATCTTATTAATAATACAAACAAGAAAATGTAATTGGTACCGTAAATTGCTATTTTACGCGCCTATTAAAAAGAAACCGTACTCTGTCTCAAGGCAACCAACCATTCGTTCCAAGTTTAAAAACTTCAAAATTGGGAGCTTTTCCGTGTCCGCGAGAGCATCGCATTCGTCGCTAATTTCCCACGAGACATTTCATGGCGGCGGGCCGCAAACTGCCGCCATATACAACCCAGCGGCTGGGCACACATATAAATAGCCTTTTTTATACATTTCTTGTATTTTTACTAAAAAAAATATTGTAATTTTGTGACATAGATTCATTGAAAAGCAGCGGTATACACATTCAAAATAATATCATTTTTATATCCACGCTAACAGACAGTTTGTATGACAGATGGCCCTGATATGCTGGATCTAATTCTTATTATATAGTCCTTAACTCATTCATGTGTAGCGTTCATGTGGCAACACTGTTTTTGACAACGTCACTTTTTATACACAGAGTTGGGCACACAAGAATGTCAAGTGGACTCTGATTAACAAAGCGTGTAATTCAAGCTCTTGGAGACAAAAGACTGTGAATATTGGTACCATCTGAACAGTAAATCCATATTGAATATATACTGTGTTTAATTTGACCATTCAAGTGGTAGATGCTTCACGTCGGTCACCACTTTGGGAGTTACTATGTTTGTGTTACTCCACAATATATTTTTATTTGATGCATCTACTTGAATGGTCAAATTAAACACAGTATATATTCAATATGGATTTACTTGTGTGCCCAACTAAGTGTATAAAAAGTGGCGTCGTCAAAAGCAGTGTTGCCACATGAACGCTACACATGTAAAGGTTGAGCTAAATTATGGTTGATGGGGTACTGGGCTAGAAAACCTCCACGTGGTGCACCCTGGAAACGTATTGTTCATCATTGCCAATGCCGGCGATGGTATTGTTCATCACTGCCAACGGCTAATATTCTAGCACAAAGAGGAAGCCATTTTCTTCGGTAATTCGGCCGAGACTTGGTCCAACAGAGAGGGCGTGTCTGTCGGATCCTCTGTTGGTTCTTCGCTCTTCGGAGCATTGAGGAGGAAAACCTCGGTAAAAAATCACTATGGTGGGACCCTTTCATGGGTCGGCGTTTCTCCACTGTCAATGGTGGAGAAAGGAGAACGGGCTCGGTGTGTACTCACACTGCCGCCGAGCAGACATTGCAAGATTTAATCTTCCTGCCACCGTTGTCACATCGTAATCCCGAAAGGAGTGTCGTGGTTATGTCTCGCGACACCAATCGTGGGCGAGGGTCTTGGCTTAGCAGCCCGGACTGCGAGGAAGAAAACCTCTTTAAAAAATTACCCCAAATCCCGTGTTCTGGTGCGTGACCAGGGGATGCATGGCTGATGGGTAGTTCAGTCGTAAGCGCACTCCCAGCTGAGGCACCTGCGGACCCCTCGGTTGGGCATAAATTTACGCTTGCCCGGGTATTGGGGGATCTCTGCCCGGGTCGACCTTTAGTTCTCCCCCTCTCGTGGGTCTAATATGGAATCTGATCAAATCAACACTAAAAACCAAAGCTGGTCGGCGCTACTTCTGCCCTTGGGCGACTTTTGCCCAATTTGGGTGAAGCCAGCGTCGCGACGAGACGGCTATACACAGGGGTTGTCCAGTCAATGACCCTATATGGTGCACCGGTGTGGGCGGCGGCTCTGACCGCTCAGAATAGGGCTCGCCTCTGGCGCCCTCAGAGGATATTGGCGGTTAGAGCCATACGCGGTTACCGCACCGTATCGACGGAGGCGGCGTGCGCCTTGGCCGGAACTTCCCCGTGGGATTTGGAGGCGGAAGTGCACTCGGTCGTCAGGAGGGAATTGAGTCCCGCCTGTCACCACTGCGACTGCAGTGAGGACTCGGCTCAGCACACGCTAGCGGTTTGTTCCGCTTGGGCGACGCAGCGTGGAGTCCTCACTGCAGTTATTGGAGGTGATCTCTCGCTACCGGCCGTCATACGCTCCATGACCGGTAGCGACAGTTGTTTTACCGCGGTCGCAACCTTCTGCGAAGACGTAATTTCGCGGAAGGAGGCGGCGGAGAAGGCCCGGGTGGACGATATCCACTCGGACCCAATTTGCCGCCGGCGAGCCGGGTGGCGGAGGCGCGCATACCAGCGCCTCATGCCACCTTGAGTGAGGCCGTGGGTGGACGGGACGGGTTTTCCCCTCCATCCGCTATAGTGGCCAGCCGCGAAGAGGTGATGTGCACGTGTGCCGTACGTCGCCTAAATATAGAGTTTATCCGCAGATGGTGCCCGCTTTAGCGGGCAGGCGCTAGGAGGGATCTGGATGTCGTAACAGCAGCGGTTCCCGGATCCCTCCTATCTCAGGCGCAGAGTGGCACACCGTGTGGTTTTAGTCGGTCCGATTCCGACACACCACCCCGCCGTAAACCCCGGTGGGGTGACGGCCCGAGGGGGTTTCCACACGTTAAAAAAAAAAAAAAAAATATGGTTGATAAATTGTAAATTTTTTTAATGCTTGTGCTCATTTCTTCAAAGGTGCTGGCGTGAGTGTAAGAACGTGCGACCTCTATATACATTGAAAACGTACCTATATTTTCGGATTACCTGCATTGCATTTCTTACTATTAACATGTTATCAATAATATTTTTACACTCATTTTATTTAATTCTGTTAAGCTATTTTGAACTACAATATGTTTAATAGGATCGTGTTTTTGTATAATAAAATGTATTTATTATTATATTTTTATAGATACAAGCATACCACCACCTTTCAACGAAAAATAAATGTATTTATTGAAAAATGTTGGCAACACTTTATTGTTTAATGATGACTTTTGACACTCTTATCAGTATCTATCAGTATAAATTATACCGTATAATTTATTGTTATTACATTCTAATACTTACTTGGGCGTGCTTATCACACATGACACCCGTAGTTTCATTTAATTTTGCAAGATTATAAAACAATTCCAAAGTTAATATTGTTTCTTTCATGTTTAATATGGAATTAAAGTTTGATAAAATGAATATTGACACGACTCTCGCGCAGGTATTTATCATCGGCAATAATTTCAATAAATTATGTTTAAAAATAGATCCCTAGTGATAATACTTTAATGGTAGTTTTTATCTTTTCGACTTAATGTAACAGGCATCTGTCTCCAACACGATAAAACTGTTTTACTCATCTGGAACTTTTTAAAACTTTAAATTATAAATATATTGTTTTTGCTGCATTTATAATATTATAGGGACACGAAGTTCATATAATAACCAACCTAACATAAGTAAAACTAGGCTCTTAGATTATTTCTCTAGCCAGTTACACTTACTAAAAAAAATAACACAGAAACAATTGTCTACTTTTATGAGAAGACACGAATCACAGATTATACGCTTATCGCGTCCATTGTTGTATGAAAGCCTTTTCCAACCAGAAGCACCCAACATTCAGGTCTTGGGCAGTCCACTTCCATCTGCTGTCAATAAATTCCCTCAAGCAACACTTCACAATATTTGTCTAATTGTGATCTCCAGTCTGGCACATGTGGGCTCTAGTGACCATCAGTCTTCTTAGATAAATAACTAGCCCATTTCCATGACAGCATACTGATTCTCTGTGCATATATAAGTACTTATCTTAGAACGAAGATTCAAGCAAACCCTATACCCACCTGTCTGGCCAGCGTGGTATAGTAGACCAAAACTTCCTTTTGTAAGATAAGCTTATGTCTAACAGTGGACTGTTGATCTAACTTGTCACTAGTGCCTTTTAAATTAAAATCAGTTGATAAAAGGAATTTAGCTTTAATATACATTTACTATATAAAATAGCTTGATGTAATGCATTTTATTTCTTTACTAGCTTACCCCGCGAACTGTTCCACCTTGTAGTCAATAAATAAGCATTTTTTTTTACTTAAACCTGTTCTTACGGGATAAAAAGTATCCTATGTCAGTCTCCTGGTTCTAAGTTACCTCCCCACCAATTTTCAGCTAAATCCGTTCTTCCGTCCTTGAGTTATAAGTAGTGTAACTAACACCACTTTCTTTTATATATATAGAATTACATGTTACATTGTTACATTTATTTTTATGCACAATATAAAACATACTTACATGAATAAACACTGTTTACTCTGATATGTTATTATGGTCACATAAACTGGTTACCAAATAGAAAAGTATCTGCCCAATGCAACATCTCATCGCTATAAGGAATATTTTTTTAAATAAAGAATAAACATTTATTGTCTATGCTCTGCTCCTATTGTTCTTAGTGTGAAAATATAAGCCTCACTAAATGAGCATTTTTTGGATTCCAAGCATTTGTACTTAGCAAAACTTTACATGTAGGAATGTCATATCCTTCCATAAGTTTGTCTAACTGTAACACTAACATCCATGCCTAAAGTAATTTATTATTTAAGTATGTTATCCTATCAATATGGACTGCACTGTTGGTCTAGTAGTTTAAGCGGTCGCTACACCGCTCTCTCCTGCGCTGTTTTATTTGTTCAAATCCTTCATGGGACAACACTTTGTGAGATCCAGAAATTGTTGTTCCGAGTCTGGGTATTCCTTGTGTCCGTTTCTTATATGTTTCTAAATTCCCTCGCGACACAGGATTTATTCCTAGTGAGGGGATTGTCTTTTAAAAAAAAGTATAACCCCCTGTCTAAAAGTTATATCGAAATAATTTAACTAATAGAGCGGTAAAGTAATGTGGTCAAAGGCTAAATAATTGACAAGAAATTTCATGTTGATTAGTTAGTTTTTGTTTTGTTTTCCTTAGCCAGTTTCATAAAGTTTTTTTTTCATATTAATTTTTATTTTGGTTCTTAAAATATTTTCTTAATATATTTATTGCATGCATGGGCGGTGACAGGGTACGCTTGCACCCTCCTGGCAGAAAAAGAATACATAGGAAAACATATATTTTTAATTTTCATAAAAAAATTTGATTTCATATATAAAGACCTGATGTAATTCTGTACTTTAACACCCCCCTTGTACACCCCCCTGAAAATAATTCTGGTGATGATTACATCTTTTGGTAGTCTGAAATGATATGGTAGCAAAGATTGCCTCAGTACAATGAGACCACCAAAGACAAATACTCACTAGTATTATATTCTGTAGTTATCTGGTGTACAATAAAGTAATATACATATATTTATTTGTTAAGTGTACCAATATGTGCTTTAATTAATTCTCCATTTTTTGTTGAAGCAATATTCGAAAAACGATAATTTTCTTACAATATGCAATACAGATGAAGCTATGTGTTTTGATGGCAAAAATCTCTTTGCCATCAAAACAATCACATCATTTAATTACACTCTGGAAAAAGGATATACAGAAATATCACGTAATCTTGAGAATCTAGCCGTTCTACTGAAGGAAAATGTTGATCTGTTTGCTCAATTGGAATATGTAAATAGAGAAATGCCTATAGAAGATACAAAAGCACAACTCAATCTAATCATTCAACAGTTATACTATCTGTCATCCTGCAATGTCGATAATATTCCTGAAACAAGCAAAACTGATGGTAAGCTATAACTTTTTCTTATTATTTCTAAAAGTTTCCCAAACCTCATTTCTTTTAACGTGTGGCAACCTCCTCGGGCCGTCACGCGACAGGGGCTTACGGCGGGATGATGTGCCGGAATCGGACCGACTAAAACGACACGGTGTGTCACTCTGCGCCTGGGATAGGAGGGATCCGAGAACAGCTGTTATTATTATTATTACGACATCCGGACCGGTTTCACCAAACCTGTTTGTCAAGTGTGATATCATCATCGCCATTAGCCTCTAACAGGTTTAGGCCAAATAACACACTGCCAACATAGTATAGTAAGTTTCCTTTAGGGTACCTTTGGGTCTGTGGAACACACACAATGGGAGGAATCCTCCGACCAAGCGAGGTGATCATGCCTGGTGGGCTACGATCTAACGGTTGATATTGGGATGTCGTGTATATGCTAATCGCCACGTGAATCTCTATATCACGACACAGGATTAGTAGTTGCTTCGTAGATCGATGTATCTTCGCTAGATGACGCTGTTGTATATTTTTGTTTCTGCTGTATGTCGAGGTCGAGACAGGTCCAAAAAACTAACATTGAAACATAAACAATATTTTAAAATATCTATTCACTTTTGGCGGTAAAAATATTACAAAATGTAGAATGTCAAGAAAAGAGAAAATTTCTAATAATAACCACAGAGTGTGAAATTATTTATCAAAACTCCTAATGAATGGATGTGTTTTTCAGTAAAGCGAGTGCTAAATTATTCACATTTTTTAATGTACAAAGAAACACCACTACTTAATTTGGGATTTGTGGTCAGGGCGTGTGTGTATTTGAGTCACAGTCAAAGCATACCATCTCTAGCAACGTGCAAAGAAACTACAGAGGTATGTTACCTCTTCACGACACTGTGTCATAACGCAGGGTAAGTATTCTTTGCTTGTCTTGCCGTTTTTTCGTATTTGTTTGTGAAAATTTTAAAAATGCAACAAAAACGAGCACACCGGCTGGTTTTGCCCGCGTTGGGGCAAGGTGAGGCCCCACCCTCTACTCCGAATTACACTCATTTTCCAAAATAAATCAACTATGTCATTGCTTCATAGTAATTTATTTTTTGAAATCAAATTTATTTACACCAATATTTAATTTTAGCAGAACCTAAGGATAATTAATTTGAAAGTGTAGAAAATATTTCCACACCTATGAAAGTCGATAAACGAAATCGTGTTATATCCTAGTGCAACTGCAATAACATTTAAAATCCTGAAATAGTTGTATTACTTGTAGCGTGTTTGACTGTACAACAATGTTGTTAAAACTCCCAGAGATACTGAGCCCATAACGTGTCGGAATAGCAAAAATTTAATTTTAAATAAATTATAGTTTATAAAACTGAAAATGAAAAATGATTTTGTCGTAAAAATGCGTGAAATGCTAGATGTAATTTTTTGTTTTAATATTTTATTGACAGAAATTGGTAAAATTGAAATTATTATAGTTAAAATGTCTTTAAAAGCACCCCCAGTATCTACCTATGAGCTTAATTGGCTGCAACCCAGGGTGTTCAATAAAAACAGTAGACGATTGTGTAGACATAAAATTTTCAAGACTTAGATCGCAAGGCTAATTATTAAATATTAAAATAACAGGACTTAAACGCGTTGTTGTAAACCGACGTGTCTGTAAGACAAGATGGTGAAACTGTTTGAAAAACTACATCACAAAAAAAATATAATATTTGTGCATATAATTTTCCTGGGGTGGAGAACATACTTCGATCATCTTTCCATAAACTCCCTAATTAAAAAGATATTAACACTTTTGCAATATATTATATTATACAATATTTTACAAAACAAACCTAGCTATAAATTAACTTATTTTATACTTTAGAATAATTTAGTGAGAAGATCCTCAATTAGTTTTAAATTTAGCTATTCATCTTAAATGACCTGCCAGAAGCCAATCTGTGATTTTTTAAAATTGTAAGCAACTAATTTCATAAAGTTTAAAATTATTTAAAAAACACGAATGCACCTAAGATACTGCCTGGACAATCGCGTTCACATTCATTCCAAGTTACTTCGATACCAATAGAGCCTTTCAAAGGGGACCAAACCAAGGGGATTAGTGAGGTACTGACGTATTTATCAGAGTTTATCTCTGCGACAGATTCAAATCGTATATCGTATATCGAGATGGCAAAAGATGTTTAAGAGAAATCACATGCAGATCTTAAGAGCTCTTTTGTCAAACCGCACGCATGATGCGACCCTGAGGACTAATTTGTCCCCGAAAGTAAATATATCCTACGTGGACAATTCTCCAGTACTGACTTGGGAGGCATGATTTTGAGGATGTCTATCTTAAAACGTGTGAGACCCCTTGTTCGACATAGGTAGGCCGTCTCAAACAAATTGATAGATTCGCGGCTTCACAGAAAACCCATGTTAAGCAATTCTTTCTTTACTTTTCTCAAAATGGGGTTACCGGAGAGAGGAGTCAGAAAAAACACCCCTGGGTGGTATTAGCCTAGAGCTTTACAGACGCAATTCGCCCCTGAGCACTTCACGCTTTTCTACGATTAATTATTTCGTTTAAATTTCGTTTTAAAATTCTTTTTTAATTTGTTACAAATGCATTTTACTTTTGATTTTTCGAACTACAATTAAAAATTTACTTTTTTACGCGCCCCACATATTATATAGTACATATATCAAATCTAATCATTTATCTGGTTCTTTTAATTTTGACACACCCCTAAGTAAAAGCTGGGTACACTTATGAATGGTGCAATGAAGATATTTTTAGTTTTTGCACTTAAAATTTACTTATTAATTATCTAGTTGCCTATGCTGCCCAATCGATGAAATAAAATGCCTACCACATAGAACCTTTACACCTAACATAGAAATAATAATGTAATTTTATTGTACAAAAAAAAATTTGTTATTCTTACCAGTATTTTTTGACTGGCAGCACTATATCTTTCTTATATCACTATTTTTACTTTTAGTTTAGCAGTGGCAACACAGTTCGGCACTACTCCCGAGGAATACCATCGTAAGTGATATTAATTCTTTATAATATAATTAATATTACAAACTAAATCTCCCGCACATTTGTACGTCTCCTATTGTTAATATGATACAGTTAAAACAAATTTGATTACCCTAAAAAGGTTATAGTCAACCAACCTTAAAAGATTGACATATGCTGCCACGTCCTTTTTTAGAACTTTTAAATCATTTTTGGAAGGACGGGAGATCTGGAGAACAGGCACGATTTTGCCCCGTTTTCACAATATTTTAATTTACACTTCATTCCTATTTGTCGGGGCGTGTGGCATATACCGAAATATTTTTTATTGGACCAATAGTTTCGGAAATTAGCTCGTTCAACCAAATAAACTCTAAGTTTTAAATATCAATTTTGATTCTAGACCTAAAAGTCGATTCATTTATTTACCATTAAAGGTAGCTTTTGTCTAAAAACCTTAAGAGTAATAATTCTTTGTCTATGGTCAAATAATTGATTGACATACTTCTTTAACTTTTTTAGAAGTCTTACTAAATCCAATATCCATAGATTCCATAGATTCCATAGATTATGATTAATTATAAATTGTTCTTGCCGTAATATTCCGTCGATAGTGGCATTTATCATTGAAGTGAAATTTATTTATTCAAATTGTAATAAAATCAAAAAACAAATATATATCGTTTAATCGATTCATAAATGACTGAGTTCTGAAGTAACAAGTAAGAACTGCATCCTTTTTTGAAGTTGACTAGAAGCAGTAATTTTTCTACCCAACTGGAAGGAGCCGGGCTGACTCTCCTAGCCAGCCTTACTTCGTAGGATAAAAGTCCATATCGGTCAATAACTTAAATGCTATAATTTTCTTTGTAGATGGAAAAGAAGCCCTCGGTACCTTCGGCGTGATATCTGAAAGCTCAGATTTGGATTCCGCTGTAGACATGTTTCTGACATCATCGAAGCAGGTAAAACATTCATTCAAACAATCAGAATTTAACTCCAATTCTGTGTCTCTTTAAAATGAACTAATTTGCTAACTAATCATTTTGCAGGTACCGTGGCGATTACGAAAAATTCTGGTACAAGAATCTGTTTATAAGCAGTTTAAGAACGCCCTTACTTGGAA
Source organism: Hypercompe scribonia (assembly GCA_949316085.1). Taxonomy (NCBI): domain Eukaryota; kingdom Metazoa; phylum Arthropoda; class Insecta; order Lepidoptera; family Erebidae; genus Hypercompe; species Hypercompe scribonia. The sequence goes on from OX438982.1 coordinate 2,783,765, forward strand.
ATGTAATTTAAATATAAGTGGTGGAACCCAAACTACGCAATCTACACCAAACATTTTGCATTTTAATGATAGAAAATTTCATATAGACAATTTAGATAATATGGATCAAAAATCATTTGACGTGACAATCGAAGCGTACAGAACTAGAAAGGAATTGCTATCGTTTCTGAATCAAGACAAACCTCATTATGTATCGCTATGGGCCAATGATATTGCAGAAATTAACGAAGTAGCTCACAGTATACCCTCACAAGTAGTGTGGATAAATAATTTTGCAGAGTTCCGAGGTCCACCAAGCATATCAAATGCTATTTTTTCGATCAGGCCATTGTACAAAAGTAATAATGTTTACTTACCCGAAACGGAATTGCGAGAACGTCAAAAGTCTTGGCTTAAGCTGAATAACCAGGGCCGTTTTGAAATACTATCAAAAACTTTGGACGGTATTCCAAACTTATCAACCGATTATTTTAATGTTTTTCGTAGAGCGCAGGTGTACTCGTATGGTACTTTTGTAGACGTTGGCGAAGATTATGTTTGTCAAGGTGTACGTATTCCATCAGACAAGATTCATTACTGTTCAACCAACACAAATATTTTCAATGAAGCATTTTTCAGATCAGTTTTTCATGGTAACGCGTTTATTTTTAAACCTACCACTTCTAAAATTTCTATGCTGATTAATTCACTCAAGAATGCCGGTTTACCAATTTCAGAAGATTTAGGGGAGTTATTTAGGAATACAGTTAAATATGAGTGTCATTTATGTGATGTGGTGTTTGATTTCGATCAAAACACCAAAGTTATTTGGACTAATTCTGGAACTATTTTTGCGAACTAACTTTGCATGCGTTTGAATCTACTTTTTTAACACTAAAAGAAATTTACTCGCAATGAACGATTTCAGGAACAGTAGCAATTTATTTATGTAAGCGAAATATATAATATATACTACAATAACTTTATAAGAATACCATACGGCATAAACAGTAAATTTCTTTTCCATTTTAAATATTTTTTAAGAACCTGCCATAACTCTGCCTAATGAAAGCCTGAATAGAATCCAGGAATTGGGATCACCATACTCATTTCGAATACAAACACTGCAGTATGGTGACCCACACTATGGCGGCCTAGTGAAATACTTTTTCGCGCGCCGCTTGGGGACCATTATAGTCATCGTGATAGTGTAAGACTCACACACTTATCACGATAACTTTCATCCCTGCATCAATGGACCTCCGGTCTCGCGTTCACCAACGAAAAACGTCAGCACGGCCGCTGTCGCCACTACCTTGTAGCGTGGCTCTACTACTTTGTGGCGTGGCTCTGCCACTTTGTAGCGTGTAATCATCATCATCACCTCAGCCAAAAGACGTCTACGGTACATAGGTCTCCACAACAGCCGATCCCGTACCGCTCGCATCTAGCGGCTTCCTGCGACCTTAATATTGTTTAATGATTTAAATACATATTTTCGTTATTTTAATGCACAAAAAATATTTTTTATAACTTTATTTTTTATTGTAAAAAATTAGACTTTTTTTTATAATTAGACGTTATTGTTTTTCGTGATATTTGCTTCCAATAAAGTAATATCTATTGAAAGAGAATATTACGGTATTATGTTTTAACTGATATAATAAAAAAAAATGTTATTTATTTCTGTTGTTTTAATTATTTACTAAATAGCAAGAAAGTCTTTTGCATTCCGTACCCTGACTGCCATCAAGACCCTTTTGCTGTCTGTCAACAGTCTAAATTAGGTAAGTAATTGTCGTTTCAGTTAACCGTGTAGTGTGACCATATTAAGAACACGAAGTGTCACCACACGTGCACGCACGTCGTAAGACTCCACAGCTAAGGAAGCACAACATCACTGTAAAGAAAAGGAAAACTTGAAGTTAGCCTTATACCCAGCATGATATACTAGAACAAAACCTTCACCCAAGGAAAGGCATACATATGAGTATATCCAATAATGGACTATAAAAAACTGTTGGTGATTGATGTGATGTTTCAGAGCATGTATTTCTGTTGTCTCTACAGCAGCAAAACATAAAAATAAATTAGATAAAGTTTACATTCCATCTGTAGCAACACAATGTCCGTATATCTTGTAGTTCTCGATATATAAAGGGCCCGGGTTGAAATCATAAGGCTGACCCGGCCCGTAACAAGAACTGGATGTCGTAATAACAGCTATTCCCGGATCCCTCCTATGTCAGGCGCAGAGTGGCACACCGTGTGGTTTTAGTCGGTCCGATTCCGACACACCACCCCGCCGTAAACCCCGGTGGGGTGACGGCCCCAGGGGGTTTCCAGACGATAAAAAAAAAACCCATAACAAGAACCTTAATTTTTTTACGAAAGAGTTACACTGAAAACCAAATAGGTGGGTACGTATGTTAAGGAATATATTAGATTGATACAAATCTCGTGACCAAAGTCCATGAAGTTAAGAGAGCCTGACGAATAAACAAACGAGCAGCTGGATCACGTGATCGTAAGTGACTACCACCGCCAAACACCTGTAAGCCACGAGTGCGTTGCCGTGTTTAAGGCAGAAATGCGCTCTTGATGCCTTTTGGCTTATCGGTGACAATGCAAACGACCATTAGTTCCACATATTTTTTTTTTTTTTATACCACGACGGTGGCAAACAAGCATACGGCCCGCCTGATGGTAAGCGGTTACCGCAGCCTATGGACGCCTGCGGCACCAGGGGCATCACGTGCGCGTTGCCGACCCTTTAAAGACCTATTTACCCCCTTCTTGAAGAGCCCCATACTGTAGTTTCCAGGGAAAACCTCGGCAGGGAGCTCATTCCATAACGGGATTGTTCGCGGGAGAAAATTTCTCTGAAACCGCACTGTGCGCGACCATTTAGGTTCCTATGTATGTGGTTGTGCAAGATAGTTATTAACAAATTTATTTATTTATAATTGTTAATTATTTATCGACGATCGGTAAAACGATTAGCTTTACCTACGTACATGAACCATCTGTAAATAGCTTCTTTTATGTCATCGTTCGACAGATGTAGTTTCTGGCAGTTAGATTTAACCGTTAAAAATAGTTCAATCAAATGTCACGCCTGTCAGTAAATAGTTCCAATTTCAAAGATCAAACAAAAGATGGTACCCAAACATTTATTATGACGTTTACAAATAAATACGACAATAATCGTGAGAGAAAGCGTGATATTTGTATTCTTAGTGTATAAATATATTATTTTCACGTTTGAAATAATATAATTATGATACGAAATTAGTGAGTAAAAGTAATATTATGAAGACTGCCAACATGACGAGGAACAAGGGACAAGTGTATTGTGTTGGTAATTATCTGATGACGGGCAAAGTACTAGGGAAGGGACACTTCGCAAGAGTTGAGGAGGCCACACACAGAATTATAGGAAAAAAGGTAACATTGACTTTTTTATCTATTAAAAAATTGTAGCGATTATTATCTATTGTGACGCAGGAAAAATGGTAAAATTGTAAGTGTAATAAGTATTTATTTGTAATTTAAAGAAATTTCTATGGTTGGCTAAGATTTTCTAATTGTGTCATAGACATTCGATCGTCTTTTAAGAAATACGGTGCTATTAAACTGGAAGTTTGATCATAGTATTCTGCATGGCATATTGTACATTAGGTTTTGTTCTTATTTGATCAAGTATGTTTTGAAGCCATCTGTCCATTTCTATAATTATAATTGGACACCGCTCGCCGTGACCTAGGTGAAGTGCTTATATTTATAAGGATAATTTATAATATAATGATTTTTTTTATAGGCACGATTGCCTACAATCGTTGATGGTAAAAATGACTTCTTCATATACGGTATATAATATGTAGAAATAGTTTAAGGGTTATATACGAGTGATTTAAACTGGTACAATTATTTTTTTACATCAAAACCTACTTATGATAAAATTATTAGAAGATAATGTCTGTACACTAAAGAAATTGAAGAAAAACTAATGAAGGGGGTCTTTATTAAAAGTAACAGAACTCAAAACAACAACGTTTAGAATTTTTATGTGTTTGTGTGCACTTATCTCAGAAGTGATTTGAATGCGGTTTTCTCTGCGGTATTGGGGTAAACTTCACTTAACATTTAGTTTCTGTTTTATTTCAATCGTTGGATAAATAAAAAAGTTAGATCAGCTTAAAAAATCATGGCGATAACGAACACATGCGTGAACGGAGTTAAAGGCAAAAGCTAGTCGTGAAATTCCCTATATGTTTATGCTAGTAAAGAAAGTATAATTACACGCACATTTTCCTAAGAGAGTTATTGTTTGCTTTTACCCGATTCTTTGTTTAAGGTGGCCATTAAGGTCATAGATTTGACATGTATCAAGGAAGAATATGCTCGTCGGAATCTGCACCGGGAGCCAAGAGTGATGGCTAAACTCCGGCACCCATGCATCGCGGCGCTCTACGAAACTATGATGGTTTGTGCTTTTTTTTTACTTTTATCAAACCGTAGAGGCCGTGCCGAGGTAGGCCATAATTGAACGTTGCCTGCATAGCATAGCTTATGTGTTTACGTGAATTCAAAATTCGATTTTCCACCGAAGGGATGAAAGCTACCGTATAACCATATGTATTTAAGTTTATTTTTAATCATTCTAACTGTTTTACAAGACACGTTTATTATATTGCAATAACATCAAGGATAGGCTTAGATCTGAATATTTCTTTCTTCTGTTATGTATGACTGAGCGCCTACAAGCGTGCTATTTTGAAAAGTAGTGATTTAACCCCCTTTTTTTACTTCAGTTATAACTGCTCCCTTGATATGTTATACCGTCTATAATTTCGCCATTTAATTTTACCGACAAGGTTAACAATTATGTATAATTCTATACATAGACACTGATCGCAATAACAAATAGGTACAACCATTTTCTAACGATATACTTATAAGAAGTTTCAAAAGATATTAAAGTACGAAATACTAAACTAACTCTGAGGTACTAGTGCGAGTTTATTTCATATCAACTCGCTCTTGACGGCGAGCACGTTCGGCGTTGCGATTACGACATGCATGCACAGACATCTTCACCAATCGATCACAGCGAAAGTAAACTCGCACCAGGTGTCTTGAACGGGGTAAATTTTAAGTATCCTAACATATAGTGTTGGTATCAGCACGGACCTCGGCTATACGTGGTGATGGAGGCGGCGGGCGGAGGGGACCTATGCACGCACGTGCTGGGCGCGAGGGGAGCGGCGCGCGGTCTGCCCGAGGCTCGCGCGCGCTCGCTCGCAGCACAACTTGTGTCAGCAGTCCGACACATGCACGCCAGGGGCGTCGTGCACCGGTATGACACCTCTAAATACAAACAATTTTTCTGTAACTTCTCTCATAATCATCATCTCAGCCAAAAGAGGTCTACTACAATGTCCATAGGCCTCCTCCACCTACGTAGGTAGAAGAAAGGTATCTTCCTTTCCTTTTTTTTCTACGCTGCTTCGCTCGCGTTTATGTAAACCATTTACGGCAGTAATTCTCGATACAGTACAATAAAGTTGATGATAATAGATTTCCTATTTCCTTTCATTACCTTCAACAATGTACCGATACGAAATACCATGTTCAATTATGTAGTTAAGACGTGAAAATTTACCGAAACTACAATCTTACTTGCCCATTGGTATGGAGCATATGCAAGCTAGCGCTCAATCTGCTTTTTGTTACATCTTTAACGTAGTCAATATTAAAGTTGTTGAAAATCGTATCAACACCTTAAATTGCTAATTTTATAATTTCTAAGGCTGCTTACATAAAGAAACGGGTTGCCGACCCGCACAGATTTATCTGTACCAAAAATTTGTTTCTTTATAAAAGCACCCTAAGTCTTTTACAATTCTAGATATATGTAATCCGTAAATAGGTAGATCTTGATTTGATTAAACGTTTGTTTAAATTACAGTGACTTGAAAATGGAAAACATTATGCTAGATACTACAAAGCAATTCATCAAAATAGTTGGTAAGTTAAGCTTTGATGTTTAAAAATCCACAAAGCTATAGCACTTAAGATCAGCCCTCCTAGCTAAGTTGACATTTTACAAACGTAAACTTTAATGGCAAGCTAACAAATATGAGCGTATGACGTCTCTCAACGTTAAGTCAAGTGACAGAATTGAAAGATGTCATTCCCATATTAATATTTTGTTTTAATCACATGGTCAAAACAAAATATTAGATAATAATACAAGAGAATAGAGGCACTTTCATCATGGGTAAGGGCTAAACAATGTTGTTTTGTCCCTTGATTGACAGATTTCGGTTTGTCCAACATTTGGAGCTCGGGAGCATCGCTGCGCACTCCTTGCGGCTCCCTCGAGTACGCGGCGCCTGAACTGTTCGTGGATGGACGCCGCTACGGACCCGAAGTAGATCTTTGGAGCATGTACGACTCTTCTTTCTCACTTACATTGTACATTTTGTTTTTATTTTATACTACTTTTTTTTTTTTCAACGAGTGGAAACCTCCTCGGGCCGTCACCCCACCGGGGTTTACGGCGGGGTGGTGTGTCGGAATCGGACCGACTAAAACCACACGGTGTGCCACTCTGCGCTTGAGATAGGCGGGATCCGGGAACCGCTGCTATTACGACATCCAGTTATTTTATACTACTACACTAGCCTATCGTAAAAATTATGTGAGTCCAGATGGTGATTCGCTTTAGTTTAAGATCTATAACTTTTCACAGTGGTCTATTATCGAGGGACAAAGTACGAAAGGCATGTATTTATTGCCTATTTTTTGTTATTATAAGTATCATACTCATGCTTTACTCTTCTGATTGAGTTATAGACAGAGAAGGATTTCTTTTTAAGGATGAGGATCTGAGATCGATTAATCGAAAAATCGATGTTTCGAGCCAAAAAATCGTTTTTTTAATCGATATATAGTACTGAATCGATTCAGTGAATCCCTTAAACCCGAATATTACACTTGAAAATCGACATTCGTTTTTTGTTTTGGTAGAAACCATACAATTATTTGAAATTAATTATTTGAACCGTATTACATGAGTGCTGCTGGTTAAAGAAATAACTATTCAAAACCTCAGAAGATGGCTGTGTGTTTAGAGTGCGAAAGAAACTAATTTAAACTTGTTTCTGTCTTGAACAGAAAGCCCATTTTTTGTGTAAGCATGGCCTTAAATACACTTTTATGGTAAAATGAATTGTGTATTAGGTATACGAAATGTATTTGTATTTTAGCATATTATATTGCGTGCAGAGGTGTAATCGTATACGGCATGGTGACGGGCGGGCTGCCGTTCACGGGCGGCGGCGGGAGCGGAGGCGGGGGCGGAGCAGCGGAGGCGGAGGGCCGCTCGCGCCCGCTGCTGCGCGCCGCCATCACGCGCGGCTTCACGCGCAAGCAGCGCGCCGCGCTCGCCGCGCAGTCGCCCGGTAACACTGCGCCCACACATATACCGATGCCATCTCACATAACATAAACAACCTTTCATATTTCTCTGCTGGACGTAAGCCTCTCCTTAGAAAGGAGGTCTTGGCCGCTTGCCAGACGGGTTGGTATGTTTTATGAATTATCACCGCACGGATCGATATAATATAATACTAATTAAATACATTTACTCAATAACATCTGTTTCATCTTTTTTCTTTTTTTTTTTATGACACGACGGTGACAGACAAGCATACGGCCCGCCTGGTGGTAAGCGGTTACCGCAGCCTATGGACGCCTGCGGCACCAGGGGCATCACGTGCGCGTTGCCGACCCTTTAAAAACCTATTTACCCCCTTACTTCTTACTTTACTCAACACAAATAGTTTGTTATTATTAAAAAAATACTAACAATCGCACATACTATCGTGACAGCCAGGTCCGACACTGCGCGTGATATTCAGACACAATATATAACTCGTGCCTCCGGGTTATATGTTACTTCCCTTTTCATTAAATCACTCTCACTGATTGTAGGAGAACAAAAAGAAAGATTACAGATCAATAATCATTTTATTAGATAATATTTACCAGAAAGAAAGATAATTACTTGCATGTATTCATTTAATTAATTCTTAACTTATTTTTTATGTATTACAATTATTTGCCGAGCCTGTTATTGTTTTAAAAATATACATCGAGACTGCATACACATCACACTTACTTCTATTAAACTGAGAAATGAAATGGACATTGAGACAAACATGTTTGAGTCTTAACAACAATATTAATATTGACAACAAATGTCTAAAAGAATCTGATTTCATTTAAATGTCTGTACTTTGCTTTTAGTGCAATAAAACAAAATAAATCAAATTAAATCTTAATTAAGTCTTACTTAAAAACCACCGCATCTACTTTAAAAACCCCCGCATCTACTTTAAAACCCCGCTATCTACTTTAGAACTGAAAAATGAGGGCATTTAAAATCTTTGTTTTCGAAAATATTACAAATATAATCAACCTTTGGTTACAAAACTGAAGTTTAATTTGCAAATTAGGACCTGAAAGGCAGATATAACTTATAACCAACGTTATATCAGGGTCGCAAAATTTCACTTTATAATGATGAAAATAGATATTTGCTATATTTTTGCATGGGCCAAATGGCTTGACAAAAGCTCACGATGGATTCTCACTTATGAACAGAAAAATTGAAATATGTCCGAGGAGAAAATAAACAGATATTTACAAACAAAATAAGAAAGCTTGTACTAGGCTTGAAGGCCAGAGATCTGGATGTCGTAATAGCAGCGGTTCCCGGATCCCTCCTATCTCAGGCACAGAGTGGCACACCGTGTGGCTTTAGTCGGTCCGATTTCGACACATCACCCTGCCGTAAACCCTGGTGGGGTGACAGGCCGAGGGGGTTTCCACACGTTAATAAAAAAAAGGCTTGAAGGCCGGAATATTCTTTAGCTTCGCTACATTTTTAAGATGCTATTTGTTTTCATATACAAGCATGTATGTAGTCTTATTTCCATTTTCGAAAATTTACAATAGACTGAAGGGTTATAGATAACCATTGAAAAGTGACATTTTACAATTTATGGAAATGATAATATGACATTACCATTCACATACTTTAACTACCTACATAGTTCACAACAGGTTTATTCAGTTGTTATACGCAACACTTTTATGTAAAACTCAGTAACTGTCACATGCACCACGATTCAAACGTTCCGTTCTTACTATTGGTCGACAGTCGTTGTATCTGCAAAAAAAAAATCATGCACTTATCACAATCATTTATCGCAAATATTGCTCAAATTACAAGTTGTATACTTTTTTTTTATTTAAATAAAAGACAATTTCCGCTCTAGAGAAATCCTGTAATATCCTGTACACATTAATAAAACGGACAACAATATAATTTGCGGACCACTCAGTGTTGTCACATTTCGGGTACAAACCCACAACTCACAATGCTGTTTCCGTTTCCTGTTACACACTTCTGTCCCTTTTTACGAAATCGCTACCACAGATTGCTACTAATCAACAAGAAAGATATACGAGTCCAAAATATTGTTATAGTAGCCTGCGGTAGAGTTTCATTAGCAGCTTGTCTTCTAATTTTTTAAATTTTGTTGGTCAGAGTGCAAGGCATTTATCCAGCATCTATTGGAGCCCAACGTGGAATTGAGGATGAAGATCGACGAGGCGGCTCGACACAGTTGGATCAGGAGGCCCGGCATGAGGATGAAAACACATCCTTTTAATACTATTGAGGTTACGACCAACAGGGAGGTACGTCTATATACCCATTTAAATTTTATTATACTCGGGCAATTTCGATCTCAAAATTGCAACACATGGAAATTACTAAAATTGTTTAACACCAGACCATAAGTACAATAGAGAGTTATCTATCTGTGTAAGACTTTTTGCACTAGCGATTGCTATCCATATCTAAAGTTTTCAAATAAAAAAAAAAAATTTTCGAAGAAAATTACGTTTACAGACATTGTAGTCGTTATTATATTATTTTATTATTATTGCCAAGATATGCTTCTAAATAAAATGAAAAAAAAATTACTATCCCTGTTTCACGTTGACAACATTTTTTTTTTCAATTGCTATCATTCATCTCAGCTGTATCAGTGTACTCACCTCGTCACATTACTGTAGCAAGTACAAACATTTGAAAACCCAAAGAATCCAGTCCAGTCGTGTGCCAGTGGTTTAGATCAGTTCTCTGACTGTTAAACTTCTGACTGTTATGTAAAGTGTGATTGATGAACTATTTCTCTTTTTTTTTTTTGCTTAATTCTCTTTATTTTATCAGAATATCTAACACTGAATATATGAATTTCAAAATGTGTAAATAGTTTACAGCAATTCAATTAGAAGTTAATTGGTTATAAGATACTGCTTGTTTTTCTGAATAGAATTGCTTCACGGGTGTCACTTGTTAAAATAACTAAAGTCATATTTCCGTTTCCATAATAAATGACCTTATACAAGTAGCGTTAATGACTGCATGTTGATTTGCAGGTGTACCGACAGATATCAGAACTATGTCAGATGTCAGTTATGGATGTCGTCGCTCAAATAAAAGCTGAGCCGTTTGGTACGACCGCTGGAGTGTATAATATCAAGACGCATTTACTCCAACTGCAATCCATGTCTGGCACTGAATTACTGTGGTCGTTGAACGCCCAGGAGCCGCGGCCGTTGTCTCCACCAGAATACCGGCCTAAGTACGACACTGACACGGACGCTTCAACCAGCAAGGCCCCCACTTCACCTCCGCCTACATCATTGAAATACACACCCCCCACTCAAAAGATCCGCATATCTTCCTGTCTCCAACAGCCAAAATCAAACCTCGTCAATCGAAATTTAACTCCAGAACCGCCTAAACCAGCTCCTAAGATCCCATCGTGCGATAGAATTAAAAAGTGTCAATTGCAGAGCCCTAGGACCAGTAACAGACCATTAAGCAGTATGTATATTATGAAGAAACCGGTGTACAAAGTGTATGACAACGGAGACTGCGGTCTGGACCCGCGGCTGCCCAGTATCGATGAACATTCAAGCACTGACATCAACGACAAAGTTACACGCAGTAAAAATATACGGATCCCGTTTGTCCGAAAAGTTTCGTTAGAAGACGAGCGGCCACTGAGGTTGAATAGTTGCCCAAACAGACATAGCGATAAACGGACGGAATTCTATAGGAAGGGAGGAGATGGTCTGCCGAGGTGAGTCTCGATTAATTGGGCAGAAACCCAATCCAACCTAACCAAACTCTGAAATTTAAACTCATAAGACCCATGACGGATTCTTCTTAGATCTATTTATATAATAAATGAAATAAAACGGATCTAATGAGAATTTTTTGTCTTTAAACTCCAATGATGTTGGAAAATAGTGTTAGTAAATACCTAGAGGTAAATTTCCCAGAGACAAATAAATCACTCACCGAATTTAAAGATTATATTAATAACATTATTTAGGATTGATTCAGTACATTTTATTTTGAAGTTCACAACGCTAGAGGCTCTTATAAAGAATATGCATATGGAAACTAGCATACTTTACTTTAACAAATTTCAATACTTCGTTCTCACTCATTTTCAAACGAAACTAACTGCATCGTCAACACATAACATGAATATTTGTAACTTACTAATAACAAACAAAACATTGTTTATGGATTTGCATCTTCAACTTTAAAATAGTAAGTATCTACTGTCTGGCCAATGAATCTCTAAGACAAACATTTTCAGGATCAGGATCAGACAGATCAGGACAGAAATCAGGATCCAATGAGAGTAAAACTTTAAACTTTTCAACTACAACAGAATTAGCAGTTAACGGTTATTTTGTCTTGTACAGTTGGCGAGCAAGCGGCGGCCTGGTGACCCCACCACCGAGGATCCTTCTGCAGAGCAACGCGACTACTATTAAGCGAGCATCTTTGGGGTACTTATCAATATTTGCTCTTTTTAGATAAGAAGCGCTTGCTGACAACAGTTAGAAAACCAATAATTGAAGAATAGTGTTTTTTAAACTATTGCATAGCTTTTATCGCGGGCTTCGAACGCGGCAACCGAATCAAGAAATTCCGTAACGAAAATAAACCTAACGCCCCCCACTCCGGCCGGCACAGTGGTGCGCCGTTGAAAGCCGTACATCGTCTAACGTCGTTTCAGTTCGGCAGACTTCGGCACGGTTTTTGTGTGCGTGCGACTAGACGTATACGTGTAGTCTGTACGAAGCTCGCACGGATCGAGACGAGTTGCTCCGAAATATTATAATTGCATACGTTGATTAAAAATGCTATGAAATAGCTTTACCGCGGCAGTCCCCGAGTGCCTCATGTATTTTTTTTTATTCTTGGCCTACTAAAATGACTACTCTGCCTGATGGAAATTTCGAATCCAAGAGTGATGGTCACACTATGGCGGCCTAGACAGTGTATTTATCGCTTTCAACCACGGTGGTTCTTGATGGTTTTTGGATTTTAAAATTGAATTTATAACATCACATCAACAACCTTTAACAGTTCATTGCTGTACTCCCTCCTCTCCTTTGAAAAGAGGTTCTGGTCTACTAAAGTATATTACTAATAGGTATAAAGTACACTATAGTAGGCCGAACCTTTCCAAACCCCTTCTGGTCATGGGAAGATATAGGGTTTAACTTTTCCTTCTCTTTGCAGTGATGTTGTCCAGTGTAATTTGATCTCTTAATCATCTCTTCCTACACCTATATGATGAATATAGGTGGTAGTACTTGTATTTTTATCAATCATTACACGGAGGAGACTTATTGAATTAACAATGTATTTATTTAAAGGTTGAAAACCAATTGATTTAGTGATAAAATTGCCTGAAGTCACTTAAAAAGTATCCAAGTACCAAAATAGCAATTTGTTTTTCTTCTGCAGTAACATCGTAAGTCCACATTCGTCGTCTAACAGTCAATGCAAGAGCGAGAGAGCAATGCCGGTATGTCTTATTTTAGTGTACTTTGTTTACGCATGAGCTGGGACTACCACAAATTTGGTTCCAAACGAAATCTTATGTCTCACGAAAAGAAAATAGAGAATACTAAAGATGTTCTTGGGGATCATAGTTTAATAAATACTATAAAAATAATTAAAATCTGAGGCCATGTGACGTCACACGACACTAGAACACACTTTGTGAAAGGCGAAAGAGAATTGATGTAGCAATTTTTTTTTAAAATTTACCAGTCGACATTAGCGTGATGCAGAGCTACGATATGGTAGATTCACAGAAACTAAAATGGAGATTTTATGAAGAATGTAATAAGAACAATTAATATTTAATAAGAAATACTTTAACGATAAGTAATATGATAATGTTATTATTATTTATCTAATATATAAAATTCTCGTGTCACAGTTTTCGTTGCCATACTCCTCCGAAACGGCTTGACCGATTTTGATGAAATTTTTTGTGCTTGTCCGGTATCTATGAGAATCGGCCAACATCTATTTTTCATCCCCCTAAATGTTAGGGGTAGTACAACCCTAACATTACTAGGAAATTATTTATATGGCAAAACAACGTTTGCCGGGTCAGCTAGTAGTAAATAAATATTTATATACATACACACGTATAAATATTATATATATGTAATATATACACAATATAAATTCTAGAAGGAGAGAGTATGAAATGAAAGTGGATCTGATGATGATCTTAGGAAATGTTTCCACACAGGACAGAACAGGACATTATATTTTCATTATATTTTCATTATTTTTTATTATTTTTATTATTTTCATTATTTTTTATTTTTTATTATTATTTTCATTATTTTTTATTTACATTATATTTTCATTATATTTTCATTATTTTTTATTATTTTTATTATTTTCATTATTTTTTATTTTTTATTATTATTTTCATTATTTTTTATTTACATTATATTTTCTATTAGAATGGGAGGTGGATATTTCATTTGAGATTTCTTTAAGAAGTTAAATGCTTAAATGTTTACACTACGAAGGTTCTCGAACAACTGACGCGTGGATGTCGGACGTTAACTAGAAGAATTTTATGTCCAAAACCTTACAATTTTTCCTTTTTCTTTAAACTGGTCACAAATGCAAGACGCAGGTTTTCTTGATATTCTTGCATTTAACAGTTTGAGCCATTCTTCAACTGGATTTGGGTATGTGACTGTACTTGAGATAGTCATAGTACGAAATGGTCAAAAACAGAAGCTGTCTTTACAAGAACTGGGCGTAACAAGAAGTGTTGCAATAAAGAATTATTCATATCCGGAAGAGGACATTTTAAAAAGTTGTCAGACGGCCTAATCGATTAAACAAATTTCCCTTTTGTCTGTCTCACCATGTTTTTCTGTCGGCTATTTTAATATTTACAATTATAAGTGAAAATATGTGGCAATGACCTAGTTTTTCGATGAAACAGATTATACTAAATAATGATTCATTAGATTTCGGTTTTTTTCTCAAATGACATTTTATTCTTTAAAAGTTTTGAATCGTTTTTTTAATAAACTCTTGCAGGTTGGTTGGTACTCCACAAGAAGTATAGGCAAAGAGACGACGCACTTGCAACGACTCCGGCGCACAGCCCCCATGAAGTAAACACAAACGATTAAATAACACATGCGACTAATCGTCTAACGGTAGAAATCAATGATCGATTTAATCCAAAATTTCTAAATTAGTGATACTACCAGACTAATCGATTAATGTCATTCGAAATATAAATCAAGACTTGACGTGTTTGTTTTGGATTTAGTCGATTGTTTCGTCCGTAAAATGTTGTGGTGGCGGTCGATGTCAAAATTTCTAACGTGACTTCACTATTATTAAGCGAATAAAGAAGTTTGTTACACAAGCCTGAAGCAATAGTTTTTCGAATAGTGTTTTGTTGTTTATAAATGCGTTTTACATAAAGTACTAAATAATAGAGTATTATGTTATGTTGTACGCCAGTATTTTATTGAAGTAATATAAGTTGAACATTATCATAAGTATTCTTAATTTCGTAAATGTAAGGTTTTCAAACCTCTTATTGGAGGGGCCCTTCTGTCGTGGAGATACGTGGTGGTTCAGAGATGTCATTATAATCCAAGGATTGAGTAAACCTCGATAGGATTGAGTGCCGGGAACAGTTGTTCCTCCCACTTATAGCACATACTAAAAATCTATTTAGTAGAGCAACCTATGTTGAGAAGTTGGCACTCCACTTGATATCGGTTGGTCTTCACAATCGACTAATCTATGACAACTTATACTGATGAGGTCATGGGTACCGGGAAGGGGGGTGTACTTGTACCCCCTGGCAGAAAATAAAATACATAGAAAACACACATTTTTCTGAGTTTCAAAGACCTTTATACATCTTCTCTTTTTGGAAAATCTGGCGACTTCCTTACCGAAGTAGTATGTATGTTAAAGAGAACTCAATATTACGATTGAATTAATAGAAGTCCCTTTCAACAGTGAACTACCCAATCTAAGTAAAGACCAACCATAGAGTGGTCGTAAAGTTGCTACCAAAGGATTTAATACAATTCAAATATTTCGTTTTTAACCAAATCATCTTATTTTATTAACGCAATGTCCTTAAATCTATTTAAAATTAATTTGACATCCTTGTAGTAATAGGCTAGATGACACCTTAGTCAAATTAGTTACTTTTTATCATCTGTCAAAACGACAAGTTTGTATGAAAAATGTACTAAATACAAAATTGTGACGTCACTGTTTTAGACTACTCAATTGAACAATATATTTCACTGTATATTTGATTGAAATTCGTAATAATGATAAAAAGCTATGTTAATTGTATTTTCCGAGATGTTTCGCGATATTAGTTTTAATGAAGTGGACATTGGTGTTTGTTTACGATACAGTCATCTACCCAATTGGGTATGCATAAGTTCTTCTTTCGATGCGATGGCAAAAAGTCAAAATACAAAACTAAATGTGGATGACGTATCAAATTGGTTCTGGCGGTAATAGAGCGAAGAGCGATAGTTACCCGTGCTAACCGTAGCGTCGCCGTCAGTGGAACGGCATGTGCGAGGGGTTGGCCATCGTGGCCATGCGCATGTACGTGGTGTGGCCTCGCGCCAGGGGAGGAGACTCACCCCCCACTGGCTCACTCTTGAACACGGCTACGCACTTCCATTGGTTTAGGTATTGCACTGAAAAAAAGTAATTACTTTGGTTAAGGTTCTGAAACAAAATTTTATTTTGAACAGTACTGCCATTATTTTTTGCAGGTTTTATTTTTTTGCTACTCAAACCTAGACTAAGAAAAATGGTTCATTGTCCGTTGTCCTACTGCATAATCCTACCATGGGCAAAAAAATTGGAGTACTACCAATTTGTCTATTGACACACTACATTACCTGTAGACCTACTGGGGTGCTTCTTTCTTGTCTATGCTTCAATCATTAGGTCTATGGTTTGTGTCTATTTTGGAATAGCACGATTTTCTATGTCATTATTGATTTATTGCAATCTGTGAAGTTATTTTGCAAATAGGACGAAATTAAATAGTAGAAATTTGGGAATTGAATTTGAGCGTGGTTTTTACGGTTTTTGAAGGCATATTGAGTTAAACGTACAATTTGGCTGTTTAGCTTCAGTGATAATATGTCAGAAAAGTAACAATTGTCCAAAAAAATAAACATAAGAAAATGGTAAGTTTTTTGGGTGGTTTACCCAAAAAATTAAAGTTTTGATAATCGTGATCCTTTTTTTCCAACTTAGGTTGGGGTCTGCTTTAAATCTATTACGATAGGGTTGAATTTCGATTTTTACGTGCAGCGACTGCCATTAACTACTAGCCGAATTAGAAATTCTATAGAAATACTGTTGTCGAACTTAACGTTTCATCTAACCCTAACGATCGCCTAATAGCTTCGCACGGTGAACGGGTTCGACGGTTTAACGTGCTCTGCGAGACCCCCTCTCACATAGGGGGTCAGTATGTCAAGAATGATCATTGAGATCAGCTCGACAGGGCTAAGATCGCTTAACTATGCAACTTGCTACCACTGATGCACTAGTAAAGATCGGTTTGGATGACAAAAAATAAAAAAAAGGGGTATGTATGGTACTGACTCTTCCAGAGGCGAACGGTGGCGTCGTCTCCGGAAGAGGCGAGAAGCGTGCCGGTGACGTTCCACGCCACGCGCCACACGCACGCCGAGTGCTCCTCGAAGGCGGCCAGCACCTCGCACTTGAAGCGCGCCGCACCCCCAGCCCCACCCCCACCGCCCGCGCTGCCCGACTCGCTGCAACACAACCGCATATCCCTCCATGAAGTGACTCCTATTCTTCCCACGGGTGTTGATGGAGCATCTTTTAAAGCAAACTATAAAGGACATGTCCGCAAAATGAAGGAAAACTAGCAACAAACTCTATACTATCCCGTCTAACCAGAGTGGTACGGTAGGTCTAAAATCTCCTTGCCGAGGAGAGGTCTATGTCCAACGGTACACTGTTCAAAACCGTTGATGTATGATGTAAGTAATGTGAAACACGAGCACAAATATGAAATTATCCTAGGACAGGAGTTTTATTATTTACACACATATAAATGCTTCTGCCAAACTAGAACAAAGTACCACTGACAATTAAAAACACACTGGCATGAAATAACCCAAATGTTTGGCCAAATACCAGATATCCAGCCAAACAATTGTATCTTTCTTTCTTTTTTAAAAAAAATAATTTCTACCTTTTGTCAAATATACAAAAATAAATTAGCCTTTCAATATAAGTTTAAATAACATCACTTACGCAATAGGTTCTATTTTAATGATACGGACATCTTTGGTAGCGACCGCAAGAAGGTGGAACGACCTGCCGAGGTTTGGCGCGAAGGCTATGTCGTTGACTGGCTCTTGTACAGACGACAAACAGTCGGTTCTGGTCCACCGCCGCGAACTTTCACTGTACCTATAATTCAAGACATACTAGCTACAGAAAATATACATTTGTCTTGACAAAATTACAAAAGTTAATAATGAAATAAAGGCCACAACGCCATCTAGCTTCAGACTAAGCAGAGCTTGTACGTAGAAAATACTCAAACTCCGAAACAAATGCTTGCAGATCCTGTAAACATTTGATCCGACCCGGGACTCAAATCTGAGACCTCAGCGCAGCAGTCACAAAGGTGGTCACGTCAAACGTGTGACGTCAAAAACCATTCATACAAGATTTTACTTACTCATATATGAAAACTTTGCCATTACAAGCAGTTGACTTGTCAGTTTGAACGTTAGATGCCGCCAGGGTGGTGCTGGGCTCGTCACTTCCTACCGCCAGCATGGGTGGGTGCACCACTCTGATAAACAAACAAATTATTACTTACATATTTATGATATTTTTCTTTTAAAAATGTAGTAATATATCATTTGGCCTAGTGGTTTAAGCGGTCACCACGCCGCTTACTACTGCATTGAGTGTTCTGGGTTCAAATCCCACACGGGGCAACACTTTGTGTGATCCATAAATTGTTGTTCTGAGTCTGGGTGTTTTTTTGTCCGTTTCTTGTATGTTTGTAAAGTCCCCCGCGACACAGGATTTATTCCTAGTGCGTTGTCTTTTTAAAAAAAAAAAAAAAAAAAATTATAATGACCTGAGGATTAATCCAGCAGTCACACTTCACACTCATCACACATGGTCTCTCACTACCACTATACCACATTTTTTTTCAACATCCATCATATGGGTGCCATAAGAGGTGACTAAGGGAGCAAATTATGACAACAGCGCTGTGAAGGGAAAGAAAGCTTGATACCATTCCCATATACCAACGCTTCTGGCCAGGGTGGTATAGTAAGAGAGGCCTATGTCTAGCAGTTGACTATGAATGGTTGATGCAGCAGGGACTTTTCAGCAGTTCACCTAACAGTGGGGACAACCGCCACTCAACATCTACAACTACACTACACTTTTCGACTTTAGCCTTCTCCCACCAGAAATGGGGTAGAGACGGAGTTGCTTGAGCTCCCGTAACCTCACAGTGAAAAGTAACGAGATAATTACTACATGGAATAACTTTTTATTAAGCGCTCGAAGTTTTAGTAAACTAGTAAAAAATAGAACATAACATCAAAATAAATAAAAAAGAAAATTCATCAAAAAATATTCATCATCACACTAATGCACTCTACAGGTGGACATAGACTTCTTCAATTGCACACCACTTGGTTCCCTCCTCTGCTTATCGCATCCAGTTCAAAATAATGATTACACAGGAAAGATAGGAATAATATTAATTCAATAAATCTGTTGGATCATGGATCTCGTAATCGCTCCATTGTCCAAATAAAATACTGATTGGATAACGGTCCCTACTGAAGATCCACAGATGTCATTATAATCCAAGGATTAAGTAAACCTCGATAGGGTTGAGTGCCAGGAACAGTTGTTCCTCTCACTTAGTAGAGCTAACTATGCTGAGAACTTGGCACTCCACTTGGTCTTCACGATCGTTGAATCTATGACAACTTATACTGAAGTCATGGGCGCCGAGAGGGGGGTGCACTTGAACCTCCTGGCAGACAAGAAAATATATAGAAAACACACATTTTTATGGGTTTCAAAGACCTTTATACATCTTTTTTTGGAAAATCTGGCTACTTCCTTGCCGAGGTAGTACGTAAACATAGACAAACTGGTTGGACATTACAGTTGGACCACAACCCTGAATTTTTTTTTTACCTGGACAGTGAAGGATTCCATGACAGACAGCTAATTGACACTTTGGTAGGTATTTCATGCTGTAAGGTCCATTGTGCAAGGTTCATGACATCAGGTGCTTCATATATTCTGTAATAAAACATGAAGTGTAATTAATAATTCTGATAATAGCCTATTGGAAAAGTCACAAGTACCACCGTTTTAGTGCTACTCTCGAGGAGTAAGCGTCAGGGAATAACCTTACTAACTTTGGTAAAAAACAATAAAGAATTGTAGGTCATCAGTTTTTTTTTTAAACTGGTCTGTGCACATAGACATTATCTATAATGGAACAAAATAAAACAAAAAAAATCATGTTACTACCCACATTTTTTCACTTCCATAAAAATTTATATAAATGTCAAGTTATTCTATATAAACTTATTGGACTGTATCTTTTCACAAGATACATTTTGTTCATCAAAAACTGAAGTTTATCATTAATAGACTTTCAAATATTGCATACTAGCTTCTACCCGCAGTTTCGCTCATGTGGAATTTGGTCTGCCATATTAAGTTTCGTGACATATAATTTTAAATTAATATTTATTCTTTTTAATAAATAGTATCCTATGTTACTTCTTATACCACGAAGAACATGTGTACAAAATTTCATGATGATCGGTTGAGTAATTTTCGTGTAAAACCATAACAAACAAACTTACATTCGCTTTTATAATATTAGTAGGGATGAGGCTATGTATGTCTATGTAGTTCTTTTTCTTTTTACTACTCGATTTTTATCAAACCATGGCATTATATTGCCTTGTATGGGAATGTCTATTAAGTACCTTATGATGCCATCTGCAGAACAAGTGACTAAAAGTAAACCCAAATGCTTGGGACCAAACTTGACATCAGTGACAGAAGTTCTGGAATCAACAAGATTTGATCTCTTCAACCAAGTGCGCAGACCCTTCTCTGAACCTGTAGCAGCTGTGTCACCTATTATAAAGAAATTAAATTAAGTTGTGAAACTTACTTTTTTAATATAATACAGATTAATTTGTATGAATTAACTGGAACATAAACATATCATGCAAAATAATTTTTAGAACACAACAAATTTTGATGAAACTTCCCAAAAAAATAAGCCATACAAAACTTGTGAACATAACCTATCATGGCTAAGGCAGCAGGAGCTGAACCATACCTCGTGTTAGAATTTCGTCAGATTATTTAATAGACTAAAAAAATTGTGAGTTCAAACTTAAAGTTGATAGGTGATGTGTGATTTGATTGATAGTTTTATAAAAGACATAATAAATAACATATATAGATAACAGGACATTATCAAATTACAGGAAACGAACACAAACAACACCCAGACTCGGAACAACATTTTGTGGATCACATAAAGAGTAGTCCTATGTGAGGTTTGAACCTACAACACTCGGCACATTAGACAGCAGCGTGGCGACCGCTTTAAACACTACGAGGGGGCGTTTTTAAGTTCGCGGAATGGAGGGTTTTGAGTAATAATAAAAACACAAAATTATTTTTCTTTTTCTATATATTCCCCTGCAACACGAATACATTTTTCAGATCTTTCAATTAGTTTTTTTATTCCCTCGTAAAAAAAAGTTTTATCTTTGTCTGAAAAATACGCCGAAACCGCCTCCTTAACCTCCTCATCAGTTGAAAATTTCTTACCACGTAATTCTTTTTTCATTTTTGGAAAGAGATAATAATCACTCGGAGCCAAATCTGGACTGTAGGGTGGGTGATTCAAAATATCGAAGCCCACCTTTTGCAGGGCAGCCAGTGCGACTCGGCTCTTGTGAACGGGAGCATTGTCATGCAATAGCAGGACACCTTTCGTTAATTTTCCCCATCTTTTTTCTTTGATGGCTTCTTTTAACTGTTCTAAGATTGAAGCGTAGTATTCCCCCGTTATAGAAATGCCTTTATCTTTATAATCTATCAATAATATTCCTTCTGAGTCCCAAAAAATCGTTGCCATGAGTTTCCCAGCCGACTGTGAAACCTTAAATTTCTTGGGTGGTGCTGTGCCCTTTTTGTGCCACTGCATGGAGTCTTGTTCGGACTCGGGTTCATAATGATGAACCCAAGTTTCATCCCCAGTAATAATTTGATTCAATACGCCATCCTTGTCTTCATTGCAGAGGTCCAAAAACGCACGTGAACATTCCACGCGCTGTTGTTTTTGCAATGGCGTGAGCATTCTCGGCACCCACCGTGCGCTAACCTTAGTCATGCCAAGGTGATCGTGTAAAATTTTAAAAATTGTTGTATCCGATACTCCAACCATTTCTGCGAGTTGTTTCTTTTTTAGTCGAGCATCTTCCAATACGCCCGGCCTCGGGTCGTCTTCAAGTGATTCCCTGCCTTGTTTAAATAAACTATGCCACTTGTAGACCATTGTTTTTCCTGGGCAAGAATCCCCGTAAACCGATGACATCTCATTGAGTATGGTTTGAACAGACTTTCCTTGCTTAGTAAGGAACTTTATCACCGCACGGAATTCAATTTTCTCCATTTTTTTCACTTCGTTCCCGATTAAAATACTTGGTCAACGATAGTTTAATAACTAATGATCCAATCACAACAAATTTTACTATGCAGACTAATTATGAGTCACTGAATACGGTAGGCATCAAAAGAGCGCGTTTACCTGCCTTTTTCACTGTCATTCCGTGAACTTAAAAACTTACCCTCGTACATCATCATTATCATCTTCACGATTATAAAAGTAAAATGGAATTAATTCCAATTAGGAACAAAGAATAAGAAACTAAGTACAGTGTAAAACAGCTCCATTCATTACATATTGTTTGCCATTTAGCATATGGTGACCAAGCCTCAACAAAGTAAGGACTCACCGACTTCCTCCCATATAGCAGCTGTTCTATCAAAAGAACATGTTGCAATGACCTGACCAAACTCAGGATGAGCCCATGTCACCTTCCACACTGACCCATGGTGGGCTTTCCAGCTGGCAGTGATGCGCCATCCACCCTGTCCATCTGAATCCCACACCTGAAATAACAGATCAATAACAATGTGAGAAACTTGTCTAATTAAATACAATTTCAGTATATTTAGTTTCCTCTGTCCAACAAAGGCTCAATAAAATTTTACTTTATAAAAAGCAATTGTTACCTAACTTAAAAATTTACCACAGTTTTTTTGATAGTTTTTTTTTAAGAATCTTATTAGAAGTCAGGTTTTCATGCTGTCTAATTGAAAAGTAGACCAATAACAGTTAAAAAAATGTATTTTCTTCAGAATATCATTATTAATTGGCTAGGGTTTAGCTGTTATATTTCTAATTTCTCTTTTCGTAAATAAATACAATCTATTACGTATTTTTCGCTAGGCAAAAAAGGAACAAAAGAATTTATCAAAATGTAAAAATTTCGATCATGTTTATGAAACAAATAAATACGTCGCTGTACTTTTTGAGGTCATTATTATTATTTTAGTAATAAAATTACAGCATATACCAAAAGTTACTCATTTAAATAAAGTTTGATTGGAGTGTAAATAATAAACAAGAGATATGCTATAAGCCAAACGATTCAATACCGCGTTTTTGTTTGTTAACAAAATAACCAACCTTTACATACTGGTCACTTGAACAAGTAGCCATTCTCTCTCCGTAGAAATCATAAGCGACATCATGAATAAGGTCCTTGTGATCGGCGAATATAGTTTGTGATTCAAATAAGTTTGTAGCTGTTAGTTCACCCATTTCGGCGCCTTAAACTAAGATCACAATTTAAAAAATAAAACTTGGTAACCTACAGCATGACAACGACAACTGACAATGCGTTTAATTATTACGCTTTAGTCCGTATCAGTCAGTATAAGTCAGTTATAATAAAATAAAAGTTACTAATAATCTGCTCTGCAAACACATAAGTTTTATATAATGAATTATAATAACATTTAAAATATATATATATACAAATAACTGTTTAAAACTCTCCCAATATAATTTTAAGTACGCTTACCGTCCTATTATTGTGTTCTAATTGAATCACTTTTAGAGTCAATCCCCACGCACTTCGGGATATATTACTCTACTGTGATAACTTAGTATAAACTTACATACATATATATATATATGATAAACTCATAAAAATAATATTTTAATCTCAACCTTAACCATTTTAAGTGTTACCTACTTTTAATAACAGTATTCGTGCATTTTTCCTCTTTTCTGTTTTATAAAAACATGTTGTTGCTTATGTAGCGTAAACGGAAATTTTGTCTTTTTATTGGTGTGTGGTATCCATATATTTTTTGTGTACAATTTGTGCTTTAGAAGGTGAGAGTATAACTAAATATTATTGCGTCGTGAGAAGTAATTTATTACAAGTAGCAAAATTTTTGCAATTAGTAGGCTGAAAGACTAAGTAAAAAGGTGACGTTAAAGGGAACTTCGTAAATGAACAACTTGGTGGTAAAACTTTACTGCAGCAAAATTTTCAATATTTTAAGAACCACAACACGTAAATTTTGCTATTCACTATCATTTAATAAGTAACAAAAGCTATCTAGTCATGTATTATGTTTTGAGCTGAAACGATTTAAGACAAATATTTTTTGCCACGTTCAACCGTTCCTGAAGTAAAATTTCTTTGCCCGAATGACTTTAAATCTTTTCTTTGTCTGCTTGAAAATTCCACCACGGCAAGCCGTCTTGGGTACCAGTAGTGGAGAAATCAGGTGCAGCCTAGAAAGGAAATCTTTGTAACCCCGACTAATCTTGGGTCACCTATGGTTGCAGTCATTCCACTCCCGGGTACGGGTCACGTGCCACCATCCGGAAAATAAGAACATTTAACTGACTATTTTTCCCAAATTTTGCAGTTTGTAACAAATTACTCCTGACAATGCATTAACTTTCTATTATACTCTCACCTCTAAAGCCCAATTTTTACAAAATTTCACTGGAGTAACACACACTATCTTCTGTGTACGAATATCGCTCTGCCAGACCCTGTCCTCATCTAGTGTTTTCATATCAATGTAAGGATAATACGTCCAAAACTAATTATTATTCTGAAAAGAACATAATTTCCTATTCATCTATACTATTATTATAAACAGTTAAAGTATGAGATTCGAAATGAAAGGTTCTTTTAGTGTTGGATGGCTCTTTTATCGGGGAACGGTGTTGCGTACAATGACATGACATAACACAACGAACATTAGAAGTCTAGTATCAATGAAAAATCTTGAGAAAACTTATTGTTTTTGATAGAAGCAGACGTAGTTACTCGGGTTAGCTAGATGCGGAATAAAGTTATTGTAAATTAATTGTATTGCAAATTAATTTATATTTAAAGACAATAAATAAGAAAAATGTTACTATTCTATGTAGGTATTGTAAAAATAACTAATCAAAGGTATCATAAACAAAGAATTACTACTCAAAAAACTTGTAATTCACTAGGTGCTCTTTCGACGTCCACTGTACAACAGGCTAAGTTTACTCAACAATCGCAGGAGAAACATTCTCCATGTTGAACATAGCGCTTCATTTAAGGCACTTGATGAGACTAAACCACTTTTGTAGTTCATCAGGTGTGTTTATTGGTGTAAAAGTAGCTTGCCTTTACGTATTTATGTGTAAGACGTGTGGATCCCTCATGTTCAAGTTATGGTCAAACACCAACAACATCCTAGGAACGATTGCAAGTAGACGTGACTGAGATATATAAGAATATGTCGTGCAGCATGTCTCATACCTTGTAGCAGCGGTGAGACTGTGTGTAACATTTTTATGCTAAAGGCGAGTGAGAAATTAGAGATACATCGATTAAGCTCCACACCAAATCAATCAAGTTCCAAACTTTAGTGTGAAAAGTGCATTTTTGGAACCTAATTCGATAAATGGAAATTTCATCACTATTTTCTTAATGTGAATAAAATATACTATTCTTGTTGTCATTTCTAAATACTAACAACAGTTGTTATTTCTACTAATTGATAATGATGTGAGTCCTAGTGTAAAGGCCTTTCCCAAAGAGTACAAAGTATCCTGGTCTTGGGTAATTCGCATCTCTCTGCAAGTCGTTCATCCTTTGAAAGTACTAGCTACTCGTGTAAATAAAGAAATATTATTCAGTAGTTATTAAGTTTTATTGTTTTTGTCAGAAACTGAAATAGAAATCGTCTAAGCGCGAAATGTCCTTTTCTCTAAATATCCTTTCTCCTATGGTCATTTTCTCAAAACGTCCGTCCTCAAATATTCTCTGGGTGTATATCAGTAACCATTTCACCTTATAAAGTATCTTAAATAAAGAAGCTAAATACTCGTTTCTTTTTAATTTCACATTATACTCTAAAATTACAGTTAAATATATTTATTTGTGAGAACATTTTGAGAAAGGCACATTTTGAGAAAAGATCTTTTGAAAATAGACATTTTGAGAAAACGACATTTTAACAATGAACATTTGGAAAAACACAAATGTGTAAGTCACCCCGCTTACGTTCCATACAACACGATTGCATTGTTGTATTGTTACATGTGAAGAAACAATAAGAATAGATTAGGTATTTGATTTCCACGCTTGATCGCGGGACAAATCGATAATCGTAAATTGTATCGCAGCAATTAACAATTCGACGGTTAGTCGTAAATCGGGCAATAATAATGCGCTCGCGATTCTTACTTTTGATTATTATTCAGATATACGTCAAATATCAAACTTCAGGAAAACCTGATCACCATCGAAATTATGACGACCAGAAGACTTTTTAGAGACGAACCAACCATCTTCCTTTTTCAAACTTGCGTGACATTTCGTAACGATATAATACTTATTCGAAAACGTGTGAATGTCCATGCAATTGCAGTTATCGAACGCACCTGCCGTACAGAATAAAAATTCTTCATATTATTTGTGTTTTATATTATATAATACTCTATTTTTTGTTACCTTCCTTTATTTTGTAATTGAAACATTACGTTACAAAAAACATACGTTTAAAAATATAAAAAATAATAGACTGGGTACAGAGACCAAGGCACCAGTGGTTAGGACTCCAAAGACAGGAACTTCCTTACTATTTGATCCGTGTCAAGGAAGAATCTTCTTCATCAGACCCTAAATTCAGCCTTCTACCGTAAACTTCTTAGTGTTAGTCGAGGCTCTTGGAGACACGACTATCGGAACAACGATCACCGAATTCACATTCCACATATCGACATTCTCGTGAGATAAATCCAAATATTTTCTTCCGGCTTCTTTGGTGATTACAATTAAATGTTTCCGAGTTAACGCTTGTCATTGCAATTATTAAATAAAAAATAAAATACTAACAACTTGAACTTCTGACGCAACGTGAAATAAAAAACTTGTCTTCTCGAGCCACTGCCAATGTATTGTTTTTACGTATTCATTTTACAGTAACGGTTTTGAAGGCCATTAGTCGACTACTTTTTACTCCGATTACTCGTAACTAATAAAACCTTAACCGAGACAAAAAAAAAGTATATGCTGCTGTGAATTTTGTCAGATTTCCAAATATCACTATAAAGTATACAGTCATTTATTGTAAAGAGAAACAAACAATAAAACTTTACTGTCACAAGTAATTCAGGAAAATCTAATTGTAATCATCAAAGAAAACCCTGAAAACTTTTACCCCTACTGGTAGGGAGAAACAAAAAAATATCCAATAATCTCTACCAATTCGATTAGTAGCGATATACGAAGTAGCAGCTTCTATGTATCCCCAACGATAGCATTATTAAAAAAAGCTACGTATCCCTACTAGTGAGGATATTTTGGTAGAGATGGATGGAATCAGTGCCTTTTTTTAACATGTTTAAACCCCCACGGGCCCTCACCCCACCTTAGTTTGTAGCGGGGTGATTTATCAGAATCGGACCGATTAAAACTGGGAAACTGCGCCTGGAATAGGAGGTATCTTATATAGGTGCCTATACCAGCCCATGTCAGAGGCCAAGGTGGTTTAACAGGCCAATTACTCCTTTCTTTGTAGACGCCTATCAAGCCAGGAGTGGACCGTTTTCAAGCAATTCACTTTTAAAATTATTATTCCCGAATAATTCAGCTGTGTTTTTAAATAATATACTGAAAGTAGTTAAATATGTTTAATGGCATTCACATCTACTTAGTATGTAATTATGAACAACAAATTAATAATAACAATAAAATACAAATATTCACAGTATTTAATTACAAATACACTACAATTTAAAACATTATCCATTTACAAAAGTATTAACTTATTGAATAATTTGTTAAAGAGACAGAATGGCATGTATGGAGAACTCTGACGACCTATGGTCCTTACCACTCTTCACGGATTTTATAATCTAAGTCAAAAGTTTCAAACCATGGCATTAATGGCACATATATAACTAAATATTTAATATCATACTCATAAATTCATCATCAATACATTACATAACAGATTTGGCACAACATATCTTTCTTTATTCAATTTCAGTCATCAATTTCCTGTTTAATAGTAATTTTGTGTAATTCATGGCAATTTTTATATCACTTATTTATACGTTGAGATTTCTTTATTATTTATATTCATGTTTATTTAATCGATGAACCCTAAGGTCTTTTTGTTAAAACCAAAAATAATTAGAGTCATTGCCCACAACTTTTTAAAATGGAGATTACAGATCTCATGAAGCCTTAGTAAAATATGATAAAAGATTATTGTCTTTAAACGCTTAACAACGCTACGCTAGCAATACAATAGCATTAATATTTTTATTACTTTTATGCCTAAATAATCGCCTAACTTTGCTTTGATTTCAATTGATCGATTTCCAACGCCAACTTTCTATTCGTCTCCACTAAAGCATTTTGATGGCTTACCAAATTTTGTACCTGTTCATTCATGGCTGTTATTTTCTTCTCTAAATAAAGCTTCTGCTTCGTCAAAGCCATCATGATGTGTAAAAAGTAATTCCTATTATCATCTGCTATATCGGCAAGTGTTATTTTTATAAAATCTTTTAGGTCGTCAGCAGCCTGAGTGTCCATGATCACGCCTTGATTAGAATTAGATGGTTTTACATCCGATGTATCGGCAGTGGACAATTCCCTGTTGTCTGTACTCCCATTCGTAATTAAAGGCGATGGAAAACCTAAGTTTTCTGTAGTTCTACTGTTTAATGGCGTAGATACTTTACTTAAGTTACTTTCTGGATCTAGTTGTAGATAGCGTAGTTCTAGCTTATCACTTTTCTTTTGATCAAACTGTTCTGATTTATCTCCATCTTCATCACATTCATGCGATTTATCAAGACCCATCATCACCAAAAAGGAATCAGCTTTTGCATCACCAGCCTGACCAGAAATATCCAAATGTTTTGGAGGAGAATCTGTAATAAAGAACATGTCCGATGTCCTACCTCGAGCCGGTGAATTGATTTTGTGTGCAGACAGATTAGTCGTCTCATTGTCTTCGCGAAGACTAATGTCAGTAGAACCTATTTTTTTTCTAATCGGTTGGAATGCAACTCTATGGACTTCTTCGTCGTGACCTTTTATTACTTTAATAGGATTAGTTAAGTCTCTGAGATCATAAACTAACACAACTCCATTCTTAGTGCCGAACGCCACTTGATTCTCTACGTTTATCGCTAGCGAAGTTAAAGCATAGGAAGTCTTCAGTGTCGAAACAACATTTTGAACCCTGATATCATAAACGTGCATAACTTTATCATACCCCGTGGATAACATTACATCTCTGTTAATCAGAGAATATGCAATATCACTAACAGGAGAGCCATGAACATTCTGAAAGTACGCTTTGTCTTTGTTGGTAGTTATGTCGCGCATTACCACATGGCCTTCATCAGTGGCAAGACCAAGTAATGACCTAGATTCATGATGGAACTTCATAGCTGAAATGCTTCTAGAGCAAGGTAGTTTTACTGTTAACACAGGAATGTTCGATACAAGACCATAAATAATAACATCACCATTAAGCATGGATGCTGCCAAGCTAGTATTCTTGGCATTATAGCTCACAAAGTTTACACTAGACTGTTGTGACGGCGTCGGGAATGTTTTAGTAACATTTTTGCTTTTTGTATCCCATATTACCACGTTGCCACTTTTAGTGCCAATGGCTATATTGCGATGACCATCACGATGAAAACTGGCTGACCATGTGTCCTTTAATGGTATATGTTGTAACGTTCTAATGTCATTGTCAGCTGGGCTTAGTATTTCTACTACACCTTTTGAGTTCACCTGTAATCCAAATTGACAAATTTTATTTGACTGATTTACAGAATTATTAGGGAGTGAGATATTAATACAAAATAAAGTAATATGAGTAATAACTTTTTCTTTTTCATTTCGTTTCAGAAACCTATTATGCACATGAACTAATGCCAATCCTTTTCTTACTAATATTATAAATGTGAAAGTGTTTGTTTGTTTGAATGTTTGTCTTTCTTTCACGTCGCAACGGAGCGATTTTTTGGTATGATTTTTGTGTCTGGAGATAGTTAAGTGGCTGGAGAGTGATATCGGCTACTTTTTAATGCGGTAAAACATCTTATTCTCATAGGAGGATCCATTATGATGCGTACTTGAATGACTAAAAATTTTACAAATTCCGATAGATAGCGCTATAACCTACCTAGACTCTTTATCGATAAACTTTTTGATATTTTTTTTACTTTAACATTTTGAATGTAAAAGATTGTATGGATGTTTGTTACTCTTTCACGAAAAAACTACTGGACGGATCTAGATGAAACTTTGCAGTAATATAGGTTATACAACGGAATATCATATAGGGTACAATGTGTAATGATTTCATGTAATTTTAGTCGTAATATAACGATACATGACAATTAAGTCGAAAAAATCTGGCCTCTGAGAGTTATCTTGGCGAACGCTACCTAAATCATTGAAGTTACACAAAGATGATGGACCGTAAGATTTGTATGTTAAAAAAAATATATGTTTATTTTGAAATCCTTAGTTACGAAACTTAATGTGGCAGATAAAATTCCACGCGAGCGAAGCCGAGGGCTAAAGCTAGTAAATAATAAAAAAGGTCACTAACTATTGTAATTACAGGTCCAACATATATTTAAGTTAATAGGTGTATGGGCTGGCAGCACAAGATTACAACTACATAAAAATATTCATTTAGTCTAAGCAAAACAGATGTGGAAAAAAAAAATTGCATGATTGCTAGAATATTGGTGGAGGTGCTTGTGTAATATATCATTTTAGGGTTCCTTAGAAGAAAAAAGGGAAACTTTATAAGATGACTTTACTGACAGTCAGAAAACTTAACTCCTGTATGTACTCTGAGCTATTTTGATTAGAATATTCGGATATCTGAAGCAGTGAATATGATATGTTTGATTAAAAATTTCGCAAGAAACTAGCAACCTATCTAAGGTTACAACACAAAAAAAACGATAATACTTTACCATAACAGCTACCGTTTTAGGTTAAGCGGATTTACCTTTTGCTTTGACACTTATTGACACTATCTATTTATTTGTTATCGATCTCTGAAAAGGATCACCAGCCATACACCTTACATGCTAGCTTTATAACAAATAAAATAAAATTAAAATATCATACCTTATGCTTGCTCAAGAAAACCAACTCAATAATACGAAAAATAAACAATTAATTGAGCAACAATAGCAAGCAGTCATGTATACATACATACACACAGACATACATATAAATACATGCATATGCTAACATATTCACACATACCCTTATTGCATACATACATACATATTGTGTATCAGGCAAATGTTATAAGATTAAACAAGTAATTAAAAAAACTTACTGAACAACAATCTCGTTTACAATGGCTATTTCATCATCATCAAAGGCGTTAAAAGTCCACTGCTGGACATTATTGGACATTTAACAATTATATATAATATAACTGTATTTACGGATATTAACACTCACGATATTTCATTAGTAAGTAAACAATTATATATAGTTTTAAACAATATTATAATTATTTTTATGGTGCAGTTGATTTAGTGGTCCTGACTGTTAAACTGCAGGTTGTTGGTTCAATTCTAACCCAAGATAAATATTTACATGATGTGCACAATCATTTGTTGTATCTGAGTGTAATTTATCTATAATATGTGTGTATTTAGAAATATGTAAGTATGTTTATCAGCAGTTTGGTTACCGTAGTATGTGCTCTGCCTAATTTGGTATCAGATAGCAGTGTGCGAGATGTGTGTGTGGTTATTTATTATAACATTAAAGTTTAAAAGTTAATATTAATTATTGATATTACTCATAGTCAATGCATCTGAAAGGGCACAGCACAATATTTACAATGTTTCACAGTTTCAAAGGACTGAATGAATAAATTAAATACATATTCTGTCCTTCATTTTGCTTTTATAAAAAAAATAGGAAGTAACTCCATCAACAAAATTTAACAGTCCACTACTGGACATAGATTACACTCCTTAGAAAGGTATTGGCCTAATATACAATGCTAGTCAGACAAGTTGGTATACTGTTTATTTCAAGTTTTCCTTCTCTTTGAGTATGAAGAACTTATGTCAATTAAATATTTACACAATTGAGTACTACTGTCATCTATAACTACTCAGCATTTCTGATTAACATAATATTTCTTTACTCTTTCGTCCCAAGTCTGTGACCCCATTGATTATTTCTAGTAATTTTAACCAGAAATTAGTGAAAATGGATACATCAAGATACAAGAACATAATGCTAAGGAGAGGTTTTTGTCCAGCAGTGGACTATTCGAGGTTGTTGATGATGGTGTTCAAGTATGTAAATTGTAATTAAAAGAATACAATTGATACTATATTTCTGTAAAAAAATATATATGCGGATCTAATAAGAAAGAATTAGACATGTTTTTAAGGAGTATACATAAATGTAACATTTTAGTAATATAAATAAAGAAATGTGCTTGTGGTTGTTGTAAAATTATAAGCTAATGCTACTCTCATACATCAATTGTGCACTGAACCAAACAACGTAGTTCTTGGCACACCCCGTAATTAATTAAATTTAAACGATACTGATACATACACATATATGTGTTACGTACTTATAAGCGACAAAAACGAATGGGTTACACAATCCTAAATAGGTTTCTGAAATGATATGATTAGAATGAGTATTAATTAAATAAAATACCTGTAACATGTATTTGCTATCATCGCTCCACGACAAATCTCGCAGTATACCTTCGTAACACCAATAAGTCTTTTTTAAATCCCAACTGTTGACATCATAAAGAAGCAAACGTGAACTTATTGACGTGAAGAACATTATTAAGCTTTATGTAACGGCCTCATGTAGCAACAGCAAGCTTTGGTCTGCAATTTTTTAAATACTGTATTGAACAATTTCAAATCGTAAACAAACTCGCCGAAACAAACTGAAAGTGAATGACAATTCGACATGGAGATTTCGGGGTTGCTTGATCACAAATATAGGGATTACTTACTATTCACAACAGTCCATGAAAATGAAAACTCAGCGATTCATGTTAAATTAATAGTGTTATTAATTCATTTTGATAAACCTCAGAATAATTATTAGTTCTGAGATTATTCAATTCAGTCGTTAACACCCATCTGCAACAATAAATTTACACCTTGGATTAGCGTGCTTTAATATGAAACTGATAGTTGTGAAATTCAAACAACTATTGGTTTTATTTGACAATAACATTATCATCTGTTATTCGAAATTTAAACTTTGGGCTAGATTGGAAGCCGGTTTTCTTCTGTGTTTATCATTGAGAAAGATCTGCAATTTTTTTTCTCAATAAAATTTTTATTTCCTACTTATCCTTTGAGATATACCTTAAAGATTATTGCAATGACACTTTATTATCCTATCATGTCCTACATAAGATTTTTTTATGACACATGAGACTGCAAAAATCTAATAAGAAAATTAAATTTTGGTTACTTAGTGTTTAGTAAGTTGAATATTGCAGTGGCTTTAAAAAAATCTGCAACGACAGTAGTCGCTTGTGTGTTGATAACAATGAGAACCTTCTCTGAGCTTCTGAGCTTAAGTATTACACATTAAGTATACACATTTAGAATCATATTATATCATATTATTCATTAAGAAATCCATCCAATCAAGTATTATAACAGACATTTTAGAAGACCTCCTCCTCGCGTCGTTATCCTCATTATTGAGGGTCGTGATTCACTAGTTGAGGGATAATCTTGCTCTGAACAGTTGCACGCCACTTATTCCTCTCCTTGGCCGAATGGAGGGCAACGTGTAAGTTGGTCTCCAAGGCTGTTCGGATCTGGTCAGTCCACCTAGTTGGGTTACGTCCTCTTGGTCTCCTGCCGTCAACCTTTCCGGTGACCATAAGTTGCTCGAGGTTGTTCCCTTCTTTCTTGGCGATGTGACCAAAGAACTCAAGTACTCTTCGAAGGCAAATAGATGAGAGTTGGGTCTTTACTTTGAGTTCCTGCAGGATAGACACATTTGTGTGGAAGGCCGTCCATGGGATCTGAAGCATTCGCCTCCAACACCACATTTCAAAGGCATCGATGCGGTTGCGGTCAGCTTTCCTCAGTGTCCATGTTTCTGCCCCATAACTGAATATGGAGAATATCAAGGTCTTCACAAGTCGCACTTTCGTTTTGCGGGAAATGTTGCGATCTCTCCATATTCCCAGCAGGTGGAACATCCCGATCTTAGCCATAGTTATGCGTCTTCTGATTTCCTTTTGACACGAACCAGTGTTGCTTGTGTTAGCGCCAAGGTAGACGAAATCCTCCACTGTTTCTAGTTTAAGGGCACCAGAAAAATGCAGCTTATTACCCCGTTCAACCACCATGAGTTTAGTTTTGCTATGGTTGATTCTGAGCCCCATTTCAAGACTGATTCGCTCCATTCTGTCCAGAATGTCGACCATTTCAGTTTCATTGCTGGCTAAAAGAGTAGTGTCATCCGCATTTCGAAGATTGGAGATCTTAGTGCCACCTGTAGTTACTCCTCTATTCCAATCCTCACAAGCTCGTCTGATGACATACTCCTCATATGCATTAAATAGAATGGGAGAGAGAATGCAGCCCTGCCTGACACCCTTGCCGAAGTTGAAAGGTTCCGATGTTATTTTATCAATCCTTACCATTCCCTGGTTATTCAGATACAGTGTTTCAATAAGAGCCACCAAGTGCACAGGTACGCCCATCTCCTTCAACACTCTCCAAAGGTCCGACCTAACAACGCAGTCGAAAGCCTTGCTATAGTCGATGAAACACAGTATAAGAGGCGTATTGAACTCGTATGATTTCTCTATCAGCTGGCGAATGTTGAGAATCTGTTCTCGAGTTCCTTTGCCCTTGACGAAATCGGCCTGCTCCTGCGGCATCTGCCAATCAAGGAAATGACGGATCCTATTGTTAATGATGTGTAACAATACTTTGCTGGCATGAGATATTAAGGCCAGCGTTCTGTAATTGTCACATTTTGCAGTGGAGCCTTTTTTATGTAGCGGGAGAATTACAGATTTCGTCCAGTCGGAAGGCCATTCCCCGGTGCGCCAGACGTCGTCGCATATCCTGTGCAGAGCTTCAATTCCAGCTGGGCCCATTGCCTTCAAGATCTCTCCAGTAAGCTGGTCTGGACCAGGAGCTTTTTTGGTTTTAATAGCATTAATTGCAGCCGTTACCTCGGATCGTAGTATTGGGGGCTCAGTACACAGGTTATCCCAGAAAGTCTTGTTGTAAGTGGACTTTGTCCCGTCAGGGCTTCTATAAAGCTGTACGCAGTAATTTCGCCAGCGGTTTGCTATTGCGTCAAGGTCCTTGAGTGGCGTACCGTCCTCTTCTTCAATCACCCAGGTTTTAGGCTTGAATTGCTTGGCCAGGAGTTTAACTTTTTTGAAGAGTTCTGCAGTCTGGGTTTTTAGAGCATGACATTCAATTTCTTGACAAATGCGCTCAATGAAGTTGTTTTTATCATGGCGACACAGTTGTTGGATAAGCTTTGACATCTCGCTATATTTGTCACGGTCCTCTTTCCTTGCCAGCCCGCTGGCCTTCAGTGCTTTCCTATCCTCAATAATTCTCCATGTATCAGTGGAGAGCCATGTTTGACGAATGGTCGGTTGTCTACGGTTAGTGGTGGCTTTTTCTAATGCCCTCCAGATATTATCTTTGAAGATTTCCCACTGTTCGTTGTTGCTGGAGTGCATGTGGGGCGGTTGTTCCACAATCGCGGCGCTCAGACAGTCCTGGAATTTCTTGATTTCTACTGGATCAATGGTTTTTGGTTTGACCGGGTCCCTCCTCTTTATCGCTCTCAGACGAAGGGTAAAATTCACGACTAGCAAGCAGTGGTCGGAGCCACAGTCAGCGCCCGGAAATGTTTTTACGTTTGTAATGGATGATTTCCATCGACTGTTGATCATGACGTAGTCAATTTGATTGCGATAGCGGTCTCCGGGGGACATCCAGGTGTACAGACGTCTTGGATGGTGCTGAAAGCATGTGTTCCCGATGGTGAATTTCTTGCTGACACAGAACTCCAAAAGTCGGGTGCCTCTCTCATTTCTTATCCCGAGTCCGTATTTCCCGACTGTGCTTCTAATATGGTTGTCCGCTAGCGTGCTGCCCACCTTCGCGTTGAAATCCTCAATCAACAAAGTTATCTCGCGATTTGGTATATTGGAGAGAGCAGTCTCCAGTTCGTTATAGAAGCACTCGATTGCTTCTTCCGTAGCTGCGGTTGTTGGGGCGTACACTACCACGATGTTCAGAGTGCACGGCCGAGTGTTGAGTCTCAGGGAGATTATTCTATCAGAGATCAGATTATATCCCAGTACATAGTTGTTTAAATGTCGAGGTAGCCAGACGGCTACACCATTGCTGCTGGAGCCCTCCGGCCCCGAGAAGAAAAGCGTGTTGCCGTTTGGAGTAAGCTGGTGTCTTTGTCCTCTCATGTGTGTCTCGGTTACCCCTAGCATGGACAGTTTATGTGATTCCGCCTCTCTTTCAACGATCTCCAGTTTTCCTGGGGCTAGCAGCCCACGAACATTTCACGTGCCAACCCGTTGTTGTTTTTGAATTGTGATTTTGCCAGCGTTGAGCACATCAGTAGCATGACTGCAATCCAGGACCTGATGATTCATCCTGGTAAAGTCTTCGGTCGCCAATTTCACACTGCCTGGCCCGGTTACCAGGCAGCGCCGGGTGTTAGCCGGGTCGTCCAACGTACTCGTTCCTGTGATCATACTGTCCATAGGGTATTTTCCTGGGCTAATACACATGGTGGGCGCCCGCGTCCTTCCACGGTAGTCTTTTTGAGGTGATTTAGTTCCTCACGGTCGCTAAGACCGCCCTCACAGAGTGTGCAGGTGTCGGGTTATTTGACCGCCGCCCGATGCTCGGCGTTGAACTTTTACGGTTGGGACGTTCTTCTCCAGGACCAACCGTCCTGGAGAAGAACGTCCTAACGTCCTCTGCCTCCTGCTTTTGCATCCGGGCTTGGGACCGGCAACGGCGGAGTTAGAAGACCATTCACTCTTAATATTTTTCCGAGACAATTTGTAGATACTCTTATATGTTACAATTTTAGAAAATGTACATACGTACAATAAACACTTTAAAAAAGTTTTATTTTTTTATTTGAGACCTGCTAGAGTGATTCTACACTGCCTGATAAAAAGCATAAATAGAATACAATATTATCTTTGCCCTTGAAATTGAACTTCCCTGAAATTGACCTATTGTGTGATAGATTTCTGGGCCATTCAATCGTGAAACTTAAGGCATACCAAGTGAATTTGATATTTTATATCTTTTTCAGAATTATCTGCAGCTTTTTATTTAGAAAAGACAATGTTGAACGTTAATCATCTCTGGCTACAGTGGCTACACAGTACAACACACTACATCACTTTGACATTTCATTCTGACGTGTACTTGTATATCTTGTTGAAGCCGGATTTTTAAGCGTACGTATTTAAGAATATTATTTGTAGTTCAGTAAGTGTTAATAATGTTTCAAGATCTTTGTTGAATATTTATTAATGGACGTTAATTGTTTTTATTTGTATGAGCAATTGCCTTAGTGTTTATTTACAACCTCTGAAGGCTAACCAACCATAATTTACTTAAGAAACTATAGCATTTTTATGGTACGATGTTATCCCATAACTAGTAGAACAAAGTATTCCCAAAGAGTTGCCCAATTTCACAGGTTTATTTACTCTTAGAATCGTATCTAAATCTGCCGTTGTTATGCATAAAACTTTCGAGTTACGATTTTTGACCATACCAGTCATCATCCTTCATTAACTACTCAAATACTTTAAAATCAGACTTGATAATTGCTTTATTTATAAGTTATATAACAAACTAATTTTAAAAATAACAAGTTAATTCAATTTAAAAACAACAAAACCTTTCTCATAGGTTTGGTGATTAGTGACCCCTACTGCTAGGCCTGAGGTGGTGTTCCCACCGGCCATTTGTTCTTATCGGGGTGTAATTTATCCATAATAAATATGTATTTAAAAATGTATTAGCATGTTTATCCGTTGTCCGGTTGTCATTTTATAAACTCTGCCTAGTTAGGTTGTTTATTATTAAGAGACTTTACCAAGTTATGACATTCAAGGCAGTTTCTTGCTTTTAAACGTTATGCTCTTATTTACACAAGCACCAGCTTACTATCACACATCCCACACATGGCCGTCTGACCCTGGACTAGGCACAACCTCTACTAAGGTAACTGGGCTGCTGATAAACACGCTCATATATAATATGTTATAGATAAATACACTAGAACATAGAACAAATAACAGTGCTCATCATAAAATTATTTGTTCATAGCGGGAATCAAACCCACCATCTCTGACTTAGGAGTCAGGATCATTAACCACTAAGCTAATAAACCTTTCTTATGTTACTTTACTCTTATATACCACAATAATGCTATTAAACATGGTAGATTGTTAAGAATATTATAATTAACATTGTAAACATTAATATTTCAGACTCATCAGTCACCATGATCACCGACATCCAGTTGGCAGTGTTCTCCAACATCTTGGGAGTGTCCATCTTCTTATTAGTTATATTGTATCACTACATCAGCGCCAACAGCTCCAAATAATGGTATATCAATGTGAATTAACTATCAATTACTCTGGAGGCCCTATAAAATCTTAAGCCATCAGGTCAGTTTCTAAACATTATATATTCGTAATTCTTAGAGACTAAAGCAATGTGCTTTTGTTAGTGA
The DNA here is from genome assembly GCA_949316085.1 of Hypercompe scribonia. NCBI lineage: Eukaryota > Metazoa > Arthropoda > Insecta > Lepidoptera > Erebidae > Hypercompe > Hypercompe scribonia. The sequence goes on from OX438982.1 coordinate 2,822,747, forward strand.
TATTTTCCATCAGTTTGACTGTTTTCTGTGTTTTGAGGGGTCAAATTATAATATTTTCACTTAATTTTGTTAGAGCTTAAAAGAATTTAAAATTTTATCGATAAATAGTCTATGTTCATTATTCAGTAAAACGCCATCAGAAACTGCAGGTATTTTTTATAAAGTCTAACTAGCTTTTGCCCGCGGCTACGCTCGCGTGGAATTTGGTCTGCCACATTAAGTTTTCCGAACGTTCTAGTGCGCATGCTTCGAGAAGAATCGATTGATCGATTGTCTGAAATAGTGGCTCTTGAAGGATCGAGAAGGAGCCAAGACTTTAATAATTCTTCAACAAAAGTAGTACAAAAATTCTCCTGTTAACAATGGTAATAATATTGTAACATAATACACGGTTTAATTATGAAAATATCAGTCACAAACAATTAAAATAGCACTGTTACATCGTGAACATAAATAAATATCAGCTGAAATAAAGGAATAAAATTTATATTCTAAGAAACAGAACATAGCACCATCTATTGTGTGTATTTGCATCCTAGATTTCGAACGATGTTAAAGAATTTTGTCGATGAATCAACTTACACCGCCATCTATGAGAAATTCATAAAACTAAACAGTAAATGAACACTTGCTTAATAAACATTTAATTTATACATTTAATTTGTTTATACGCAAATAATTGAGATAAAAACTGTCCTATCCCGTAAGTTAGATCAAATTATGGGTACATGTGAAATTTGATTGGAATCGGTTCAGTAGTTTTGGAGTTTATTGTCGACATACATTGTGACACGAAATTTTTATATACATATATAAGATGATAGTTTCGTACCATACGCAGTCGTGTGAAACAACCTATGAGCGCCATCTATCGCAATTTATAAAATTTAGAGTGAATCAAATATGCATCATAATGAATCTTTGAATGAAGACAAACATTCAAACAAACAAACTTTCTCATTTATAATCTTAGTAAGAATACTATTGCCTAATGCTGTATAATTTTTGTTTCAGATATCATGTAACATCTACATCTACTAAAGTCATCTCTACAAACAATAACGTTCCATCTATATAATGTTAAGATATATATAAATTACTTATTTTTACTGATTGTTAATTATTATTCTCTTTATTTCTAAACCTAATCTCTTTAGTAGGTAGTAGAGCCACGCTGATTTCAGCACAAGCGGGCCGGCTCGACCGGGGCAGTACTACCCTTCCACAGAAGACCAACCTAAAGCGACAGCATCCATATTGTCGTGTTCCGTTGCTGAGTGTGAGACCGGAGGCCCATTGATGCAGAGGTGACGGTCATCGTGGTAACTGAGTAAGACTTACACTGCCACAATGACTGTCACCCTTTTATGTTCCCAAGCGGGGTGTGAAAAAGCATCTTACAAGGCCACCATAGTGTGGGTCACCCTACTGCATTGTCTGATTGCATCATTTGCAATGAGTATGGTGACCACAACTCTTGGGTTCTATTCATGCTTTCCATCAGGCAGAGTAGAGTCACCTTGGCAGGCTATTAATATAAAAAAAAAAAGAAAGCCAAAGCTTAGATCACACACTACTACATACCCAAAGGTAGTTGGGTTTCTAAAGGGTTGTTCCTTTTCGACAAACTGAAATCAGCAAGTAAGAGTCTATTCAATCCACAGCAGACATAGTGTTATATAGTGATTTATCTGGTTGTCTAATCATCTTAAGTTTTCTTGCACAATGCAACGAGATATCCTGACATGGTTGTGAAGAAAGTTTTGTGTTGTAGTTAACAGAAATAGGTTTAAAGAGCAACCAAAAAAAATAGTTTATGAAGTCCATCCAATTCACTGATGTGACTAGGAAAAGAATAAGCAGTGAACTGATTTTGAAAAGTTAAAAAGAAACTCATTTCTCCGATCAAAGATACGTTGATATCATTCTAATCCGATTTTTTCACTACATACCTTAACTAATGTTAAGGTACAACAGTACGCTACTAGACATAGGTCTTCAAAAGGTGAGCTTATCCTACCGTAACTAGCTAAAAAATTTAAAAGAGCAAACTAGTCAGGACAACATCACTATACAGAGAAGGAAAACTGGAAACCAATATTGTACATAACCGTCTGGTCAGTATGATAAATATAGACATAGACCAAACCTATATAAGTACTATAATGTCTCCTCTACACTACTCGCGAAGTTGGACGAAGTTCCTCGGTGAAGTAGTCTAGAAAGTCGACCGAGGCGGAATAAATTTTGACGAGGTAAGCCGAAGTGCCTCTACCCTCGTGAATAGTGTAGAGGAGGCGTAAAACAAACCATGTTGCCCTCTAGGTAGACCAACTTTACAAATTTTAAGTCAGAGCCATCTAGTAACCATGTTAACGAAACTCATTTCAATATAGTGAACTAGTTTCAAATATTACTTCTGTTCAATAGATGTCGTTATGTCGTCTACATAAAATTGAGTGCGAGGACTGTTTATCAACGAACACAACATAATACAAACAAAAACCGCTAAAAATTCTCATAAATTTCATTTTAAATGTTGGTCCAAGTGACTTTCTGGGAAGTATAGGAATTTATTTGTAAATGTAGTCAACGAAAAACTAAACAGAGATATTTAATTTCAATGGTACCAATAGATGACGCTATTCTTAACATTTAAAATGTATAAAGAGAACCATTAAAACTGGAAAAGTTACCCCGAGACCCTAGCTGGGGTCTATGAGATGGTCTATGAAGGAGGTGCATGTACATTCACACATACTATTATTAAATATAGAAAATTATGCTAGGTCTTTACCTATGAAATCAACTTGATTTGTTAATTAAATTAAAAATATGTGTTGTCTATGTATTTTCTTGTCTACCAGGTATGCAAGTGGCATCCCTTTGCATCCCATGCCCGGCACCCATAAATACAGCTACAAGCTTTCAACTTAATTTCACCATATCACGAATTTGAAGGAAAAGATCTTTGTATCTTTGTATCAGACATACAGGTGGACATAAAAGAAAAAGGTGGTATACAAGCACACTAGCTCACCTGACCGTAAGTGATTACCGCTGTGATGGACCCTTCCAACTTTAAATCGCTAGTGTTGCCACACTGATTGGTACTTGAGACTCCAGTACCATCCAGTACCATTGGAAAAAGTTTTGAGCTTCGATAACCTCATTTACTCGTAGAAATTTAACATAAAAATTATTTTGCATTGCTTTTCTGTTACTAATCTCTCTCTTGATGACACCAGTGCGTGTTAGTGAAGTATGGCTCTTTTATAATAGTTTTTTGCACAAAATAAAAAAAAAGTTAATTTAATTATGTTACGAATAATTTTATATTACATAGTTCCTAAATAATAAATGATATTCATCCCGTGGGTGTCGTAAGAGGCGGCTAAGGGAAAAACTGTTTGGCAAAATATCACTACAAAGAGAAGGAAAACTTGAAACAAACCCTATTCCAACCCGTCTGGCCAGCGTGGTATAGTAGGCCAAAATCTCCTTGCTAAGGAGAGGCCTATGTCTAGAGAGTACTAGAGTTGTAACAAACCTTTATACTTACTAACTTTTAAGTTTATTAAGTCGGGACTAGATGTTCTGTAAGTTTAAGTATAGTAATGTAAGTGTTTACTTTTCATTACCTTATAGGTATTTAAATGATTTTGACTTCTATTAATCTATATCTATTAATACAATAAACGAACTGATCTCAGAAACTACTAGTATAAATTGAAAAATATTTTAATGTTAGATAGCCCATAAATCGAGAAAGATTATATATTATATATTATAATATAATGCTACCGTCAACAGAGGCTGGCATCGATTCAAAATGTTGCAAAAAAGAGGAATATTTATTATATTAAAATATATTAAATATTTAAGTCAAACAATGTTTCCAATGCGGCCTACAGTTCGCGTGTTCCAGACATTTCAGTTCTGTGCTGTAGACCTTTCTTAAAGTGCGACAATATAGTCATTGTAATTAAGTATACATGCCCGATTGGAAAACAGAAAATAAAAAATTAACTTAACTAAACAATAATCTTACATGTTTAGTAAATGGTCCAAAAAGGATGCAAGAAAAAAATAATTGAGATAGAAATCCAAAAATACATAAGTACAAAAATGTTCAAGGTAGAGCCGTAGTCGTACTTACTGTATACCTACTGTAATGACATAGAACCCCTTCATTAAAAGTATATATTGTGGTTCTTAAACTTTTTTCTTTATAACAAAAGAGATGGTATACCAACATGATAAAACCGATCTTTTGGTAATTAATTTACTGTGTGTAGTAGAGGATATCACAAGAGTGACGAGAGGTGATGAAACAAGCATAAAGTCCCACATAAAGTTTTACCATAGCTAAAATATCTCAAGTTTTATTTCCTAATTTCCTAATTCTTACTTCCTAAGTAACCACCTGCGTCTTCATCTTCACTTTCCATCAGGTGCGATGGAAGACAAACACCTATTCCATAACAATAATAAAAAAAAAATCTTTCCCAATTAAAAAAAAACTAAACTACGATTTTTATCGATCGAATGTCCAGTAAGAAACCGATATCGAAGTTCTGTAGACAGACTGTTGTCACATTTTAAGGGCTCCAAGTAACCACCCGTGACGAATGCCGAAGATATCTATATGGCAATTGGCACCAACGTGGCGACGGTTTAACATACTCTCTGAGACTTGAAGAGGTTTCAATATGTTAAAAATGGTCACCCATCCAAAGACTGACCTGGCTAGGGTTGCTTAACTTTACAATATGTTAATTTACGTGATTACCATTCAGCCACGAACCTCTCTTATTTATGTATGATTATAGAGTAACGTAGGTTACTTTTATTCGCGATAACCAACATACACGCGGGCGAATCCACGAGACAATATCTAGTATTATACATTTCTTTGTATAAGTCTTGTTAGTTACATAAATATTTGTAATACATCAATTGCAAAATTCATTAGCAAGCTAATAAAGTAATATAACGTAAACATACACAAAAAAAATCAAGGCGTGGTCAGCAAAAAATTATAGGTCAAACTGTTTTGTAACAACATGCAGCAAATAATTACAATTTAGTTGAACTTAAGAATACGCATCAAAGTTCATTACTATGCATATTTACAACACGTGCATCATATTGTGCAATCTGTGTTTCTCCGTGAGGTGGCGGATTAAGAATACAAAATGCCAGTAGTGCCACTCTACTCGTCCCGTGGGTACGACAAAGCAAGACCCAAATTACGTAGGACAAAGCAAGAAATAACACCGCCAAGAGGTGGAAAACTCAGAAGGTTGCGTGTTCAAATCACGTCGGAGTCACCACTGTGGAGGGACGTGTGGCATGTGTCCCTCCGACACAAAGGGAGGATCCTCCGACCAGGCGAGGTGATCATGCCTGGTGGGCCACAGCCCAACGGTTGATGTTGGGATGTTGTACATATGCTAATTGCCACGCGAATCTCTATATCGCGATGCAGGATTAGTAGTTGCATTGTAGTTCATTACATTCATACGTTTCGTTCATACTTTGTAGTTCGATGTATCTTCGCTAGATGGCGCTGTTGTATATTTTCTCTGTGTTGTAACGTAGAAGCCGCCACATCAAGTTTTCCTTCTCTTTGTAATGATGTTGTCTAGCATATTTTGTTCCCTTAGCCGCCTTTTACGACACCCACGGGATGAGTAGGGGTGGTAACACTATGTATTCTTAATCCGTCACCACACGGGTGATAAATAAATATTTACAATCAATTGCAAAATTCAAGAACAAGCTAATAAAGTAAATCAATCATCATCAACAGCCTTTAATACTCCACTGCAAGACATACGCACTAGGTAGTAGAGCCACGCTGATTTCAGCACAAGTGGGCTGGCTCGACCGGAGCAGTACTACCCTCCCTCAGAAGACCAACCTAAAGCGCCAGCATCCGTGTTGTCGTGTTTCGTTGGTGAGTATGAGACTGCAGGCCCATTGATGCAGGGGTGACGGGTGTCGTGGTAGCTGTGTATGCCTTACACTGTCACGATAACTGTCATGCCTTTTACGTCCCCAAGCGGGGTGTGAAAAAGCATCTCCCAAGGCCGCCATAGTGTGGGTCACCATACTGCATTGTCTGTATTTGTAATGAGTGTAGTGACCACAACTCTTGGATTCTATTCATGCTTTCCATTAGGCAGAGTAGAGTCACTTTGGCAGGGTCTTAATATAGAAATTAACTTCTAAAACGTCATCGTTTGGTAATACTGTCAAAATGGCATAATCGAAAATCCTTCTGTACCAATTACATATGCATATTCTAGCTTTGTACACTAACTTTGTGAGACAAAAAAGGAGGATTCGCTTATCACGCGACTGTAATGATCAAATGGTTCAGATATTCCATATGTGCTGCTAAAATACACATATTGCGATTATAAAGAATAAACCACTTTATGCCTTTGAATAAAGAGGATGCTTTGCGCATTATCTCACGAGTCCACAAAAGCAGAATGTTCAATTCATTACAGGAATTTAATAAAATGCCAGAAAAAGCGGCCGAGCGTTAAAAATGTATCGTTGATAATATTGAGTTATATTGCTAATAAGAATACTATACCAGTCATCTTAGCATGTCAGACGGACGCCATCCCTCACACATTTTCCCCTCACTATAATCCCGGGTCCTTTAAGCGGGGCGTGAAGAAGTATCTTACAAGGCCGCCATGGTGTGGTTCACCATACTGCATTGTCTGCATTTACCATGAATATGGTGACCACAACTCTTGGATTCCATTCATGCTTTCCATCAGATAGAGTAGAGTCACTTTGGCAGACTCTTAATATAGAAAAAAAATACGCCTCTCCTTAGCAAAGAGGTTTCAGCCTGCTATACCACGCATATCAAACTGGTTGGTATAAAATTTGTTTCAAGTTTTCATTCGCCGTACAGCGATATTATTCTGTGTAGTTTACCCTTTAGTCGTCTATTACGACACCCATGGGATGAGTATGGGTGGTGACATTACATATTCTTAATCCACAATCATATGGATTCGTCAACACACGGATTGATATTATGGATAATTGATATGCATACTTGTATGTTTCTATATATTTTTCACGGAAATAAATTAGTTTGTGATAAACACGATTTTGTATTCTGAGTTTGGGTGTAAATTACCTAAAATACATATGTTTTTATAAAGTTTTGAGTATGTTTATCAGCTGTCTTGTCAGCTTGGAATTAAACTACCATGTGCGACATGGGTGATGTTATTATTAACACTGAGGCAGGAGTGCCGCTAGGGGCCTTAGCGTCTCAATAAGACTTGTTCCTGGCTCCCTCTCACTTTGGGTGCAGTGCAGTATGTCAGTACCATGACGGCGCAAAAAAACTTTCAACATGGACGACAATATAACAATGTCGTTTGTTCTGATATTTTTACTCTGTTAACAAATATTTTTAAACACTTTAATAATAAAAAATTACAATTTCAGTGTTGAATTTAGATACTTTCAATAAAATAGAAATCTTTATACCCTAAGTGGGACAATTGTTAGAATAGTTTACATATTAACTGAGTGTCTGACACATGCATTTTTCTCAGAAACCTTAAGAAGGTAAATCAAGATTAAAGTGAATAGCTTAGAAGGCAATGCCATTAAAAATGTGATGTCAACAAATATTCATAACAATAATACATCAATTCTAGTAATAATTATACTGCACCTCGTTGTTTCATACTTTGCTGTTTTGGGTTCAATCCCCACACGGGGTGAAACTTTGTGTAATCCACAAATAGTTGTTCTGAGTCTGGGTGCTCATTGTGCTCGCTTGTATGTCTGTAAAGTACCCTGAAACGCAGGATATATACCTACAATGGGTAATGTCATCAGAAAAATTTCATATGTGCATTATGTAAGATTACTTTATTTTTATACTAATGGGGGCAAAACAGCAGATAGGTCACTATGAGGAAAATTGACAATTGTCGCCCATATTTGCCTACAATATAGAAGCTTTTGAGGTTGGAATACGCTCTTTACTTGAAGGCTTAAATATATTGTTTTAGTAATTCGGCAACAGACAATTTGTTAAATTATTTGGTTGTGCGAGGCCAAAAGTTCCTCAAAAAATGTACAGTGTAATATCAATTATCTAAATGATAGTTATCTATATACACTTATTGCTGCAGGATGACAGTTGTCAAGGTTAGAGTGTACCTTACACCGTCAGATGACTGTTATGCCTTTTACGTTCCAAGCGGGGCGTGAAAAAGCATCTCAATAAGCCACCGTAGTATACATATATCTTACTGTATTACCTGCATTCGGAATGAGTATGCTGACCACCACTGTTGGATTCTATACATACATAGGCAGAGTAAAGTCACTTTGGTAGGCTCTTAAAAAAGAAACACTGATATTAAAAATCTGAAAAAGTGTTTTGTTTGAACGAGTTAAACGCAGGAACTACTGATTCGAATTAAAAACTCTTTTAACGTTGGATAGTCCGTATATATAGGAAGGCTACAGGCTGTAATAACATCAAGCTACCACCATTAGCAGCCGTCTATCAATATATGTTGCAAAAACGAAGTAAATTTATTTTTAGAGAAGCAATTTCCGTAGTTCAGATGTTTTAATATAAAATTGATTATGGAACATTAGGCCTTTCTTTTATGCATATGAGCAGTAGTCCAGGAGTTCTCCAATAGGCTGATTATTGGATAAAACTATTATATTTTCGTTATAGAACTTAAACTTGCAGTGCTGTACACTAAAAACGATGAGTCATTTTTGAGAGATTTTACTTGCACTCCCAATATATTATAAGCTACCAACAAAACATCCTATTCATCCGTAAGAGGCGTCTAAGAGAGCAAATTACGCAAGACAACATCACTACAAAAAGAAGAAAAATTTATAACAAACACGAAGCCAACCCGTCTGGCCAGCGTGGTGTAGTACACTAAATTCTCCCTTTTAAAGGTCCATATCCAGAAGTAAACTGTATAATACCGTTGATGTGATGCATAAACAAAATGTATAATATACAATTATATGAATAGCGAAGAGTATCCACATAGTGCCAGACTAAAATAGGTAGTGTCTTCATCCCTTGCCTCTATGGTAAAACAAATGCGACGTTGATACAAACGAGGGTTTTACTTCTTCATAATCTTCAATAGTCTTTAACAGTCCACAACGGGACACTCTCTCTCTGGCCTCTTCTTACATGAGAGGTTTTGGCCTACTATATCTATTGTTTCACTTATCTGTACTAATATCCCTACTAATATTATAAATGCGAATGTAAGTTTGTTTGTTACACTCCCAGCTATGTACCAATGACTTTACAGAGTGACAGAGAGTATGTAAGATTTATTTTTATTTTTTTAAGTAAGAGAACTATTACAATCATTGTACCTGTATAATATAAATATTGATTTAGTTTGATTTAAAAAGTTAATAGTCAATTAGTTAGTTACTAAACCAGTAAATACAGTCTGTATACCTAAGAGCAATCAAGTAGTCATAATGTTTATAAGCAAGAAGCTGCCTACGTCGATCTTCACATCGACCTCAGATTGCCGACCATGAAGCAATACATAAAACAGTGCTCCCTTAGCTACTTTGACTCTGCTCCGACTCACCCCAACCCTCTAGTGGTTGCTGCCGTAAAGTACACACCCAGTAGGATCTCTAACATACGTCGACCCAAACACGCGATAGAGGAAGGAGACGACGACATTACGTTCGCTCAACGTAGAGCGAACGCAGCTAGGGAAGCCACCATGAACCGTCTGCGTTTTCGACCCCGCCGCCGGGGCCGGAATACGCACCGCGTAAACCGTCTAAACATAAGAGTAGGTCGCCCCAACTTAGCAGTAACGCCCCAAGCCGAGGTCCGTACCCCACAGGGGGTGCCCTTGGATAACCGGTTGAGAGCCCTCAGCGCTCACCGAAAAATCCGGGTAAAGTTGTAGAGGCCATCCGAGGCCAACAGCTAAAGTCAATACAAAAAAAAACATCCTATTAATATTATAAATGCAAATGTAAGTTTGTTTGTCATGGTTTCACGTGAAAACTACTCAACCGATCATCATGAAATTTTGTACACATGTTCTTAGAGGTATTAGAAGTAACATAGGATACTTTTATTAATATATTTATATGTATTTAAAATGATCTGTTACGAAACCTAATGTGGCCGACCAAATTCTGCATCTTTATATTCGGTGATATAAAGGTGCATTTTGTTTAATTAAATGTACTAATCTCAGGCACAACTGTTTCCAATGAATGTAATAAATTTTTTTAGTACTAGATAGCTCATTTATTCAGGTAGGGTACATAACATTAAACTTTGAACAATAGAAGTCGAGCATTAATGAAAAATGTCGTAAAGCGAAGACAGTTTATTCCTTTTGAGAAATGCAGAAGAAGGTGCGCTTGTCTTTTTTTTTTATACCACGACGGTGGCAAACAAGCATACGGCCCGCCTGATGGTAAGCGGTTACCGCAGCCTACGGACGCCTGCGGCACCAGGGGCATCACGTGCGCGTTGCCGACCCTTTAAAAACCTATTAACCCCCTTCTTGAAGAGCCCCATACTGTAGTTCCCAGGGAAAGCCTCGGCAGGGAGCTCATATATAGGTAGTTATATATTTATTTTTTTTACCTCATATATATTATTTTTTTTACTTATATACTATTGTCTACTAGCCAATTGATCATATAACACACAGCTTGATGATAAAAGGCCTTAACGTGGCTTTAAACAATAGGAGTTACACCGAGATTACAAGAGGTACCTACACCAAACTAGGCCCAATCCATCTCCCTAATTCTAAGGGAGCACTCAACGAAGGAGTAACGACTAGTTCATATCTCTTGAGTTGTAGGTGTCCACGAGTGAAAGTAGTCACTAACTTTCAAATAACCTGTTTGCGTGTTTGCCCACTATTCCCTAAAGAGAAGGAGAACTACACTGGGTACTTAGAAAGTGTTGTTATAACCGTCCATCGTGTAGTTTAAAAAAGTATTTACCAGGTGGCGTCGTTTCGAGCAGAAATTTACGGTGCTCTACTACCTCATTCATACTTGCATTGAAAGGGAACTGAATCCGTCACCTTTCACGTCACAGTTGAAATATGAAGCCTCACTATCCTACGAATATAGGCTTACAAGAATTATCATTCATCAAAGACGTGATTAATTTTTAAGATTACGAAGTCATTGTGCTCAAAACATAAAAATTTACAGTACTTTTGTCAGCATTTTAACAATAATTTTCACAGTAAGATATAATTTAACACATTATTTATCAATTTTATTTAAAACAGCCAATTTAGCGAAACATACTTACACTCATCAAACACGTGCAGTAGTTAATTCCATAGACAATAGTTAGACCACGGCTTTGTCTATTTATATCTATAAATATGTGCAGCAGTGGACGCCTGTCGGCTGAGGTGATGATGATGATGAATAAACATTTAACTTCATTTATTCATAACTGCTAATTTTTTTCACGTCTCACACACGACTGTCTGACCCCAAAACCGTTACTGGTGACAATCATATTTAAATATTTTTAAATATACATACATATTATATACGTATAGACTGCCATACATATAGAAACACGGAGAGTGTAGTGGTTTAAGCAATCGCCTAGCTGTTTCTTGGTGCGCTGAGTGTTGTGGGTTCGATCCCCACACATGAAAACACTGTGTGATTGACAAATTATTGTTCTGAGTCTGGGTGTTTTTGGCTACGTTTCATGTATGTTTGTAAAGTCCCCCGCGACACAGGATATGTTCCTAATGGAGGTTATGTCTCTAATAAAATATTATAGTTAAGTTACTCCCAGAAATAGAACAAGTGATCGTGTTCATCACATAATATTTGACATGGATTGGATTCAAACCTACGACCTACAGTTTACCAGTCAGAGTCATTAACATCCAGATCAACAAGTCCGTCAATGTATCATCAATAACATGTGTATTTTTATCGTAGTCATTTTTGCACAGTCGCCACGCCTGGCAAGCGGGTTGGTGGCCGCAGTGGCGAGAATCAATATCTGGTGACGCTGCTCCCATCAGTACCGAACTTAAATAATACCTGCAGTAATGTGTTTATACTGCCACGGATTGGTTGCTAGAGCCTTACCAGTTGTTTGATCAAGATCGGAATGGTTGGCGCTCTTTGAAGAAGGCCTTTGTTTAGCAGGGGGCGGCAATAGGTTGAAGTAGCAGATACATACTTTGATCTGGATGTCGTAAATAACAGCTGTTGCCGGATCCCTCCTATGTCAAGCGCAGTGTGGCATACCGTGTGGTTTTAGTCGGTCCGATTTCGACACACCACCCTGCCGTAAACCCCGGTGGGGTGACGGCCCGAGGGAGTTTCCACACGTTAAAAAAAAAGCAGATGTATACTTTACACTATCCTCGAAGATTCCCAGCCTAATGTGATAGTATAGCCTCATAAATATTATTATAACTTAACTGCCAAATAACCACACATTTCGATTCACAAGTCTTAGTTAAAGACATACGAGTATACATATGTCAGATATACATAAATATACATACATCTGCAGCTTTCATCTGTTAAATAGTGTTACTTGTTGCGAAGAGATGTCGCCTCTTTGGCAATCCTCTATCGTCTTTATTACGAAGAGTGTTCTGACGAACTCTTCCAACTGGTCCTACCTTCTCCCTTCCTCTACAGGACAACGTGCTGGCCTTGGAAGACACCATTTTAGAATGGTAGTGATACGCTTCTTTCGACTCTTCCTTCCTGCGCAAATCAGTTAAAACCTGGAACTCACTACCAGCGTACGTGTTTCGTACATAGTTCGTGTCCTTTAAGCGGGGCGTGAAAAAGTATCTCACTAGGCCGCCATATTGTGGGTCGCCATATTGAATTTTCTGCATTCGCAATGAGTATGGCGACCACCATTTTTGGATTTTATTAATGCTTTCCATCAGACAGAGTAGTCACTTTGGTAGGCCTAGAATAAAAAAAAAACTTGGCAGATAACTAACTGAAACCTGGAACTGGTAAAACTAGCCGTATAGTTCTAACGGGTAATTAAAAGTTCAAATCAAAATTTTCTTACGATAGAGAGCGACAGAATAATACATATCATACATCATATCTTAAATTATAAAGGGGTAAAAAAGGGTTATTGACTGAAGCATAGTAAAAACCCACATTTGACTAACTAAAATTTTTTTTTTAAAGAAAACGGCCGCAATTGTAATAAATCCTGTGTCGCGAGGGACTTTACAAACATACAAGAAACGGACACAAAGAACACCCAGACTCAGAACAACAGCTGGTGGATCACAAAAGTGTTATACCGTGTGGGGTTTGAACCCACAATACTCAGCGTAGTAGAGAGCAGCCTGGCGACCACTTAAACCACTAAACCAACGAATTTTAGTATCATTTACGTCATACAAATGACAAGTGTATTACCGTCAACAGAGTATAACGTATGTCTCTAAATAAACATGCTTATCTATTTCAAAATATATATTTCTTATATGTATGTTTAAATATTACGGACACACATATTACGGATATTACGGACAAATTACAAACAGGTTTAGAATAAATGATGCTGCTAATGATATTGTCCTAGATGAGAATCGAGTTTACAACCTCTGACTGCAGTCAGAATTGCTAACCACTGCCTCTATCCTATTAACTATCTCTTGCTATTACGCATATAATCATAGTCTATACTACTCACGTCCAAACACGAACCTTTCTGACCAGCGTGGTATATAAAGCCTACATCTCCTTTCTACGCACAGGTCTAAAGAGGTTCTTTTTAAGAGATGATAACGATAACGTACTTTAAAGATTTCGAATATTTAACTTAAACAGACTAGGGACTATACTATTACAAGAATTTCATCCGAGTTCTATTAGTATGAATCAAATCTATTGTTTGTTTCTTTAAAATATTTTTTTTACATATATTAAAAAAGTGAAAGTTTGAATAGATATATGGGTGTTTTTTTGGAGATATAATACAGTGTATGATTCAACACAGAGATAAATATTAGTTTGAATTAATGAATTTGGTTGTTTTACCTCGAAGAAACATGGTGTCTCCGTAGTATGAGCAAGATATGTGGTGGGTCAAGAATTCGTTAACATTTGAATCTAAGATAACACGCAAACATGTCACGGGAGTTCTTGGGACCAATGCTACTGGAATTTGCTGGCTACAATCTTAAGACATGGTTTCATAAAGATGGAGCCATTTGTCACACATCGAATGAGTCCCTGTCGGTGGTCAAAGACATGTTTTCGAAAAAACTGATTCCTAGACGAGTTGACATTCCATGGCCACCCACAAGTCCAGATCTATCCCCAGCAGACTTCTTTTTCAGATACATCAATAAACCAAATACACTACGTCAAGTTAAAGAAAAATCAGCGAAGACATCTTGGTGATCTCGCGGTCTCTTTGCCGACGAGTATTCGAGAATTTCGGCGCTCGCTTAAAAGAATGCAAACGTCGAAACTATGGTCATTTAGACGGTGTAATTTTTAAAAATAAATTCCTAATAATTAGCTTTCTTGTAAAAAAATAATTTTTATTACGTATCAAATGGTTTCTTATACGATTTTTTTAAATGTTTACTAATTCGTGGACCACCCTGTACGTGTGCATAAAATCTGGCGTCCGGAAAAAGCATCCCCTCCCGGCGCCCATGAATTGAAATAACATAGTTTAAAAGTATGTGTGGCATAGATAGATATCTATTAATAAATAAATAAAATTGAGACATTAAAAAATACATTTTACAAGTCAGCTCAAATTTAAAATTGTTTAATTTAGCTTTATTCACGAACGATAAATACTGCTTACACTGAATTTTCATAATGTTCATACCGACGCGTGACGTTGTCCCCACCACAGTTCACACAGCTGACTTAACAAAATATTCTATATAAATACTGTGAGACTCTTCAATATCGACACACACAAATCAGCAACATGAAGGCTGTTTCCGTGTTGCTCTGTCTTGCCCTTGCTCATGGCATCGGAGCCAGCATCTTCAAGCACATAGAACGTGGAGCAGATAATCTTGACTTCCAGCAGTTAAAGCACATCGATATATACCAACGGCAACACAGGAACCAGCCTTCAGACAGCGAAAGGTACCACAACCACCAGCACCATCAACTACCTGAACAGTACAATAACTATGAGGAACAGTACAGAAACTATCAGGAAGAAGAAAAACATGACCAAGAGCGTGACCAACTAGGACCTTTATACAGGCAAAATCTTGAAAAGGATGAAACTTTAGAGTTGCAACATAAGGCACAATGGCAAAACTCCCAAGAGCAACAGCACCAAAACTATAAACAGCCATCATTTGAAATGAATCATCATCAGCAGCTAGAGGAACCATTCAGAAATCAATACTCTTCCTACAAACAGCAAAAACATTCTCAACAGAACAAACAAAATCAGCATCATTCCATCTCATCCTCTAAGGAAAGCTCTCAAAGCTCCCAAGAATCACAGGAAAGGAATCAATATCAGGAAAACGCCAAGTTAAACTTAAATAACTTAAATAATGAACTCTACAAGTGGATGCCTGAACGCTTGGCTATGAGCCTGGATAAGCAGAACAATGCTAATCACGATGATGTCGACCACAAACTTCAAATGAGTCTCGATTCCAGTATCTCAGTTCAAGATAAAGAAGAACTTGAAAAGATTTTTAGTGATGCCCAGAAAGCAATGAAACAACTTAATGATGATGAAAAAATACAATTCCATCAAGCACTTGAACACGCCAATCAGAAACACAACGAAGATAATTTGGCCAACGCTACCCAGCTGGCACTGAAACATCATTATCCTATGGAGGAACATACTGTCAAAACAGATGACGGTTATATTCTTACTCTGTTCAGAATGAGCTCTAAGATCGAACCACGCTTTCATTTCTTCAAGAGGCCAGTAGTCTTTTTGATGCACGGTATGGATGGAAGTGCAGATGATTGGCTCCTAATGGGACCAAACAAAACTCTTGCCTTCTTACTCTTTAATGCCGGCTACGAGGTATGGCTCGGTAATGCTCGCGGCAACAAATACTCCAATAAACACGTCAGCAAGCACTCTGCTCTTGCCGACTTTTGGCAATTCAGTTTTGATGAGATTGCCCTTCACGACTTGCCCGTTATGATAGACTACGCACTTGAAATTTCAAAACAAAAGAAGTTGTTCTATATCGGTCATTCTCAAGGAAGTACGGCTTTCTTCGCACTCACCGCCGCCCGTCCAGAATATAACGACAAGATCACCATGATGTACGCCTTATCTCCAGTCGTCTACATGAACAATGCACGCAGTCCATTGTTCCGTATGATGTCTCCTTTAAGTAATTTCCATAACCGCCTGCAACATCAACTTGGAAATGGTCCTTTCACTCCTAGCAAGGAATTTATCAGGGCCGTAGGAGGCGCTATGTTGGAGGCACAGACTGGCTGTAAGAACGTGTCTTCAAACATAAACTTCGTCATGGCTGGTGTTAATGTTAACGCCTCGGATGCTCATCTGATATCTCTTGCCATGCACCATTTGCCAGCGGGGACTTCCAGCAAATTGATCAAGCACTACGGTCAGGCCGTCGCTTCGCAAGAGTTCCGAAGATTTGACTATGGCCCCAAGCTTAATATGGATGTGTATGGTAAGGAACTGCCTCCTAGGTACGAGATGGAAAACGTCAAGGCCCCTGTATCACTGTATTACAGTGAAGACGACTGGCTAGCACATCCAAAAGATGTTGAAAGATTGGAGAAAGAGCTTCCCAATGTGAGAGAAACCCACAAGGTATCTGCAGAACATTTTGCAAACCTGGACTTCCTGTTTTCGTCCAAGGCTCCGGCGATGCTGTACAGGTGTCTGATTGAATCGATGCAAAAGCACAAGTAAAGTTTACAAGAACCACTGTATGAATAATATCATTTGTATAGATGTATTGCTTACTGACTTAAGTTATTTTTTTACTTCATTTATCATATAAATAAAGCCGTCCATATTGAAAATTAAATATTTTCTGATTCATTCATAAAATAGTAGTATCTCCCAAGGTAAAAGCTCAACTGGTATCAGGGTCTGTCAATAGTTAGTTTGAGACTTTAATAGTAAAAAAAAACCTTAGTAAACTTTACATCGTTTACACTACTGGAGCCGACGAGAAAATATAAGTATCTAGTATAATCATTATACACTACGTAATCTAGAACCGTATCGAATATTTGTTTTGTTTTCTTTGATACATTATAAGTATTTTTAAAAACAACAACAACATAAACTCTATCTTTATTATATTACATAAACATGACATTGTTTAATCGTCTGATTAAATAATCAGTCAGCTTTATTTTAGAGTTTCGTGGTTAATCTTGCGACCTTATTACTCAATGAGCGCCGAAGACGGTGAAAATAATCTTTGTGCCCATTTTTCAGTTAACTTGTGAAAATTCCCGTAGATGTCACTACGAAAACGGTTGAATGTTTGACATTTAAACAGCCCACGCTTTGTTTTGACATATATACTTGCATCTGTCACTACACTGTGTACGAGGGAACAAGAGAGCAATATCATTACACGTGTGATAGACAGGGATAGAGGCGCGGCGGCGCTTTAGCTTCCCGCCGTCCCTCGTTCGACAGTCGCGCTCTGTTCGGTTTGCTGTGCGTTGTTATGCAGCTTTATACTTGTTTTCTACGTTTGTAGTGCCAATTCTCGATCACCTTTTATTAGTGACAATATTATTAGTGTGTACTAGTGACTAAGAGAGAGAAGAAGTGTTCGCATGGATTAAGTGAGCAACGATGTTACCTCCCACGGCCGGTCTATCACAAGAACAGCACGACCGGCCCGACATGGCGTTCCAACAACGTCAGAACGTGAGAGACCTCACCAGAGAAATAATAAGAAGCGCTCGTGTAGCACACAGACAACAATCAACATCCCCTGGAGGTGAGCCGGTCCATAATCAAAACGACGCCACGTTTCCGCCATGCTTGTCAAATTGACGTGATACGTCAAGGTGACACTTAAATGAAAACAACTCATTTTTCTAATAGAAATGTATTAAAAACAAGGACTTCTATTACTTTTATGCATATACAAATAGTTAGAAAAGGAAGTCAGACCTGTTACGTCACCTAGGAACGCGATCGCGCGAAAGGAAAATGGCGCCAATGCGCCACATTGGTTATCGTTCGGTTGTGCATTTGTAGCGTCTATAACTCATTATTATATGT
This sequence comes from Hypercompe scribonia, assembly GCA_949316085.1. Lineage (NCBI taxonomy): Eukaryota > Metazoa > Arthropoda > Insecta > Lepidoptera > Erebidae > Hypercompe > Hypercompe scribonia. The sequence continues at coordinate 2,841,069 of OX438982.1, forward strand.
TATTTTAAAAGTGAGCGATTCAAGCCTAGTTCTGTTACTTATATGAACTTTGTCCAAGAGCTTATTTCTGAATTAGGGCGTGCTCGAGTTATTTTTAGCTTATACATTTCAGTCGTACGTACTGTCGAACTGCGTCGGACCGATCGATATGTGCATATTTCCATATACATCAGAATATTTTGCCCCACCGTTGCTGAATAATATATTAGCGCTAAGTTATATTCTTTGTTGTTGTTATTGGATTCTTTTTGACTTTAGGAAAATGTCTCAATGACAGTAAATTGACAGCAGTCAAGGCTCACAAGATGGCTGCCTAGCTACCTCTTTAATTTAGTCAATTTTAGTGCAATCACGCGCCACACTAGGAGGCGCTACTGTCGCTTTGTTGATGTTTAGTACTACACTCGTCATGTAAACTTTGAAATATGGTATAATTAAACTGTCAATAGATGGGCAAATAGGTACTACTAACAATTTAATCCTAAATATAACTATGCTTCTAAAATATCATTACCTGCAAACAGAATAAAGATCTAAATGTGAATAATAATGTTTTCTTATTAATAAACATCTACTAAAATACCAAACAAGCATTTGCACTTTTGTGTATTAAGAAGTTATGGTAATTAACATGGTTATTATACCACCAGTATTGTGTAAGTAAACTAAACGAGCTAGGGTTGTTTTCTCTGTCTTTCGGCAAATTGCTATCAACATTGCAACTTCTTGTAGTCTTGTGGACCTACTCAAAACAGAAATCATTCATATTTAAATTTTATTAAATTGAAAAATAAATAATAAAAAAAGAAAATAAGATCTCAATTATCATCAATCAATCAACCTATCCCTATCTACTGCTAAACAAGGAACCTATCGCAATATTCATACGGTACTTTCTTAATTGAAAATCTGTGACCATTATCTCATATACTTGACAATCTGAAAATGAAATGCAAATGATTTTATCACATTCTGTAATTCATATAATTAATATTATAAGGTATGCAGCCTATATCGCACTTTACAAATTAACTTTTTCCTACATGCTCATGCCAACATTTGCAATTTATACACCTGCATACACATACATCTCTACCACACACTCACACTACGCATTCATGAAACATTCTCACTCACAATAACACCCCAAAGGATGTATACTGTTTTTCTATTAATAATAAATAGAAATATGTGTTCACTTCAGTTCTATGTAGCCTTAATTCAACAAACTATATAGCAACATTTACATTCATATAAAAAAATTGAGTCAATCAAATCCACAATTGAATGCTGTCAACCAAAATACAGACGTTATGCCTAGTTTGGTAAACAGTTTCAGTACCTTTTGCAAAATACATACTGTATTGTGTCTAGCGATGATGTGTCCACTGTGAATGTATTCTCCTCTTTGTGTCAAATAAATATTTTTATTGATTATTTATTTTATATTATAATTCAAATATTTAGTAATTCAATTTAATATAATTAAACCCAGTTATAGTATCTCTCATTGCTCATTAGTAAACTATAAAACTTTAGAACATTCCTACACCTTAAAGGCTAGCAAGGGCCACTGACTTTTTGGTTCATTGTACGGATTGCACTTGTGTAAAACAGTAGTAGTTAGTAATATGATTTAAGAAATTAGTAACAGATTCGACAAAATAAACGGAAATAAAAAACATCCATGTACTCCAATTTATGTTTCACGCTTTGCCATTATACTACATAATAGTTGTGTTTTCAGCATGCTCATGAAGAACATGACATTTGTGTGAAACGCCGGCTATGTTTTATACACACTGTTGACCATTCATAGCACTCTAGTGCTGAAATCACACTGTATGTGTTATCATATGCTTTATTTCAAGTATAATGTAGACACCAGAAAAGAAAAAACAAAATAGCTATTGAAGCTTTCAAATGCCATACATTAAAGTGATGAATTGAAAATGATCACACTTATCATGCTTGGACTGTGATAGGCTGGCAATGATGATTTTTCAAACACACATACCAGACAGCACACATCAAAATAACAAAAAGCATCATTTCCACAGTTTGTTTCATTCAGAACATTTCTATGAAATGCAATTGGTAAAGGTATAATTTAATGAATTTATTTTATAAAAAAAAAGTCTTTCAGTTACCGGACTTTCTGTCGTTTATAATCTTTTTAAGTTATGCTATTAGCTTTAATAATAAGTGTAATTAGAAAATATTTTCATACTGTTGATGACAAAAAATTATATATTTTTTTCAGAACAACAAAAAAAACAAAGTTTGATTACATTGATAAACAAAAGTACTTATTTTTATCTATAAAAACATTTTTATTGATGGTTACAACAGTCTCCTGTCATGGTTTTGCAGAAAATCTGCCATAACTCAACAACTAAGAGGAAAGTGTGTGTGGTCTTTTTAAGATATATATATTTAATGTGTGTGTGTGTGTCATTCTGTCTGTGGCATCATAGCTCCCAAACGGGTGAATTGATTTGGATAATTCTTTTTTTATTAGAAAGGTGACTTAATCGGGAGTGTCCTTAGCTATGTTTTATGAAAATCTGTGCAGCCATTTAAAGACTCTTTTCTGACATGACATAGGGGTAATAATTAATTTCATGGACTCTTAGTACACTTCTACTGCACTGATTGAGTTGAAACTTGATACATATAGCAAAACATGTGATACAATAATAATATCATGACCTTGACCTGATGCTGCAGCCAGAATAATCTGCAGAGTACCTAAATCCTCGACAACTAACAGCAGATATATTGTGTTTGGCCTCATTGAAAAGGGCTCAATGAGTGGATGAACATACTGATAGTGACAAAGGCCGAGGTACTTAAAGACCTGATGTTGCAGCAAAGATAATCTAATACAGTCTGAAAAGAGTGAAATAAAAATTAAATCAAATATTTAAAAAACCCCTGACACAATATAACACTTTTAAAAAGTAAACAATAGATATGTGTTAGGTATCCATGTCGCGTCAGGGAGTATCGCAGTAAATAGCAAGTCAACAGCAACTTAGGTTTGTCTAAGTATGAGACGCGAGAGAGTAGGCAGTCCCATCCACCGTCTCCCCATTTTGGATTTCTTATTCAATTTTTCAATTTTTTATTCAAAATTTGCCATAGACAGTCTTCTATGAACAAATTTTCTAACAACAGAATAAACTCGTATAACATCACCTTACATGCTGCAATAGACCAGGAAGATAAGGCTGCATGGTTCTCCTAGTAGGTACTTCAGAGTATAAGAAGCTCACTATTTTGTAGTATTTATTGATATAGATTAGGCATCACTACACACCTAACATATTTGGCACTTTGTTAAGATAACAGAGCATTGCCCTTTATTCAAATCTATTTGTTATATCATATATCTTTAAATAAAGTATATTATAAAGGTATGATTATTGAATTCATGTTGAAGAATTTAATATCTATTGAATTAATCTTGATAACCTAATTAACTATCATTTATTTCCTAAAGCATAGATTATTGCATAAACAGAGAGATTACTGTAACTACACATTGTAATGAAAAAATTTAGCTGTGAATTAATATAGCTTGAAATCCACTTTTTTTTTCACGCTTTTGCATATTGACAGTTAAGATTCTATCTTGTCAGTTTTATTTCCCTAATAATCCAACCGAAACCGACAAGATAGAATTTTAGTGGTTACCCAACCAAGTGTGGTAATTTTAGTGGTTGGGAATACCCAGCCACTAAAATTGCCACAACTGGTTGGTGGTAATTGGAACAACTTGAAAAAAAATCCTTCCTTCCTTCCTTTTATCTTTTATCCTTAATTTCAGTCTAGATCTCGTCTTTGAAAGAAAATTCAGTTAGAATTTAATTTGCAAAACCATTTTTTTTTATTTATTTTAAGAGCCTGCCACAGTCACTACTCTGCTTGACGGAAAGCATGAATAGAATCCAAAAATTGTAGTCACCATACTCATTGCGAATACTAACAATGCACTATGGTGACCCACACTATGGCGACCTATTGTGATCCTTTTTAACAGCTCCCTTGGGGACATAAAAGACATGACAGTCACCGTAGCGTTGTATTGCACACTCTTACCACAACAGCAGAGATGCTGGCGTTTTTATTAATCATTATTAATTACTTGTACATAAATCTCTCATCATCTCCACCTCTTTTATTGTCAACTACAGATTGTTATGAAAAACCAACAGTTGCTCAGAAGTCGAAATACGACCGTTATTGGTTAAACTATCGTTCAAAACAATGAAACCTATGAAATTGGCAAAAATGCACTTTTTTATATTAATCCATTCCTTCCCACTGTCATATTTTTAGGACACCAGATTACCATTTTTTGTCTGAAACTGGCATTAATTTTTTAAGCCTTATTTCCGTTAAAGAATATTTTGATAAAAAATACAGTGGCATTATTTAGATATATAATTTCAAAGTTTATATATTTCGTAGCCGTTGAGAGTGCATTGTTATTTGTTTTATTATATATAGCTAATACTAAAAGTAATTATATTTTTCAAATTACCTAAAATTGTATGGAAACCTTCACTAAACGTGAAATAGCCAATAAAGTCGTAATAATACATTTTGATAAATATTTACATTCTTTCAAAATTGGCTGTCCTATAAATATGACACTGGACAGACGTGTGTAGTATCAACTCCCAGACAAGGTCACACTTGTGTATGGAGCACAGGATTGAACTTGCTTGTAGTTTACAGGTTTTTACATGTGTTTTAGTAATTTGTTATTGTTCGTTGTGTGTTCTTCTTAGTCCTTAGTTTGACGTAGAAGTGTCAACATCTTGTGGTTTTGTCGTGAAAATTTCGAAACACGAAAATGTATTAGTAAATAAAATTCGATAAATCTGATAATTGGAAAGTGTAAGTATAAATAAGTGTATTTTCGATTTTATTTGAATGTATTATTATTGATTGAAAAAAATTAAACAAAATATATTTTTGGATTATAGATCATGGATCCTGTGAAAAAAATACATGAAGGCTTTAAAAGTGTCTGGTATAGTGGATTATCTGCAAGATATCAAAGATTTTAGTAGGATTTGGACGATTTCGAAGTAGCCGTTTTGCTTCCAGATGAAGTGGACGAAGTAACTGACATATAAGAAGGACCTGAGGATGACATGGGGCGCTTGTTGATGTCGGAAATAGCTGGTCAAGTGGCATTTTCGTGTGCTATCGAAAATGACGAGGAACAAGCCAATAGATATAATAGATAAAATAGTGAGCTGACGTAAGTGTGATCCAATTTATTCTGAATTACAAAGTGAATCTGATACTGCCAAACGATGTTTGCAGAACATACTATATAGGAGATATTTGAAAATTTGAAAAGTCACGAGATTTTAGAATATATTGTGACTTGAACTTCAATGTAACAGTGGATGAGCTCAAGGTTTTCTTCATATCATTACCTACCTCAAAGCAAATTATATTGATCTAGAGATGCCGATGTACATATATCATTTGTTGAACAAGCTACGTCTCGTAATCGATTTGATAAAATAAAATCTTATTTACATTTCAATGATAATTCAAACATTGACGAGAATGATAAAGCTTTCAAAATTCAACCCTACATTGATATAGTAAATGAATCTTTCAGAAAATTTGGCATATTCATTAGCTGTTGATGAAATGATTGTCAAATATTTTGGCCATCATGGGATAAAACAATTTATAAAAGGTAAACCCGTGAGGTTTGGCTATAAACTTTGGGCTTTACAAGGAGTCAGTGGTTATTGTTACAATTTTTCACTCTATGCTGGCAAGGAAAAACAAAGCTCTGATAGCACTAGCGATGGTTTGGCTTCACGAGTCGTGAAAAAACTGCTAAATGTGTGCACCTATCCTAGATCCTAATGCACATGTCATATATTTTGATATCTTTTTTAGTAGTATACAATTGTTGATTGACTTGAAATCGATGGGATACAGAGCTACGGGCACAGTTGACGATAACAGGACTAAGAAATGTCCTGTCACGACCAAACAAGAAATGAAAAAGAAAGACAGGCTTTTCTGATCACCGTTTCGATAAAAATAATGAAATTTTATGTGTAACATGGTATGATAACAATGTAGTGTGTTTGCTAACTAATTTCGATACCCTGGAACCTTATATAAGAACCAATAAGTATTCTTAAACTAAAACGGCTCAAAGTCACCCAAAGAGCAATAGAGAGGGCAATGCTCGCAGTTTCTTTGCGTAATCGAATCAGGAATGAGGAGATCCGAAGACGAAGCAAGGTCACCAATATTGCCAGTAAAATCGCTAAACTTAAGTGGCAGTGCGCGGGGCACATTACACGCAGAAACGATGGCCGATGGGGCCTTAAAGTTCTGGAGTGACGACCGTGTACTGTGAAACACAGCGTTGGTAGGGCGCCCACAAGGTGGTCCGACGACCTGGTGAAAGTCGCGGGTAGCTGCTGGATGCGGGCACGAGACCGGCTGTTGTGGAGAACCTTGGGGGAGGCCTATGTCCAGCAGTGGACGTCTTTTGGCTGAGAAGAAAAAAAAGATTCTTCTTCATGATTACAATAAAAATATGGGAGGAATCGATAAGCATGGTTGGTTGATTTCTAAATATCCTATTCGTTTCAAGGGTAAAAAATGGTATGGAACCCTTGCCACCCGATTGTTAGATATGTCTCTAGTGAACTCGTGGATTATATACAATCAAATAAAAATGCAAAATAACACTTTGCAGTGATTGTTTTATCCCTTTTCATAAAAACAAGTTGGTATTTTTTTTTGTAAAAATGAGTGATTTTCTTATAACTATGTACATTCTATTGTTTTAACGTATGATCCCAATGTTATACATACAGGGTAGGCTGATTCAGTCCCTAGAATAAATATTTTTTTGTTTTTTGCTTAACATTATTTTTTCTTACTATATTAACAAACATATTTTGTGATTTGAATAGAAAATTTTAAAGTTTTCGATGGTTTGGAATAAAGTAAATAATAGAGGCAAGATAAAGAAAATAGGTTGTGCAAAAGGACAGAAACAAAAATGAAAACTTGAGATTACTCCTACACGGCCATTTTTACCAGACCAGGCAATCTCTATTATGGTATGGTGATACGGCGACATCCACATACAAACAGAAATATATACTTCAGCGCCATCTAGCGAAGACACATCGAACTACGGAGCAACTACTAATCCTGATTCGCGATATAGAAATTCTCGCGATTAGCATATACACAAGATCACAACATTAATCGTTGGGCTGCGGCCCGTCAGGTCCTCGATCCTCCCTTTGTATCGAAGGGACATGACATAGTAACCACGTGACTGTTGATGAAAATAAAAATAATTGACATCTTAGACACGGCTGTCTGATCGCAAATTAAGTAGTCTGTGCTGTTTTGTATTTCTAAACATACATGTATATACATACTGTACATATTATCGATAAATTGTATTTAGGCGGATGGACTCATTGTACAAGATTTTCTGTTATACGAGGATAAGTTTTTAAGTTCGCGGAATGACAGTGAAAAAGGCGGGTAAACGCGCTCTTTTGATGCCTACCGTATTCAGTGACTCATAATTAGTCTGCATAGTAAAATTTGTTGTGATTGGATCATTAGTTATTAAACTATCGTTGACCAAGTATTTTAATCGGGAACGAAGTGAAAAAAATGGAGAAAATTGAATTCCGTGCGGTGATAAAGTTCCTTACTAAGCAAGGAAAGTCTGTTCAAACCATACTCAATGAGATGTCATCGGTTTACGGGGATTCTTGCCCAGGAAAAACAATGGTCTACAAGTGGCATAGTTTATTTAAACAAGGCAGGGAATCACTTGAAGACGACCCGAGGCCGGGGCGCTCCGTTGAGGTGACTACGCCAGAAGTTATTGCAAAAGTAGAAAAAATTGTATTGGAAGATGCTCGACTAAAAAAGAAACAACTCGCAGAAATGGTTGGAGTATCGGATACAACAATTTTTAAAATTTTACACGATCATCTTGGCATGACTAAGGTTAGCGCACGGTGGGTGCCGAGAATGCTCACGCCATTGCAAAATCAACAGCGCGTGGAATGTTCACGTGCGTTTTTGGACCTCTGCAATGAAGACAAGGATGGCGTATTGAATCAAATTGTTACTGGGGATGAAACTTGGGTTCATCATTATGAACCCGAGTCCAAACAAGACTCCATGCAGTGGCACAAAAAGGGCACAGCACCACCCAAGAAATTTAAGGTTTCACAGTCGGCTGGGAAACTCATGGCAACGATTTTTTGGGACTCAGAAGGAATATTATTGATAGATTATAAAGATAAAGGCATTTCTATAACGGGGGAATACTACGCTTCAATCTTAGAACAGTTAAAAGAAGCCATCAAAGAAAAAAGACGGGGAAAATTAACGAAAGGTGTCCTGCTATTGCATGACAATGCTCCCGTTCACAAGAGCCGAGTCGCACTGGCTGCCCTGCATAAGGTGGGCTTCGATATTTTGAATCACCCACCCTACAGTCCAGATTTGGCTCCGAGTGATTATTATCTCTTTCCAAAAATGAAAAAAGAATTACGTGGTAAGAAATTTTCAACTGATGAGGAGGTTAAGGAGGCGGTTTCGGCGTATTTTTCAGACAAAGATAAAACTTTTTTTTACGAGGGAATAAAAAAACTAATTGAAAGATCTGAAAAATGTATTGGTGTTGCAGGGGAATATATAGAAAAAGAAAAATAATTTTGTGTTTTTATTATTACTCGATACCCTCCATTCCGCGAACTTAAAAACGCCCCCTCGTAGGTGAAAAGAGTTTAACCTTTGCTTAGCATCTACACTCTAAAAAAAGTAACAGATATTCTTCTCGACAATCTAAATGTTTCCATGCCAAGTTTCCTTGAACTTGGTTCAGTGATTTAGCCGTGTTAGCGTTACAGACATATTACATTCATAGGGAAGTCTACACATTTTTTTACATTTTTAACTGTCAGCAATGGATATAATCTAGATAAATCACTGTATTTCTATTTTCTTAGTAACAATCAAGTGTTCAAGTCGTGTGTGCACTTAATTTGCACTTTGAAGCCACGTTATAGTTCCTGGTCCAATAACCTAGTTCATTAGAGCGTAATACCATAAATCTACAGCTTATATTATTAACTTTCCAGTTAAATATCGACATATCGTTCAACTATATAGTACTTTACGATGTGGTTTGTTGAAAATATAACATATTGGCACTTTTATTTTTTGAAGATGTTCGTTCTCATTTTTGTACCTTCATTAATAGCATTAAGTAGTCCACTGTTGGACATAAGCCTCTCCTTCGAAAAGAGAGTGCCTTTTATACTTTAAACCATTTAAATAACATGGAATGTCCCTAGTTGTAATATTCATCAAATAGTCAGAAACTGATTGGACAATATTGGCCGACTTGTCCAGCGTTAAAACCTCTAATGTTTCACATTTAATCTAGGTAAACTTTTTGTTTCTCTTTGTAATTCCAGATGAATTCACCTTAAAAGAATAGTAACAGTTTAGATCTGATTCGATATCTTAACACTCGTACATTGTTGTTGAGTGTATTCGCTTAAACTGCAATACGAAATTGAAGCTTCTTGAAGCTTCTTGGAGAGCTTCATGGACATTGTTTGACAAAATCGAATTATCTAAATGATGACCGATTTCTGTCACAACGACCACTTTTGAGACTAGCTAACTACGCAAGAGATTATAGTACACAAGTATGTGCGCAAACAGGTGCACTCTTTGTTCCCTCTCTCTCACAATCTGATGGTACGGCTATCCGACACGACCGGGATGAGATTAGGCGCTGGACCGACTGCTTTACGTGTTCTTATAACTTCCAAACGTCGGGGTGTTAAGTATTTCTGAAACCACAGAAATTCTTTTGTGAACCAGCCCGGGAATATCCGAGACCTCTTAATCGGCAGTCGCACACGCTGACCCTTAGACCAGTGGTTCCCGATTGGTTTTTTCTACGTACTACTTCAAGAAAGACCTCGAACTTACGTACCCCTCAGTCAAAATCAAAGTAAAATGCGTTTATTAAAAATAGGTTTCTAAGAACACTTATGTAAAAAGTGACATTTAATTTGACATTAAGAAAATGACTCGACCACAAATAACTTTATGGAGTCGGGAGATAAGGATTAAATAATCATTAGGTATTGATTTTAAGGATTTAATATTTTAATTAAGATATTGCTCGCGTACCCCTTGATGCAATCTCACGTACCCCTGGGGGTCCGCGTACCACTAAATGGGAAACAGTGCCTTAGACTAACGAGGCAGTCAATTCTAATCTAAACAAACAAAACCAATTGTTGCCTCTTTAATTGTTATATATATTATTAATAGCAATCAGGATTATTGCGATTAATATGTATTAGTTATTACGGATAACTAATGAGGTAAATAGATAATAATGTGGAGACTGATTAACAGTATAAATTGACACCACTCATCTTGTGGGTGTCGTTAGAGCCGACTGATGGAGCACACTACGCTGGGCAATATCACTGCAAAGGGAACGAAAAATTAAAATAAACGTCATATCAACACGTCTTTGTATTCTTTTTTTTTATATAAAGAGCCTGCCAAATTTACTCTACTCTTATGAAAGCATAAATAGAATCCAAAAGTTGTGGTCATTATACTCATTGCGAATGCAGGCAATGATGACCCACACTATAGCGGCCTAATAAGATGCTTTTTCACTCCTCACTTGCGGACGTAAAAAGCATGACCGTCATCGTGGCATTGTATTGCACACACCACGACAACTGTCACCTCTATATCAATGGGCCTCCGGACTCGCTGTCACCAACGAAACCCGATAGTATGGATGCTATCACCTTAGGTTAATCTTCTGTGAGAGGGTAGTACTGTCCCGGTCGAGTTGACCCGTTCGTGCTGAAATCAGCAAATCTCTACTACCTATTTAGACGAGGCCTATATCCAACAGTAAACTGCTAAAGCTTGGATGAATAGGTTGCTTGGAATTGCCTGACTCTTCGACAGGGTTGTATCTGCCGTTTTCTTATGAGAACTTATTCCTTATATATATAAAGCATGAACTCACATCCATGATATAGAACAAAAGGTTCAGTGCTCATGACCTAGGGTGTGTTAAAAATGACGCGAATTTTACAATAAAATTTCACACAAGGCCGTCTGATAACAAACTAGGCAAAACCTGTACTTGCATATTTACAAATACATTATAGGTAAATGACACCCAGACACAAAACAAATGATCGTACTCATTACATAAATATTTGCCCAGGTTGGGAATCGAACCCACGACCCCTACGAGTTGGCAGCCTAAGTCACGGAACGCTAGACGAACAGACCCACTCAGTGTTTATTTACAACCCCATTACTATGGATTACAAAAGATTTCTTAAAGATACTGTCTATTTTACATAAAGGATCCAAATTGAGATTTTAGGACATAATTATTGTGTAGTGCCTAAAATAACAAGTGACGTAAATACCATTGTCTTCATATTAGTTAATATAAGTCTATCAGCATTCCCATTAACTGTTGCAAATTACGAAATTGACGTTTGACGACACATTAATCGTAAAACTACTGAACGTGATTGTGAAATTGAATAAAAGCAAGCGTTCAGCGTTTGTGCGAGTGCGCAAAGTCCACGGCTTACATTGCATTTGCGTAACGTCCACCCGAGAACGTATCGGGTTAACAACATTAAACATTCACGATTGACAAACGTTTTGTAATTCAAAGCGTTGAACTTCATCCCAACATATTTCATAGCGGTCAGCTCTCAACTACGTCGGCAAATTTGAGTTCAATCTGTTTAGTCCGGTGATGATCAATGATGAATTATGATGAGTAACTAAATTTAATGTATTGGACATCGTTTATAAAGGTAACGAAGACAGATGATTATAAGAGAAATAAATATATATTGTTTTTTTTTTAAATCAGAAATCATGCCTATGTCGCAGGACTTTAAATGATTATCTTGTATATATTGTTTTTAGGTATTTCGTTGCTATATTAGAAACTTTATTTACTATAAATAATAAAGTACACTAACACATCGTCATCTCCATAACAGCCTTTTACAGTCCACTGCTGGACATTTCACATCTCACACATATCCTTGTAATGCCAAATTTTGTAGATAGGAACCAGACTGCTGATAAACAGTTATAATATTTCTAAATACATCCATATCATAGTTAAGTTACCTCCACATACTGAACAAATACGTGTGCTTATTTATTTGACCTGGATGAGAACCGAACTCACGATCTCTGGCTTAGCAGTCAAGATGACTAAAGCGAAGCGGTTTAGGAATAGCTGGCAACGCAAAACCACATATGATCAACACTGCGGATAGCGTTTTGCTTAATTTTATTTTAGTACCACCATAGATTTTTGACTAATAGCGTGTGTGACTGCTTATCAACTCAATAAATAGAAGATATAAACATCAGAAGATACAAATAAATATTTATATTTCTGTCTCTGTATTGATAACGGCCCATTTCCCACTTTAATAACAATGCTTTAGACACATTGTCTTAGTCTACAAACGTTGTTTCTAAGTCGGGCGACATACCATAACGTCTACACCTGCACCTCTCAATAACGACTATCCTATGTGCTCGCCCAGTCGAAACTGAATCATAACTTAACAAATGCAGTTAACTGCTGTCTGCGTGCGCCACCGTGCCATTACTATGGTACATATAATATTAATAATTACTGCATTACTCAAAGGTTGACTGGTAGAGAATGCCTTGGGCATTAAGTCCGCCTATGTACATAAAGTGCAAGTAAAGTGTAAATAAATAAATATTAATAATTATAAATTTTACAAATTGTGATCCATATGTAGCAAGTTCTTGAAAGGTTCTCGAGTGGCGACCGCGTACCGGTAGACGAAACGATGGACCGACGACATAGTTCGAGTCGCGGGGAGTCGATGGATGCAGTTGGCGTCCAGTCGTACGGCGTGGCGTTCTAGGAGGGAGGCCTATGTTCAGCAGTGGACGTCTTCCGGCTGATGATGATTTAGCAAGTTAATTTTGTGGCCGGTGCAGACTTACGATTAAACGCGTGTGTTTAATCGCAGTGATTTTAAGGTTAAGCACTAGATTACAAAACCGATTATATGTATTCTAAATTATCGAAAAAAGTTACAATTTATTGGATATTTTGAAGTCATAACAAAAAACAAGTAACACGACCCTTGTTCTGTACTATGACTATGTATTTGTGTTGAAAACTGCTGTTCTACTGTTTGCTTAACGTAACTGCTTAACGGTTTATAATGATGGGTTAATTATATTGATGTATTGTTATATTTATAAAACATACATAAGACCAATCTTTCTGTATCTTAACGACTTACGAGTAACTGATTTCATGCAAACCCTAACCTAAAACTTAATCTATGCGTATAAAATGACTTGACTGTCTAAGTGATTCATTACTCTGCATGAATTAACTAAAACACTGGAGCTATTAACTTGAAATTTTGGCAGCTGACGCTTTTAAGTTGTCAGCACTCGCTAAGAAAGGATTTATGAAAATCTCTACCCACAGTCCTTAAACTTCTGTACGACCGTTTCTTCTTTTTTTTTACTCAAGTTAAGGATGAACGGTTGTATGGCAATTTGTCAGTTTGACGAACACGGCCTGTTAATAATATATTTACTACACAACAGTTGTGTTTTCAGCACTCTCGTACGCAACGCGTATCAGCTCTGTCGTAGGAAATGCGAGGGGTGTGGCTCGCGCTCGTCTACTCACAAAACACTATGTAAATTAATTAGCAGCGTAAGGGTATTTCTTGTATGTTATAGGCAACAACGAACGTGTCAAAAACACGAAATAAGTCACACGCGCGTGTGACCTCGGGCAATAGCTAATTGTAATTGTAAATACGACTTTCCGATCGCCCTTTATTATTAAACAACGAAATAGGTAAGCCGTAATATATTTATCAAAGAGCTCTCGGTCATTGTGGTCGCGATTGAATGGGCTGACAATTGAAGCAAGACAGTTCAGTTATATGTTGGACGAAGATTCCCCCTTGTTTAGATTAGGATTGCAAATTGCGTCGAAATGACTGGCCACTTCGTTGACTGACACTGCTTTTCTGCTAGTCACCATCATCGATAGGCTTTAACAGTCCACTGATGGACATAGAATTTTCTGCTAGTCATGGAATGTTCAAATTGACTCGGTTTATTTGTGACTCTTTCGGAAGCCAGTAGTTGCATTAATGTGTTTTTCTTTGTACTGTACTTTTTTTTGTATAGCTGATGAGAGCTGTCCAAATGCGACGTTTTTCATAAATGTTAATATAGATTTAAGATCACACTAACAAAGGTTAAAGTGACCCGTACTAAATTGGCGGTATTTCAAATAAGGTTGAGAAAAATATACAAGAATATGGTGGTTGTACTACACTCAACCTTCAAGACGAAGGCGACACCTATCGTTAATTGTAACTTAGGTCGGGCAAATACGGTTGTCCTTGAGCGTTACGTCGCCCCCTTACACCCTCCGGGGGCATTCACCGCATCGATCGCACCCTAACATTTCCGCCTCACTGTACTGGAAAGTGCACGCGTTTGTATTGCGACTATGCGAATCTTGACGATATGAATTAACATGAGGGTCTATAAAATAAAAATGTATTGTTAACCAACCTTAAAGAAAGGGTTTCATTTCAGTTTTTTTTTTATATTTCTTTGGCTATTCTCCGTAATTAACGAAGCGCTTTGAAAAGTTTTGTTTTATTTGGGGTAAGGAGAAATACTAGCACCAATGATAGGTGATTCATTTTGAAAATTAATTATAAAAAAATAATTTCAAAGGTATCATTTTTACTTTCTGCGTTTTTAAATATCATACCTTTTACGATACATGTTATATGAGTATTCGATTCGACGAGGTTCCATTAATGTTAGTAATTTACTGGTTTGCTTGAAGGATATTGATAGTAGCGTCAAAATTATTTATCATTAGGCTTTATACATAAATAAAATGTAGCAATTGTTTGAACAAAGACATCTTACCCATTGACCCATTCTTGTTAATAATTCTTTATGAAAAATACAGTTCAAAAGAAGTATTTATTCGCAGCGAAAATAATAAAAACGACACATAGACATAAATATGCTTACTTTATACGAAAACCGATGTCGTCTAATTCATACATTTGCAAATAACTATTATAATTATCGGTCTACACATGTTTAGTAGGTATCGTATGTTTAATAAAGAATAAAAATGATATGTACTTCGGCGCACCCATGTCCCATCTCCCGCGTATAATATTATTAAGTAGTTTATATGACTCATCACCATCTTAGCCGAAAGACTTCCACAGCTTACACACACACGGCAAAAATATCAGCGTCACCGCAGTCCATTGCTGGACGTTAAAAAAACTTTAGTACCAAAAAGTATGGCACATACGTTACAATACATTGAAATCTCAGTTTTTCCTTTTTAACTGCACTATATGAGTTTATACTCACGACAACACTACGATTCAACATACATACATATCTAAAAACATATCTTTCTTTAACATTATTTAGTTAGTTTTAAAATTTTTCGACATGAAAGCAAAGCTATAGGTATATAGCTATAGGTAGTATAGGTATAGATAGGATAAATGCCTAAAAGCGGTTATGCACTAACTTATACGAACCCGTCAGATAAAAATCTAGAAATCTCGGGCTGAATTCGGATATTGCTATTCGCATTACGTCCAATTCCTGATAAGTGAGTATGGATACCTACTTTTGCGATTACCGATCCCAACCCGAAGGTGAATTCTCGTACGTCACTGAAAAAGGTTGTAAAAGTAGGCAAATTTATACCTATTTTCTAAAAAAAAGCATACAGCAACGGCATTAGAAAAACTGAATAAACCTCTCAAGTATTTATCATATCAAGTGTCATTTGATGTCGAATACAAGGTAACCTTTTATGTATGAATGTGTGTTACACAATAACATCTAAATAAGGTACATCAGATCGTCTATACTCGAGTTATACAAACGAACTCATACTATTTACAGTTTACATAGCAGAATTATTTACCCAATATATCTATTTGTATATATCCTATACACTATGCTGGAGGCCGCAGATCAGTTATGACAGCCGGATTAAACACTAGCGGTGTGCACTTCATGTTCTAAATGCTTAACGATGGACAACGACTCTTCACATCGCCATTGCGTCCATAGTTTTAGTTTTTATTAGCAAAAGACTCAAAAAAAGATTTTGGGTGGGTCCGAGTTTACAACGCAGAAAGTGGCAGAAGAGAATTCGCGATAGCAATTCTCTCTACTTCAGTTCTCTCAGTGCCATTGACATTCCATTGAAATAAACGGATGAACGTTTATTTAGACTTTTATAATTACCATTTCTGGGATTTCACAAAATGTCTTTTTCATGTTTTTTTTTGAGAAGCCTCATGAATTCCTCATCTCAATTAATATACTCTTCGCGCAAACTGACACGTACAACCCGCCGGCATAATCCACCCGTCAACCACACGCCGGCTTATCCCCGGCATCGTGTGTTGAATGGCCTCAAAGGACTAAAACCGCAATTTGATACGATCTCGTTACTCTGGAGAACCATGTTAGCACTGGAATGACGTCTCGACCGAAATGATACCACGGTCTTACAGGAAACCGGTGTTTGGTAATTCTTTCACTGCTTTTCACTGAAGAAGTGACACCAGCCTATCCCTCTCTTTCCTTATATATACTGAACCGTTAATCACAGGTTTGCCGGTGCGACATCGAGAATTATGGTACTTTACTAATACAGAATAACAAAAAAGTTCATTCTAGAATTGAATGGAATAGTAAAAGATAGCTAACCAGCAGTAGATAACTATAGTGAAGCAGAATGTAGCTGAAAAAAAAAGTAAATAAATATAACTGGAACCAGTTGTATTTTTGATGTCTATTGTAATATAATCGTCATTTCCGTTGTAACACGGCTGGTGTGAACAACCTCTTAACGTTAAAAATTCATATATGCTTGAGTTGGCGGTATAGCTGATCCGCCGTGTAAACAAGGTGACAGGCTGTTTTCAAATTTATTTGAAAAACATTCGAAAGTTCGTCTGTTAACAGATCCTGAAGGAGTCATCAACTTAACGCAACTGACTAAATCGGTACTAGGTCAGTTATTTTGGTGTTTGTGTCGTTAATGACGTCGGCATTTACGACTATCGACTTGTTATTTATTTGTTTTACGGCTGCGCAGTTATATCTCATGATGAATCATTGCGATATATAAGAACTTCTCTATACAAATAAGTAAAACTGAAGTGTCTGTTTGTAATTCTTAATTAAGAGCTTTTCACGACTTGTATATGAAAGCATATACGGTACTCACAAAAAAGTCAATTCAGTCAAGTCTATCTGTCTGTTTATTCATGCCGGCTAATCACTGTAACGGCTGGATCGATTTTGACGAGTCGTATACAAGCGGATATTATAAGGAGTAACTAAGGCTACCTTAATTTTAGAAAAAAAAAATTACGCAAAGACAATAAACGCAACATTCGATTCAAAATTAACAAAGGCACTACGTTTGCTTTTATCTCTTCAGGGTGTGGATGTAGAATAAACCCCATTCATTCGTAGTAATGATGCTTCGTAAAAATGATTTTTAAATTCGTTAAATTATAAATATATATGATTTTTCAGGCCGTGAGCGATTCCCATCAACATCGTCAACAGATGACAACGAGAGCGGCACAGATGGCGAGGCCGACCGATCTCGCCGCGCGAGCCTCGTACACGGCGGCCAGCCCAACCCACCTCCCGGTATCGTGTCCATTCGTAAGCGCAGGGGAAACCTGCCTAAACCCTCCGTGAAAATTCTCAAGAGATGGCTTTATGATCACAGATATAACGCTTACCCAAGCGACGCTGAAAAGATTACTTTAAGTCAGGAAGCTAATTTAACAGTACTCCAGGTAAGACATTCTGCATTATTTTTTTGTCAAGTGAGCTACAGAAAAATAACACTTATCGTCTTTGAACACTGTTTATATTCCTTTTTTTCAAACCCGTTGAAGCTTGATACTTGCGTGCTTACTTTAACTATAACTATTTAAGGTCATTATTTTTATTTGATCAATCGTGATGTATACGAATGTTTTATTTTTGATCCTTTTTAACAATATATGGGCACTTATATTTTTAATACTCATTTTACTGTTTCATTTGTATTCGTAACTATTTTGTCAGCATTGCATGGCACATAAGCATATCATCGCGCGCTGTTGATTCTAAGTACCGTTGAGAAGTTGATTGAAAGAGAGGTTCTCTTTCAGCAATATCTCATGTTTTGTGTACTTCAGTTATATTAACTCAAGTATAAAAATATGAGAAATAAAAAAGAAAATGTTTCCTGCGTCAGGTATGCAATTGGTTCATCAACGCTCGTCGGCGAATCTTGCCGGAGATGATCCGGCGCGAGGGGCACGATCCACTTCACTATACAATCTCACGGCGCGGCCGTAAGCAGCCCGGAACTTCCTCCGGCGCCAACGCCGGTGTGGTCGTCGCCTCTTGGGATGGAGTCGAGGTTGAAGTACGACCGCAATTGTTGAATACTCTATTATGATACTTGTCAACTGCTCACAACGAATTCTAGCTCTAAGTCTGAATCCGATATTATACCGGTCATCAGGTTTATCCCTTATTAGGCTAACAAAATTGACCGACAAACTGACTATTTCTCTACTACTACTCCCTTCCCAAAATGTATTAGCACTTTATATTATACGATATTTGAACATAGACAAGCTTTCTCGTAATATATTGTATTTAAAAACAAATTATCTTCACTCAGTTCATACCTATCATTAACAACCTTTAAGAACCCACTGCTGGACATAGGTCTCTCCTGAGCAAGAAGGGTTTGGTCTACAATACCACGCTGGCCAGACGAGTTGATTATAGGGTTTGTTTCAAGTTTTCCTTCGGCTTGCATGTTTTGCTCCCTTAGTGGCCTCTTACGACACCCACGAGAAGAATAGGGATTGTGACACTCTATCTTCTTAATCCGTCACCACACGGACAGCTTCACTCAGGTACTCATTGTTTTAAGCCTTTAATAGCAAAAGAATTATTGTGGTTGTTGCCCACCTTAGTGGCATAACAATACTAAAGTGTTGTGGCGACTTCCACATACAGCGCAAACAGAAATACATACTACAGCACCATCTAGCGAAGACACATCGAACTACGGAATATAATGAACTACGGAGCACCTACTAATCCTGAGTTGCGATCTAGAAATTCTTGCGGCGATTAGCAGATCTAAGGGATCCTCTTTTTTTGTCGAAGGGACATGATACACGTTTCCTCCATTGTAGTGAGATTTGTCTGTAAAAAAATATATTAAATATTTTTTACATTTTTCATCACTAGAATGATGCTGACCGCAGTGGAGAACAAGATTATAGCGACGGTCTATTAGTGTACCGGAGCGACGGTGACGACATCGGCGACGGGGAGGAGGGATACTCGTCCAGCGCCGTCTCGGAGGAGGAAGTGAAGTACGACCCCACCGTGTGGCAGTCTGTCATTAGGTACGGGCCCGAGGATAGGGAGCTGCATCCCGCGGCTCGGGGGTAAGTAACTCCCACCCGGAATATTTAGACAGAACGCCTGGTGTGCGTTCTATTACACTTTTTCTGTATAATCAGTGACAAACGCAGTCACCGTGGTGATCGAGTTTATGTGAAATAAAATCACACCAGTCCCTCTGTTGTCGAAGCAAGTGGTTTCGGCACTGAAGTATTCTATTTGATTACTGATTAATTAATCGACGAGCATTTTAGTCTAGTGGTTATAAGGCCCCTGACTGCTACGTCGTAGGTTGTGGATTCGATTCCCACCCAGGTCGAATAATTGTGTGATGAGCACGATGATTTAGATTTGGCCGGGTGTAATTTATTTAAAATATATATGTATCCATTACACACACTCTGCTTAGTTTAGAATCAGACTGTCGTGTCTGAAATGTGATATTATAATTAATTGAATATTTATTTCCTCACTTGTACAGTAGAACAGCAAACGTGGTGACAGTGCGCACTTCGGAGTCGGAGGAAGGTACGGCGGGGGTGAGTGGAGCTTCGGAGGGTGGCGCAGGGACGGGAAGTAGTTCAGGTGGTGGGAGCGGTACAGGCGGCTGGCACCCACAGCTCGCACACCTGCCACAACTACCGCATCCGTTGCGTCGCAGGTTGCAGGTGAGCACTGGACCTAGATAACAGTTACAAATCTCCTCCTGTAACATTTTCACATATTCAGCAGAATTAACAGTAACTTAACGGCCGCGAGAATCTTTGAAAAAGTAGGATCCAATGATTCCTTTTGCTGAAATTGCAACCCATACAGTTAACTTGGGAGAACGCAATAACCTCTCGTGTTTAGCTTTGGTATTTTCACTACTCCAATTAACACATTTTCATTTTAGATAAGTCAGTCTCTGATTTAGCGCATTATGACTAAGTTTTAGTCTTAAAAATAAGGAAATAAAATAAAATGACTTGTAGATTTCATTAAAAATACATTTACTAATAACGCTAACGTCACCAGAACTTCGAAAGAACGATCAACAAAGAACGTTCAAAAGTGTACTTTTTTACCTAATTGAAATAAATGATTATGATTATGATTATAACTCTAGTGCACATTAATACATTATTGTACATTAATACATTTAATATACAATAATAGCACTAAGTTCTGATGCCGGTAATAAAATATCCTCATCTTGATGTCTAGCCCATGCCAGATACCACACTACACACATAACGTGTGCACAGCAACCGATTGTGCGCCTTCCACTTATACAACTGCAATAATAATGAGCAATTGCTTCTCTGTTTTGCGCTTCGCGGTTAATTACGACGTAAGAATAATATATTCTGGACTTCACATGTCTCGATTGGATACGTACACGTAAGAACCAAAAGTTTTCTTCTTCAATAAAATCTCTGAGCTGTCTTATTTAACGCTCCCGGTATAGTTCAATATTGTACAACTCTTCAACTACGTGTTCAGCGTAGTAGCTGCAAGCCAACTTGATTCGGTATGTGCCAAGTGCAAACAGAATTAGGTCTTCTTTAGATAAAACCGGGAAGTCTTCAAAAATAGGTTGATCACTGCTGAGTCTTTCAAATGATGCCCTCTGTCTATTTATGTTGTGACGGATAACATAGTCCGCTAAAACGTTTGGTATTTCAATGCGTTCATTAACTATATTCACGAACGACGATGCATGAATACTATCTTGTATTGGTGTTTGAAATGCATTGATGAGTGCTGCTGCGTTTTGGAAGTCCTCGAACATGTGACTTAAGGCGCGATTAAAATATTCTTGCCTAAATAATTTAAAGTCTCGTTTGAACTTGCCATTTATAACTTCCACTACCCAGCGGCATAGAGTGACCAGCCTAGTTTTATTGGCCTGTTCAGTTGTAAGCTGGTCTGCACCGCAGTCTTTGGTTTCGGGCATATAGGCACTGTAGTTGAATCGCCGCAAATCACCACAAACGCCTCTGAACCCACGATCTAAAATGAATATATCACCAGCCCGGTAAAACCAGTGAAATGTGCCTTCTTCGTCATATATTAATCTTTCCAAAATAATAATTAATTAAATTAAATTAATTTATTTATTTTTTTTCTAAATGAGCTGCAATGTTACGTTCCTAGTAAAAGTTAGTCCTTAGTAATAGTACTTTCATTTAATACCTATTCCGTTGATGGCCGCTCATAGACCAATTTGCCCATTCTCCTTTAAATCATTCTATTTTAGTGCCTGCACTATCTGGGTCTGATATGGATGTAATTTCAAATATTACGTTAAAATATACCGTAATGACGACATGGATTACGTTGAACAAAAGCGGAAATTTACTGCACGTTCTCTTCGCCCGAGAAGTCTGTGGGCCTCCAGTTTGTTTCACATTTAACGTCTCTTCGAACTTCTTCACCCGTTTCTTTATCAAAGGAGGACTCGGACACTGATTTAACTCGTGTAAATCGTATTCAACGCGAAATGAGCGTCTCACGTTGTTTAAATAAAACTGTTTTACGCACTGAGCGCACTGCGGTCTGTGAAGCGATCCATTGCGACAAAATTGCCGAGAAACGAGCTAGTGGTCAGACCCCTGCACGGGATGTTAAATTCCAATGTTAACGAATTCTTGGCCCACCCTATATTGTAGCAGTATCCGTTCAAGTAATTATTTTGACATACAATAATAATAATCATAATAAACCTATAGTGTGATTTAAAAATGTTTATTTTACTAAAGTGAAGCTTATGTATCTAGCAATAGACTATGAAAGGTTTTCGATGATGGCAAAAGATATGATAAGACTGCCTCAGTGGCTCAGTGGTAGCGCATGCGACTACAGCTCTCAGGTCTAGGGTTCGATACCCGGGTAGGACCACATGTTTGCACGGTCTGAAAAAAATCGTTTTGTATATAAAATGTATATGTCTGCAAAATAAATTAGATAGATATAAATAAAATAGAGTATAAGTATTTTATCAGTCAATTTAGCTTTTTTAGTACAAGCCTTGTTTAGTTTTGTGGCGACTTCCAGATACAGCCCAAAACAAAAATACATACTACAGCGCCATCTAGCGAAGACACATCAAACTACAGAGCAACTACTAATCTTGAATCGCGATATAATTTAATATCAACCGTAGGATCGCGGCTCGCCAGGCATGGTCACCTCGCCTGGTCCGAGGGTTCTCCCTTTGTGTCGGAGGTGACACCCGTTTCCTCCACAGGAGTCACTACTGTGTGTTTTAAACTATATGACGTATGTGGGTATGTGTAGGTGGTGCCTCACGCATCAGGCGGCGAGGGCGAGCGCGACAAGTTCAAGTGCCTGTACCTGCTCGTGGAGACGGCCGTGGCCGTCCGCCAACGCGAGAAGGAGGCCGAGGAGGTGCCCGTTTAGTAAGAGGTACACCACACTCAGTATTACGTGACACCACCATTTCTATAGACGTTGAAATACAGCTTGACGGTTGTCGTACATAAGTATTCTATCGGTCAATTTAGTTTGAAACCAGATGACGTTACGTTGTATGTCAAATGTCTGAAATATTAAAAAAAAATCATAGACCAGTTTTCCATATAAACCATCTAATGTAAGAAACTTATATATAATATGTTTGTTTATTTCCAGATGTCCATCACACGGCCCCTTGCGTCCTTCCACTAGCGGTAGAGTTAGCAACTCTGTGTATCGTGTAGGTATTCTATCCCGTATTGTCGTACTGTGCGCAAACATAGGGCCTCTATTAATACTCTCCTATCAATATAGAGACACTTGTAATATTAAGTCTTGTAGAAAGCGTCTGATAGAGTTCTTCACACACCGGAGTTATTTTCATACTGTTTTATAAACTGGCTATTTATATTGTATAAGTTGCAGATTCTTGTTTTATTTTCTTGCTTTATCTTGAATTAATTGCCGAATATAATAAGTAAAACACGTGTTTTTATTGTAATTAGGAAATACATTGTCTCTTTACTATGAGTATGGAGATCGCCATAGATTCTGTGGTTGCAATTAGCCTGCAATGTATGTCTGTTTAGGTGTAAACGTTTAACTAATTTAGCGTATTCACTGGACTATCGGAGCTAAGGTTTTGGGGTCAGTCCCTAATTAATTTTATAATAATTTGGCAAAAGTCATCTTGAACCTCTTGTGATTCAATGTTTCCATGCCATCAGTAGGGTCTGCCTTCTAGTCGTACTCAGTAGCTTCAACTTTACCTTCGTTAATAAACAAATGTGAGTTAAAAACACAAGTCAATAGAGTTCATTTTTAAATGTATCTAAACACAAAATTCAGTAGTGAAGTGAAATTTGACGTTACATTAACCAGTGTGAAGTTATCCAATAGATCCAGGCGCATTATTACGTCTCTCAAAAGTAAAACGTCTTTAGTGATTGTATTAAGTAGGGCACATAGTACGTTTTTTCTTATAGAATGTAAAAAATGTATAAAGGGTAGATTTACTACAGTGTAACCCTCTTATACTTTCGTCTCGTGACTCTAACCATCTGCTACGCATACAGATTGCTCGAAAATCAGTTAGTTATTGATGGGGTGAAGACCAGAACAGAATCCGCGCGATTAAACAAATATGAACCTTAGCTATGCTTAAATAAAGATCAAAATTAATTTAACATATAAACGTTGAATTGAAATTGAACAGGGGTTGCTGTTTTTTGTACAAGGGTTTATTTATTCACTGTAGTGAACAGTTAAGCCCTAAATAAAGTGGCAGTTTTAACAATAATACCCCAACGGCAATATATAAGCTTAAAAATGATTTGTTACAAATCGTGACAAGCGAGCTAAACTTCCTTTTACATACCAGTTTCATTTAATGCGTTCTAGTAGGATATAATAGATTTATTTTCTTATGTCCATTTTACAGACATAATTTGTTATTATTAAGTTAAAAATTTAAATTCTGTTTACAAATGTTTAATTTACGAAATTTTACACATTGTGTTGATAAAATAGTTTTAGGATGTTTTGACATAAAAGAGACCCGTTTCGAGGGATTACACCAATCAGGAAACTATCTGTCATCTCTGAAAAATATCTCGTTCGACTTAGTAATTAGCGAAAGCTAAAAAAACTATTTGCTTGAAAGTAATGATTAAAATAAATAACGTATATTACATAGTAGTATTAGACGTAGTAATGGTTCAACAAACCTACATTTTTTAACTCAAATTAAAAAAAATACAGTTGTGCACTTTGGTGGCCGCGATCTCGTAAAAAATTACACTCAACATCTACGTTACAGGATTAATTTAATTTTGGCGCCATATCTTGTGTTGATTTTAAACGGAATGTCTATTTATTAGCTGGGCTCACAAGATTTTTCTGAAATAAAACCGTAAAGTTGGAACCGACAACCACACGTTGGTCAGTTAACCTCAGTTTTACAGTAACGCAGTCTGCGTGGACGGTGTAGTGGTGCGAATACAAACCCCACATGGAACAACATTTAGGTGATCCACCATTTTTTGTTCCGAGTCCTGCGTGTTCCTTATGCTATTTCAAGTGTGTGTGTGTCACGACACAAGAGTATTTCTGGTACGGAAGTTGTCTATTGAAACAAAGAAAACAAAACGGTTACAAAAACCCGCGTACAAGTTTAGAAATTGGACATTTTTGTTAAAAATAAATCTCATGTATATCAGTAAATAATAAGATAGTGTTATTATAACTTAACGTATATTAGAAAGACTGGTTAACCTCTATCTAACTAATATATACATATTATCAGCATATACCGTTCCTAGATGTGTTTAAAGTGTTGTAAAAATATTTACCTACGTATTTTTACATCATCGAACATTAAGTCTGACTTACGACTTGTCGCTCTTTTCCTGCGTTTCATCTACCCGTTAAATGTACCAATATTTTTATAAGTACTTTTCTGTACTCATTTATGTATAAAAAAAGCAAAAATTAGTAATAAAAGCGTAATGTTGCTATAATTTTCATATACCCAGCGTAACACAATTGTCATGTTTCTTTAAAACAGTTAAGGCACATTAACGACATTCTTCCGTTTGAAAACGCCAAATTCAGCAAGTCGTTTAGGTTACAAAGCATGCTAAAGAAGTACCTAAATGATCCATCTATCCATTCACACCGTATCCGCTGATGGCGACTCTCTCCCGTTCAACCTGGGTTCCCCCTTTGAAGGGTTCTGATATGACCTGCGAAACCAAACTTGTTGAAAGTCCGGGTTGCATCGTACACAGTAGGTCCTTGGTCTAGTTTTACACATTTGAGGCTTCGCACGGTCCCGTACGTGTCTACACCCGTGCTGACTTTCCTCCGCAACTTGAGGTCTGAGACCTTAGACCGATTGGAGGAGGTATTGAACACTTTTCCTGCGATTTCCGCAATAAAAGGTTTGCTTTTGGCTACCTGCTATCACTCATGCTCATACGTGGCCGGTCCACGATTTATGGTATGCAACATATACATACACACTAGAAGAACATTCCTTCTCTTACCGCAGTCGGGCAAAATTTACGGAACGAATGTGTATGAAGTGTACTGAATTACGTTACACTAAGAAGAAAATATAACACTAATGGCAATTCATACAAGTATGACATGTACTTACCTGTATTATGTTTTAGAAACATGTTTCATAAACGTTATACAATGATTTTTAATGTACAAGTTCTGGAATAAAAACTTGGAAGTGGTTTTTACGTTCATTTACGGCTCGAGGGAATCCCCTATCAAGGCGTGAAGTGACTTTCTATTACCGTTGCCTATGAATGAGTGCATCTCAATAGTCATAAGTGCTTTGAGTCCTCCAGGATCAGGTTCTTGCGATTATCTCACTCACTCGGTGAAAAACATCGAACAAGTTGCTTGCCAGTGCTGTGTAGGAATGGGTGTCATGTCCCTCTGTACGACAACACGTTTTGGGAGTTACCGTTTCAGAGTGGTAAACATCCGCTCTCGAATTAAACGGTTCGGTCTTTTCTTCCTGTCAAGACCTGGAATTGACTACCAGCAGACGTGTTCCCTCCCACTATGATCCCGGGTCCTTTAAGCGGGGCGTGAAAAAACATCTCACTAGGCCGCCATAGTGTGGGTCACCATGCTCCATTGACTGCATTCGCAATGAGTACAGTGACCACCACTCTTGGATTCCTATTATCAGGCAGAGTAGTCACTATGGCAGGTTTTTTTTTCAAAGCTTCCGTCCAGGCGAGGTGATCATGATTGGTGGGCCGCGTCATAACGCTTGTTGATGTTGAGAAGTTACACATTCGAACGCGACCGCTCCCAAGCAAGACTATCGAACGTAAGCAAGCCAACCGCGCGACAATCTAGGTGTATATTCGTTTTTATGCGCACAGTAATAGCTGTTCTGTGCCACAGCTATTCCTGGAATCGTGCGGTTGAATCTTTCTTTCTCGAATCTTGACATTTCGTAACAATA
This sequence comes from Hypercompe scribonia, assembly GCA_949316085.1. Taxonomy (NCBI): domain Eukaryota; kingdom Metazoa; phylum Arthropoda; class Insecta; order Lepidoptera; family Erebidae; genus Hypercompe; species Hypercompe scribonia. The sequence continues at coordinate 2,868,190 of OX438982.1, forward strand.
CGGTTTTGGCTTGAGAATTAATCATATCGCGATACTGGACTATCAGTTACTCCATAGTTTGGTGTTTCTTCGCTAGATGGCGCTGTAGTATGTTTGGTTTAATGTGTATAATAGCGTTTAGTAATCTCTATATATAAACATGTGTCTTTGTATATATATGATTTATATACATCCTGTATTGTTAAATTGTAACTTTTGTAGCTTTTAGATGTAAAATGTTAGTTCCAGTGAGGCAAACTTATCCCATAGAGTTAACATAATTATCTTGATAATTTTTAAGGGTGGTATCTATAGAATTATGGTAAATAGAATAGTTGCCATAGACTCCCAAAGAAAATAGAAAAAAAATGGCTAAACTACTTTTGCCTGTGGATCCGCACGCGTATGACTGTTATCTCGGTTAAAAGTAGCCAATATCCTTCCTCAAGAAATGTATATCGATACCATTTCATTAAAACTATAAAGCGTTTTAACAATAGTGAAAACGTAACAGATAGATAGAGTTACTTCCCTTTATAATATTTATGTGAACTCTAATTTTACGGAGACAATGTTGCCACACTTAATTACACATCATATTAGTAATTTATAGCGATCCAGGATCCTACAGCAGTGACTCGTTATCCAATCACGTTTAAGTTGCGCTTTCCCGCTTAATTTTGACACGACTATCACATGGCATTTTCTATGATGCTTTTTGAGTATTTTACTTCTATCTATTTATCATTAAAACTGTGAAACTAGGGATGGCGATCTGAGATCGATTAATCAAATAATCGATTTTGTAGACCAAAAAAATCGATTTTTTTAAATCGATAATCGGTACTGAATCGATCCATTGAATCGATATTTCACCCTATAAAATCGAGATTCGATTTTGTCTGTTTAGATACGATAAATTTCTGTTTCGATACCTTAAATGGGTTTGTATTTGTATTGAAAACATAGAGTCAATAAGCAAATCGGCAAGATATCGATTTTTGCAAAATCGATTCTTTTTATCTCGATCTTTTGTGTATCGATTTATTAAACTTCGATTCAAATCGATTTAAAACTATTTTTTTTGAAAAAAATCGCCATCTCTTTGTGAAACCATATTACATGAGCAATGTATAATAAAATTTAAATACAAATATATCCGAATATCGTAATCTGTTAAGAGATTTCAAGGTAAATGAAAATCGTAAATATGACATAATTCTTCAATAAAAATTATAACTATACGAAGCTTTAAAATTTGTACTATTTAGTGATACCTTAACTTCTAACATCTACGTCACATTGTATTTATGACGTCACACAATTGAAAATAAGTTCATAATAACGAAATGATTAGTTTGGAACTCTAGTTTGTTTGCGATCGTGCTATAGTAGTTATAACTATAATAAGCATAACTTAGCTACTTTTTTTTTTAAAAAAATTCATTATAATTTTTTTTATTATAAAAATGGCATCTAGTATTTCTATTTCACAGACGCGATGTCAATTTTGGGTTGAACATTATCTAGAAATTTATTAACGTATCGAATGCTACCTTGAAGACCGCCTACGTGTTTGTGTCTTTGAGTTGCAAGCGTTCATGAACGATGGTTGCCACATACCGTTAGGTAACCTCTTCCCTATACCATAAATATTGGCAAACTACTCGATGTTTGTTTTGTTATAGTTACAGTAAATTGCGGTTCCCAAGTAACTTGGTAACATGTGACAATAGATTTCTACTTTTTTTTTTCGGCTTGAAAAATCCCTTCGGATCTCCGGCTCCTCAGAGACGCAGGAGCCAAGAGTGTGTTGTGTTTCTACTAAAAACCACCCCGGCGATCGGTCTCAGGCGTTCTACTCTAAAGGCAATCCGAACCGTATTATTTCAAGTCCTCTCCAGAATCAACGCCGCGCCTACTCGGACCCTATCCTGGAGAGGCTATGGAGGCTTCCCCGCCTATCAAACCGGAGGCCCGATCGTCTTTCTACTACCTAAGTAGAACAATTCTATTGGAGAACTTTGTATCGTATCACTTACTATAAGATTGTAGTAGCAAGTAGGTTTTCTTTCATAGCGATAGAAAAGTACTGTTCAAATACGGATAGAACATGATTTTAAGATGCGTTTTGTTGGAAGAATTTTATGTTTTATAATTGATACACTGTTCATACTGTCGAGCTTTTCGAGCTTGCCAAAAGACAAGTGGCTATAGAACTACTAATAGTTCAACAATGACTGGACTGTCGCATTTCCCTCTCGCTCTCCCTATTCCATAAATATCCCTTTAGGATTGCACAAGTTTTGTAAAGATTGATAGTAAGACTTGAATACTTTTGTACAGTAATATATATGTGTCGTGGCCAGATAACAGAAATGATTACTCAATAAAATAGTTGAAATGGTACAAAACTATTTTAAGATATGGTAACTAGAGTTCATTCGCGTTACGAAAATAATGACACATCGGTCAAGCCCGCCTCCTGACCAATCAGGTTCTAAGAAATTAACGTTTCGTACGAAAGCTTCAAATTTGATTGGTCAGGTTTTTGTACTCGAATAGACTATTGATTTACCATGTCGTAAGGTAGATATTGTGCCTAGGCCATTCTGATATCATGATGATCAATTCTGTAACTTGGAAATTTATTTATATTATGATATACCTACGTTTTATAATATCAACACAACAAATGTAACGAAGTTCAACGCAATAAAAACCTTTTTTTTTTATTTATTGGTTGTGAATACAAGGTGTTGCTGTGTGAACGGATTATTTTTTAAGGCATTTTTCTGTATTTTGTTTAGTAGACATATTTGATCCAGTAGCATTACAAGTAATGTTTCGTTATAAATAATGATTCAATATGTCTATTTTACTAATAAAAATGAACGTTATAAGTCTAGCGATGACTATCTAACAAATTATTTCAAGGCAACTGTGTTCGTATATGTATACACTGTGACTGGTGAGATACCTTCAATACTTATGGAGAGTTCTCGGTACTCGATTCTCGTTAACTTGATATAAAAAAAATAGGTGCTTATTTTTTATCAAAATGTCTCTAAAAAATAAGTCCGCGCGGTGTCCAAGTATACCGCAGTTAAATACTGGGCTCTCGGTGTACTGTGTACGAAGTTTACTAAGAAGTTATTTAATATTTCGTTTTTATATTATTTTATTTCATGATATATGTTCGCATACTATCACGTCCTCAAATATTGAAGGTATCTCACCAGTCAGTCTGTATATATGGCGTAAAAATGGCGCACCGAGAGCTGTTTTAAGTTGACTACATTTGTGCACGCTTGTTCGTCGCTCGGCTTCTAGAGTGTTCTTTGCTAAGCAGTCAATATTAAATTAGATTTAAGATGTTTGTTTTAAGGTGACTTTTCGTTTAACTCTTAATTGTAAGTAGGGTGTCATTTTCGTTTCTTAATTTACCTGAGTACAATAACTTACAACTTAGTATTTTTCTTTCGTGTAAATACTCCTGTGTAAGATGCGTAATCTGTTAGTGAATAAAATAAAATTCGTAAAATATTGTTGGTTTTATTTTAAGTATCAACTCCTGTACAAATCCGTGGTATTTAAAGGTATAATGTTCAAGCAACAAGACCATGTAAGACAATATATAGTGGTACGAGTTCTCTTAGTTTTACTATTCGACTCCAACAAATTTATCGATCCCTGCCAAGCATTTACGAGTTTAAAACACAAAACTAATCAAATTATTATTTTAATTAATCATCAATAAACTTAATTCAAGAATCCGTCTTAGAACCTGGTGTATAAAAGTATTCTATTTTGCTGAAGGAAACAGTGCGGCGCTTGGTGTCACTACCGCCCTCTCCGGGGGATTTTCGTTTGGTACAGTCTTCGCCCGACGCCTCGATCACTATATCCTGCGTCGGAATGTCCATCAGTAACTTATCGAAGCTGCTGCTATTTCTATTCAGCTCGTGGTGCTCATCTGGGGAGAATATCGTTCATAAATAAACCGAGGATTTGGACCGAGGATACATTTATTTCAGAATGTTCTGATAAATTCGACCATTTCATTAATTGGTCAATAATTTTGATATCGATATTGAAGCGACATCGTTTCAACGCTTTTTTTAATTCTCATTTAGTCACACCTGTGTAGTCTATCATGTACACCGGTTTATTTTTATTTTACATTGTTTCCATGCCGCTGCCATAATGGCTCTCAAAAACAAATCGCTATAATCATCAAGTTTGAAATTCGACAATATCATGAAGTCAGTCAGCGCACGAGTGCGCTTTCTGTTCCCTTACTCTCACAATTCTATCTATCACTACTATCACTGGTAGACGCGGCCCAAAGAAGCGGCAACCGGTGGCAAGAATTGGGATTGTACTGTCGTCTTACCTACATTAGGCCCAGCGTGGAGTAGGTTAGTATCTGCTAAAAATAGGTACCTAGACACTATAAAAAGCACTTCTTTCATTGTGTTTTTATTCAAATATGGCTAAAATATCATCTCAATCCCGTCATGAGCATAAACGCTAAGTTTAAGGTTTTCAAACTTTCTATTAGCATTTAGCAACTAACGTTACCTTTGCTGGGCCTCCAGACGGCAAAGCACTCCATCGATGGAAGAAACCTAGATAGGTTTTCATCAGCAGCAGGTGGATGTCCATCCATCTGCAGCCGAACACAGATCGCATCGAGCTTAAAAAGACGTTGCTTGCTTTTGCAACATTTTTCATTGATGTTAGTCTGCTATTGGTGATAGCGTGATGATATAACCTTCCTCAAGAAGCGTTCTAATCAACACTAAAAATTTTTTTCAATTTCAACCAGTAGGTAGGTAGTTTTTGAGATGGCTCGTAAAACCAAATAAACTCTTCAGTTTTATTATATTGGATAGGCTTATATATACGCAGATATTGCATATATGTTTTTTTTTTATTTAGAGCCTGCCAATGTGACTCTACTCTGCCTGATGGAAAGCATGAATAGAATCCAAGAGTTGTGATCACCATACTCATCACAAATGTCGACAATGCAGTATGGTGACCCACACTATGGCGGCCCTGTGAGATGCTTCTTCACACCCCGCTTGGGGACGTAAAAGGCATGACAATCATCGTGGCAGTGTAACGCTTACACAGTTACCACAATAACTGTCACCCCTGCATCAATGGGCCTCCGGTCTTACACTCACCAACGAAACACGACAACACGGATGCTGGTGCTTTAGGTTGGTCTTCTGTGAGAGGGTAGTACTGCCCCGGTCGAGCCGGCCCGCTTGTGCTGAAATCAGCGTGGCTCTACAGTACCTAGTGTACCAGTACATCTCGGCAGTACCTACCTACTGTTGTTAGAGCCCGGAGGATATTTTTAGATGAGTGTGATTTAATTTTAAAGAAAAGTAATAAAGCTACTGAAAAATATTTAAAGTGTGGAAACAACATTAAAAAGGAAAATCGAAAAAAAAAGAAGAAATAAAATATATAATAAATAAAAAAAAATGTATTTAATGAACAAATGTGTATAATGTATAGTAGATAAGTAGTACACAATAATGGTCTTAAGCAGGTTAATAATAACCCTTGTTGAATTTCATGAGAAGTACCCTCATGTCATTTGTTAGTCAAACGTGCCTAGTAAAGCCTATAAGGTTTATAATCTTCAAATCGGCGCTTATGACCTTTAGATATTTACAAATTATGAAAGGCGATTCGCAAAAATTGTACAAAATCTAAACGATTCTTACACCTATTCTAAAAATTTGCAGTTAAAAGTCATTATTACTGTATTTATAAGATGGTACAACTGATTATCAGCCCAATTTCCTTTCAAGGAGAGATCAATGTCCAGTAGTGGATTGTTAAAGGCTATTGACAAGATAAGAGTCAGCTCTTTCAGAAGTTTTTGACGGCTCCAGTATGTCGTAAGCAGGTATAAATGTAGAGCGCTAACCAGGGTTTTGTTTCATGAGCTGTTTCTGTCTGAACTCTTCCTGTGCGAGCCTTTGTCTTCGTTTTCTTTCTGCTCTCGCCTCTTCCTCGTTCACCTCAGCCGCACTCTTTGCCACCTCCTGTTTAACAAGGGTCTATTCATTTCTCTGAAGTATATTCAGTCATTGAATAATCTATCATATAATTGTTAGATATCCATAATTGAGGCTCGATTCTTTCACATTTTAGCAAGTTAATTAAGTAACCGTAACCTAAGACCTGAAGACTCCTAATTCTGGCGGGAAAAGGTGGAGAATTAACAAGAGTTACAACGCAATTATCTATTGAATTACGGATATCCATGGGTGGCGATTACTGTCCGTACGCCGTCCACCCGTCTGCACGTTTGCTCCACTGTACCATAAGAAGTAAAAAAACAAAAAAGGTCAAAATAGTTATAAATATCAATCAAACATGACAAAATTTCAAACAATTTTATTTTAATAAAAACAGGTAAATCATCATTACGTCCAAATCTGACCTTTTTCCGACAAACACTAAGACATACACATATCTATGTACATTTGCAATTCCATTAACTCCTACTTATATCGTTTGAGTTAAGAAAATAGTGACGTCATCAATCGACGACGTAATGGTGTTATGAAATAAATTGACAGTTATTTGAATGAAATCAAATAATTATGTAGAGTAAACTATGAATTTTAAGTTTTTAATATACTGATTTCCGTAAACATCCTTGAATATAAGGGTGAGTTTACACTTTTCATAAACTAAATCTTCTTGCTCATCTGCTATGTCCAGCAGTGGACAGTTGGAGGCTGGATGATGATGATACACTGTTTGATTATTTTTACGTCATACATATAACCACGTCACACATTTCTTGCCTCAAATAAGATAAGTATTCCTACCGTAATCATAAAAATAATATATTTTAAAATACCCTCAGATATTTCACACCATTGATTAATTAATCGACAATTATAAACACACAAATCCGTTTATTTAAACATTTATATCTTCGCATAAATCTATTCCCACACAATTTTTACTATCATATAAAACTAACATATCTGCGCCGATAGCGCAATGGCTTAGGTAATCGGACTTGCAATCGAAAAGTTGCGGGATCGAGCCCATCCAGTGCACTACCGACGTAGATCCACTCCTAGCTCCTTAGGGAACATACCCAACTACGTGGTTAAAAATACACACATTACACTTTATCGTTGTGGGACTCGTTATATGAAAATCTGGAATAAAGGTCTTTGCACACCTGAGCAATTTAATATAAATTGTTATAATGTAGTAAATTAGGAAGACATTACCTCTGATAGAATGTTTAAACACTAAATTTTCTTGAAAACTGAGGTAAAATTACGTTCACAGCTTTTTAGGTAGTTTAATAGTGACAATGCCCCACGAAAGAAATTGCGTCGAGAATCTAAGGTTCTAGAAGTTTGCCTACATTAAATAAAGAAGTAATAAAGAACGTTACCCCTATAAAACTACGACACTACAGAGTGTCTTTCACGGCTAAACCTTTAACACTTATAAGATAATACAACGTGGAAAAATTTGATAAAAAATAGTTTACCATTTTTGAGATTTGAAATTTACCAATATTAAATAGTTAATATATCTATAGTATATTCTCTATCTCCGTTCACTACCGACGTGGCAAAAAAATTCCACTAGTGTATAAGAATAACTCGGTAAAATGAAATATAGTGCGATTTGTCACGGCTAGGAGGCAGGCGTTCGCTATCTCAGGTGTCGAGGCGGAGTTAGAAGTACAGGCGGAATTACGAGTACAGGCGGAGTTACGAGTACAGGCGGAGTTACGAGTACAGGCGGAGTCACATTTTAGACAAGTTTTAAAGTGAAAGAAAATAGTGAAGAGGCGGAGTCAAGAGAAAATATATACGTTATAATGTAGCTTTAAATTTAGTGCCTCGACTACACTTTTGTTAGCGATGCCCCTATATCATGACAGACAACGTCACACCTACAGGTCGAGGTCAACCTGTGAGAGTTTGGTCTGCTGAGCCTGCCGGCTCACTTAATAAAATTTGACAAGTTTACATTGCTTGCTTTTCGTTTATTTAACACTCATGTTCGCAAACATTACTATTACTCGTCTCTATAATATTGATAGTTGCGTTAAATCATCCAAGATCTACCAATCTAAACGTTCAAATAATAAACTGTCACTGCGATGTCCTATGAGATCTTATAGTAATGCCTCGAAACGAGTGTTAAAGTTTTATCTCCACCGAAGAGGCGTGGAGGTCAGGCCTTGTTCTCCTGCGCGGGCTGGTGCGGGGCTGACGTGGCGGGAGAGACCGGCGGTTGCGACGGGTCCTCCGGAAACTGCTTCTCCACTTGCTCCGCCACCCACTTCTTCACCTTCTGCTCGGTCCAAAACCCGTCGTAGAAGATGGTGGGCTTGATCCAGCACGGCTGGGCCGGCGGCGGCAGCTCGTCGGGCGGGCGGCACGCGTTGCGGCACTCCACTCCCCCGCGACCGTTCACCACTAAGTTCTTCGGCGGGAGATTGAAGTTGAGGTTGACGTTCCCTGGCGGGCGCTCGTAGCTCTCGTACGCGAAATGCCAGGGGCCCGGGTATTCGTAGTAGGCGGGCGGCAGCACGTGGGACAGCGGCGGGGCGCCCAGACGCGGGCCCGCGCCGTACAGCGGCGGCACCACGCCGCCCACTACGGGCTGCAGCACGAAACTTACGTTGGAGTTGGGGCGCGCGAGCACGGGCCGGGGCGCTCCTGCCACGGGCTGCCTGTTGGCGGGCGGGCCGGGCGGGCCGGGCGGGCCGGCCGGGCAGGGCGGGCAGGGCGGTCCGGCCGGGCAGGGCGGCGGCGGGCAAGGCGGCGGCGGCCCGAGCGGCAGCGGCTTCGCGGCGGGAGCGTTCTTCACGGCGGGCGGCGGCGCCAGGGGAGACCTCAGGGCCGCGGGGGGAGGCACGTCCACCGAATCTTTCCTCGCGGAACGATTGTGCGGTGCGTTCTTTGGTTCGGCGGATCTGTTGGCTACGTTCTGATTGTTCTCCGCGAGGGGCTCGGGTTGGTTAGCGGGCGCGCCGACCTCGGTGCGATGGGACTCTAGCAGCTCTAAGAGTTCAGTTGCCACGCTGCCTCCGAAGCTCAGCAATGTCTCGCGAAGTGCGTTCGTTACGGCGCACTGCAAATACAAATAAGTAATCTCACACATCTCACACGCGGCTGTCTGATTCCAAATTACACAGTAACATACCTAAACGGTGGGATGTAAGTGTGGCTACCTACCATCCCAGGCCCTGTGAAGCCAACCTCACCTTCACGCGGTGCACCCTGTCAAACAACGGACGAGGCTCTGGCGACCGACTCGTGGCGGTATAACCACACCACAGCGAGAATCACTAAAATTCAATCCTAGCGGCGGGTAGCATCGCCATCAGAGAAATAATTCTCGCCATCAACCATCATCAACCCGCCTGCCAAGCATGGTGACTATGGCAAATTCCCCCCATGGACCACAACCAAATTTCATGGCCCCCAGTTCCCGGCAGTCGCACTATTCCTGGCCATGGTAACGGTGCGGCGAGGGGTGGGAAGTATCCCCCAGGATATGGTAGGGTACCACCGACAACTATACTTGGTATATTTTTTCTACGTGTGGAAATTCCTTCAAGTTGTCGACCTACCAGAGTTTAGTGTCCAAATCGAACGAACGAACTTAAACCACACGGTGTGCCACTCTGCGCCTTAACTACACTAATTGGACCCCTCTTCACAATCCATAAAACACCATAAACAAAGGGAGAAACAGTAATTACTTACAGTACGTCAGAACTTTACTTTTACTTCCAACTGTACCTTTCTGGACTTGTATACAGCAAATCCCTTAGAATTAGCGACTGAAGTGGCATATCCAACGTTCTCCCGGTAAATGTCGAACTTTTTCACAGTGATGTTAACGAAGGCGGCGACTCCTGCACAGTACTTGCCATTGTTGAAATCCACAAAATCTGAACAGAAACATATTGTCACTAGATCAAAAATCTAGACTAAAGATGAGACTACACCACTTGGACTACTGCATTTGATTCAATTAAGTAAAAAACATATCTAAATTATTTTATTTTTATAAAGAAGATACTAAAAAACCTTTTTTTTGTAGAAATTGCTCAACCAACCAATGGCATCATGAAGATATGTGAAATATAGTCTGTCTAACAAGAAAGTGACCGCCATTATTTAGAAAAAGAAATTAGATTTTTTTTATGAAATTATTTACTGAAGTACATAATGCTAGCTTTTGCGAAGTCACTCAATAATTTGTCAAATCTCCGTCATTATTTATTATAGCTTCACACCTTTTTTCCATACTTTTGATGAGCTTTGCCGCGTACTCCGATGATAAAGACCGCCATATCTTCCTGATTTGATAACACAGTTGCTTCTCCGTGAATACTGGCCTGACTTTATTTATTTATTTTTATTTAAAACTTTATGCACAAATACATGCATCGGCGGACTTAATGCCTAAGGCATTTTCTGCCAGTCAACCGATTGGGTGATGCAGAGAAGATATGAGATAGGTGCACTTGCCAGAGAAGTATATATAGACCAGATAGACCATAAATAAGTAACTATACTTACATAAACACATAAATATATAACACATACATACATACATATATAATACACATACACACAACTCATATACATACGTGCATACATATTACCACTATAAGATATACTAATACCAGGTGGTGAACTAAGACTTCGCCGTTTCAGCCAGCAAAAGCTTCTTTACCCGAACCCTAAACGAGTCGCGACTTTTAGCCATCCTGACTTCGAGGGGAAGCGCGTTCCAAGAAAGGATAGCCTGCACGAAGAACGAAGAACCGACAAACTCAGTGGAGTGAGAAGGACAGAGTAGAAGGAGATTATTAGCCGAACGTAGATTTCTATTATGGTTGTTGCTCAATAATTGAATTTGTGACGTTAAATAAGTGGGAGGGGATGGAGAATTGAGAAAAGAATATAGTAATGAGAGTGCGCGCAATTTTCTGCGTTGACGAATAGGTAGCCATGTGAGCTGGGTCCGGAAACTGGAGATATGATCGTACTTACGAAGGTTAAAGGTGAATCGAATGCAGTTATTGAGAAGACGTTCTAGCTTGTTGAGGAGATCTGCATTCAGGTCGTAATAGCACACGTCACCATAGTCGATCAGAGGGAGGATTAGAGATTGCACGAGCGTTGCCTTAGTTTTCACGGGAAGGAAGTTTTTCAGGCGGTATAGTGTTCTCAGGATTCCAGTATCCCTCTGGCACACGTATGTAACTTGATCACGCCAGTTCAGTGTACAATCAAGTTGTAAGCCTAAGTCTTTCACTGTTGCACAAATGGGTATAGTGGCACCATTTAAAGTAATTTTGGGCAGCACCTCAAGGTTGACTCGGGTCATCAAACGGCTGCTGCCGATAATTATTGCCTGACACTTTGTCGGGTTCACAGATAACCCAAACCTCTCCGACCAGTTTTGCATAGCTTTAAGATCTGTGTTAATGAAATCGATTGCTGTTGCTATGTTTTCAACATTGGCATGAGCGTACAGTTGCAAGTCGTCAGCATACAGATGATACGCACTACGAAGTTCAAGAGTTAAGAGGTTAATAAACAAAGAGAAAAGCAGAGGAGAGAGTATGCCGCCTTGAGGGACACCAGAGTCGACATCGCACCAATCAGAGGAGAGATCATCCACATGAACGGACTGCTGGCGTCCCTGAAGATAAGATGAGAACCATTCCAGTGCTTCGGGCGAGATCGCTAGATAGGAGAGGATGGATAAGAGAATATCGTGACTGACGGTGTTAAAGGCGTTTGAGTAATCAACCAAAACTAAGACCGTCACTTTTTTATCCTCCAAAGCTGCTCTGATGTCACCAGTCACCTTGAGTAAGGCAGTGGTGGTGCTGTAGCCAGGCCTAAAACCGGATTGAAATGGGCTTAATAAATCATTTTTGTAAATGAAATCAGAGAGCTGCTTAAGCACACAGGCTTCAAGAACTTTGGAGAGGAATGGAAGGATGGATATCGGTCTGAAGTGATTGGGCAGAACAGGATTTGTGATCTTAGGTAGAGGAATGATGTAAGCTTTACGCCAAAGGGAGGGGAAACTGCCAGAATGTAAGGAATGATTAATGATGTGGGTAATGGCGGGGAGAAGTTGGTTAAGTATATTTATGATCATGCGTCTGCTAATTTGATCGTAACCCACAGCGTTGGATTTGATGGAAAGGATTATCTTTTTGATCTCATCCTGCGTAACTGGAACAAATTGAAAAGAGTTAATAGTAGGAGAAATCAACCTCGCCAGGTAATTGACAGTACGATGCTTAGTTAGGGGATCCAAATAAGTAGAAGTAGAGAAATGTAAATTAATGTCGTTCAAACTAACCATCATCGGTTGGTGAGTACATGTCTGCTTACCAATACCCAGGCTTCCAAGGAATTTCCAGGTATCGGCAGGGGAGGAATAGGCAAGGTTGTCTAAAATAAAGCGGCGTTTAGCATTGCGTATCGTCTGGTTACATCGGTTCCTTGCTCCTTTGTACAGATTCCACTTTACTGCTATGGTTTTGGTCATTGTGTTCTTCAAGTATCCAGGTTGTTGTGTCTGACCCAAAAAACCTTTTTGCAGATCTCATTAGGCATTTTTGATAAGTTTTGCACATTCTTTCAGCATTTAAAATACCGGTAAACACAAAGAGGCAACCAAATCCACTTTGGCAGAAGCATCCTCACACATGCACTTTTACAGGATGTTTTACGGTACGTTGAAGTAACCTAGTATGCTTACTTGTCGAAGCTTTCAACAGAAAAGACCATGCCCAGAAAGAAGATTCATCTGTGAAAATAACATTGCTCCAATCTCGATCTAAATTTTCTTTTGCCTAATTGAGTCGTTTTTCAATGTGTGTTTCAGCTAACTAAAGTTTTTTTTAAAGTAGACCGAAAAGATATTTCATTTTCACGCATGCGACTGCGGATTGTATTTAAAGATATATTTCCTTCTTACGCAGTTTCAATTGAGCAATACGCAGTGAAAGACCTGGCGTATCTTGATAGAGTCGAATGATCGATCTATCCTCCTGTTGAGTTGTTATGCGATCTGATCCCTTCTCCGGCAAATCGTTCACGTTCCCAACCTCTAAAAATAGTTTTACCCATTTCTTAACGAAACTTTCGAACTTTTTTTATATATTTCGCAGCTGATTTATATTTTAACTTCTGTCCTTTAGAGTGGTGAACAAGAAATACTGCTTCGTATCGTTTAAAATAATTTTCACTCATTGTAAAAATAAACAAAACACTACTATCAACAATGCTGAATACCACTAGAAGTTACATTGCGCATTAGGGAATGAGTCAAAGATTACGACAAAAAAAAATAGATGGTGCTGTGGCGCATTTTTTTGAATAATGGCGGTCACGTTCTTGTTAAACAGACTAAAGTAATATCTAAACGAATTGCAAAATCAATCACCAAGTGTAGTAAAACGAAAAGAAAGGCAATACGTCCTAGTATAATATAATAATGTGCTAGACATTCAAATATGTTCCACATCTAGAATTCTTTTATGTAGATTTTGGACAAAATCATTTCTTTTTTGGTTGTGGTCATCTTACTGCTTTAGATACAATATTTACTGTTGAATATTTCAAGATATCTACAATACTCCTTCTTTCTACTGTACTGAATGTTGTGGCTTTATGCCCCACATACTGTGAACAACACTTTGTGTATTCCGTAAATTGTTGTTCCCATTTTGGGTGTTCTTTGTGTCTATTTCATATTTGTTTGTAAAATCCCCTGTGACACAGGAATGTTCCTAGTGTGGAAAATATCTTAAAAAAATGTAACTTGTTCCAAAGCATTTTCCACTTCATTACTTTATCTGAATGTAAAATTTTTGCATGCATAACAACAGTTGAATAAAAATCTACACCAAAAATTCATGTTTAAATATTAAGAATCTCCATTTTAGTATTCCACAGACAGGTAGGTAGTAGTAACTAGTGGTTAAAGCCTAATAAATTCTCAGCTGTTTCCTATTGCATATAAGTAAATCACATTTTTTGGCAATCAAATGTCCACATTTTGCAAATAATAATTTATTAAGCCCCACTTGCTTAATGGGGGACAAGCCTATTGCGATTACACACGGGTTTACTCTATGCTTCCTCACTTGCACAATACCATGGGACAATCTGACGGAACTGAGAAGAGATTAAGCACAGGACCAATAGCTATACATGCTATCTGAGGCACTGGGCTTGAGATCACAACCCTCAAACTTCAGGTTGTTATTAAATATTTCAGTAACCAGAAAAGCACAACAAGACTTTTGACCCTACCTGGGAACTGAACCTGAGATTCTCTCTACTATTAAACAGTTTTAAATCCTAAAGTATAGATGTGGCGTGAGCCCGGCTAGTTAGAAATTTGGATCGGAATTGTACTGTACTGATATATTTCTAAAATTGAATACCAGTAAATTGATTTTTTCTTACCAACTTCTTGCTTGGTAACAGACCAGCTCCAATTATTAAATCCCCATTGCGAGTGTCCAAAATTTATGAGCTGTAATCTTCGATGCTCAGCGTCATCCTCATGATTTGTTGGCACCGTTTCTGACGCTGTTGAAGGTTCAGGCTGAAAGTACAAAAGGAGCTCTGAATTAAATAAAGGAGGTACTAGAATGGAAAGAATCTTTTTCTAATTAACAATTATCATAGTTTTCTAAAGCAGCCATACAATAGCAGGTTTAGCCTTCATTGTGCTAATGAGATTAACATTAATGTTGGTATAATGCAGATTTACAAAAAAAAACCATAACATTATATTAAGATTATTCATTTATTTTTGTATAGTGATAGTTTAATAATACAGAATATCACCACCCATATTCATCCGATGAGTTTGGTAAGAGCATTAAGGGAGCAAACTGTACAGGGCAACAACACTGGAAGGAACGAAAACTTGAAACAAACCTAATAGTCAACCAAAACGGAGCACATACTTCTGGAGTGTTAAAGTTTGTCGATTGTTTATTTTTATTTTGTATGTCTAAAAATAGAATTAATTATATTTTGATGCTGCATATTTAATTCTTCTAGGTATAGTAATTATGGACAAACATAGTCACTAAAGTAGATTTTAGATACTAAAATAAACCTCAAGAAAATCAGGTCCTAAGTCACTATCAGTGTAATAAATACATTCAGCACCTTATATTATTCTTTAAAAGCATTTTAAGGACACTTATGTACGTATAGCACATATAGGTACGGAAATAATAATCTCTAAAGGTAAGAACATTCTCATAACTTAAACTTAGTAAACTGATAGTTAATTGGTTACTTTCTCTAACCTGAACACCATATTGTTGTCGGTACTTTTCAAGATTTATATTATTGTATTAGGTTTTACCTATCACGGTATTTATATCATAGTACTTTAATAATATACGGAAAAACTACAAGTATTTACCATTTTAATGCCGCAATTCACCACAGGGAATCCAGGCTTCCTCTGCATTCTAATAAAAGTACAGGTACCGGCTATGTAAACTCATCAAAATATCATATAATTCTCTTCAAGCTTCCTGTTTGCAAATATTTTACACACATATTAATAGCTATATCGCTTAAAGAAGAGCTTCCCAAGCTGTGCTTAGTAGTAAATCACCAGTGTCTCCCCAACAAAACAAGTACTGACATTTTGCGCGGAAGTTCCCATTTCCGTTCCGTTCTTTTCCCTCCTTCGAAAAGTTACGGTTAACCAAGGTCATTTATACAAAGTTCGGTTTTTTGTTTTTTCTAGTACGTTTAAAATATCATGTTTTTTAGAATATTAATAAAATATATAGATTGGATTGATTAAATAATAAACATTTTTAATGCTTCGCTTTTAAGGAATAGTTATTTAGTTAAACGTATTAGTTTGAAATTAAAGTACTTTCATACTTTTAATAAATAACATAATAATAAAAAAAACATAAAAGTAAATATATATATACATATATATATATATTATTCATATAATAGTAACAGATAAAAATTAATCTAAATATCTTTTGTTGGTTTAGCTATTACTTAATAATCAACAAAAAACGGTTAACGGTTAAAATAAATCAACTAATGTTTTAACGCTGTAAGTCCCTATTAATCAATATTTATTTAGTTTTAGTTGACTGCAACTGGACAGCTGTCGTCTACACTAAAAATATACAATACCACTGACGTTTTTACTCAACTCTCATTTTATGTGTGTCTCGGTGTAATATCATGTACTGAGAATTTGCGATTATTTTTGCACAACTTACACTAGTAAATAATTTAAAAAGTATTTATTTGACAAGGTCAAAATGTCTGAATTACTAGAAATAGACGGAAGTATATTAGAAGGGGTAAGTCTGACAATATTAATTATTTTAATATTTATTTGCGTATCAGTTGAAATTAGCGATAAAATTAATAATATTATTTGCAGGGTGGTCAGATATTACGTATCTCTATCTCTTTAAGTGCTATATTATATGTGCCAATTCGAATAATCAATATACGGGCGAATCGGGGTAAACCTGGACTCGCAGCACAGCATCTTGTGGGTAATTATTGTGCAAACTTTTATTTATGTTATGAAATTTCATTAACTCCATTTTTATGTAACTTTACACTGTGATAAATAATTATTTTTACGTTCTAAACACATTTTAAACTATCAATCTTTATGATATTATGTCTATTTATCATGAGCATCAGCCTTTCGCAGGCCAGATCTGGACATAGGCATCTCCTATTACAGTAATAGTTTATTACAGATATTGAAAAACTACTTTATTACTACTGTTTAATAAAAAAATATTTATTTATATGAGTGTGTGACCAAAGTGGTTTTTCAAGTGAAACGAAAACTTTCCTAAACAATTGTGTATTTTTATATATTTATTTTGCATATACATACAGGCGGTTAAATAGTGTTGAATACAAAAAAAGACCATTAAAGTAATCATCAAGTCATCATTAAAGTATGTAAAAATATATTATATTGTAAATATGTTGTATCATATAAGTGCTACCATACTTATAAGGAAATTTAAATAACAGAGGTTAAAAATATATAACTAAAATACAGGAATGAAAATTTAAGCCAAATTAAATACAATTATATAATTCACAATGTTTCTATGAGTCGCTCAACTGTAAATAGCAGTATCGACATTAAACAACGCTGTCACAATGAGCCCGTGAACTTTACATTCTTATTACTTATCAGAATCACTCGTTTTTAAACAAACTGCAAAAAAGGAGGTGATTGTTTGTATCACTGTGTGTATTTTCTTTTTTTTGTGTATACTTGATTAATCTGTCAATTGTGGACCGATTCTGTTTTTTTTTTCAGTTCAGTTAGCTTTGAACCTGGCAGTGTATACCACTTTTTGAAGAAATGTGTACTTTGGTACCATTCTCGTGAACTTCACACTACCCTTACATATCTAAAGGACATACACTATGTAGTCCACACGGTGGTACATATACAATACTAGTGATGTGTTTTGAAAGATTTTGTTGTATTACTGTTGGTAGTTGTATTCGTTAAATAAGTCACGTAAATAATCGTTGAATCATTAAATTAAGCCCTTAGAGTAAGCCTCTGCAGTCGTCTTGATTATGATGACAACTGTGAAACGCCGTTAACATCATTATATATAAATACGAGACTAAGCAATTAACACATCAATCAAACAATTTCTAAAAAAATATCTCACGACCAACAATATTATTATTACAAAATTCATCATAAGCACGTCTACAAGGACACAAGAGCATAAATCATGCAACAATTTACGGCAGCTAACGACAACCTACCTATTGCATTCGATTCAGCCTAGTAAAAGTAGCAACAGTCAACGTGTGATGTTACCACGTCGCGTATACAAATGATCTCCGAGTTCATCAAACACTGCATTATGGCAACAGTAACGTATATCAACATACATAGGTCATGCATATTTCAACAACTAATAAAGTTCATTGAACATTATGTTTTTTATAGGTATAAAACTCGTTGCTGATATGTGTGGAGCTAAGATAAAGGGTGCGCACATGGGCTCTATGGAAATTACCTTTGTTCCGGGTCGCAGAATTCGAAAAGGACACTATGTGGCAGATACTCGCACTGCAGGGTAACACATGTTTTTTAAACTACTTAACATTGACCAGATACTTACATATATGTGTAGATAATTTCTCTTTCTTATGCCTCCTCTATACTAGTCGCGAAGTTGGACGAAGTTTCTCAGCGAAGTACTCTAGAAAGTCACGATTCGTCTAACATCGTCCAACTTCGCGAGTAGTGTAGAGGGAGCATTACAGTTATAAGTAATGTTTCAAGGAAATATTGAATATCTATGTTTTGTTTTGCTTTTCAGTGGGTCATTAGGGTCATTTTATATCTGCTACTGTACTGTGTATTTTTTTTATATTTGAAAATCAAAACAAATAATGAGTTTGACATACTTTTACATACTTTGACAAAGATGACGAAATAGATATAAGAAATAGAAATAAATTAACGAAAGTAACAAAGTTGGACTAAATATGTGACGATAAATATATGAACAACAATGGACAAGTATTCCTTCATTTCATTCACTGTGGTGACGAATTAAGAATACAGAATGTCACCACGCCTGTACCTCCCGTGTCTGTCGTAAGAGGCGACAAAGGAGCAAATTATGCAGGTCATCATCACTGCAAGGTGAAGGAAAACTAAAAATAATATAAACCAACCCCGTTGGATAACGTGGTGTAGTAGGCCAAAAACTCTTGTCTAAGTAGTGGCCTATGTCCAGCAGTGGGCTGTTGATGTGATGATTGTAACTTTATTAGGAAATTTTACCAACTATCAATGTGAATACGTCATAGATGATTTATATATCCTTATTTATTTCAACTAGTTCAATCAGCCTCCTTCTCCAAGTTGCTCTTCCATGTGCACTGTTAGCTGAT
Organism: Hypercompe scribonia; assembly: GCA_949316085.1. Lineage (NCBI taxonomy): Eukaryota > Metazoa > Arthropoda > Insecta > Lepidoptera > Erebidae > Hypercompe > Hypercompe scribonia. The sequence goes on from OX438982.1 coordinate 2,887,206, forward strand.
GGACCAATCACCCTGGATCTCAAGGGAGGCACTAATGCTGAGATGGCCCCCCAGATTGACTATTTCACTGGAGTGTTCATGACAACTCTAATGAAGTTTGGTGTTGATGTGGACGTGAAAGTCCATAGGCGTGGGTGAGTTATTTGTCATTCAAAAAACCCAAAACAAAGTTCTCGAGCTTTATTACTATTGGATTTAAAGTAAAATGAGCATAATTTGAATAAAGCGAGAGTCGCTTTTTATTTAACTGTTTCTAGAGAGTTAGCATTTTGTACACAATTATTGATTTAAAGTGTCGTTTAGCATTTATAAACTAACTTCCTGAGCATGTTCTTTGTTTGCCCAGATATTTTCCAAAAGGCGGTGGTCACGTCACCGTCCAGGTGGAGCCTGTGCAGAAATTCCGTGCCATCAAGCTAACAGAACGAGGAAAAATTGCCAAAGTGTATGGCTGGAGCTTTGTGGCTGGAACTCTACCCTTAAAGGTAGTTTCTAAATGCCTGATTAGAGACGCACTAAGTTTCTAGTATAATAGTACGGGTCTTCGCTGGTGGAGCCAGGGGACTAGGGTGGGGCACGCGAGTCGCCGCCCTGACATCGGAATGTCAGCAGTTGATATCAGTACAATAGCCATTATTCTCCCTAGGCGCGCGCGATAGTTAATTTGTTTCTTTTCTCCCGTCATTCGGTGGCCCGTGTTAAAATAGCGAAATTCTTTTGGGTGTCGTAATAGTATCCACGTTGGAAGTTTCTAATACAGTGGACCTCCGGTAATTCGACAAACGTTTTGCAGGGCAGTGTCGGACTATCGAATTTGTCGGATTATAGAGTACTGCCTAAGACCCCCTATAGCCCGGATTTTTTTACAAAAGAGTACCTTGTAATCCGACAAATTACAGACAAATCATAACATTGTATATGTTGTTGTCTTCTGGGCTTGTGACGACATTACTAGGTACGTATAAGTAATACACAATGAATAAACAGCAAACAAACGCACACTAAGCTGCACCGCTATCACACGTAGTAAAATTCAAACTAAGCAATCGGAATTGAAACAATACCTACGCGTCGAGCACAATTTGTAACCTGTTCAATCATGCTCGATCTACATTAGCGAAAATTGTTTGATTGATGTCGTATTACAAGGAGGTCCGGATTAGACAGGGGCCAGATTACCGAGGGTCCACTGTATTTCAACTTGTTTTCTCGCGTTATTCGTGGTCTGCGTCGGGATAACACAAACGCCACTACGTTGGTATTGGTGGCTATGTGTGTAGTGGTTACCAGGAAGTTTTGGATTGCTCGAGTTAGATCGAAGTCCGTTAGCCATAGATTTATGCTAGACGTTAGTTACTTTTTGTCATCTGTCTAAACGACTTTGTACAAAAATGTGCTAAATAGCAACTTATGATTTTGGAGTACTCAATTAAATAATATATATTTTTATGTGTATTAGATTTAAGTTCGTAAGATAACATTTATAAAAAAACTAGGATGTTTACATTTGCCGAGATTTTTGTGGTGTTTTTTTTTAATGAAATGAACATTATTATTTGTAATATAGTCAAATACATTACAATATATATAATATACATAGTAACCTACTCAGATCCATCTTTCCCATTGGGCACAATGAGCACGTGGCCAGGGCCTCGCGATCGATACGGGCCCCTGTTCTTTGTCAATTCTGACGAAATAGTGCTAAATTATGGTCACGATGGCCCCATTATCCATTATGTGCCCAGGGCCTCTAAATACGTGAAAGACGACCGTGAACCTACTCAGTGACTACGTATCGGTAGTATATTGCAGAATATTTTGTACATCGTAAGTTTATTGGTATGACTTTCAGCTGGCGCACCAAATGGCGGATGGGGTGAAAGAGACAATATCGTCGGAACACGAAAGTATTGAAATCCAGGTCTATAAAGAGAACAATAAAACTGCGCCAGATAACTGCAGCGGCATTATGTGAGTTAAAATTAAACGTATAGCGTCACTTCATAGACAATAATAGAAGATAATTTAGCTCGGTGGTGCTTTGTTAAATTATATTTAAAAATTATATATTACAAAGACAATTATTATTTAACTACCAACTCTAACAGCGCGTGCGCTTATCTGTCAAATCAACTGATTAATATGTCAGTTTCCTGTCACGCGTTTCCGTTCTTTGCCGTCCGCGAAAGATGTAACATTTAAGAACGTTTAGTAAAAGTTATGGCCTGTGCACGTATACGCACAGCGTACCTATTAGTGTCCACTTTTCGCATGCTATAAAAAAAATCTATGTGTACTAGAATTAACTGTGTGACTGCAATTTTTCGCCTCCGACCACATCGGTAACCGAGATTTGCAACCAGTTGCCAAAGGAAAACAGATCACCTTTATACCTAACTATTGGTCAAAGACGATCGAACTTTCGTTTGTAACAACCGTTTTTACTCTTATTTTTAATATTTATTAATGGATAGGTTGCAAAAAAAAGGAAAATTTGTCGTTTTTAGGAACCGGTCGAGTTGAAAGATATTTTTTTCACTTTCGGCAACCGGTCGCCAGTGTGGTCGGAGGGGATTTTGCAAATTTTCGTCGATCAATAATGCGGTGGTGTGTGTGGTGTGTGTGTGTGTCAGCGTGGCGTGCGAGTCGGAGCGCTCGTGCGCGCTGGGCGCGGACGCGCTGGGCCGGCGCGGCGCGGCGCCCGCCGACGTGGGGCGGCGCGCCGGCCGCGAGCTGCGCCGCCTCGTCGCCAACGGCGCCTGCGTCGACCAGTTCACGCAGGTGCTCCACGCTTTATCTTACCTAGTATAAAGAAACTCTTCTTAATTTCTTGTACGATCTTTTTTCCCCTACCGTTTCGATGTTTCAAGGAAGGTTTATACAGGTGGGCCAAGAATTTGTTAACGTTTGAATCTAACATCCCGCACAAACAAATGTCGCGGGGGAGGCGGGGAGGGCTCGGACTATTAGCTCGTTTCTCGGCAACTTTGTCGCAATGGATCGCTTCACGGGCCGCAGCGCACTTACCGTCTAAAACAATTTTATTTAAACAACAGTTCGCTTATTACTGTAAGGCGTTTATTTCGCGTTGAATACGGTTAACAGGACTTAAATCAGTGTCCGAGAGCTCCTTTAATAAAGAAATGGGTGAAGAAGTTCGAAGAGACGGGATCTACGTTAAATGTGAAGCAAACTGAAGCCTCGGTATTCTCAGACCGAAGAGAACGTGCAGCAAGTTTCTGCTTCTGTTCGACGTGATCCAGATTTATCGACGCGAACGTTCGGCTGAATTTGGGTTATCTCGCACATTATTACACCATATTTTGAAATTACATCTATATAAGATCCAGATAGTGCAAGAACCTAATAATATAAATTTGCGCAAGTCGTACGCGGAAACAATGTTAGAACGATTCAGTAATTTTGACATCATCTTATTTTCTGACGAAGTCCATTTTCACCTCAACGGACATCTGAACAAACAGAATTGCAGAGTAGCGGAGCAGCGAAAATACCAAAGCTAAACACGAGAGGCCACTTCTCTCTCTGAAGGTAACTGTATAGGCTGCAATTTCAGGAAAAGAAATCATTGGACCCTACGTTTTCGAAGATTCTCGCGGCCATTCAGTTACTGTTAATTCTGCTGTATATGTGAAAATGTTACTGGAGTTCTTGGGACCGATGTTACTGGAATTTGCTGGTTACAATCGTAACACATGGTTTCAACAAGATAGAGCATCTTGTAACACATCCAACCACCTAGCCACCCTGAAGCCCAGATCTATCCTCAGCAGACTTCTTTTTATGGGGTTATTCGAAGAATAGTGTCTACACCAATAAACCAAATATCAACTGAAAGAAAAATCAACAAAAAGAAGTTGGCGAGCTCACGGTCTCTTTTATACGATTTTTTCAAATGTTAACTAATTCGTGGCCCACCCTGATAAATAGAACATACATATAAAAAAGTCAATGTGGAGTTTGTGTCAAGTTTTTCTTCTAATATATGCGTTATATTGGTATGATATTTTTACTACCTCAGACGGTCGACTGCCTCGGTGGTAAAGTAGTAGCGTAGGTGTACTGAAATCTCGACTTCAATTCACGGGTTGAACTGAATGTTTGTATAATATTCAAATGTTTTTTTCTCAGAGTTTGAGTGTTTTCTGTGTATGTTCATATGTACAAAAAAGGTATATACGTATTCTATCGTCCTTTCTACCTATTTATGGCACGAGCTCTGCTTAGTTTAAAACTAGATGGCGTCATCAACAATTCGAAAATATTATCCTGAAGACTATACCGCTCAAACTCAATCCTTGTTATTATTTCAGGACCAAATGATAATATACATGGCTCTAGCGGACGGCGAGTCTGTTGTTAAGTGCGCTGACGTCACCCTCCACACACAGACCGCCATGCACATCGCACAAATGATCTGTCAGGTAACGTACACTAATTAATATTATCTAAAATATTTACTTTTTAAAATCTTCAGGCTAAGTTCAAATGACTGCACGGGATTAGATCTATACACTCGTTTCGACTTGTTCATTTGATGAGCTTGGTTTGAGACGGACTGATACTGTGTCTATCGATCTGTTAATCGATAATCGAGATGTCATTCGGAATCGAGATGCGACTGACAGCCTAAAGTAATTGTCGCGTAGTCTCAGATCGTAATCGAACAGTCTTTTACATAAAATAGGATGCCCAGTATCGTCTTTGTGTTTTTCTTCAACTTCTCAAGTATACCGAATAAATCACATAAATAAATAGCCTCCTTCACGCTGGTTCTCTATCAAAGTCGTTGCCAGATTGCCACGCGTACACATGTTCTCATGTGTATACCACTTACGCGCGGTCATGTGAATGTAGCCTTATTTTAAACTGTTAATAGGGTTTTTTTTCTATATGAAGAGCCTACCAAAGTGACTCTACTCTGCCTGATGGAAAGCATGAATAGAATCCAAGTTGTGATCACCATACTCATTGTAAATGCAAACAATGCTGTATGGTGACCCACACCATGGCGGCCTAAAGAGATGCTTTTTCACGCCACGCTTTGGGACGTAAAAGGCATGACAGTCGTCGTGGCGGTGTAAGTTCACACAGTTATCACGATAACTGTCACCCCTGCATCAATGGATACTTACTTGATATTAAAAAAAAAATGTAAAAACATTTGACACTCATTAAGCTTACTTTCGCAGGCAAAGTTCGAAACTCACGATGACCCAAATAGAAATTGGGAAGGCGAACAAAATATAATAAATTGTGTTGGCATTGGGTACATCAACAAGCACTTCCCGAGCCAGTACTGGGAGGAGAGGGCGCGACAGACCTAACTACCCTCGCTGTGAAGTACCACATATTGATCTATATCGTTCGGTGTTACCCATTAAATTATTACAAACATATTTACAACATAACTTTTTGCAAATCGTGATATTAAGATTAAAAAAAAAAATTAAAAACTAGTAATGAGTGATATTTTACATACGTATGCTCACGCTAAATATCCACCAAGAGGTAGACAGAGGCTTAAAACTCCATAACTTGCTGGCTATATTTTATTGTCTTTTGCGTAGCGTACGTACGTACGTGCCATAAGCCAGGTAAAGGATGGTTTGTGAAGTGCAAACAGTAGCTGTTCAATCGCATTCTAGTCACTAGAGCTGCAACTGTAGTCTAGAGCCAATCGAGTATAAAAATTACGTCAGCATTTTTTTCTACAATTTATTTAAAAAAAAAAATCTATTTCTTAAGCATTAGGTCCTACACTGGAGTTAAAGTAACCCTGTGGCCATAACTCGACATTATATGTATACATAATATTAAATGTTTGTATATATGATTAACCCATTACTTCCCAACCATCGAAAAATTTAGAATTTTCTGAATCACAAAATATATTTATTAATGCAGTAAGAAAAAATAATGTAAAGCAAAAAAACAAAAAAAATATTTATTCAAGGGTCACCCTTAGCCTGTCCTATATATATGACATTGGTTTAGGAAAAAATACATTATTACGACTTTATTGGATTACATTCTATTTCACGATTAGTAAAGATTTCCCAACAGTTTTAGGTAATTTGGAATATATAATTACTTTTATTTATATAGCTATAATTAGCTATATAAAACAAACAACACTGCCACTGTTACTGGCTACGAAATATATAAACTTTGAAATTATATATCTAAATAATGTCACTGTATTTTTATCAATTTTTTTTTATTCTATAATTACACTGATAGACAAAAATGACCTTAATGAAAGTTAAATTATTTTGAATGGGATATTTTGTATCTACAACTAGCCTGTAAATAATCTGCATTTTTAAAAAGTTTCAGTCACTTTCAGTTTTCTTGCAACTGCAATGCACTTTTTTTTCAAGTAAATATGGTTGAAAATTGAATTTAATTAAGAAAAACAACTGACATTTCACTTTTATTCAGGATTTTCGGGCATATTTAGCGTCAGGTACATCTCTTTTGAGTGTCCAACAGTAATTAGCCAACATGGTCGGACTCCACTTGCCTTGGTTCCGTTTTTCCATGTTGGATATATCCTGATGAAATCGCTCGCCGTGTTCATCGCTAACGGCTCCCAAATTTTGAGGAAAAAAATCCAAATGAGAGTGTAAGAAGTGTATGTTGAGCGACATATTGCATCCCATATTCTTGTAAGCCGATAAGAGGTTGTTGACCAACTCTTCATAGTTTTCGGCCTTGTGATTTCCAAGAAAATTACAAACAATATTTCAAAAACATGTCCATGCAGATTTTTCGATTGGATTAAGTTTTTGTTCAAATTCTTTATCAGACAGTAGATCCCTAATTTGTGGTCCTACAAAAACTCCCTCTTTTATTTTAGCATCGCTGATTTTTGGGAATTTCTGTTTCAAGTAACAAAAACCATCTCCATTTCTGTCCATAGCTTTGACAAAGTTTTTTATAAGTCCGAGTTTGATGTGCAATGGAGGTAGCAATACATCTTCATGATTTATTAATTGTAAATTGTACATTAGGATAGTTCACGGTGTGTCTAGATGTGTGATTAATACCTTTGATAGAAGTTTGGCAGAAATAACAATCTGATACATGGTCTTTCTGTTCAGACCATATTATCGGAACTGCAAACGGCCTATGACGAGATCCTTTAGCCCATGATGTTAATAAACTAACACTGTGCACAACAAACACTAGGAGTCCAGGTTTTGTCCAAACTTCGCACCGGAAAGCCAAAATAATTAAAATAACAGTTTTTAACTAATGGTGTCAAATTACGACGTTGACTTTTAATAGTAAGTTGACCGCAAATGTAACAAAAGTTATCGGGATGGTTTACACACACTCTGGTCATCTTATTACGATGTACAGAAACGATAATCACATAGAAAACAGTTTTAATTTCAATAATTTAATATTAATTTATCGGAAATATACGTCGGTAAGCAAAATTCGCGTAATCAATTTAGTTTATGTTTAACGAAAACTGAGGGTGATTGAACAAAACTAAGTATGAGAGTTATATGCGGGTTGGTAGTAGTGTTTAAAAAACCGACTTGATTTTGTTTTACAAAAATACTGTTTACCAGTGTTATTATTTAAATTTAAGCTATTTTTAGAAAAAAAATTAGCAATCCGGTGTCCTAAAAATATGACAGTGGGAAGTAATGGGTTTATATAAATTGTTAAGTAGACTAATTATATTGCATTTATAAAAAGACTTTGACAATCTTAATACGTCTAAAGCACTGTTTCCCATTTAGTGGTACGCGTACCCCCAGGGGTACGTGAGATTGCATCAAGGGGTCCGCGAGCAATCTCTTAATTAAAATATTTAATCCTTAAACTCAATACCTAATGATTATTTAATCCTTTTCTCCCGACTCCTTAAAGTTATTTGAGGTCGAGTCATTTTCTTAATGTTAAATTAAATGTCACTTTTTACATAAGTGTTCTTAGAAACCTATTTTCAATAAACGCATTTTACTTTGACTTTGACTGAGGGGTACGCAAGTTCGATTTCTTTCTTGAAGTGGTACGTACAAAAAAACTAATCGGGATCCACTGGTCTAAAGTATTTGACTTTTATTTACAGTTTTTCGTAATTTCCTACACAATGCAACGTTTTGGTGTATTACGAAGGGTCGAATAATTTATCGCATCGTATAAGGTTGACTGTTGATCGAGTGTTTTATAATCTTTGACTACTTGAGTGGTAGTGTGCAGTGGCATATGCTTCCTGAGATCACGGGTTCGATTCCTGAGCTAGACTAAATATTTGTATGATCTACAAATATTTGTTTCGAGGTTTGGGTATTTTTTATGTATAATATGTATGTATTTATTAAAACAAAATTTAAAACTAGATGGCGTTGTGTGCATGTGTTAGAATATTATTATTAATTATGCACTCATTTTATGTTTAAAGAAGTATTTTTTATGAAATGAGGGTAGAGTTAAAAAATGTTTGTAAAAATCGTGATTTTTTCTTGAAGGTTATTTAGGGAACCGAAATGCGCTATAGTGAAGACCACGTTAGGTGCACGTAGTGTAGGGCTCCCTGCGGCACAATAGACCGATAATTTGAAGAAGGTGACTGGCAGTAGATGGACGCGGACTGCCCAAGACCGGGGTAGTTGGCGTTACTTGGGGGAGGCCTTCGTTCAGTAGTAGACAAGAGGTTTATTTGAAAATTATATGTAATTACGGCTTGAGCTTTACGTAATTGGGAATAAAATTATAGCCGCGCAAAATGTCAACATTAAAAACGCCTCTTTCTACCTCTTCACATACCAGACGTGAGTGTATGTTCAAATCTCTCAAAGTCTCACTTTCGTTCAGCAGTGGACGGTGAGATTGATTGGATGAGCGGTGGTGGTCACTTGCCATCAGGTGACCTCAGTGCCCCGTCCTCTCACACGCTTAATCTCATCGGAGACTTCTACCAATGTTAATCGAGATAAAATTGTAGGATTATAAAACTATTTTTTCGGTCTTGTGATTTTGGACGCCTTAAAAAATGATATGAGCTATGTGTGCCCAGGTACAGGGTTTGTATTATGTTGTCATAATATAAGAATTATATTATATAAAATAAATGTTATAGTAAGACTTATTATGAAATAAGACTGCTGAATTAGGTGTTAGGGGTTAGTTCTATCATGAATAATTCCAATTCTCAGTTCAGTAAGTACTTACTTTTATTCCACTTTTAACACTTGCATCGGCCAACTAGCATAGTTTCCATTAGACGTCTTACCACCTCGATGGTTATCCAACGACTAACTCGGTTCCCGACTCAATAATCAAAACGCTATTTCAACCCCACCACTCTCAATCCTTTCACCGAAAGTTGCCACAAAAGACTGACGGGGTCGAGTAGTGTTGCCATTTAAGAAAAATAAGACTACCCTCCATAAAACCATTACAGTTCTAAATACATAAAATCACGCCTATTCACTAGAGGAGTGGACAGAGGCATATAAAACGCCCACTTTTCGACAGTGTTTTGGTCCCAGTAAGTGGCGGGCCTTTTGCTGCTAATCGGGGTTTTTTGTTTGCCAAAGCCTCGTCTGTCAATCAGCAAGTACACCACTTGCAGGAAAGGTTGGCTTGGGCCCTAAATTCTTGGTGGGAACCCTATGCACCCTCGTCTTTGTCAATTTATTTACAGAAAGGTCGATGTGAAGTCAGCACTTTCTCCATATCTGATACAGCCTTCTGATCCAAGTCAGAACCCGTACTAAAGTGAAGGCTGCTGATAAACACGATTGGTCTAGTGGTTTGAGCGGTCGCCACGCCGCTCTCCACTTCGCTGAGTGTTGTGGGTTCAAATCCTACATGGGACAACACTTTGTGTGAAACAACAAATTGTTGTTTTGAGTCTGAGTGGTCTTCGTGACCGTTTCTTGCATGTTTGTAAAGTCCACTGCGACACAGGATTTATTCCCAAGGCGGGCGTTGTCTTTAAAAAAATAAAAAATAAACATATGTTATAGAAACCCACACACAGATCAAGTGGTCATGTTCATCTCGTAATTATTGGATGGGAATCAAAGCCACAACTTCTGACCTATTATGTGTCGAACTCTATTTGAAATCCTCATTAGTATTCATATATCATTTGTACTAAACTACTATTGTATGTTTATGTTCGTTAAAAACGAATAAATATGTATTGTGTAGTAAATTAAGCGAAACCGCACCCTAATGACAATAATTTTGGATTAAAAATATAAAATATTGCTTGTATAAGTTTATTCTTTGGAATTATTCTATGCTGGGGCGGTTATGAATTATGTATAAGAGCTATGTAAATAATCCAAAATATGATAGCACTTTGTCTGTCATTTACTAGTACATAAGAACTTTATTCATATTGGTATATAAGTATCACTTTTCCTAAACACTAGCTTGAGCCCCGTGTTGTTACTCGCGGGTGTACAAACACAAGTTGTAGTTTTTTCAATAGTATTTAATATTTCCATCAGGCAGAATTAGAGTCACTTTGGTAGGATTCTTATTAAAAAAAAAATTCAATATAGCAAGCAATCCCAAAAATGTTCTTCTCCTAGCCGATTTTGGTCACGGCAGTCTCAACAGAGACCAGCCACTATGCAGGAGATACAGTGCACGAGTGCGTGATCAAACACAAGTGCACTCTCTGTTCCCTCACTCTCACGATCCGATGGGACGGCTATCCAACATGACCGGGAAGAGATCAGGCGTAGGACCGACGCTTTACCTGCTCTCCAACGCACGAGGGTTAAGACCCCGACTTCAAGACTTCAGCCTGTTATTAAGCATAAAATATGTAATCAGAAAAACTCAATAAGACTTATCTGATCCGACCCGGGAGTCGAACCCGAGACCTCTTGATCAGCAGTTGCATACGCTAACCGCTAGACCAACGAGGACATTCTGATATATCGGTGTCGGCTGGTCTATTTTGGTTATGCTTCGAACATGCTGTATCAACGAACACTTGAGCTCTGCCAATCTGATTTATGAACAAGGTGCCCCGAGTAGACTTATTTGTAGTTAAGTATTATTCGTGAATATCTTTTTTCTTTTTTTTTTATATTAAGAGCCTGCCAAAGTGACTACTCTGCCTGATGGAAAGCATGAATAGAATCCAAGAGTTGTGGTCACCATACTCATTGCAAATGCAGACAATGCAGTATGGTGACCCACACTATGGCGGCCTTGTGAGATACTTTTCACACCCCGCTTGGGGACGTAAAAGGCATGACAGTCATCGTGACAGTGTAAGACTTACGCGGTTACCACGATAACTATCACCCCTGCATCAATGGGCCTCCGGTCGGTGTTGTACAGTGGGAACCAAACCAATGTTCTAAATATTATAATAACTCAAAAATAAGATGTTTACTTGAATATTTAAGGCTAAGCTTCTGAAATAAATTCGTCCAGCGTATTAAAATTGTAGCTGTGGCCGTACAATCTAAACTGCGTCTTATTAGTACGAGTGAAGACGCAATATACAGTGATTGCAACCGATCTAGCAACACAGTTATGGCGATTAGAAACCCCTTTTTGTAGAGAACTGTATGCTTTAATAATGTTTATGTGTATGAGCAAATGTGCAATATGGATTTGTTTGCATCTTACATAGTTCTAAGATTAAATTCACGTTGTCAAAATAGTCATTTTAAGGACTATTTACGGGTTTTCGGTGTAATTTTGACACGATATTAGTTTATTGTAATGAAACTTCTGGAAACAGTAGTTTAATTCTAGGAGCGGACCGTGATTTTGGGCACTCCGATGTAACTTGGCATCTCCAAGTAAAAATACTTACGTAATATATAAAGATAATGATTAATTATAAATGTATTCATTACAATACATATTGTCAAGTGTCTTGTATCCAATGGACTACAGCGTAATATTGTCTAGTGTCTTGTATTTACGGAACTCTGGGAAATACCTAAAAAGGTATTAGGAGATCCGGTCGTGATTTACGCTGTGTGGATATGTGATATGAACTGTAGTCGGTTCCATTTTAACAAATAAATGTGTAAGAATTATTGTGAAATAAAATATAATGTGTCAATTTGTTTTATTTTCGGTCTTATACTCCCTACCCACTCCTATAGTTGTGTGGACACCGACGTCTCTTCTCTTGTAGTTAATTCAAATTAGTGCCATGTTCAAAGGGTCAACTGCGAGTTTATTTTACACTTACTCGATCGGCCGGGTAAGCGTGTTCGGTGTTGCGATTGGATCGCGCTAAGAGCTTGTCCAGAAAGGGCGAATTCGCCGCGATTCTCTCGCGCGTATTACGCGCGACCGTTGCGTCCACAAGGTGCGTACCAACGCGCGAGATTTTGGGGAGGAATTCAGTACGAAACATGGAGTTGAACGAAGCGGTTGAAGGGTTCGCGCGTCAACTGGACACAACAAGGCGTCCCTAGTATCTCGACTCGCGCGCAATACGCGCGAATAAAGCGCGAGTCGGAGAGTCTGGCGTAGTGCACGCGATTTACGCGCGTATTTTGAATTCGCGCGATGCTTGTGGACGCGATGTATTGATGTCTAGTATCTCAACTACGCGCGTATGAATTCGCGCGAAACGATTCGTGGCGAATTCGCCCCTTCTGGACAAGCTCTAAACCTCCACCAAACACAACGTCAAACGGGTTCGCTGCCAAGAGCGAGTTGATGAGAAACAAACTCGCACTACGGTCCGATGACCCCGTGTAATGGTTTTATCTTTTAGATTAATCTTCAAATTATTCACGAATAGATTTTTTTTGAGTATCAGTTGCATCTTCTATTTGCTTTATGCCATCTAAGTAGTTCATAAATGATCCAAATTATGCGTATACTGATACCGAAAATATTGGGTTCTTCCAATTTTGTAATTAGGAGAACAACATGTACAATTCCATCATTTGTTTACGGAACTTAGAAGTGATGAAGAAAAATTTTTTACCCTACATTTTCAAAGATCAGTCGACAAATGGTCAGATTCAGAACAGAGGTCAGAAGAGAAGGAAGGGGGAGATCGGAGAGCTGTCGACTGCTCTATCGCAGTGGGTGTATGCTTCGCGACCGCTCGCGATCGGTCGACGGCACGATGGAATTTCGTCATGCAGTTGACGGCTTGAAGCGGTCGCGACTGCTTGAGCAGTCGTGTGTACGGCAGCGAATGAATGACTATAGTTCATCGCGCGGTCGCAGCTTCAAGCAGTCGGTCTCAACTGCTTGAAGCAGTCCGTGTACGGCTGGCCTTAGCCTAAGAGTATTGAATTAATTGACTAGGAGAGTCACATGTTATAAATAAAATCCAACAATTTATGGGATCCATTTTATTAATACAACGGCATATCGCCACGTCACCACGCAATTAGACACACTTATAACGTTCTCATATGTTTCTATTTCATAACTGAATAATTATTTCAGGGGTAGTTAGTAAGTACCGCAGACTGAAATGTATTATAATATACAGAAGATGTGCTCATATCAAGTATCATCAATGTTGAATAAAAACTCCTGTTTTAACACAAACCATATTTTTAATCAAAAAGCATTAATATCTAAACATATGGATAGAACATCAGAATTTATTCAGACAAACAGAATCAGAGAAAGTGATACAAAATTGTTAAGAAATCACAAAAAAAGGAATTGAAATTGTAACATATTATGTCTAACGATCCTGTAATATGAGTACATCTTTCTATAATATGCTGTAGTCCTTACAAATATAAAAAAAATGGATTCTGTAATACACAAAAATAATGAAAAGCTCGTAGCGACATTAGGAATTAGACTAAGGAGATTTGATAGTTGACAACATAGATTCTAGCAGAACATTTACAAACATTAAACAATTGTCGAATATAAAAATATATACACCAATTATGTATAGAGCGACACTGATTATTTTAAAAGACTTTGTAAGTTTTTGAAGTGAAAACTTCTTTAGGCGCGTTGAGCGTTTTGGTAGAGGGTAAAATCCTCGGTTCGCGTCACCGACATGCTAATGATAATAGTATATCTATAGCTATGGAGAATATGATATTATATATTATATATGAAATTTATTATTATTATATATTATATATGATATTATATATTATATATAGCTATATATGAAACATAAAAATTTCATATAATTTTTGCATATAGTTTTAATTACTCTCAACTTAATAGTTCCGTTTTCACTTCTATCGGCAGTCCCACGACTGCTATTGATTTTTTTTTTCAGCGACTTCATGATTACGGTGACCGCGTTCGGTGCTGTGATTGGTGAAGAGAGTGATTCGGACTAATCACAACGCCAACCCGATCACCGTAATCATTCATGAAAAATAAACTTGCACTACGCCTTCAAATATTTCATTTGTCTATTCGAATATATGACACCTACGCATAGTGTATCGACTAACATTTTTATGTTTCTTTTTTTTTTTGATCAATTGTAGACCTTATTTATCGATTTAGATCACAAAACTTAAACCTTTCAGGTCTTTTGCTTAGTTGTAAAGATGTACTATAATTATAATTTACCAGTTAGGATAGAGTAAAAATAACGTAAAAACAAAAAAAATGACATGCAGTTTATTATGTTGACAGTTGAGTGCAACTGTTTCAAATTACAAATTGAAGACATTTAAACTGCAATATATTCCTAAGCTTTGTGCTCTCAACTGTGGACGTTATGTGTGAAAGGGTAAATGTAATCCCAAAATAAGATATATTTAAATAACAATACTTGAAACAAGCAAATATTCGCCTGTAAAATTACAATTTCTGAAGTGATTCACTTGAATACGCGAATCATTGTAATGCCTACATAAATAAACATTACATTACATTTAAAGTGACTTTAAGTGTCCCTCAATAACAAGCATTGGACTTTCGTAACTCGATGAATGATAACAAAAGAACGGATACCCTGTCTAAATCATGTGCACATCCCTAATCACAATGCAGCTAAACTCTTCAACAATCAAATTGAACTATATATGGTGTAGACATCTAGCGCTACTAATTGCTAGAAATTAGATAAGGTTAGGAATGTTTGATTCAATAGGGAGCAAACGAGGTCACTCGTTCACTTGTAAGTGACTACCGCTCATGGGACACCTGCAGCCAAAGAGAAACAAGTGAGTCATCATCTTTAGAGTTGCTTCCTTCTGTAGTAGGAGCTGGCGCCTCATCACTCAACTCATGGAAAGTCACAAAAGAATTACACCGGGTACTTTTGTCTAAGGGTCGATTTATACTAGCACAGAGTCGAAGTGCATCGAAGCGTCTATCCAAAACTGAACATAACAAATTCAACCTTAACTCCACAGCGTAACGCACACAATACTTCGGAGATTTTAAAAAGACGCGCGCATTCGTCTGAATTCGCGCGTCTGCGCGCGAACAACGCTGATTGGTGCGCGCGAGTGCGCGCGCGTGCGCGCGCTTTCTCGTGTATCCACGCGCCTACTAGCGAACCAACGCGTCATCAGTCGGAAATTGGCCTGCTTCGGTGTTAATCACAATGGACTCGGACGAAAAACTAATTTACCTGGTGCAAAAATATGAATGCCTATTTAATCTAAAAGCTAAAAATTATAGTGACAAACATTCCAAAAATAATACTTGGGATTCTCTCGGACTCGCATTCGTGCGAATACGCGCGCGTTCTTGCGAATACGCGCGCATTCGTGCGGCTTCTTCGACTCTGTGCTAGTATAAATCGACCCTAATTGGGAAACATAAGTCTAGGTGCTTTGTATTTAAAAGGAAAATGTATCTAAGTATACCTCTATCCTAGATAATATTTTATAACCTATTCTTAGATTTAGCTTCAAAATATTAATATACCATGTTTTTTTAATCTGTGTCAAGTAAGCATATCGCGACTCACACGATAGTCTAGTGTGTGGCTACCTTAAAAATAAGATTCACCTACTACCCCTATCTGGCCGGAAACCTTTTCAAGGTACATAAGTACTTATTATTACGCTATGGTTCATTTCCACTAAGAGCGCAAGACTCCACAAGGCTTGTTCGATCGTCAATACAAAATACATAATTCTATTAGGATTTGTGCGCGCTACTGTGACTTTTACGTTATTAAATAAGGTAGGATAATATTTATTGATTTATTAATCACTACTGATTCTGTGAAACTAAAAATATATTAGAGAAAATACTTGCATTTCTTTTATGTTTTTTCTTAAAGTTTTCTGGATCTTGAGAAGTTTCGTGTACATACGTCCCTGCTATTACATGCTTATTTATGTTCAAACGTGTGATCGGATCTAAAGTTCAGAAGTATGTGCATGTAGATGTTCAGATCCAAAATGTAGTATGTCACGAAACTTCCAATAAAATGTAGACATATGTAGACTCAGAATTAGGTGGCTATAAGTTCCAAATTCAATTTGTCTCCTCATACAAAACAAGGCGTCTAAAGAAATAATAGTGTGTTGCCATATTTATATTACATATTTATTGTACTTAACTTATCTATATGTAGAAAAATCAAAGCTTCCAAATACTTTTGTGCCGGTAACTTGTGGTGGTAGATGTTATAACAAAAATATAAACTTCACATGAAAACATATATTAAATTGATTTTTCCGAAGAAAAAAATAGCCTAACGAAACACTGTATAAAAAAAAAATTCAACATAAAAGTACAGAAATTATTTTTAATATGTATAATTTAAAAATATACATCTATTCAATAATAGGGCATAGACAAGTAGTCTATAGGGGATCATTTACAAACTGTTGGAATGTCGGAATAATTGATATACAGTCACGATTTTTCATTGACGAGGGTGCCGTTATTCAATTTACGTTAATATATAAAAAAACTACGTGATGTATCCCCCGTATCTTAAAAAATAACACGGCTTTTTCTGGTCTGATAATCATAGCACTCGTATATAAAATATATTTCAAAAACACTAAACAATAATTACACTTTTTGTGTCATAACCATCCCCCCGCACTTAAGGGTTTATAAATACAACGATTACCAATGGAAGATTCTAACACGGAAGTCTAATGTGTTACCTTTTTTTCTTTTTACAAAAGCAGTAATAAAACGCATCGTACGCAGTCCCGATTACAAAACATGTGTGTTCCATTTTTAAATGATGTTTCGAAGTAGGTTGTATGGACATTTAAATTTAGAATTTTCTTGAATAATAGGCGTCCTTCAATGAGGTGACTCTAAAATTCTCTGTCTCTTTCCCATCTATGCTGTTTTGAGCTAAATAGAAAGGGACAAAGTACACAATGAGTAACATTTGTATTTTTTTCTGAATTTTAAGTGAGTAGTCGATTGAAAAGTAAATTTACATAATGAACTACTTGTAGTAGAGTCACAAAAGTATACATGATAATATTATGCTTTTATATATACATTTTTACAGCTTTAAATGGTAGTCGTTAGAAAAACGCTTCCGATAAACGAATACAGACAATAGTACTTATAATAGGACAAAAGAAAACCGATTAAAAAAAAAAATTCTTCTGATGTTTCTGTCATTTCCATGAACCATAATTTTTTATTGGAGTATCGATTTATTGAGACGATTTTTTTTTTGGGTATGTCAAAATACTACTTTAATATTATTTTTCAGAAAAAGATTTTTAAAAATACAATTTTGGCCACTTTATACTGAATTAAAAACATCACACATCTCATAATCGGCGTAACAAACATATAGTTACTAAATATTATAGTTCGACACCACCATGCCATGGTCCCACCACTAGGGTCAATAGAGACGTACTTAAAAAAACCGGTGTGCCGTCGTTTGTGCTCTATGGTCATTGTTGTTGGCTTATTCAGACTTTTTCGACTTGCTTGTGGTGCTTGTGGATTCTACTATCGCAGGCTGGTCCTCGTAACTGGGGAATTAAAGAATATCATGTAGAAACCTATTTAAAGATCAAAAAAACTTCCTTAAGTGAATGCTCAAATATTTTAAAATATTTACGGTTACAATTTTATTCTTATAATTTCACTTCTGTTATCCTTATTTAACACACTAACGTTAGAAACTATATCAAGTGTAGAGAGAGTTCTGTCACGGTTGAGTTACGGTTTTTGAACTTTTGTAACTTTATCTAGTTAGATAACAAAATCACACTCATCCGTCTTATAACCAACACTATCCTCCACACAGTAGTCCCTCACGATTGTCTTTAGCCGGAGATCCGGATATAACAGTCCTAACCCTAAATTTTTACACTGTACGGTAGTCAGCCTCGTCTTAAGTAATCAATAAAAATTGAAATATCAATTGCCTGCGAAAATTGCTTGCAATAAGATGTATATTTTACAAAAATAGCTCTTAATAACAACTGCAACTGAGTTCATTTTTGAAGTGTTTTAGTCGGTATAAGGAATGGCTTATATCAAAGGTTAGTTTTAGAAATTTAGCTCTTATTCTTTGCCCTTTAGAATTCAAAATAAAAATTTCTCTGTCATTAAAATAAAGTAAGTCGGTCAAGCATTTTCTATGGTGTACCTAAACGAATTGATTGTCACGGGGAATGAAATTGGTATGTCTATAAATGTTTTCAGTTATGATACTAAATTTTCAGATAAAATTATTGAGAATACCAATTTTTCATACATTTAGACTTTATGCACAACTGGTATTCTGTACCAGTCAATCTTTGACGACCCGTTTTCGGTAGATGCAGTTAATCTTACCACTATATTTACAGTTTATCAACAAGCAGTTTGCCAATTTAATAGTTTCCTTCCTAAATTGAATTTCAGTAAGAATGTCTTGAAATACTACACAAACTTTTGTATGCACTTTGCTTAAGTGGTCATTAAGCCTCTTTAATCACCAGACAAGTATTAAAGCGATTTGCCAACACTAAGATGTGGCGTCATATCTCAGTAAAAACCCGTGTCAAGATGAATAAATGAATTCCGACTAGTTTACGCGCAGTGTTACCTGGGGCTTATCAGTTTCTTGTTGTTGTCATTTCTTGTTCCAAGGGGGATACAATATTCGGGATAAAAGTACTCTACGTCTCCATATTTAGGGCGCTGGTTAGACATTTGATGAAATTTTATCAAAATTGGTCGAGCCGCTTGAGCGTCAATAATTAACAAATGTATGCAAACTTGGTCTTTACAATATCGGTATGATTATAATTGAGAAGGGTATACCTGAAGAGCGCATTGATGTCCCCGCGCAGAAGCGCGAGCGTGAGCGGCGTGCCGATGCAGGCCGGCACCAGGTACAGCAGGGCCGGCTGCGCGTGCTTGAACACGTGCATCACCAGAATCGTCGCCAGCAGCCCCAAGATGTACGCAGAGAACGTCGCCCTGCCGACGTACACTCGTGTTACACAATATATGACAGAACTAAAAAAGCTGATGCTGAAGGCAAGCTTCATCCTCGGGTCCTAAACTAGTTGGGCAGATAAGTTTTGGTGTAAAAACCATTTCCAAGGTCAAATGGAAAAAGGAAACCTCTTTCTCTGTTCGTCTGATTTTGTAAAGACAATTTAGATATATGGCAACATATGCACTTCACATAGCAAAGTCCTTTGAGCAAAGTTTTTGGAATAACAATTCATTTTATTTATAAGACATTATTATTGATGTGTATTATAAATAAGGTTATATATATTTATAATATAGTTATGTTAAAAGAACATGGATATTTATTGAAATAACAGTATTATTTATCAGTGGCCTCAATTTCATACTCAAAGGTGCGAGTTTTGGAATTCGAGTCCAACATAACGACTAGCCGGTGGCATCAGGGAGTTTTCACCCTTGGAAAATCCCTTAAGATCTCAGGTCACTCAGGTACACAGGAGCCAGGATTATGTGGTGTTTGTACAAAAAAAACACCCCGACGGCCGGTCTCAGGCATCCTACTCTGAAGGTGACCTGAACCATATCATTATAACACCGTGCTTAGTTAGGCCCTATCTACTTACACACACAAGCCTGGTGTTGAAAATTTAATTACCTGAAGTAGAACTCTGAGTTCCGCTGCAAGCTCTTGTCAAAGCGCAACAACAACGCGATGAAGATACCAGGCACCACGATGTCTCCCAGACCCAACATGGCGAAGTTACTCGCGTCCAAGCCGTTCACCAATAAGTCTTGGGGAAACACCACTGAAAAAAATATATAAAATTACTTCTGATCTTCATTAAAATGGCGAGAATACGATCGAAAACGACATTATTTTTATTTCCTTTTTCTATTTAAAAAAGTAGGCAACGATCATCTAATCTCAAATATAATAAATATTCTTATATATTTCAAATACATAAATAATATAGATAAATTACACCCAGATTCGGAACAAACGACGGTATTCATCAAGGAATTATTTGACCTGGGTGAGAATCGAACTTACGACCTCCAGTTTAGCAGTCAGGATCAGACCAGCAACCCAATCAAAGATTTATATAATTTTAATAAAACTCTACTTACGTTTAATGGGTGCCTCAAAGCTCTTAGCGACGGTGACCATGACGTTGGTACCGAACACCCAGAATATGTCGTAGAGGAACAGCCCGCAGAGCAGGATGCAGCCGGTGACCACATTGTTCAGATGTAAGAGCTCCACGCCGTTGATGGCGAAAGCTATGCCGAAGAGATTGTTTGCGATCCAGTGCTGAGGGAAAAAATATGCCATCGTATATACATACGTTCACTCGTCATCATAGACAGCATTTGGTAGTCCACAGTTGGACATAGGCCTCACCTTAGAAAGGAGGTTTTAGCCCACTATACCACGCTGGCCAGACGGAATAGGACGAATTAGGAAATAATATTGCTACGGATTGATTGGGGTAGTATTTTAAATAACAGAGCTTATTTTTTTCCGTTTACTTTATTTAATATCAAGCTTTCAAATATAGAAATCAATAGTTACTAATCTCCACCAATCAAAAGAGCACACATATGTATGTTTGAATTGATTGACCTCGGCAACTACTGAATCCTACTTCCTACTTAATGTTAAAAATGTGAAAATTTGTGAGAATAGATACATGTAACAAAAATTTGTTACTCTTTCACGCAAAAATAATTAAGTTGAAAGGTTGATCTAATTTTTCTTTTTTTTTAACGAGTAGAAACCTCCTCGGGCCGTCACCCCACCGGGGTTTACGGCGGGGTGGTGTGTCGGAATCGGACCGACTAAAACCACACGGTGTGCCACTATGCGCCTGATATACGAGAGATCCGGGAACAGCTGTTATTACGACATCCAGTGAGCTAATTTAGGTCAACCTTTCAACATTATTTGTTTTAGCTACATGATTGATTCGACTATTAATACTGATTTTATCACACGCTCAATTTTTATAAACAAAACAAGCTGACCCGGCAAACGTTGTTTTGCCATTTTTACTAAAATGGCTATTAAAAAATAAGGGTTGATCGTAGAAGGGTGAAAATTGAGGATTGTATGTATTTTTGTATGTTGTATCATAAAAAAAAGAAATTAAAAATTTTGTGTAAAAAATAAAAAAAAAAATTTAGGGTTGTACTACCCCTAACATTTACGGGGATGAAAAATAGATGTTGGCCGATTCTCATAGATACCGGAAAAGCACAAAAAATTTCATCAAAATCAGTCAAGCCGTTTCGGAGGAGTATGGCAACGAAAACTGTGACACGAGAATTTTATATATTAGATTACGGAACTGCCATAAATTATACGTTCGTTCCATGATGTCTATATATAGGGTAATAAAACCTAGTGTTAACCTGTATGAGTAATGTAGATCCTATCTGCTTTAAAAGCACTTACTTGATCACAAAATCGATATGTTATCGCTTCCAGCTCATCTAAGTGCTTATGCTACGAATAGGCACGATTGGAAATAACCATGGGACACTTCAGCCTTTTAGGAATTCAGGGTTGAGGTTGAGGTAATTTTATTGTTGCTTTTTAATAAGTGAGCTTGTAGGAAACCCTAACTTCTCATGTACTAATTCTTGGGGACTGACTGGTTCATAGGTGGTGATAGTCACATACGTTCAGGTAACCCGTTCGTCCCTTATGTAATTTAAAAAGAGAACACTGAACTCCTTGATTGGCTGATGTCAAAAACTTAAGGGTGTTAGTTACCTTCTTGAATAAGTACCAAGCTCCCAGGCAAAGAGAGATAAGCACGCAGATGACGTCATACGAGGTGAATTTATAGTTGATGATGTCAGAGCGAGTGTCCCGCTCGCCTCGCGTGAAGTGGATGTGGTACGACACGTTCGGGATCGACGCCGGCACCATGAACGATATTATTGGGCTGTGTATCAAAAAAAATTTGTTTGTCAGACGTTTTGTATTGTATAGCTATAAAACTGCTAGTCCTGAATGACTGATTGATCAACGCAGAGCCTAAATCGTTGGGGCTACAAGCTTGAAATTTTGGCATGGGATGTTTTTTAAACTAGATCTACCCACGAAGAAAGGATTTGAAGCGATGCAACATTTTATGGGAGTTCATATTTCCAAAATTAGAAATACGTGAAAAGGGTGCATCCGTGGGCAATAGTTCGTTCAGGTTTAATATTAAACCAGCATCTCTAGGTATCTGTATAGAACAGGCATACGCATTAATGGCGTCTAAATGAGGCTTGACGGCCAGGTAGGTTGTGTTTTCATAATATATAACCTGAGCATTTTATTTGACCTTCTGTGTGTGTATTAATTATCACCTTGTGGCTGCGTGCAAGTCAACATGTATAAATTATCAACGGTTCTAAACACAAAAGCGATATATAACCTCTTAAGTCAAATTATAAAGCGATTTAGTGCCGCGGGTTGTATAATTTTTTCCTCAAACTGGCTTCACTGTTATCAACAGCCTCAACAGCCTTTAACAGTTCACTGAAGGATGGAGGCCTCTCCTCAGCAAGGAAGTTTTGGCTTACTATACCACGCTGACCAGACTCGTTGGTATAGGGTTTGTTTCAAGTTTTCTTTTCTTTGTAGTAATGTTGTCCTGCGTAATTTGATCCTTTAGTTGCCTCTGACGACACCCACAGGATGAAAAGGGGTAGTGACATTTCGTATACTTAATCCGTCACCACACGAACAAACTGGTTTATACAATTGTTTGTACTTGCATCTCTTAAGGTTAAGAGAGAATACGCACACTAAGTATTTCATTTAAATTAATTAAAGACACAGTGTTATTTGTGTAACTGAAAAGTGCTGTAAAATTATTACACAATTTTTTTTTACAGAGGCCTTTAACAATAACTTATACCGAACAATCGTCTTCATACGATATGCCCATTGACGCAGAGTGACAGTTGCCGAGGCAAGTGTGCACAATACAATGCCACGATGACTGTCATGCCTTTTACGTCCCTAAACAAGGTGTGAAAAAGCATTCATACTGCATTGTCTGCATTTGCAATGGGTATGACCACAACTCTTGGATTCTAGTCATGCTTTCCACCAGGCAGAGTAGTCACTTTGGCAGGATCGTAAAAAAAACAATGTTACTAACCTGAGAAGATGACTCAGCGCAAGTACTCCGAGGAAGAAGAAGTACCCAGTTAGTAGTAGATTAATATACTCTTTGGAGAAGAATTGAAAGAATATATAGAGAGCGAATAGTGCACATGAGGCGATAATAGGGAACATCAGGGCGTCTTTGTTTGACATCGTCTCCGTTCTGCCTCCTGCATCCTGCAGACAAATAAATTTTTTTCAATCATTCTGACGCTCACTCTCGTCTGCAGTTGCTAAGACTTACATATGAATTGTACTTGCAGAATTACTATCTTATTAAATAAAAAGGTTTCTGCCAGTGAACAGGATCTGCACACAAGTGTTTTAGGATACGAAACATCTATTGCGGAGGGGTGTCAGGCTGGTCGTTGCCGTGGCGATGTGTGACCAAGGTATGCGTCACCATACTATGTAATAGTAAATGTAACACGTAATGGTGAGCGTAGCGATGCGTTGTTATGCGCAAGTAACTTAGCAACTCTCACTTTGATTACCAAAGCGATTTTATAGTCATTACTTGCTGTGCCCCGCAGTTTTTGTTGCTTTTGAATTGGATATTATTCATTGGTTTCAATTTGGTTTTCGTGTAACCCTACTTTTTTTACGTTTTTTTCGTTACTTTTTAGCATCCTCGTTTTTTTTACATCAGCTGCCAGTAAATTGTTATTAAAATCGGTCTTGCCATTTCAGAGACTAACCGTACCAAACAGCCAGACAGACAAAATTTTTACAAATTGATTGTTTTGAATAAGGGCTGTATATAATTTCACTCGTACTTAGTGAAAATCTGCTAATTTGAAATTACAAACAGGCAATTCAATGTTATTTATTTGTTTGGATTTTCTACAAAATAACATCTGTTTCTGTCAGACATCTTGCCACAGACTCATTTCTTTATATTTCCAGCATTAAAAGTGCTTAAAGTCAGATTTTATGAATAATACCATAACCGACTGCACAGACGGCGAAGTGATTGGACGCGCTCTCCACTGAACTGAGCGTTGTGGGTTAAATCCTACATGGGACAACGTTTCATGTACTCAGCAAATTATTTGTTCTGAGTCTGGGTGTCTTTTGTATACGTCTCTTGTGTGTTTGTAAAGGCCGCGACACATGATACGTGCTCCTAATGCGTGCGATGTATAAATAACAATACCGGTTTCGAATACGCAATTTCGATTACTTTAATTTTATTACAGTGCTGCCGTTCTCTAGTCTAGATAAGACATGTGATAGGTGTTTAGCGACCACAATAAAAACCTGTCGTGGTATGCCTTATCTAGACCCCGGAAGTCATTCATGACCGTAAAGGTTCTGGGTAATTCGATTACGGCTTTGGATACATTTCGAACTTCATATTTAAACTCCGCTTTCTGTTAAGGTATTTATTTTATCCGTTTACCGATAACACATGGAAAACAATGTTTTCTAAAAATGAAACCTAGCTAGATCGATTTACCGCCCTCAAAACCCCCTGCATACTAAATTTCATGAAAATCGTTGGAGCAGTTTCCGAGATTCAGATTATACATATATATATACATACAAGAATTGCTGAATTGGTTGCTTAAAGGTATATAGATATGATAGATATGATATTTTTGTATTTATATTCAATATGCATTTACAATGCCTATATACCTATTTGTATAGTGTCTATAGTTAGTTGAGATTAATTGTCTCTGCCTTCCTCTTTGGAAAATCGATGTGACATTTGTATGTGAATATGAAAAGCATATACACAGTTGAGTTAATTAACTCATTCATACACTACAAATGTATTTTTTTTTAAACATAAAAATAAATAAATAATTTGATATCTGACACACAACGCCATCTAGTTTCGAACTTAGCAGAGCATATACTATGACAGCTAGACTGACTGATAGAATACCTTTAAACCCTTTTTTATTAGTAAATTAATACATATTATAACATAGAAAACACCCAATGTCCGAAATAAGTATTTGCAGGTTATACAAACATTTGTGATCGACCCGGGAAACGAACACGAGACTTCATGCACAGCAGTCGCATACGCTACCACTACACCACCGAGGCAATCAATAATTACATATATGTACAACTAGCTATTTATGCTGGCTTTTAATACATTAAACACGTATTCATTGTAATAAGTCTCAAGGAAACCATGTTTATGAACATTGATAATGGCAGGATACATAGGGTTCCCACCACGAATTTAGGGCACTGGTCAACCTCACCTGCAAAGGGTGACCGACGGACGTGACCCTGGCGAAAAAACATCCCTAATAGCGACAAAAGGCTCGCCACCTACTGCATGTAACCAAAAGACTGACGAAAAATGGGCATTTAACTTGCCTTTGCCCACCACTCCAGAGAAAAAAGCGTGATTTTACGTATGTAATAACTTCAGTAATTAACTTAAGATTCATTGTTACATTATGTGGTACCTAGCCTATTTATAATTGACCTTTGTCTGTCTTAGAACAGACTAATTCTTGTTTAAACAACTTGATACACAATCAAATGATAATCCAAGCAAAATCAATACATTGTTTGGTATCTTATCTTGAAAATAAATGACAAACACATATAAATATAAGTATAACAAGCTGATTTAGCATGACAAAACCTTTGTACTTTGATCGTGTCCAAGTCACTTGTTTTTGTTTAGAAATAATATTGGAAATTGCTCGCCCACTGATGCAGAGGTGACAGTTATCGATGTAAGCCTTATATCGTCTGTCATGCCTTTTACATCTTTTTTTTTTTTTCTATACTTAACCTACCAAAGTGACTCTATTCTGCCTGATGGTAAGCATAAATAGAATCCAAGAGCGGTGGTCGCCATACTCACTGCGAATGACGACAATGCAATATGGTGACCCACGCTATGGCGGCAAGCGGGACGAGAAAAACCACCTCACTAGGCAGCCATAACGTGAGTCACCATACTCATTGTGAGTATGGTCTCCACAACTCTTGGATTCTATTCATGCTTTCCATCAAAAGTCACATTGGCAGGTTCTTAAAATAAAAAAAAAATTTAAAAAAATGTCAAATACTTATAAACCAACTCAATGCCCGTGCAAGGTTGCTGTGTAGAACGTAAAATTAAAATAACAATTAAGTAAACATGCTCAGATATTTGCAAAAAGTTTACATATCTACCTATGTAGACCCACTCGTTTGTACTAGCCCGTGGAAACTTACTCACAGAGGCAATACATTAAGGGCATTCATCTTTCATCTACATATGTATTTGATTGACACTAACTTTTTTGTGTGCAAAAATCAAGTTTTCCTAAATATATTGATATGTCAATTCTTTGAATTTCTGACTCGAATTTTAGACTTTCTAAGCATACTTTTGTCAATAAAACCAATATCTTCTGAAATGTGTACTGAACCTATGAGCAACAGTCGTCAAATAGACCATAATGTAAAAAGTAAAGTTTTTTTTACAGTTCATAATGCTGCAACCAATTTTTTTAGACTATTTAGGTAAAGAGAATATTATACTTTCACTTTTATATTGTCTGGCATTCTCATGAGTCATAATCATAATTAAATTAGTATATTTTAATGATTAAGTAACTTTGCTATGTATATAAATTGTTCATAAACAGCATACATAATATTTGTTGTAAGAAATTTCTTGTTTCTGTGTGTGTATAACAATTTATTTACCTTAAGGAAATACCATTATATTAATTATTTTATCCTTGTTTTGATTTAGAAAAGTAACTTAACATCCATTGCAAAATTAACTCATATTTTTATTGTAATATTTTAAGATTTATTGATAAACTTTTTTGTTTATGGTCAAATAAGCAGATAGGTTCCCGGATAGCAAGTGACTACTGTCGCCTACGGACATAATAAAATGGATGTTTAAACTTTCTATGTCATATTCATGATTTGCAATAAAATTATCTGTACAAAGTGCAAAATTTATCTCTTAAAGGCAGCAAATTCAATAAAGATCACTAAATAAAGTAATAATTATTCTTATTCTAAAAAGATGAATAATCAAAATGATAGTGAAGTTATTTTTTAAATAAAAGACAATAGAAACTCACTGTCACTGTCACAGTGAGTTTGTCACTCCACAAAAACTTAAATGAGGATTTATAAGAATTATGACGAGCTTGCTGGTCTAGCAGTTAGTGATCCAGACTGCTAAACCAGAGATTGTGAGTTCGATTCCTACTCAGTGCAAATCCTTATATAATGGACGTGATGATTTGTTTTGTGTGTGGTTGATTGATACAGAGTTTGTCTAAGTTTGCCTTTTCAATGCAGTTCTCTTGCTCTGCGCAGTTTGCTTCGTTAATCAGCTATTATGACACCCACGAGAGGAAAATTAGCGATGACACTTTGTACTTTTAAAGGTAAAATTAACAATGACAAAAAAATCTGAATTAAAACAAATAGTTTTATCAGAAAGTGTTTTCCTAAAACTGTGCATAATACGTGAGTCTTCAACTGGTTTTAATTTGTACGTTATCATCATCAAAAATATGGGTAGTGTAATTTATGTATAACATGTATGTATTTAGAAATACATAAGCATTTTTATGAGCAGTCTGGTTACCCTAGTGTAGACTTTGCCTAGTTTGTGGTCAGAAGACCGTATTTGAGTAATATTTTGTTCTGGACTTTTTAGAAATACTTTCTTTCAAATCAGTTAAAACCTGAAATTAACTACCAGCGGACTATGTTTCACTACGATCCCAGATCATTTAAGCAGGGTGTGAAAAAGCATTTCACTAGGTTCCAGTAGTGTGGGTCACCATTCTGCATTTTTTGCATTCGCTATGAGTATTGTGAATACCACTCTTGAATTCTACTCATGTTTTACATCAGGCAGAGTAGACACTTTGACATACTCTATATTAAAAAAAAACCATCAATTTTCAGCATTGATTAATGTTGTTTTATCTGATAGTCTCAGGTTATATAAACACTATACAGCAATTACTTCCTGATGACACAGTGTAGGAAACATATTATCAACCTATTTTACTGTTTCTATTTATAAAAAGATAATGCCCGCTTTAAAAATATATCCTGTGTCATGGGGGACTTTATAAACACAAGAAATGAACACAAAGAACTACTTGGGTTATAGGACGAGAAGGTCACATGTTGTGCCTGAATTTACAAAAAAAATTTAGCCCAATGCTAAATATAAAATTATGGAATATTTACCAAATGGCACTGAAGGCTGAGCGATTAATTATGTGTAATATATTATTTGTTTTTTTACCTTTTTAAACCTTTTTATCATCACACTTATAAACACACAAGATATAAATAACACCCAGACTCAGAACTACAATATGTGGATCACACAAAGTGTTGTCACATGTGGTATTTGAACCCACAACACTGAGCACAGTAGACAGTGGTGTGGTGACTGCTTAAATCACTATGCATCATTAAGCATCTGTACTTTTAAATAAAGAGAAGCCCAATCTTTAGTAAACCAAGTACAGGGTGGGTCAAAAATTCGTTAGCATTTGAATCTAACATATCGCGCAAACAAATGCCGCTCGGAGCGCGGGAAGGGGTCTGACCATTAGCTCGTCTCTCGGAAATTTTGTCGCAATGGATCACTTCACAGGGCCACAGCAGCAAACTGTTTTATTTATCTTATTACTGTAAGACGTTTATTTCGTGTTAAATACCATTTACAAGACTTAGATCAGTGTCCGAGTGCTCCTTTAATAAAGGAATGGGTGAAGAAGTTCAAAGAGACGGGATCAACGTCAAATATGAAACAAACTGGAGGCCCACGGACTTCTCGGACCGAAGAGAAAGTGCAGCAAGTTTCTGCCTCTTTTCGACGTATTTGGTTGAATTAAGGTTATTCCTGACGAAAGCCTCATCTCTTCTGATGAAACCCATTTTCACCTCAACAAACGTGTAAACAATCAGAATTGCAGGTATTGGAGCAGTGAAAATACCAAAACTAAACACGAGAGGCCACTTCATTCCTCCAGGGTATGGATTGCAATTTCAGAAAAGGAATCATTCGTCCTTTTTTTGAAGATTCTCGCGGCCGTTCAGTTACTGTTAATTCTGCTGAATATGTGAATGCTGGCTACAATCGTAATACATGGTTTCAACAAGACAACAAGTTATTCCCGGAAAAGCTGATTTCTAGATGAAGCGACAATCCATGGCCACCCAGAAGTCCAGATCTATACCCAGTAAACTCATTTTTATACGGTTATTTGAAGAATCGTATCTACATCAATCAACCAAATACACTGTGTCAACTAAATGAAAAAATCAGCAAAACGATGTCGCCGATCTCGCGGTCTCTTTGCCGACGAGTATTCGAAAATTACAGTGTCCTCTTAGAAGAGTGCAAACGTCGAAACGGTAGTCATAGACTAACCCATGTAATTTTTAAAAATAAATTTCAATTGATTAACTTTCCTCTAAATTGACAATCTTTATAATGTATAACATAGTTTTTTACACTTTTTTCAAATCTTAACTAATTTGTGGTAGTAGTTATGACATTGGGATTATAGGACCTACATACACACGTAAAATCAGGCCTGTTTTCCCAGAGGGGTAGGCAGATGCATATTAAGTCCACTTTTGTTTACCAGATCCTTGTCTGTTAATGAGCAAGTGCACTGCTTGCAGGTGAGGTTGACTCGAGAGCCTATCATTTTTGGTGGGAGCCCTTGGCACCTACCTATTATGGAACCTTATGCATGAAAATAAAATTTAGTTACTTTTTTACATTACGGCTTTAGGACCTTTGAAAAAAGTTTTTATTTCATATATGAGCTAAAGGCAAACAGTGCTGTTGAGCAATGGGGTTCTCCGATTTTATACATTTTTATAGTATAACTGACCTGTAGTCCAGGCCTTTGACTCATTCGTCAGAGTTGAGAAGTGGGGATATTTAGTATAGGCATAGTTTATAATTAAGGACACTTCAACCCCTGATAGATTTTGTTATGTAATTATATATATATATTATTATTATATTATAAGATATGTAATTATATATAAGATACTATATTACACTAGTTTAACTTACTTTTTTATTTATTATATACATTTATATATATATACACTCAGCAAAGTTTAAAACATTATTATTTTTCAAGAGTGTTAAGATACTGTATAAAACGAATACAACCTATGGTTAAGGCAATTTGTTTTTAATAATGACACATATTGTTATATTTGTATATGAGGTTTAAAAGCAAACTACTCCAAGCATATGTTACCCTCCTTTTATATTTTTTTTTCTTATATTAAACATTTGTTATTACTCCCTTTTTGCTCTATTTTATTTTAGAAGGAATTATGTCTTTTAGACTAATAAATCAATTTGAAAATACTAATACTACTAATAAGTCCTAATTTAGGTGTGTATCTTACTTTTTTTTATTATAGCTAAGCTAAAATAATTATATAAATTGTTTTAAATTTTAGAATGTCAATGCCTTGTATTTCTACTGAAGAGCCTTCAGCGTTTGACAAGTCAACATATGCCACGATGATAAAACGTGTGTCTTTCTTATTGGACCTGAGAACATCAGTCAAACATGTGATAAAATTATACCTATACAGTATAAAACTGAGATGCGACTTACCTTTTGCTCTTTCAAGTATTTCACTGACCTAAAAGAGCCGAAAAATATGGGTAAAATAGCCATAATCACTAAACTCAAATATGCAATCGCGACGCCTTCAATACTCGTCGGTGGTTTGTCTGTAACATTTTTAACAGCTTCTCTGACTGTATTTTCAATACTTATAGGAATTTCTGTAGCTGATTCAGCCATTTCGTATGATATTTTTGTTGAAATGCGTGGCGAGATGGGTTTCACACTACAGGCTAGACAGGCTACGGACTTACTTTGACAAGAAACTGACAAGTGTACAGTTTACGATAGCTAAGGTAGTGAATGCCGTGTGCAAAAACCGTACTTTATCACAATAAATTAAATGTGAAAATGTAGTCTAAGACGAATAAAAATATAAGTAACTTTAAAAATAACATAAAATCTAATAGACGGTGAAATTATTTTAAATATATAATAAAATATAACTTGTAAAATTTTTTGGAGTGATCAAAAGTTCGAAGTGTATACTCCATCCAATGGTAAAATAGTTAGAAAAAAAACAGTATGTCAAAATAAGATGAAACAAGTCAGACGGGTACAACTTTCGTTTCCAATTTTTCTTGAACATATTATTTATTAATCTATCTTATCGTAACTATTATCTAGTAAGTCATGCTGGATCGTTTAATCAACAAAGTGCATAGTGTTTTTCCGCAAAAGTAATATTTAGAAATCAAAATGGAAGTGTCTGGTGGTGCAGAAGAAGGTTTTGTAAGAGAATGGGCCCCCTGTTCACATATTTTAAATTTAATCCCTCCTCGAATACAGACGGGCTTATTTTCTAACGAATTATATTTAACATGTGTTGATGCTGTGAGCGAGTATATAGCGTTAGGAACCAATGTTGGACTTGTGTATTGGTACGATCGCAAAAAAGGAAATATACAAAGATTAAGATGTGAGGTAAGATCAATCAATATGCTACAGATTTTTCAACCTTAAATTTGAACCTTATGCCCCAGATGTATGATTATAAGATTGTAATTCTCACATTAAAATTAGTTTTAATTGAGTAGGAACAATTACCCACTATTAACCATCCTGTAATCAAATTTTTCGTTTACGCTTATAACATCTGTTGTAGAAATATACCTAATCAATATATTACAAATATATTTAATACAAGCTTCACAGTATTCAGTAAAAACATCCAATTACAGTTATCACAAAGTCATAGAGATAACATCTATATTTACCCAAATAATTAAATATGTAACATAGAATGCTAGATAG
Organism: Hypercompe scribonia; assembly: GCA_949316085.1. NCBI lineage: Eukaryota > Metazoa > Arthropoda > Insecta > Lepidoptera > Erebidae > Hypercompe > Hypercompe scribonia. Next base: position 2,919,615 of record OX438982.1, read on the forward strand.
TGTAACATAGACAAATAAAACAAAGAGGAAATGACTTTGCCTCTCTGAAGTCTACATTGGGGTAATCTAGAAAACATTGTACTATCATTGTAATCATTGTGGTAAGTGTGTAAGCCTTATACTGCTACGACGAATATCATGATTTATGTTCCCAAGTGGAGTGTGAAAAAGCATCTTACTAAACTGCCAAAGTGTGGGACACCATATTCCGTTGTATGTATTTGCAATGAGTGTGGTGACCACAATTCTTGGATTCTATACATGCTTCCATCAGACAGATTAAAGTCATTTTGGCATTACTAAGTACAGAAGAGCATTACATAAAAAATAGAATAGGATAAAAAGACCATAGATATTAACATAGACATAGACAAAAGTAATAAGTAAATAAATAAATATTTTGGACATTTGACACACAATATCATCTAGTTTCAAACTTAGCAGAGATTGTACTATGACAGCTAGATTGACTGATAGAATACTTGTATAATTTTTATTTGCATACATATTTTTTTAAATACGTACATATTATACATAGAAAACATCCAAACTTCGATAAAAATATTCGCAAATCCTACAAACATTTGGTCTGACCTGGGAATCAAACCTGTGACCTCAAGCACAGCAGTCACATTCACTACCACTGCTCCACCGAGGCAGTTAAAAGTCTATATAAATGTTTATTATAGTATATATGTTTATTATATATTGTATTTGTATATAACAAAATAATGGATAAATCATGCGTCCTATCTCATAACAGAATACCCTTAAATAAGTGAAGTACTTTTAATGCAAAATAGATGATTAACAACACATAAAAAACATATAAGAACTTTATCCAGAAAAAATTCTCTCCCGGACAGCAGCATTTATTAAAATAATCTACAGTAATGTAATTGAAGCTGGCGTTCAGAATGCTCTAAAACATAAAGTATTGCAATCTTGAATTGTACAATCATTTCAAAATGCATATGTTTTGGAGGTCACTCAAATATTATGACCACTACAAAAGAAAGAATAAAAAACTTTCAATGTTATCAACTCACAGATAGATAAACCAGTTCTAGGAAAATTAAATTTGCTTTAAACTGTATTTAACAACCTATTTGTCAATTTGTTTCCCAACAAATTGAAATTATAATAATTTCAGAATGATAACTATTTTTTACAAGTGTTGGATTATGTCCGTGTGGTGATAGATTAACAATACAGAATCTTACCATCTTTACTCATCCTTCATCAGCGCATCTGGACAACGTTATGAGCCAGCTTATGTACGTCACAGCTGACCAGAAATACATAACATTTAAACAAAAAATATAATTGTTGCGAAGAACCTTGAAGGGAGACCTATATCCGGCCGCCTAAGACCACGGCTTTGGTGGTAACCGTAGCACTGAAGACGTCTAACGGCATACTATCCTACGCGGCCACCTTTAAGAGGTCCCTGGCTAGTCTTATCAATGATTTCACTGTGATAGGGATCAGTTTGCGTTTGAAAAAGTTTTGCCTCGCTCAGATGCTCAAGTTCTCTGTTAGTACCATCATACGTACCAAAACCGGTACTGACAACTGTTATTATTCCATGAAAGGAGGCGTCTGAGAAAGACCAGGAGAACGACCTCCACTCGGACCCAATTCGCTACTGGTAGTGTGGCAGACGCACGCTTACCAGCGCCTCATGGTGGCCTGAGTGGCCGTGAGTGGATGGGACGAGTTATCCCCTCAATCTGCTACAGTGGCCAGCCATACGACGTCGCTTCCTCGTAGAAGAGAGGAAAATGAGAGTTTACCAGTTGCGAGTGCCCGTGTCAGTGCAGGCGGGAAGGATTCCAAATGTTTTTATAACAGCATTGCCCGGATCCCTCCTATTTCAGACGCAAAATGAGACATCGTTTGATTTTAATTGTACCAATTCCGACACCACCCCGCCGCAAACCTCGTTGGGGTGACGGCCCCGAGAAGTTTCCACACATTAAAAAAAATTGTGATTAAAACTTTATAAAATATTGTGCCTTAGTAAGAATTCTGTAGAGGTTTCTAATGGTTCGCAGTGGTGGCACTATGTTACTGGGTAATTATTTTGTATATATAATAAGAATAATATCGTTTCTAAAGATTATCGCATTTTTTAAAAACATAGATACTGAGTCAGAAACTGCTTAAGAAAAATCACCAAGTCCGGAGACCACTCTCTATGTCCTCTACCGAAAAGTTGAAAGATGTTCCTAAAACCCTGAAAAATCACTTCAATGAACATAAATGTTAATTTGATTTAAATACGCTTTGAAAATTCAAAAAATTCTGCCCTATTGAGTTCAATTGTGATATGATAGTTAGGGTGGGCCAGAAATTCGTTAACATTTGAATCTAACATCCCGCGCAAACATGTTACGGGAGTTCTTGGGATCGATGCTACTGGAATTTGCTGGCTACAATCGTAACACATGGTTTCAACGCGATGGAGCCACTTGTCACACATCCAATGAGTCCCTGCCGGTAGTCAAAAACATGTTTGAGGAAAAACTGATTTCCAGACGAGGCGACATTCCATAGCCACTCAAAAGTCCTGATCTATCCCCAGCAGACTTTTTTTATGGGATTATTTGAAGAATCGTATCTACATTAACAAACCAAATACGCCACATCAACTAAAAGAAAAAAACAGCGAAGAGATGTCGGCGACCTCGCGGTCTCTTTGCCGACGAGTATTCGAATATTTCGGTGCTCGCTTGGAAGAGTGCGAACGTCAAACAATTTGTATAACATATCAAATGTTTTTTTTTTCGTGGCCCACCCTATACAACACTCACCAAAGATGATTTTTGTCTATTTTTTGCGTCTCTTTGTTCCTCTATTCTTATCGATGCAACCAGATTGTACCACAGTCAAGCGCGGTTCAGTAAAACGTTAATCTATTCGTGGTTTGGTTTAAGTGTTAAGTTACTGTACTTGAACTTAATTATAGATATAATAAATGAGAACATGAAAAAACAAAACAAAGAAATATTATTTTAATTTTAAATCACATGTGGAATTTGTATAAAAAATAATTTGCATTAATTGTTAATTCAGTTATAACAATTAGCATAACTTTTTTCCTGTATCTTCAAGGCCTTCAATCGAGAAAGACTAAAGAAACTAGTGCTTACTACAATAGGGCTGTATCCTGACTCGGTTTTTTTTAATAATATTAATTTTAATGTTTATTTCTCATCACGAATATAATAATAAATAATATTAATAAATATTTCAGACATTTTACACACAACGTCACCTAGTTTCAAACTAAGCATAGCTTGTGCTATGATAACTAGACTGACTGATAGAATACTTATATACTTTTTTTTTTGTAAATACATACAGATTATACAAACATTTAGTCCGACCCGGGTAGACCTCAAACACAGCAGTCGCATTCACTACCGATGGCCACCGAGGTTGTTAAAATATGCATACTGTGTACACGTGTCTAAAATGTAGAAGAGCAATGCTTTGGCAGATACCTCACTGAGCTCAAAATGTAAAAGGCCAGTTATCCTATTTCTGGCTCTGAATAACGCAGAAAGGTGTAGTGTTGCTGGGCAGTGTCTATCACATGATCTGTGTGCTTGTTTTAGGGACAATAAAGGAAATAGACATTTTTAAACCAATGAATTCTATACGACATGCGGTACTGATAAATCAGAAACGAAATATGTATAGATAAATATATCTCCAGGTGTATGGGTAGCAATGCGAGCCACCAGCGTACTATGTAGTATTTCTCTTCTAATGTAACTCAAATTTCAGGCTTCATCATCCTCAATTACTTACGTGAAGATTGTGAACACTGTGGATTACATGGTGGGTGCAGGCAATGCAGCTGGTCAAGTAACTGTTTTCCAAATACCTAAAGAGCATCCGGAAAATGTTCCAGACGCTTTTAAACCAAAAGTAGAACCCAAAGTTGAAAGGTAAAGTCGTCATATAGCACTTACTATATTATATTCTATTAGAGAGCTTACTATTTACTGATATGGGTGTTTTTTTTTCTATAGTTGTAAGCTGAAGTAAGTCTTAACTTAAAGGACTTATACCTCTATTTTGCTAATTCCAATACGACTGAACTAAAATTTTCTCAGTCTTGAGTTCTTAGAAAAATTGAGACCCCACGGGAGGTCCATGAACGTCGAGATTATTTTTTAGAAATAATAAGAAAACCGCGTCGCCACACATGCGACTGACACAAATGTCTATCCTGTTTATCAAGTAGCGTGGCGACACAAACAGCCAATCTAATCCCTTAGATGTTTCACCGCAATAAAATCTTGTCATAAGTGAACGGTCCGTTTTGCTTTACATCGTTAAACGTAAAAATCAAGCATGGCTGTGTCCAATTATTTTTCCTTGGCAATCGAACGAAGTCACAGAATATTTGTTATATACTTAGCTCAATAACTGTGTACGACACGTATTCATGCTGTTGGTAATACACAATGTTAAAAGCCCATTTGGGAACACAGCCTGACTATAATATATGGATTTGTCTATGGTAAAAATAAATTGATTAGAAATGTTCATTACTGTTTTCAGTTTATAAGATTGTTATTTTACTATATTACTAAAGGTTTACGATTTATCTAACAATAGCTGAAGTTCTTATTTTATATATTTTTTTACAAAAGAAAGGTTTAGACATAGAATAGATATGATTAATGTGTTTGCTTCACTATTATATTACCCCGAGTATAGGAGTCAGACTCCCTCAGGGCAAAAATTTATTGTAAATGGTAGACATACGCTCCCGAATTAAACGGTTCGGCTCTTCCTTCCTGTGCAAATCAGTTAAAGCCTGGAATTCATTACCAGCGCACGTGTTTCCCTCCCACTACGATCCCGGGTCCTTTAAACGGGGCGTGAAAAAGCATCTCATTAGGCCGCCATAGCGTGGGTCGCCATATTACACTGTCGTCATTCACAGTGAGTACGACGACCACCGCTCTTGGATTCTATTTATGCTTTCCATCAAGCAGAATAGAGTCACTTTGGTAGGACGTAAATAAAAAATAAATAAATAAACAAGTAGTCCAAAGTCAGAGTACATTTGGTCTGTCACTTTTTTTTTTAAGGCACGAATGACGCATTGTTGTCGTATTTATGCTAAGATGAAAAACAAATATCTAAATCGCCGTGTCTCTGGTAATTGGCAATTATTTGTAATAATGTTTAAATGTATGGTTACAGAATGAATTAGTTTAGTAATATTCTCTCCTCTTCGATGACCTTTTTTCAAATTGTGGTTCGTGTTTTAGGTATACAATAGGGGACTTACACAAAAGCAAAATAACAGCCATAGAGTGGTCTAAGAATGGCATGCGACTGTTTTCTGGTGACAAAAATGGCGTTATTATTATGACTGAAATCGACTTTTATATGGTAAGTGAAATTTAATAACGATTTTTTTAACTAACATTCTTTATGTATAAACGAGGCTTATTTAATTGAATTTGAGCTTCTTACATATTTACTTAGGTACTTAATACTATTTGAACAAAACAAAGAAATGAAGAACTCATTTACGAAATAAAACACGGCTATGTAGAAAATGATTTTTCTATAGGTAATTTTCTGGTCAATACTTGATTTCCATAAAGCATGGCCGGAATGTGGTTAATTTTGGTGTTTCGTTTTAAAGATAAACACATTAAAAATGTAATCACAAATGTGGTTTTTTTTTTAAATTATCAAGTAATAATATGTGTCAAGAGCATCTAAATTACAAACATGCGACATTGCTTACTTAATGATAACCTGTTTCCAATTCTATTAACACTTGTATCTACTCAACTTTTTTTTGTTTACTATTTTTATTATTATAAGTGTCTTGGAGTTGTTTAATCTCTATCAATATTATTCACGTAAATATACAACAATGCCCTTTAAAATTTTACTATACGCATTTGTGCCGAAGTGTCACACTTTCGATGTTGGCCGGGTCGATCTAAGTGATACAACATCGTCATCAGCCCGTTGCAGTCCACTACTGGGCATAGACCTCTCCCAAAGCGCACCATAGAGCCCGATCTCCTGTTTTTTGCATCCAGCCACTGGCAGTCCTCTTACACAAGTCGTCCCACACTACATTTTCTTAAGACGCAGTCTCCACTCTAGAGCTAGCTAACTCTAGCGGCTATCCGTTCTGCGTCCACCACCTCGGTCTATTGTCACTTCAACCTAGTAACTGTCATATGTTGGTTCACGGATCACTTCATTCCGAATTTTACCTTTCAGAGAGACTCCGCTTATAGCTCTTTCCATAGCACGTTGAGCAATTTTAAGCTTATGGATTTGCCCTACAGCCTCGGTACCGTACGTCATTACAGAGTGATAACAAAGCTCAAAGAAAACTGGTGTTAAGAAACTTTTTCTTTGTTTTAACCTAGTGAGGTTAATAGAACCTGAACTCCGAGGAGAGATACTCCTTCTGACATTCGCGACTCAAGGGTGGTAAAGCACTCATGATTTTCGAGTTACAGGCATCTATGAGCCACACTGACCACCTGGTAATCTCGGTGGTGAGTGTTGCTCATTTCATCATAAAGAAAACAGAGGTAGTCATGATGGCTGCCGACCCAGACACTTTTTATTTGGAAATATATTAACATTAATCTGATTTTCACATCACAGATTAACTGTGTTTAAAGTTAGGTATCTATAGTTATACTCATAGCTATGGATATACAGTGGACTCTCGGTAATCCGGCCCCTGTCTAATCCGGACCCCCTGTAATCCGACATCAATCAAACAATTTTCGCTAATGTAGATCGTGCATGATTGAACAGGTTACAACTTGTGCTCGACGCGTATGTATTGTTTCAATTCCGATTGCTTAATTTGAATTTGACTACGTGTGATAGCGGTGCAGCTTAGCGTGCGTTCATTGTTTGTTGTTTATTCATTGTGTATTACTTATACGTACCTAGTAATGTCGCCACAAGCCCAGAAGACAACAACATATAGAATCTTATCATTTGTCTGTAATTTGACGGATTACAAGGTACTCTTTTGTAAAAAAAACCGGGCTATAGAGGGTCTTAGGCAGTACTGTATAATCCGACAAATTCGATAGTCCTACACTGCCCTGCAAAACGTTTGTCGAATTACCGGGGGTTCACTGTACTTAAACATAAGTGTGTTGCTGACGCGAACCCATTGGAGGTTCCCTTACCAAGCATCGCTAGGTTTCATTTCAAAGATTGCATCATTTGCCATATGTAGACTCAGTCTGATAGTGGGGGTTACCCTGTTGTGTTCCCTAGAGTACGTATTTCTTGCCTATTGCAATTTGTTATGATTCAAAACGAATGGACAGTTAAGAATACAGTTATAGGTATTTATTCTGAGAATGCATGACAAAACGTAAACATCAGAAATTTATTCTTTATATGTGAGAATAATTATCAGAAATTACATATAAAATTAATGTAACGGAAAAAAATGATATCAAGTGCGGTCAACGCACTGCGTTGAGGCTAGGGTTAAGTACCCGTTTAGTTATATTTTCATCGTGTTAATGTCAAATTAATTTTGTTGTTGTGACTAGTTTTATAATTAGTCAGTAAGGCACTAAATAGCTAGTATAGCTACAACTGCCTCGGTGGCGTAGCGGTAGTGAATGCGACTGCTGTGCTTGAGGTCTCGGGTTCGATGCCCGGGTCGGATCAAATGTTTGTATGATCTGCAAGTATTTGTTTCGAAGTTTGGGTGTTTTCTATGTGTAATATGTATGTATTTACAAAAAAAGTATATAAGTATTATATCAGTCAGTCTAGTTATCATAGCGCAAACTCTGTTTAGTTTGAAACTAGATGACGTTGTGTGTCAAATGTCCGAAATTTTTTTTTTTTATTTATTTCATTTATTTAGAAACTTTTTGAAACAGTTCACAGATGATGTATAATACTCAATAATCAACTAACGTAAATATAAGACGCCGTTAAAACAGCATTAGAAACTTTTATCTCAGTGTAAATCTAATAACCTTCTTCCAAAGGAGAGGCCTATGTCCAGCAGTGGACTGTTAATAGCTGTTGTTAAAATCTTTAATTCTGTAAGCCGCTAGACTGCGTGGCCTAAACCGTACAGGTTCTAAAGTCTTCTATCAATACCAGTACCACTAATGATATGTAATCATAAATTTGTCTGTACGCATGGTTTAGTGGTTTAAGCGATCACCTCGCCGCCGTTATGGGTTCGATTCCCACATAGGAGAACTAAACACAACACAATTATTTTATTTTATTAACCGAGATATTAATGTTATTTGTTTAATATTGTTCTCATGTAAGTGACAATTGTCTTAATGGAAAATATAGATCGTTAAACCGTACACAAATTGTTGTTCCGAGTCTGAGTGTTCTTTGAGTCCGTTTTATGTATGTTTCCTGTGCCATGATACGAGAGTTTTCTTTAAAAAAAAATTGTGTGTGTCAGCTCCGACGCACGACTGGAGTTTACTCCTTAAGTACGATTGTCAAAACAGGCGCAAAAAAAAGCTTATTTAACTGAAATGAACTGAAAAAAGATTGATACCGTATGAAAGGGTAAATAAACAAATTAATGAAAATAACATATAGATATAGTCGTTTTGCAGCATACTTTATACGTCTTAATATACTCAAAACCAGTGCAGCCGCACCAAAACTAGTGCAGCCGCACCAAAAACGTGACGAGGTCATCCGTTCAGTAGATTTTACTCCTTACATTTTTCTCATACCGGGCGCCTAAACGGGCGAGTAAACTCCAGAAAACTACTGCGCTGGCTATAGTAGACGTTTCCATTGTTACAGCACCTGTGCAAGTCCATGGAGATAGTGAATGAGGAGCACGAGATAGTCCAGATGAGTTACTACCAGAACTGCCTTCTGGTGTCGTCGGTGTACCGCAGTATTATATGCGAGCGGCGTGACGCGCGTTGGCAAGTCAGCCAGCTCGGCAAGAAGGAGCGCAGAAGGTACCTCATAAACTTTTTTTTCTGTGCGTCCCGCGTGTGCTGGGCGGAGTCCCGTTCGGAATCGCAGTGGTGGCATTGTGGCGTAGCCTCCCGTCCTATTCGATTCAGATACTCACCGAAGCAGCCGTGCCCGGTGAGTATCTGAGTCAATCGATAGGTAACACAGTCGGTCCTCTCTACCCAAGGTACCACATAACCTGCAAACTAACATTATAAATGCTGTTTGTTTATTTGTTACGTTATCACGAATCGTTCGGTTATCATACAACTTTTCTTTTTTTTTTTAAATAAAAGCAATCTTAAAGCAGTGTTACCATAAAGAATAATTCCTGGCAGATGTCAAAACCGGTCTAATTGTACACATGTGTGTATCATTAGCATCAGTTAAGTATCCACTGTTGAAAGCGATTAATACACCGTATTAATCAATCGCGTACAGGGATCAATCGCGAGATGTAAGCGTTTTCAAACAGTTAGCTCTCTTGTCTTAATATTTAGTAGGGACACATTACACTAATATTTTATTAATAGCTAAACGAGTATAAAATTCATCAAACAAGTTTGTAGATTATAAAATATCACAATTCTAGCTCTTTGAGAATGTAAAAGTCAATTGTAGTCAATGTAGGCAATGAAGGTAGTAATACAGCAAGTCTCGTAATTAGAAAACGTACTGGGGTTACAGTGAATCGTAACGCCAGAGTCGCGCACTTATACCCGTCCTGTTAACTGAGAAACACGTAAATCCACTACCAATAACATTGCTTTATGACCCTTGCAATCGAAGCTAGCTACTATTGAAACCTAGTGTACTGGTCGTATAATGTACTAGAGTAATAATATAGACTTCCGGTTATTGTGTTTGGCTCAAGGTTTCTTTTTTGTTAGTGTGTACTTAGAAAACTAACACCACTGCGAATAGTGCTTTAACTGTGTGGTATTGACGTTAACTGATGTTGTTACATCATCCATTGAATGAAAAATGAGATGTTGTTATACAGTATAAACTAAAAAGTATTAAATAAATTAACTACGTTAAAAAAAACCGACTTCAAAACTAAAAAGTAAAAAATAATAAAGATTTAATATTATTTATATACTACCTATTATTTATACTATATATGCTATTAATTAATAGGTTTGAAGTCGGTAACGTCGTCATGAGTAATTACCGTTACCTTTAACTCAAGCAGGTATTGTGTTTGTTATTGAAACACGTGAAAATTTACCAAATCACAGGCAGTTTCAAGTCGACATACCAAAAAATAGACATCGGGATAGGTGAAAGTAGATAAAAAATGCTCATAAAATAAAAACTAATAGGCTTACCTGAATAAAATTTTTATGGGACCAATCCAAAACTATTCTACATTAAACAAAAAAAGAATTACGTAAATCGGTTCAGAAACCTCGGCGAAATCGGTGTACATAAATAAAAAAAAATATACCGGCCGAATTGAGAACCTCCTCTTTTTTTTTGAAGTCGGTTAGAAACCATTTAGAAGTTCTAAACTATAATAATAATTTGTATTTATAACTTTTCTGGAAAACTTAGTTTTATTGATTAGAAATACTATTTCATCCTATATTTATTAGCAGTCTGGTCACCAAAGTACAAGCTCTGCATAGATTACAGTATTTTGGTCAGTTGATTGACATTACAGTTCGTTCCTGCACAACACTTTTTTTTTTATTTTAAGAGCCTGCCGAAGTGATTCTACTCTGTATGATCGAAAGCATAAATAGAATCCAAGAGTTGTAGTCACCATACTCACTGCAGACAATACAGTATGGTGACCCACACTATTGCGGCCTAGTAAGATGCTTTCACGCCTCGCTTGGGGATGTCATCGTCGACGTCAAAAGGCATGACAGTCATCGTGGCATTGTATTGCACACACTTACCACGACAACTATTAGCCCTGTATCAATGGGCCTCCGGTCTTGCACTAACCAACGAAACACGACAACACAGATACTGTCACTTTAGGTTCATTTTCAGTGGAAGAGTAGTACTGTCCTCGTTGGAGCCGGCCCGTTCGTGCTGAAATCAGCGTGGCTCTACTACGTCTAAAAACACACTGTTCAAAACGATTTAATTCAAAAATAAACGATTCCTTAAGCTATTAAGATATATAGTTATTAGTAAATATGTTCTCACAGCCTCTGTGCCCTTGGCGCCGTGTTTCAATACTCGTACGCGCGCGGCGGGCCGGCCGCCGCCTACTGCGCGCGGCCCGGCCTGAGGCTGTGGCGCGCTGACACGCAAGGAAACGTGCTACAAACATTGCTATTTAAGGTAAATGTTCAACCTTCACTTACTATTAACTTATTTTTATTAAACACGTCACTCTAATTCAAAACTTGGCGGGTTTCGGCTCCCGCAGAAAAACGTAATCAACGTTACAAATTGCTTGGACATTAAGTACAAACTCATGACACATACATATCTTATCACGCTAACGACTTCTTTACAGTTACTAGATTGAACTAAGTACTTACTAAGCCAACCGAATTGTACATGCATCTAATAATATGAAAATATCTTGATTTCGTAACGTAGTACAGTGTGATTTAATGGTTACAATAATATTGAACTTATTCCTTTTCATTTTTTGTTTGACAGGAAGCGATATCTAACCCTTTGACGATAGCCGAACTACTGAACCCCTCGCAACAGAAGCATTCTCAAGTACAGCGAGAATACAACTTAGGACCGCTGCACGTGTTTCGCGAACACTTCCTCGTATCTCACAACGAACACGTTCTGTATATCCTGGACCCGCGATCACTTACCGCTGTAGCTGTAGTGGACGAACTTAGAAGGTAACTTTCTATTACATTTGTAAGAATTATTGAGAAAGTTTTGTAATCTCATCATGTATTTCTGATAGTGACCGACTGAAATTTTCGGTTTCGGTTTACGCCAGATTCGGCCTTAGTTTCAGTTTCGGCCAAAAAAGGCCGAAACTTTCGTTCGTGCGCAAACTTGGGTATTCGTAAATTATAGTGCGTCGTTCGGTGAACTCATGCTCACCCGCCCGCGCCTCAATTCATTGTTAATCACATTGAGTTTAGGTTATGTTTAGCATATAATCCATTAATATAGACCGCATTCTAGCATTCTTAATTGTTTAGTCTTATTGCTTTAATATTGCATTCATGTTTTATCGAGTGCGGCTAATTTTATATTTAAAAGTGTTAATATTAGCATGTATTGTGTAATGTGTCTGAAATAGAATGTATTATCAGTTTTTTAATTTTATTGAATCATCGTTATCAACATTCATAATGCCGCTAATGACGTTTACAGCACCAGAATATACTGACGCGATGATAAATTTTTTTATGTGTTCATCTGCCAATTTTTTTTCTTATTTTTAAAAAAGACAACGCCCCCTGTGGAGATATTCTGTGTCGCGGGGGACTTTACAAACATACAAGAAACGGACACAAAGAACACCCAGACTCAGAACAACAATTTGTGGATCACACAAAGTGTTGCCGCATGTGATTTTTGAACCCTCAACACTCAGCGTAGTAGAGGGCGGTTTGGCGACCGCTTAAACCACTAGGTCAACCGTGCAGTCAACTACTCTGCCTGATGGAAAGCATAAGTAGAATCCTAAAGTGGTGGTCATCATATCTGTGCAAATGCAGACAATGCAGCATGTTAATGCACACCATGGCTGCCAAGTGAGATGCTTTTTCAAGGCCAGCTTGAAAAATCCTCGATCAAAGAGGAAAGGAAAAACGTGTGCTGATAGTGAATTCCAGGTTTTAACCGATTGGCATAGGAAGAAAGAGTCGAGCCATTTAATTCGAGATTGTGCGTATTCCACTCTAAAACTGTGACTTCCAAGGACTTCACGTGTTGCCGTTTAGAGAATGAGAAAAGGTATAGCAGTTGGAAGAACTCATCAGAACACTCTCAATGGTAAGGCGAAAGAGAACTACCATAGAGTTAATGTTTTGTTCTTTTCGGTGTCTGGGTGTTCTTTGTGTCCATTTCTTGTATGTTTGTAAATGCCCCCGCGACACAAGATATATTTCTAATGCCAGTGATGTCTTTAAAAAAATCTCATTTAGTGTGCAAATGTCATTTGTGTGTGACATGACATTTTATTTAAGTAAATAAAGATCCAAAAAGTACAACTGTTTTAGAATATTGTGCTCATAAATCCATTCATCATACCAGTAAATGTTACCGTCTATTTGACAAATTAATATTGATTATCTAAGTAAAATGACGTCATAATCATTCCAGGATCTTATCAGTATCAGTGAACAAGGACGAGATCTTCGTACTGGAAGGTCCTCGGTCGTTGGTGCGGCTGGCGCATGCGCCGGAGCCGGCCGCCCTCGCCACAGGTCTGTTCGCCAAACCTAACACTCCTTAGCACTATGTTTTCAGTACTACACTAGCAAAACTTTACACCTACCAGTAGATTTCATACTTGATAACAGAAAGACAATTATCGTAATTGTAAATTTAAAAAAGTAAATCGTAAAAGTCGACTATGGGAGTAAACTATGCAGGAAAACGCCGCTGCAAAGAGAAGAAAAACTCGAAACAAACCCGGTACCAACCAGGTCAGCGTGGCATAGTATTCCAAAATTCCTATCCAAGGAGAGGCCTATACCCAGCAGTGGACTATTAAATGCTGTTGTTGTTTATGACATAATTATAAAAATATTAATCCAATGTAAATTCATTCAAAGAGGTTGAAATAGCAAATAATTAGTCCACACATAACTTAGTTACCTAAATTATGAAATTTGACTTTCTGTTGTCAAAGCTCTTTAGCTAAGATTATTACTTATAGCATTTTAAGATGCGTATACTTTGTAACTATTATAGTGTTGTAATACAATACTGAGTATTATTAAAACTTGGCTAGAGGGTTATAAATTAAATATTATGTACTAGTACTTGAAAGTACAATTGCCGCCTTTAAAAGTATTGCATAAGCATACGGAATGATGATATAATTTGTGTGTACCCACCCGAATTGTATCATAAACTGTTTGGTGTATAATTTGAATGTATCCGTAACATGATTCTTTATTCAAAAATTGTGTGAATACAATATAGTTGGATACACTCGAATTATTTTATTAAAGTAATTGACATAATTTGTGTTTATCTGACTTTTTTAATCGGATATTTTTTATGACTTTGATATAAAAGTTAATACTATGCATGTAAGTTTTGCAACAAGAAAGAACTGCTGTGTCTGTGCATGCATATGCATGATCCATGATGATTTTAGTTCACTGAGCATTTAATGAAAAGAAAAGACACTTAAATAAAAACAATTAAATGTCTTAAGCTGTATTCTGCAATTTAAAAAACGAATTTGGTTGTGTCTTTCTCTACCTATTTTATTATTGTGTGTAACGTCCAATAAAACTAGTTCTAGAAGCTTCAATGCATTTTAAGATTATATTAATATCTTATAAATATTTAATCCACTTTTACTTTTTTATTTTATTTATATAACACTGATTTTAGAAATAGATTATTAATTGGTTGGTTTCTGTTAACTGGACATTTTGGGATAATCTTTTATGTTTTTTTTTTATTTCATAAATATACTGTCTACGTTTTAAGTTTATTATGTACCTTCAATCTGTAAAACTAACTGAGTATACACATGCCATTTATAAAATAAATACTTGTATTGAAGTATGAGAAACGTGCAAATGGTTGTCTATTGTATAAAAATATTTTTCAAGTATTATCTATAAAGACGACTTATGATAATGCATTTATATCTATTAGTCTTTTTACAAACGATATAAAAATTAACATTCCTTGTTTATGGTGAAATTTAATATTTTTTCTTTCTTCCTTCTGACTGACTCTAAATATATAATAGTGTATTTTTCAATGAAGTTCTGTACAAAAGTAAAAAGACTTTAAAAGTATAACTTTACGTATTATGAACTTATTAACTTTTGCCCACGGCTTCGGCCGCGTGGAATTTGGTCTGCCACATTAAGATTTGTAACAGATAATTTTATTTTTTTTAACATACAAACAATCTTCATTGGTTTAGGCAGCGTACACCAAGATAACTCTCAGAGGCCAGATTTTTTCCCGACTTAATTGACATTTATATTTCGACCAAAATTACATAAAATGGTTACTAATTGTAGTCTATATGTTATTCCGATGTATAACCTATATAACTAAAGTTTCATCCAAATCCGTCCAGTAGTTTTTTCGTCAAAAATAATAAATATCCATACTCACAAACTTTCGCATTTGTAATGTTAGTAAGATGTTCCACTTACGGTAAGACGTACGGGTCGACCGCCCCCCGACTAATCCTGTTCATAATTGGGCTTATTGAAACACATTTAATGACATTGAAATTGACTACACGAATGGCGTAGAGGTTTAAGCGGTCGCCACGCCACACCACTGCGCTGGGTGTTGTGTGTTCAAACCCACACGGAACAACACTGTGTGATCCACTAATTGTTGTTCCGAGTCTGGATGTTCTTTGTGTCCATTTCTTGTATGTTTGTAAAGTCCCCCGCGACACAGGATATATTCTTGTTGCGGGTGTTGTCATTAAAAAAAAAACATAATATAATGCCTATAATTAATCGCTCAGCTTTCAGTGCCATTTGGTAAATATTCCATCATTTTACCAAAACAAATTAGAGCTCTATAGCGATAACATTGAGCTAAAATTTGTTTGTATATCCAGGCTCAACCTGTGACCTACCCGTCCTGTAACTCAAGTAGTTGCGCTATGATAAATCATCATCGATATCATCAGCTTTTTTAGTCCACTGCTGGACATAGGCCTCTTTTTATAAATGAGATTATGATGAATAATGATGATAACTCTATTGGTTGTGTTTACCAAGAAAGTATAGCTATTCTGTACCTTATTTGAATATTTACATTTATTTTGGTGGATTTTTTTATTTATTAAAATATTTAGGAGTAAATATTAAAATGCTTTAACTACTAGACTTTGACACTGTGACCAAACGACCTGACATTGACAGGAGGGAATATTGCATCTGAAAATCACGTGCAAATATTTCTGAACTGAACTTCACCTGATGACAATATTACTCAGCATAATCAAATTCAAATTGTTAACAATAAAAGACTCATATAACTTTATAAAAGTAAATACCTTAGTTTTAAATGGATCTTAAGACTTCGTTCTTACTTTATTTTAAAAACCTTCCTCAGGCAAATACGCACTCTTAACAAAAAACACAGAATAGTCCATACTGAGTCTGAGCATTTGACTCAGTATTGACTATTCTGTGTGTTTTTGTTTTCAAGAAAACAAGTATTCAAAAAAATCATTCGGTTTAATTATTTCTAGTTTGTTAGAAAAATAGTGTTACACTAACAACGATTTTACTTAGTTTTTACTTATAATAGTCTATATGTTTGAAGTGCCTTCTGAATACCAAAATCTAACCAATGTGTTTCAAATATTTTTTTATGTATATTTGTGTATATCAAAAATAATATAGTTCTAAGTAAAGGATAAGCTAAATGTGGTATAACTTTTATTATTAGACTGAGTAGGAGAGACTTAACGATTAAGGAGTAAGATTTCTTATACAATTATTAATTACCCGACTGCGCTAGATGGAGGTACATGTTTTTATGAGTAAATACACATATAACATACACATTAAGATAAATTATAACATGATAGAAAACAAATATTCGTTGTCACAAAAATGTAACAAACAGCTTCAGTAGACCATTAGACCAATGGAGACGTACACTTAACTTTGGCTAGCATTATTTCATATCTTATCAATATTGGTGCAATTAAAATGGTGTAATTATTTGATTGTATGACAATAAGGTTATCATATTGTATTTTATCTTCATGATTTTGTGTTTGTTTATAAGTAAAGTCATTTTTTTTATTAGGAATTTATTAAATAATAATATATCGAATTTAATATAAATATGTCCAATAATACTGTTAGTTATATACGTGGGACTAAAACACGGACGGAAAGTGGATGTTTAACATACTTCTGCCTACACCTCCGGAGAAACAGGTGTGCTTGTGTGTATGTGTGTAATACTAGTGACATGTATATTTTGATGCTCAATGTAAATGAAGAACAAAATGTATGTACGACATGTAGTTACGAACGCGATTAATGTGCGTGTAACAACATATGCATGTCATATTTTTTTTAATTTGATATTATAAGACGTGTTCTTCATTGTCATTGTTCAACAAAATTATTTAGAAAAATCTATGTATTATCTGATAGTGTAACTTAATATAGTGCGATACTATAAGGGACCAATTTATACTTAACATTTAAGAATATACATGTTTACTAATATATAATACTTAAATTTAAAATTATCGACATATCATTTGAATGAGATTTTCAACAAATTGTTTGTGGTGCTATTTTCAATTTACTACTTTAAGAATTAGACTATTGTACAGAGGGAAGACATTTATGTAAAAGTTGAGAATTTATAGACGAGGTCTTATTGAATACTCTAAGAGCAGCAGACGGGCTGGCTCCAACGTGGACAGTACTACCCTCCCACAGAAGACCAACCTAAATCGCCAGCATCCGTATTGTCGTGTTTCGTTGGTGAGTGTGAGACCGGAGGCCCATTGATGCAGGGGTGACAGTTCTCGTGGTAACTGTGTAAGCCTTACACTGTCACGATGACTGTCATGCCTTTTACGTCCCCAAGCGGGGTGTGAAAAAGCATCTCATTAGGCCGTCATAGTGTGGATCACCATACTGCGTTGTCTGCATTTGCAATGAGTATGGTAACCACAACTCTTGGATTCTACTCATGCTTTCCATCAGGCAGAGTAGAGTCACTTTGGCAGGCTCACTAGATTGAGAGGAAATAACTCGTTAAATAAGATTACACAACGGTGTAGTGGTTTAAGCGGTCATCTCGACGTTTCCGACTGCGCTGATTGTTGTAATTCGGTCTTCGTGTCCATTTTATATACGGACGTCGCTAGAATTATTTTCAGGGGAGTAGATCTACATCCAAACATACTATTAACGAATGTAAAATAATACTAGGTCTATGCAATAGACTTTTTTTTAAATAAGTTCAAAATAAGTGTTTTTACGCCACCCCGCTCTATTGCGCTGAGTGTTATGAGTTGAAACCCCACATGAGACAACACTTTGTGTGATCCACAAATTGTTGTTCTGAGTCTGGGTGTTCTTCTCTTTGTGTCCGATTGTGTTGTATGTTTATGAAGTCCCAAACGACACAGAATTTATTCCTAGTGCGTGGCGTTGTCTTGTTAAAGAAAAAAGAAGATAAGTATTTTCTTTTCTGCCAGGGGGTCCAAGTGCACCCCCATGGTACGTCTCGGCGCTCATGTTTTTTAATATCCCCCGTGACACAGGATCTATGTCTAGTGAGGGAGTTGTCGTTTAAAAAGAAAAAAAAAATTATCTGCAGTGTCCACTGCGATACAATAAGCCTTCGTCTATACAAGTTACATGGTGCTTAACCAGAAGTGCCAATACATGTAATGTTTCTTTAACACGATAAATGTAGATTAGTTATTTCGCTTTTAAAGCTTTTATGTGTATATGGTGTAAGGTTGACGCTTTAGAACAGTGTATGTCAGAGTTTCTCAACCTTTGATCAGTAGACCCCAAAAGGGACCAAGCTGCCGTCTATGATGAATCTTTTTGGAGGTGTCAGATTTTACAAACAGAGACAGCTTTGCCAAAAAAAGGTTAAGAAAGTCTAACAGGCGTGTACACGAATTAGTACCCTAAGTTAAATAAAATTAGTTACCCTTGTAGTGAGATACCCTTATGTAAGGTAACAATTTTTTTAATGTACATGATATGATCTACAAAAAGATATGTATGTAATTGAGAAGCTGATGTCCGTTTTGCAATGTATGGCTTTTGGCTGGCCTGACGAAAACTGCTAAATGTGTACCTTTAGTTACCCTTTTTTATTCTGTCTATATTTGCTTGTTAAAAATGTGATATAATACAATTAAACTTAAAGCTCATGATTGCATTCATTAGGACACTATACAATCTTCAATATATATAATAAACTATTTGTGTGGATTTCTTTGATGTAAAATGTACTTAAACATTGTGCATTAAGGTTGACTTTGCTATTTGTGCAGATTAGACAAATACGTTTATATTAATTTCTTAAGTAACCTGCGCTAGTGTTGTTATCACCTAAAATTTTTTTTTACCAATTTTTTTAAATTTGTATTTTATGTAACCAGATATAAAGCTTATTTTTCGTTTAGTTGTTTTTGCACATTTTTCGCAAGCAAGTACTACCATTTCATTGTGAGCATGGCCATTGTACTTATATGTAAATATACATTTGCACACACGTATATGCATTTTTATTTAATATCCACCTTGCTTTGTTTGTGTATTTATGTATACGAGCAATGGTTCTGCTTATCGCTTGTTGCTAATTTTAGTTACTGCAATTTATTTTTATTGCTAATAGCATGCTATAATTAACACAATCTGTAACTAATTCTACAAGCATTAAAAAAAGAGATGTGTTTATTTATTTATTTACCTTATTAACTAAGAAATAAAAGCATTATCACACACACATGCGCATGCGCACGCGCACGCACATGCAAATGCACACACACTCACATACACACACGCAATCAAATACACGCACTCACATACACACACGCGCTCACATACACACACGCGCTCACATACACACACGCGCTCACATACACACACGCGCTCACATACACACGCGCTCACATACACACACGCGCTCACATACACACACGCGCTCACATACACACACGCGCTCACATACACACACGCGCTCACATACACACACGCGCTCACATACACACACGCGCTCACATACACACACGCGCTCACATACACACACGCGCTCACATACACACACGCGCTCACATACACACACGCGCTCACATACACACACGCGCTCACATACACACACGCGCTCACACACACACGCGCTCACATACACACACGCGCTCACATACACACACGCGCTCACATACACACACGCGCTCACATACACACACGCGCTCACATACAAGCACTCACATACACACACGTTCACATACACACACGCGCTCGCATACACACACGCACTTACACGCACACACACGCATTTAGTTACACAATTCGTGTACTGTACAGAGAAATTGCAGAGTATAGTAGAAAATTCTGTCTACTAATAGTACAGGTCAACTGATATAAAAAAATAATTCTGAGAAGCATGTGTTTAATTAGTTCTGCAATTGCAATTTAACTAATTCGGAATGTAACCTATAGTGTGTGGTTACACGATATATGTAGGTAGGTTATAACATAATACGTAGTTTTATAACAATATATAGTTTTAGTGTACACGTACATGTATCGTCAAGGTTGCGATTCTATTTTAACATTATGTTATGTGACAGTAAGTTTTATCCCAAATAGAAGTAATCCGATTTTGAAGAAATCCTTTTACCTAACTAAATTTTAAATCTTTAACAGAGGAACCGCTGAACGTAATGACGAAATCTCTGACTACCTCCCTCCAACAAGCCGTGAACACTGTTCGAGACTTCACCCACATCGATCAAACTGTACCCTACATCACTAGCGTGCTCGAACAACCAATATCGATGTTCACTAAAAACGAAGTTATCGAGACGGGAACGATTGCTAGCGCCGAAGAATGCTTCGAACTACCACCCATCAAGCATCTACCACTCGATATCTCGAATAACGTTTTAGAATCGATTATAAACGAGTTCCGTGACGTATCGAGTGACGCTGAAGAGATAAGGCGAGTGAAAACCGAAGAACTTCAGAAAAAACTGAAGCTTTACAACAGTATAATGGAAAAGAAATATGATGATGAGTTGATTCACAGCAGCCGGAGAAGTAGAAGTAGTAGAAGAGATGGCAGTTCTGGGAGTAGCACACCGAGGTTGTCAACTCCTGTGAGAAAACCTGCAGATAATGTCAGCTACACCAGTCCTTGCGTTATGAATGTGAGCGTATACAGGTGAGTGATTCCTTACGATATAACTATTATAAATAGATTCAAGCCATGCGGACTCTGCACTGACGATATACTCCTTGCTGATTTCGTCCAAGGTGGCCAGTCTCAACGGAGACCAGCTAACTGCGCGTGATATATTATAGTATACGATTGTGTGCGCAAACACACGTGCACTGCCTGTCCCTTTACTCTCATAAGGAAGAGATCAGACGCAGGTCCGATGGCTTAACGTGCTCGTCGAGGCACGGTGTTAAGACCCCAACTTCCAAACTCCTTTCTGTTATTAAGAATTTCTGTAACCAGAAAAGGTCAAAAACATTTTTTGACCCGACCCAGGGATCGAACCCGAAACTTTTAGATTGGCAATCGTATACACTAACCGCTAGACCTTAGAAGCAGTCGCACGTCGCACTCTGCACTTTAAAACTATGGGTATATTGCGGTGTCGACGTGCACTTGTGCGTTGGTTCAATACTCTGACGTATCGTCACGTTGCTTGATTAATATAACGCAAAGAAATGATTTTCTCAAGCGAACTTCTTTTGTAGTGTCATTATTATAGATATATGCTGCAGGTTAGTAATTCTTAAAATATTCTCAACCAAAGTGAATTTTTAAATATATTGAAATTACAACCGATAATGTACTGTCTATTATATAAGTGTCCTATCTATATACTCGTAAGTCATGTTTCAATCATCAACAGCTTTCAGTCCACTGCTGGGCATAGGCCTTTCCTTAAAAAGAAGGTTTTGTCCTACTATACCACGCTGGCTAGACGGTTGGTATAGAGTTTGAATCAAGTTTTACATCCATCCATGATGTTGCTCTTCAGTATTTTGCTCCCTTAGTCGTCTCTTACGACCCCCATGGTATGAATAGGGGTGATGACACCATGTATTCTTAATCCGTCACCACGCGGAACTCAAATAATGCTTTCGTCCTCTTAAAATTATGTAAATTGTACAATTTAAATGTTGCTTGCTAGTAGATGGTGGAAATAGATTAGTTGCTATTTTTATATACGTTTATTTAACACATTTACAGTGCCGTAGACCAAACTAACGATGAACTTCTCGAGAAGCAAATAGAAGAAAAAGAGAAGATTTTAGCCAAGATCTTAAACCTGGAATATCTGAGCATCGACAAGACGAAGCCTGAAACCGAAACACCACCTGAACTTACACCGCCACCACAGACGTTCAAACTAGTTGACGTACAACCAGAACCGGAGGTAATTAACCATGCTCCAAAAGTCACAAATATCCCCACAAAGAATCCAAATCCTATAGACTTAGTTCCCAAAGTTGTCCAGCTACCAAACAATTGGAATTTAGAGAATATAGAACTGAAATTAGACATTAAACAAAACGGTTTTAAAGATAGGTCTTTGATTTCGCCCGACGACCATTTAGACAGTGAGTGGGAGATAATCTGATATAAGGGAACTGGCTCTAAAATATGATTCCTTTGTCTAGTGCTTAAATATATAACGGTATTATTAATTTTGCACCCCATCAATCTAGGGCGCCGAAAGATTGACATATAACCATTGATACTGCTGGTTTTGATTCGATTAGTCAGCAGGGACGATTTGGTTCTTGACGAAACGTCCACCATTTCCCTGTTAACTTTTTTGAATTGACTATCGTTTAATAATCATTGCTTATTAAACATTCAGTCAACGATTGTGTTTTTCATCAAAATATTTCGCCAACACCTATATTGACAAGTCTTTGGTCCGAGATTTGAAGACGTAAGGATATTTCTCCTTGACTGTTAAAGAGTAATTTTAATATCGAGTACGCTTTTCAATCAATTATATCAGTATACTGATTTATCCAGAATTTAATGTCCCTTACCAAATTTACATTCCATATAAAGCTAAACTTAGTTACTTACGAAATTATTTCACGATTCTCAACCGTATGGAGTAATTGGGGTCACCAAGACCTTTAGACTTAGGGACCTTCAAGAAAATGACGTATTCCCCCCCTCAGGGAACTTCAACACAGCACAACTCGCAACCTTTGGCGCCAGTAGTTACTTACAATCATGTGAACCCCTTTTGCCCTTTCATTGAAAAATGTATTTTTGTTATTAACGTAAAAGACAATGGCAAGAATGTAATGGACTTTGTACCGCTTTCCATATCTTGTACCATTTATTTTTGTATTTATTTGTTTGGTAATATCATCGAAAATAACATTTTAAATGCCCAGATTTTTAGAACTTTGTGTTTTGCAGTTTGTAGTTTACAATATAATGAAATGACAACTGGCTGTCATGGCTCATACAAATAATTTGTCATTGTTGTCAATAAGATGGCATAATACCATTTCTATAAATCAAAATCATTCGTTTACGATTTTCTTGATCTGTTAATAAAATGTTGCTTTGCTGCTAAAGACACTAGTAAGTTCATTCATAAATATCGATTTAAATATTTTATCTAAGAGGTACCGTATGACGTTTCACGCTTTTCAACACGTAACAACTTTGTATAAGCGTAACCAACATAATCTCAATAACCTTTTCCATAAAAACTGAAAGAAGTATGCAACTATTTTTATTTTAACGCAAGATGTACAATTCTTATAACAAAATTTAAATGAAAATGTACAAAACAAAGCATAAAGTCAATGTGTGCACCATAGATATTTTTTAACATTTTTGTCATCTCTAACTGTCATTAAAAACAATGAAAATAAACTTTTTCCTTTAGTTACCGTAGAGGTTGTTATTAAAAAGAAAATTACATTGTTTTTTTTTCACAATATCTGTCTTTCTTGAGTATATCTTACAAGTATAGTATATAATCAGTAAAACTGAAATCGAAATGTAAATACAATGAAATGATATCGAGAATTGGATGTTGCAGTGAACTGTCAAAACTGTCATACGGTATCTCTTGATGGACTTATCTAAACAGATTTTAAGTATGGCAAGTTTTGAAAATATTTTTGCACATGTGATAACTTTTTGAGAAGAATTTAAATAAAGTTCAGTTAGTTAAAAAAAAGTTAGGATGACCCACTTTGTAAACGGTAAAAATCTCGTAACCGTTCATTGTATATTGCTATCGGTACGAGATCTGTCATTCCCCTTTAAATTTAAATAATGATATACGTTATATATATACGAAGAACTACACGAAGAACTTGTAAAGAAAAATCGTCTTTTTTAATGCTATTTTGTGTTCTGTAAGCACATATTTTGATATAAAGTAAGTACAAAATATATAGAAACAATCAGGTTAATTAGTTTACACTGCATAATTAAACCATCGACAAGGAGAAACGATTATTTTGACAATATTCGATTGTATTTTAAAATAATTCGAGAAACTAACGCTAACAATAGTCTGAGAAGTAATTTGTATAAAGTGAAATAATTACAATATCCAGGTGTATTAAAGGTAGATATAATATTATGTAAGCCTTTGTTATATTGTTTAGTTCAAAAGAAAAAAATATTGGTCCGTCTATTGAGTTAGATTAAGCTATATGAGTAGTATATAATCATAGGGTGAAGATTAAGCGTATCCTGCAAGGCGAGATTCAAAAAGAGCTATTATTAGGCCATGGCCATACAATTGATGTCTTTATCAAATGTAAGTAAGCTGATGAATTTTTATTGCGCTATGCAGGCTCAGTAGTTACTATAAAGTTCGTCTAGTCTATACTAGATGGCGCTGAAATATGTTTTATTAGATATAGATTTCGCCTCAATGCGATAATAAACAAGTGAGAGATGCGTTAATCACGTTGCATTTAATTTATGAAGCAGCTTTTGGTGTATTTTAAAAAAATATTCATCAATGATAAAGCAAATACTACCATATTTATAATTACTACAGCATATTACGTTACACGTCACTTTCAGCGCTCGCTCATAAAGTTTCTGATAGACTATTCTAAACTCATCTGCCAGATAACTGCATATTTCAGTTTTAAAAGTCTTGAATAGAAACATATATGCCAGATAAGTGTGCCAGGTAAGTGTTATGTACCAGATAACTATCTGAAACTTTATCAGGTTCTGGTGAAAGTGACCTTAACGATACTTATAAATATCAACATTGAAAGCTTGCCGTATAGGTATAAGATTATGTTATTAAGATTAAGGTTTTAGGTGTATTTTATCTGTACAAAATGGATTTTGATGACTTGAAACACGAATACTTTCGCTTCACTAGATTCTACGGTCTGAATGATAGATCTGGACAATTGTTTAAAAACGCTCTTTAAATTTTGATCGGTTTTCGTGTACCAAAATATTATGTCAAGATGTTCACATCACTACAAAGAAGTCATTAAAAAGGAGGTGAAATTCTACGTGTAATCTCGGTTAAGCTTGAATCCCTGGCCAGCGTGATATAGTAGGCCAAAATCTCCTTTCTTAGAAGAGGCCTATGACCAGCAGTGGACTATTGATGGCTGAGGATGAGGCTTGAATTTAAATTGTGATTATTCTAAAGTCTAAGGAAATAATATACCTAAATTTTAGTATAGCAAACCTAATAAATGCAAATTTCGTGATCAAAAAACTACTTCAATATCAAAAAACTATAACTATCTAGTTATTGTTTTTGATATTCCCAACTATCGTAATCGTTCAGAAAATATACGTACTTGGTATTTCATAATATAGAGACGCACAGTAAAAAATAAAAATGATATTTCTGAAAAAAAAAATTGTGTGTGTCAGCTCCGGCGCACGACTGGAGTTTACTCTTTATGTACAATTGTCAAAACAGACGCAAAAAAAAAACTTATTTATCTGAAATTAACTGAAAAAAGATTGATACCGTATGAAAGGGTAAATTAATAAATTAATGAAAATAACATATAGATATAGTCGCTTTGTAGCATACTCTATACACGTCTTAATACACTCACAACCAGTGCAGCCGCACCAAAAACGTAACGAGGTCATTCGTTCAGGAGATTTTACTCCTCACATTTTTCTCATACCGGGCGCCTTATATAAAAAAAGAAAAACCGATTCTTAAGGAGTAAACTCCAAAAAATTTAAAAACATGTTTGAACACCAGAATAATTGTAACAATTTAAATCATTTCATTTACAGTATGTTAGTAACTAGTTTCTCTTTCTATTATAAATTAATTGTAAATACAATTTATTTTACGCAAAAAATACACAAAATGGAGCCATGTTCTAGTCGATAATTTAACTGTTCTTGTATATGAGATGTGTAAAATAGATATAGGTATTAATACGATAAATTAGTTTTAACTTGACTAAAACTATTTTCCACACAAATCATTAAATTACAGGTTAAATTAAACATAAAGATCGCGCCTTTTATTTGCTTTTAAAAGACGCGACTTCGGAAGTTAATAGTGCTGAACCTTATACGTCAGAATCCATAGTGTTTCTTTACACAAAGGACTTGCGCATTACTTTTTTTAGATTTGTTTTAAATTTATTAAAGATTTAAATGAAATCTTCAGCTTGGTTATGGTTATACTCATGGATTACTTTTGCATTCTATTTTAAATGGGTCCTTTTTATGTTAGATTTGTAAAAAATATAAATAATACCATTTATTTGTGACACTAAGTATAAAGTAATTTGCACGAAATATTTGTTTGCGAGTAATATTTTTAAACACCACCACTAGGCCACAATTTATGCTTATTGATTTGGTTTGACATGATCAAGTCAAACGACCCTTGTAAAGTAAATGGAGTTGTGCAACTCGACTCCATACGAGATTATTTTCATTGAAAATTCATTCAAATTGCGCGGCAAAATGTGTCGTGTGATATTAATTCGTCATTATCGTCTCAGCCGAAATACTCCACTGCTGGAAGTAGGCTCCCCCTAAGGCTCTCCATAACATCTGTCCTGTCATCATCCCGTCCCGTGCTGCCCGCATCCATCACCAGGTCGTCGGACCTTGTAAGGTGCTTACCCAAGCTTTATCTTCAGTACGTAGTCGCCACTCGAAAACTTTGGCCGATCGGCGAAAACTATTTCACGAATTTTTTTTCATGCCCAAGGGTCGTCCTTCTGCTTTCCTTTCAATCCTTTCAATAAAATAACAGTAGCATGTCAAGTAATACTTCTGTACGTAGAGGGATTATTGATCATGGACCTGACTTATACTCTCTTAAGCTCAATTAAAAGAACCCTTCGTGTGCTCCAACAATTGAGCGTGTGATATTTTTATTTAAATTAAGCAACTTTTGTTAAAACGTATACAAATTATATTTTTTTGGTTTTAAAAATATTTTGGTGATTGATTTTGAAGTTATGTTATTTAATAAGTAAAGATTTTTAAATATTACATATATTTTTCTATAGGATTGTTATTTAATTTTCTTATTGGTTTATATTTTGAATGTTACGGGCAAAATTATGGAAGATCAATTTAAAACGAAACAACAGTATTTTTACTTATATTTACCCAATAGAGTTAAACATGGCATAATGATTTCTGTTCTATAGATGTTAACATAAGGACCATCATAATATTTTATGTTGACTGTATTATTATAATTGTAGTATTTTAAGCTCGAGCTAGTTATTTCTTTTTACTAAGGGTTTATGAATACCTGCTATCAATTAATTAATAAGTATAGTTAACACTGTTAGATTTATTACAGCCATTGTGATATTATTTTATTTATGGCAAAGAATAAAGCATTATTGGAATATTTCTGCATTTTATTCAATACACCATTTTTTTTTTGACTTGAGATCATCTACCTTCTTCATCTTGAAATACTTTCTTCTTCACATAAAAAATATGGAATCACAGCAAATCTTAATAACTTATTTTCAGAACCCATATACCATATAAGTATACATTTACATATACCCCTTGCTAAGGAGAAGCTTATGTCCAGCAGTGGACTGTTAAAGGCTGTTGATGTTGATGATGATGATTATTATTTTATATAACAACATGAAGAAATATTTGAAGAAGCAACTACATAATTTTATGAAATTTAGCTAGTTCTAAGTTGAATTCTATTTTCTTTGGAAGGAGCTACCTAGTGCAATTTTGTTCTTTAGTGCAGGCAAAACGTGGTTTTTCAATTTTTTTGTCGATTATGCTCACAGTATTAGGGTCTTTATTGATTATGGCCTCTGTTGGCTTCTGACGTTGACGTCTGATATAGGCGTGATTTAATTCGAGACAGTTTATACCGTGTCGTATAATCTTCCCAGTCATAAAAATCTTGTACAGTCATCTCTTTAAGTTTAACATTTTTTCCTACAGTACTTACTGTCGGTAAAATATCTGTAAAATCATAAATTTCGTTTATCATACATTTGATTGTTATCTATCACCAAGGTTGTAGTGCCGTCTGCATAGGTAAAAAACTGATGTTTGGTAGATATATTGCACAGAGCTCGTTTATACACATTGGAAAAAGCGTAGGGTCCAGTATATTCCCTTGTGGAATGCCATTGGAGACCGCAGTCTCTCCTTCAAAAATTTTGTACTGCGCACTCCAATCCATTCCAGTTTAATCAGAAGAATAGGGACAAAGACCGTGTCAAATGCTTTGGAGAGACCTAGGAAAATGCAGAGACATTTTGTTTTTGTATCCAGATTCTTGCTTATTGTAGTTGTCAGGTCAAGGAACCGTATCCTTGGTTAAGACACCTGGGCGACAAATACTAGTTTTGTGCTTCGTAGAAAGTTTTAGGTGTATTGTTTAATTCTATTCTAGAAATTTAGATAATGCCGTCAGGATTCAAATTGGCCGATAGTTACTGACATAGTCCCCGTTCTCACTTTTGTAGATGGCGTGGATGATTGCTTTTTTTGAATTCACCCGGGAAAACACCATTGGGACGAGCCCCCAATTAAGGCTGAGTGGAAGAAGAGATTTTGTCAGTTTAAGTTTTTTCCTATCGTTTTAAAATATTTACGCACCTGATTTGTTGAGGATTAATGATTTGCTGATATTTGTTAAAAATTGAAGGGGGCTGAAGTTTAATTTGCTGGTGTTTTTATGGATCACCACCTGCTTTGTCAATTCAAGATTTGTAATATTCGATTTTCGTCGTACAGTCGTTACAGAAATTACTAAATCGTGTGTAGGTTATTTTCAGGTGATCGGTTCTCAGGTCGTCGGTCATATTATTCGGAGATTTTTTAGATTCTAGTTTTAACCTGTCCCGATTTCTTATGTAGCAGTGCAGGCCGACAGACAGAGTGACAGCAGAGTGGGTTAAGTGTTTGTAAGAAAAAACTGGGCAGCATTAAAAGTGAGATAATTCTTAAGCTAAAGGATCTTTATTATGTCTATGTCGAAATCGTTCGAATATTAAGATAATTCGTTATATAATATAGATAATTCGTTATATATAAAAATAATTCGTTAAGAATCGAGTACCTGGAAGAACTATTACTGAAAACACAGTTTAAACTATCAATGAAATTATCAAAACTATTTCAAGGCTTAAATGATGGACATCGATAAATTTATCGATGTCCGTCATTTAACAACAAGCATTGTGACAATGCTTGTTGCGTTTTATAAGGGCTGGTTCAAATACATATAGAATATTTGTTTGTGTGGAAGATGATTAGTATATAAATAAATATTTCAGACACTTAACATACAACGCCATCTAGTTTCAAACTAAGCATGATTGTGCTATGATAACTAGACTGACTGATAGAATACTTATATACTTTTTTTTTGTAAATACATACATATTATACATAGAAAACCCCTAAACTTCGAAACAAATATTTACAGATCATACAAACATTTGGTCCGACCGATCGAACCCGAGACCTCAAGCTTAGCGGTCGCTTTCGCTACCACTACGCCATCGAGGCAGTCGAATTACATTATTTATTATGATTACCATTATTATTCAATGCACTATTTCTTTAATATCATCGATTTTTTTTATTTTAAGAGCCTGCCACAGTGACTACTCTGTCTGATGGAAAGCATGAATAGAATCCAAGAGTCGTGGTCGACACACACTGTGGCGCCCAAGTGAAATCGTTCTTTACGCCCCACTTAGAGATGTAAAAGACATGACAGTCATGGCATTGCAATGCTCACACACTTATCATGACAACTGTCACCCCTGTATCAATGGGCACTCACCACCGAAACAAGACAATCGCTTTAGGTTGATCTTCTGGGGGGAGGGTAGTACTGCCTCAGTCGAGCGAGTCCATTTATGCTGAAATTATTACAGAATGAACAATGTACCTAAGTTAAGTAACCGGTTTACCTTACTGGGCCAACGTTCTGTTAGGATAATAATATCATATGTAATCCTAGTTTGCGACACTAATATGCATAGTTGGCCAAAATTCTTATTTATACTACTTATATTAATATGTAGAAGTTTTTAAGTAATTTTTATCACCGAGACAGTTAAGATGGTTTTCAGGTTTGCATATGTTATATGTTCGAAGGTTTATATGAACCCAGTTCTGTATTAATCTTTGTTATAATGGCAGTTTTTAGTACGAAATGAGTGCAAAATTGAAACCAACATGTTTGTAGTATTATTTAAAACTTCCTTATGTTGTTTTCCTTATGTTATTATTACATCATAACAATTGACAATAAAACAAAAAAAATTCATAAACAATTCATTTAATGTTTACATTACTATATGTATAACCTTATTACAAATACCTATAAATATTCAACTATTAAAACTGGCAATATCTATTTATTGCCTTTTTTTGATTTGTTTAGTTTTAGATGTGGATGGCTTCGGTGCAGCTCCTCTATTGAACAGTGAGGTAAACATCTCAGACATTTCTGGCATTTCTGACATCTTAGCCAAATTGCTAATTTGCTTAAAGTCTTCTTTAGTCTCTGGATCATTCATCATCTTCGGTAGAATCATTATAAACAGTAGTGGCAGGACCATCATAATCACCATCGGGTTGAACAAAAAGTCTGTCAGCCGCCATTGCTCCCTCATTTGGAAATATCTATACTTCGATATAGCCTTCAATCTTAGTGGGTATGGCACCTGAATAACTTGCGATGTCTGTATATAATTCACTTTCCTGGCCCTATACTTGCCTTTGGAATTGATTTCTACTCTGATAGGCTCATACATGTAATCAGGATGTAATATTTCTACTACATATGACCCTGAAGGAACATTGTGTATGACGAAAGTGCCGTCTTCTCGTATAAAACCTACGTACTCTCCGCCATTGATATGAATACGTGTGTCTACTTGCCACGGTCCTAAATCCTGCTCCTCTGGAGGGAACACCTTGCCTTCGATAACGTATCTGCCATTTCCAACTTCTTCCTCAGGAGGATTAACGGCACACAGTACATTACAGAATGTACAAAGAGTGAAGAAAACCGATATAAGTCGTTTCATAATGAAGTGTTAGATCACCTCCTAAATGAATAAATACTTCGTTGTTATTTCTCAATATTTAAATGAGTTATACAAAATCCCAGCAATATAAAATTTTATATCCGAATTTTGTTTGTCACATTCGATCAAATCAGACTAGAATTGACTAGATTACCATATACTTTTTTACTATCTCATTGACACAAAATGTGACATTAAAAGTATGACTAGCGACTCGGGTGGAACCAAAATCACTCGACAATTTTAATTAATCGACTAAATCAATCTTCTATAAGCACAACATAAGACTAAGACCAAATTGTGGTTGTGAAAATAAAGTCACTTAATGTATCATCCATATGTGAACTTGAACTTTATTTCTCATTAGAATAATACTATAGACCGTTAAATTATTTCATAATATTTTTTCTTGTGTTTTTTGAATATTTAACATTTGACATGCTTTATCTTTTCACAGTTATTTCTTGTTTACATCTATTTAAATAATGTGGTGAATTGAAAACAAGTAATATTTATATATTTATATTTAATTGAACCATAGACATAAACTAGTTGATTTTTGGAAAAACCGGTTTTAGTTATCGATTTTAAATAAACGACCAAGCACTACTTCTGCATCTTGTCTATGACTTTTTGTAAACAATATTGTTTGATAGAACATGTGCATCTCGTGTTTATACTTATAGTCTAATGATATATATTTAAACATGATTTTTATAAAGTGAAAAAGTAAAGCAATCAGAATGTCCGGATACTTAGAAATAAAATATCCTTTTAAATCTAATCTGGGCCTAAATCCATTTAAGGTGAGTTCTCTTTGAATTTGATAATTTATTCATTGGATTCATCACAACATTGTGGCATTGATTATTTTTGTTATTGTCAGTCCTGGAAAAGACAATGGTGCATTTTGAGGCCAAGTCCTACGTATGCAGGAGCATCGTTAGCTGTGTATTGCAGCGAAGCAGGTGCTTCTGCTGGATCTGTTGAGCTACCAATGGGCAGCGTGGTGAAAAGGGCGAAGTCTCGCACGCGGCCGTTCGCTTTCGCGGTATTTTCTCTTGATGATCCGAGAAAACCACGCATTCTACTTGCAGCTCAATCTCTTAATGATACGCAAATTTGGATGGAAAAAATCCGTGCTTTAATAAATGGCAGCAAAATATTAGGTGAGTGACTACCTTCAGTATCTTGTTTTATTTGTTTAGACGGTCAAAGTTCAACATGCGATTGTCAATTGAGTAGGAATAAAAACCTCCTTTGTAAAAAAATAAACTTAAGAATGGGCAGTCTATGTAAAAATTTCATTGTATGAAATAGACTCATAAAAACCCTTTTCTTTTATAGTCCAATGTGTCCAATAAGAATTGTTGTTTGTAAATTATATCTGTGTTGTAAGGGGATATTACTTAAGTAGTTTAAAATTATTTTTCTCACACTAAGTTTTTGTCAATTTTGTCTTACTAATAACAACACTGCATAATTAGTATTTAATGAGAAATGTAGAATTCAGGTAAAATTTTTAAAAAGAAGTAATCAAATTCATGACATATAGGGGGACATCTTGACAGTCGACAATCTATATTGGGTAATTTTATTATCATAAACAACATTTTAATATTAAACTTTGTAACTGACTTTAGAAAAGGAGGTTTTTATTTGACTTTATTTTAATGTGTATGTGGTTGCAACCTCTTAGCTAATTTATAAATTTACTGGCCCCATAGTGACTCTGCAGTAATAAAAGCCTTAAACAAAGCAGATAGATTTTTTTATCTTAATTTGATATATTGAAGACTGTACTTTTGCCTAACCTTGCCTCTACCTGTATATGTTTTTTAATTCATCTTATTAAATAGGATATTGTGTTATAAAAAATATACTTTATTACTTTTCCATAGTTCTAGTACCTAAATTAAGGTTTGTTCACGAGTATCTGATACAAATATCGAAACTATTCATAGAATTACCTCCTCTGTCGGACTGAATGATGTGTCCATGCAGAGCCTTAGGGATGGAACTATAAACTTTAAATTGGTGCAAATATTGCTTGTTGTAAGTATATTAGGAAAGAAACTTTGAAAATTTTTCGTCCTATTTTTTTTTCTGTGTGGTGGATGATCTCATGGACATCAACGAAAGGTGGTTATGTCGCATACAAACCAACCGAGTCAACCAAATCCCCACATACCTTGGGCTATCTTCGATTTGTAGATGGGAATATGGACAGTAGCTATTTTATTATATATACATTCAGTAAACACATGGTTAGAAACACAGCATAGGACATCCTATATCCTGAAATTTATTGCTGTTCACAAATGTGATTACTATAACATCACTGCAAAGACAAGAAAAACATGAATAAAACCCTATACCAACCTGTCTGGTCAACATGGTACAGTAGGCCAAAACCTCAATTTTAAGGAGAGGCCCATATTTGTGGCCCATTAGAGGCTGTTGATGTGATGTGATGATACTGCTGTTCGTGAGAAAATAGTTAAAAAAAACATATAAATACAAGAGAAGTTACGAACAGACCTAGTATGAAACAATCCAGTGAACAGTTTTATTTACTTTAGGAATGTAGTGCCACTATTTATGCAACTGTTACAAGATAGTATTGTATTGTTTCAATGTTATGAACAGTCTGCAAGTTATATAAACTCTCGCACATGATATAAATAACATTTTTACTTTTGAAAATATAAATTGTAATGACAATGTGTATGTAATAATGTTACTTGTCATAAGTGTTATATGCCATTGCATGATTAGTTGGTTACGAGTGAACAAGCAGAAACCATTGTGTATAAAAGCATGAACTGTCCCTAGAAGGGCTTAGCAGAAATACTGGTTGAGTGTAACCTATATTGTTAGTACCCTTTTTTAGTGTCTGCTGTCACAGAGAAATATGTTTTGATGAT
This sequence comes from Hypercompe scribonia, assembly GCA_949316085.1. Taxonomy (NCBI): domain Eukaryota; kingdom Metazoa; phylum Arthropoda; class Insecta; order Lepidoptera; family Erebidae; genus Hypercompe; species Hypercompe scribonia. Next base: position 2,953,960 of record OX438982.1, read on the forward strand.
CTCTCTAAAATATGTTTCTGAGTTTTGGGTGTTTTCTGTCTATAGTTTGTTTGTATGTTTCTGTGTTTGAATGTTTTCTGTCTATAATTTGTTTGTATGTTTCTAGAAACTGTTTTCTAGTATCCGTAGTACAGGCACTGCTTAGTTTGAGACTAGATGATGTGTGAATTTGGCAGAATGTTAAAAAAAATACTACATAAACATGCTCAATCCTCAAATAGGTAAATTGGATCAAATAAAAGCTCATTAAGTAAACGGGACTACCCAGACTTTTAGTCTCATTTACTTAACGAGTAAGCATACAATAGTCAACATTGCTCTTCCGGGGTTAGATAGGAAATAAAGTAGAACTAAAAGAAGTATAGAAAATATATTTTATTTTTAAAAACACAACATCTACAGTCTGTTTAACAAGAACGTGACCGCCATTATTAAAAAAAAATGCGCCACAGCGCCATCTTCTTTTTTTTGTCATAATCTTTGACTCATTCCCTATTGCACAATATAACTTTTAGTGATATTCAGCATTATTGATAGTGTTTTGTTTATTTTTACAATGAGTGAAAAATATTTTAAACGATACGAAGCAGTATTTCTTGTTCACCACTCTAAAGGACCGAAGCTCACATATAAATCAGTTGCAAAATATATGCAGAAAGTTTCGTTAAGAAATGGGTAAAACGATTTTTAGAGGTTGGGAACGTGAACGATTTGCCGGAGAGGTGATCAGGCCGCATAACAATTGAACAGGAGGATAGAGCGATCATTCGACTCTTCCAAGATACTCCAGGTCTTTCACTACGTACTACTCAATTGAAACTGCGTAAGAAGGGAATAGATATATCTTTAAATACAATCCACAGTTTTCGGTCTACATTAAAAAAACCTTTGTTATATGAAAAACGCGTTGAAAAACGACTCAATTGGGCAAAAGAATATTTAGATCGAGATTGGAGTAATGTTATGTTCACAGATGAATCTTCTTTCTGGGCATGATCTTCTCTGTCGAAAGCTTGGACAAGTAAGCATAATAAGTTACTTCAACGTACCGTAAAACACCCTGTAAAAATGTATGGAGATGTTTTTGCCAAATTGGATTTGGATGTCTTTTTGTGTTCACCGGTATTTTAAATACTGAAAGAATGTACAAAATTCATCAAAAATGCCTAATGAGATCTGCAAAACAGTTTTTTGGGTCAGACACAACAACCTGGGTACTTCAAGAAGACAATAATCCAAAATATCAAAGTAAATTGTGCAGTGAGTGGAAACGGCAAAATAACGTCACTACCATGGTGTGGCCGGCAATGTCTCCAGATGCGAATCCAATAGAAAATGTGTGGTTCTACATTAAAATGCAATTAAGAGGACAAAAGACACACACGGAAAATCTCGTCAAAAGTATGGAAAAAAAGGTGTGAAGCTATAATAAACAATGATGGCGATCGGACAAATTATTGAGTGACTGCGCAAAAGATAGTATTATGTACTTCAATAAAATATTTCGTAAAAAAAATCTGATTATTAATTTCTGAATAAACGCGGACACGTTCTTGTCAAACAGACTGTACATGACTATGTACCTTGTATAAACACATTTTTAGGTAATAAGTTAAATCTAAAAGCAAGGCAATAGACCAAACATTGTAGTCATTATGGTAACTAGTGGTCGCCTACTGGCCGAAATTCGACCATAATAAAACACAACTTACATTACTTAAACTAATATAAGCGAGCGGTATTTTACTTACATGGTATATTTTATATTAAATGGAGCAAATGCAACTTTTATATTTTATATTCAGTAAAACCACAGTAAACATATAAAACAGTAATCTATGTCTATGTCAGTACTCAATGTCTATAGACAAATGATAAACAAATGAAACAATTTGACCACAGAGTATGTATGCGTGTAACAAATATTTGTTTGTGTGTGTCAAATGCATGGTAGTGTATGTAATGTTTTATTTATTGATTTAATGTACTTTATAAGCATTATTATTGAAAAATGTTAGCGTTCTGCACTTCTCCTACATATAAACTATAAGTGTGCTAAATTTCATGCTCCTCCGTCCGCGCAATTTTCGTATAAAGGGGTCCAAAGTTTTTGCTTCACGTATTAATATATAGATTTGAGGGAAAAAAACCGGCCAAGTACAAGTCGGACTCGTACAGGGAGGATTCAAACATATTGCATTGACATAGATGTTTGATTTTGTGCAGCTTAAAGGTAGACCTAAGTATTTGATATGTATTTCAATTTAATTCCTCTACACTTTCATAAGAAATTAATTGGTTGAAGTTCCTAATAGAGTTTCTCAATCTCAATTGGTGAGAAAGATAACTGAACCTAATCGTTTTAGTGATTCCGGGTTTAACCCTCATCTAGTGTATTAGTAGTACACATTCCTAACACATATAATTAACTTAAAACCCTAAAAATAATATTAATCGTATGTGACTTACGAGACTAGCATAGTCTTTAAAAACAACTCAAAGTTCTAACTCTAGTGCAGAGTGCACTCTAAAGTTGTACCGAGAACTAGTTTTAAATGACAGGAAGTGCCTGGATTGAGACAGCGGATGATCTCACCATTCTCATAAGACACTCATTGCAGAGGCATATGTCTAAAACTGCATATCCTGTTCTTAAGCCAAATGCTCAAATAAAAATAGAATATTATATTAATATTTGAATCTTAAAGTGTCTAGGTGAGGATAACTTTGGCTTTTTACTTTTCTGAATGTTGTTTGTGGGTTCGATTGTGATTTGTATCATTCACAAATCATTCTATACCTTGAATGTTATTTGTGTCCATTTCATGAATATTTGTAAAATCCCCGCGACACGATATATTGGAACTGGACACATTAAAAATATGTTTATAATAAATTTTTTTCACATTCATATCACACGTAACTTATGGCATTGCCTGTCCATGGCCTGAAATTTGCATCGGGTACGCTGACGTCATAGCAATTGAATGTAAATACGCACACGACCCATTTAAATTTGTAGTACAACTCATCCACAATACTATATTGAATCAACGTCTATTGTCATTACATACAGTACATTTTAAATTCAAAGTAATGCATTCTGTAATCTTATTTAAAACTTATAATAGAAGCTATCCAATAGATTTATAGGATTGATTTTTATAACGTGGGTTCTAAGGGTTGAGTTCTAAATGTCCAGTCCTGCGTGTACACATTAAAATCTATGAAAACAAGGTGAAATACACTTTTAGTTGTTAAACATTTTAAAAACAGACCCTATGTGAGATAGACACATGTAGTATTGCAAAATAAGAAATCGATATTTTGGATTCTTAAAAGATTTTTTATAGAGAAGCGGCGCTTAGAAATTATTACAAGAAACTAGTATTATCAGCCTAAAATAATCATTTTTTTTATGTTTTGAGCCAGGCTTAACAGAAAAAACAACAGTTTGATTTAATTTTTTTAACACAGAATTCAAAGACAAAGTAAACCCCCTGTTAATAAAATAAAGAGGATCCCATTGGGAGCGATTAATTAAAACTAAGTGTTGCCACTAATTAAGTAGTGTATTATTTTTATAATTGTGCGTAGCTTCCTAAGGCACCCTACAAATACACAAACGAAGACATTACCTCTGCAATGGACTTTTACATATCCCCTTAAAAGCTAATTAGTTTTTGAATCGGATTTGACAGTCGTTTGAGTTTTATAACGAAAATTATGATGTTTGGTGCAATCTGTAATACCTAAACCTGTGCCTCAGCCGACTCTTACCATTTGACTCAATTGTAGGCCCAATTCTCTGCTGTCAATCGTACACGATTTTGGGCTTGCGGGTATGTTAGCCAATGGTCCAATATCTCTGGAAATATTTCACAGTCACATTTGGATGGACAAATCCTCACCTTGTCAGATTGCCCTTGAATTTTCCAACCTGGGTACGCAGCCTATTGAATGCCTTCCAGAATGATCAGGGGAGCTTACCTCCTGTAGGAAGTTTTTCTACCAAGGGTACGAAAATTGGGATAGGGAACCTTTCATGCCACATGCTTTCTCTGGCCTTGAGCGTGTTGTTATTTTCGATAGGGCTGGTGTTGAGAAAACTCAATACTAGTACTACATACTTATTAGCTGAATCGAAAAGCTCGTATGTCTTGTACTTCCTGTTGCATCCAGATTAAAGAAACGGCAGCCATTACATGCGTAAAAGACAATCAGAAATTGACTTCTTATTGATGCATTCATCAACTGCTTTATCTAGATAAGACCTATATCATAATAGCTTATGTGTGTTCTCATTTCATCTAAATTACATGCTTACTAATTCTATTTCTTAACATTTGGCTGTTTGTTTAAATTTGAGGGCCGTTTTGCACTTTGATATTAATCAAAATATACTATAGTTGACAATGAAAACCTTGTTTTCGTATAGATGCTACTGCAACAATCGAATGGACATTTTTGATTTCAAAATATGTCGAATGTATTGCAAGCTACGCAATTCAATATTCACCATTATACAAATATTTTTTGTTACATTTATATATGTCATAAGTGTATTCTGTTGCCTAGTGGAATTTCAGACATTTGCTTATCTGCACATATATACTGAACTTATACGAACTTATCCAACTGAGTTCCATAGGTAAAACTACAACCTGTAATTAAAATTGAAGGGTTAATTATAGGATTCTTAAATAACCATCAAGCAGTGCATAAAAAAATCTTGTCGTATGAAAATCATGGAACGTGTTGCTACTTGCAAAACTACCCTCAAAGATCATGCTTATCATTCATTGCAGACTCAGAGCCATTGATCAAAGACTCGTATTCAGTCAGCGTGGTCTCAACGGAGCTGTCACGCAAGTGCGGCCTGTCCAGTGACACAGTAGTTACATTGTCCACTGGTGGCGTCATAGTGGCGCGTGCGCAACTAGCCACCTTCCTCGAATGGAAGTACATCACCGATGTGCGCCTCACCGATGATGATAAGAACAGAACGTGTGTGGTATACATCGACAGGTTGGTATCTTCATTATTTCAACACTATTCATTTATTTATTTACTCGTTTCTTTTGCGTCTTTATTAACTATAGTTATTAACACTAATTAGTGCATGTTATCATCATGACAATATTTAAAATTGTTGTAATTAAGATGCTACGTCTCACTAGTTTGAGTGTAAACAATCTCTTGACCTAGTCATATGTGATTCACTATCCCATCTGTCGTCATGGTTCACCGCTTATTCGTGGATATTCCGCCTGACTAGAGCGACAACAACCCTATCCATTTGTCTAATCTACTTATATTTATCAAACTCAACTACGTCATGCACTATTGAACTGAAAAAGTTGTAGAACCAGCTCATTTCTTGTCGATTTATCTGGAATGACAAAGAAATTTACAGTTTTCATTTGAAATATCAGGCCATGAGCTCCGAAGACATGTTATAGTCTGTATAATTGTAACAGGGGGTGATGGTACAACTCTGACTTGTCTGAATCTTGTTTAATCCGAAATAAATTCAAAAATTCTTCAATGTAGGTTAGATATTCTTATATCAGGTCATTTTCGCCTGGAATTGAAACATTGTTGCCCTCTTTTAAAGTTTCTAAAATTATCTGACTCGACGCCAATGTCATTAAACCTGCGCATTTTTTGTGTCCAATTTTTTTATATCTGTTATGTTTGAAACGCAATACTCTTTGTTAGAACATGATATATCAGATTTTCCCACGAAAATTCGTGCATGCAATCACAATTGTTTGGGTCCTTTTTTGCCAAACGCGTTATACAAGCCAACGTCCAAAGTATGAGAATGCTTTTGAACTTTAGATGACGAAAAGTGGCTCGTTTATGGGACAATATCAAAATCACAATGGACAATGGCGCGCCTCGAGTACTTGCCCAATACAATTTAGAGAGGGTATTTTGAACGCTTTTTAATTGATACAACTATTTAGAGGTTCCATTATTTTATTTCCATTGATATTTCTGGGAAATTTGTGCATATCATTAACACGTTATGTATTTAAAGCATTCGTATTATTGTCAAATTAGTCCGAGAACGGTTATTTGAATATTCTGACTTAATCCCAGTTTCGCTAATGGAATTTAAATTTCTATCGTCTTATTTGTCAGAGAAAAAATAAGTACCGACTGTTAGGAACTACATACGATTATTGGCATTAAAATTTTTGATGGTTTACAATGTTTCTTTAAAGCCTTTTTATTTTCTAAAAAAATACCCTTATGAAGTTTAAATAGGTAAATTATAATTTATTATAGTGTAGCAGGACCACACAGGTATGGGGTTCTTCAAGAAGGGGGTAAATAGGTTTTCGAAGGGTCGGCAACGCACACGTGATACCCCTGATGCTACAGGCGTCCATAGGCTGCGGTAACCGCTTATCATCAGGCGGGCCGTATGCTTGTTTGCCACCGTCGTGGTATAAAAAAAAATTAAAAAAAAAAAAATAGACAAATCGCAAGTGTATACCAATTAGGCTAGAAGAATATTCTAGTTGTAGAATCCTCTCCAATCACAGGACGGACACGAGTACGCGTCCTCAGCCTCTCTCTGGGGTAGTGCAGGCCAAATCTTATTTAAGCTTGTCGTATTACCATGTACGAAGACTGACGTCAGACAAGCGATCGACTACGAAAGCATCTATCATAAATATCGCAGTATTGTGGTGATCCAAAATGCATTTGAGTAAGGACCAGGAAAATTGTGATAATGTTATTGCGTGCCAGCAATCATAGCTATCAGAATGCGAGTCTTCATAGATATCTGATAATATTGAACGCTGTTCTTGAACATTATGTTTATAATTATACAAAGGTATAATACATTATTCAATATTTATTCAATAAAAATAATAGCAGTCTCACAGATGTCGCGGCACTCTGATCATAAACTAGGCTGAGCCTCGTGACCAGACTGCCGACAAACATACTTCAATCTATACTAACATTATAAAGTTGAAGACTTTGTTTGTTTGGTTTAAAGCGCTAATCTCAGAACCTACTGCTCCAATTTTGAAACTCTTAGTGTTAGATAGTTCCTTTACCGAGCAAGGCGGCGTCTCGATGAAAGATATTCCTTTTAAGAGTTTCCATTACGTGCGCTGCGTAAATGGTTATAGTTTTGCAAAAATAACGTATGTAAGAATTATTCCGCTTAAAATTTCTAAAGAAAAGTACACAATAGTATATGTCTAGGTCACTACAGCGTGGGTCGCCATACTGCAATGTCTCCAGTTGCAATGAGTATGGTGACCACAACTTTTAGATCCTATTCAAGCATTTCATCAAGCAGAATAGAGGCAATTTTTTTATTCACGTTGTATAACAGGCTACGGGCAATAATAATCGCAAATGGGCTTGCGCGGATCAGGTAGTACTAAACATACAATATTTATTTATTTATTGCAACACAATATCTAATATATAAAATTCTCGTGTCACAGTTTTCGTTGCCATACTCCTCCGAAACGGTTTGACCGATTTTGATGAAATTTTTTGTGCTTATCTAGTATCTATGAGAATCGGCCAACATCTATTTTTCATCCCCCTAAATGTTAGGGGTAGTACAACCCTAAATTTTTTTTTTTATTTTTTAGACAAAATTTTTAATTTCTATTTTTTTATGATACAACAAAAAAAAATACATACAATCCTCAATTTTCACCCTTCTACGATCAACCCTTATTTTTTAATAGCCATTTTAATAAAAATGGCAAAACAACGTTTGCCGGGTCAGCTAGTAATTATATATATAGTTGGTATTTTTGTACTTCCCTGACTTTAAGATCTTTGTTCTATCGCTTGTTATCTCACTAGAAATACCTCTATTATTATTATTTCCTCATTATTTAACAAAAGTCCAAAGTACTCGTGACTATTAAAATCTAATTAAATTGTTTATTATTGTGTTGGAAGGAAACCTATTTTGTTTACGTATTTCCTTTGGAAACCGTCCTTTTGTCTACTTATTTGTTTATTTTATTTTTTTAAAACTAGCCGATCCGCACAATTTCGTCTGCGCCTCCTATTATCTATTGATGTTATTTAGCTTATAATATTAGTATAGATAAGAAGAAACCATGTCAAGCATTAAAGATTGGATACGTTTTACAAGAGTAAGTAGACAGAATCCATCAATCAACCTGTTGTCGTCCACTGCTGAACGAAGGTCTCCCCCAAGAAGCGCCAACCATTCAGGTCTTGGGCAATTCGCATCCATCCGCTGCCAGCCACCTTCCTCAAGTCGTCGGTCACGCCGCAGGGCGCCCTTTACTACGTTTGCCCAATCGTGGTCTCCATTCTAGTACACTTCGGCTCCTGCGACCATCGGTTCGTCTGGAGACATGGCCGGCCCACTTCCACTTCAGCATACTGATTCTCCGTACGATGTCAGTTACTCCAGTTCTCTGTCGAATAACCTCGTTGCGAATTCTATCACCCAGAGAAAAGAATTAGTTGCCCCCTATTTGTCTTAAAGATATTAGCTATACCTGCCACGCTTCACTGGGGCATGTCGTGGTTGCATTGATGAGAAATGAGGAACAAAACTTAATATTTTATATAAATACATTTTTTGAGAGTATATTTGGTCCATTTAAATGTGATTGTACGTACGGAAATTAACGCGATCACGTAACACTTGTTACATACTTTCAAATTATCTGACGGTTTGACCAGATTGCATCGGTAGTGGTCACAGGATATCCTAATGACTGCTACTAGCGCGGCGTGGCCAGACAATTGTCCTGCGTGTACATCATTATAAAAAGCTAAGCAGACGTGTCGCCTGATGAAAAGTGACTAGCGTTGTCCATGGCCACGTACAACTCAAAGGTCACAAGTTTCCTTCCTTTTAAACTCTGTCCATGTGGCTTTTTTTGTTGACGGTCTGATTTTAGATCTCCTACTCCTTGGGATTCTGGAGTCAGGAGGAGGTGTTTCCACTAAAACCCACCCGACGGCCGGCATCTGACGCCCTTCTCTGGAAAGACCCGATCTTGTGATTTCAGGTTCTCCCCGAATTGACTCCATGCTTTATCAGGCCCTATCTCGAGAGAAACGTCCCCTAAGGGTCAAGGTTTCATTTATGCCGAAGCTTGGCTGTCCATATTTTTGTTTCTTAAATAAAACCTAACAAAATGCCAACTCGGCCTGATGTAAAGCTTACATAGAGTCTGAGAGTGGTAGTCACAATGCTCATTGTGAATGCTGACACTGCATCATGGTGACACACACCATGGCGATCTAGTGAGATGCTTTTCACGTCCCATTTAAAGGACCCGGGATCATAGCGAGAGGGAAACTCGTGCTCTAGTAGTGAGTTCCAGATTTTGGCTGATTAGCACAGGAAGGAAGAGCCGTTCACGAGTCTACAACTCCAAAACAGAACCCGAAATGTTAAAGGTTCATTAAAATAGTCTACAAATAAAGTCAGCAGTTTAGTTTCAAATATCTTTTTACTCTATAATCTCATGCATAACTTGACACTAATAACGTAGTTTCTTCATTGAAACTGGATCAACAGTTACTATAGTGATCTAGTGGCATTATATTCTACATTACCTTACATTATTACGGCTCCACAGCTTGTTACTTTCTTATATAAGAGTGTGACTAACTTGTTTACACACACACACACACACACACAATACGTAACTTACGTTAGACAACTTTGTAACAGATAGGTAACAATGCGTATTACGCATGGAGATTATATTCTAGGCCAAATTTAATTGAATGCAACTATTGTTTATTCTTGCATATTAAGTAGGGGTTTAAATATATTATTCAAAAATTTGGACTTTGACGTCAAACTTCCGGTTAAAATTTCACAACTCCTATAGAAGTGTCTCGCTTTTTGCCGCATGCACAGTTAAACATTGACGGGTCTTTTGGTTTAGTTTACAGTGATTCTGACTGCTACACAGAGGGTGTATGTCCGAGACTGGAGGCTCATTGATGCAGGGGTAACAGTTATCGTGATAATTGTGTAAGCCTTACACTGCCACGATGACTGTCATGCCTTTTACGTCCTCAAGCGGGGCGTGAAAAAGCATCTCACTAGGCCGCCATAGTGTGGGTCTCAATTCTGCATTGTCTACATTTGCAATGACTATGGTGACCACAACTCTTGGATTCTATTCATGCTTCCATCAGGCAGAGTAGAGTCACTTTGGCAGGCTCTTAACATAGAAAAAAATGTTCGGTTCCATCCAGGACCAATCTTGTTTGATGAGCATGACCATTTATTTTGTGTCTGGGTATAATGTGTCTACACTATTTATATGTATTTACAAATATACATTTGCCTGTACATATTATATTACCATCAAATTACCAGTCTACTCGTTTATGGATAAATTAATTTGAAAATGATTGATAAGTTCGGCAAATTTGAGTAGATTATATTTTTATAAATAACTAATTAAAACCTATTTGCACAAGTTTCTTTTTTCTTTTTTTTTTAAAAATAACACCTGCGCTAGGAATAAATCCTGTCTCGCGCGGGACTTTACAAACATACAAGAAACGAACACAAAGAACACCCAGACTCAGAACAACAATTTGTGGATCACACAAAGTGTTATCTCATGTGGGGTTTGAACCCACATCACTTAGCGTAGAGAGCACCGTGGTGACCGCTTAAACCACAACTAGTGTGTGAGTCAGGAAGTTGCACGTGGTACCATGACCATATGTTCTATTCTGACTCAGAAATAATGTCAAACTTTGCACTTAGGTTTATGTGTGTGTGCATGTGTGTGTGTTGTGAGTAGCTTTCTGCGTTTTTACATAGTACGTGCACACCATAAATGTTAAAACAATATTGTTATTTCTGTATACATTCAATCTAGTATTTGCAAAGCTTCAGCACATTTTTTTTATAAGTATTTGGTATTTTTTTTTTGTGTTATAATACTGTTAAAAATAATATTATTCAAGTGTTAATTAATTGACAGAATTAGAATTAAAACCATAGATGAAAGGTACTCCACAGTACCGATGGAACTACATGGTTCAATCATCCACTGAGTGATGAGAAGAATTTTCTTCAGTTTAAAGATGTCATGAGTATTATATTAAAATTTTTTTCTAGTGAGTTCCAAAAGGGTGGAGGTGAGTTGAAGTTCACGTCGCCAGTGGCGGGACAGTTGGTGCGAGCTTTGCAGACCGCCCTGGACTCGCGCCGCTCGCACGCTTCGCGGAGCACTCACAAGCTCAGCAAGAGCGACGGCGACCTGCGGGTTGCCAAGTGCAGTGACGCTGACATGGGTATGACTTTCAACTCATTCACCTGATGTTTAGAATAAAAAATATTATAAGCATTTTATTTTCGTACTTTACTTTAATTGTGACTGCGCCCCGCACACCACGGAGTGGATTTTAAAAAATAGCTAATATATTTAAATTGCTTATTCCACGGGAACACTACATATTTCCAGGATTAAAAGTAGTGTATATGTTAATCCAATGTCAGCTACCTTCATTCCAAATTTTATCAAAATTGGTCCAGCTTTTTGAGCATGAAGAATTAACAAACGTACAAACGCACCCTCTCAAACTTTTGCTTTTATAATATTAGTGTGAAGTGAGAAAAGTTTGGCAATTAGCAGTGTCTTCAATAGTGAAAGGATTATTAAAAACTCCTATTTTAGAAATTCCTGGACCTTCATATTCGACTTTAATGCTGCTCTCGTGGTTCCGCGGATGTCTAGATACTGAAGAAAGTACCTAAACATAGACTAGAATTACAACCTTACAGTCTTACAGTCCCTAAAGGTTGGGACCACCATTGATAACTCTTCTATTGCAGGTGACGTGCGTCGAAGCAGTTGGTATAGCGGCCCTTCGGAGGTGTCGTTAGACGATATCGACCTCGTCATGTCCAAGGTAATCTTAACTGAATGTGACACGAATCATACGAACACCAAGCCGTATTTTCTGCTTGCTGTCTTACAAACCTATTTCTAACACATGATTAGTATTGTTTATTAAATTCATAAGCTAAAGGCATGTATTAAGTTTGTAACTATCCATATATCTTTGCAGCCATCTATAATGCATTTATCCGTCCATCCGTATTAAATCTGGATGTATAGATTAATGCTAAATTAATCGATATCCATCCATGAATTCTTCCATACGTCAGTCTTCGCAACTTTTCATGTTTATATTTTCAGCGGTTCTGATCTAATCTAAACTTCTATCTATCTAATCGATATCGATATTATATCGATCTAATAATCTGTTAAACTTCTGCAGTTTTCATCCTATAGAGTATATATTATTTAGTATATACAACATTTTATGTTTAAGTATTGAGGACATGGCAATCTAAGGTATAAAATGATATGATAATTACAGGAATCGAAGCACATACCCACTGGGCAGCTATCCCGCTGCGCCGGCGCAGGTCAGCTCGCCGATCCGCTCACTGCACTCACTCAACCGTTCAACATGCAGTCTGTTACTTCGTTCGACGATTGGTAACAATTTTTTTTCTAAATAGTTCTGTTACAGTAACATACAATATTTTTGTAGCAGGGAACATTTAACTTGTTACTTTCTTTCACAAAATGACAGGATTTTTTTTTTATTTTGAGAGACTGTCAAAGTGACTCTACTCTACTTTTATTATTTAGGTAAAATAAAAAAGAGTAACAAAGTACTTAAAAATATACAACAGTCCTTTGACTTATTGGCGCAGTGGTTAGTGGTCCTGACGCTAAGTTACAGGTCGCGGGTTCAATTACTGCTCAGGACAAATGTTTATATGATGAGTACGGTCGTTTGTTATGTTTCTGAGTGTAATTTATCTATGGTATATATGTAATTAAGTATGCTTATCAGCAGTTTAGTTACCATAGTACAGGCTTTGCCTAGTTTGAGACCAGACGATCGTGAAAGGTGTTTTTTTTTTTCTATATTAAAAACCTGCTAAAGTGACTCTACTCTGCCTGATAGAAAGCATGAATAGAATCCAAGAGTTGTGGTTACCGTACTCATTGCAAATGCAGACAATGCAATATGGTGACCCACACTATGGCGGCCTAGTGAGATGCTTTTTCACACTCCGCTTGGGGACGTAAAAGGCATGACAGTCATCGTGACAGTGTAAGGCTCACACAGTTATGACGATAACTGTCACCCCTGCATCAAAGGGAAAGGGAAAGAAATCATTTCACACACGATCATCTGGTATCTCACTGAGATGATTTTTATTATTAACTAGTGGACCCAACTACGTTTATGTCTCCTCTTGCCCGTAGCGTGATGTTATACGGGGTTAATAAATTTGTTTATTGTGAAAGGTTATAGTGAGTCAACATTAAAAAGTATACATATTAGGGTGGGCCAAAAAAAACTTTTTTTTTTTCTTAGACACCACGAAAATATTGACAGAAATGCTTAAAAAATCGAAAGAAATTAAATAAAAATCTCGTGTTATTTCAATGGGAAATTCAAAATTACGAATCGCCACCTCTTAATATCAATATTAAGAGCTCAAACTCTACCAGAATCTTTTTTTCGTCCATTCTGACAATATTTTCATGGTATCTAAGAAAAAAAAAAAAATGTTTTTTTGTCCCACCCTAATACATATACTGTGGTTGATTTTTTTTTTAAAATTTCAAAGGAAAACAATTCTGTCATACATTATTTTTGCGAAACTTAAACTATTTACGCAGCACACGCAATTATTGCAACATTTTATGTTAAAACTAATAGCCTTCCTCGATGCCTGAGTTATCTAACACTGAAAGAATTTTCCAAATTGGACTAGTAGTTTCTGAGATTAGCGCATCCAACCAAACAAAGAAACAAACTTAAGTTTTTTAATATTAGGAGAGATTAAACCACATAATGTCAAGAACATAAATAAAAGACGATTTTGAAATGAATGATAAAACAATGTGCCTTTAAAAACTGAAGTTAACATTTTCTGATTTCTTTTCTTTTTGATATCTGATATACGACATCTAGTTGCAAACTAAGCAGAGCTTATGCTATAAAAGTTAGATTGATTTATCAATTATAGTATACACAGGACCCCCGGTAATTCGACAAACGTTTTGCAGGGCAGTGTCGGACTATCGAATTTGCCGGATAATAGAGTACTGCCTAAGACCCCCTACAGCCCGGATTTTTTACAAAAGAGTACCTTGTAATCCGACAAATTACAAATAAATGATAAAATTCTATATGTTGTCTTATGGGTTTGTGACGACATTACTAGGTATACGTAATGCACAATGAATAAACGCTAAGCTGCACCGCTATCGCACGTAGTCAAATTCAAACTAAGCAATCGGAATTGGAACAATACCTACGCGTCGAGCACAAGTTGTAACCTGTTCAATCATGCACGATCTACATTAGCGAAATTTGTTTGATCGATGTCGGATTACAGGGGGGTCCGGACTACCGAGGGTACACTGTACTTATATACTTTTTTTTTTTTTAAGTACATATTATGCATAGAAAACACCCATACTCCGAAACAAATATTTGGGACCTCAGCACATCCATCACGTACGCTACCACTGTGCCAAGCAGTCAAAAAAATCGATTAAATAATTTTACTATTCCGTGTTTACAGTGAAACAGTGTTTTACTAATCAATTTATTAATATATACTTTCATTTCTTCTCCTTGTTAGCTAGCTAAGCTAATGTTGAACTCCTGCCCTAATGAGATTTACTAGAAGGTTGTTAAATAACAAAAACACCGTCTGTAATCTGATCTAACTCTGGTTTATTGATCTTATTGTTTTACAAATTTCCATACATTAAATTATACGGTGTTGAACCAAACTATATCGCGATGTAACTCGACGTTCACGCCATCTATTGAGTAGTTAGTAAGGTTCCACTTAAATTTATGAACTACCTGATTATAATTGTTTATTGGTCGTAAACACTCCTATATAAGGTTATTTTCGGCAACTTATATGATATAAACATATAAAAATGAATGTTTGTCTGTCTGTCTGTATGTCCTTTATAGAATTGTAAACTATGCATTGGATCATGTGATTGTCTTTAGCAAAATTATTGTGCATGAGTCGACGAAAGTTTCTTTTTTTGTTTTGTCTTTCCTTCAAATTTATTTTAATTGGTGGCGTAGCAACGCACGCAGGGTACATCTATTTATATATACTAGTGGTCGCCCATTGGTCGAAATTCGACCATATTAAATTTAAATTGTAAGTGACTTAATATACATTATTAAAATATAATATTCAAACATTATTAAGGTTCTACTGTCCAAAACTAAACTACTGAACAGATTTGACCAAGACTGTTATTTGCTAATTTTTTTTTTTAACAAATTATATGAAATTAAAAAGAAGTAAAATAAAGAATACCTATTTAAAAAATGTTTATTAAAACAAAACATGCTATAAGAGGATGCAAAACAAAAAAACATTTTTTATCGCATAATGCAATAATTTAATTAATGATTTAAAACTTCTCTGAAAACAATGTTTTTTGTAAAAATTCTTTCATCGTTTGCTAAATGCCCTTGGCTAATTATATTCGGATATATAAAACCTTAAACCAGCGAATGAACGAACTCTACTTGCTGCGACATACAATTGCCCATGTGTAAAAACTGGCCGATTTAATAAAACTCCAATTTTTTGGACTGTTTTGTCCAATTCCAGTGAAATTTCACGCATTATGTTGTTGTTATATATTTGACTAATACGTTCTTGTAATCTATAATTAATAGCAGTGTCAACATCATAAAAATATAATTGTGCATAACATGGTGAGCGACCATATGCAGCAGTCATTGGGCCTGATCTGTGATAAAAAACATCATGTATTTTGAAATAATACACTCCACTTGTAACTGCCTCAGCAACTTTGGCTTCTGAGCTAACCATAGCAAAACATGAATTATATTTCCTAATATATTCTAAATAATTTTTTGATTTACTTTTTATTAAAGGTTCATTTGAAGTAAGTCCATCATACGATGATTTAAAATATTCATTTTGACTTAAGGGTGGTAATATTGCTTTACCCTTGTGACAACATGAAGTGAATGCAGTTCGAATTTTGTTCAAAAAATTTTGAATCTGAAGTGACCTTAGTCGACACTAAGGTCACTTCAGATTCAAAATTTTTCGCATTGCAAAACCTGCACTCTAAATCATAATAAATAAAGTTATATTTTTTTTTGTACCTGAATGTTGTCATTGCTGATTGCTGTTACAGAACTTTCTTTATGCATATAATGAAAGTCTGTGTACATTTAAATGTATCTTACTGCCACACAACTTATATATATGTATATTAATATATACATATATATAAGTTGTGTGTATTACATATACATATATATGTAATCATAAATTTGTATAAGCGCTCAGTATTTCACGTAGGATTCGTCATATAAAACTTTTCTGTTTGACATTCAACTATGTCTATAATAAACAAAGAGACAATTTGACCACAGAGTATGTATACGTGTACAAATACTTGTGTATGCGTGTGTCAAATGCATGCTGGTTAGGTAATGTTTTATTTATTGATTTAATGTACTTTTTATGCATTATTATTAAAATCTTTTTTTATATTAAATGAGGCAAATAAAACTTTTTTTTGATATATCTACTATATTTGATATGTCAGTACTTTATGTCTATAGCCAAAATGGCGTGTACAAATACATGTGTATGTATATGTGTGTGTGAAATGCATGGTAGTGTGTGTAATGTTTTATTTATTGATTTAATGTACTTCATAAGCATTATTATTGAAAAATATTAGCGTTCTGCACTTCTCCTACACATAAACTATAAGTGTGCCAAATTTTATGCTCCTGCGTTCGCGCAATTTTCGTAAAAAGCTAATTAAAGTTTTTGTATCGCGTATTAATATATAGATTTATGCACTATCGTGTTTAACAATGTCGATATTATTAGTAGTCGTGATATGCAATGGGTGTGTGCAGTGTGTCGGACCGCCGCTCTTTGGTGTCGGTGGCGTCGGGTATTTACGAGGAGATTCCCGACCTGCCCGAGGGAGCCTGCCCCACTTCCACCTCTAGTCTCGGCTGTGATGTACCCGACGGGCTGCTCAAGGTACGCTCACCATTATTATAAATATTATGTATTTCTATTAATTTTTCCCTATGATAATGTCAGTGCGATGCCGAATTAAATCTACAGAGAATCACCGTCTCTATTCAGTTAGTGGATGTCGTAAAAGCAGATTAAGTGAACAAACTAAGGAGGGCAATACCCGTATGAAAAGAAGGAAAACTTGAAACAAATCCTAATCAACCCGTCTGACCGGCGCGGTATAGTAGGCTCGAAACCTTCTTTTTAAGGAGAGGCCTCCGGCTAAGGGTTCAAACTCAACACGGGACAACGTTTTGTTTGGTTCACACGTTGCCGTTCTGACTCCGTTTCATGCATGTCTATGAAGGTCCTGGCGACACAGGAAGGTTTGTATGCGTAACGTCGGGCGTGGGTACAAAGCCGGGGTGTTTCAGGTACTGGAGGAGCCCACGTACGAGAGTGTGGCGGAGTGCGTGTACGCCACCATGCGCCGGCGCAGGCCGCCCCCGCCGCTGCCGCCGCGACACCCCCTCGGGTAAGCGCTCCCACACACCTCACCTCTAGCGCTCGCGCACCACCTTCGTGACACAATAGGCTAGGTGACACCTTAGTCAAATTAGTTACTTTTTATCATCTGTCAAAACGACAACGTTGTATGAAAAATGTACTAAATATCAAATTGTGACGTCACCGTTTTAGACTACTCAATTGAACAATATATTTCACTGTATATTGGATTGAAATTCGTAATAATAATAAAAAGCTATGTTAATTGTATTTGCCGAGATGTTTCGCGATATTGGTTTTAATGAAGTGGACATTGGTATTTGTTTACGATACATTCATCTACCCAATTGTTTGTACTCGACTATTTGATCGATCAAAACGTCGAGTAATCAAAAACTTATGAATTTGGATAAGTTTAATTCGTATACTATATCTTATTGTTTTTAGTGCTAAGGGCAAGGCGACTCCGATTTACTCGAGTATTACGAGTCACACTTGAATGATAATTCTAAATTAAAAACTTTGTTAATCTTTTTTTTGTTGTAACCGGTTTGAAAAATACGATTACGATGAGACTTCAATATTTGTATTGTGTTTAGCGCCAGTACGCTGAAGCCTGGCTCGTCGTGGTCTCGTTGCGGATCGGGCCGCGACTCCAACGTGACGCGCCACTCGTCGCTGGGCTCCCTGCCGCGCTGTACCACGCAGACCCTGCCCAAGCTGGACAAGAGGCAACCCTTCAGTGTCTTCAGGTGACTATCGTTTGTATAGTGAAACGCCTATTCTAAAGTATTAACTTGCGTATTTATTTTGCTAAATATTTGACGAAACATCTATTATCGTGTGCGTATATACCTTATGTAGGTTCTAAAGTCATAACTGTATAGGATATCTTTTTTAACTTGTGTTAATAGGCTAGATGACACCTTAGTCAAATTAGTTACTTTTTATCATCTGTCAAAACGAAAATTTTGTATGAAAAATGTACTAAATACAAAATTGTGACGTCACTGTTTTAGACTACTCAATTAAACAATATATTTCACTGTATATTTGATTGAAATTCGTAATAATATTAAAAAATTATGTTAATTGTTTTTTCCTAGATGTTTCACGATGTTAGTTTTAATGAAGTGGACATTGATATTTATTTACGATACAGTCATCTACCCAATTGGAATAAATAATGTAGACTACTAAATATTACTGTAAACTTTCTATGTAGAGCATTGTCGTTCAGAAAAGAATCTTGAAAGTACCATTTAGTAGCTTTATGCTAATTTAGAACGTACGTAAGGGACTCGCGTTCGTGTTCATTCTTTGAGAAGGTCACCTAGGGAACGTATGCGTTGTACATCTAAGACAAAACAAGAAATACCTAGATTAATATTTTTTTAATTTGCAGAAAACGCCTCAAAAGCGATTCCCGCATCCCAGCATCACAGAAGTCCGAGACGTCAAAAGAGAACAAGGACGTCGAGACCAAAAAGAAGAAGTTCGACTTCACCCCCACCAGAGACATCTTCAAGAGTTTCAAGGTCAGTCGCAAGATGAAAAACCTCAAAATCACCGGCGGCACTCTCGCCAAAGGAGAGACGAAGAGCTGCGAGTTCCTCGACGACACGGAGCCGGTTCCGTCCAACCGCTGCTCCAAGTCCGTGGAGTGCTTGGAGAACGACTACAACTTCGAGGCGGACCTGTCGATGGAGTTCACCGAGGAGAGCATAGCGGCGCTGGCTCTGCCGCAGCAGATCGTCGAGCTGCTGTTCGGCCACGATCAGCTGAACAAGGTGCGGTTAAAAGAGGAGGCGGAGAGCGAGTACATGCCCATGTCGCCCATCGTCCCCCCCCCACTGGAGCAGCACTACGTGGTCATGTCGCCGCGCGCCCACCTCGCCTAGCGCCCCCTCGCGCCCCCCTCACGCCCCCCTAGCGCCCCCCTCGCGCTTCACCGCGCCGCTCGTGACTTGTGAACGCACGTGGTAATGGTTTTATATTCGACTGAGGATTATAATATAATAGACACAACAAATGTATAAAAGGGGAGAAAAAGCGAAGGTTGGGTACTTTTTTTTTTAATCTTTATTTATTACATATCAAAATGTAGAAGCTTTTAAGCGGACAGTCTCATTATATCCCACAGGAATACAGGAAGTTTCTAAAATTATGCACAATGATGCCCCGCTTCACGCGAGGAATGCGTTCCGGAAAAATCGCGTGAACTGAAATTCACGTATATCGAGGTTTAAGATTAATATGTACAAGAAATACGAATTATTTTAATCGATCACTTTAATTCTAACACTCAATGCGATACAAACTAGGTATTAATTATTTTTAACGGAAAAATACATCTATTGTCTTTTGGCCACATTACGTTTATACGCACTTTCGCGTAATACGAGGCAATTGAGCGCGAAATTTGAACTTCGCGTTATAGTGAAACCGTGCATAACAGGGTCGCGTAAAGCGGGGCATTACTGTATACGTAATAACATACAGCAAAGACCCGATCAAAATCCATAATTTGGACAGACAGACATCTTTAAATTGTGAATACCCTCGTCAATTTGAAGGTTATGTGCTGTGAACATAAGGATTTTATTAGTGATTTTGTCTGAAAATCTTTAACTTATCTCGTTAATGTAATGCATAGTGCACCATTCCATTACGTCATTGTCTCTCTTAAAAGGGAAAATACTCTTATAAAAGTACTACGAAATGAAATACTAATCGCTTGTACCTCTACGACATTACTAGTCTGCGTTCTATACTTTTGTTGTGTCCTCCCACTCAGAAGAATACCAAGTCCTTTAGTAAGAAGGAGAAAGACAAAGTCAAGTATTGAAATACATTGACAGCCTCTTAACATTCAATTAAATATTTTATAATATTTGCACTACCTTCGCTTTTTCTCAAAGTAGCCCCGTATTTAGGTCCTTATTAACAACTACCTAAGATTCAATTTATCAATACTGCAGCCGCATATACGACCTTTATCACTCCAGCTTTTATCAGTCATGAACCGTCTTTAGCAGCTATGTTTGCGACCAAAGACCATGTTATTGTGGTCTATTGGTCTTCTGACCATTGGTATAATAAATAAAAAAGTAATACGTCTGTGTGCATGTCTACTTGCGTTATTATAGTAATATGGTATTGAGAAGGCATTTTTGTAACTGAATATAGACCTGTTACTGGTTCGATCTTAACGAAGAATATTACAGCATGCCTTGTCAATATATTTTGACAACGCATTAATATCATTAGCACTTTAGATAAATCTGAAGTCGTAACTCCAGCCTAATCGACTAAGTGCTTAGAAAATCTATAGTAATAACATTGTACTCATAATGCTTAAAACATAGCTTGATCTCTGTAACAGATGGCTACTAAATCGACTAAGTAATTTTGAACAAATGATTTTGTTACTATTTTTATTCTATACGTGCCAATTTTGTCACAAATGAAGTGCAAGTGCATTTTTGATAAAAAAAAAACTTTTTAAATGTCTAAAATCTAAAATGACACTAGTAACAACTATCACAGACATCAAGCTATATTTTAAGAAACTATAGTCACGAAAACGTTTAGTCGATTATCGACTAAACGGTTATTATACATATAGCCTAGACCTAATTTTTGTACTGATCATTTCCCGCGTAAATACAACGGCTATTGCAGTGTTTAATATTATCAATATCAAATTTTTCAATGCTGAAATACTACACCACGTTGTGTATGTTTGTATTACTATATTAATGTTCATTTATGTATTTAGGATCCCAAATTTTTAGTACCAAAGGATTCTTTCGGCCGAATGTGTGCTTAAATCTCAACATGACAAAGTTTTTAAAATAGGTGCACACGAGACGATTTCCTTCATTTATTTATTATACTAATCGATTTAGTATCGATAAATGGAGTAAATGTTAATCGAAGTGATATGTAAGACATATCGATATAACTTTATTTTTGACAACTACGTAGACTGTTTACTGATCTGAATATTATAAGTTATATTTCCAAAATAGATATAAAAACCTTATTATTATCTCTTAATGGAACAAGAACCAATCACTGTTTGTTATATTGAATTAAGAATGCTCAAAAAAAAGTTTCACTTGCCTAAACTAGCATTTCTACTACTGAGTAATAATATTTTTTTTTTTCTAAATTTACCTAAAAGACAGAAAAACATTGTATACTTTGTTTTTTTTTAAGTAACTAGTATGTTAGCCTTTGAGTTCTTGACATTTCACATATGTAGGTGGGTCCCACAAGTATTGGTGACAAATCTCCCTCACATATGTCACTGTATATGTGTTCCATTTCAAAACCTGTCCAAGGTTCTTGAAAATCCCATACCTCAATTCATCTTCCAAATAAGTACAACCTCACTGAAATATTTTTGATAAAGTTTTTTCACAATGACTGCAATTTGTAACAATAATGAATTGTAACACTATACTTGCCTTACCAGTAAGGACTTGCGGAACCAAATGTTAAAATGCCAGATAATAATAGTAAGCTATTGTACAGCACACGTTACATTAGACCAATTTCCAAACTGAATCAAATTTAAAACTAAGATGGAGAACTGCCCCGATAATGAATTTAAAGGTACAGTCACACATTTTAATATTGCTAACGACACTAAAAATATTAATAATTGATAATATTTAACTCTGAAAATTTTAAACCATTCAATATTCCAGTCTATACATGACTTGTGGAACTACAAGGCGTTTGTCTAGTTACCCTGATAAAAAAGACGTTATTGTCGTATTTACTTTGAAAATAAACAAGACAGAATGTATATTTAGACACTGTCTGTTTGGAGAAAAGCTGAGACTTAGGTTATAGAAAGGCCTCGTTAGGTTAAGACGACGTGTTTACTGAGGGTTGTGGACGGTATCGTAGGAAACGTTTGTATGTATATGTTGTTTAGATCACTGCCAAAAGTTAGATTAATGTCGTATTCTTGCGGTTTGAGGACTATAAGAAATATTGTTGGTGGCTCTCTAAAAGCGTAGGGTGAGGAATATGAATAGAAGTTGGAAGTTTATCGACAATAGATCTGATAGCTTTACTATACTTTTGTGTTGAAATATATAATATGATGTCAATATGGATAGGATAAGATAAAAGAAACTATAATATAAATATATATAATGTTCCTTTCTATCTTTTTAGTAACTATCTTAGAATAATTATTATTGTTATTATAAATGATATACTCGCGTACGTACGTACGTACGTTTCGGTAAAGGCTTCTTTATTAAGAGCCAATGGGCTTGTCACAGTGGTGTTCGGACACGATGAGATCGTATGCTCATACTGTAACATCTAACGGTGGATAATTAAAACCGATAATTTGATTAAATATTAAAAACCGAAGACTAGATAAACTGTAGTGAATTATAATTTCGTTTAAATTTTATTTCTTAAATAAAATTATAGGGTTGTAATGTTTACAAGGTAGGTAGTTTCTTAGTACTCAAACCGCAGGAATCAAGTAGGTGGATAGTGTGATTCGGTCACCTAAGAAAGACTGAGGGACAAGACTAGCGAATTTGGATATATTTATTGTCCCATGTGTCACACTGACAACGTATGTTGATATTGGCGTAGCCCTTTGTGCTGTAATGTCTATTGAAAAGATCCGTCTATGGTTTATAATGGAGATAGAAACTCATATCATAGTTATATGCGTTACGTACCAAGAAACTAGTAGAAAAAGAATAATGACTTGCCCACTTCATCATTGATCTCAAATCTTATATTTTCTGCTATCTATTTAAACAAATTGTCACTCTTTTAGGTTACGACCATAGAACCTTGTCTAATTCATTATATGGCGAGTAACGATGTCTATTTACTGTTTATTTTGATTGTGGTAACCATAGACAAGTGTATATATTTGGAACAAGGTTTTTCGGGGCAAAATACACTTGTAACCAATTTATAAATAAGAATTATTTAAATGAAACTGATTTTGTTTTTATGTCTATTACTTTTTTTTTCATGTTTTAATGGGTATATTACGTCTGTTCGTTAAACAGTAGAGATATTTTATATTTTTTAATATCACCGTTCCATCTAAAAACCAATTGGAAAAAACAGAGTGGACTTAAACAACAAACTGTAAATGGTTCTTTTCAATAGATTTTTAGTCTACAAAAGATGCAAAGCGAGCTTAATCTGCATTAATTTAGTAATTTAATGTAAAGGTCATGTTCCATAACACTATTTTGATAATTACGTACGTATTTAGTTATAATTGGACTTATTTAAAAACAGAACGGATTCCGTCCGGTGATCGACGCTCAAAAATTAATAGCGTTTATTAATGTCAAATAATTAAAGTGAATATTGCATACCGGGAGTGCAGTGGAACATGCACCTTGCTTCAATGTGTATACGGCTTAATTTGCTATGTGTTGTGATATAATATAACAACTAAATATGTTGTTGAAATGTTTCTATAAGCTTAAAGGCTTCTGTTGGTTATACTATTTCTATGTACGCGTTGTCACCAAATGTTTGATGCACAGCGCCAATGTTTTGTCGAATATTTGTGTGTTTAGTCAAAAAGCAGTATTCAGCTGATCTTATTAACATTTAGCTTAAATTTGTATAGCTTATTTCATTGGCGGCGCCCACGAGTCCATGAAGTGTATATGTCAAGTGATCAGATGTAAGAACAACCTACACTTATATTTTTTTTATATATTGTGAAATTTTTGTTCTTAAGGTAACGTATGAAAGTACGTATACGAGTATATACTCTATGTATTCAGTACACGTTACACTTAAATTTAGGTTTTCTAATTGCAATAGGCTAGATGACACCTTAGTCAAATTAGTTACTTTTTATCATCTGTCAAAACGACAATTTTGTATGAAAAATGTGCTCTAAATACCAAATTGTGACGTCACTGTTTTAGACTACTCAATTGAACAATATATTTCACTGTATATTTGATTGAAATTCGTAACAATAATAGAAAGCTATGTTAATTGTATTTGCCGAGATGTTTCGCGATATTAGTTTTAATGAAGTGGACATTTATATTTATTTACGATACAGTCATCTACCCAATTAAGTTGTATAAGACATTCTACATCTATATTTCTTTCTTGTTCCTTAAAGATTATACAAGTACGAATACTTTACTTACAACGAATCTCTCTTCCAATCGAATAACTTGTCGTACAGGTCGCAGTATCAGGTCTTTTGATATAGTTTTAACAACATATATAATTGTAGATTGTTCTTAAGTAGGATTCTACTCTATATGGAGGTACGTGAATGAATAATGTCGTAGCGTTGAATGTGAGCGTTTGTTACTAGTTATCACTTAGTAACTGTCTCTCGAGAGGTTAATAAGAATTTTTAACATGATCTCTAAACGCGGTGGTAGTAGATTGTTAACTAAATGGCATAAGACTGAAAGTATTCTACCCCAACTAGCCTAGATCTGGTATTGGAACTGATAGAATTAGATAGGAAAATTTACTCTAAGTTGTGGGCCCGCCATTGTTTAGTCTAGTAGGTCGCGTTCATATCCACGCGCTGACCAATTTTGTATCATTTAGTGTAGGTACTTAACTTTATACTTACGAATAAAAATGAACCAACCCTTGCGGTCACATTGCACTAAAAATGGTATATGTATACAATATGAAGAAATCTACTCAATTCACTCAAAGACGGAACTTCTTTCGTCAAAGTTTTGAATTATATTTCATCTTTCATTCGGTATATTCTCCACATAATCTATAAAGCATATACTCGAGTTACATCTCAAACTGTTTACACCTAAAAATATTGTTAACACGGCCGGCTATGAAGCAGGTTCGTCGCCACTCCGATTATATTGTTAGTGCGATTATAAATTTTTACCAAATCGTTTTTTTAATTAAGCCTCGATATTACACGATGGTTGTAACATTAATTTTGTAATATCGATGTAAGTTCCAAAGCGTTTGTTTATTTTTATATGTAAGCCGTATTCTGTATTATAATTTTTGTTATTGTCTTTGGGAGAGTAATTCATGACATCATGATGTAATCTTTTTTGTCCCTGAATCTTTATCACAATTTGTTACCATTTTATGTTTTGGGATTTTAGAAGGCATTTTTTTTTCAGTTTATTCATTGTAGGAGCTCTTGTATTTTTTTTTGTGTTTATCAATTGTTTTAAAATCATGTTGGTTTTCATAGAGGTTGAAGTTAGAGCAACTTTGACTGATATTTTGTATTTGTGTTATATCTAGTGTAAATACCTCATGATATTTTCCGTTGTTAATTCAATAAATTAATTTGCTGTGACTCTGTTATCAGTTGTTTGTTTGATAAACAATTGTAGGAAAAAATCGTATCTTAGTAACTGTACACTTACCCGGGAGCTCTTAAAGTTACAATAAAATTGATTGTTGATTATAGAAGACAGTATTTTTTTTTCTATCATAGGATCGATTTTTTTTCATCCTTTACTAATTTATTGTACCTACTGCGAATTGTCGATAAGTGGGTAATATTGCATCGTGTTATGCAAATAAAGTTTGTATGTGAAGTTTTGTAGTTTTATTTACTGACAAGGTTTTCCCAACAATAGCGAACGCTTAAGGGTTACGCGAAAGGTTTGAAAGTGTTATTTTTGCGTATGTATTTTTCCATATTACTCCCAATATCCGTATTCATAGTTTTTTTTTGGTGGTAGTTTTCGTTCTTGTTAATAGTTGTTTGCAATCCATACTTAAATGATCGTTGACGTAGACACGTTCACTTCTCTGAATGACCGACATATAAAGCCGCTTTAAGATCTTCCTATACATATATGCTATATAACAAAACGTAAAAGGAATTTTATAGCGACTTACAATTAACTTCTCTTTAGAGTTAGAGGTACTCTGGGTATATAGTTTATTTGGGCTTGGGGCAGTTATAGTTAATTTTACGTCCAATAGCCTCCGTAATTGCAAAGAAATTTTCAGCCTTTTACAATGGTACTCCTTAAAATTCAACATTATTTAAACGAGAGCGCTGTCAAGAACAGATCGTGTTTAATTTTAGCGAGGTCTTCCTGTATTATGATCAAGCTTTAAGGCAGCATACCAAAGCCAACTTTTTCAAGTTCCATGAGCCTATTGCTGAAATCATCAAGCTTTTCGTTGGAGTGGGCATAAACATCTCTCAACTCAATCAATTCGGTTTTAATGATCTGAATATCCCCAATTAGAGTTGGCAAGCCCTGTAGCTGGGGTTTCGGCAAGAATAATGTCCAATGTTGCAGGTGCTCGGTATTTAGGACACTCCCACTGAACTCTTCTGCCCACTCCTAGTTTTCTCCAGCCCGTTTCAGAGATACCAACGCATCCAAAATCCAACTCCATGTTACTACTGGTACATTGGACGCCGTCACTAAATTCAATGAATTCAGTTCAATTGAACATTACAGTGCATACCTCATCCATAAATTATATATGTAATTATTATGTACGGAAATTATAAAAAGGTTGACAATCTATTTTTTTTAAGCACCAATTAGGTAACGGACGTGTTCACGCGGGAATTAAAGTATTTTGTAGTAAAGCATTCACCACAACACTACTGGGGTGTCGTCGGCAACAAATCGTAGCCTATAAAAGTATCACAAATAAGAACAAGTTATATTTATTGAAATGTTTATTTGGAAATAAATCTATGACGTTAAACCACTCTTCTAGTCTACATAGAAGCTTTGTAACAACTTAGGATAATATTACACGCAAATACATAAAAGTAAAAATCAGTCGTTGGTAATTTGGACGGACACTACTTAAGTATACGTGCACGTAGCACGTAGCACTATACGTATGAGATTCTTTATTAGATTTTTATATATTATATTTTTATCTCTTGATAATTTGGACGGGACATTTTTGTACATAATGTCTATGATCTGAACTCTACCGAATACATTGAATTTTTTCACTCAGTAATTCATAAACATAAGAAATATATACTTTTAATTGCCAGGTATACAAAAACTTATGCTATCACTTATATACTTACAAAATTAATGTAAAATTTTCAATAAAATATCGTACCATATTCTATTGTCGTCCACTAATAAGGCAATAATGATTGACACTTTTTTTGTATGGGTCCAGACAGTTTACAGTTAAATCTACATCGTTCTAGCCTTAGTCAAACTTTTCAATCAATTCCTTAAAATAAGTCACTGTCTTCTTAGATCACAAGATAAAATACACACAAGATAAAAATAATTTTTAAAAGTGAAATTATGTTTTTTTATATATATGTATACAATTTATTGCCTGAATATATATTTTTTATTTAAGTGACTACTCTGAAGCATGAATAGAATCTAAGAGCTGTGACTCACACTGTGGTGGCCTAGTGAGATGCTTTTTCACGCCTCACTTGGGGACTTAAAAGGCATGATAGCCATCGTGGCAGTGTAAGGTTTACACACTTATCACGATAACTATCACCCCTGCATCAATGGCCCTCCGGTCTCGAACTCACAACACATTTTATTAAATCATTTTCAAACTTTCTACTAAAGATTTAATTTGACTACCATCAATTTTATTTAATCTAATTACAATTTTAAATGTTTATGTTGTGTCTGACACATGTCATGTTTGACCAATGGCTTATATTTTCTATACTTTACGTTATACAAACACACTTAACTATATTTACATAGGGTAGCTGCACATTGCCTCGGTAAGTACACTAGTACAACTAAGGCAAGGACACATTGTATGCTATTACAGATCACATGTTTCTCTCGAATTAATTCAATGTATTCATTACACTTTGATATGTTATTTTTATTGATATATTTTGAATTAAACGAGAGATAGGAATCCTATCCTAATACATGGATTAAGCTACACGCTTTCACATGCATCCACCCAGGCAACATCTATGGGTTCTGATAACGCGTATGTGGTAGTTTAAAAAGCTTCCATACACACCTAAATCACTGAGTTTATAACAAAAATAAGCAGTGTAAAATAAAAATGCTGACAGCACCGAGGGTGAAAGAAATAATTGGAATTCTTCACGATTAATGTTACATAGGAATGATACGGGAAATAAATAGGTAAGCTTTTGTTCTAACAGACCGGGAAGTGTAGTGTAGCAGTGTTAAAACAAATAGTTCTCGTAAACACACAAGCCTATTAAAACTATATTACTTACAGTTGACATAATTGCAACTATTTACCATTTTCTTAAGCTTTTTTATAGAGGCCAAATTTATCTACACTAATTTAAGAAGAATAAAACTCAGTTCTTGACTCAAGATATCTGAAGGGACTTACTGTGTTAATCGCAATGTAAAACGATTTGTTTACTGCTACTCGCATTTCTAACAAATATCTTGGGCAAACAAATGACTTGAATTTTTAGTTGGGTTTAAAATTTATAGCAGATCTGTTCTGAACTGTAGTAATTTGATTACAAAGAGCGTAATTTATACAATTTGAATGTATTAGAAACAGACTCAACTGCTGTGTGTGGAGTGGAGTACCTACGTAGAGGTCGGATCGTGGCAGTTTGACCGCAAACCAGATCCAGTCTCCAGACGATTAGCGGTCCCTAATATCGCTGCCCCTAACGGACGTTTACGTTCTTCACGCCATTTCGGAGATTGGTACAAACTCCGTGGATACAAATATATACTATTACCAAATGACCTGCTGAATGAAGATGTAAAACGAATGATGCTTACAGAATAGACTTATCGGAAAGGCTTACTAAATGCAACGGGATCCACGGCTTTATTATACTTACACTACGTGAACACATTTAATAATTAAAACTGGAATGGAGAAGGAAATAAAGTCGGAATTTCTACTTAATCTACGTGGAATGGGAGATTCACAACAGTAATAAATTGGTCGTGTGGTAACACTGAGCAGATTAAATACTTTTTAACTCTTGTAACATTAAAATGAGATTCGGTTCAATGGATTGGATAACATTTCAAGTCTGATTTTTTGTCTTTCTTGAGTAGAAGCTAAAGAAATATAATTATTATTAACTTAATATTGTGTTTGTAAATAACAGATTTGTCTTTTAATAATTTTGATTTCATATTTCACGGCGTTAAAACGCGATATGTATTTTTATATTAATATCAATGTAGTTTTTTTGTAAATTAGAGATGCGTATAAAGAATATTATAAAGTTAGTACCTAGACGGTGGTTTTAATAAAAATATGTTAGTCTATGGCTCACAAATAACTATTCGAATAATCATTGTTTACGGTTACAATAGGTAGCCACTGACGGTAATCGATTAAAACGAACTCATCGATACAAAATAAAAGTACATAAAAGTGTCGATCGTATATACAAGTGTCATACACTAATCAAAACTTATATTTTAATGTTGTTTATAAGACAAACGATACGGTGAAAGCGTCAGGTTGATTTCTACCGAACGGCTGGCATCGGAACGGATTTCATAACGTTTAAACGATATCAAGTCGTATACAATGTCCTTAAAGTCTATATTAGCGAGCCGCGGCCGGTGACTTCACTGCGGGCGTCTCGCGTGATACGCAATCGGCTCCGTTCACCGGTCGTGGCGTCCGACCGCATCCATTTCGATCCGATGCGAGCCGTTTGGTGGAAATCCTCTTTTTATATTGAAGAATATGAGTGGATTTGAACGTTGAGGCGTGTAGGTGAGGGCGGTGGCGGTTACCGCAGCAGCAGCAGCAGGGCGGCGAGCAGCAGCCAGAGGGCGAGCGGCGCGCGCGGCGCGGCCGCGTTGTAGATGGCGCAGTAGGGGCACTGCGACGAGCCGCACACCTCGCAGATGTTCAGCAGGTAGGTCGGCAACGCGTCGAAGATGCTCTCGTTGAAACGTTCTACGACACGTCAAAGTTACATATTACGTGAGTGTTGCGACCGCCATTCTTTTGTTAAAATAATCACATTTAAAATATGTCTACGAAGGCAGCCACCCTGTAGTCGCACAATAGAGTCAGTGTCATATATTCCGTTATCACCTTATACCACGGCACGTATCTTTTTATTTCCATATACAATTCTCTAGAGGACACACTCCTCTTCTCTCAAATTTATCAGACTGAATACGTACCTACGGTAGCGGTTTTTTTCAAATACCAATCAATATCATCATCCATGCAACACCTCCATTATCATATCTATATAAAACTTGAAATTGATTGAAAAGTATATGTCTATGACGAAAACAAACCTATAATTAGGTACACGATGAACGTAAAACACAATACAAGTAATATTGTCTATGAGTAACTAGATGGCGCTGTATCAGTACTCTAAATCGCGATATTGTTTGGTTACCGGACTCAGTGTAAAAGTTACGGCGAGTGTATGAATGTAAAAATTAAATAAATAGCTTATCAGACCAGCACATCAGTTCACAGTGGTTTTATTGGAATACAAGTAAACCCCTTTTATTTTTTATTTTTTTTTTGTTGTCGGGGTGGAAAATTCTTTCAGAGCTCCAGCTCCTCGGGAACGTCAGAGCCAGGAGTATGTGATAATTCCACTGAAAACCACCCCGGCGGCCGGTCTCAGGCGTCCTTCTCTGAAGGGGACCCGGTTATTTCAGGTCCCTTCCAGAATCAACGCCGCGCCTAGTCAGACCCTATCCTGGGGAGGCTACAAAGACTTCCCCAATCTATCAGTCCAATTGTAATAATTTGTTGCGACCCGATCACATTTTTGCGACTAGGCCGCAACAAATTATCTTATCGCCAACCGCAGCAACTAATCTGCCACCAGAGGTCCCCACTCTCTGGCGGCTCACGATCCCGTCAACGGCTCATACGCCGCTCTTCGCTCGGGATCGACCCTCTCAATCCCATTCAACGGTCTCTGTTTGGATCATAACAGCTTCGCAGAAAGAGACCGCTGCAGCCAGCTTTACTTATCCTATTCTATCCTAGTCCCATTTCATCGATTAGGATTCCGCGTTCAGATGCCAACGCGAGGCAGTCCTCCAGCGTATGCTGGGCGGAGTCCCAGTCGGTTGCGCAATGGTGACAGTGTGCCGTCTCCTCGCGTCCGATCTTATTCAGATACTCACCGAAGCAACCATGCCCGTTGAGTATCTGCGTCTGTCGGTAGGTAACGCAACCTCCCTCCCTACCTTTTTTACACCCTTCCGTCTTACTTCACAAATCAATCATATAGATTGCACATGATGATGAAATAGAAACATGTCATATGACAGCGTTACAAAAAAAATGATGTTACCTGGTGCGTAGTAATCGTAGACTCGTATTGGCAAATATCTGGACATGTTGGCCACTGGGAACCACCGCTCTATCGTGAAGTTCACGCACGTCGGCTCTTGCGACAACTGGGTAACATACGTAATTAATGTTAATTTAAATATTAATAACCTAATACATCTCACTTACAGCTGTCTGATTTCAAACTAGACAGAGTCTGTACTATAATAAACAAAATACTGATTGACATAAATTTATATCTAAATATGTGCATATTGTAGATACATTACACCTACACACAGAACAAATAATCGTACTCAACACAAATATTGTTTTAGGTAGGAAACGAACCCACATCTCCGAATTAGTCACCGCTGTACCAACAGACCCGTCTAAAAATTAAACTAAATGACGGAATAATACCTTGCTATCTCAGTTTAGCAATTAGTTAAAGTAGTACTCGTTTTTCTGCCTCGTTTAAACTATGGTGCGTCAAGCAAGTAATAACCATCAACTGATCGATGAGTGCACACGATCCATATCATTTCAAAACGTAAATATATAGAGAAAAACATTTATTCTGACATTCAAAGGAAAAAAATACGTGTGGCACTCGAGGACTGCTACGGTAAAGCTATTGCATAGCATTTTTTTCAAACTTATGCAATTATAATATTTCGGAGCAGCTCGTCTCGATCCGTGCGAGCTTCGTACATTCTGCACGCATACGTCTCGCACGCACACAAACACCGTGCCGAAGTCTGCCGAACTGAATCGACGTTAGACAATGTACGGCTTTCAACGCCGCACCACTGTGCCGCTCGGAGTGGGTGTTAGGTTTATTTTCGTTACGGAATTTCTTGATTCGATCGCCGCGCTCGAAACCCGCGATAGAAGCTACGCAATAGCTTAAAATATGGTTATTTAAAAGTAGCATTTTTTTTTTAAAGACAACGCCCGCAGTAGCTATAAATCCTGTGTCGCGGGGGACTTTACAAACCTACCAGAAAGGGACACAAAGAACACCTAGACTCAGAACAACAATTTGCGGATCACACAGTGTTGTCCCATGTGGACTTTGAACCCACAAGACTCAGCATAGTAAAGAGCGGTTTTGCGACTGCTTAAACCACTAGGCCAACCGTGCAGTCAAATTATATAAAAGAGCGAGTCACAAGCGATCCTAATACCCTGTGCGGTACCAGAAAAGGCATCTTTGCATATTGCTGCAGCGTGAGGAAGTGCGGCGCTGGGATTAAGAGGCACTCACGTATTCGAAGTAGAAGAGTATCTTGGTGGGCAGGTACTTGGCCCTCTGCAGCGTGGGCACGCGGCGCGACAGCACGTAGGCGTCCAGCTTCTGCTGCTGGATCATGTAGCCCGTGGGCACGCCCACCTCCAGCACCGACATGCCCGACCGTGGCGATTCTTCCAGGAGTGTCCAACTAATCATAATAAAAATGGTCGTACAGATAAGGAAAATTGTAAAGTGAGATGTTGGGGAAATTTGGCGTCATCATCATCAACAGCCTTTTACAGTCCACTGCTGGACATAGGCCTCTTCTTACCAAGGAGGTTTTGGCCTACAATTTGGCGTTATTTATTTTTAATTCAGAGATAATATTGGATAGCTACTTTCGTTTGCCATCGATCGCGAGGCAAGTGTGTTCTATTTTGGGCGGAAACAATGGTATCAGTTTTAATTTAATATTTATTATAGATATTGTTATTTTTAAACAATTCGATAACAATTTACACCAAGGTGCTTCGTTATGGAAAAAAATTATGAGCAAAACGTGATGTACTTTATCTCTTCAACCGGCTGACGAGACTGATACATTAAATGAAAAACTTAATAGTCCGGTCAATGTAAGCATTCAAAGCTACATAAATTCCCATCAAGCTGAAAATCATGAGGTTGTTAAAAATATGATTAAAAATAAAATTTGAAAGTTCTCCATCTTTCCCCTGTATGGAAAATTTTCATTCAAGGTCAAAGGTAAAAAAAATGAGTTTTTTGCGATTTTCAGCGAAATGGTAAGTTTTATCATGAAAATATCTCAGACAAAACTTGTAGATCATAAAATAATCTACAAAAAATATATCAATACTTTTTTTCCTACGAGCCATTTGTTTTTTCACCATACTTTAGTTTTAATCGTAGCTTAATCGTTCTGTAATCTAATGTCGTAGTTTTGCAAACATTTGATAATTTATTCAAAGTAAACTGACAGTCATCGCTATTTTCAATGTAAGTGAATATTGCCTTCATTGCCAGATTCGTAGCTTCGTCTTTAAGACGACCAACTTTAGCTCCAGTGGAAGGTTTACCGAAAGAAATATAGCAATCACGATGATACTTAGCTCCAGCAGCAACTAAATCATATTCAAATTCGACTCGAGCAAGAACAGCTTTTGCTATAGCATCGTCACGAGTCCGAGCTACTTCCAGTCCAGAATGAAGTTACTTGGCTAATTCGACGGCGGAAATCTGAGGATTTTCTTCTTTCATACTCTTCATTCAATTTCTGGCCACAAAATAAGTACAGTTCTTTAAAACAAAAAGTTGATTCACTGACACGTGATCCAGTACGAGGAGGACTTTCTGTGGATGTACTGACTTCTTGTTCTTCGCGTTGTCTTTTATTAACTGCAGCAATAGAAGACTTTCGAGTATAATTTTTACGACAACTTTCATGTATTATCACCGATTTCTGATTTTTGAGAAATTCCGAAAATTCATCTGCTCTTTCGATACTTGCTTTAATTAATGACTCCATACCACGTCCAACAGTAACAATTTTACTTTCACATAAAAGTTTAGCACAAATAAAGCAATATTCAGACATTTTTGTCCTAAAAGTCAAAACAGCACGATGTATGTTAGTATAAACACGTGATTTCACTACAGAGTGTCGCTCAAGACTAATGATATTTCATTTATTATAGCAGGTATAAGACTCTAGCCACGCACACAACAGAACAAGAGACAGATGTTGTCTGGAAGTTATACTGGCGTATGAAGTAAGGGATTGGGTTTCATTTGACTTGATATTCTTATAGTTATAACTTATGTATATGTTATATTTTAAGTGTATATTACAATCACAGATAGAAAAATATTTCAACATATATAACAACTCTAGATGAAAGATGTATATACGTGGCGCACTCTTGCATATTATGACGATAACAACTTGAACAACTTATCAAAAACGTTATATCTCAAAAACGCTGGCTCGTAGGAAAAAAGTATTGATACATTTTTTGTAGATTATTTTATGATCTACAATTTTTGTCTGAGATATTTTTATGATAAAACTTACCGTTTCGCTGAAAATCGCGAAAAACTCTTTTTTGACCTTTGACCTTGAATATTTTTTTTCCCATACAGAGGAAAGATGGGGAACTTTCTCATTTTATTTTTAATCATATTTTAAAGAACCTTACTGATTTTTAGCTTGATGGGAATTTATGTACCTTCGCTCTCATTTCTAGGTCTAGATTGACCGGACTATTAACGTTTTAGCTGCTGTTGTCGTCCATGAACACCGACAACTAAGCAGTTACAATTCCGTTCCCTTTCATGAGATCCTTCCGACAGATGTAGGAAAAGCGAAAGGAGGGTTCGTGAGGAGTACCTGGCGCAGCCTTGGAACTCGATGTGCGACTGATTCCGGCCGTAGAAGTGGTGCGAGGACAAGAGGCTGAAGCAGCGCTGCGGTGGCGCGGTGACGAAGCGCGGGATGTCCACGTTGTACTGCACCGACATCTGCAGGATGGCGTAGCCCGCGCCGCGCGCCGTCACCTTCACCGTGCCCCACGCCTCGGGGATCTGCCGTATACCCACCCACCCAACAATACAATATAAGCGAAAGAGGTAGTCCTTGTCTTTAAAGGGTCCACCGTTTAAAAACTAGTTTGTTACATCTGTCCAAAATGTGAACCCATTCCAAAAATCGACTCGACAAGTTCGCGGTGGAATCCAAAAAAGAAAATTGCTTGGAACCTTCCAGGATGCAGGTTTTATCAGTTGTGTCAACTGCTTGCCTGGTCTATGTAATATAATATAATATAGCATTTAACATTCTCTTTTCTATTATAGCGAGTTACTTTCAGTTTAACGTTATTAAAATTGCAAAGGTACACTAGCCCCGACGGTGGAAAAAGTAAAGAACGACAATGAACGTAAGTTATCGAGCGCAGTAAACATTTCCTAAAAAGTTTTAAAATTGAGTTCACAGCAAATATGATACGATGGCGTAGGTAAATCAGAATGTGAGAACGAATGATAACGATTAGTGTGTGTGTGTGTGTGTGTGTGTGTGTGTGTGTGTGTGTGTGTGTGTGTGTGTGTGCGTGCGTGCGTGTGTGTGTGTGTATGTGTGTGTGTGTGTGTGTGTGTGTGTGTGTGTGCGTGTGTGTGTGTGTGTGTGTGTGTACTCACGTCGATGAACTGCATGCGCGCGAGGTTGTCGTTGCGCACGTGCAGCGTGCGCGTGGCGCCGGGCAGCGCGACGGCGTCCACGCTGATGCTGAGCGCCGACACGTCGCGCAGGCGCTTGCGGTTCGTGTACTCCAGCAGCGCGCGCAGCGCTACGTACGTGTCCTGCACCGACCACAGACCATCAGCGTTAGCGTAGCCTAGCGTCCTCCCGATACTACCACTACTCTCTACGATAATTGGCCACAAAGGCTACAAAAATACCTACGATATTGCCATTCTACAACACTGGTCACGTCAAATCAAAACATGTTTTGGTTAGCCAAGGATTATAATTTCAAATTTGAAAAAACGTGAAGTTTTCTTTTTAAATACGTCGTTTTTAGACAAGCGTAACGTTTTCACAGGATTTGAACCCCTATCGTCATAATCGACTCGTCAAAAATTCAAAATAATTATGGAATATGAGTGCCATCGTGGCAGCAAACGAGACGCAAACGATACACCACATCAACGACGCTTTAGGCGTCGATGAAAAATGAAAGACGATTGAGGAAGCTAATGGAGCTGATACACGGTTGAATTAA
The DNA here is from genome assembly GCA_949316085.1 of Hypercompe scribonia. Taxonomy (NCBI): domain Eukaryota; kingdom Metazoa; phylum Arthropoda; class Insecta; order Lepidoptera; family Erebidae; genus Hypercompe; species Hypercompe scribonia. The sequence goes on from OX438982.1 coordinate 2,990,870, forward strand.
AGGCAAATTTCGACCTTACATCAAAGTAATGTTGATTCATTTATGTCCCAAAAACATTACACAAGCCCGCCATTGTGTGTGTCACCATACTGCATTGTCTGGATTTGAAATGAGTATAGTGACCGCAACTCTTGGATTCTATTCATGCTTTCCATCAGGCAGAGTAGAGTCACTTTGGCATTAGATTCTATTTGACTCAGCAACTTGGTTAAATCCTAGTTCAGCACCTAAACAAAACAGCTTAACGGTCTAGTACCAGTGTGATTAATTAAAGCTTCTCGCCAAATGGGAAGATCTTAAAAAGATAGCTTAAGAGAACAAATTATGTGATAATATTTATAGCACAATTCAAAAGATATTTTTTAAAGAAAAGAATCGCAGAGTAACTGTTAAAATATTAGTTTCTATATTGTGCCTAATATACTAAGTAACACACTAGTAATAGTTATATAGTCTGTGGTGTAAATTCGCACCTTTTTCAATGTTTGTCTATTCCTTTATATACTCTGTGGGCATCATTAAAAGACTGTTGTTGTACTATAAAACTTTTCATTAATTTCAAATAAATTCTACATAATCCAATAACTCTAACAGGTTATGGGCCCAGTATAGCCCTGATAATCGAAGTGAAAGTCAGTGAACATAAAATTACAGTGAAAATTGTGAAAATATCGCACGCCGGTAAAACATAACCTCAAAGTGACTGTTGGTTTTACGGATCGAAAACACTGAACATTACAAATATTGTGTCAAAAATGTCGTCAAGCAATCCTCTCGTAATGATCGAAAAGCTTACTGGTCGGGAAAACTATTCCACATGGAGATTTGCAGTCAAAACATATCTCCAACACGAAGACTTGTGGGACTGTGTTGAACCCGCGCCCGGTGACTCTGTCGACTCAAAACGTGACATAAAAGCAAAATCTAAGATCATCTTACTGGTGGACTCTGTAAACTACGTTCACATTCAAGATGCAAAGTCTGCAAAAGAAGTGTGGGACTGCTTGGCAAGTGCATTCGACGACTCGGGGCTAACACGCCGTGTGGGATTACTTAGAGATCTGTGTACAACAAATCTTACTGGATGTCTAAATGTCGAAGAATACGTGAGCAAAATTATGACCACGGCTCACAAGCTCCGGAACATCGGCTTTAAAGTAGATGACGAGTGGCTCGGGACACTGCTACTATCCGGTCTACCCGAAACATACAAGCCGATGATTATGGGTATAGAAAGCTCTGGTATGAAAATAACTGCTGACTCAGTTAAGTCAAAAATTCTACAAGATGTCAAAATATGTGAAAATGACTCATCTGCATTTGCCGCCAACCATAACTACAAGAATAAGGGTAACAAGAAACAACCTAGAAGAGGCCCGCGCTGCTACAACTGTAATAGATATGGCCATTTTTCTGCGGAGTGTAAGTCGAAATCTTCTAAAAAGAATCAAGAGAGTTCAAGTTATGCCGCTGCTTTCATAGCTTCAACACATAGCCTGGAACAAGATCCTTGGTATATAGACTCTGGCGCTTCTGTACATATGACCAAACATAGAAATCTATTACAACAGGAAAAGGAGCCACTTATCAAGACTATAAAGGTAGCAAATGACAAGTTATTATCAGTTCACAGTACTGGTCAGTTGACATTAGATGTGTGTAATGATAAAAATCAGTACAACAAAATTCTGTTCCAAAATGTTTTGTATGTACCTGAACTGGCAACAAATCTACTATCAGTCAGTCAGATTATAAAGAATGGAGGTCAGGTAAAATTCAACAGTAAAGGCTGTTTAATATTTAATAAAAACAATGTTGTTGTTGCAAGGGCAAGCTTAATCAATAATATGTACAGGCTAGATATGAAAAGTGAACATGCATACATATCTGAAGTTGACAAGCAAGACATGTACCTCTGGCATCAACGCATGGGCCATCTGAATTTTGAAAGTCTGGAAAAATTAATAGATAACACTGAAGGTGTACAGTTGTCTAAGAAAAATAAGAATATTACATGTGTCACCTGCCTGCAAGGAAAACAAACTCGCTTACCTCTAAAACAAAGTGAAACCAGCACTACTAAAGTACTTCAGTTGGTACACTCCGACATCTGCGGTCCGATGGAGACTAGCTCGCTGAGTGGTGCAAGATACTTTATGACCCTAATTGATGACTACTCAAAGAAAGTTTTTGTTTATTTTCTACACAAGAAATCTGATGCATTTGAGAAATTTAAAGAATTCAAGAGCCAAGTGGAGAAACAACTAGAATGTAGTATAAAGTGTCTTCGCTCTGACAACGGTCTTGAATATATGAATGCAAATTTCTGTGAGTTCTTAAAAGCTGCCGGAATTGTTCATCAAACCACCACTCCATATACTCCAGAGCAAAATGGAGTTGCAGAACGCATGAACAGGACATTGGTTGAAAAAGCTAAGTGCTTGTTAATTGACGCCAAATTATCTAAAGGATACTGGGCTGAATCTATACACACTGCTGCTTATCTCATCAATAGATCTCCAATTAAGTCACTGAACTTCAAGACACCAGAAGAAATGTGGTCCGGAAGCAAACCAAATATCAGTCACTTAAGAATATTTGGGTGTGAAGCAATGATTCATCTTCCAAAAGAAAAAAGAAGAAAGTGGGACCCAAAAGCACAAAAAGCAATATTTATTGGCTATTGTGATAATACTAAAGGATTCAGATTTATTATTCCTGGCACCAAAACAGTAATCAAAAGTAGAGATGCAGTTTTTCTTGAAACAACTGTAGAGAGAAATTATGTTTCAGAGGTTTTGATACAGGACAGCACAATGTGTCACTCATCATCCGAATCAACTGATGATGACACATTTGAGAGCTCTAATGACACATTACAATCTGCCACTGCTGACTCTGATCAAGATCAAGGTACTGACAGTGACTACTCACCAAACCAAAAGGTTGAAATACCGTCTCACTCCAATATAACACTGAGACCAAGAAATAAAGAATTATTTTCAAAACAAAAAGATGATGAAGGAAAAGGTTACCTGTGCTGTAGTGAAGATATTCCTGTACCGCTGAACTATAGTGAGGCGATCTCATCACCTGATTCCGAAAAATGGAAATGTTCAATAGAAAAGGAACTAGAATCACATAAGCAAAATGGAACTTGGGTATTGGTAGAAAAGCCTAAAGATGCGAAGCCAATTGGATGCAAATGGGTTTTTCGAGTCAAAGATGAACCAACAGGCCCTCGTTATAAAGCTCGTCTGTGTGCAAAAGGGTATGCACAAAAAGAGGGCATTGATTATGATGATACTTTTTCGCCAACAGTCAGGTATGACTCCATTAGAGTTTTATTGTCCATTGCAGCTCAAGAAAAGTTAGAAATAAGTCAATTTGATGTTACTACTGCTTTTCTGTATGGGGAGCTAAAGGAAAACATCCTGACGACAGCACCTGAGGGACTAGACTGCAATCCTAATATGGTATGTAAGCTTGTAAAATCATTATATGGGTTAAAACAGGCACCCAGGTGCTGGAACACTAAATTCAGCTCAGTTCTCAATAAGTTTGGTTTTGAGAAAAGCAGTGCAGATCAGTGTGTTTATATAGGAACAATAAATGGCTTCAAATGTTACCTGTGCCTGTATGTTGATGATGGACTTCTGTTCTGTAAAAGTAAATCTGCAATAATGGAAGCAATTAGTGAGTTGCAAAAGAACTTTGAAATAAAAGTATACTCTGTGCCAACTAACTTTGTTGGGATGCAAATTGAAAAGCACAATAATTTTATTTTTATTCATCAGTCCAAATACATTGATCAGTTGCTAAAGAAATTCAACATGCAGGATGCTAACCCTAACTGTATACCTGCTGATCCAAATGTGAAGTTGCAGAAGCCTGAGAATGTACTGAAGAAAGATTATCCTTACCGAGAAGCTGTAGGATCACTTGTACATGCAGCAACGGTGAGCAGACCTGATATAATGCTTGCTGTAAACCAGGTGAGTCGATACTTACATTCCCATGATGAACCCCACTGGAACGCTGTAAAGAAAATACTAAAATACCTGAAAGAGACAAAAAGTTATGGATTATGCTATACATCTAACTGTGACAGCACGGATTTAACTGGATACAGCGATTCAGATTTTGCTAATGACTTGGAAAACAGACGCTCAACGACTGGCTATGTTTTTTTAAAAAGTGGAGCAGCTGTCACTTGGTCATCACAACGCCAGCCTACTGTGGCCTTATCCACGACAGAAGCCGAATTCATGGCTGCTTGTGCTGCAACTAAAGAGGCTATGTGGCTTAGACAGTTACTCAGTGATTTAGGTGTATTCAGACAAAAATCCGTGTGCATAAACATTGACAATCAGAGTGCAATAAACGTGATTAAAAACAGTGAATTTCATAAGCGATGTAAACACATAGATATTAAGTATAACTTTATAAAAGAAAAATATTATAATAATATAATCAGTCTGAACTATGTACACACTAATAATCAGTATGCTGATATGTTTACTAAAGCCTTGTCTAAAGACAAATTTATATTCATGAGAAATAGTATTGGAATGTCAAAACTAAATTAATTTGTATGTGTGTTGTATAGTATTAGATAGATTACATTATTTAGAAGTCTAGTAAACTTCTGTTGAACTTTTGTTACTGTATAAAACCGATGAAAGGCTTGAATTTGGTAGGAGTGTTAAAATATTAGTTTCTATATTGTGCCTAATATACTAAGTAACACACTAGTAATAGTTATATAGTCTGTGGTGTAAATTCGCACCTTTTTCAATGTTTGTCTATTCCTTTATATACTCTGTGGGCATCATTAAAAGACTGTTGTTGTACTATAAAACTTTTCATTAATTTCAAATAAATTCTACATAATCCAATAACTCTAACAGTAACATTGCAGTGTTACGTTACTATGAGTTACGTTACGTAACACGGTAACTCATAGTAACGTAACACTGCAATGTTACTCTGCGATTCTTTTCTTTAAAAAATATCTTTTGAATTGTGCCGAAAGTAGCCGTTACGTAGTAACGTAACACGGTAACTCATAGTACTCACGCACTATCCTAAAGCTGGAGACGTGTCGTCATGCCACAAACCGTTCTGACCCTCCGCATTTCATATCAACAATATATTCTTAATTCATCCAATAGAAAGTGACTAAAAAGAAGTGATGGAAATCCATACCTGGGTAGAAGCCCAGCCGCCGTCTTTCAACCTCTGCGCATTAAGCCACATAACTATGGGCTCATTGTTGTCCTGGTGGTCCATGCAGGCGAGGAGCGCGTATGCTGTGGCCGCGATATTGTTAGAGTCGTACTTATATGGCAGTCGAGGCAGCAAGAAAGGTTTCTGATTCTCCATCTTGTAGGGAGGCTGAGGAACCGGTTCCTTGCCCCAGTAGACTAGGCCACCTGGCGATGAAAGATAAAAGTTTATGACGTTTAAATATGGTATAAAAACTATATTTAAAATCTATCAACATATGGTGACGGATTAAAAATACTTTTTCTTTTACTTATTTTTCCACTTCTATTCGTCCCCTGGGTGTCGTAAGAACCGACTGAAGGAGCTAACTATGCAGGACAATAGTATTGCAAAGAGAAGGAAAACTTGACATGGATTTTATGTCTGAATTTTGGTCTAGCCGCTAGACCAAAATTAATTTTCTAAGGAATGACCTTCGTTCAGAAGTGGACCATTGAAACCCGTCGACGTGTGATGAGATGATAAAGAAATGTTTTCCTTAATTGTATGCGTTTGTAATGTAATGCAGAGCGTATAGTGGGGGGGGGGCGAGGTACGGAGGTACGCACCCTCGTAGCGCGCCAGGCGCAGCAGCAGGCGGTAGGCGTGCTCGGAGGAGGGCGCCCGGCTGAAGGTGAGCGCGTGCGCCACCAGCGCCAGCGCGTAGGGCTCGCGCACCTCGCTCAGCAGGCGCAGGTGCCGCTCCAGCCAGCGGATGCCGCGCTGCTGCGCCGACGACACGCGCGCGCTCAGCCCCTGCGACCACCGACCATGTTTGCACTCGAAAACCTCTAGTGTATAATGTAGCGGTAATTGTGCAAGTGGTTCCTAAGATACTGTAAACGCGTCACCGGACACAAATAGGACAGGTGCGACGTTCGACTCTATTCTGCCTGATGGAAACCATGAATAGAATCCGAGAGCGGTGGTCGCCGTACTCGCTGCGAATGAAGACAGCGCAGTATGGCGACCCACGCTATGGTGGTCTAGTGAGATGCCTTTTCACGCCCCGCTTAAAGGACCCGGGATCGTAGTGGAAGGCAAACACGTGCACCGGTAATGGACCAGACTTTAACCGATTTGCACAGGAAGGAAGAGCCGAAACGTTTAGTTCGGGAGCCTATGTCTACCATTCTGAAACGGTGACTTCCAAGGCCAGCACGAGTTGTCCTATAGAGGAACGGTGAGGATGGGATCAGTTGGAAGAGTTCTTCAGAACGCTCTATATGATAAAAGCGATAGAGGACTGCCATAGAGGCGACATCTCTTCGCAACTGCAGAGACTCAAGGAACTTTCTTCTTTCTTCAAAGGAAAATTTCAGTGCTTATCTAATTCTTGCATAAACTTTCAGTAGTGTTTCTTGGTTATATTCCTTGCAAAATTAAAGTTAAATCTCAATAGAAATTGATAGAACGTAATAAAAAAAATCCTTCGATTCATTGAATTGTCAAATGATATATCCTTAAATAGAGTCAACCGAAATATTTTTTTTAGGCGAATATCCATATAAATTTTGAGCAGGTTACATTGCATATTATACTTAGATTGTTAGTACATTATTACACTCACCTCTCTAACTCCCACGTCCTTGAGATTCTTGACGGTTTCCAAAGTGATGACCACTTGGGCGGTGAGCGTGATGTTGCGTTGCATTACTATAGTATCGTTTATCTAATAACAATGTATATATAGACAATGTTATTAAACGTTTTCAACTTACACTTAAACACACATAGACCCTGGTAACATTATCTATTCTATCTTCACACGCCTCGAGGTCGGTACACTCTCGGTACACATTTAGAGCAATTATGGACTGTATTGAGCAGTTTTTGATTGTATAAATACTTTAATAACGCACTCGGTGCAATAACGTAACGCAATCAACATCATCATCTCAGCCAAAATACGTCCACCGCTGGACACAGGCCTCCCTCAAGGTTCTCCACAACAGCCGGTCCCGTGCCGCCCGCATCCAGCAGCTTCCCGCGAGCTTCACCAGGTCGTCGGACCACCTTGCGTGGGGCCTACCAACACTGCGTTTCCCAGTACGCGGTCGCCACTCCAGAACTTTACTTACTTTACTCAGATACAATATTTTTTAAATTAACTGGATATAATATTCTATTAAATTTAACAATGAAGCTTTTTCTATGTTATTTTGTAAGCAACGAATATTTTTCAAAATCACATTGTCAAACACAACATGTGTTTTTATTGAAAATATTTTTTTATATTTTGAATATAATATTTACTCACAAATTTAGAAAGAGAATCAAGCAGTAGGTAGATGAAATTAAAATACTGCAGGCGGGCAACCCTACCGGGTGTTTTCGTACCGCGCGGCTGTAGGTTATTTATTACCGAAACGTGCACGAATCACAATACTGTACAGATAATATTACCGTGCATAAACAGTTATTGTACAGTGAAATTAGCAGAAATGGAAATTGTTGAAATAACCAAATCGCCTTAACCTAAAGGAGTTGAAGAAATTATTTTTATTTAGTGTTAATCAACTATTATTATAGATATACGAGACTATTAATTTCTGTGTAGTCATACTTCGACATTTATGGTGATGCTATGGTTTAACAGAAAACCAGTAGTAAAAATTTCGTTCGGTTATTTTTCCCTAGTGAATGAATGTTGTCGGAACCCTAACCCTCTTCCCCAATTTTGGAAAGGAGGAATCCAAAAGAAGTCTGCGTAACTATAAGTTTCAAATGACCATATATGGTGGTACTCCCTCACGTATCAAGCAAGCCGTCTAATCGTTCGTCCCTACATCATTTAAAAATACAAGCACAGTTGGTCTTTTCAATCATTATTTAGGATAAAAAGACGTGATTACATACACGTTATCGTCATTTCATTGCTCAATGTTACTCACTTCTATGGCACTGGGATCGTGCCAGCCGGCATGTCCAAACGCCTCTCTATACAAGGAGCTGTTCTTGGGCACCACAATGGTAGTGTTATCGTTCCTGTTTGGAAGCCAGGTCACTTCGTAGAATGCACCTTCCGGGGTCTGGTGGTCCAGTACCCATGATACCGCCATGGATATCACCTGTGTATCATTCAATTTAATGATTAATCGACTACAACATCAATCAATCAATAGATTTTAAGCAAACTAGATCAGTTTTTTTTTTTTTTGCTATGGATTCAAATAATTATTACTTATGTAGATGATAGAAATGTTGATATGACTCATGTATATGAATGTTTATTGTATGTCCTCAAAGTCTGTGTGGATTTTACATAATAGCTTAATGTGTGTATCACTTTCATTTTAAGTGTCAATTTCCATCTCATAGATAAATAGATTTCTAGTTATTAACTTATATATCAGAAGGTAAGATCTCATAAGTAGTAGAGCCATGCTGATTTCAGTATGAACTTTTCGACCGCGGCAATACTACTCTCTCACAGAAGACCAACCTAAAACGATAGCATCCGTGCTGGCGTGTTTCGTTGGTGAATGCGAGATCGGAGGCCCATTGATGCAGGGGTGACAGATGTCGTGGTAAGTGTATGCCACGTATAATGCCACGATGACTGTCATGTCTTTTACGTCCCCAAGCGGGGCGTTTGGTGACCACAACTCTTGGATTCTATCCATACTTTCCATCAAGTAGAGTAGAGTCACTTTGGCAGGCTCTCAAACAAATACATACCTCCGGATCGATATATATATAGTTCTCCCACTCGTTGAAGGAGGCATCTTGGAAGATCTTCGCGCAGAAAGACGTCAACCATACACTGGAAGCCGACTGATTCCTAATAATAAAAAATATATTTCAAGGCTCTTCAAGACTACATATAACTTTGACTACTGTTTTGTTACTGAATAAATCGATCGATCAGAGGTTGGATATCTATTTGTATTGGCATGGCAATTTCTATGTATAAACACGCATATATACGTCCTAAGCTAGGCAAATGTGATGCCACCGTGTCCTTCCAAGCTAGGCAGAGGCATATATCATAATAGGTGATGAGACTGCTGATAAACACATTTATATATTTCTAAATAGATTTTATATATAAACACACCTAGACTTAGAACAAATGGCCGTGCTCATCACACAAACATTGATCTGGGGAATCGAACTCACGATCTCTGGTCAGGCAGACTGAGTCTCCCTCCCCTTATGGTTAGAAAAATGGGGGATTTGGATCCCATGAAAAAGAATTGCTTAACACCAGTTTTCTGTAAAGCTCTGACATCAATCCTATTTACTAAAACAATAATATACTTGCCAGTCGCTCCTAAACAAGCTAAATGAGCCATCGGGTTTCATGAACGACAGCTGCCGTTGGTACAAAATGTTCATATAATAGAAGGCATCTTTCTCCAGAGTGCGGTTGCGTTGGTTGATCAGACGCATGTACAGCGTGAGGTACATATTGGCAGCGAAACTGAACATGTTCTGCTCAGCTGAGTCCTAGGGAAGCAATAAAAAAACATTAATATTAAAACCACACAAGCCAATCAGTATAAGTTATATTATTGTAAAGTTTCATCTAATTCTGTCCAGTAGTTTTTGCTTGAAAGAGTTACAAACATCTACACATCCTTACAAAGGTTGTTTTGCTCTAGCTTTTTTAATAGCATCACGGTACGATCAAAAGGACAGGTAGAGGGGACATGCGCAGGGGTCAGCAGCAGCAATTTATTCTTACCATAGGCAAATCCAACAAGCTGGTAGCATTAACAGGCATGGTGGGGAACAGCGGGCCGACGACATCCCCCACTATAGATATCCGGGCCTTGTTGGAGCCGTATACGTAGTAGCGGTCCACCTCGTACGTGATGATGGGTGACTCTGTCACGTTTACATGCATGTATTGGAACACGTACGCACGGTTCGAGAGATCCAGTAGAACGGACTGGTGGCGGTATTGTGGAAGACCGTCCGCCTGTAGGGAATAAATTGTTTGAAATATATTGATACACATAAATATTATATCTACATAATATATAAAAGTGTTAAATTGGTTTATACGCTTCAAAAACTCAAAAATTAATTTAATTTTACACGATATACGACCTTTTTAATAATTTTTTAATCTATTTTTCGTGTTCGTTTTGGTGCTCATTTCTCATCAGTGCGACTATAATATGCTACACCGAAGCGTAGCTTGTAATTTTGTTCGTCGTTCTCTATAATGTCGGTCGTTATATCAATGATAGAATTTCTCTATTCTCGATTTATTCAAATATTGGAGAAACAATGAAGTCTCAATCCCAAGAGTCGGTACCTCGACGCAGATCTTCTTGACGTAGTGGTGCTGCCCCATGAGCGTGGAGGCGTGCAGGTGCACGTGCACGTCGCCGAGGCGCGTGGGCACGACGGGCACGTACACGGTGGCCGCGTCGCCCGACACTATGTACACGAAGAACTGGTGCTCGCCGAACGAGGTGCGAGGATTGTACGAACGGACCTGTTACACCGTTCATCGTCAATATACATTTTCGATTTTAGCTGTTCAGATCATTAATTTCCTATACCTATCGTCAAAAAATTTAAGTACTAAGCATGCAATGTTTGACTAGTAGTCGTTTATGTGGTGACAGAATAAGAATACTGGGTGTTACCACCCCTATTCGTCCCATGGGTATCGTGATAGCCGACTGAGGGAACAAACTACACAGGACGACAGTACAGCAAAGAGAAACAAACCCTATACCGACCCGACAGCGTAAAACCTCTTTTCTAACGAGAGGTCTATGTCCAGCAATGACTGTAGAATGTGATGATTAATCATTGGATGCTCGTACAGTATTGTATATTAAGTAGATGTGATAAAGATTTGATAAGAAACTCGATTGTTTTCTCGAACTCGAACACTCACAATGCCGTTCTCCTCGACGTGTACGAACTTGTAGTCGGGCGAGGCGGAGAGCACGACGACGGCCTCGATGTCCTGCAGCTGGTAGTTGAACACCACCACTCGCAGCCCCACCTGCTCGCCCTGGCGGGAGCGATCCGGACCTTCCACCTTGATGAAGAACGGCAGCACTCCCGAGTACTGCATACACATACATTATTATTGAAAGTTTTCTGCGAATTAAAAACTTTTTTTACCAAACTATTACGAACTGCGGCAAATTCAATTTTTATTTCTGTACCTACCGCATCATATTTCTGCATCGAGTTTACTCTATTACTTTGTGTCGACTGGGAGAGAATTTCTCATGGCATCAAGTCCGTCTTGTACAAAATATGCATTTAGCTTCAAATCAACACTTATAATAAACAAGTCGATATCTGTACATGAAAGATATTGATGAAAAACTAATGATGGGGGTCTTTATTAAAGTAACAGAACGGAAAACAACAGTTTTAAAAAAATTGTCAGTTTATCGGTGTGTTTGTGTGTGCTAATCTCAGAAGTGGTTTAACCAATTTGGATGTAGTTTTCACTAACGTATTACGGTAAACTTTAACTAAAATTTTGTGTTTGTTTTATTTAAAGAATCACATAAAAAAGTGGCTGTCGTTCGTGTTTGAGGGTGGCATATAGATACTATGATTCTTGAGAAAAGACATAGGCGAATATATAGACATTACGTTTGTCGTGATTGTGGATTTGTCTGTTGTATTGTACGCGAGCGAAACTGCGGGCAAGAGTATTAAGAATGAGAAGAAAAGATACTCAAGGTGGTGACTCACCGCTAAACTCAGGAGTGGTAAAATTAGTTATGGTATATATTAAACAGAGATCAAATTTTTATTGCATGATGCAGAAGTGATGTACACTATACTTACGTGTTTAGGTTCTGTCAGCATACCCAATCCGAGACTCGCAGACATACTAAAAGCTGACACTGTCCAATGTGCTGGTATCTAATAGAATTATATAATAAAAAAATTGATTACTTCTCATGTTAGATATATTTGTAAGATGCTTAAATATGCTATCACGATATTTAAGCATCTTACATTTTATAGGAGCTTGGTTGACAATGAATGTTTTTCATGTTTAATAGTGGACCAATTCACAATACAATCATCTTTTAATAGTGTTTTATTATATACTATATTAATGTTCATTTATTGTTCAAAAAAATAACAGTAAAATATCTTAATTTTTTTTTAAATATTTTACACATTAGTCACACAACGTCATCTAGTTTCAAACTAAGCAGAGCTTGTGTTATGATAACTAGACTGACTGATAGAGGACTTATATACTTTTTTTTTGTATATACATACATATTATATATAGAAAACACCCAAAATCGAAACAAATATTTGCAGATCATACAAACATTTGGTCCGACCTGGGAATCGAACCCGAGACCTCGAGCACAGCAGTCGCATTCACTACCGCTGCGTCACCGAGGCAATTAACATAACTTGTTTAAAAACGTGTCTAAATTGAACAGAGGACCTAATGTGAGTTTATTTCACGCGGTAACGGCGTTAGATCGTTAACGTGACACAAAGTCACACTAGGCCTCTGACGTACATTAGCGGTGAGTATGGAGCCAGGTTACCTGCGGCACGTCGACGGTGAAGACGTAGCGGCCGTGCGGGCCGATGTTGACGTCGCGCCACAGCCACACGTTGTCGTACTGGCGCTGCACGCGGTTGAACCGGAACTTGCGGAAGTGGCGCAGAGAGAACGACGGGTCGTGCTCGCCTGCGGACCGAACACCGCCGTATGTATACATGCCTTGCCATCAAACGACAAATCTATGTATACGCAGCCTATCACTGTTATATACGATAAGGGCATAAATGTTTTTATGTGACTTTTATGACATTTCACCTTCATCATAGTCATTTCATCTTTGCTATTCTAGTGTCTCGTGTTCGTAACTGACTATCTATACTAACAAAGCCTATTAAATAAAAAATATTTGAGTTTTATCTAAGAACTATGCTCTAGGTGTCATATTTTTAACCTTAAATCGTGCCCCCATTGTAAGAATTCTTTCATTTATACATCCACAAGATACTAAGTGTTGTGATCAATGTCTGTATGCAATTTTTCAATTTAACATAATCAAATTAGTTGTTTAACTTACAGTTGGCCTCATCCGTGTGGTCAGAACAGTCGAATATACCGTCACAGCGCTTGCTAAGCTGGTAGCACCCTCCCTCCAGGCACTCTCCCAGTCCCAGAGATGAGTTACAGTTGCTGTACCGGCGCGTCACCGGTACGTCGCTGAACACTACTAGGCCTGCGTACCTACGTAATGGACATTTCATGAACAGATCATATGTAAAACAACTCTACAATCAATGAAACGTATAAAAGTCAAATTTATTTGATATTGTTACAAATTGTGCGTGTATTAGAGAAGCATAAAGGCAGAATACACACACAATATAAAGGAAACTTAATACTAAGCTTTAGCGAAAATAAAATTCATAGATTTTTTTTATTCTAGGGATTTCTAGGGAGCAAATGCCGCAATGGATACTTGTCCGTCGGGAAAAATACCGAAATATTAACTTAACACTAGTTAGGCTGTGGCTAAACAGCAAAAATGCCATATAGAAGCATTTATATCCGTCGATAAGACAACACCAATCTAGGAATACAATCATAAAATTGTGAGGATCACGGCTCTAGTCACAGCAGTTTAAAAGTTCAATAGCTATATTAAGTAGTGCACTCACTCGAAGGTCCTATTGGCGTCGATCCCGAAGGTGGAGGAGGGGAAGTAGACGAGCTGGTCGGCGTCCCCGGCGTGAGATCGCCACGTGTACGCGAATGTACCGTTCGTGGCCTCGTCGAAGTACGACATCTTTGTTATTACCTGTACATAGAGAACGTACAGTCTGTTTAACAAGAACGTGAACGCCATTATTCAAAAACAATGTGTCACAGCGCCATCTATTTTTTTTTGTCGTAATCCTTGTTCCATTCTCTAATACGCAATATAATTGTATGCATAATAGCATTGTGCTAGTATCTATTCTGAGTCAAGAAAAAGTAATATTACTACTATATACATATTTATATACATAAAATCACGCCTGTTTCCCCGGAGGGGTAGGCAGAGGCATATTAAACGTCCACTTTTCGCCAGTGTTTTATTATTTTTTTTATTTCCAAAGATTTAACTCGTATACGTAAAACGAATAAGGATTCATATGTTTTATAATCACACTCTAAGTAAGGGTCAAAAACAATAGCTTCATAACATGTGCTACCTCATTACTTCTGTATTTATAACTAAAAATAGATATGGTATACCCAAAATTTTCGCTTTGGTACAAAAAAAGTACAATTTAAAGTGGTGTATGTAAGCTATCAGAAAAGAAAAGGAAACTTGACACCACCCGTCTGCCTGCACGGCATAGTAGTGGACAGCGGCCCATTAAAGGCAGTGTCGGACAGACCTTGGCGTAGGAGAGCTCGTTGCCGGCCTGCATGGTGTAGAAGGCGTCGTCGAGCGCGGACAGCCCCACGTAGGCGCCGGGCTCGCCGTAGATGGCCACCTCCACGCGCGACCCGGTGCGGTGCTTGCGGTTGTTGATGTACACCGTGAACTGCGGTACGACAACTCGTTCACGACATTTATGTTTGAAAGATGTTATTTTTAACCGGTAAGATCTGATTTTGACACGTTTAATGTGGTACATGTGAAAGTATAGGAGTGAAATATAATTTGAACAAGAGAAACACAAAAGAGAAGTTGTAAAAAGGGGCCGGGTGACTCACGTTGTTCCTGGAGATGCCGTTGACGGGGAAGGTGAGCGAGTCGGCGAGCACGGCCCCGCGGCGGTCGGCGCTCCACACCAGCGCCGTGGCCACGGGCGCCATCTCCGCCGACACCGTCACCGCGAACGTGCGCACGCCCTCCTGTACAACCCCAACCGCATGTTACGCCCTTCCGTCCCGCTGCACCAAACCGCTCCGCATAAAGCGATAGGTGACATGTTTCACGCAAAAAAGTTAATTAAACTACATTGGCATTTACGTAAATAAAGTACAGTTCACGGACAATTCATTTTCTATCGCTTTACGACATCTGATGTACGCTTGAGTAACAATCAAATTAAATTGCATTATAACAACCGATTATAATTAAAATATATCAGCGGTTGATTTTAATGAAATCGACAGCTGATATATCTATAATATAAGCTATCAAACAATTATAGTTCTTACTGATATGTTTGTTTGTGTTTGTGTATCTCACAATCTCAAAACTGTACCACATAAACCCTATACTCGTACCTGCATGTTCTCCTGTCCGCTAGTAAGTATAATTCCTTTAGACATGACCACGTAGTTGAAATACTCCATGTAGAAGTTACTCTGCACGTGAAAGATTACGTATTCGCCGACCTGCGTAATAATATATATATTATACAAAGTATTCGCGAAATACCCGATGCTATAATAGCGCAGCGTGGCACAAGCATAGAACGGGACAGGACAATACAGGGTAGCACAGTACAGTGCAGGACAGTACAGTGCAGGGCAGTACAGTACAGAACAGTACAGTGCAGGACAGTGCAGTGCAGGATAGTACTGTGCAGGACAGTACAGGGTAGCACAGTACAGTGCAGGTCACTACAGTTCAGGACAGTACAGTGCAGGACAGTACAGTACAGAACAGTACAGTGCAGTGCAGGATACTACAGTACAGAACAGTACAGTGCAGGACTGTGCAGTGCAGTACAGTACAGTTCAGGATAGTACAGTGCAGGACAGTACAGGGTAGCACAGTACAGTGCAGGTCACTACAGTTCAGGACAGCACAGTGCAGAACAGTACAGTGCATGACAGTACAGTACAGAACAGTACAGTGCAGTGCAGGATACTACAGTGCAGGACACTCGGTGCAGGACAGTGCAGTGCAGGACAGTACAGTTCTGTAACTCACCCTGGCGTCGGTGGTGCTGGTGGCGATGCGTATGTGCTGGTTGTTGTGGCTGTAGTGCGCGATGAAGTGCACATCCGCGTTTGCGTGGCTGCCCACCGCGTCTACCAGCTGCGCGCTCAGGCGCACGCCCGTGATGCTGTTCAGCACGTCGCGGTAGTTCGGATCGTTTTGTAATCCTAAATTATACAAACGGTTCTTAGACACTACCGTCATCCACAGCCATTTTCAACTCGAACGGATAAGTCGCTCCCTCCCAATTCGGTGAAAGAGGGAATAAGGTCACCCAAGTTTTGTAACTTGCCTTTAAAATAAGGTTAAAGTTTATCAAATGAATAATGCAGTAATATCTATTATTGACTATGTCATAGGTGTCCCATGTACCTTGAAAAACACTTTATAATCATATTGAAGTATTGACACTCACGCAACAACTTATACAAGTCCAACTTAAGATGCCACACAGCATCATGCCCAGGAACTAACTGAGGCTGCTGAGGCTCGACACCTCCTCCCCTCCCTTCTATTTGTACATGCACTTGAAGTGATACTCCTTTGGCTTGCCACTCTGGTAAGGGGGAACCGTCGTGATAAGATACTGCCATCTGAAAATGAAATATTATATGAACGAAAGTCAAGATCAGTCAATTTAAGGATGTGATCGGAGCCAGTCAATAAACTTCGAATGAGTAGTAATTTTGAAATGTTACCTGTTTCAAATAAAATATGAAGTAAAAACGTCGACATAAAGCTCTATGGTCCCATAGAGCTTTATGTCGACTTTATCTGTTACTAGCTTCCGCCCGCTACTTCGTCCGCGTGGAATAGTTATTTTGGGCTGACGCTTACTTTAACCCACGACTTCGTTTATATAAGAGAGTAAGGGAACAATTCTGTCATACATGGTTTATGCGAAATGTTAACAGTTTACGCAGCGCAAACAGCGGAAGCTCTCAATAGGAACAAAGTCTCCCGATTTTGAAACATTCTTCATTGGTGCTCCGTTCCTATTGATCTTAGCGTGGTGATATATAGCCTATAGCCTTCCTCGATAAATAGGCTATCCAATACAAAAAAAATATTTCAAAACCGATCTGTAGTTCCTGAGATTAGCGCGTACAAACAAACAAACTCTTCAGCTTTATAATTTTATAGTATATAGTATAGTATAGATGGTACAAAAGCCTATATAATAAATGTTTAATTTTGATACTTCCATGAAATAAAAAATTAAAAACAATCGAAGCGCCAGTTTACATTCATTTTCATAAAATTTAATTTATACTCACGTAAACATCAAAAGGCATAGCTGGCTTGAAGACCTGCGGCGTCCCTCCAAGGAACGTGACAGCGAGAGACGAGTTGAATATCCTCGCGATACTGTAGCCTTCTATGACGTCATCTAAGAAGGGATCTCCTACGGATGCTGTGATGATGACCTCGACGCCGTCCAACGTTGGGACTAGCTGGGCGAGTTCCGACATCGGGTATTTGAAATCGTAGGTGCCGTTGAACTGCAAAAAATAATTTGAAAGGATGTAGATGTTAATCAGGACTGCGTATAAGTCGAGTAATTGAAAAAAAGTCGAAAAGTTTTTGGAGACAGCGTTAAAAACTTCTTTTTAAGAGCATGCCATAGTGACTCTGCCTGATGTAAAGCATGAGTAGAATCCAAGAGTTGTGGTCACCATACTCATTGCAAATGCAGACAATGCAGTATAGTGACCCACACTATGGCGGCCTAGTGGAATGCCTTTTCACGTCCCACCTGGTGTCGTAAAAGGCATAACAGCCATTGTGGCAGTGTAAGATACATCTACCACGATAGCTGTCCCCCCTGCACCAACAATAAGTATAACTTACAAATCTCAAGTAAGGCAGTTGATCGTAGTTGGGATTGTTGTAGTAGCTGCTGTAGGATGTGGTGGTGTACGTGTTGTAGTTCGGATTGGGGTTGTTGCTGTGCTCGATGGCGTACTGCGTGGGGTCGGGCTTTGGCATCCAGAACGGGTACTTTTCATCCTGCACAGGTAAACGATATTAGGTTAATTATATAGACTGCGGCTGGTATTAATTAGGTTCAGTATATTAGGTTACAGAGTACTACCCCTATTTTTCTAATGGGTGTCGAAATGCCTAAGGAAGCAAATTACACAGGATAACATCAAAAAGGAAAAATTAAAAGAAATTCCATACCTATCTGTCTGGCCAGCGTGATATAGTAAACCTTTCTAAGGAGAGACCTATGTCCAGCAGTAGACTATTAAAGGCTGCTGGTGTAATTTGACATGAAGAGTATTCTTCGTACCATTTCTTTTGTTACAAAAATTCGTATACAGAGAAACGAGACATTACTAATTATGAAAGAAAAAGGTAAAAATCTTATAATTTTTTAATATTATGCATTTCAAATGGCAAGAAATTGACTACACGCATTTCGTTTAACATATGGAAGTGTTATAAAAAAGTTAACGCTTTATGGTTCATCGAAAAAACCTAACAAAAGTTAAAAATTAATTAATGAATTATGGTCAATATTACACAAGCGATCTCTAGTATAATTCTTTTTTTTTATTTACTACCTACCAAAGTGACTCTACTCTGCCTGATGGAAAGCATGAATATAATCCAAGAGCGGTGGTCGCCATACTCACTGTGAATAACGACAGTGCAATATGGCGACCCACGCTATATGAAATATATATGTATATGTATAATAATATATGAAATATATATAATATCTGTCTACATTATATGCAACTATATCCTAAATACGTATGTACATACAAAGCTAGTGAATTAAAATCATTTGGTACTTACAAAGTTGAACATTCTAGTGAAAACCTTCTGCGGATCATACCACCAGTCCGGCTGGTCCACCTGGTTGGGTTGACCAGGGATGTAGCGGTTCTCTTGAGGGATGACGCGGCCGTATTCGTCCACTGTCGTTTGTCCAAAGTCGTTATACGGTTGCTGATTGTAGCTATCGTTGTACGTGTAAGGGTAGACGGGATTGACTGTTGATCAAAGTTTTATTAGGCTTTTTAAGTGCAAAATCTAAATTATGGAAAAATTGGAATATACTTTAATCTGTCTAGTGTGGTTTTATTGTGGAATGCGTTCACGCAGAGCATAGTTTGACCCAGCATCTCTCGCAACTTTTTTTTAGAGTCTGCCAAAGTTCTGATGGAAAGTACGAATAGCATCTTAAAGTGTTGATCACTATACTCCGGGAGGTTGTGGGAAGGAAAAAGCGTGCGCAGGTAGTGAATTCCAGGTTTCAACTTATAGAAAGAAATAGAGGAAATCACCCATCTTTCAACATCTTAGTTTACACGCAACTGCGATTACTTTTTTTTATAATATACAATATTTGTTATACGGTATAGTGTGAAAGAACGAGCCGACAAATCAACTGATCATTTACACATCGATTACACACGTCGAAAAATCACTAGCGCATTGATACCGTTTAACCCCCCTCCCCCACTCCTCAGAAAATGGGGAGAGTTTAATGAAAACAACGAAAGAATCGTTGAAGACCAGTTTTTTGTGAGGCAGCAGTATCACTAAGGTAGAGCTGACACATTCTTGTTAAAACATGTCTCATTTATTTGTATTTTCGTCCACATTTATGGGGAAAAGTAAGCATGAAAATTCAACCTTTATGTATGTGTGCGTGTGGAGTAGCAATACTTTTAATATCCTTTTTTAAAAAAAAAAACTGTTTCTCACCTCTGGTGTACTGATTTTGTCCATACCCAGTGGGCATACCAAACTGCCCCCTGTTATTGAACTGCCCTTGAGTATAATACCGGGGTCTGTACTGAGGTATGGGGCGAACAGTGGCCTTGAGAGTCAGGTTGCCTCGTACCGGAGCCCCTGATGTGTAGTTTGCCATAATACGGCCATGGATGAACTGGTCCGTGTTGAAGAAGAACGCTGGCATAGTTACATTCACCTGTTAGGACATATTGTAGAGTGTTTAGGAAAATTTACTTAGTTGGTTGATGTTAAACTTTGACCTGAAACCATATCTAAGTTATCAATGTTCAATGATGTTTACATGAGAGGGGTATATAGTATAGGAGCTAGCAACGTTTTCGAGAAAGAATTTTAGGTCCCTGTACCCGATGTTGGTGGTCTACTATTATTTGTTATATTTTTAAATGAATATTTTTTATATTTTTAAAAATGTAATAAATATGTGTATATAATGAAATAAAGAAAATAATAATAATAATCATTCTAGTCAGAGCAAGTCTCAAAAAAAAATTAAGTATAAAAAGGAATATAAAATTAGATTAAAATTTAAAAAACAACACTTTTATTTAAATTGTTCTGATTACTAAATGTAAATTAT
This sequence comes from Hypercompe scribonia, assembly GCA_949316085.1. Lineage (NCBI taxonomy): Eukaryota > Metazoa > Arthropoda > Insecta > Lepidoptera > Erebidae > Hypercompe > Hypercompe scribonia. Next base: position 3,011,360 of record OX438982.1, read on the forward strand.
AAATAATTAATATTAAGTTTTTCAAGTTGTTTCAGGCTTTTATACAAAAAGTATTATGTTATCGTTATGTGCTTTACAAAAAACACATTTTATTTTACCACTGGCCATTGTAACCAAATTAAAAAATAAACATTAAAATCAAAACAAAGACAAACATGTGCCATTAGACTGACGCCATCTTACAAACTTACCTGTCGCGCCACTGTCGTTGTCTATCTCTCTTGCGCCTTCAGCTGTCTCTCTCGGACTACTAGCTATACTGCAATACTTTTCATGACTTTTTAATTTTAATTCAAGACTTAACAATCGAATTAATGTCTGGCAAATTTATTTTAAGTTTATCTATATTTAAATAACATAATATTAAAATTACAGACATTATAAAATACTTTGAAATTTTTATAAAAAAAAAGAATATTTTATTTAAAAGAATAGTTAGCATTGTCAAAAATGTCTGGCAATAAAAAAGTATGTCAGGTAGACTTATTTAAAAACAAAAAATTAAAAATTATGCCTCCTAAAATGTTTTTAAAATCCAGGATTATTACCTGGACAGGTAGGATGCGCACTAATGAACGCAACCACTACCGCCAGCCAGATAGCCCAGACTCTAACCGAAAGTGCAAGAAGGACGACATATCACAAAATCAGCTGACCTAAAATTCTTACTTTTCAAACGTTGCTAGCTCCCGTACCAATAGGTATGTTTGTTAGAGTAGAACATACCATTTAACCTTCTTTGTTCTCGTTTCATTAGTGTATGGAAAGTCTCCCGCGTCACAGGACACATTTGTAATGAGGGAGTTGCCGTATGCAAAAATAAAAAGAAACTTTCCATGAAGTTTCACCATAACGTGTAATCATAAAAAAAAGTATGAATAAAACACCAAAAATACAGAATTGTCGACTTAAAACTCGGCTTCATGCTAAGCAGAGTCCCCGTCGGGTAAAAAAGTACAAACCTCATATCTGGTCTGATAGTACTCCTCAACAAGGAACTGAGTCTCCTCGATTTGTCCGAGCGCCTCCACGCGGATGTGCCACTCGCCGAACAGCGGTTGGTCCGACATTTGGTACTGCAGACTCACTGTGCCGAAGTTACTCTGCGTGTACAGACGAATTAACATAACAATTAATAAGAGTGTTTCGACTTTGTACTTAAGAAAAATGAGAATTTTTCATTACAAGTAATTCATTATTTTATTAAAACTTAGCATTACTGGATGTTTTAAGCGAATCTATACTTGAGTGCTCGGTTGATATCAATAAGTCCTTTTTATTTTTATTTTTTTTTTAACGTGTGCAAACCCCCTCGGGCCGTCACTCCATCGGGGTTTAGTGCGGGGTGGTGAGTCGGAATCGGACCGACTGAAACCACACGGTGTGCCACTCTGCGCCTAACATAGGAGGGATCCGGGAACAGCTGTTATTACGACATCCAGATCCCTCCTAGCGCCTGCCCGCTAACGCGGGCACCATCTGCTGATAAACTCTCAATTTAGGCGACGTACGGCACACGCAGACGTAGCCTCCTCGCGGCTGGCCACTATAGCGGCTGGAGGGGAAAACTCACCCCGTCCAGATATCAATAAGTCCTACCCTAAAGTATTAGTTTGACCCTAAAGTATTGATTGCCATTCCTCAACCCTTAAGTAATAATCTATACAATTAAATAAAATTGAAATGTCCGTTTGTAATTTCAAATTAAGAACTTTTCTCAGTTGGCATTAACACAGAGACGGATCAAGCCAAAGCTTTAAAAAAATTTTAATATGGTATACCTATGCATAAGACTTCAAAATAAAAAAAAAGTATTTTTATTTGTAAACTTGCCTACTATAGAAACATATCTATGTAATTATTTTTGGAATGTAATATAATTTATTAGTGAAATTTAATACTCAAATGGTGGTTTTTTTAAAATTCCCTCGTAAATTTCTAAAACGCAACGCTATTGGTAGAATAAAATTTGACGTCAATTTACTCTCGGATCCTTTCGTAAAAAAAGGTTATATTTTCGTCGAACTTTGTAAACAGGACGTGCAGTTACCTGAGTAAAAAATATTATAATTATATTAAAATGATCTTCACAACTATTATATTATTTACTGTTCATTATATTTCTTTACTTTTCCATGACAATAAGTTGATTAGAAAAAATAACTGAGTACATTTGTGAACCAATTGCTTCGTTGTTGACATGAGTGTAGTCCGCTGTCACAAAATAAGCGCGCCAAAATGGCCGCGTTTAAACGGCCCAAAAATATAGCGACTTTAATCTTTTTTTTAGGTACCATCAGGGATAATAAATATTCATTAGAATAATTTGAATAAATATGCAAAAATTTTTATGTTCATTTCATAGATTTTCATCGTATTTTTAAATGTTTTAAATGCATCAGTGTGCCTCACATTCCATACATTTAACTAATTCATAATTTTTTTGCTATATTTCTACTTTTTAGCAAGATTTGTAAACACATCGCAGCACTCGAGACATCTCCACTTACAATAACTGCCATAACAAAAGCGTATAACACTCGGATGTCGCAACCAAACAGATCAAGTCGCTTGTCACAATAGACCATAAATTGTGTCATTGTGTCCGTATTAGCCTGATATTGATCGTCTGACAGGAGTGACTTTGTACTCTGAATATGGTGAAATTTCAACAATAAAGAAAGAGCATATTGTATACATATCAATAACGTACTATACAAAACTTCTAATGTAAACAATCTACTCGAAACTTTATTTCGATTTCACTGGTGGTATTGGTATTGGTTTCAGCAGTCTTCTTAATGCTTCCTACTGCATTGATTGTTATGGATTCGTTTCTCAGTCTGGGTCCAAATTCCCTGTGTCCTTTTCATAAATACCCAAATGTGTGTTAGTGACCCGCGACACAGGATACATTAATAGTGCTGGCGTTTTTTTTAAGGTAGAGATTTTGAAAAAATACCGACCTGTCTAGAGAGCCATCTCTTCATGATGCGTCGGTTGGGGTCAAGGACGTACACATCGATAGCTCGTCCAAACGCCTTCAGCTCGGTATTGATAGGTATGACACGGAAACGTACTGCAACAAACGAGTTCATTGAACTTACCTAATGCAGATCCACAAACAAATATAGAACTTACACCAGATCTATTTAAAAATAAATCCGAACATACATTTTTAAAATAGATAGATATAGAATGGATAGAAGGCTGAAGAGTTTGTATATTTAGTTGAACGCCCTTATTAGGAAATACTGGTTCGAATTGAGAAAATAGTTTAGTCTTAGATAGTCCATTTATTTTGGCTATCACGTCACGGCCTCAATGTCTATCACGCTACGATCAATAGGAGGCAGGTATTAATGAAAAATGTTCCAAAAAAGGTAAAAAAAATTCCCTACGAAAAACGCTGACAAAATGGCGCGGAGCAGACCTATAAAATTGTTTAAAGCATTTAATATATCGAACGTGTTAAATGTATGGATTTTCCAACCCATCTTATCCAAGCCGCGTAGAGAGGACACAAGCAAAATTTACGAAGTTATCCACAATTGGGTAGATGACTGTATCGTAAATACCAATGTCCACTTCATTAAAACTAACATCGTGAAACATCTCAGAAAATACAATTAACATAGCTTTTTATTATTATTATGAATTTCAATGAAATATATAGTGAAATTCAATTGAGTAGTCTAAACAGTGACGTCACAATTTTGTATTTAGTACATTTTTCATGCAAAATTGACGTTTTGACAGATGATAAAAAGTAACTAATTTGACTAAGGTGTCATCTAGCCTATTTAAAAATGTGATTGTCTGTTCAAATTATAGACTTTGATAGTCTTTGCTGTGTGCTATTAAGTATACTTAATTTCAGAAACTTCTGATATGATTTAAGGGGTTAGTATTGGATATAATGAGGTTGGTATCATCATGTTGGATTAAAAACTTCTACATTTTATATGTAATCAATAGCCTAAAAAACAAAACGAATTTGACGATTCGCACTTGTTCCTACATACGTTTGAAACGCGGGCTTTTGCATAAGTGCATATAGCTTACCTACAAGTCGAGGATCGAACCAAGAGGCGTGCATTGGAGAGACTTCAGCAGTGGACTGAGATAGGCTGATGATGATAGCTAGGTAATCATCATGGTCTTGGGTTCGATTTCCGGTCGGACCAAATCTTTGTATGCTTTGCAAAAATTTGTTTCGAAGTTTGGGTGTTTTCTATGTATGTATGTATGTATTTACGAAAAAAATAAGGTTTTTCAAAGACTTAATTCTTATGAAGAAACTTACCAGTCTGACTTTGCATGTAGACAGGCTTATCCATTTGTATAAAGATTGTCATGAATCTTTTGGAAAATGTCAGTTGAGTCTCATTGACGAAAGCACGGCCACCGAACGGCGTGTCTAAGTACAAGCCTTCGACACGCAACTTATAATCTCCTGGCACTGTCGTGGTGGGTACCTGTTGGATAATTTAGGGCATTGATCTGTGGTGATTAAAATTTAAACCGTAATAATAACGTAATAAAGAAAATTTTAATATAACTTTTAGAAGTAACCATAGATCAGCATGTATAGAGGTTTACCTGCTCTAATTTTTACATAGTATAAAATGAAGCTGCTTTTCTTCTTTGTGCGCTTAGATCTTTCAAAGTACCCAACGGATTTAAATGTGTTTTCACTGTCATTTAGGTTATTCTTAACAAAATATATACCATATATGATACACACGTGTTATATAAATGGAACATTTAAAAAAGTCAATGCTTAGTAAAAACATAATTATTAAGCACTTTATTGCCAACACTGACAAAACTTTACTAGATATATCAAAATGATGTCCTATGGCATTTTATCTCATAAAAATATCTACAAAAATATCTGTGATAGTATATGGCCATATCCCATGAATAATCCAGAGTAACAATTTTTATATTTTAAGTTTAATTAATATGTGGATTACACTTGCAAAGTAGTTTTTTAAGCCATATAATATTAATCCTATTTCAATTAAATACATTACATATGTTGTGCATTTATGTCGCCTTTTACTAACATAAACATCTTAGAAGATATCATAGGGTAAAAATCTATGGGCTGAGGGGCCAACGTCGCTAACTTCACTCGTGGTGAATCACAAAACAGGGACGTCCCCTGGGTCACTAGTCAGTTTACAAATGAGGGAGCTGAGGTAGCGAAATTGTAAAAAATATTAAAAAAAGTGTTAAGTGCAAAAGTAGTTTGTATGGTGATGGATCAAGAATACATAGTGTTACCACCCCGTGTCGTAAGAGATGACTAAGGTAAAAATCTATTCAGGAAAATATCACTAAAAGGGAAGGAAAACTTGAAACAAATCCTATACCAACCCGTCTGGCCAACGTGTCCTGGCTAAGGAGAGGCCTATGTCCAGCAATGGAATGTAAAAGGCCGTCGATGTAAAAAAAGTACAACCAAAATTAAAATGCTCTTTTTTTGTAGTTGGTTAAAAACTAAGAAAAATATTTCTCTTATACAATATCATCAGCTCTACAATAAAGGTAGTCAGTGCAAGTAAATAAGTCATCAATAATACTTACCCTCATATTTAATATTTCCGGTACTCCTTCTTTAACTTCTTGGCTAACATCCGCTATCTCTACTCCATTACAAGAGATGGAAGCTCTAATGGTCATCTGTAGACGAGCTTGGAGTATATTAGCTGATATCTTATAAATTTGTCCTGGTCGAACCATTTTAGATGCCACAATGAAATATGTCCTGCAAGAGAGAAGCATGCATGTTAAGCATGTTGTAGCAAAACACCCTGTATTATTGACTAGGTCAAAACAGTGTGGGTCGCCACACTGAATTGTCTGCATTCGCAATGAGTATGACAACCACCATTCTTGGATTTTATTCATGCTTTCCATCTGGCAGAGTAGAGCCACTTTGGTAGGCCCAGAATAAAAAAAATAAATAAATATAACGGCAATGTTGTACTGACATTCTCAAAATAATGACAAAAAATATTTTTGTCTTTTTTTTTTAATCAAATTACATCATAAGAGAATAGTACATGAAGTTTAATTAGTGTTTAAAACTTTATATCACTTTGTATGTTCTTTTTGTTACCAATAAAACCAGTTGTTTGTGTTGATAACAGAGTGTAGCACTTTATTTTTAAAAACAAACACATACTCCACTATAAAGAATCTACTGTTAAAGATAATGGATTTGTTTTTTTAAATAATGTTTTACAATACTAAGCAACTGTCAATGTGTATATTCTATGTGCACTTATAGACTAGAGAATCATTGGTAGTTGCCTAGATAACACTACAGGAGGATTTGTAACAATAATAACTTGGCCTTTGAGCAAAAAATGTGTCAGGCGATTAAAGTTATTTACTTAATAACTATCATGAGCATTTAAATTCCCAAAAAAACATAGAAGGCTACACATCATCATTATGGTCATCATTGCTTTGCCTTGGCACTTTTGACACAGTCCACTGTAAAAAAAAGGCATAGACACAAGCATTTGTTTTATGAAAAAAAATAAACTTACGCCTCATTGATGATGACACTATCATGTTCCAATGCTGCGCCCTTATACGAAGTGCTGTAAGTTCTCCCACTATCCCATGAAGGTCTTGGAGTATTTTCAGAGCTATACTGATTCTGATTGTAGTTCAAATCAGGGCTCCTGTTCTCAAACTGGTTGTTTCTTTGGTCATTATCATATTGACTCCGATTTGGGTCATATGGATTACGGTTGACATCATAAGGGTTTTGATTTCGGTTTTGGTACCTTTTGTTAGGATCGTAGGGATTATCGTACCTAGGATCATTACTTAGGTAATCATTTGTGGAGCTCGGTGAACTTACTTCTGGATTGTAAGTAGGTTGTAAATAGTCTTGTGAGGTACATAGCCGCAATACTGCTATTAATAGTATATATGTTGATATTATGAGATTCATAATTCAGTCTTTGATTTACACTGCCTGCAAGGGAACAAGTACCTAGTTAGAACTTGTATTTTACACATGAATATTAATGTTAAAATATTACAGTAGTTTCCAAATGCTCTAAAGAGGAATTTTCAAGATTTCAAGTAAAAATAAAATTATTTCGAGAAAATAAAATTACTAAAACAATACTATTGTTTTAAAAATGTTTTATTCTCTCTCTTCTATCTTCTCTGTATATCTTAATACTCAAGAATTGTTTTTTATTTATTTATTATACGTATTCGTACATATTACAAAAATAGGTACAAACAGGAATATGTATGTCTACTTGTAAACATTCTTATTAGTTTTTGATAAAATCGGTTAAAGTTAAAAAAACTTTCGTCAAATATCTATTACTGGTATATACGAATAATGTAATGGAAAAAAAATATGATAATAACTTTTAATTCTATTTTCAAATAGTTTAATACTCGATTAGCCTTAATTTTTATTTAATAATATAGTTACAATTCTCTTAACCTGGAGTTAACGCCCATGGATACTTGCCGATTGTTTTACCGTTTCATGCACATAATACGATGACTTTTAATCATAATAATTTCACTACACTTTTGTAAAACTTAATTTTTTGTTGTACTTTGCGTAAATTCATTAAAAAATAAATTCAAATACAATAACAAGCACATCCCATTACTCACTCACTTCATTCAAGAAAATGCGAATGTCGCGCAGCCGCACAACACCACGCCCGGCTAGTGAGAAACCGGTATGTTCCGTTAATTTTTCAACATTTTCATAATTTAGTAAACTATTCAGTTTGGCTTAGGAATATTTGGAATATATATGAGTATTCTCTTTTACTTTAGAGATTTGATAATTTATTCGCATATTCAGGCAAAATGGATTCGTTGTTAATCTGTACTATTCGAACCGTAAAAATAATTTTAAAAGTTTCATGGTAAAAATAGGCCTGGCAACACAGAAGTAACATCTTCGTCATTGTTGCAAACGTTTTACGGTTCAGTAGCTTACCATCAGGTGCGATGACGGGTCGTTCTAGTCTGTTTGTTTAACGATAATTTCCTTATTCAGAAGTTAGTCGTAACTTTAAGCAGCAATATATTTATAAACAGCCAGAGCCGTAAAGTAGTAATTTTTTTGCTTCTTAATCATCAATTGTTTCTTTTTCAGCATAGCTTTAGTTTTGGATCATGTAAATTTAATACAGATTCTTGTATGCCACTAGAACAGATCCACATACCTATTGGCTAAAAGGTATAATAGTATTTATTTGTCTGTAACCCGATTAATACCTATGCATCTAAAATTTGATAATTATGGGTTGAGTAATTAATACCTATAAGCTTAAGGAACGAGTAGAAATATACATTAGTACGACTATCGCTTTCGGTAATATAACAGATGACATTAGGGTAAGCATGGAAAATGGAAAACTCACTGTGTTATGTCGACTAGACTAGCAACGCCTTCAATAACACAGCTGTAGAGTGCTTTCACAGTTACCTGTTTGTTATGCTTTGCAGACATCTCTAGTGTACCAAAACAATGGGATTTTCGCTAATTTGCTTTATCAATTTTATAGAACTTTCCTCCTAGCACCGACACGCAGACGATTTGCAAATTTACTTTCAACTAGTAATGTAGTAATATCAATGGATGTCAAAGGCCAACCATGTATGAACTCAAAGTTAACTCCACTAAGACGCAAGTAACAGTCGTCGTCAGTTCCAAACTTAACGCAGAGGTTGACTGGCTTGCACTACCACAAGTGTCTTTCGATAAAGTCGTAATTCTAATCAGCAATAATACAGAATGGGTCAAGAATTCGTTAAAACTTGAATCTAACATCCCGCGCAAACAAATGCCGCGCGAGGCACGGGGGGGGGGTCTGACCAGTAGCTCGTTTCTCGGTAAATTTTGTCGCAATGGATCACTTCACGGGACCGCAGCACGCCTATTGTGTGAAACAATTATATTTAAAGAGCAGTTCGCTTATTACCGAGAGACGCTTATTTCACGTTGAATATGATTTACACGACTTAAATCAGTGTCCGAGTGCCCCTTTGATAAAGAAATGGGTGAAGAAGTTCGAAGAGACGGGTTCTACGCTAAATGTAAAGCAAACTGGAGGCCCACGGACTTTTCAGACCGACGAAAACGTGCAGCAAAGTTCCGCTATCGCTATTTATGTTTATCGAAGCGCAAACGTTTGGCTGAATTAGGTTATGCCGCTCATCATTACGACGCATTTTAAAATTACATCCATATAAGATCCAGATGGTGCAGGAACTATAACATAATGACTTAAATTTACACAAGCCGTATGTTGAAACAATGTTAGAACGATTCAGTAATTTTGACAACATTTTGTTTCCGGATGAAACCCATTTTCACCTCAACAGACATGTAAACAAACAGAATTGTAAGTATTGGAGCAGTGAAAATCCCGAAAACTAAACACGTGAGGACACTTCATTCTCTCAAGGTAACATCATAGGACCTTACTTTTTCGAGGATTCCGCCCGTTCAATTATTTTTAATTCTACTAAATATGTGAAAATGTTGCGGGAGTTCTAGGGACCGATGCGACTAGAATTTGCTGGCTATAATCATAACACATGGTTTCAACAAAATAGAGCCGCTTGTTACACATCTGTCACATCAAAGCTGATTTCCAGACGAAGCACACAGAAGTCTAGATCTATCCCCAGCAGACTTGTCGATATACAGCGTTATCTAAAGAATCATGTCTACATCAATAAATCAAATACACTACGTCACGTCAACTAAAAGAAACATCAGCAAAGAGATGTCGGCGATCTCGCCGTCTCTTTGGGGATGAGTATTTGTAAATTTCGGTGCTCGCTTAGAAGAGTGCAAACGTCGAAACGTTGGTCGATAAGACGATGTAATTTTTGAAAAACAAATTGCAAGTAATTAGCTTTCTTGTAAATAAACAATTTTCACATTATAGTAAATGATTTTTTTATACGATTTTTTCAAATGTTAACTAATTCATGACTCAATCTATATAAAAAATAAAATTCTTTCTTGGAATACTCTAAAACAAAATGTTAGCGTTAAAATATTCACTTCTACACGGCATTTTCAATGCCAGCGAACTCGATCTAAATGAGAATCAGAAAGGAGAAGAATCAGAGAGCTGAGGCTTCAGAATTTCTATATTAGATTCGTTTTTAGTTTACACAAATATGATCATATGTCTGAATTTCATTCTTTGTATGAAATTCCGGTACGGGATCATGAACAAATATGTATAAACCCTGGTCCATACATTTTTGATAAATATAGGTATAAACTAAAACTAATTTATAGGATATATAAAAGGATACGTCTTTTTTAAAAAAGAAAACAAATATTTTCAGCATATTTATTAAAAACATTTTATTGATCAACTTTAATCTCATCTAAATATAGTGCTGATCTATGAAAGCCTTCTTGTCTATTTAGTCCCAAGTACCATATTATAGAGATGATATACGCATAGCTCCATATACTGTGTCTACCCGTTAGATATTAGATCACAGTCAATCAATAATATACTTAATATAATCATATAAAAAGTTTGAAGAGTCTGATGAGAATGGTTTTCGTATTGTTGTCGTTACTAAAAATACTCTTCGAAAGAACTAAGTTCCCGTCTAACATATTCTGACTTGAAGTATTGTCTATGCCTAAATAAGTGCTTACGGAGTCGTCCAAGAAATTTTGTCTGGTTGGTAAAAATTTTCTTTCCAGATTTTTGTTAGACTCATCTGTATGCAGCTTTGATAAAAATACGCCAATTACAGCACGAGGATGGTTAGTCACTGGTGAGGTGACAGGAAATACTACCTTGTAAAAACTCATTGGTCAGTAGCGAGTCTAGTCCAATAAATAATGCCACTGACACTTCGATCGTAATATCTTGATTAAGGCAGGTGACATATCTGTTAAAAACTTAACGCAAAAATCGTGTGATTCGTTACAGTATTCTTGAAAACTTTTGGCTTATTCGTAATGTACAAACGTCGTGCGCGCAGAACATATACTTTAATAGTAGTTGATATTCTTTCTCGTTCAATGTTGTGGTAATAATAAAATATACAATGATTAGATGTGTTTGGAAGCTCTAACATACTCGAATGAATAAAAAAATAGGCGAAAAGCAACGTTCTCCACCGCAAGTTCCTAGTTCACTACCGCAGATTCCATGTCCTCCGCCTTAAGATACCAACTAAAATTTTTAAAGACTAAACCTTCCTCGTCTAAGAGCTGGATTTTTTAAACTGAGACTCGACTAAACATGTGATCTGACGACAAATAAATTTCGGAAAAAAAAAAGATATTTGCTAGTCACCCTTGTTTTTGGATTATAATCATGGTCGAACTGACTGAGGAATTGACCTCAGAGCGGTCACCCTTAACCCGTTGATTACCACAAGTTGTTAACTCAATTTACTACATCTACATCACCAAAAAAAGCTCTTCTCACGAGTGATTGTCATGTTAAAAAATCAGGTACATTTTCGAATGACTGAGAGCTTTGTTAACTTAGAAAAGTATAATATATTAATGTTATCAAATAAAACTGCAAGGAATTAATATCAATTAATCATTATTAATTATGTTTAATAATATATAAAAATTAACTAATAACCATATTTTTCTGTAACTAGTCAACGCTTTTTAAGAAATTCTGTGATAATAACGTAAAGAAAATAAGTAATTTTCATAGTTTTGTAGTGTATTGTGTGGGGTTGATGTTGCAAGAATGAAGATGGAGTAAGAAATAAATAGTCCAAGGTGCACAAGAAACAGAATGAAAGTTTATTGAAAAGGATTACACACTACACAAGTTCAGTTTGGAAAAGAAGGAGTGATAGAAACGACAGATCGAGAGAACGTAAAATTAATAAGGAAGTAACGTATCAGCGCGCGGCGAATTATCGGCGGTAGGACCAGGAAGGCACTGTCCGTCCTCAAATCTCGCGCTGGCGCGGTGCGTGTGCGCAAGCGCAACAGTGAGATATCACCGTCTCGCCCACACGCATCCGGCTCACGTGACGTAGCCGGTCGATGGACAATAGACCATAACTACGCCGGCCGTTGTCAACAAAATAATATCTACTAATAAAGACAGTTTGTATACTTAACATTTAATTTAAATAAATAATATATTATATATATAAATATATAGGTAGACACATAATGTTAAGGCAAGTCACTACATCACCCCCTTCCAGAGACCATCAAGGGCGATAATAGTCAGGGAATTTAACGCGACGTCCTGACCGCGTCATTCCGATGACGTCATTGTCAGCAGAACGTAGGTCCTGATTATCCGCGTTAAGTGTGTAGTGATGAGTGTTAGATTTGAGTAGTGACTGTGGTGTGTTGTGGTGATTGTTGATGGTATGTGGTGAGTGTGATATGCTGTCAGGGTCACGCAGTATGAAGGCCGGCTTAACGCGGTCTATGGATACTGTAACCCGCTTTCCATTTACCAACAATTTAAAAACTTTATCACCTCTTTCAATAACAAAGTGAGGACCAGAGTATGCTGGGTTTAAACTACCACCAGCAGCGCAGTCTCTAAGAAACACACGTGTTGAAGTAGCCAAATCTTTGAAAATAAAAATTTTGTTATTAGTTTTGTGTCTGGCTGCTGGTGATGGTTGCAAGTTCTTGACAATATGCCGAAGCCTTGACAGGTAGTCGGTAATGTCAAGTCTTTCGTCGCTGTGCGGGTTGAAAAATTCGCCAGAGAGTCGCATTGGCTGTCCGTATACTAATTCGGCAGTTGAAGCCTGAGCGTCCTCTTTGAAGGCGCTACGAACACCTAACAGGACTAGTGGAAGAGACTCCACCCAACTATCGTTACCATGGCAGGTGATAGCAGCCTTGAGTTGCCGGTGGAATCTCTCCACCAGTCCGTTACAGGCTGGATGGTAAGCAGTTGTTCTGCGATGTTGAAAACCCGCCATGGTCGACAGACATTTAAACAGTGCGGATTCGAACTGCCTACCTCTATCGGTTACGATATCCGATGGGCAGCCGAAACGAGCGATCCATCCATTTAGTAAGGCCTTTGCCACTGTTTCTGCAGTTATATCAGCTAAAGGTATTGCCTCAGGCCATCGCGTAAAGCGATCGATGGCGGTAAGACAATAACGATAACCTTGGCAAAAGGGTAACGGCCCTACAAGGTCTATGTGGATGAACGCGAACCTTGATTTTGGTAAGCTGTATGAGTGTATTGGTGCGGAAACGTGCCTTGTGGTCTTTGAGCGCTGGCAAGCCAAACATGAACGAACCCACTCTCGGCAGTCTTTTCTAACACCAGGCCATACATACCGGTCAGCAACCAACCTCGCGGACGCTTTGGTACCTGGGTGACTCAAAGAGTGTAGGCTAAGAAAAATTGACCTGCGCAACTCTTTGGGTACATATAGTTTAGGCGTAGGAGTACTGACATCGCAGTATAGTTGCTTCTGTGAACCTGGTAGACTTACCTGTTGAAGTCGCAGCGATGTATCTCCGATAAGCAGTTGTTTTAGCTCTTGGTCTTCCTGTTGGGCTGCAGCGATTGTTTCAGCGGGCACAGGTTGAGTAATCTCCTCAATGCGCGAAAGGGTATCCGCCACGACATTGTTTTTTCCAGATATATGGCGAATGTCCGTTGTAAACTGGGCTATTAAATCCAGATGACGGAACTGTCGTGGGGAGCAATTCTCTTTACGAGAGTGGAATGCGAAAGTGAGAGGCTTGTGGTCTGTATAAATCACAAAGTCGTGAGCCTCAACCATGTGCCGAAAATATTTGACACTCTCGTAAATAGCTAGTAACTCGCGGTCGTAAGGAGAGTACTTAACCTGTGCCTCACTCAGCTTTCGTGAGAAAAAGGCAAGAGGTTCCTATGCTCCTGCTTTTAACTGCTGCAAGACTGCGCCAATGGCTTTGTCAGAAGCATCCGTGATCAACGCCAACTTAGCGTTGCAATCAGGATGAGCCAACAGTGCTGCTTGGCAAAGACTGTTCTTGCAGTTCTGGAATGCCTCGTACTCCTCAGGTGAAAAATGTATGGGGTGTGAACCCTTAACGGAGCCAACGAGAAGAGCATTCAAAGGTGCTTGGTAGGTAGCTGCGCCTGGAATGAATCGCCGGTAAAAATTTAACATACCTAGAAATCTGCGCAGCTCTCTGACTGTCTTAGGTACTGGGAAATTTTGAACTGCCTCGACCTTGGTAGGCAGTGGCCTGGTACCTTTGGCTGATATATGACAGCCCAAAAAATTAACTTCTGATGCTCCAAAAACGCACTTGGAACTGTTGATGACCATACCGTAGTCTCTGAGCCTGGTGAAAAGCTGACGCAGGTGGAGCTCATGAGTTTTCTGGTCTTTTGAGAAAACCAGAAAATCGTCGCAGTAGGCGTATGTGAAGTCTAGACCCCTGAGCATTTCATCCACAAAGCGTTGAAACGTCTGCCCGGCGTTCCGAAGTCCAAACGTTATGAATGGAAATTCGAAAAGACCGAACGGTGTTGTAATCGCTGTCTTTGAAATATCATCAGGATGTACTGGGATCTGGTTGTAAGCCTTCACCAGGTCAATTTGAGAGAATACGGTACATTCAGACAAACTATGCGCGAAGTCCTGAATATGCCGGATGGGATACTGATCCGGGATGGTTCGTGCGTTCAGCATCCTGTAGTCGCCACAGGGACGCCAACCATCATCTTTCTTGGGTGCGAGGTGAAGAGGCGAAGACCAAGGTGAATCAGACAAGCGACAGGTGCCACACTGCAACATTGCCTCGAATTCGGCCTTGGCTATTTTTAATTTATCCGGAGCCAATCTGCGTGGTGTACACGATACTGGTGGCCCTGGTGTAGTACGTATATGATGTACAGTATTGTGTGTGATAGTGCGGTGTATACCGTGTGGACGTGTGATGTCGGGAAATTCCCGTAGTATGTGTGTATACGCGGAATCACCAAGACTCACCCTCACTGAAGAGACGCCATCACAATGACGGACAGGCGACGCCGGGGTGGACAGCGTAGTATAGTTGTCAATCAAGCGTTGGTTTCTGCAATCAACAACCAAATTATAAGCAGATAGAAAATCCACGCCTATTATCGCCCTTGTAACGTCGGCAATAATAAATCGCCAAGCGAAGTTACGGCGCAACCCTAGATTCAACGACATATTAATGAATCCATATGTTGTTATCGGTGTCCCGTTAGCCGCACACAGTTGGTAGTTAGACTTTTCCAGTCGCTTTGATATTGCTGATCGGGGGTAGACACAGAGGTCACTCCCGGTGTCGACCAAAAATTGTACTTTGGACCTTTTGTCGGTGATAAATAAGCGACCAGCACTTGGACAATCGTGGGTCGCCATCACTGATTGCCCCGCACATTTCCCGACGGAGGGTAGTCGCACGGCTTCACGCACTTCTTAGCCCGCTCCCCGAAATTCTGATGGTACCAGCATAGTGGGTGGTCGCGGTAACTTGATCGCGACCTAGACTTCGAACGGTGGCGTCGACGGCTACTTGATCGTTGTCTCTGCGCTGGTCGAGATCGCCTGACCTCGTTAGACAACGCTTTGACTTGTTCCGTGAGCGCAGCTATCTGGCGTTCCATGGCCGCAACAACATTGTTAGAGGTTGAGGGTATTGAAGTATTGTCCCTACATGTCGATGCGACGTATGTGTTGGGTGTTATGACGTCGTGTACCCGATCTGCGAGCTCTGCTAATTCCTCTAACGCAGCTTTCGGTTGAGATGCGATAATGGTTTGTGTGCCTTGAGGTAGACGGCTTGTCCAAATGGTCCGTAGGAAGTCCTCAGGCACACCGGGGCCTGCCAGGTTTTGTAGGTGACGGACAAATTGTGATGGCTTCCGGTCTCCGAGCTCTTCGTGGATGAGAAGCTGCTTCACTTTCTTCTCTCGGGATGCTGAGAGACGCTTTATCAGCTCAGCCTTGAGCTTGTCATACTTGCCACTTGATGGCGGCGAGGTGATGACGTCCTCGACTTCGACGGCGTATTGTGGTTCTAGCTGGGCGATCGTGTGGTAGAACTTTGTGCTATCGCTCGATATGTTAGCGAGTACAAACTGGCCTTCGAGCTGAGCAAACCTAAGTGCAGGTTTTTCAGGATAGAATGGGGGTACCCGCACGCCGACACGATATGACTTGCCGAAAATTTTCGCGTCGTCTTGCTGTTCAGTCGGTGCAGTCATTTTCTAAGTTCTTCGTGAACTTATCGGGGTCACCAATGTAGTGTATTGTGTGGGGTTGATGTTGCAAGAATGAAGATGGAGTAAGAAATAAATAGTCCAATGTGCACAAGAAACAGAATGAAAGTTTATTGAAAAGGATTACACACTACACAAGTTCAGTTTGGAAAAGAAGGAGTGATAGAAACGACAGATCGAGAGAACGTAAAATTAATAAGGAAGTAACGTATCAGCGCGCGGCGAATTATCGGCGGTAGGACCAGGAAGGCACTGTCCGTCCTCAAATCTCGCGCTGGCGCGGTGCGTGTGCGCAAGCGCAACAGTGAGATATCACCGTCTCGCCCACACGCATCCGGCTCGCGTGACGTAGCCGGTCGATGGACAATAGACCATAACTACGCCGGCCGTTGTCAACAAAATAATATCTACTAATAAAGACAGTTTGTATACTTAACATTTAATTTAAATAAATAATATATTATATATATAAATATATAGGTAGACACATAATGTTAAGGCAAGTCACTACAGTTTTTTAATATTTATCGATATTTTTATTACAATAAAATATTACAAGTGTTAGTGCAGAGATTTTTTTTCCTGATAGTCACGTAAACATATAATGTAAGCAGACACTTCACAAATTTCACTCTAAGGCCAGCCGTACACGGACTGCTTCAAGCAGTTGAGACCGACTGCTTGAAGCTGCGACCGCACGGTGAACTATAGTCATTCATTCGCTGCTGTACACACGATTGCTCGAGCAGTCGCGACCGCTTCAAGCCGTCAACTGCATGACGAAATTCCATCGTGCCGTCGACCGCTCGCGGGCGATCGCGATGCATACACCGACTGCTCGAGCCGTTGACTGCGCTAGAGCAGTCGACAGCTCTCAGACCTCCCCTCCCTTCTCTTCTGGCCTCGCAGCGTCTATCTGTCTCGTCTCATTCGTCGACTAATCTTTAAAAATGGAAGGTAAAACATTTTCTTCATCATTTCTAAGTCCCATAAACAAATGCTGGAATTGTCGATGTTCTCTTATGGTAATTCCAAAATTGGATGAACCCAAAATTTTCTCTTTTGACGTCGGCGCCGTCAACTCCGCTTGAGCAAAAGCAGCAAAAGCAGTGTTTTCTCGTCAAAATCCATGACTCGACTGCGGTAGAAAGTCAACTGCTCGAGCGGTTTGTAGCGACAGCTCAAGCAGTCAACAACCAACCGCTTGGGCAGTCGACGCGGAACGCTCGAGCGGTCCGTGTATGGCCGCTCTAAGATCTTGTATTTCGCCTTTTGTATTTTAAATTAATATATAATTTAAATCGTACTTTTTTGTATCCAGTTAACGCATTGTGTTACATAGTAATCGCATTGATTGATTAATATTTCGCGAAATCATTGTTAAGGCTTTGTCTCTTCCTTTTACCTTTAGATAAGTTGTGTTATAACTGTTGTGTTGTGTTGTGTTGGTACTTTAGCAATATAAATTTCATATTTTTGTGTAAAATTACGTTTCGAACGTAAACGCTTGAGCGTTATTACGTTGCACACGTTGACTACAGGTAAGTAGCTGGAATGTTTATCTTTATTATACCATTAAATCTGTTGGTTTTCAAATTGTTGGTATCTACTCATCTCTAACTTTGAAATCATTATTACTCGAGGAATAATAATCAAACTAGGTCTCACACTAGGATTCCCTGTGTCGTGGGGATTAGTAACTCCCTAATAACTTATAAAAAAAAAGAAAACGTGTATGTGTGTGAGAGCGTGTGTCTGTGTGTATGCGTGTGTAGGTGTGTGTGTGTGCGCGTGTGCGTGTTCGTATGCATGTGTATGTGCGTGTATACTGGTAATTATTGCAAGACTTGTACTATACTCTCAGTGTCGTTGTAGTTTTTGTTCTCTAGTCACTGGTATACTACTTTCTTACAGACTCTCCTATTCATGTCAACCACCTTATTATTCCGGGTATGCAATTTCGTATATAGGTATAGGAAGAACGCACCTTCAATCTGTCCCACTTTATCGATCGGTATGAGGCAGGAGCCTTTTCTTTAACACTTTTATGGAACCTTAGAACAATCGGAATCGGAATCAATAGGAAATTACACTCCTTATACAACAATACAGTTGAGTAACACCATGGTTTTTTGTACGTTTTTTTTAAAATAGCCCGTTGAGCCCGTTCTAATTTAATCAAGTTAGATTTATACGTGGCTCCCCACACCACTATGCAATAATTTATTAGATTGGCAAACAATTACAGCAGGACCTCTTTAATCCGAACCACGTCTAATCCGAACCCCTCTATAATCCGAATGACCCATACCCGCTCGCTTTTCTCGCCAGTTGCTCATTAAATACCTCCCACCAAACTAAAATAAAGGATTTCTTTAAAAAAGTTTAATAAATGTTACTGTTTATATGTTTTTGAATAAGTATATACTAATTAAATTGTTACTATTTGTTATATTGTAACTATTTGTTTTATTTCAGGAAAGTATGTACCATATACATATACCTATTTATAGTTCCTGACATACTATAATCCGAACGCTCCACGAATCCGAACGGACGGTAAATTTTCGGCGTTCGGATTAAAGAGGTCCTGCTGTACTTTAATACACTAATCTCGAGACACTGGTATCGGCGATGTGATATCTTTTTCAGCCGTTTGCATAGAGCGTCTATCTGAGCTGCCCAGTCCAGATGTTGATCAATTATGACACCTAAGTATTTGACGGTTCGAACTTGTTCCAGATCATAGCATTCACATGTTTCGGTTGTGTTGCTACATGTATGCAATTTAATTTGAATTGGCCAATCAGGTGCAGTACGCTCAGATATTCTAAAGGCGATATGTTTTGTGTTGTTGATATTTAGCGTCAGATTACTTTCTAACCAGCTACTAACTCCTGTGAGACCCTTCTGGGCTATACAAAAAACGTCACTCAAATAGGCGTTTACTACATTTTAAAAACTCTTTTTACTAATTTAAATCAAATGTAACTCGAAAGAAAAATAATGTATACTCAGGTAATTATTTATCTATTGCTGACATTCCAATCTACATTTAACCATTTTTAGATTTGTTTACCAAAAATACACAGTTGTTACAACTCGCGGTTGCGTAAATTAGTGCAAAGTAATTTAGAATTTTATTTCATCACTATTTCTGAAGTTACCTACCAATTTTACTAATTGTGGGTAATCCATCACTAGTTGACCCTTTTAGCCATCAATGGTGCCCATGAAATAACTTTAATAGCAAAATTTTTCATCAACTAATTTTAAGTATTTACGAGTGTAATTAGACTATCTCACTGTTTAAAGCATAATTATAGTAGTCAAAATCAGGAGGCACTGTTATAAATGTGCCTGATTCTAACAATCAACATTACCCAAATTTTATTCTACAGTTAAAAATGAAGGGCTGTAGACGCTATAAGACGTCTCGAGCTAGTTAGCGAATGAAATTTTAATGTCTGTGGCGGTCAGTTAACAGTTTTTTACTTTTGAAAAAGGGACCATTTAACAGTTTAGTGTTAAATGTTTATTTTGAAAATAATTTATATAATTTATGGTAGCCCCAGAGTAAAGAATGAAGTAGAAATGTAAATTAGGCGTGCCAGGCACACTAGAATTTTGTACCTCTAAGAAAACAATCGTACTTGAACCGTTATGACCTAATCTACAAAAATAATCATACATTACATGTGAAATTTGAGTACTAACTACGTTTTTACCAATGAATTATAATGCACTATTATACAATGAATAATGAACTGTATTTTCTGCGAAAATATTTGGTAAAGTACCGGACCGCTCCTAGGACACAAATATAGAAGTGAAACGCTACCATATTTAAAAGGTTTAAGATTGTATTTAGTAACATGGTATGAGGCGTTTAGGATTTATTTCATTAAATCCCTTGGACAATTTAGTAGACTTCGTTGTGTATATTATTTATCGTTTATGTGCGCATGGCAATTAGGAATCTCTTGGAATTTACCATTGTTCTCACTTCTAATTTTATTGAAGTGAAAACTTCTTTAGGCGCGTTGAGCGTTTTGGTAGAGGGTAAAATCCTCGGTTCGCGTCACCGACATGCTAATGATAATAGTATATCTATAGCTATGGAGAATATGATATTATATATCTTATTTATTATTATTATATATTATATATGATATTATATATTATATATAGCTATATATGAAACAAAAAATTGCATATAATTTTTGCATATAGTTTTAATTACTCAACTTAATAGTTCCGTTTTCACTTCTATCGGCAGTCCCACGACTGCTACTGTTTTTTCTGTTCTGTGATGGTGTCAATATTAAGTACTTTTGCTAGGTAAGTTTGTTGTTATCCTAAAATCCTGCAGCAGTCACTAGTTTTTCCTTATAACGACGTATATTTGCTAGTATCTAAGCACTTGGTATTATTTTATTCAGTTATCGATCCAGACATCAACCTTGTATACTAAATATTCGACCTATAATTCTCGATACTCAATTATACATACATACCAGCAACAATGAATTAAAATGTAATCAGTTCTTGGCTGCTCAGTTTCGCAATTATTATAGATAGCTACTTTACTTTTTATTTGAGAAGCTTATGATATATAGACTACCTTCGTACGTATCACTAGCAACTGAAGTCACAAGTGGGTTGCCGGTTTTAAATTACAAGTAGAGAACTCTTTCTTACAACCTTGAAGATCGCATCCCATAGGTGACTATTTTTTTTTAAATTTTTATAATGGTCGTGCAGTGCAAATAGTTTCTAACATTTTTTTATATACTGCAATAAATTGTTATTGTTTTGTATAGTAGTGTTCGGAGCTTGAAAGCATATTTAACGTTTGCTTTAGGCAAACAAGTTGTACATACTTCCATTTTGTCACAGTATTCTAGCGTTCGTCAATGTCAAGCTGCCAATTCGCCCTACTTTGAAAGTGAACAAACCTGTTTCTGGCATCACGTGTGGTTATGCCGTACCAAAATAGTGTTGAAGGTGTGATATTAGGAAAGGTTTGCCCTCTTGTTCAGTCGGATTCATACAGAATAATTTAGTAATCGGAAAATAATCACTTGGGAGATTTTGTATGTGTGTTTGTGTGGTGGGCAATATGTATTTAAAAAAACTAAAATAAATTAGGTTAATACGAAAACTTGTAAAAATAGTAAGGCAAGATTTTTATTATTTATCATCTCCCACTGTTATCTTGAATAATAATGATACATTACAGTGTATTACAGAGGCACTTATCGACAGGGATAACAAAATAAAAAATGTTTTGATTGATGAAATTCTAATTAACCACTGAATTCTCCACAAGTTAGCAGGATCTCATAAACAAAGGATTGATCAATAAAAATAAATCACGCGAAGTGATAGGATGTAAATCTGAGACTCGTCGGATCGCAGTAAGACCGCGTAAGAACAACATTTACTGTATAACAACAAGACGAACAAGAGAGTCCAGTAGGGGTTCGGGTCGCTCCGGGGCCTCCACTCTTCATATTGAAAACTCATTATACGCCAGCATCCAATTTATCTTTTGTCAAAAAAATCTGTACAAAATATATTAAATATATACTCTGTAATGCTAAAAACTGTAACGCTACCTTTCTCAATAGTTCAATCACGATTATTAAATGATTTAAACACAATAACTCGATCACGTCGTGCAAGAACAAACATTAAACCTATCGGCGAGCGCCGAGCTCGGCACTCGCGCGGCGGGGAGACCTATATACAAGTCAACATTTTTAAAAATCATACACCTCAGTCTGTCACGTGAGTACCGCTGCTGCATCTGATTTATAATTCCGTTGCATTAATTTCATACAGTCGTGTGGTCTTACGTTCTAGTGTCGCGCGTATCGCGTCCTTTGCTTATCGTCCGTGCGTGGCATCATAATATACATAGTTTATTTTATATATAGGCAGTCGCGACGAGGCGTGTGTTAGTTTCGCTCTTCATCGCAGTCGCGGGAGATGTGTCCGGGCTTGCCGCACACATAGCAAGTCTTCGTGCCGTCGGGGCAGTTGCGTGAGATGTGGCCGGACTTATTGCAGTTGTAGCAAGTTTGATTAGAGCTATCGCGTCCACCCTCTGGGCAGTTCCGGGCGATGTGCCCGGTCTTGTTGCAATTGTAGCAAGAGGGCTCGTCCGGACTCTGTGCGCACTCACGCGCTATGTGTCCCGTACCGTTACACCTGCAGATATAATAGCCATTATTCACACATACAATTTTTCTATCGAGAGTATGATACGACAATCAAAAGAGAAAGAAATTAAACAATAATACTGCTGAACTTTCAGCTAATGTGTAGTAACCTAGGCTACGATTTTTGTCCTGACAATAGGCGATTCACTTTCACCTTAGTTAACTAACTACTCAATATCTCTTAATCCAATTATAATTGATATCAGTAACAATAGTAGGATTTCTGTAGATTGGTTGAAGTTATGGTATGTGTTTGCTGAAAACAAATTATACATATGTTTATCATAGACCTAACTACAGATTATACACTAAATATAAGTGAATACAAAAACATAATAGCCGAGGGGTAGTCTTAAACTTCTCAAGCTGCCGATTCCACTCTACCACAGCACCTGACTGTTTAAAAATACATTATTAGCAGTATAAGCAAGTCATTATATATTGCTGGCAACATTGTGACGAAAAACACCGCGAGGAAGCCTGCATATCTATGACTTCTTAATTATCTCCGAGGTTGTGGAATTAGTCGACCCGTAATAGTAAGGTGGACCACGTCCAACAATGGGACAATAAAAGACCTATTTTATAAAATTATAAATTCAATAGTAATGGTCAAACACTTGAGTTGGATACAGAGTTGACTGGTAGTGGTTATCTGAGCGATAGGAGATCTTAAATAGTCCCACTCACGCGTAACGAACCGATGCAGGTGGAAACTAGCCGGTTTCTCGATTACACACGAAACGCGTGCATTTACTCCAAGGTCATTAAACTTACAGTCCCAAGTGACGTTAGCATAAAAATAATAGACTTTTATACTAAAGTATTGAATTAAACTCTAGAAATGTAGTCCCGGACATCGCACCTGTCCAGTAATTCTCGCAAGAGAAATTTAAGGGATGTCATGTCAAGCCAAATTGCTATAACACGTAGACTTCAAGTCTTCCTTTTAACAGTTAAGAGAAATTCAGTCAAGTTAAATATTGGTTTAAATAATGAAAAGAATTACAACTTTTGGTTGTAATACTATAACGTTTCAATAGTGAAAGTTAAATTAACTGAGTTTAAGTCGTAAGAAGTCGTTAACCTGTAGCAACGGTCAGCTTCCTCCTTGCAGTCTCGGGCAAAATGTCCAGCGCGGTTACATTTGAAACACTTTTCACGCTGGCGATTAAAGCCAGAGTCGCGTGCTGCCACGCCGCCTTGGGTGCACTCGCGAGCGAAATGCCCCGTCCGATTGCATTTGTAGCACACACTCGAACTCATTCTCTGAAACAAAACACAGTTTCTTATGCAATCGATATATAGACTACCTTAATACATATAAATGTTAATAACTACTTAAATCTATTTTGCTCTAAATGTTGCCAGAAAAAAAAAACAAATAATGAATATACACACGTTTTCGATAACGCAAAACTGCATGACCTTGTATTAATGACCTTTAAAATGGGGTCATTCGCCTCGGATGTCTCTTTCTTACCTCATTTTGGTTAAGTAAGTGTAAATGAGAATGTCGAGTGAGTTTTATTTGTATTATAAGTTCCGGTGACGCGTTGACCCTGAGGTTGATAACGCTCCACATATGTTAAGATCACGGCAAATTGCGTACGATTGTTACCAATTGACTGTTGGTGTACATTTTCATCAAGATACGTCGTCTCAACACGATGCAAAACAATTGATAGCGATTATGGCGGGCATTCCACGATTTCTAATATAAAATTTTAGGAATAGTGTTGTTAAAACTTGTTTGACGCTCATGTAATAAACCATGTGGCCAACGACTGTTTAAAAAAATTGAAAAAAAATAAATAATGTTCGTGACTGTGCCTTTGGTAAAAAAAAAAAATATGATGTTAATTATTTGAAACTGATCTCCAAAACTACTTATCTTCCGGACATGTATATCATTTTAGGGTTAAGTATTAACATTAAAAAATTAAAACCTGAAGTCTCTTTAATTTAGGATGCTGTACTGTAGTACACATACATACATATTCTATTAACTATTTTGATCACATTAAAGTAAAAGAAAGTATTGACTTTGAAACAGTAAACCTTAGTAAAGAACGATAATTCACTGAAACCATATATTAATCTAGTTTCACAGTAGACTTTCCATAACACCTTTCATTGGCCTCTAAATTATTGATTAAAGACAACCTAGACACTATACAATTCAGTACATAGAACACAAGTTCTTATGTAATCATAGGTTTGTCTGTTCTAAAATACTGGAGGGATTTTGATGGCACGGCTACTATTGTAAGCACGATAAGTTTCTTCATAACATTTTAACATCTTTAATGGTCAGCTGAACCCTAGTTTTAACAAATAAAATAATTATAAGGGAATACAGAACCTTGAGCTGAGAGAAGGCACAGTCATAGTCTAGTCACCCATAGAAGTTACAAAAGCTCGGATGCCAAATTATGAGAATGTAAAAAGTTGCAATGTGGAATGTCATTCAGAGAGTATTTATAGTAACTAGTGAGCCTCGCTTGACAATGTATATATGCTATAAGACTTTTTGAACATAAATAGCTATCAGGAGACTTGAGACCTGTTTACTTTGTCAATTAGGTAATTGAATTTACATGAAATACTACACAATATTTCCTTATTCTTCACTGTTGCTACCTTTGTTATTTTATATTTTTCTCCTTTTGTATACCCACTTCACATTTAAATTTATTTTGATAATGTTGAAGTCGTTATCTCTTTAGCATACAAAGTGCAGTTTGTGTGACAACACAGCACATGTGGTAGCCATTATGATTGTAAATAAATTGATTCATATAAATCGTTGCAACGTATTGATCAATATATCAATTTAATTATGCAAAAAGTCTTAAATCAACATCACTTTACAGAAAAAAACAATGTTAACAGACATAAACAAAATTTTCCACATACCCTCATCTTAAAAATTCCTCCAATGACTATAAAATACTTCAACATCTAAACTGATTTTGTAGCTAAGAAACTTCATTAAAAATATTAAGCTATTTTATTATCAGACTTATATTTTTACATACAATTGTGTCAAAGATTAAAAATAACCTCATATTATCATGTCATGTCATGTCAATAAATATGGTGACTACAACTCTTGGATTCTGTTCATGCTTTCCATCAGGCAGAGTAGTCACTTTGGCAGGCTATTAGTACAAAAAAAAACCTTATAGGTCAGACTTTAAAAATAACACAGTTAACAGTGAAACAAGTTTATAGTGTTAGATTTATATTTAGTGTAATCTGTCTTAGATATTAAGAACATTGTAATTAAATATTTTTCTACCCTCGGTTACACCCTCACTTTAAACCGAGAAAATATGAAAGCGAGGTTTTTTTACAGCACACATTTTGCACACAACCGTTTATAATTTGACCATGTGGTTATGTATTTAAATGGTAATACAATTAGTACTATTAGTGTGTGTGTTGTATGTAGAGCAAAGGTGCCTCATTAAATAGTTGCTTCGAGTTAATACCTTGTTATAAATGTTAATGTGGTTCTCTGTAAAGCCACGTCTTATCTATCCCTTCACTTCTTTAAATAGGTCAACATCTAAACAAAATGGCTATAGCATTATAACCCAACTTATATAAATTATGACAAAGTAATAAAACCGATTTCAAGTGCAAAAGCAAATGCAGAACTCTCATATTTTTACATATTATCTTGTATACTAATTTACTAAGTATTTAAATAAACTTACCCCTACTAAAGTAGCAGTTTAAAAAAATAAAATCCAAATTGTATGAGTAAAAACCAAATAAGGCAATTTAGAAATCATATACTAAAATAAAGTCATATTTTAAATAATTTGTGAGTAATCTAGGTGGTTATGGTGGATTATTTGTGAGCACTTTCTAAATCCAACTATCAGGTCATTGGAGCAATAACTTGAAAGTACAACTGTACTCTCTAAAGAACTGTAAGACCTCTTTGTATTATATATTTTATGGGAACATTCTTTTTATTTTTTAACATGTGGCTCTTTAAATATAGGCATAAATGGAGCAATATTTTAACATCATGATGGTGCAAAAAGGTTAGTTATCAAAATACAATAATCATAAAGATTATAGAGTGAAGTTTTCTTAGAAAGTCTATTATTGTAGAGACAATGTATGCATGTACATTTTTACAGACTTCTAATGACAATTTAATGAACATCCACGTAGTAAGACGATCTTTATAGGCTCGACATGAATTCCTTGTCGTAATATCACAAGCTCATAAAAAGTGATATCTCTAGAATATCATGGATAAATACCGTGAAAAATGTGATTTAAAAAGTTAAAACAACGTATGCCATTACAACCTTAGTGGTGAATCTTCTTGTATTACGAATAAACACATGTTTAAAACTAGAATAGTAATCACTAGAATAAAATAAAGGCGAAATGTCTCAGTACTTTCCCACATGCTGATCATAGTGCAGCGATGCGTCATTGTCTTAATACTAACAAAAAAAAAAAAGAAAGCTTCAAGACACTGGAAGAAAACGAAGACATCACGATGGTGATAAAATGCCACGTATTTCGAAAATCTATTTACAGCAAGATTTATCTGTATACAAATAAATCTGGAAAACATATTTAATTCTATTTTACCTCAATAACCGCTATATGTGTCAGCAACGAGTCACGGCTTGTCAAACTAACCACGTTCAATAAACAACCTAAATGTGATGCGTTGACATAAATTTATCAAAATTTCACTTGGATACACTTAGACAATCTGCGTCGTTGTTACATACGTTGATAATTAACAGAAAACACATCTGCATTGTACGTATGTCGTATAGCAGCCTAACCACGTGTAGGGGTACCGGTAGCGCGCGTTTTCACAATCAATGTTTCACTTTACACTTACCGATTAGTTGTGATACTTCTTGAGCACTTTACTCACTAATAATTCAATCGTTAGACGATCAAATTTTTAACAAGATTTACAAATAAGTTGTAATTTACGATGCTTCGTTCGCAAGGAAGCCAGCCACCATCACTACGAATTCGTAAAAGACATTATGAGCATAGACAAAGTAGCTAAAAAGTTTATAGCGCTTCAACGTGACTCAACTATAAAAAAATATACAGCGAATTATTTTTTTACTTTAGTGGCAGAGGCGTTATAAATTGTAAATATAAAAAATGGTTTTATAACTCTAAATAAATATTATTCGATTTTGTATTTAATAGGAAACTGATTTTTTTGAAATTAAACTTATAAAAGTAGATAAAATTGTCTATGATAATTTAAAAATTGACCAATCGTATCTTTTTTTTCACCAATCAACGATTGTTAACTATATTCTTGAATGATACGCCCAATCAAATTATGAATGATACAAATATATTTGGATATTCCATGAGATTTTGATTAAATTTGATGTTCTGATTGCAAATGGGTAATTTAGTTTTTATCGATGCTACTCATCATAGAATTGTTCTCCAAAAATCAAGACTTAGATGACTTTTATTTATTTATTCAGCTTTATTTCACCTTCTTGGTTTGTCCCAGCATTGACCAATTTTTCAGCACTACGACCTTTATAGCATCTAGGCACAAAAATACAGTCTATGGAGCATGTAATATATGCTTTCCATATATCTAGAGCCCCAACAGCTTTGTTTGTGTAGGTACAAAAAGAATACCCGTTAACCACGGCACCATTCATGGTAATCAGGCCTGGCAGACCTTCATCAATAGGAAAATAGACGGCTTAAACAGTTCGTTTTAAATTTTCTTCTCAACGTCAAATATTTGCTAAATGTAAAATCTGATAACTTGAAATGATAATTTGTTTGCGATATTATTATGTATGTAGTAAATTTATATAAGTATATAAAAATAAACAGAACAATAGTGTTTTAAAATTAAAATTAGAAATTTCACATAATAACCTGCTTCTACTAGGGTGATAAATATCTGTCGTCTGTTGGAGGATAAAGAAGACGGACGGACGGATGGAAGAGATTTATACCTTTGACAATCCTGTACTAACCTCTCTTTCGCAGGAGCAATATCGACAAGTCACTCGCCGAAATAGTTATCGAAAGTACCTTGGTATTCTAATTATAAACAAGCAAATGTAAATAATACTAACGTTGATTTTTTTGGCCCACTTTTATTTTATTAATTTTCAAAAAGACTTTGAAACAGTTATCAGAAAATCTTGTAAATGAATGATAGGACATTAAACTGTGTTTGTATACAAAACTTATTTCAACTTCAACTATTTTTATGACTTTTTGGTATAGTGTAACCACAGTTTTTCGTATGGCAATGTGGTTGTATATTTTTTGATTGCTTAGTTTTGACAAGTATGACATTAAATTTGGACAGAATTTCTAGTTTTGTGACGCTTGGTGTAGTGTAGTACAAGTGTAATACACAAACTTTATTTGTTTACATTAAGAATATTCTGTTACTTTTTGAGTGAAAAAGAATTAGTTATATATTACTACTTTTATCAAAATGTCTGGAGAGAAGCGACGCAGTAGTCTTGACAATAAAGATGAATCAGAAGACAGTGAAGCATGGATAGGCCCTATGCCGACTGAGGCGCTAAAACCAAAACCTAAAAAAAGAAAAGGTAATAATTTCTTCTTTTATTGATACATGTGCAATACCTAGCGAACATTAGTTTGCTTGTGTACTCTTCTAATCTTCAAGCAGTATAAAATAAAATGAAACTGCTTCTTGTTCTTGTTCGTATAGATCTTTCGAACTGCACGACGGATTTTAATGCGGTTTTCTGCAATAGAGAGAGTGATTCATGAGGAAGGTTTATATGTAAAAATAAAAACATACATGCTAAGTCGGGGCGGATTGCTAGTTTTAAATAAAATATAATATCTTGTGTATTAGTACTTAGATAACCTCCTCGGTCATCGTTAATAATTGGTGCTTCGAGTGATTTACTGTTATTTAGACTCAAGTTATGTTGACAAGTAAGTCACTTAATCAACTTACATAGAAAATACATACACATAATAAGTAGAAGAAGGTGAACATTCCCGTTCATAAATCAATGAAAAGTTTCACAGTTTGAAAAGGATTACATTGTTGCAGCTCTACATATTTAGTCATATTATTTATCATTATATATAAAATGTTAACGTTAGTTTGTGTAAGTTACCAAAACTCAGAGTTCCGCTCTGATTAAACCAAAAAACTTTAACGATGTATAAACTGCCTAAAAATTGTTTTAATCTATCTTTTGTATCGGTTTTGTTCTTCATTTGTGATCCATGCAACCACAATGTGCCACAGCAAAGCATGGCAGGACATGCTTGTGCATAATTAATTTTTTTTTTTCAGTGTTGGAATTTGAATCACTGTACTTAGAAAACCTGCCGTCATCAGAAACCTATGAGTTTAGCTATATGCATAGAGATGTAGTCACGCACATCATAGTCACTAAGACGGATTTTGTGGTAACTGCTAGTCAAGATGGTCACTTGAAATTTTGGAAGAAACAGGTAATATGATCGCAAATATTTAAAAGTTTTGTTATTAACCGCTATCTAATTTTGAAAAAAGGTGTTCTCCAAGGAGAATCAAGTTGCGACTTTAACCATCTTTAGCCAATTTTGTCCAGCATTGGGCATATGTAATTAATAGTATTTAAATTAGACTAAATTTATATTACCTTGCTTTTGTTGCCAAATGGTTTGTGATACAAAATGCCATTGCAAATTGAACTGTCTGTAGAAAGCTAAATTCAGTTGACAGTCATTAAGAAAAATGGAGTATGTAGGACAAATATTAGTGTTATTTACTGATGTCATGAGCCATCAAAAACGAAATAATTGTTTTTTAATTTTTCTCATCAAAAATGTAACAAAATACAGTGTAGACGCTTTACCATTATCTTTACTAAACATTATTCATGCGAAAGTGTTTGTTTGTTTGTATGTTTGTCTCTCTTTCACATCACAACAGAGCGACTTTATGGTATGGTGTTTGTCTCTGGACGTAGAAGGCTGGAGAGTGGTCGCTTTTACCGTTGTGAAACATCTCATTCTCATGGAAAGATCCATTATGATGCGATAAACGCCGTTAGATGGCACTATTAGGTTTTTCCCGCTCTATTTCGTGGAGTACAGAATTTGTCATTAGACTTTATAATAAATACCCATGGTTTCTAATAGCTGACGCTATATTGAATAACGTATCTAGACTCACTTTTAACAATTTTTTAATTAATGTTATAAATACGAAAGTTTGCAAGGATATATCGATGTTCCTTTCTCTTTAATGAAAAACGACTGTACGGATTTACGTGAAAGTTTGTAGTAATATAGCTTAAATATATATATATAGCAAAGTAACGCATATACTACTACTAACCACGATAGCAGACATACACGCGCACGTAATCGCGGGCAAAGCTAGATTAATGTGGATTACAATGAACATTTCTGAGAGATGGATCACCAGGCCTCAACACAATAGTAGATAGACTCATTATTGGATCCAGTGCAACACTAGTCAATGAATGGTGAGGTATCTCACTATGCCGATTTATCTATCTCCTAAATTTCATGCAGATCTGCTCAGCTGTTTTTGTGTGAAAGAGGAACACACATGCAGACCCACTAAAAATATTCGATATCCTTTTTAACATAGATATTGATAGTATACTTGTGTTTCCCTTATACTTAAAAGAAATTTCTTTATCACATAAACAAAATCAATTGTTTCAGGAAGAAGGCATAGAATTTGTGAAGCACTTCCGCTGTCACCTGGCACCGATTAGTCACGTGTCAGCCAACAACACGGGCACACTGCTGTGCACTGCATCTACAGAGAAAACTATCAAAGTGTTTGACGTTGTTAATTTTGGTAAGGCTAACAATAAAAGCTTAGAATTGGGTAGATGACTGTATCGTAAATAAATACCAATGTCCATTTCATTCAAACTAATATCGAGAAACATCTCGGAAAATACAATTAACATAGCTTTTTATTATTATTACGAATTTCAATCAAATATACAGTGAAATATATTGTTCAATTGAGTAGTCTAAAACAATGACGTCACAATTTTGTATTTAGTACATTTTTCATACAAAATTGTCGTTTTGACAGATGATAAAAAGTAACTAATTTGACTAAGGTGTCATCTAGCCTATTATAGTAATAGATACACACATACACTCACATACACTCACACTTGAAAGTTAATTTTTGTAATTTTTTTTTAAATTTACATGAGTACGAATACTGTGTGAGTCCATTTTATGACATTTGTGATATTAAGAATAGATTGTAACTGGATTTTGAAGATTTTTTTTTTAAAAGAATTGGACTGCTTAAGTAGGCAACCCCATACAGTTTACTTTTTATATATTATCCCAGTTATTTAATAAAGAACAAGCCTATTGCGTCACTGGGAATTTTTAGGAATGAAAAAATTTGGCAAAAGAAAAGTTTAAAAATGAAAGTAATGTAACCGATGTATGTTGCTTGACATGGTCTTGTACCTGTAACTCAGCTGGCTATTGCATTAAGCTAAGATGTATAATTATTTGAAATTTTTATGATGAAAAATTCCACAAAACAGAGAAATAAACAGAACGAATCAACGGTAAATCTCAAAAGAATCTCTGTCGCCTTGAGGCACACATAAACGATTAATAATAATATACACACATAACGAAGTCTATGCTGATTCGTCCAAAGGATTTAATGAATATAAATCCTAAACGCCACTTATCATGTTTCTATATACAACCTTATGTCTTTAAAATAAAGTAGCATTTCACTTGCATATTTATGTTCTAGGGGCGGTACGGTACTTTAGCAAATATTTTCGTGCATACATTTCATTGCGTGCTTTCGTGATACCAATGTAGTTAGTAGTTAAATTGAATACGCAATGTATTTTTTTTTATAGATTAGATTATAACGATTCGAAATACACTATGAGCGATTGCGCTTAATGTGCGTCAAACATTCTGGCGTGCTTGACACACCTACATTTCTACTTCTTTCTTTGTTCTGTGATAAATTCAGTTTTACTTATTCTTAATGTTTCAGATATGATCAACATAATCTCCATAGAGTTTGAACCCTACTGCACGGAGTGGGTGCACTCGGCTGGTGACCCTATATCTGCACTTGCTGTGTAAGTTGAACTTGCTTCTAATTGGGTAGATGACTGTATCATAAATAAATACCAATGTCCACTTCATTAAAACTAATATCGCGAAACAGCTTGGCAAATACAATTAGCATAGCTTTTTATTATTATTACGAATTTCAAATATACAGTGAAATATAATGTTCAATTGAGTACTTAGTCTAAAACAGTGACGTCACAATGTTGTATTTAGTACACTTGTCATACAAAATTGTCGTTTTGACAGATGATAAAAAGTAACTAATTTGACTAAGGTGTCATCTAGCCTATTGCTTTTTTTATGGATCATGGCATAAAACATACATTTAAATATGTAACAATTGTTATATGTTTATAAACATAGGTCTGTTGGTTTATTGATCCTTACTGCTATACTAGAGGTTGGGGGTTCGATCCCCAGTCGGGACAAATAATTGTGTGACAAGCAGAATCATTTTTTCTATGCCTGGGTATAATTTATGCATAGTATTTTTAAGTATTTTTATCAACAGTCTGGTTATCATAGTACAGGCTCTGTCTAATTTGGAATCAGACACAACATGACAGAATAGATGGCTAATTCAATCAGTGTGACTGCACGGATGGCGTAGTGGATAGGTAGTGTTGTGGGTTCAGACCCCACATTGGAAAACACTTTGTGTGATCCACAAATTGTTGTTCTGAGACTGGGTGTTCTTTATTTCCGTTTCATGGATATAGGTTATGCGGGCGTTGTCTTTTTTAAACCAAAAAAAATGATTTAAAAATATACATATTATTAACATATTATTTGATAATATAACTAGACTTGCCGTCTAAATAAACAACATAAGAAATATTTTTTCCCCCGGAGTAAGATCTAACGGGGCATGGTGTCAATTTGAGGAGGGACCTGAAATCATATGGTCCCCCCCCCGGTTTTTAGTGGGAACACCACATACTCCTGACTCCTGCACCCCAAAGCAGGAGATCCGAAGGTATATTCCGCCACGAAAAAAAAAAGGCGAACCGTGCAGTCAATTTTGATTGATTTTAACTTTATTACTGTTGATAATAATATTAATAATGTAAGAGAATAACTAATGTATGTAGTATATCAAACCTCTCTTTAGTAAAGAGGTGTAAGGCCACTATACTACGCTGGCCACGGTTTGGTATAGGGGTTTTTTCAAGTTTTTGGATGTCGTAATAACAGCTGTTCCCGGTTCCCTCTTATCTAAGGCGCAAAGTGGCACACCGTGTGGTTTTAGTCGGTCCGCTTTCGACACACCACCCCGCCGTAAACCCCGTTGGGGTGACTGCTCGAGGGGTTTCCGCACGTTAAAAAAAATGGTTTTTTCAAGTTTGCCATCTAATTTTCACTGAACTCATTACCAGCGCACGTGTTTCCCTCCCACTACAATCTCGGGTCCGTTAAGCGGGGCGTGAAAAAGCATCTCACTAGGCTGCCATAGCGTCGGTCACCATACTCCATTGGCCTCATTCGCAAAAATATGGCGACCGTCACTCTTGGATTCTATTCATACTTTCCATCAGGCAGAGTAGAGTCACTTTGGTAGGCTTCTATAAAAAAACAAAACTAAGCTGAACTTGTACTATGATAATTACACTGACTGATAGAATACTTATATACTTATTTTCTTGTAAATACATACATATTATACATAGAAAACGCCCAAACTCCGAAACAAATATTTACAAACATTTGGTCCGACCCGGGAATCGAACCCGAGACCTGAAGCATAGCAGTCGCTTTCGTTACTCCATCGAGCTAGTCAAAAAAGAATAAAAAGACTTTTGAGCAAAATAGATTGCCTTTATTTATGACTACCCATTTTAGATCAGTTCATACAATTTTTTTTTTTCTAAAGGCTAGATGACCCGCACAACCTCGTCTGCGTTTCCTATATAATATTTTCTTCCACAGCTCAGAGAAAGGAAGCAACAAGATCTACATATTTGACGGCACACAAACAACAAGTACGCCGTTACACACATTCAAGACCCTTCACCAAACCACAGTGACCACAATCACATACAACCCCGTTTACGAAACGGCCGTGTCTGTCGACAAGGCAGGGATCATCGAATACTGGACGGGCCCTAAATATGAGTACGCATTTCCAAAAAATGTGGAATTTCAATCGAAATTGGACACAGATTTGTATGATTTTGTGAAGAATAAAACTTATCCCACTGCGCTTGCTTTTTCACCCGACGGAAAGAAAATGGCGTCAATTAGTTTGGATAGAAAGGTGAGATTTGTTTTGATATTTAGTAGCTTATTTAACAGTTACATCACAAGCTAGAAGATTAATATGATCTCTGGACTTAAATATACTTGTATTTTTATTAACATTTTATAATTCTCTGGTTTCTTATCCGTGTGGTGATGGATTAAGAATACACCACACGGACAAGAAACCAGTGTTACCACCTATTCCATGGGTGTGTAAAAGGCGACTAAGGGACTTAGCGGTTAGCGAATGCGACAGCAGATCAAGAGGTCTCGGGTTCGATTCCCGGACCAAAAGTGTTATTTTTTTTGGTAACGGAGTTCGTAAGTTGGGATCTTAATCCCCATGCCTAGAAAAGCACATAAAGCCGTCGATTTCGCGCCTGAACTCTCACCGGTCATGTGGGATAACCGGACCATCGGATTGTGAGAGTGAGGGAACAGAGAGTGCACTTGTGTTAGTGTACACACTTGTGGAGTTTAATGTCTCCTAAGAAGTTAACTGGTCTCCACTGAGACTTGCCATCGTGGCCGAAATCGGTTAGATGTACATCCTCATTGTGATATAATATTTACTAGTTTGACAGTATTTCCTTTAGTAAATGAGTCACAGTAACCTGACCAGTACAAATATTTGTCTGAATAGGTCTGTTTTTTTATAAATCTACGTTACGTTTTTATAAACCAGAGAATTCATCATCATTATCATCATCAACAGCCTTTTACAGTCCACTACTGGACATAGGCCTCTCCTTAGCAAGGAGGTTTTGGTCTATTATACCACCCCAGCCAGGCGGGTTGAAATAGGGTTTTTTCAAGTTTTCCTTCTCTTTGTAGTGATATTTTCCTGAATAGTTTGTTCCCTTAGCCGCCTCTTACGACCCCCACGGGATGAATAGATGCTTTTGCAGTTCTAGTGGAATTCCACACGGGCCTATCGTATCAACCGACATATTGTCATAATAGGCGAATGTTTGTCTGTTGATGTAATAGGTGCGTGTGTTCCATTTCCTGTCAGGCAAACTGCACAAGGTGCTGGACGAGAGCCTGCAGCGGTTCCAGGAGTTGCAGCACCAGACGCAGCAGTTGCCCAACATGGAGTTTGGCAGAAGGTACGCACCCACCAAGAATTGTAAAGTAGTATTTATATTACTGACACTTTTTGTTTATTTTTGCTGTTTTTGAAGTGCAAACTTTCTTAGACGCGTTGAGCACTTTTTGGTGAACAAAAATCATGGAACTCGCATCATCGTTATCGAATGCTGTGTATATCAAACAAAGCATATTAAATATGGCACTCTATGTATGAACGTGTGGAGGGAACGAGTGTCATGTCTCTCCGACACAAACCGTGGGCCACGGCCCCACGGTTGATGTTGGGATTTTGCATACATGCTAATTTGCCACGCGAATCTTTATTTCGCGATACAGGATTAGTAGTTGCTTCGTAGTTCATTATTAACATTCGTAGTTCGGTGTGTCTTCGCTAGATGGCGCTATTGTATATTTTTGTTTGTGCTAAATGTGGAAGTCGCCACAAACCTTTGGCTGAGGCGTGTGTGCTTGCGGGGCAATATATGGGATGTGGGACGTGACAGTCACGGTTAATCAAAGGCTTTGTAGCGGGCGAGGTATCTATTGTTGTATATACAGTTTTAAGTTTTCACGGCTGTTGGCAGCCCTCATAATTGCTTCCGATTTTTTTTTTCACAAGGGTTAACCATTTACAAATTGTTTTTATAACATTTTCTTAAGATTTTTTTTAATGTTTTTATTACACGTATTTCTCTATATCCTTTAAGGGGTTAGGGGTAGTCAGAGACACGAAAAAGTGAGAATTTTCAGTATTTTTTTTGGCTATTAAATTATGTTATTTTACAAAAGTAATAATATGGAATTATTACACAATGTGTTGATTTAAAGTCACGAGAATTTGAAAAAAAAAAATTATAATTTTCAAAGTTATAGCTGTTTCTGTTGACCCAGTCCCCAAAAAAGGTCCTTGCGGTGACAATCATAAGTCCGTGGAGATTCATCTAAAATCAATCGGATAAGAAAAATTAGTTTTATAAATAGATAATCCTGGGTCTGATCGAAGCTTTTTTTTTTTTTCAAAAATTAAAAAAATGGCGGCCTTAGAATTTTTTTTTCTAGATCTCTCTAGGTCTTAAAAAATCGAAGTTTTCGAAAAAAAAAAAATTCTTCCTTAATTCAGAGAACGGAAGACGTTATGCTTATTAAGAGAATTACTTACTCTACTTATAAATGGTTCAGGAATGTAATTTCCTATGAAAGTAGACACTGAGAGTTCATTTCTAATTTAGAATATTTTGGTTATTAGAAGGTTTTGTACAAAAATATGAGACTTCCAAAAGTAAAATAATTCTTTTTGCAAAATCTTTTTAGAATGGCAACCGAACGTGACTTAGAGAAGTCTGAAGCTGTACAGCTGGCCAATGTGCTGTTCGACGCCAGCGGTCACTTCATCGTGTACTCGACCATGCTGGGCGTCAAGATTGTCAACCTCGTCAGCAACCGGTGTGTTGCTATGATCGGGAAACCAGAGAACTTACGTCCATTGCACCTTGCGCTATTTCAGGTAAAACGATATTTAAAGTAAGATACTGAAGTGGCTCTTCAGCGGTTAGTGGCCCTGCCTGCTAAGCTGGAAGGCGGTTCCATTCCCACTCAAGACAAATATTTGTGTGGTGAGCACCATTCATTGTTCTATGTCTGGGTGTTATTTATCTATACATATAAATAAAATTGAAGTGTCTGTTTGTAATATTGAAATAACCGCTTTTTACTACATACATATGAATATACATAGGATACATATACCAAAATAACATTTTTTACAATTTTTGTCTGTCTGTCAGACTGTCTGGTTGTGGCGGCTAATGTTTGGAACGGCTGGACCAATTTCGACGGGACTATCTGTCAATAGCTGATGTTATTGAGAAAAACTTAAGCTATGTACTTACATTTTAGAATATTTAATTATTGTTGTTTATTTAATTATCTGATTAAGATCCTCTTCCGGCTGTCGTTGTCTTCTCTGCGGAGGATAATGACCTCTAAATATATTCTTCCGACGATCGCTTGAAACCCATTGCGCTCCTCAGCAGAAACTAACGAAAACTGTCACTTAACCTCTGCCAATCGCATAAATGTTGTACGATCCATTAATTGTTGTTCTGAGTCTGGGTGTTCTTTGTTTTATTGATATATGTAAAGTCTCCTACGCTACAGGATATTTTATATTAAGCGTGGCTATTGTTTTCAAAAATTCGTTAATGATTCGGCTCCTGCAACTTTTAATACACTTTCTTTCAAAGTGACCTGATGGAAAGTATGAATAGAATCCAAGAGTTATGGGGTCACCTTCATATGGTGACTTACACGATGGCGGCCTAGTGAAATGATTTTTATCCCCCGCTTGGGGACGTAAAAGGCATGACAGTCGTCGTGGCTGTGTAAGGTTCATACACTTACCACAATAACTGTCATTCCTACATCAATGGGCCTCTGGTCTCATGCTCACCAATGAAACACGATAGCACGATCCATCATCATTAAGCTTAGTAAAGAAAATTAAAGCAATCTTCTACTAAGCATGTTGC
This sequence comes from Hypercompe scribonia, assembly GCA_949316085.1. NCBI lineage: Eukaryota > Metazoa > Arthropoda > Insecta > Lepidoptera > Erebidae > Hypercompe > Hypercompe scribonia. The sequence goes on from OX438982.1 coordinate 3,049,853, forward strand.
TAGGTTCAATGGGATTCACTATTGTATATAATATTTGTTTAAAGCATCCTAAAGCGACAGCATGGATGCTGTCGCTTTAGGATGGTCTTCTGTGAGAGGGTAGTAGTGCCCCGGTCAAGTCGACCCGTTCGTGCTCGAATCATCATGGCTCTACTACCTAAATTTTCTACTGCTGCCAAAAGGCAAGGGAATTAGGAAAACCCAATTGTAAGCAGATTAAGATTAAAATGATATATCATTCTAGTGGAAAGTTCAAAACACATAGTCAAATATTTTACTGGTTTTATTGTTAACATTATGTAATTAAAGTGTAAATTTTTGCAGGGTAGAACAAATCAATCAAAAGTAGCTACTACTCTCGAAATGGAAGGCTCCGAGAACCCCACACTCCTGAACGTCAAGACAGACCCAACACTGTTCTGTACCGCGTACAAAAAGAACCGGTTCTACATGTTCTCGAGACGGAGCCCTGACGACATCAAGAGTCCAGACGCTGACAGGGACATCTTCAATGAGAAACCGAGCAAAGAAGATATTATTTCTGCTACAGAGGGACAAGGTAATACTATCTGCTGTATAAATACATCACAGAAAATAGAGTCGTTATATGAGTAGATCATTGCTATTAATTCACCACAGAACTTTGTTTATAGGTCTTTCTCAAAAGGTAGATGTTGATTGTTGACTTTTTTATTTACTTTGATCCAATTTAAATTTAAATTAATTTATAATTTACTAACCGTCTAGCCGTAATCGACTGCACGATTGGCCTAGTGGTTTAAGCGGTCACCACGCCGCTCTCCACTTAGCTGAGTGTTGTGGGTTCAAATCCTACATGGAACAACACTTTGTCTGATCCGCAAATTGTTGTTCTGAGTCTGAGTGTTCTATGTGTTCGTTTCTTCTATGTTTGTAAAGTCCCCTGCGACACAGGATTTATTCCTAATGCGAGCGTTGTCTTTTTATATAAAAATAAAAAAAAAAAAAAAATTCACCACAGAACTTTTTTTTATAGGTTTTTCTCAAAAGGTAGATGTTTTAAATTATTAGTTTTAAATCAATTTATAATTTACTAACCGTATCATGCGCGCGTTGTTACGCCACCAACTAAAGTAAATTTGAAGGAAAGAAATAAAAAAAGTATTCATACCATCTCAGAAACCTTCGTGGACTCATGCACAACTTTACTAAAGATAATAACATGATCAAATGTATAGTTTATGGTTCTATAAAGGACATACGGACAGACAGAGAGACAGAGAAACATTCATTTATATATATAGATTTATTTTATTTCACTCATTTGACTGCTGTGGTGTACAGGTGACATTGTGTCAGATGTCCAAAATATTATTATTCTCTTTATTACATTAAAAATATATAAATTACATTTAGAAACACATTTCATCATCATTATCAACCTATCGCAGTCCACTGCAGGACATGGGCTTCTCCCATTGCACGCACTTGTGTTTGCGAACACACTTGTGTAGCCGGTCTCCGGTTAGGAGTAGTAGAGGATGATTCGTTGCGCGTGCGCAGGCGTGCAGCGGCTGTACGAGCAGGCGGTGCTGCACACGTCGCTGGGCGACGTGCACGTGCGCCTGTTCGGCAAGGACGTGCCGCGCACGGCCGAGAACTTCTGCGTGCACGCGCGCAACGGCTACTACAACGGACACGTGTTCCACCGCGTCATCAAGGGCTTCATGGTGCAGACCGGCGATCCCACCGGTGAGATATTAACTTTTATTCTTTACGCCCTACTAAGTAAGTTTGTATGTTACGGTTGCACGCGAAAACTACTCGACCGATCATCGTGAAATTTTGTGTTCTTGGAGGTATTAGAAGTAACATAGGGTGCTTTTAATTAAAAAAAAAAAGATTTAAAATGATCTGTTACGAAACTTAATGTGGCAGACCAAATTCCACGCAAACAAAGCTGCAGACAAAAGCTAGTTATAGATAAAACGAAGACCAAGCAATAACTGTAGAGAAATTCTGTCAATAATTCTTAATCTTAACGTAGTTATAAATTCGAAAATAAGTTTGTTTTAGTCACAGTATCCATTTTATATTTTATTTATTTATATTAATAGCCTGCCAAAGTGACTCTACTCTGCCTAATGGAAAGCATGAATCCAAGAGTTGCGGTCACCATAATCATTGCAAATGCAGACAATGCAGTATGGCGACCCACACTATGGCGGCCTAGTGAGATGCTTTTTCACACCCCGCTTGCGGACGTTACACAGTTACCACGATAACTGTCACGCCTGCATCAATGGGCCTCCGGTCTCACACTCACCAACGAAACACGACAGCACGATCCATCATCATTAAGCTTAGTAAAGAAAATTAAAGCAATCTTCTACTAAGCATATTACTAGGTTCAATAGTATTCACTATCGTATTTAATATTTGTTTAACATCTGTACCAAACATTGTTAAGTGCAATAAAAAATAAATATTTCATATTTTTAGTTATATAATACTTGACTGCACGACTGACCTATTGGTTTGAGCAATTCGCTGAGTGTTGTGGGTTCAAATCCTACATGGGACAACACTTTGTGTCATCCACAAATTATTGTTCTGAATCTGAGTGTTCTTTGTGTCCGTTTCTTGTATGTTTGTTAAGTCCCCCGCGACACAGGTTTTATTTCTAATGCGGGCGTTGTCTTTAAAAAAAAAGGGTTAAGGGCACTGTTTGTATAAAAAAATGACCCAAAAGATATCTGAATCAACTGTTGAGATGATGTCCATGATCCTGTCTCTGAATTGAGATCATGACAGTAAAGTCACAGGCAATCTATTGTAAAATCTTCAATTTTATACATACTTCACAGATTTATGAAAATATTTATTTTAAACTAGTTTTTGTTCGCGACTCTGCCCACGTGTATATCGGTTATCGCAATAAAGAGTATCATATGTCGTTCCTCAAGAATCAAAGTATCTCCATGCCAAATTTCATTGAATTCAGTGCAGTAGTTTAGGCTGTGCAAGCGTAACAGACAGACAGATTTACTTTGGAATTTATAATATTAGTATGGATTTATTTGACTTATAATAATTGCATATGCATGTACTACATTGATCTTATGAAATAAAAATAAATATTGTTATTATACCAATATCAATCACAAAGTTCTTTAAATTAATCAGTTTATCATCACCATCGGTCTTTTACAGTCCACTGCTGGACATAGGCCTCTCCTTAGCAAGGAGGTTTTGGCCTACTATACCACGCTGGCCTGACGGGTTGGTATAGGGTTTGTTTCAAATTTTCTTACTTATTACAGTGATATCTGCGTAGGTAGTCCCTTGGTCGCCACTTACGACACCCATGGGACGAGTACGAAACTCAGCATTCTTAATCCGTCACCACACGGATAAAATCATCCTTTAGGAACTATAAATCAATATAATCTTATTTTTATTCTAGGCACGGGGACCGGGGGTGAAAGTATATGGGGCGGCGAGTTCGCAGACGAGTTCCGTCCGCAGCTGAAGCACGACCGGCCCTACACCGTGAGCATGGCCAACGCGGGACCCAACTCCAACGGAAGTCAGTTCTTCATCACGCTCGCACCCACGGTATGTATTCTAGAAACTCTAGTATTGTCACTGATAGACTACCTTAATAATATGCATTTAATAGAATTTTGTATCCTTTAAATATATTGCGTGTGTGGCACTCCTACGTGCACGTGCACGTACACGCAAGGTGACGGAATTAAAAAAAATAATTTGGTTCTAAAATTACAACATTATACATACCTCGTTTATGGGCACATCGTTTACATGATTATATTACTCTATAGGTACAGATTGATTCCCAAACTAGGCCACAGCCCGTATCTCGGGCAACAGTAAATTCAACAGGATGTCCACAAACCGTTTTACATTCAAAAAGAATGTACATAGTCTCCTTCTTAACGAGATTGAAGAATCGTCTCATCGTTAGCTGGCTCAGCTTACAGTCAAGTTGTCATAGTGTACAAATGTAATCTAAATGTATGTGTATATTTATGTATATATGTGTATATTTATGTGTATTTATGATGTATATATTGTATGTGTTCATGTATGTATACGCACTCATGTATTGTATATTTTAATTGTCAATATAACCTCTGTGCACCTCCCTTACAATATTTCTAAACCACCCTAAGGTTGACTGTAAGAGAATGCCTTGGGCATTAAGTCCGCCGATGTACAAAGTGCATAAAGTGTAAATAAATAAATAAATTCTACAAATATATAAAAAAAAAAATATAAGTCTCGTATTTGTGTCAGATTCTAAATTGCAAAGCCCGTATTGTGATAACCAGACTGCTGATAAACATATTAGAGAAACATCCACACATAGAACGAATGTTCATGCTCATTACATATATATTTGTCCTGCCTGGGAATCGAAGTCATGATCTTAGGTTTATCAGTTAGGATCGCTAACCACTAGATCAAAAGGCATGTTAAAGTAAACTACTCAAAACAACTTAGGGCCCACTTGATTTTTTTCAGAACTTCGACCGTAATATTTTTATTGCCTGCTGATTTGTAAATTGAAGTGTGTAGACTCCAAGTGCATATGTTTACACATGGTCACACGTTTGGAATGTCACGTTTAGGGTGGTTCCTAAGTGGGTAGACGGAAAAAACTAAAAAATGGGTCAACTCAGCGTTTACGAACTTTTCTAATCACTTGTGTTCTGCATCTCATAACAAACACAAGTTGATATTGTATCGTTGTTTATCATTTGCTTCGGTGTTATTGCTTTGTTTAAAATAACAATGCCCGGATTTCGACGTCATATGGACCCGGAAACAGCTTCCAGAGCTGTAGTTTTGCTTCAAGAGGGCAATTCACAGAGATCGGTAGCTTCACGCCTCGGTGTGTCTAGGCATGCGATCCGAAATGTTTGGGAACGTTATCAGGAGACAGGTAGTGTTGCCAGGAGACGAGGTGGTGGTAGAAATCGGGCCACCACTTCCCAGGAAGATCGGTACGTTCGACTTCTGCACGTCGAGAGCGCACTGTGACAGCGCGTACCGTACAAAATCGCTTACGTGATGCTACTGGTACCCGTGTAAGCGATCAAACCATACGGAACAGACTTCATGAAGACCAACAAAGATCCAGAATGCGCGCTGTGCGAATAAAATTAACCAGGGCACATCGTGCAGCGCGTTTAAGGTTTGCACGTGAACATCTCGAATGGACCATGGACAATTGGAGAACAGTGCTCTTTACAGATGAGTCTAAAGTTAAATTTTTCAGTGATGACAGACGGGTACGTGTCTAGAGAAAACCAGGGGAACGTTTTGAGGATCCTTGTATTCGAGAAACTGACCGTTTTGGTGGACCCAGTATTATGGTGTGGGGTGGAATCAGTCTACTGGGTAAAACTGAGCTGGTATTCTTGGATGAGGGCAACGTAAACGCCGCCAGCTACGTCCAACAGGTCATCCAACCTCATGTCATCCCATATTCACAGCGAGTTGGTCAGAATATACGGTTGGTCAGAGTACACGGGTACCAGTAGCATCACGTAAGCGATTTTGTAAGGTACGCGCTGTCACAGTGCGCTCTCGACGTGCAGTAAGTCGAACGTACCGATCTTCCTGGGAAGTGGTGGCCCGATTTCTACCACCACCTCGTCTCCTGGCAACACTACCTGTCTCCTGATAACGTTCCCAAACATTTCGGATCGCATGCCTAGACACACCGAGGCGTGAAGCTACCGATCTCTGTGAATTGCCCTCTTGAAGCAAAACTACAGCTCTGGAAGCTGTTTCCAGGTCCATATGACGTCGAAATCCGGGCATTGTTATTTTAAACAAAGCAATAACACCGAAGCAAATGATAAACAACGATACAATATCAACTTGTGTTTGTTATGAGATGCAGAACACAAGTGATTAGAAAAGTTCGTAAACGCTGAGTTGACCCATTTTTTAGTTTTTTCCGTCTACCCACTTAGGAACCACCCTAAACGTGACATTCCAAACGTGTGACCATGTGTAAACATATGCACTTGGAGTCTACACACTTCAATTTACAAATCAGCAGGCAATAAAAATATTACGGTCGAAGTTCCGAAAAAAATCAAGTGGGCCCTAAGTTGTTTTGAGTAGTATATCAAAGAGCTCCAAACTATAAAAAGTAAAATGAATGTCAATAATGTTGTATGTTCTCCAGCCATGGTTGGACAACAAGCACACGGTGTTCGGGCGCGTGGTGCGCGGCATGGAGGTGGTGCAGAACATCGGCAGCGTCAAGACCAACCCCAAGACCGACAAACCCTACGAAGACGTTCGAATCATATCTGTCACTGTCAAATAACCTCTCGTACGTCATATCATTTCTTTAGGCTCAATACTGTCATACGTTGATCGAGACTTCCAACTTCAAAGGGAAATATATTTTGAAAATAGAACCAGATAAAGTGCTAACTGGCCATTCAGAATGAAAACCGTGGCATCGTGGCCAGTTTGACTGCAGAGTTACCACGACCATACAAAACCTTGTTTCACCCAGTGAATGACGTCACTATCGTGGTAACGATCGTGACGTCATTCGAGAGAGAGTGAGATACGGTAGTATCTCTTGGTCGCAAGTGTCTATGGGTAGAGGTTCTCAGTTGCCAGTAGTGGTCACTCACCTGTAAACCTCTTCCGTAAATAAAAAAAATCCATGCTATTAGTTGGTGCAAAATAAATTAATTCTATAGTTAGTCGAGTGACATAAGAATCGAATCTTGAGAAATTTGATTAATTTGTAAGATTAAATTGTATTGTACATTTCGATTTATAGAGTGTAGTGAATTAAATTAAGACCTAGATCTGTATGGAAACGTGTTTTAGCAGACAAATAAATTATTAAAAAAAAATGACTAAGTATGTGCCAAATACTGTGGTATTTTCGGATGACATTTTATTGACAGCATATACCGTTATTTTTCGAGTTCCTCGAAATAACATTTCTATCGATATTTAGAATTTTGTTTACAATGAAATTTAGTAATGGTTAAACTCTTCAGCGTTTTAACGCCTGGGTGCGGCTTTTTCTATTATAAATGTCACCCACATCTCCACGTTCGACATTTTTCATGATTGTCGACATCGATACAGTTTGCCATATACAAAAAAAAAGATCTTTTTTCTGAAAAACCCTATCGTTGTAAAATATTGTATAAAATCATAAATCATTACGTACGTACATTTAAAAAAAATGTAGTACGTATTAAAAAAAAAAATTAAGGGAAAAATATTTCAAAGTGTGGCCCGGAAGGGTTGTCTTCTAGTACAATTTTTCGTAGTTAAGTATTTAACATTATATTTTAGACTTCTAAGGTCATGGTAGAGAAAATCATTCAGCAATAGGCTAGATGACATCTTAGTCAAATTAGTTACTTTTTATCATCTGTCAAAACGACAATTTTGTATGAAAAATGTACTCAAATCAAATTGTGACGTCACTGTTTTAAACTACTCAATTGAACAATGTATTTCACTGTATATTTGATTGAAATTCGTAACAATAATAAAAAGCTATGTTAATTGTATTTGCCGAGATGTTTCGCGATATTAGTTTTTATGAAGTGGACATTGGTATTTATTTACAATACAGTCATCTACCCAATTATAAAGAAAACTTGAGAGATAGTTAGTTGTAGATGTAATTGAAAGTGCTTTAACATCAGTTCACTGTAACGCAGTGACTTGCGTTTTGAATTTGTATTTGAGCCTTATTTTGTATTAGTAGTTTGAGGGTAGTTGTTTGTTCAACCAGTAAGTGTAAGACAAACCTTGTGCGACTCCTTGAGTCAAACTTTAAAATTAAGCTCTTCCTTAAATTATTATAAATTCGTCCTATAACAGCTAAATGAACGCATTAACAAGTTTACAAGAGATCCAAAGAAGGATCACAATTTTAAAGTTTTTGCTACATTTTCAAAGTTTAGATATCAAAACGAGAAAAAAATTGTGCTCTATGGTTATTCGATATACCTTTACGAATTTTTTGTATGTTGATTTGGCTTAACGGTACGACTTACTGTTAGAGCCAGTTGCTAGTTTTAATCTGACATTTTATCAGGAACTTGTGAAACTGATCTTTAATAATGTTAAAAATGCAATAAATTAGATCAATATTTTTATTCTATTGTTTCTTTTAGACAAATTGACGAATGCATCACCAAACTTTACTAAACTTATGATTACACAATTTATGATTGATCACATCGAAATTTTGGTAACTTTCATTTAGAAAAAAAATTTTGAAAGAACTGCAAGATGAGTCGCTGACAAATAGTGATTTAAAAACCGTAAAGTTTTAATAACTGTCTATACCGCTCCATTGAATTACAATAAAACATGAACATAATTGATCACTATTACACTTAAATTCGCCTTGTGATTTGCAATTTTCTTAATATTCTGTGATGATGGCAAAAAAATATATTGTTTGACACTTTAGCGCTCTCTACTGACGAGAAGGTGATATTAAATAAGCCATTAGGCCAGGCCGGGGGAAATACGCCATCTAGGAAGAAGTAGAAAAAATAATAGTTACAGAAAATTTCTAATAGATGGCACTACCATTTAAAGCTATATTGAGGACAGAGACGTTCCGAATGATTTTGATGATGTTTATCCGATATCTCATGTTTATCGACGATAACAAGTATAAAAACCAGTCGAATATTTATTTATATACATTTATTTTGAAGAAATAGGTAGATACTTATCACTGGCAGATATTGGGTAATACGTTTCGCATTGTTTGCCCAGGTTTGTCTTGTCTCGTCGATTTGATAACCATCAAATACACGGCAATGAATATTTAAAATGTATGCTAATACTGAAAAACTGCAATATTTTTATAACACATTTGTCGACAGCGGTATTTAAAATAATAACATGACATTGAGTGAACACGTACCTACCTAACTTCCTACACTTGGAGCATTATTAAATCATACGTTAAGAAAAAATGACGGCGCACCTCTTTTATTTCATTCATCACTTGTCAAATGTTAAGTGTAATCTTTACAATAATTAATAAATTCCCACAAATAGCTGTCACTAAGCTACCTTCAACTTGCTTAAATAACGACGTTGTACTAGAAACAAAACCTTCAGAGGTAACTTGACCCTAAAAGATGTATATAAATGTTTGTTGTAGGATGTTGCATTAATTAACGCAGAGGTTATGTTATTATCGATGACTGAAGATCACACAGTTGCTTGAGTTTGTGTTTGTTTACTATAAGATGGACTATTAAAGAGATGAACTCATGCAGAAATTTAGTAAGTGTGAGTTCAACTTACATGGAGAGTTTCTTATTGTAATTAATAGCTATAGTATTTTTATTAAATTAGGACAACTAATAAAATTTAAATTATCCTCATCTCAGCTGAAAAACATCTATTGTTGGACATAGGTCGCTCCCAAGGCTCTCCATAACAACCGGTTCAGTGCTGCCCGCATCCAACAATTAACGGTCACTGACATTACCCGTAGGATTGCCAAACTTAACTGACAGTCGGCGGGGCACGCTCGGCCGTTTGGGTCAGAAAGTTCTGGAGTGGCGACCACGTTCGTGCGTGGAAGACCCACTACAAGTTGGTCTTCCGACCGGGTTGAAGTTCACGGAAAAATTTAAATATTATCGTAGAATAGATACATACCTTTTCTTGTTTATGGATTTTTATTAATAAAAAACTCTATCTTTACTATCACACTATGGCCAAATTTCTCGAATGTGTTTGTGATTTGTCATTTTACTATCTTATAAAATTATCTTACAAACCTATGGTGTTATCTTTCAACATTTACGTTATGTTTACGTTTCTTTCGAACTGCTTCTTGTATTATTTTCTATAACGTCTTTAGATTCAAAGAATAGTACTTACAATACTACATACTTTTCTAAGTGGACGTTTACACCTTTGATCATCTTTATTGGTCTGAGGTTAATATTTACTAAACTCCAAACAGCTACACTCATGCTTTACAAACTTGCCACGCTGCTACCTTCGACATCTTATCGCCAAACAACCCACGTGCGTATTAACGCATCTACTTCTAAAACTTGAACCAACTGAATAAAAAATATGTTTTATTCAGTTGATTAGGTGAGTTTATGCTCTTTTACGGAACCTTGATCTTGAGTAGAATCAAATCAACAATACAGCATGACAGGAAATAAAATGGTTATCAATTTGGTTACTATATCTTTTTATGTAGGTATACTTATATGATAAAACAATGTGAAGGTCCATCTGCTAAATATTTCATGTTCTAAAAATAGTAATATTAAGGTCTTATTGCGTATTTACAATGGTAATAAATACGTAGTAATCAATAATTCTTAATATATCTTTTATTTATATTTTATCAGATTGGAAACGGATAGAAATGAATATAATTGTCGGTTTCATTCGCTCGTGAGTTCATAAAGAACTTACATTTCCAAATCGTTCATATTAACACCCGATCACTTGGCGATAAAATATGTCTTGAATCAGTAGGTAAATAGTTTTTCTACGCCTGTATCACGCTACGGTTGCCGATCTAAATCTAAACACGCTTAAGCGCGTCGAAAAACCGTAGCATCGAATCAATACAGAGTAGATAAAGTTTCGGCAAGTAACCAATATCTGAGTTTTAACGTTTGCGGGTGGCAATAAGATGACGATATGGGCAGTAGAGAAGTAAGCAGTGAAATGTTTAAACATAGGTATATTTAGATGATGAAAGGAAATTATAATATAATAAAAGAATGGTGTCGTGGGACACCAGGTAGGAACGAAGTTCCTTCGGATAATGTGGAATCGACACAATTTGCAAAAAAAATCGTGCTCAATTTTATCTAGGTTTTCTTGATTTTTCTCTTAAATTTTGCTGATTAGTTTTTATTTAAGTACAAGAAAGTATTTAGGAAATTCAGTATTTTAGGAAATAAAATAATAAATTCCTTAAAATAATAAAATAGCACACATGACGCGCTTTCGCGCCTGCGTTCGTCTCATTTAACGGTTTTATTCCACGTACTTTTTTCCACAGATTTATTCCACGCACTTTTTCCACTTACGGTTTTACTATCACATTTTTTTCAATTCGGTCCCGCAGCGAAATCCCTATCCCCTCCAAGCCTGCCGAAAGGAACTTCGTTCCAATAAACTTTATTGTGTAACTTTATTGTACAAATGGCGGCCTTATCGCTAAAAGCAATTTCATCCAGGCAACCTTTAAATGGAAAAATTGGACAGTAAAAAGACGAAATTCATGGGCAGATTATGTGTGAGAATAGGATAAAAAAAAAACAATTGAAATTGTCAAATAATTCTCATGATTCAGATACAAATAAAAAACAAAAGAATTATTGAATAGAATATACATTAATACAAATAAATAAATACATATAAAAATACACAATATGTACATTTTCATTACAGAGGAATATAAGAAATAATTATGGAATTAGATAACTTTATGTGACAAGCATAGTGCTCGTACTGTGACAGAAGCAAGAACGGGCCTTTTGGTGTAGCGGTTACTGACCCTGACTGCTAAGCAGGAGGTCGTGGTTCGAATCCCACCCAGAACACTTATTTGTGTAATGAACACTATTACTTGTTGAGCGTCTGACTATAATATGTATGTATTAAGAAAATTTTAAGTATATTTACCAGCAGTCTGGTAGTGAATACCATTTTTTTAACGTGTGGCAACCCCCTCAGGACGACACTCCACTGGAGTTTGTGGCGAGGTAGTGTGTCGAAATCGGAAAGACTAAAACCACACGGTGTGCCACTTTGCGCCTGAGATATGACGGATCTGACAACACCTGTTGTTACGGCATCATTATACATTTGGGTTTTGCATTAACAGCTGTTTTCAGATCCCTCCTATCTCAACTGCACACCGTGTGGTTTTAGTCGGTCCGATTCCGACACCCTACCTCGCCACAAACCCCGGTGGTATGACGGCCCAAGGGGGTTGTCACACGTTAAAAACAACAAAAGGTTCTGCGTGATTTGGTATTAGACAGCTGTGTATGAAATATGTCACATTTTTTTTTATTTTTCGTTTCAGACTCTGCCAAAGTGACTATAATCTTGGCAAATGCTAGGCTATTATCATTTAAACAATATAATAAAACAGAATATACTATCAAAAAAACCGTGCGACAATTTGCTTACAAATCAAAAAGAAGACCACACACAAAACAATTATTGTACTGACTAGGTGTTCGTTTTCGATTCAGTTCAGATATGTTATTGGGTTGCAATAAGCGGTCACCTTGGGCCAGCTGAGCGTGGATTTGAGTAAAGCAGAGGGCGAGAGCAGAGGCCTTCACCGATGCCATTTTTGTTCAAATCGTATTACTTATTCCGTGGTTAAACATTGTAAAATTCTACGTGACTTGTAGAAACAATGAGTTTGGTAGTCATATTGAATTAGGTAACTGTGAGCTTGGAATGATAGGCAAGAACGATGTTTGCTCGAATCGGATTTGACTCGTCTTCAAGTCCATTAAAAACAATCAGTAATTGATGCGTTAGGACTGCCCACATGTTTACCGGCAAATTGGCTATGGACAATGTCTCCACTGTCACTTTATGACACTTTACTAAAGTAATAAAGTATGGCGTTTTCTAAGCCGATTACGGCCACGGCGGCTGGTCTCAACGGAGGCCAGCTAACTACGCAAGAGATTTTTAGAGCACGTGTGTGTGAAAACACAGGTGCACTCTCTGTTCCCTCACTCTCATAATCCGACTCGACCGGGGAGAAATCAGAAGCAGCTCTGACAGCTTACGTGCTCTCCAAGACACGGAGGTTAAGACACAAACTGCCAAGCTCCGGGCTGCTATTAAGTATTTCTATAACCATAACAACACAATAACACTTTTTGACCCGACACGGGAATCGAACCCGAAACCTCTTGATCAACAGTCGCATGCGCTAACCGCTATACCAACGAGGCAGTTGTAAAGTAAATATAAAGTTATAATGTAAACAAATGCAAAATTTAAGTAAAACTGAGGACTATGTGTGTGTGACTACGGATAGAATCCGTAGCTAGGTAATACTTGTCCTTGGTTACATAACTTATTCTTATTGTTATAATATTTATTATTTAAAAAGGCTAGAACTGAAAAACTGACTTCCTCACCACGAATGCCTCCCGTAAACTGTCTGAAAGTAATTTTTTTTGTTGTATGAAAAAAGTTGTACCTCATAACCTTTTCTGTTTGTACGATAAAGAAAAATTCCATCACTACTGGTTGAGTAGAGGCGTGAGCGAAAGCGTAACAAACAAATTATATTATACTTAATAATAAAAACATCTATTAACCTTGAAACATATCTGGTACCTAGTTATATTGTTAACGAAGCTAACACTTCATGAGCACATAAAAAGAAGAGTATAAGTAGGTACCTCATTAGTTTAATGACGTTTTATTTCCATAAAGTACTCACACACCTAAACATCTAGAAAATTCTAAAGCAAGCAATAGATAGAAAATTTGTTTTTAAGTTCCCTGTGGCAATAAAAAATGAAGGTCAACTTTACAACAACATCAAAGGCTAGTCCACAATAATGAAGGAATTTTAGGTGCATTTTATTTTCCTTCTGTTCTGTTGTTTTACTATCTCACAGTGCGAGTGAGAGGGAGGTATATCGCTCTCGCTCTAACTCACGCAACTATCGCGTTCCACGCCCCGCTGCCGTCGCCCGCATAATATTTTCTTGCATCGCGCTATACGGCTACCCCGCCTCCGTGCCTCGCCCAAAATTGTTGGTTTCCATTGTCGCTTTATTGTTCATTTTTATTATTTTATAACTTTGAAATAAGATGCACAAAGGGCCAGTCCATTAATAACAAGAGTTCTTTTTTGGGTTCAGATAATTGTAAAATAATTATGTGCTTAAGAAGTTCCTATCTCACCATTGGTCTATTTTCAACGTAATGGAAAATTTATGTATCATTTAAAATAAAAATGATTCTTATTCATAAAATTATATAAAGCTGCATTATTCGGTTTTAACTAACTGAACTTTTGATTTCACTATTATGTAACAAGTTTAACATGTACAGTTTTAAAACTAATTTTAACAAGACATTACACTTTCTTAATGGTTTATTTACCAAAATACGTTGTACGGTTGCTTAAAAAAAATTGAAGAAACTAAATCCAGATTGATTTTTTTAACTTTGCAATATATCGGGGTGTAGACAAGCTCTGTGTATTAAAACGATATGTCTTTCGTTACATAGAAATGGTAATATAAAATAAGACAATATTATTACGATTTCGATTATTGTGATTGGTTGAAAACGATACTTGTGGCTGCAAGCTCAATGTTCTCTAAAATATACTTTAGTTTCAGTGTGTTTTATTTGGAATAAATGTATTTTAAGCCCAATAACTGTAGAATACTTAATCTTATAAAAGACTAAAGTACTTTACTAAAATAGGTTTAAAGCGCTAGGGTAGCCTAGGAATGTTAGCCTAATGTAAATGCAAGGCAATTTATTAATTTTCGTTAAATAAACGATTATATTGAGAAAAAAAATTAAAACAAAGTAAATAAACGCCGTTTATGAAACGTTTAGGTTACTGTCAATCAAAATGTTTCGTAATTTAATTATACTAATAGTGTAATTAAGAGATATGATTAATTAGACTTGAATACTGTACTTGTATTTATTGTGTTCTACACAAGTATACGTAAGTGCTTAACAAAAAAGTACTTAATAGCGCAGTAAATTATACAATGGACACAATTCTACTGATTCTCGGTAATCGCACGAAGTCGTCGTAAACAGCCCTGCTGCGGCCTCGCGCTACGCTACGATGCCAGTCACCAATCACACGCCTGCGTTACAAAGTATCGCGTGATAGTTGACCAATGAGCAGTCGAGTTCATCACGCGATTTCTAAAAATAGCTTATCTGAGTCACTCAATAAAAGCAGTGGTTGTTTCTTAATATTGTTTAGAAACAAGTGGAACGTTGACTGTGTCGGACGTGCGACGCCGCATGTGAAAGTTTTGAAGTTTCGCAGTGAGTTCAGTGATACCGAGGCGTTCGGTGCAAACACATGGTTCGACGCTTTCAGCACGGCATGGAGCCCACTTTCTACGACGAGCAGTACCCCAGCAACGTTTCAGTGGAAAGCCTGAAACGACCATTAACTTTGGACGTGGGGCGGGGCGGCAAGCGAGCGAGATTCGCTGCGCCTGTCCTCTCCTCTCCAGACCTACAGATGTTGAAACTCGCTTCACCGGAGCTCGAGAAGTTGATCATCCAGAACGGCATGATCACCACGGCAACGCCTACTCCTGGCAACAACGTGTTATTCCCGCCTGCGGTTCAACCGACAGAAGAGCAAGAAATGTACGCGCGTCCGTTCGTTGAAGCTCTGGACAAGTTGCATCACTCGGAGCCGATGCCACCAATTAACAGACGCGTGTACGCGGACCTGGACAGGCCTCTGGAACGTTATCCAACTCCAATGGTTAAGGACGAACCGCAGACAGTGCCCAGTGCCGCGAGTACACCTCCTCTATCTCCCATTGACATGGATTCGCAGGAGAGAATTAAACTAGAACGCAAAAGGCAAAGAAATCGAGTAGCAGCTTCCAAGTGTAGACGGCGCAAGCTCGAAAGGATCTCCAAGTTAGAAGACAAAGTGAAAATCCTGAAGGGAGAGAATGTGGAACTAGCGTCGATGGTGGTGAAACTTAAGGAACACGTACACCGGCTAAAAGAGCAGGTCCTGGAGCATGCCAACGGTGGCTGCCACATCGATTCGCACTTCTGATCGGGTTGCTGCCGCCGCCGCTGCACCACATTCCATGCTAGTCGCGCCCGATAGGACGCAGCATACAAAGCGATTTGTGATCATAATTTTACTGTGTAATATATAGTTAATGAACACTAGTGGGTAAGGTGTTGAAGTCGCTACGTTAAGGATGCTGTGGATGTATCGTTAAGTTTGAGAGATTAGGTTGCTAGTGGTCGCCAGTGATGAGTGCAGGCAGAACCTCCGCTCGAAGAGACCATTCTAAGACTGTCTTTGTGAAGAGTTTAAGTTCGCTTAGCGACGGATGTACTTAGAGCGAGTCACAACTACTAAAGCTTTAGCTTCCATTGTAAGTTGCAGAAGTGATGTTTTCCTTTATCAGTATTGCGTTGTCCCATTTAGAATAGAAACTAGAAAGGATAATCGTGCGACGTCATTCGTGAGCGAACTGACTGAACGAGGTTGAAGCGACGTTGCCAGTTTTACTACAACAAATTTCCCGTTTCAGCGATGTTGCCGCACTTGCCTCTCTGAATCGGGGATTTTCATTGTTCATTGTGTGCAGACCATTGTCTATTTGTCTGTCCAGTAGAATCTTATTATAATATTTTAGTTAACATTTCGTTACTTATTACGAATTGAACAGAGACAAGCCGCTGTCTTATTGTGACAGACAGGTACAAACAACAGCTAGTGCGAAAGAGATAGTATACGTGTAAATGGCGACAGCGCATCGGGGCTCGGACCGAGTCACGAGCGGATGTTCTGCTAATTAAAATTCCGCCTGCGCCGCCCTCGCGGAATGGCGGCCATGTGTTCAACACTCGGACGTTCCGAATCACGTTTTGTTGCACAAGGTTAACTCTTCCAAAGTGACAAAACGTTTCGTTACTGCCGCGAGCCTGAACGTCTTTGTTCGCTTTGCTTAATTGTTTCGTGACAAATTAAGTGCTTGTATGGAAGACTGATTGTATGAGAGAAGCCCGATGCTAGCAAGGAGTGCCTTTTTAAGCATGAAAGAAAGAGAGCGAGAGAGCGTTGCATCGCGCAAATTATTTCCCGTTTTGATAAATGACTCTCGGGAATGATCCCCGGTGCTTTAGAGGACGAGACTTTATGAAGCCGTCCGATTTAAAATATTAATTTGTGGACGTATGATGTTGTTATAATGTTTTGAGCGATCGTAAACGACATGTGATAGGTACGATTGAATGTGTGATGGAAGTATTTATTAGTGAGAATGTCTATCTTATAGAATGAAGTAGCAATCTCGAGTGCCTACGCTTTGTAAAGTAAACCCTATAATTATGTTTTAATTGTTTTTTGTTACCATTAATGTGCTGCAGTAAACTGTACTGTACAATTGTCTTCTTTAGATTATTGTAAGTAATTGTAATACCAATTAACAAGTTGAATTGTTATATAGACTACATGGCTGACGGGCGCGTCGTGCGTACCTTGAAGTTGTTTCTGCTCCTTTACGCACAGACGCGCCCGACGTCCATTTGTATTATTTTTATACAAAAGAAATCGTCAGAATGTTAACAGTAATTTGTAAGTTTATAAAAGATATGGAAACAGTTATACTAAAATAATATATTTCTATGAATTTAACAAAGAATATTGTTTTTTACTGAATATCATATTGTATGATAAAATTAAAAGAGAAAATAAATTATGAAGATTATTATACCATTTATTTTTTGCTTTCATTTTATATCCATTTTAGTGTATAATCATAACACTAAGGTTATGTAACATTATCCCTATAATGTGTCAAATTGCATGTACCTAACCAAAATGACATTGATGTTGTAAAATTACATAAGTCTGGTCTCTATGATAATACAGCGCTAATAAGCGGTACAACATTCAAAAAATTTTGGTTAAATAAACTACCAATATTGATGAATATCC
The DNA here is from genome assembly GCA_949316085.1 of Hypercompe scribonia. Taxonomy (NCBI): domain Eukaryota; kingdom Metazoa; phylum Arthropoda; class Insecta; order Lepidoptera; family Erebidae; genus Hypercompe; species Hypercompe scribonia. Next base: position 3,067,602 of record OX438982.1, read on the forward strand.
ATCCCTAATTTTCAGCCTTAAGGTTAGTTTATTTTTTAACGTTGTTGGGTATAAACTGGGGGAAAAGTCCGTTTCATATGAAAAATGAATTTTTGTACAGGTACAAAAATGACGGAAGTTTTGAGGGTAAAAAAATTAAGAACTTCCTTTTAAGTTGGGTAACAACAGAAAGAGATAAAATAAAAGGAAGATAACAGTATCAAACCCAAAAAAGAGGTCTAGTAAAAGATAACATAAAGCCATGACAACAGAATCCATAATTTTGCGATAAAAATAAATTAATCTCGCAACAGCAGTACCTACTTAAATATAAAAAAGATTAAATAATTGTTCTGCAATCAGCTCTTGTATTGTTTGCATAGCAACAAATGAACTGCAGGTACCTAATGGCTTTCTTAACTGCCTATCAGCTGTGGACGTCAGTAAAAGTAAAATAAAAAACAAAAGTGACGTTTAAAAGTTGTCTTTGATTTTTTTTTCTAAGGTACAATAAGGTCCAGAAATATTATCTGATTTGCTAAATTGAAATAGGATATAAAAAGGTGCGTTTTTTTCCCAAAATACAACTGGTGCATCTTATCTTTAGGGAAAGAATTTATAAGAAATATTATTGAAGTGTAAAGTTGAAAATTTGGTTTTATGTGATGCGATAATTTTTAGAATACAGGACGACATACATTTTTTTTTACCAAAAATCGTGGATTTGATACCCTGGACTTACAGACAAGTACGATTTTTTGGAATTTTGGAACAAACATGTGTCTTCTAAGTTGCAGGTAGATATAGGCAGCGGTGGTCACTGAACATCAGGTGACAAGTGCGCTCATTTGTCTTCTGTACCTACCACAAAAAGAACAGCGAATCAAACATAATGCCGCCATTGTACACTTTGTGCATAAAGTATTTAAATAAAGGCTACTAGAAACGAGCGCGCGTGCGGTTTTTGGTGGGTTCCAGTCCAACACAACCACCGCCTGGTAGTATCCAGGGGATTTCCATACAGCCAAAAAAAAGAGGTACTTAGAAGAATGGCTAATTGTTAATTAAAGCCAATGTTGATATTATTACATTATCAATTGTTATTAAATATTGTTACCAACATACATTTATTTATAAATGTATGATTTTCCTAAATCCAAACAACTAATAAAGTCACCAGTCGTAGCGTGTTCAAAAGTAAACATACAATAACTATATTATAGTTATGATTTGTTGACAAAAGGCGTAAAAAAATTACATTTTTCTAAACCAAATGATAAAATACTCTATTTATTAGGAACTGAGGTCGATATTCGATTTATTATTATTTTGTGATGAAGGTCAAATGAACTGATGCCAGCGATATCGCGCCAACCGGATATCCGAATAACACAGCGAAAATACTATATGACATGTAGGTTGGGATAAGTGTTGGAACTATTTGGTGATGATTAATATATATCAACTGCTTCATGATTACAGAAACACTTTTGGGTAGAGTTATTGACTTGACTGGCCTGTGGGATCGTCATAAGTATGTCTGCTCATATGTCTCAGAAGGGTAGGCACAGGCTAGAGATGTGTATTTAGAAATATATGTATAATTATGTTTATGTATATTATATAGTGTACGTATAAGCCCTTGTTAGAGACAGTACCGTGCTCATCACACAATTGTTTGTCCTGGGTAAGATTGAACCCACGACTTCTGACCTAGCAGTAACCACTATACCACATGCCAATCAAACTTTGCCATCCGTCTTAGATCCTGAATGTGACTTGATAAGATATTAAAGCTCTGATAACGTCGAAAAAAGTATGTCTATCCGTTGGCCACAAGTTATTTTCCTCTGTATCTGTGTGTTTCAGTTGAGTAGACACTATCACTACACGCACACCAGCAAGCATATAAAGTTGGCACGTTTGTTTTTGTTGTAGTGCGACACTTATCTATAGATAAATGGTCCATGTATTTGATATTGAAAAGTGATGGAAAACCCCATCGGGCTTATATCTCGTAATATTTCTATCTTGTAGTCAATTATTTGAAGTAGTTTTTGAAAATGCACTGGCTTTTTTACGATTTAATGGCTTAGCACGCTTAGTGGTATCAAAAAACGTTTTAAAGTGATGTCTTCGTACTCTTTTGTCTTACCTTTTACTTCAAATGCATATTTAGTGTTTTTGTTTTGAAGGTGTAGGCCGCAACACTAATGAAGTGTCTATTAAATACAAGCCACCTATAATTTCAAACTAAAGCAAAATTCGACAAACTTGCATGAAATACTGGTTTATAACGTCATAAATAAATATTGTTAATAGTCATAATTATTTAAAATTTATAAATTTATTATATAAGAGGCAAGTAGGCCCCCAATAAATGGACCGACGACATAGTCCGAGTCGCGGGGAGCCGATGGATGCAGTTGGCGTCCAGTCGCACGGTGTGGTGTTCTAGGGGGGAGGCCTATGTTCAGTAGTGGACGTCTTCCGGCCAATGATGATGATGATGATGATGATATAAGAGGCAAACGGAGTTGCTCTTGTGTGAGTTTATTTCACATTAACAGTGGCCGCGTTCGGCGTTGCGATTGGCTTACACTGACAATCTACCAATCCGGGAACTATCGAAGAGCGGAATGATGTGAAATAAGTTCACACTAGGCTCTCTGATTTAAAGAGTGCCGCCCATCAGAGTTTTGAGACACATCTTAAAACCACATGGCTGTTATATCAATGAGAACTTCCTATCGCTGTTTATCGTTTTCGCATTTTGTAGTGCGACAAATCGCGATAGTTTTGATGTAGGTTAGTGTGCTGTTAACATGGCCATTAGCCGGCGGAACCTACGCATTGTACTCGTCAACAACGCAATATTTACTAACACTTCGCTCGGTTTATTCACCGTGTTGTTAAAACACTTATTTATTTATGATACGATGTTTTTCATACGACGAACGTGTTGACTGAAAACAGTGCGCTTGCCTATTCATTTTGTTCGCCCAAAATAACATGCGTGTTAAAACATCAATACTTTGCGCAAGTTATATAAACAATGTGTCGCGAATACAGACGTCGTCGTTTCTTGGAAGCTGTAACGATAATGAATTCAGGTGCCGTTTAGCGCGAAAGTTTTCTTTAAGTAATTGGTAGGTACAATAATACTGAAGGAAATCCAAAATTTATAAGCAAAGATAAAAACTAGCCATTTTTTAAGAATTGTCAGAATATGGGGCCACTCTAGTAATTTAAATTATATGAACAATTTTTACTACGGTATACAATGTTTAAAGTAGTTCATCAACGCCATCTATGAATTAAAAACGAAACCATTTAAGAATACATTATTTCATAAATGTGTAAAGTTTATATCGACAGATACTAAAGATATAGGCATTAAAGGTATAAGTCCTCACTTACTAGTAAATGATCATATCCCTAGTATTTATTATTCCCGAGACTATTCGGGGTCGGCTACTAATTTAATCAGTTTTATCTGAATATAATTTGTTCCACGAAGCGACTTGCGTCGGGCCTCCGCAACCTAAAGTTGAACGCAATTCGAAAATTGAACTTTAGGTATTAATTCAATGAGTATATTAGTCTTTAATGATGTCAGCTCTTTACACGCTTCCATACAGCTTAGCTAGATACAGCTCTATATACTTAAAGTACCTTTGAATTACATAGTCCGAATCTAGAAAAAATCAAAATTACTCTGGTAAACTATCACCAAAGTGTTGCTCAGAACGTTTTGTTTCACCGTTATAGCAAATGACGATTAGTTGCCTATAGGGACTTCACTTTTCCGCAAAGGAGTTTACATAGTACTGTCTCACGTAGCAAGGAGTAAAATGCGCGTTCGGGTAACCTTGAGTTGCGTTTAGTTATAAAATACACTATCACTGAAATTTTATACATATTCATAGATTAAGCCAAAGTGCTGTGGGATTTGGGTCGGGTATTCATAGTCATAATTAACAACTAATAGTATCGTAACTAACAAGTCAAGTGTGCTTATCACTTGTGTTATAAACACAGGCATAGCAGAGTTTTCGTCATCGCGACCGACGTTAGAAAACTTGGCCGTAATCCAATAAAAAAATAGGTGATGAAACACGGATTAATACTGTTTGGAAAGTTGGATGGTTTTTAAAATAAGGTAAAAAGGTGAAAAAAGGTCGAAAAAAGAATTTAGAATATTAATGCCCGGCTCGCAATTTTGCCGCTGATTTTCATCAAGTAGATTCACTTGATGTTACCGGACACCCAAATTTTCATTGAGACAATCAAACAGCTGAAACATACTTGTATTTTTAGAGTTGCATGTACCCGTGGTTAACGGTAATCACTTACCAATACTACTCATCACCCGTCTGCTTGCTTACTTCCTATACTGTAAAAAACTCTTGTTTATTCCTGTTTTTTTTTTAATTTTGACACCATGGCTGCGTTTGGCCACTTAATTGTAAAAGTGACAGTAATATACCAAGCAAAGTTATTCTATCACGTATCATTTCAATAGTGATTTTAATCCTCACTGTTAGAGTGTGCGAGGGCAGAGTTCACCCATTTCTAGGAAATACATTTCCATTAGACAAACACGCAACAGTTTTATGAAGGGGGAATGTGGTGTTAGATAACATCGCTAATATAGAGGTACAACATAACAATTTGCGGCTGGGCCAACCGCCAATTCAATCGAACTGCATCGATTATAGTCCCAGCACTGCGGCCGACCTTGGGCAATAAGATTCACAATTCTTTTGTTCGTCTTTGAAAGCTTCCTCGTCCTTTAGTTCTGGGCAACATTAAGTCCCGAATGTTTGCGAAGATGGATTTATTACACAGACTCAGAACAACTAATTGTGGATTACCTAAGGTCTTGCTCAGTGCAGTACGGAGCGGCGAAGTAACTGCTTAAACCACTGAAGCATTTGTACAGTCCTTTTTGGTTTTTAAAAGAGGTGCTTTTTACCTCTTTTAGTTCTGGGTTAAATCGTAAAAGTTTGTGGAGATAAATGTCTGAGTGTTCGTTACTACATCACGCTAGAATGGTGAAATTGATTCAGTTGTATAACACAAAGATAGATCTAGAAAAACAGATACCGACGCTACTTTTTACAAGGAAAAAATGGTTGACAAAATCAGCCATAACACGAGTGCAGCCTTTTCTAAAAAGCTATATTTTATATATATAAACAGATATCCGACTAAACAATTACATGAAAATTGTAAACTACTAAAATTAACACAATTATATATATTCCAAATGTTAACAAAAAAACATAGACTAACTCCCTACAATGCATATAAATATGAAAGAAAATGTATTATTAATAATGTTGCTTTCCTGTCAAATGACACGGCACGGCAGTCACGGCAAAAGACAGTTATCTTTTATATCTCTACCTATTCCAGAAACTAGAATCAAAATTAAGAACTGATTACTTTAATTAAACTACGATCAAACAGAAACGCTATTGCTTACAAATCAATATTCCCTATAACTCACAAATTCCAGTCATACCGAACACCTTTCGCACACATACTCGTATATACCCGCACACACACACAGCTCAGAGGTCAGGAATGTTATAGGAATTATTTAAAAAATAAATTATTATTTTTATGCTCATTATTACTATACAAATGAATTGGTAAAGACTCTCTACATCTTCAACTATAAAGCACAGAATTTATTTATATAAACATTTGTCAGAAAATTCTACCCCCTGACAATTAGAATATTCTCTCATTCCACCATTTTGTTTTGTTTTACGCAACAATGTAGCGGCGTCTCCCCTCCGAGCTGTAAATCATAGCTCCCTTCAAATTTAAAAGTTGATTAAAAGTTATGTTGACAGCCAAATGTACATTCATAATTAGCTTTTGGCAGATACATAAGTTTTTACAGATGTCTTAGGAACTTCCCGTCTCAGTGTTTATGACGTTCGTAGTCACAGGAAATGGATTTTATTTCGCTTGTTCTACTGAATAAAATACATTATAAATCTATAACAACAAGAAGAATAATTATATTTGACTATGTTTATTAATAATAATCATATAAACCTGCAGTAACATTGTAATTAATTTATAAAATTTAATATGTACCTTCAAAAAGATTGGCTAGAAATTGATCTGAGATTGTAAGTTTTCTAATTTTGTTTACACATTTGCTAACAAAACGACAAATTATGTCAAATATGAAAATTATCACTTTACTATTGATGATGTAAATCAAAGATATTATAAGTAAAAATATAATAATATTGTCAGATGATAGAGATTCGAAAACTGTTCAAATAATGTTAGCAACACCAACCAAGCAGTGATTTTTTTTAAATATAAAATGAATCTGCATTCATAAAATAATATAAGACAATACATATTTAAAATCTCACTCAATCTATTTCTCTCTCTTGTGTTTTATATCTTTTGTCTATTTGGTTTTGTACAAAGATTTCATTATATTTTTTTTTAAATTAGTAAATGTATTTCAATTGACACGCTGTTTTCAATTAATTTTCTTCAATAACCATTCTGTACGATGTACAAGTTTTGTCTATGAACACAATAACAGCTAATATCATTCAAAACTTTTTTTAATTGGAACAGTTCCAACGAATACGCTTTGTGCGGTCGTTCGGGCCTACAGTTTCAGCTAAAGTAAACATATTATACTAAAACGAAACGATCTATTTAATCATTATTATTAACAAGGGTTTTATTTTAAAGGTAATGGGGACAATGTCGAAATTCGTGATGGCCAAACCCTACCCACAACAGTACGAGTCTTTCCGAGAAATGATTCAGTTCAAGGATATTTGGCGGCAATATTTATTTTATTGTTCGGTTCACGAAAGCTTGGCTTATTATCTAAATGGCGAACATCACAGACAATTTATGGGTTAGAATTGTTCGGGGAACTATATTTTATGATATTTATAGTTGCCAATACTATATAGTAATGCAAAATCCTTTAGCGGTAGGTACATGAGTCGAATTTAAAGAGGCCGTGTAATTTTTTGTATGCTCTTCTTACATTATAACATGTTAGATTGGAACATTTGAACATGTAAATTTAATTGTTAAAATAAGATATCGTTTTATTATTTAAAAACATTTTATGTTATTCAAACTTTTTGTATTATACACATTTAACTTTTTTTAAGATTTAAAGATTTAGCCAAAGACCTAAAATCGTACAAGAATTTACCTCATGAGTGAGAGAACTCATAAAGATCCTGGTAGGCCTCAGGACATATAAGACTACAAATCAAGCTACATGTAAAAAATATAATTGTAGTAGGTAAATAGTAATAGTATGGTTTAACTTTAAACACCAGAAATTTCAATATCACCGTTCATCCCCTATTTAACAGCCTTACGGATCAAATTTCTAAAACTCCTTTGTAAAATAGTCGTCTGGCGAGTGTTGCTAAAACCTCCTTTCTGAGAAGACGACGACTTTTGTAGTTTATGAAAACATTTTCAGTTCAAGTTATAAACATTTTTACTTTTTACTTAATAGTGTTCCGTTCTGCATTTCTCATTCTGTGTTTACGTCATACGTGACACCACGAACGATTTAAACTACCGTAAAGGTCACCGATCACCGAAAATCATTTTAATATGTTATTTTGATATTTCTGGAATGTGACCATTATTTATTAAATATTTAAAACAACTATTCATAATTTGTATTTATAACAAATCGGCTGACCACATTTCGGTCAAGATTGATCGGTGACCTTTCAAGTTTAGGCTCTGTGCTGATGAATTAGTGAGTCAGGCCAAGTAATTTTATATGTATAGATTATTAAAATTGATTCTAGAGCGTTCGGTATTGACAATTTCTAAGAACCATTTTATTTTATCTCAGGTCACCTTCAAGTAGAAGTTGGACACTCGCACAGGTGCGCCCCTACTGGGCAGCTGGGCTAACGTTCGATACGTTCGGAAATTGGTTGGCGTGCGGCCAATCACCGCACGTGTCGACTTGCGTGCAGTGACCATGATTGTTCGTTTAAAAATCTTGGAATATAAGAAATATTTTTTTTAACTAAGTTAATTTTACCTTTCGTTTTTTGAGAGATGTCATGTCAGTTAAAGTTGACAGAAGGATGTTCTTTGACGTGTTAACTTGTAATGTAAAAATGGGATTTGTTTTTTTCTGAAAACAAGAATTTTGTAAAGAATACCTTTTGACTGTAACAGTTTAAGGAGGTGAACGGAAGAGGTGTAAGGTAGAATCCAAGGGCATTACTCTTTTGCCTGTAAAACAAAATAAAAAAAATAACATTTTATATTGATTAGTTTGGTAACTTAGTTGTTAGTTTATAAGAAAGTAGGTGTTCGTTCTTCACTACGTAGCGTTCATTTCTTCGGCATTTCATTGGAATGAGAGCTATTGACAACAGTTATTCCATTGAGGAAGTTCGATTTTCTCATTTATGCAATATGTTTTCTAGCGAACAGTTATAGTACATAAATCATGATTAATTATGGATTTAATGAGAAATACACTCCCTTAATATGACTTATAATTTTATTTACAATAGAGTCACGCGTTCAATAGTTAATGCAAATAGAATCCATTAGTATAGTAGAACCCCTTTTCAATAAATCATTTCCACATATTGTAGGAATGCGAGACGAAAGAAAATAACAAGCATCCCAAAATGTCCTGTAGGTACTGTCCGAACTTTTGGGATCATGATAATCGTCTTCCACAGATAATATATCACGAAGATTCATTGCACCATTGTGCCCACGCTACACAGTCTAATTATAAACGCATTATACAATCTAATAGATTTAGTGCGTACAATGGTTATTTCTGTCATATAAACTGACATGAAAAATGGCGGTTAATTTTTATGTGACAACACTGACAACATTAATAAATAAATAGTTTTTTTTTTTATTTATTTATTTATTTACGGCACAGTTCTCAGTTACATTTACATTAGGAATTGATCGTAAAATTTTAAATACGCGTTATGCTTCGTTAAAAGGAAGACAAGTATGACGTAGAGAGAGACAAAGAAAGAAATTGTTTAGAAGATTGTTTTTTTATTTTGTTATGATGTTGTTTATTCTGATAACACATAGATTGGGCTTGAGAAGACTCTTTCTTTCTTTTTGTAAATTCTAAAGGTAACAGCGTTTACACAGAAAAAAATCTAGTCTGGCAAATCAACAAACCTAAAAAGTATTGTAATTTTATTACATTCTAATGTGTTTATCAGATTAAGTGGTTCACAAATGTGTTTAAACGTGTTCTAGCTTTGACCATAAACGTTGGTCACACTTATGGCTGATTGACACAAATAGTTGGTCACACTCATCTTAATAGCTGACGGTTTTAAAGAGGTTTATTTTCTTATCTATTTTCAAAGTATACATAATTATGTACGCATACTTTATGAAAAAATACGATTAATAAAAATAACAGTATGTATATTGTTTTATTTTCTGTTTCTACACTTTTCAACGAATTTAGAACGAGTACATATCTAGACATGGCCGGTTGAACGATTTCAAGAAGGTTATCAAATTGGAGCTTGTCTTGAGTTCTGAGAATTCAAATACGTCTATGCACTTATAACGTTTGAGAAACACTTGCCTTGTGCCAAGGTCGTGGGAGAGGGTTTCGACAAAAATGGACTGGCTCGACCAGACCATGACCTCACGGTACACCGGTTAAGAACTGCTTAAGAGCAGTTCTTTAGTTGATTTTTACAAAGAGCGTGACGTTGTCAAAGCTCATCTCCCCCTTCTCCCTTTATTGGCAACTCTTTAGTTGTAGGTGCTCATAAGCATCTCTAGTTATTCTTGTCCATGGTACGAGGAAACACAATAAAAAAAAAGCTAGTGTTTGCAAGTATGGATTTGTCAAAGTCTATGGTGTTGGATGAAAAGCCCGAAACACTGCGCATTAAATAAAAAAAGCTGCTTACCTTCATGATACTTTAGAGAGTAGATATTATGCATAATATTATTACATACTCTTCGATGTCTGTTGATAAAACTATCATATATCATAACATGTTCACGTTGCATGGATTATGCAATGTGTTATATATGGCATTTTTTTGCTTGTACCCAATTAAAGTATATAACATCAAATAATATGTCTAGTATAAACATTTTAAACTATGCTAAGCTAAATAGGGCCCAGTGAAAGTTTTTTTTCTCTCTATGCACTTTTATACATCGGTTGAAAAACTCAAGAACACTTTTTTGCCCGACCTGGGAATCGAACCTTTTAATTGGGAGTTGCATACGCTAATTAACGGTTTATTGCGGTAAGTTAGACCAACGAGGCAGTGTAATAACAATAGGTCATCAAGAGGTTAAGATTTAACTTTATTTTGCATGAATGTAGTGATGTAATAATACAATAGCTGTTAAATTAAACATATTACTCTAGAAACAGGCAAGAAAAGATACTTATTTGCTTTGCTTTTTCATAATATATTAGATAGATTGAAATTAAATATGTCCGTATATCTGATTTCCAGGCTTTCCGTATTTCTGGTGGCACGTAGTGGTTTCGTCTTTAAAAATGTAGGTAAGAAATTAAAAAAAATAAACCGATATTCGGCTACTATCCGGTACACCACCTAAATATATTATCCGGATATTCGCTATCCGGCCAGACTGTTACCTGTCATCGTTCATCTAATATATACATACGAATAGAAGGTGTAGAAAACACTGTTTATATGGGTTAAATATCACAAATACCGCATTTCTAAAAGCATTACAAGATTTAAAAACGTACAATTTAAATCTATTTTTGTGGCTGTTGTGGACAACCTTGGGGAAGGTCTATGTCCAGCACTGGATGGCTTAACAATAGCTATTCTATTCCACGCGCAGAGTGGCACACCGTATGGTTTTAGTTGGTCCGATTCCGACACACCATGGTGAAATCTACCTTAAATTAAAAAAAAAGGAGCAATAGACTCAATTTTTTTTTTATAAACATAATAGTTTTACATTCTCCTTGGTGACTGTTATTCTATTTTTGTTAAAATGGACGTGCTAATTATAGATCGACAGAAAACAAAACAAGACGATAAGTCTTGTTATTATTACTATTACAACAACAAACAAAAATTTACATTTCTGTTAGGTCATATTGCATCGAACGAAAGTAGGCAAACGGCGTGTTGTTTGCGTGATCTAATAATGTGAATAAATTATATTGACCCCTCAAAATATTCTCCCCTTTTCGGTGTTATAATTTCCCCTTTTGGTGGTAAATCGGACAGTTGGTTACGTAGGATTAAATTGAACGAATTTAGAACAGTAGGTTAACAAAAAATAATTGATAAACACTTTTTGCACTAGACCAAAACCTTTTAGTGTTGCCATCGACGCCATAAGATTTATACAAAAATAAACTTTTTTTGAAGCCCTGAAGGCCGTATTTTCTATCACCACACGAAGAGTAATAAAATAATATTTTATTAATAGGAAGGCATTTTTTTACCCCTTTTTAAACATCGGTTTCTTAATACTGGTAGATGGCAGATATATGTGAAAGCCTTTGCATGTAAAATTTGGGCTCTTTAAAGACTTCGTGAAAATTACGAGTAGGAGTGGAGTGGTGATGGCTTTTTATGGTAAAATGAAATACTTATGTTAATATTTTGAAATATTAATTGGCCTTCAAATTAAGCAATTGATGAAAGATAATACATTGAAAGAAAAGCTTACTGATTGGAAAAAATGAACGTGGGAATCTTTCACGAAAGTAATTTCAAATTTTCTAGGAAATTACTGATCAAGTCACTATAGAAGTAATGTCGCAGAACTGTTTCCTACTTATGAGGCTTTGGGTTATAGGATGACGTTGAAAATACGTTTTCTTCATTGACATTTAGAGTTATTTCTTGAATATGTAGGTGTTGCCAACGATAAACATGTTAGAAGATTCTACCAAGATATTTCTACCATAGACAAACGATATCATAGCAAGTGGAATAAACGTATGCTATCGAATTACTATTAAAAATTACAATATAACGGAACAACTTCTTTTTTTTAATAATAAGTACTAAGAATTTCTAAAATTTTATTTAATTAATTGAACAAAAAAATATAGTTCTATTGACCTTATCCTAAACATAACTAGATAAAAGTTTTATGTTACGCGTGAAAAGAGTTTTTTTGTTGATCAGTGCTATCGGAACCGAGCCGATAGTATTCTATATCAGCTGTCACCTGTAATCCTTCTATCAAAACTTCTACACAAGTTCAGTTAGTATCTAATATCCGCGAAGATAAATGTAATCTCGAGATAATACAAATAATTCATTTCAAAAATTTTACAATTATTAATTATTTCTTATCAATTTCTTAACACAATGAAGATTTTACTTGGTCTCAGATTATTTAGATGTGTAATTGAGTAAGAATTGTGACAGCTCGAGGCAAAAGCAACAAAGCGTTGGGCCAATTAATTGTATGTGATTCGCATTCAACTCATTTGGGTGGTGTGCATATTTTTATACCGCTCTTTGTTTACGGCGAGACGATCCTATTTTTCATAATTGTAGCTTGTGACCCAGGGGCGGATCTACCTATGGGCTGAATGGGCTGTAACCTACGCCCCCACGGCAATAATCGTAAACAATAGACGATTGTGAGAAGTAACAATAAAAAATAAGATTTAGAACGTGAGGCGTATGATTTTAAATTTCTCGTTACATTATTACTTAGTTATAAAATCACGGGTCAAACAGTAAATAGCGTAAACATACTACGTATGAAATTTTTAAGTCCCGCAAACTTGCTTAGGTAGACAGGAGTGAGTCCAATTAAATCCGGCACGCTTCTATGAATTGCTACGGGGAAATCCAATATATAGTAGAATTTTTAGCTAAAACAAATCACAGAGGTGTCTTTTTTTTAATTCCGTAAACATTCATTAAATAAAAACTATGGCGACACAGTGTAGGGTCTGGGTTTACTTTTTGAAGAAAGAACCATAGTTTTGAGTCAACCTGTCCATACAGACGGTGTTACCTAACCAGTACTAGTGCAAATCAACGACCCGAAGTGCGATATTACCGTCAGCAGGGCATTTGGGTTGGTCGAGGAAACACTTAAAATCACCAGCGATACTAAATATGAACTAACATAAAACCTAGACTATACTTACCTTTATATACACAAAAAATACTGTTACAATTCAACTTCCATGTAAGAAATAAAAACAAAAAACAAAAAACAAAAAACAAAAAATAATCTATGGAAAAATTTCAAAGACGAAATACAACAACAAATTAAATGTCACCTTCAAATAACGAACGTAAATGCAAGAGTGCAGCATCAATTAAATAATCTAATATTGTATAGTAAGCCTTGTTACATATTCTCTTTTATTAAGGACTTAAAGTAATTTTTTAAATTTGCTTGGAATTTTATAATAGATTCGCTAACCCTTTTTTTTTTATTTCTATGCAAAAGTCCCCTCGGATACCACCGGTGGTTATGTCGGACTCGAACCGACCAAAAACTGCACGCCGTCTCAGGTACCAGTAGCCGGGGAATCAGGTGTACCCTAGAAAGGAAATCCCTGAAACATTCGCTCACCCTGACGTCGAAGAGACTTGCTTATTTTTTGTAATCTAGTCGTTGGTAACACGAGTTTATCTTTATTTCTAGTGTTGATATCATGAATGTCGCTTTGTAATAAATGAATATTTATCTTTATATACACTTAACTTTCATAAATGTACTGAGACGCGACCGTTATGATACCAATATCTTTAAACTTATCCCTCAGTCCTCACTGAGATTACAAATTACGCGAATAGCGCTTCTGCAACACAAAGATACTTTGAATGTCAGCAGCATTCTCCTACAACAAAATGCCATTTGCCTAAAAATAGCTAAAATGCATAAGTCTAGCTGTAAAACTGATATTTAGTGACTAGGGTAAAGAGAATTATGAAATAAGGATAGTTTTTTTTTTAAACCTCGACGGTGGTAAACAAGCCGGTCCGCCTTATGGTAAGCGGTTTTTTTTTTTTTTTTTTTTTTTTTAACGTGTGGAAACCCCCTCGGGCCGTCACCCCACCGGGGTTTACGGCAGGGTGGTGTGTCGGAATCGGACCGACTAAAACCACACGGTGTGCCACTCTGCGCCTGAGATGGGAGGGATCCGGGAACCGCTGCTATTACGACATCCAGATTCCTCCTAGCGCCTGCCCGCTACCTCGGGCACCATCTGCGGATAAACTCTCTATTTTAGGCGACGTACGGCACACGCGGACGTCGCCTCCTCGCGGCTGACCATTATAGCGGGTGGAGGGGAAAACCCGTCCCGTCCACCCGCGGCCACACTCAAGGCGGCATGAGGCGCTGGTATGCGCGCCTCCGCCGCCCGGCTCGCCGGCGGCGAATTGAGTCCGAGTGGCTATCGTCCTCCCGGGCCTTCTCCGCCGCCTCCTTCCGCGAAATTACGTCTTCGCAGAAGGTTGCGACCGCGGTAAAACAACTGTCACTACCGGCCATGGAGCGTATGACGGCCGGTAGCGAGAGATCTCCTCCAATAACTGCAGTGAGGACCCCACGCTGCGCCGCCCAGGCGGAACAAACCGCTAGCGTGTGCTGAGCCGAGTCCTCACTGCAGTCGCAGTGGTAACAGGCGGGACTCAATTCCCTCCTGGCGACCGAGTGCAGATACTTCCCGAAGCAACCATGCCCGGAAAGGACCTGTGTCAGTCGGAAGGAAAGGGTCCCGTGCTGCCGCCCTGCCCACTCGGTCTTGACCGGCTGGAGAGCCTCCACGAGGGCAAAGCCAGCACGTGGAGTCTCCAACCGGAACGACCAACGAGCCATCGTGGCTCGACGAGCGGCCTCACGCCACTCACGTATCTCCTCGGGCGGGGGCCGTATGCCGCTACCCGCCCGGAAGTCAGCCGTCCGCCGATAAACTTCGGCGAGCACTTCCGCCTCCAAATCCCACGGGGGAGTTCCGGCCAGGGCGCACGCCGCCTCCGTCGATACGGTGCGGTAACCGCGTATGGCTCTAACCGCCAATATCCTCTGAGGGCGCCAGAGGCGAGCCCTATTCTGGGCGGTCAGAGCCGCCGCCCACACCGGTGCACCATACAGCGCCATTGACCGAACAACCCCCGTGTATAATCGTCTCGTCGCGACGCTGGCTCCACCCAAATTGGGCAAAAGTCGCCCAAGCGCAGAAGCAGCGCCGACCAGCTTTGGAGTAAGCTGTCGGAAGTGCTCGTCGAAGAGCCACCTGCCGTCGAGGATCAGGCCCAGATACTTCATCTGGGCCTTAATCGGTACGAGGACCGAATTGACAACGATAGAGGCACCGGGGGGTGGACCACGACGGGGCCCATGAAACAAAAGGGCTTCCGTCTTATCTAGGGCCACCCGTAGACCCAGCGCCTCTATGCGCCCGACCACTAAAGAGACTCCCACGGTGGCCAGGCGCGCCGCCTCTTGAAAGTTCATCCCCCGGGCCGTGACCAATGTGTCATCGGCGTAACAAATTACGCCCAGCCCGGGGGGAAGACGACCTCGAAGGGCCCAGTCGTATCCCATATTCCACAGGAGTGGTCCGAGGACGGACCCCTGTGGAACACCGCACGACATGGGCCGCCGCCTCAGAATACCATCTCGGTCCTCGTACACGACGGTACGCTCCTCAAGATAGTCTGCCACAAGCCGCCTCAGGTACTCGGGCACCCCGTGGTAGTGGAGTGCTTCCCTGATGCAGCTAAATGGCAGACTATTAAATGCGTTGGCGATGTCCAACGACACCGCCAACAGCACGCCGCCACAGCTCACCGCCTCTTCGGTAACGGCCCTCAGGCGCAGCACAGCATCGACCGTCGAACGCCCCGCCCGAAAACCAAATTGGGCGTCCGACAGATCGGGGCCCACCTCGCAGAGGTGCCGGACGATGGGGGCAGAGAGTATCCTCTCAAACAGTTTACCCGCCTCGTCCAGCAACACAATGGGCCTATAGGCCGCCACCGAATCGGTAGGCCGTCCCGGCTTCCTTAATAGGACCAGCTTCCCGCTTTTCCAGCACTCAGGGAAGCGTCCGGACGACAAGCTAGCGTCCAAGACTTCCCTGAGGCGGTCCGACATGTGGTCGAGGGTTCGTGCCAATACTCGGGCAGGTATCCCATCTGGCCCAGGGGCGGTGTTCTTAGAGCGAATCCGTAGAACAACCGCCCCCAATTCCGATTCCCTAACGGGCGGAACATTGTCCTCGTTCCCCCCGTCGTCTCCGGCCATGAAGACCATCGACGGGGGTGTGTGATCCACCCGCTGCGGGAAAAGGCCCTCGACCACATCCCGCAGGAAGCTGGGCTGGAGTGTCTCTGTAAGGGGGGGGCCCGACGTGCGGAGCTTTTGTCGCGCCGCACGATAAGGGCGACCCCAGGGGTCACGATCGAGACCCTCCAGCATCTCCTTACGCTTAATTTCCTTGGCGCGGCTGATGGCCAGCTTCAGAGTTTTCCGCGCCTCTCGGTACTCCTCATGAAGCTGATCTTCCCCGCCTTCTTCGCGGTGTCGCCGCCGACCACGGGTGTAGGACCTCCGGGCACGAGTACAGGCCGCGCGGAGGTCCGCCAACTCCTGGGACCACCAGTAAACTTCCTTCCGTGGAGGCCGACAACCTCGGATGCGGGGCATGGCCGCATCGCAGATCTGCGTAATCGCATCGCGGAAACGACCAGCCCCCATGTCGACCTCCTCGGTCGGAGCCTGCGGAGACAGCCAAGAGTGAATAATGGCTGCCTCCTCTAGTAGGTCCCTATTCAGTTTGGCTATAGCCCACCGCGGAAAGCTAGAAGAACGCCGCGCCACGTGACCCCTTCTGGGTTCCTGGGAGCGGGAGAGCTCAAATCGGATATAGAGATGATCCGAGAGCGTCTCAACCTCTTCCAGGACACGCCAGTTCCTTACTCGTGCGGCGAGGGCAGGGGTAGCGAACGAAAGGTCCACTATCGACCCTCCCTGCTGTCGCACGCACGTGTTGGTGGAGCCCCTGTTTAGTAAACAGAGGCCCACCGAGGCCGCCCACTCCTCTACGGCCTCGCCCCTAGCGTCCGTCCTGGGGGAACCCCACGCAATGGACTTTGCGTTGAAGTCCCCCAGCACTAAGACGTGCCCAGACGTTAGACGCCGCACCGAGGTTTCCAAGTTGTTAAGGAAAACCTCGAAGTCGTTCAAACTCCGGTTGGGGGAGAAGTATACACCATATACAGTGATCCCCCCCCACTCGGCAGCAACATATCCAGTGCCCTTGTCTCTTAGCGACAAGGGCGGGGAATGAGCCACCGTGGAGCCGACGACTGCCACGGAACCGTCCCGGTCACCCAACCAGTTTGGACGGGGAGGAACGTAGTAGGGTTCCGCGGCTACGGCAACACCGATCGACCACTGTGCCATGGTTTGCAGGAAAAGGTCCTGCGCCGCGGCACAGTGGTTCAGGTTAGTCTGGACAAGGAGGCTGGAGACCTGGGCCATTACTCGACCGTCTCTACAGCCTCCTCCATGGGCGACGGTATAGACGCACGAACGACGTCAGAAGCAGCCTGGGCCGACTGGCTAGCCCCTGACGCCTGCCGAGAACTGCGGGGAGGTTTGCAACCCCCCTGTCCAATCTGGTGATTGGCGGGTTTGTTACCCGCCGCACACGCGGGGCAGTGAGGGGCAGCAGAACAATCTGCCGCCTTGTGCCCCGGTCGACCGCAGCGGAAGCATAGTCCGCTGCAGTCAAAACAACTAACACACTTGGCGCGTGTGTGTCCCGACGCCAGACATTTATAACACCTCATCGGTCTCGGCGCCAGGACTGTGATCCTAGCGTTCACGAAACCGATGAGCAGCTTTCCGGCGTCGCCCAGGACTTTGCCCGATACTACTGGACATTTGACCCACACAGCGCCAAGCCCACCCGGACCGGGGCGGATGGTGCCGACCCGGATGCTATCCGCGCTGCATCCCGTCTTCTCTACAATTGCAGCATGGACATCCTCGGACGTCACCGAGTCGTCCAGGCCCGAAATACGCAGTTCTACGCACATGGTAGGCCTGGCGATCTTCACACCATCCGTGGCCTCGAATATGCCCCGCAGCTTCTCGGCAAACGTGTCTGCCGTCTTTGCGCCTTCAGCCCCAGGGAACTCGAGGACTCGAGCTCCCGTCTGGGCGAGGCGCATTCTGACTCCTACTGTCCCAAAGTTATTTGTGGCGAGACTGTCCCGGGCCCTCTTGAAAACGGCCGCATAAGACAGCCCCCTATTTGCCGCCTCCGGCGATACTGTAATTACTACAGCCGCAGTTTTAGGCGGCTGTAGTTTCCGTGGCTTCGTCTTTTCGATCTCTGCTGCCGGTGGCGACTGCGGAGTCGAGACTGCCTTCTTGGCAGCCCTCCTACCGCGCTTTTGGGATTTTTTACTTCCTCCGACTACCTGCCACTCACAATTCGAGGGAGCAATCGCAGAGGGAGTTGTTGCGGAAACGCCAGGGTTTGGAGTGGGGAGGCGAGGATATACCCTTGGCATGGTTTCCTTCGCTGTAGGCCCAGCCTTCGATGTTGCTGTATGGACCGCTCGTACAGACTTGCGAGTGATCACAGGTGCAGATACCGATACCGCCGCTGCATACGATCTGCGACCAGCCGCAATGGGAGACAGAGTCGGCGTTGATGCGGTCCGTGATCTATCCGCAGCGAGCGGCGGCCTAACAACGGGGGCTGGAGGCAGTCTCGCCTCAAGGCCCGCAAGACGCCCATCCAGCATACGTCCCACCGCCTCCAGAATTTGGCGAAGGTGGGCATCACTTGAGTCGACAGAGGGCGAAGGCCGCCGCGGAGCTGGGCCAGGTTCAGATCCATCCGCCTGCGCCCGAAACTGGGCGAACTGGGCACTCAGTTCAGCTACCTGTCCTGTTAGGCGTTCATTGGCAGCTTGGAGGCGAGCTACATCTCCAATCAGGGTCTCAACTACTCCAGCAATAGTGGAGGAGGAGTCCTTAAGGGCTTTTACGAATTGGCCCTTAAGGTTCGTAGATTTTGTAGCCACCTTGTTTATGATGGCTACAGCCACGTTCGCCCTCTCCTGCATAGACACTGGTGTTTGGCAGGCAGAACTTTCCAGGTTCGGCTCCTGAAGTTTTAGCAGGAGATCGCCGATCTCCTCCTCCACTACATTTTCACCCTCAACCCTGATCCGTCTATAGGCTTCCGCCTTAGAAAAGACGGAGCCTGACGGAGTAGAGACTGGAGTACGCGACCTCCCTCTGCGGCTACTGGTCACTTTGGTAGGAATCCACTCCTGGGATACATCGCTATCTTCGTCCATGAAGCGTCCGCGTTTACGACTATCGCGGAGCTCCATGTACATTTGCTCTAATGTGTCAGTCGTTGGACCGGTATTACCATCTGACGGTATGACAGACCTGGAACGCAAGCGTTCCGATCTCCTTACGCTCCCAGGAGTCATATTGACTTCTGGGGTATTTGCTTTTGTTTTATCCTCCTTCTTTTGTTCTTTCCTATTATTAATTTTGTTCATTTGAGTATTTGTTTCCATAATAAAACCCACGAGTGGGGGAGAATTAAAAGTCGACCCGGGCAGAGATCCCCCAATACCCGGGCAAGCGTAAATTTATGCCCAACCGAGGGGTCCGCAGGTGCCTCGGCTGGGAGTGCGCTTGCGACTGAACAACCCATCAGCCATGCATCCCCTGGCCACGCACCAGAACACGGGATTCGGGGTAATTTTTTATAGAGGTTTTCTTCCTCGCAGTCCGGGCGGCTAAGCCAAGACCCTCGCCCCCGATTGGAGTCGCGAGACTCCAACTCGGGACTACGATATGTCGACGGCGGCAGGGAGACTACGTCTCCTGATGCCTGCTCGGTGACAGTGTAAGTGCACACCGAGCCCGTCCTACCTTTTCCACCGCTGAGCGGAGGAACTCCAACCCTACAAAGAATCCCGTCATCGTGATTTTTTACTGAGGTTTTTCTCCTCATTGCCCCGAAGGGCGAAGAAGATGCTAGAACATTAGCCGTTGGCAGTGATGAACACCATCGCCAACGTTACCAGGGTGCACCACGTGGAGGTTTTCTAGCCAAGCACCCCATGGTAAGCGGTTACCGCAGCCTATGGACGCCTGCGGCACCAGGGGCATCACGTGCGCGTTGCCGACCCTTCAAAAACCTATTTACCCCCTTCTTGAAGAGCCCCATACTGTAGTTCCCAGGGAAAGCCTCAGCAGGGAGCTCATTCCATAACGGGATTGTTCGCGGGAGAAAATTTCTCTGAAACCGCACTGTGCGCGACCATTTAGGTTCCAATGTATGTGGATGAGCTCCCTGACGATGGCGAGCGGTGTGATGGTAGAAAGTGGCTGTGGGCATCATATTAAACAGTTCTTCAGAACACAGCCCATTGTAGAGACGGTAGAGCGCACACAAGGAGACAAAGTCTCTCCTAAGACTTAGTGGCTCGATACTGTCTGTGAGATCAAGCTCGTCGACTATTCTCACAGCACGTCTTTGAACTGAATCGAAAGGCTCAAGCTGGTACTTCGGTGCTCCCGCCCATAGATGACAGCAATACTCTATAGTTGCTTACTATAATCTTGCCTGCTGCACTTTCCTTTTATGTTTACTGTTATATTGCGCTCCCACGTATGTATTGTTACCTATAAACTTAGTTGAACATGTTGAAGTTTAAGTAGAATTCTGACACTTTGGAACTACTCGAGAAATTGAAAGGAATAGTGAGTATTTGGAGCATGATACTATCTCCGTACTATCGGCCTTGAGGTTTTCTTCTGCGGAAACACAACATACCCTGGTTCTTGTATCCAGAGATCCGATCAGAAGATCGGAAACATTACTTCGTCCCACATAAATTTTGGACCCAGGAAAACGATGAATAGAAATTACATCATTAATATTGTAATTTTGTCATTTTACACCTTTTATTAAAAGAAAAACTTGCACTATCAGCTGAAATAAAAACAAAATATCCAATTGAACCTTCCGTGACGTAACTCTATCTTCTTGAACGGCATCCGTGCTGTCGTCTTTCGTTAATGAGTCCAGACTGGAGGCCTATTGATGCAGGGGTGACAGTTATCGTGGTAGGTGTGCGAGCCTTACACCGCCACGAAGACTGTCATGCTTTTTATGTCCCTAACCTTGGCGTGAAAAACATTTCTAAGCTGCCGTAGTGTGGGTCACCATGCTGCATTGTCTACATTTGCAATGAGTAAGGTTACAATTCTTGGATTTTATTCATGCTTCCCATCAGGCGGAATAAAGCCACTTTGATAGGCGCTTAAATTAAAAAAAAATAATAAAAACTACACTCAGACTGACTGTCACTATAACTCAGATAAGCAAAATTAGAAAAAAAAAAGATTGACAGATTGAAGGTTGTCGAGTTCACCAAATTATTAGCATTGAATATTAAAACTAAAAAGACTCGTTTAGCAGTCCAGATGTTTAGATAATTGGATTCACTCAGGTAAATAACTTTGATGTCGTGGGAACCAACATATTAAACGCCATACATGTAACTTATTGTGTGTCATACGCCTCTGCTTGTCCCTTTAACTAATTAAGTAACATTTATGTGTATATCTAAGCTTTGCAATACTAAAAAGGAAAAAATAATTGTTGCAATTTCCTTCTCAGGTATTCAAAGTTATGAGTGATCAACTCGGTACCTACAACCACCTGGTACTTAAATGGAAATTACTGCTGGAAATACCGAATCGACACATGCACAATCTAGAGAAAAATTTTATATGCAATTGTAAGTTTATGTGTTATGCTTTTGTTAATAAATTGCGAAACTCATCTTCATACAGTTTAGAATACCGGTATATTGGTTCTCAAAGAAAATTAAGGGTACTTTATACAGAAATATTGATAGGGATCGACTTGTTATCAAAGTAAATTTTAAAGAGAGCTAAGCCACAGGTAAATGGTAGTGAAATATCACTCTACCTACGTTCATTCAGTATTGGCACTGCGGTTTAGGACTTGTTTTGTAGGAAAAGTTAGTATTTGTAATTGGTGGGGTAAAACCAAGTACGATATTCGTCCAGGGAAGTACCGTTTCTCCGAAATTCATGGCTTGCAAAAGTACTGATATTTTGAGAGTCTGAGTTTCTTTATTAGTTACTTAAGTTAGATTTTAATGAGGATAGTTTTTGAAAATGTCGAAATTTCTCGTGTCTGATATCAAATATCTAGTATTTTTCATTCACGTATTCCTTGAAAGGATATTCATTAGTTATATAAGTTGCTCTACTTCCATTTTGGACCTTTTGGTGAGATTTTGTGACATTGGGTGGACCTCACTATTTCTCCGATTTGTGCTCCATTTGTTAAAGAATAGCATTCAGTTTTGTGGCGACTTATATATACAACACCATCAAAAATACATGCTATAGCGCCATCTACCGAAGACACATTGAACTACGAAGTTAAAAACTGTGGAGCAAATACTAATCCTGTATCGTGATATAGAAATTATCACAGCGATTAGCACACACAACATCCCAATGATCACTTTGCCTGGTCGGAGGATCCACGCTTTCTGTTGGAGGGACATGACATTCGTTCCTCTACAGTTTAATAAAACCAAATACAAGATTTTCAGTTATGCCTAAACGTAATTTTGTTTAAATGCAATTTGACTGAACTCCTTCTAATTTTGAAGTTACATAGTAAATGACTGTTACTGTCCCACTTAAAGAAACATGTTAAGACAAGTGAAGCAATAAATACATACAAACATTGGTACACACATACATAATAAAATGATTATAAGGTCGTATTGCTCTTTGTGTGTTTAACTACGCATTTGCTAGTGACTTTTGTTATGACATTAAACTAAATCATGTTACACATATTGACGCATTTAAATTTGTATTCATAGGTTTAATTTTGGTCTTTAATATTTAACAGTAAGTAAATGCACGCGTATTTAATTGCTATTGTACATTGCAGATAAAAATAAAAACATTTATACCTATTTGTTACCAACTGGCACAAAATTTAGAGTTTTAGTCAGATGTTTCCATTACTTTAAATATAAAATTTAAACAATACGACATAGAACCTTCTACTTTCTTGAAATAGGTTTTTTTTTCTTTCAACATTTATAGAACAAACTTCACTAATACCTCACTGGCTCAGCTCCACAGCGACCTAAAATGTGTCTTGACCTCCGTCATCAGAATGCGCCATTCTTTCTATTCTGTACCAGTTTAGACCTTCAGACGGCTGTCTTTGAGTGACAAACTAGAGTAAGTTCTTGGGGCTCATTTGTACTATACCTAATTTCAATAAATGTTGCCAAAAGTAGATGACACTCATTGTAGTCAGACGTAACTATGAATAAAAGTAGCAATCAATTCCACATCTCTCTTATAACAATAGTTAGAATTAGAGAATTCAGAATGACGACAAAAGATCAAATCACACGTACTTACGTTTTTAGCCACGTATTTATCATTAACAGTCTGTTATAATTCACGGCTGGTCATACCACCTCTCCTTAGAAAGGAGGTTATGGCTTACAATTTGGAACAGACAGTTTGGTATGTTTCGGACATTTGACACACAACGTCATCTAGTTTCAAACTAAGCAGCGCTTGTACTATGATAACTATACTGACTACTTATATACTTTTCTTTTGTAAATACATACATATCATACATAGAAGCATCCAAGCTCCGACCGACCCTAGACCTCAATCACTCCAGTCGCATTCACTACCGCTTCACCACCAAGGCAATCAAGGTATAGTCAACAGCCTTATACAGTCCACTACTGGACATAGGCCTCTTCTTAGCAAGGAGGTTTTGACCTACTATACCACGCTGGCCAGACGGCTTGGAATAGGGTTTGTTTCAAGTTTTCCTACTCTTTGTAATGATGTTGTCTTGCATACTTTGTTCCCTTAGTCGCCTTTTACAATACCCACGGGAGGGATAGGGGTGGTAACACTATATATTCTTAATCCGTTACCACACGGACATCAAGGTATAGGTTGTATTTCAAGTTTGCCTGGTCTGTGTAGAGCTGATGTCCTGCTTATCTTGCTTCCTTAGTTGGACAGGCTTCTAGCTACCTAAATTCCCACAGACTTTTCAAATAGACACGTATAATAACATAGGTATACGGAAAGATATTTTATTTTTCTTTTTAAATCTATTCAACCGTTTATATAGGAAAATTTGGCCACATCGGGGCATTTTCCTTCCTCTATCATTCGCTTTGTTTTTGTCCTTGTTTTGAAAATTTCTATATAGCAAACGTTGTTTGTTATAATTACATTTCTAAATTATTTACTTTTTTGAATCAGCGTTACATGCCGTTCAAGGAAAGCCTATTTGAATGTGGCTAGGTCATGGAAAATTATAATTACTTGTTTTGTTTTATTTTTTTGTTTTGTAGAGGAGGGCCTATGTGCAGTAGTGGACGTCCTTCGGCCGAGATGATGTAGATAATGAAACTGTATTCTTTGATTTTCCACTCTTGTAGTCCTTTTAATTTCTGAATGAGACAAAAAACAGACACAACACTTATATATAACAAATGTTTAAAAAACCTTTCTCATCCTTTTTTATTAAGACGTTCAAATAAAAACGCTCAAAGTGCACCACAGTGTCTAGTTTCCCCAATTATTAGCTACACTTTCATTATAAGACAATTTAATGCCTACAAGGTGTACCTTACACCTTTACGACACTTAGCACATCTAACAAAGAGAGACAAAGTGACACGTTTTTGTTGAAATAATACAACTATGTCTTATAGTGCAGTATCACTGTTTATTGTTCAAGTGTCACAATGACCAACGATATTCGTTGGATTTGAACTGGTTGAGAATTATTTTCGAGTTTGAAAAGTATGAGTTTTCTAATTTCATTTAATTTAAGGGCTAATTATGAATAGACGTGACATCAACAGCTTTAATTGTCCATTGGTAGAGATAGGCTCGACTGCGAAAGGAGGTGTTGGTGTATTATATCACGCTGGCCAGACTGTTTAGTATAATGTAGAGTAGAGTTGGGTCCGGATGGTTTTCCAGGCGTAGAGTGGCACACCGTGTGGTTTTAGTCGGTCCGATTTCGACATTCCACTCCGCCGTAAATCCCGGTGGGGCGACGACCCGTGGGTGTTACCACGAGTAAAAAAAAATGTATAATAAGGTTGTTTTGAGTTCTAGTTCTCTTTGCAATGCTGTTATCCTGCGCAGTATGCATCCTCAGTCAGTTCTAACGATACTCACGGAACGTATAGGGGTCGTGACACTCTGTATTCTCAACCCGCCCCTTCTGAATTTTTAATTATTCTTCTATGTATAATTTCTTTAGTGTTTTATGGTAATAACCCCCTGTTACCGAAATAGAAAGTAACAGGAATATAAATAATGAATCACTGACACCTGTCGAGCATCATGTATTCAACTAAAACAAGTAAATTTATAAACATTCACAAACAACATATTATGTATAATGTCACTTTTAAAGTGACACTTTTATTTCAAAATATACGACAACCGTACAAACTTTTTTGTCGCAGAAGAAAATCTGCAAAATTGTCTCTGAAAATCAAAGAAAAAGTAAGACAATGCGTTACAACCTTTTTTTGTGTTTTAATAAATTATAAAGTCAAACACGTCTTTTATTGTTTTCAATAGGAAATAAAAATGAATTGTAACAGTAAATCAGTTTAATCAGTGTTAGTTCTGGCATTAAGCGCATTCGCAGGCCTTTGTTCTATTGGACAAAGAGTTTGATAAACGTGCGTTCGCGCACGTGTCGCGAGCAAACGTGCGTGCACACAGAAACAAATGCACGCACACACTAGCAATACGTCACAGTGTATGTAACCTATGCTACTATTAAAAAGTTGAAATTTTTTTGTTTAGGTTAATGCGCTAACCTCAGGAATGGCTCGAACTGAAAGTTTCTTTTAGAGTTTGATAGCCTATTAATCGAGACATGTTATAGAATAGATATCATCACGGAGGCACCAATAGGAGCAGAGCAGCAATGAAAAATGTTATAAAAAGTGGGAAAATTTATTTGTTTTGATAGACAAAGTTGCACGGTGGTTAGTGTGATGTTATTGTTTTTAATCATATCTATAACAGTTTATTAGGCTAATTTTAATGGTATTCTTGCCGCTATTTTTATTAGATTTTACTTTATGAACATTTTTAATTGAAAATTAAACAATTGTTTTTTCTTCGCTATAGATGTTTGATAAGGTAGAAATGTGTTTTTTCTGCTTCACGATTATTATTTTGTTGATAGTATACATTATCTATGATCTATAACTTATCTATGATCTACAAGTATGAGTGTGTGTGTCTATGATGTACAAATGTAGTCATGTGTTTAAAGTCAAATCTTACAACATTAGCTGTGTAAAAAAACGCAAGCAATTTTATTTTATTAGACCTTAACGATTGTTTTAAATGAAAAATAAGTAAAGTTGATTGTAATATCTGTTATGTTAGAATATTTAAAGGATAATTATTAAATCTTAAAGCATTTCCAGAGTTTTTGTAGTACATAGTGGAAATTTTTCATTACTTAATCAGTAAATTTATCAAATTATATGTTAAATCAAAAATAGACATATTTCTTGTAATGTAAGACTCGCACACTTACCATGATAACTGTCACCCCTGGCAACAATGGGTTTTCGGTCTCACACTCTTCAATGAAAGAGCACGGACGCTGTCGCCTTAGAGTTGACTTCTGTATGAGGGTAGTACTGCCTCGAACGAAACGGCCTGTTCGTGTTGAAATTAGCGTGGCTCTGCTTCGTACCTATCTTTCACTAAACGTCAAAATGACAGTTAGATACCAATTTGCATAATAATAAAGAATAAGGCGTGAAGACATGCCTTAATGTTGTCAAGTGACGAAACAAAAATCTTTCAGCCACGTTAGCGACTATTTTGAGATAGTTTTTGAATTTCTTGTTTCTAATAACCCAATTATATGCTTCCGCCACATAATTGTTCCAGAATTTTCTTTATTTACAAGCACTAAACCAAACTAATTAACAATTGTCATATGGCGATTGTTAATCCTGCATCGCGATATAAGAATTCTCGCTCCCGTTTCTATATGTACAACTTCCCAACAGCAATCGTTGGGACACTCATGTCGCTGGTCGCCCGGAGCTGGACCTCCCCAGGTGTCGCCTGGGGTCTCATCTGGCTCGACCCGACCGCTGCAGTGGTGTGAAGAGCGCAAAAATCCCGCCTCAAAACACCAGACTTCCTAACACAACCCCAGGACCTGCCCTTTTCCAAGGGCAGCGAAACATGACACCGCTGGCAGGGGGCAAACAGATCCAGCTTCCACGCACCTCTTGCGGGGTGATGTGAAGACCACGAGAGAATCGTTGGGCCATGGCCCATCACCCATGATTACTCCACTTGGTAGGATGATCCTGCGTTTATGCTGGAGGGTCATCCCTTCCTCCACAGTTATAACATTAAATAAAGACAGTCAACTATTAGGTAATTTACTTTGAATGTAAATAACATTTTATGTAATATGATTAATAAGGTTCACTTTACCTATTTAAAGCATAACGTTTTCATATGTGAAGTGAGATTTCATAATGTGTGGTAGTATGTAAGTTCATATATTGTAACAAAGCCGTTGTACTTTTGCGAATATACCTTGTACCTTCACAATTACATATTCATACCTACATTCACTCACACATACACACGTGTTCGTATGTATGTGTGATAGAACGCACGTGTTTTTGTAATTAAACATTTATTGACACCGATAAAGTATGATGAAATAAAGCAAATAATGTGCAACAAACTAATTAAGTAAAGTATTATAACTTAATTTTTTTTTTATTTTATCTACTGCCTATAATAGATCATTGGGTAGACATAGGCCTCTCCTTAGAAAGGAGGTTTTGGATAGCGTTTGCTTCAAGTTTTTATTCTCTTTGCGGTGCCGTTGTCCTGCGTAGGTTTGCTCCCTCAGTCAGCTCTTAATCCCACGGAATAAATGAGGGTTTTGACTCTTTCAATCCATCAACAGACGATCATTCCTGTTTAGTGTTCCCTTTTTTCTTCCCAGCGCAGCAGACCTTTCAGATGCGCACCATGTTGTTGTCCCAAGTCTCATTCATGACTGAGAGTCGTTCTACGTCAACAAAAATTAAGAAGGTTCTTAATATGATTGTGTTTTCGTTTTTATCTTTTACATCAGAACTCCTTTTTCTGTAAACATTTTTTTTTAAAGAGAAACGTACTTTGGCTATGGACGCAATAGATATCCCGTCACTCGATATTGCGTTTTATACAAATGTAACCTTAATTCCAGTCATTCACAATGTTGGCAGCATTCATCATAATAAATAAATTAAAAATGCTAATTAATTCGTTGGCTACTGTTCAATTCGGCTATATACATGTTTTTTAAAATTCCTTTTGCCATCACTAACTCACGTTCGACGTATGATCTGGTGGGGTTTTTGTAGATTTCGTCTTCAGGCTATTGCTGTCCACTGTTTGACGAAGGCTTACCGTACAGAGCGCCAACAATCCCGGTTTCGGGCAGCGGACATCCATCCCTAATGCTTTTTCTATAAACCACTAGACTAGTGTCAAACTTAATAGGGAAAATGTCAAAAATTATCAGAATTCCGAGCGCAAAAGACTTGATTACGTACTTATGATAAAATCTTTATCATAATAGCGTAATCAACATAAAAAGGTGTGTTCACAAATAACGTAGATAATTTATAGGATTTCTATAAACAAAGATTAGAAAAAGAAAGTGATATCGTCATATTACTAGCCTTATCTAAAGTTATCTAGTTGTATTTTTAGAAATGTTGTATTAACTTGTGAATGTATCAAACTCTTCAAGTTGCGCACAGTTTTAGCTCAAAGGAGGATGGCAGATCCTGTACAGCTAGCAATGTGTAATTTATGGTTATGCGATTTATATCGTTTATAAATAAATTATCTTAATTATTTTCGTGTAATTGTCATAGTTATAGACCAAAAAGAATTTACTTTCTTTTAAAAAAAAACTTATAACTGCGATAACAAAACACATTTCTACCTTACAACTTTTTTAAATCGATGTTTATGAATGAACTTACTTATTTAGCAGTTTATTGATGGATTAAAAAAAATTGTAAACGAACGACTTTGATTTATAAAATATGGTACCACCATCTTGTTGACAACAATGACAACATGAATGATCATATGCACCACGATAGCCTATGTGTTACACTATTAACTACAAACTAAAATAACTCAAAGCACTATTTAACGCAAAATTCTATTTGGCAATTTAAAATTTTATTGTCAAAAAATAATCCACACCATGAGATACACAAGGCGGTTCAAAAGTCTCATACATGGCTGCCATTGTCCTTTGGCACAATATAAATTCAACTCATTTCAATGATCGATTACGTATATTTTTAATCAAAATAATATGCCACAACGACGCATATACAGGATACAGTTAATAGTCTATATTAGAGATGCCACTAACAGTGAGTAGGCCAAGTACTGAATAACGAATATTCGGCGTGTCTCTTGGCCTAAGCGCCGAATATTCGGCAGCCGATCATTCGGCGACACTTTGTGCTATTTGCAGACGTCAAATTTATACCTGAATCGAAAAGACACGATGACGGTGCACCGTAGTCGTTTTTTTTTTCATTCGTGTCACAACACACTGTAATTGTTAATTTTTTTAAGACTTATTCAATAATCAATCGTGTGAATCGTCATAATATATGGAAACATTTTTTATGTTCCTTCTTTCTACGAGTGTTTTTCTCATACTAGGTTGGGGTCGATTTTAAGTCTACTAAGACACTGCTGAATGTCGATTTATAACGTGTAGCAACTGCTATGAAAACACCACAACCCCAGTACTAGGCGGAGTCGAAGTTTTGCTGAAAGCATTGAATTTGCTTGAACTACCCGTAACGATTGACAAAGATGCTCATATGGCAACTGGGACTGACGGCTTAAGGTACGTAGCGGTCTCAATATGTTACCGGCTAAAATTACTTAACTTTCCAATGTATTAATCACGTAGTTACTACTGAGTCACGAGTCTTACAATTTTCATCTAACACATAAAAACTTCGTGTCACAGTGTTTGTTATTGAACTCGTGCGAAACGACAGTGAGATTAAGTCGTAGGCTATTTTTTATTCCCATAGATGATAAGGATGTCTCTCTCTAGAATATTTATATTTTTTTTGCACAATTCTTTTTTTTCTGTACTAAGTATTTTTTTTGATTTGAAATCATAAATTTCAAATCAAAAAAAATACTTACAACTCTAAGTATTCACACTTCTACAACTAACCTGTAATTTCATATAACAATATTAATATTTTTACGTTCATCCACTTTGTTCACCAAAATATTTCATAGAAATAATTTATATGTCAAAATATCGGTTGCTGGGTCATCTAGTAAACATATAAACACATAGTAAAAAAACATGACTTAATAGCCGAATACCGAATGGTTGCCGAATATTCGTAACATCTCTAATTTATATAAAAAGAGAATTAGAAATTGAAATTGCTCAAAATGAATCATGATATTACATAAATAAACATGTTTAACACTTTAGGTGCTCCTTACATAGGAAAGTATATGTTCGAAGACTGTTCTAGCAAGTCTATTAAATTAACCACAACATAAAAGCATAAATATGTAATAACATAATTCAGTTACGTAGCAATGTTCCATGTTTGTTTATGCAGAGACGATGAAAATTTGATTATTCGTTTCCCACGAGGATACTTCATCAGGATAAAAAGTAACCTATTTGTTAATTCAGGGTTTCAGCTACCTCCATAATAAGTTTTACCAAAGTAGGTCCAGTCGTTTGAGCATGAAGTATGAGCAAACTTACCAACTTTCGTTTTTTTGAAAAATTAGGGTGTTTAACAACGGGGTGCGGGTCGGGTAACCTCCACGTGCGTTCTCATGTTTCTTGTCCTTTCTGACCATTGCGGTCGGGGGGAACGGAAGCAGGAGGACCGGTGCACCCTGGGCGACGGTCAATGACTTCCTTTGTGAGGTGGGTATTGGCCGCCGGCGAATAACTCGACAGGGGGGTAAACGCTCTCCGTACTCTTCTGTTAAGCAGAAGAGACTGGACGAGCGTCGGCAAGTGCCGAGGTGGGATCCATAGGGAACCCAGGGGCGGGTTGGCCCACTGCTTGCGCAGGGGTTGACAAGCATTAGTGCTATCGCCGGTGAGAGAGGATTAGCCACCCTCTTGCGTTCCGTAATCAACAGGGACTCAACAACGACCCGACTGGTGGCTCCAAGGGGGTACGCTGAGAATCTGTTGACCGGAGGGCTTGCCTTGATTGGCCGGCCCATGACAAGGATAGTCTATAACACCAGACAGCAAAGTCGTAAAAACCTGTGGATACCGGCCGACCTCCGCAGTATATAGGCTTATCCGGGTGCAGGGGGCACCGCCCGGACGGACTTCATTTCCCCCATACTCGTGGGATTTAGTATGGATATGTTACAAACTCAAAAAAAACAAACAACAACGGACGGATCAACAAAAGAAACTGGTTTTATCGAAAATGGACCGATTAAAATTAGAGAGGAGAACGTGAGAGAAGGTGAGGAAAAGTGGTTGCGGCATCGGTCGCAATCGCTTATAACATCTTTCTCCAGACCCTCAACTCCGTTTTCGCTAGATGGAGATGAGCGAGTCGAAGAGAGCGATAGCTCTGCTTCGGTAGGGTCTCAAAGAGAAACGCGACGACAGTCTCGGAAGCGCGGTAATGACGCTTTGGATGGGTTTGGTCACGCGAAACGAGCACACAGTGGTAGTAACGCTAACAAGATGAGCTCAGTAGAAGTTGGCGCCCAAATGCTCGTTAGTCTCGCTGATGTCGAAGAGGTGCTAGACAAACCTCGCAGCACGAAGGCGGAATTGATGGGCACCATTCGCCGAGCTCTGCAGACTCTACAAAACGGCGTCAAGGAGCTCTGCAATAGGGCAGTGTCACGCGAGCAAGAGGAAGTGTCTGCACGGAACCGGGTCTCGGAGTTGGCTGACCAGGTGAGGAGTCTCCAACAGGAGATTGAATGCCTCACCCGAGCCAAGTCAATGGTGACGGCTTCGGTGGTACCGTATGCCTCCTTAACTCCAAACGTGGCTGGAAAGATTCCGAAGCTGACAAACGGCCAAGTGGTGACGATTCCAAAAGCCCATCCGGCAAGGGTGGACTGCCCGGACTGGGAGCAAATTGAGGTTATTATGAACCGAGAGTTTGCCCGATTCCAGTCCGGGCTCCTAGATAGATTTTTCCCAGAAAGGGGTGCCAGGCCCCCTCTAGGTCAGGGGCAGACGTCAGTGATCCAGCAGCCTGCTGTTGCAGTCCCAATGCTCTCTGCTCCTTCAGGGAAGAAAAAGAAAAAGAGAAAAAAGAAAAACAAGATGAAAAGACCCATTGTGCAAGCGCCGACACCTGTTGCACTGCTAACAAAACCATCGGCATCGGGAATAGAGAACCTGCCGGAACGAACAGTGAGGAAGGAAGGCAACACCTGGGCTCAAGTTGTAGGGCGAAAAGCCAAGGCTGCGGCTGCAAAACATAGCCCAGTAGCTACTTCCTCTCAGAGGGTGAGGAAGCCGCAGCTACCACGACCACCTACCAATGCCGCAATTGTAGTCATAGTGCCTCCGGAGTCTAGTGCTTCTCTGGCCGAGGTAATGCAGGCCGCAAAGTCCCGGGTAAAACTGGCGGAACTTGGCATTACAGGCGGGGTCCGTCAGCGAAAGGCAGTCACAGGGGATCTAGTACTGGAGGTCCCTGGGCCAGACAGTGCTGCCAAAGCGGATGCTCTAGCCGAACGATTGCGTGCGGCCATGAGTGACACGGATGCACGATTTGTGCGTCCGTGCAAGACCGCCGAACTGCGGGTGATGGATTTGGACGAATCCATCACCCCCACTGAGGTTGCAGAGGCAATAGCCGCAGCGGGAGGCTGCTCCCCGTCCGACATTAAGATCGGGGAAATACGCAGATCTGCAGCGCGGCTGGGAACGGTTTGGGTCCGGGGCCCACTTACGGCAATACGCCAAGTTGCGGCCGCTCAACGTGTGCAAGTGGGATGGGCATCAGTCCGTGCAGAAGTATTAGCACCACGGCCCCTGCAGTGCTACCAATGCCTCGAAATGGGGCACGTTAGGGTGAAGTGCTCGGGCCACGCTGACAGGAGTGGGCGTTGCTTCCGCTGTGGGGAATTGGGCCACAAGGCCCGAGCTTGTGTAGCAGACACACCGAGGTGTCCAGTGTGTCTCGACCACGGCCGGCCTGCGAATCATCGACTGGGCAGCAAAAGTTGCTGCCCACCGAAGAAAAAGAAGAGGGGAGAGGTCCAACCTCAACCCATAACGAGTTCTAACTCGACGGGAGAGGCAATGGAGGCTTGAAATTCCCACCACAGACTAAGATTCTCCAGGGCAACCTTAACCACTGCCGCGCAGCACAGGATCTACTTGTTCAGACACTTGCGGAGCAGTCGGTTGCCCTGGCAGTCATTGCAGAGCCCTACAACATACCGGACCATCCGCGTTGGTTCGGGGCGGATGATGGTTTAGCGGTTATACATTGGGTGGGTGGGGAAAGCCTCCATTGCTCTCTTCTAAAAAAAGGTGCGGGCTTTGTGGCAGTCGAGTGGGGGATAACAGTGGTGATAGGCTGCTACTTCTCTCCCAATCGCGGTCTAGCTGAGTATGACCTACACGGGTTAGGAATCTGCATCCGCAGCTTCACCTCCCGTCCGGTATTCGTCCTAGGTGACTTCAACGCCCACTCAAGAGAGTGGGGCGACACCCGGGACGACGCGAGGGGAGAGGCTATCCTGGAGTGGGCAGCTGGACTGGACCTCCGACTTCTCAATCGGGGTTCAGTTAGCACCTGTGTACGCTGGCAGGGGGAGTCTATTGTCGACCTGTCGTGGGCAACTCCCTCTGCAGTACATATGGTGTCGGGATGGCGAGTGGCGGAGGAAGTGGTTACTCTCTCGGACCACCGACACATTTTATTCGATGTGTCACTCCGCCGCCCGGATCGCCCTCAGCAGGAAAGAGAACCTTCGCGACGATGGTCCCTTAAGCAGCTCAACAGAGATATGGTTGTGGCTGCATCCCACGTCGCGGATTGGTCGGAGGAAAGAGTTTCGTACGATCCAGAAGAACTGGCTGTCTGGTTTGGGAATATTATGGCGTCCATATGTGATGCCTCAATGCCCCGAGTCAGGGCAGCCAGAAAGAGCTCGGCGTATTGGTGGAGCGCAGAGATCGCGCAGCTGAGAACGTCAGTTGCTAGATTGCGCCGCCCGTACCTTCGAGCTCGGAGAAGACGGCGAGCCACAGTCGAAGAGATCGATAGAGCACGGCGGGAATATGGAGCTGCTGTAAAGGCTCTCAGCGATGCAATCGCAGAGGCCAAGGCTCGGTCATGGAAAGAACTCATCGCGGGACTGGATAGGGATCCATGGGGGCGCCCATACAAAATGATATTGGGCAAACTGAAGCCATGGGTCCCTCCGTTGACGGAAACTCTGGACCCAGAATTTTTGGGAAGAGTGCTAGATACACTCTTCCCAAGGGTCCAGGACAGTCCCCCGATTCCTCCGTCACAATCGGACCGGCAACCCTGGTCCGATGAATATGGGGTGACGGAGTTGGAGTTGGACCGGGTCACACGGCGGCTGGCTTCCCGCAACACCGCGCCTGGACCTGATGGTGTTCCAGGCCGGGCGTTGGTGATAGCTCTGTCGGTTCTGGGGAACAAACTTAGGCGAATCTTCACAGATTGTCTCAGCCTCGGTATCTTCCTCCTCGACTGGAAACAAGCGAGACTGGTACTTTTGAAAAAAGAAGGAAGGGCTGCAGATTCTCCCTCTGCATTCCGACCGATTTGCCTGCTGAACGAGTCGGGGAAACTCTTTGAGAGGGTTATCTCTGACCGGATCAGTGGGCATCTGTCGCGAGTGGGCCCTGATCTGTCGGCCTGTCAGTTTGGATTCCGACGGGGACGTTCGACAGTAGATGCTGTCAAGTGTGTTCGATCCCTGTCGGAGTCGACAATCCAATCAGGGAGGGTGGCGTTGGCGGTTAGCCTTGATATTATCAACGCGTTCGGCACCCTCCCCTGGCAGGCAATTAGGGCGGCCCTTGTATATCACGAGGTGCCGCTCTACCTGCGGGCCGTTGTAGAGGCCTATCTACGCGACAGGACAGTGAAGTTTATCGGTCGGCATGGCGTAGAAAACCAGAGGGAGGTATGTTGTGGGGTTCCCCAAGGCTCTGTATTGGGCCCATTGCTGTGGAATCTCGCATACGATGCGGTCCTTCGTATCAGTCTGCCCTCTGGCCTAAGTGTAGTCTGCTATGCGGACGACACACTTATATTGGCTAGAGGGTCACGCTTTGAGGAAGTGCTTTGGCTTGCCGAGCAGGGGGTGGCTTGTGTTGTAAACAAGATCTGTGAGCTGGGCCTTAGGGTGGCGCCTCAGAAAACTGAGGCGATATGGTTTCATGGCCTACGTAGACGCCAGGAACCACCCAGCTCATGCCTTCGCGTGGGTGACGCTGAAGTCCAGATGGGCCAGTACATGAGGTACTTAGGCCTTATCTTGGACAGTCGATGGAGCTTCGAAGAGCATTTCGGGCGATTAGTCCCCCGAGTGCGGGGGGTAGCAGGTGCGTTGCATCGTCTGTTGCTCAATCTCGGGGGACCACGGGAAGAAGTTCGCCGCCTCTATATGGGGGTTATTAGATCCATGGTCCTCTATGGGGCGCCCGTTTGGTTTAGTGACCTGGCGGGTGCCTCCCGCTGCCGGGCTCTACTCAGGAGCCTGCAGCGGTTGATGGCCATACGGATCGTGCGGGGCTACCGCACAATCTCCTATGAGGCGGTGACGATCCTGGCACGATCTCCGCCCTTCGATATTCTGGCCGACATGGACGCGATGGTTTATGACCAAATTCGTCGTTCTGTCGGTCGGAATGCTGAAGAGGCCGCGCCAGATAATGAGCCCGGAATGCTACGGCAGAACGCGCATAAGCAAGCTCTGGTGGCTTGGCAGGCACGGCTCGAAACTGAGGGCTGTGCTAGCCAACGCGCCGTCGGAGCCGTTCTGCCGAACTTCGAAGCGTGGATAGAGAGGACCGACTGTGTCACCTATCGATTGACTCAGATACTCACCGGGCACGGCTGCTTTGGTGAGTATCTGAATCGAATAGGACGGGAGGCTACGGCACAATGCCACCACTGCGAGTCCGAACGGGACTCCGCCCAGCACACGCTGGAGGACTGCCCAGCTTGGGAGTCTGAGCGTCGAGTCCTGGTCGGACGGATCGGACGAAACCTTACGCCGTCAGCACTGATCACGGCAATGCTGGCGACTCGTGAGGGATGGGAAGCCGCGGTCTCCTTCTGTGAGCATGTTATGCTCCGGAAGGAGACCGCAGAGCGAGATCGGGAAAGGGCCGATCCCGCTCGAAGGAGGCGGCGAAGGGGACGCGGCAGAGGTCGCTAGTTCCCTAATCGCCGCCTAAGGGTCGCTGCGGTCATATCTTGGGGCGATGTGACTGCTGCAAGCGACCCGAGACAGGTGACACTCCGTTGCGGCCGGGGAGTGTCGTCTGGGGCGGGGCGCTGTTCTGCCTCTTACTGTGCAGGGCGGAGCGAGGTGTGATAGCGTCCTGTCCTTGGGGCATGAGGTGCCCGGGATGTACCTCACTTGTGAGGTACGGCAGGGAGGACTCTAGAAGCCGCTAATGCGTTCCTGGAGGGAGCTCCGGAAGGAGTTCCGACTGCCGAGGTAGGCCGCCGCGGGGTTTAGTGGGTATACCAGTTTTTCGGGAGTCCCACACACGCCCTTCGTCCCTCCGGAGGGTATGGTGCGAAAAGCATTCCCCGCGTAAAAAAAAAAAAGGGTGTTTAACAACACTTGTTTATGGTCTGTCACCCATGATCGTTGGACAACTAGAGAGGATTGTATTCAACGTATCTATTGATTAAGTTCTGAATTTTAGAATATTCATGTCACGTAAATACTTGTTTTCGAACGAAACGCCACGACACACTCATGGCTTGTTCAATAAAAATTAATTATGTAGGTAACGAAAAACATTCATAAATATCGTTGTTTTTTTTAATTTATACATTTATAAACATACTTACACACATAAAATCATGTCTTTTTCTCCGGAGGAGTAGACAGAGGCATATTAAAACACTCACTTCAGTGTTTTGGTGCCACATTTGGTCTGCTAATCGAGATGTTTTGTTTGCCAGAGCCTCGTCTGTCGATCAACGGGTGCCACCACTTGCAGGTAAGGTTGATTTGGGATCCTAAGTTCTTGATCTGGATGTCGTAATAGCAGCTGTTCCCGGATCCCTCCTATGCCAGGCGCAGAGTGGCACACCGTGTGGTTGTAGTCGGTCCGATTCCGACAAACCACCCCGCTGTAAACCCCGGTAGGATGACGGCACTAGGGGGTTTGCACAAGTTAAAATTAAAAAAAAAAGGGGCCCTAACTTCTTGGTGGGAACCTTATGCTCCGTAACACATTTATTGATACCGCCACCATAGAAACAATACATTTATGGGGAAGTATTTAGATGAAAATAAAATATAAGTCTATTATTTTAATAAAAACATTCATTCACAGCACTATAGTTAAGTTTATTTACAATTACAAAATGGCCTTCACAGATATCTTCCTGTTGTTTATACACTCAATAATGTGTATGCTAATTATTCTATTTGAAAATGTAAACATTAAACTGCTTGATTCGATGCTTGGATAATAATAACTAATACACTTTGTAAATATATGATACCAAAACTAAGATCAATGTGGATATATTGTTTTGATGATAATATTTTGACTCCTTGTGTTTGATGATGTGGCAAATCTAAAATTTGTTTAGACGTCATGTTTTGAAGTGTAAATTATTTGATTTTACTCTTTCGTGATTGTAATCTTTATAATTAATTTTTATTTATTTATTTTTTAAAGAAAGATAACGCCCGCACTAGAAATAAATCCTGTGTCGCGAGAGACTTTACAAACGTACATGAAACGGACACAAAGAACACCCAGACTCAGAACAACAATTTATGAATCACACAAAGTGTTGTCCCATGTGGGGCTTGAACCCACAACACTCAGCGCAGTAGAGAGCGGTTTGGTGACCGCTTAAACCACTAGGTCAACTGTGCAGTTGAATTAGACGAAATTTCATGAATTTTTTTTGTCCGCCCGTTTGTTCGGTTAGTAGCAATTTTCCAAAAAGTTGTAAAGTAACTTAACGATTTCTGCTGACTACAATAATTTGTGATTTGTCAATTTTGTGTACATCTTACCTATTTACAATATATTGACGTTATCTTTATTAATCTTTAAGCATATATTCGTAGCTAAACAAATAAATTAATTTAAAGATAACGAACATAATCTATTTGCAGTAGATACGATGTTCTACCAATACTACTACTACTACTACGTGATAAATGATATCGTTGTTATGTGATATTTTGTAACCATGCTAATTGAGTGTTGACATTGAGACCATTATTTTTAGTAAAGCAGTTATTTTTAACATAAACAATCGGGTTTTAGCAATGATCTACAGGAAGAACGAGATGATCCTCCTCATGATTCCCAAGGAGGTGTCAAATAGTAGTAATACACTTGCGATTTTGACTCATAGGTGTGGCGCATATACAACGAAACAAATCATATTACAACGCCATCTAACGAAGTCACGTTAAACTAGTACGGAGCAGGTGCTAATTCTGTATCGCGATATGTATAAGTCTTACGTGGATTGGCATTTACAGAACTTTCTTACATCAACCATCGCGCCGCTGACTACCAGCTGCGGTCACATCTTGGGGCGATGTGACTGCTGCAAACGACCCGAGACAGGTGACACTCCGGTGCGGCTGGGGAGTGTCGTCTGGGGTGATACGCTGTTCTGCCTCTTACTGTGCAGGGTGGTGAGAGGTGTGATGCCGGGGCATGAGGTGCCCGGGGTGTACCTCACTTGTGAGGTACGGCAGGCAGGACTCTAGAAGCCGGTTTAGTGGGTAGATCGGTTTTCCGGGAGTCCCACACACGCCCTTCGTCCCTCCGGAGGGTATGGTGCGAAAAGCATTCCCAGCATAATAGATAAGGTACGATCACCTCACCTGGTCAAAAATTCTTTTCTTTACTTGGAAGTATACGACACCTGTTCCTCCACAGAGGGAGCCACGGGTGATACCTATTATTTAGCATCAGTTGACACGTCCGTTCGTTTTTACCTAATACCAAAAAATGCGCTAGACATTCACAAGGAAAATTCAGGATATAAAATAATATTTGTTTATCTATTTATATAATCTATTGTACAAGGCTATCGTGTGATAAGAATTAAATGTAAATACTGCAGTCAGCATACATAGTGAGATATAGACTGATTAGCCATAGACAATACTTGGATGAAAAACAAAGATATTATTTTTTTAAAGACGGCATTACTCGCGTTGTGACTGATTTGTGTTGCATTTGTGACGAGTGTCACATCTCAGTAATGAACCATTTCGTGGAACTTTACCCTAACAGCATATTTCAAAAACCAAATGGTATGCAATTTGGTTTTTGAAATATGCCGCTACGTAAATATATATACGAGGCGTAAATATCAAAGAAAAATCATAAAAATCAGTATATTTAACAATCAGGGAACATACTATAAGTATTTTGTATATAAATACAGCTAATATGTATTTCTTAAAAAAATATTTTTTCCTTGCCCTCGTTGACCTCCCTCATCCTCTAGATTTTTCATAGCATTTCATCTATTCCAGCGAGTGACGTGCCTACGTTTGTAAATTGAGCTAAATGTATAAATCTTATAAACAGATTCATCATATCCTCGGTATTAAAGAAAAAAAAAAGCAAATCAAAAAAGGAAATAGAATTCCCCGGGACCGGGACCGAGCGTTAGGCTGTTGGGATCAATTACCAATTCGGACGAAATGTTGTTGGGTTTCCCGATTCGGTAATTCTCGGTAGAAACTTACCTCAGAGTTAATAGTACGAGATTTAACGGGTTTCTAACTAATACCTAATATATTTCCTTTTTTGGAGTTTTCTGATCATTATTTATTATTGAAATTGTTATTTCTGAAGGTTTATCTCTGACTGTTGACGAATTTTAATTGTTTTACGTCGTGTCAATGATTTTTGGCAGAAACAATTGGTGGATGAGAGAAAAAGGAAATGGTAGAAAGGGCATATTACTCATATTGAGGTTTCGGTGAGTATAGACAAAAGCTCGAGTAGTTCCATACTTTTGCAAGTCGAATTGGGACTTACCGGAAGGTCAGAAACCTTTTGGCTTAAGCATCTACTTCGTCGAGTATTTTTTATTTGACCCTACATGGGACAACACTTTGTGTGATTCACAAATTGTTTTTCTGTGTCCGTGTCATGTATGTCTGTAAAGTCCCCGGGAAATCTGATGTTCAAGTGATTCATTGCTGTTAGTAAGTGACTACCACCGTTAATGGCACATACAACTCAAAAGACACAAGTGTGCTGCATTTGTGGTTATGATTACTGTCCTACTGTTTTATTGGTCTAGCGGTTAGTGTACGCGACTGCCGAACAAGAGGTCTCTAATTCCTGGGTCGGGCCAAATAGCGTTATTGAGTTTGTCTGATTATAGAAATGTTTAAAAATCACCTTGAGTTTGGCAGTTGGGGTCTTAAACCCTGTACCGCGGCGAGCACGTAAAACCATAGAGCACCTGATCCCTTCCCGCTCGTGTGTAGTGAGGCAACAGAGAGTGCACCTATATCTACGCGCATACTTATCCACTTTACTATCTCTTGCGTAGTTCGCTGGTCCACATTGAAATTGGTGGCTGTGGCGAAATCGGCTAAGGGTACGTCGCCATCATCACTTCTCATCGTAGCGTATTGTTACTTACCTTATAACCTTTAACCGTGAATACTCTATCCGATACGAAAAGAACTTTTTGAATACGATAAGTAGTTCCAGAGAGTGAGAAAAACAAGAAAACGTTAGAACAGTATGCTTTCTTAGCAGAGCCTGGTATATTTAGTCCCTAAAAATGGTATAATTTACAGTTCGCCAATCCTGAAATACCTAAAAAGTACAAAATCAATGGTGTGTACTTATGTACGTACGTAAGAATGTATACTTCTTTCGCATAACAAGATGAAAATCTTTCTAAAAATTATATCCTTCACATTGTCTTGTTTGTAAAGAAAACGACACTAACAATAGGAAAAAAGTATTTAATACATTTAAAGAAAGCCTTGTTATTACACATTATCTAGTTTAAAAAAATATTTTAATGTTATAAAAGATTTATTTGTATATAACAAAAAGAAAATGTTGACTAGCTAATTTCATGGTGTCGATTTTTCGTGTCGGTGTGCGCGCGCATCGTAAAAATTGCGTGCATCGTAAAAAAATACTCTCATTATTTTTGCCTAACGCTAAAAGGAGTATAAACCTTTTGGTGCATTAAATTTCTTCTGAAGTTATCTTCAAAGGAAATATAATTTACCTGTTGAACACTGTAGTTGTTTCTACATTGAATCGCTTTGTAAAATAACGAGAAGGCGAATGACCTCAAAATATTAACGAGTGGGTTGAAATCAAACTGTGAGACGGCCTGAGTTGGTGATTGTTGAATATAACACCATTCTTTATTAAATTTTACCCGACTCCTGCGAAGCCTAAAGGGGAGTAATGATTTTGTCAGTTAGTAAGTATGGTCACCGTAGCGCCTAAACTACTGAGCTGGTTTTAATGAATAAAGAATCAACAGATTCATAATAATGGCTCAGGGGATAAAGACTATAAAATTTTTATCGAAATTTTATACGATGGAGTTTGAATCTCAGATTCTAACCTCAAAAAATGTAACTGACATAATTATCACGTATTTGGTA
Organism: Hypercompe scribonia; assembly: GCA_949316085.1. Lineage (NCBI taxonomy): Eukaryota > Metazoa > Arthropoda > Insecta > Lepidoptera > Erebidae > Hypercompe > Hypercompe scribonia. The sequence goes on from OX438982.1 coordinate 3,109,698, forward strand.
TTAAAAGAAAGGTCTTGGTGAGTACATTACAAATATTTATATATGTTATATTGTTTAAGTCAAAATATATATTATTAAATACAGTCGTACAGTTCACATGGTCCAGTCATTTCAGTTATTTACTTGTTTAAGTAAATACGAGTAAGTTAGTTTCTAATAATTTTTATTGGTGCCGTGATCATCGTCGTCGCAAAGGGTAATCCCTTTCTAAGAATGCGACGATGTAGATATGAAATCGTAAGATGTGCAATTTTGTATATATGCTCAATCGTGAAATGAAAAGTGTTAAATAAAAAAATATATGATTACCATAAATTCGAGTTTCGTTTTTAAAGAGCTACGTGACGTCGCTAGTATCGAGTTTTTTAAATCAGTTTTTATTCCACTACGCCAATCGATTCTAACGCAGTGTGTAAGCGTCTGGGGAATTACAGTAACATCACATTTATTACAACTGGAGAGGGTACAGAATTCAATAATTAAAGTTGTTATAATACCAATGAAATTTTAAACAGATGAACTCTATAAATGGGCCACTAAGTATACGGCTACTACTCTACATATGAAGCTTACTTTAGAGCTCAAAACTTTCTATCCAAATTAAATTATCCTTATATGGAACACGATACATGATACGGTTGGGTGGTCTCTATTCATCACACACATACACACACACACATATACACATACCTACGGATACTTACATACACACGTACACACGCAAACTCACGCACACGCGCAAACATGCGCATACACACACTTACAGTCACATATACACTTTCATATGTAGTTATATGGCTGTTGTAAAATTTCGAATTTCTTTTTTAATAGTTTAAGTGTCGTCAGCGATCATAGCTACCATGCTGGGGCGCAGTAGCCTCTTTCTGTGTGTCTTCAACCTCTGAACGGGATTGAGAAAGCGAAACCGAGCGTATAGGATGGCAGCGGCAATACTAGGCGTTGACAAGCCTACAAGCTGTCAGAGACTGAGCTCCCTGGCGGTAGATTAATTGCTACGGTCGGCGATTAGATGGAGATCTGGTGGCAAAATTGTGATCAAACTGCAATAAAATTTAATGATCGGGCCTATAAGCGGGGACAAGCTTCTGCTGCTTTCTCTAGGATGTTTGGCGCGGCGTTAATCCTGGAGGGGACCTGCAACGATAAGATCCGGGTCTTCTTCTGAGTTGGACGTCTGAGACCGGCCGACAGGGTTGTTTTAAGTGGAAATACCAGATACTCCTACTACCTGCGTCCCTAAGGAGCTAGAGATCCGAAGTGATTTCCACCTCGTCAATAAAAAAAAAGGCACAGGTCAATCGTATAGTTACTACAGTACACCCTGATTAATCACGATACAGGCTGTGCCTAGTGTGGCAAGACAACTTTCCTAATGAAATAAATATATATTATTATTGTCAATTTATAGACACCCACATAATCATAGAAGGTGAACAGTAGGTGTGACCACGGCTCTACATTAACCATTTTTGTCTAATGTATTTCTGAATTTCTATCTGTTAATTATTTTTGTTCCGTTCTTTTTAGATCCCTTTTTCACATAGTCGGGTTATAGTTTATTAAACTTTTTTAATTCTTTTCCGTTTCCCAATACATATACAAAATCGATTACATATACTATTGGAAATTGTGGAATAGCCGTTTAAACTAATTTACTATTTCTTTTTATTTTACTTTGTACTTCACTGGTACATGGTATGTATTTTTCTTATGATATGTACTGATTTTTTCTTATACTGCCTCTTAAGTAGTTGTAGCTTATTTCAATTTATACTTAACTATGTAAATGTACGAGTATACTTAGTTTTAACACTACTTATTATTATTTCGTAGTTTTAAATTTACATTTTAAGGTACTTATAATATATTGAGACGCGATACACATTAAAATTACTAAAAATAGATTGAAATTGACTTCTAAGATCTGTTTGCATAGTTAATTACAAGTTAAGCAACAAAAGCGTGTTAAAAAAGTATCGAGGAAACAGAATACGGCTGAGCTACGTGACTGTATCAACGTATTGCGTGTTGTTTGTTTTCCTTGTAGTATGTAGGTAGATGAATGAATTTTTTGATTCATGTCACATTTTCTGCTAAGTAACCATCGATTGCTATAGATTCTTGCTATTGCAAGACAAGCAAGACGATAGAATACATGCACGTGACTCCAAAATGTACAAAATATTTTTATTTGTAAACTTTCCTACTAAAAAAAACATATCTATGGCATTATTTTTAAAATTTATTACAGCTTAACAGCTTCGGTGGCGCAGCGGTGGTGAATGCGGCTGCTGTGCTTGAGGTCTCGGGTTCGATTCCTGGGGCGGACCAAATGTTTGTATGAACTGTAATATTTGTTTCGAAGTTTGGGTGTTTTCTATGTATAATATGTATGTATTTACAAAAAAAAGTATATAAGTATCAGTCAGTCTAGTTATCGTAGCTTAAGCTCTGTTTAGTTTGAAACTGGATGACGTTGGGTGTCAAATGTTTGAATAAAAAAAAAAAAATAATCAAATAGTGTCTTTTATAAACGTGATGTCAGTTTACCCTCGGACATTTTCTGATCTACCAATAACTTGTTTACATAGTTTGTCATGATTATATTTTTCTATTGTTCCACGGTTGTTTCATGTAAAGTTATCTGTTTTTGGTGTTAAATTATTAAATTTATTTGGATGAATATAGAGCAGAAAAATCCGGATAAGATCCGGATCCGAAAAAGTCGTATATACTATATATGTATAGAATATTTTCTGGAACTTTTCGTCAAGTAGGTTATATTTTCGCCGAGGTTTGTAAATAAAACAAGTGTGATTATTTAACTAAGTAAAAAATATTCTCAAATGTATTTTATCACTTTTTTAATATCCTTACTTATGTTAAAATGATCTTCACCACCTTATAATAAGTATTTCTTTACTTACTAAAATATACGTATAAATATTTTTGTAAAAAAAATACTTACATATTCTCTATTGATCCTTGATTGATGAAGATACTGAACCGTAGGCTAGTCAAACTTCGGCATAAATGGGCCGGGTTTATCGGAGTAATCTTACTAACACTACCTTACTACGATTTTACTAGAAACCAGTGTTAAACAACTATTTAGTTGTGTTTTAACGAGTGTGTGAAATTACCAGAGATTAAACCACCCCCTCCATAAATAGCCCTTGAGTTACAGGTGCCCATGAAGACACGGCGGTAGTCACTTATTAGAGTCATCCTCCCACAGCTGAAATAAGAAGAGAAGCATGGTACTCCAATAACAAAAGAACACGACTAAACATATTTTTTTTGTAATTCAGATAGTCAGTATTACTAAATGTGCACACATGGTTAGGTACGTAGGTATACTAATTTCAAAAATATTCAACAAAAAAATTTGACAGACAAAACAATATGGCGCACAGGTCAACGACTTTAGCGCTAAAAATATTACCAAAAAGGATGGTTCACATCACTCATTGTTGTCAACGTGAGGGGAAAGCGTTACGAACAGACATATTACTAATTAATTCTACCTACACTGATATATTTTATGTCATTTTACACTCCTACCTATCTAACACGTTGACTACAGTTTTTATTTGGGACGAAAATAAAACTAATTAAACGTCAAAATAGAATTAATAAACATTCTGGGGCTGGTCCATCTGAACTTTTATTCGGTCAATAAGGCATGTTTTGACAACGTTGTTTCACTTGAGACTTCTGTCATTTCGCCTCATTTCTTCCGTTGTCTGTGATACTCACGTAGTTCACGCACCTGTCATAAAACTGACAACGGTAATTCTTCTAGTCTAGCAGTCTGCAGAAGCATCTGTACATACATTGTTTTCATATGTAAACATCTATACGCTGTGCTTGTAAAGATTTAATAATTATGTTAAAAGGTTAAAGATGTCATCTTATTCATATTATTAGAAGATATTATTTCGCCCTTTACCTGATCCCTTATTATTTAGCGTTGGTGTACTTGGTCATCGAATTATCATGAAGTATTTGAGCTCCCTTTTGATCATTGCTGTAGAACAGTTCTTTTTTTTAACGTGTTTCGGCCACGATGGAGGAAGTTGACGGGTTTAGTGGTTAGTGATTCTGTTTGTTAAGACAAAAGTCGTGGGTGTCATTCCGACCCAGGACAAATTATTGTGTAATGATCACAATTATTTACTCTAAGTCTGGGTACAATTTATCTGTAATATGTAGTTATTTCGAAGCATATTAGTATGTTTATCAGAAATCTGGTTGCTATAATACAGGCTCTGAGTAGTTTGGAATTAGACGGTCGTGTGTGAGATTATTATCATTAACTAATTGACCCGCGCAACCTCGTCTGCGTCTCCTATTGCCTACAGCGTGATGTTATAAAGTGGAATTTGTTTACCATAAAGAAGGTAATAGTAAGCCAACTGTAAAAGATAGACATAAACTGTCCTGGACTTTTTTTAAAACTGTTAAATGGGAGACAATTCTCTCATATATTATTTTTGCAAAACTTTAACCGTTAACGCAGCACATGCAATGAAAGCCCTCAAAAGGAATAACTTTCGCCTGTTTTTGCAATTATTATCATTGATAGTCAGCTCCTCTAGATTGTAGCGTGATGATATATAATCTTCCTCGATAACTGGGCTATCAAACAGTAACGGAATTTTTAAAATCGGACCAACAACTCGTGGTTTTCGTGCGTTCAAACAAACAAACTCTTCAGCTTAAAATATACTTAAGTTACGACGGTAATTTTGGTGCGTACGAGTTGGTCCCAAATGAAAAAAGAATATGTGAAGCTGGAGATTGGCTAACACATTATGTTATGAAAAAGATTGCGTGTTCATCAGGAGTTATCATAGTTATACCAGAACGTTGTCACGCAGGAATGGTTAATTTTAGAATTAACCTTCCATTTTATCATTATAAAACATACGTTTTACGAGGGCTCTCGTATAATTAAAGCAATTAATGGAATTATACATTCGACCTCTCGCTAATTGCTTACACGTCCTTAATGGGGATTACTTTATAAATTAATAGCTGTTACCCGTGACTTCAATTGAGCAATCTAGTGTTTGTTTTTTTTCTAACATAAAAGTAGCCTTTTTTTTTTTAACGTGTGGAAACCCCCTCGGGCCGTCACCCTACCGGGGTTTGCGGCGGGGTGGTGTGTCGGAATCGGACCGACTAAAACCACACAGTGTGCCACTCTGCTCCTAACATAGGAGGGATCCGGGAACCGCTGCTATTACGACATCCAGATCCCTCATAGCAACTAGTAGCCTAAGTTAATCCTTATACCATCAGCTAACTGCCAGAGTAAGTCCCAGCAATATTGATCCAGCTGTTTCAGAGATTAGTCGGCACAAATAGACAAACAGATGGACAGATAGATAAAATCATACATGGGCACCGGGAGTTGAGTGGAGGCAAGGTGACACTTCAATTTTTTTTTTATTTATATAGCTTAATACATACCCAAATTTATAAATAGACTTTTAGGTTTTAATTGTGCTTTATGAAGTAATTAATACTCAAAGATATCATTTAGTACATTGAGTAGGTATTTAGCCATCGGGTCAGGTACGTAGGCTGAAACCTCCTTTCTAAGAAGAGGTTTATGTCCAACGGCGGACTTCCTGACCTCCTGTTGATACTGATAATGATAATGTATTTGGTATAGATTATAGGATTATATAGAAGATAGGATTAAAAAAAAGTATTTGTTATTGACTTCGATTAGACTGTTGCCCTGGTGGTTAGATTGGCTAGTGGTTAGACTGGCTAGTTGTTCTGACTGTTAGAGTATGAAATGTCATATCAGTCATGGAAATAAGTTAAACAAATATTAATTTAGAATATTATCTTTTTTATATGTTCTCTCTCTTTCTTACTCTTACTCTGATTAGAATTTAGGAATTGTAGCAAGAATGTAACAATTTCCAAGTCCTAATCAGAGATTGGCTCAAAGACGATTAAACGATTACGATTACTAATCCTAACTAGCTTTATAAAAGTGAATGTGAGTTAGTTTGTTTGTTTGTTCTGTTTTCACGGCTAAACTACTGAATCGATTTTAAAAATACTTTCACCAATGAAAAGGTACACTGTTAGCGAGTAAAATAGACTATTTTACTGTGGTAACTGAAATACACGCGGGCAGAGCCACGGACAAAAGCTAGTGGGACTATAAATTAAAATAACCTTGATAGATTACTGTCTACAGTATTATAGTTCATCCATAGAGATCGCAGTCCGCGAAAGGCCGACCATTGTGCCATTATTTTTTTCTAAACGTAAGCATCTGTTATGGCTAGAGCACACAATTGTTCATAATGTGGCCAGGTAAACTGACTATGTTGTTTAGACTTGAAAGTTGATTGATACGTTAAAATGCTACGATATTATTCATTTTAGTTCTATCAAGTTTTTTTTTTCTCTCAGAAAGACAACGCCTGCATTAGGAATAAATCCTGTATCGCGTGAGACTTTACAAATGTACAAGAAACGGACGCAAAGAACACCCAGACTCAGAACAACAATTTGTGGATCACACAAAGTGTTGTTTAATTGTGAGGTTTGAACACATAATACTCAGCGCAGTAGAGAGCGGTGTGGCGACCGCTTAAACCACTAGGCCTATCATGCATGGTGTCCATATGTGATGCCTCAATGCCCCGGGTCTTGGCAGCCAGAACGGGCTCGGTGTACTGGTGGAGAGCGGAGATCTCGTGGCTGAGAACGACAGTCGTAAGATTGCGCCGCCCGTACCTTCGAGTTCGAAGAAGACGGCGAGCCACAGTCGAGGAGATCGATGGAGCACGGCGGGAAAATGGAGCTGCTGTAAGGGCTCCAGCGACGCAAATGCTGAGGCCAAGGCTCGGTCATGGAAAGAACTCATCGCGGGACTGGATATGGATGCATGGGGCCGTTGACGGAAACTCTGACCCGGAGTTTCTGGGAAGAGCGTTAGACACACTCTTCCCAAGGGTCCAGGACAGTCCTCCGATTCCTCCGTCCCAATCGGACCGGCAAATCTGGTCCGACGTGTATGAGGTGACGGAGAGTGAGCTGGACCGAGCCACGCGCGACTCGCTTCCCGTAACACCGCACCTGGACCTGATGGCATTTTTAGCCGGGTGTTGGTGATAGCTCAGTCGGTACTAGGTCGATATAGTCAACGCTTTTGGCACCATCCCCTGGCAGGCAATTAGGTCGGCCCTCGAATATCACGTGGTACCGCTCAATCTACGGACCGTCATTGAGGCCTACTGCGCGACAGGACTCGAAGGGAAGTGTGTTGCGGGGTTCCCAGGGCTCTGTATTGGGTACATTATTATGGAACCTCGCATACGATGCTGTCCTTCTCACCAGTCTACCCTCTGGCCTAAGTGTCGTTTACTCTGTACGACACACTAATATTGATTAGAAGCTCATACTTCGAGGAGATACTTTGGCTCGCCGAGCAGGATGTGGCTAGTGTCGTAGAAAAAATGAGGCGATATGGTTCCATAACCTACGTAAGCGCCAGGAACCACTTAGCTCATGCCTCTGGGTAGGTGACGGTGACGAGATGTCGAACAGTCGGTGGAGCTTCTAAGAGTATCTCATGCAATTAATACCCCGATTGCGAGGGGTAGCTGGTGCACTGTATCGTCTGCTGCCCAATCTCGGGGGACCACGGGAAGAAGTTCGCCGCCTCTACGTGGGAGTTGTTAGATCAATGGTCCTCTATGGGGCACCCGTCTGGTTTAATGACCTGCCGGGAGCCTTCCGCTGCCGCGCTCTACTTAGGAGTCTGCAGCGGTTGATAGCCATACAGATTGTGCGAGGCTACCGCAAAATCTCCTATGAGGCTGCGACGATCCTTCCGTGATCTCCGCCCTTCGACATTCTGGCCGACATGGACATGATGGCCTACGACCAAATTCGTTCTGTCGGTCGGAATGATGAAGAGGCCGCGCCAGATCATGAGTTCGGAATGTTACGGCAGAACGCGCATAAACGAGCTCTGGTGAGTTGACAGGCACGGCTCGAAATTCAGAGTTGTGCTAGCCAACGTACTGTCGGTGCCGACCTGCCGAACTTCAAAGCGTGGTTAGAGATGACCGACTGTGTCACCTATCGATTGACTCAGATACTCATCGGGCACGGCTGCTTCGGTGAGTATCTGAATCGAATAGGACCTGAGGCTACGGCACAATGCCACTCCGCCCAGCACACGCTGGAGGATTGACCTGCGTGGGAGTCTGAGCGTCGAGTCCTGGTCGGACGAATCACATGAAACCTGTCACCGTCAGCATTGATCGCGGCAATGCTGGCGAGTGGTGAGGGATGGGCAGCCGCGGTCTCTTTCTGTGAGGATGTCATGCTCCAGAAGGAGACCGCAGAGCGAGATCGGGGAAGGGCCGATTCCGCTCGAAGGAGGCAGTGAAGCGGACGCGGTAGAGGTTGCTAGTTCCCTAATCGCCGTCTAAGGGTCGTTGCGGCTACATCTTGGGGCGATGTGACCGCTGCAAACGACCCGAGACAGGTGATACTCCGGTGCAGCCAGGGGGTGTCGTCTTGGGCAGGGCGCTGTTCTGCCTCTTAATGTGAGGAGCAGTAAGAGGTGCGATAGTATCTTGCCCTGGGCCATGATGTGCTCGGGATGTACCTCGGTTGTGAGGTACGGCAGGGAGGACTCCAGAAGCCGCTAATGTGTTCCTGGATCTCCTTCCTACTGCCGAGGTAGGCCGCCGCCATGTCAAAAAAAAAGCCAACCATGCAGTCAAGTTGTTGCAACGACATTAAACTAGATTTTTCGTTTAATGTTTACTATTCCTCATCATCATCGATAGCCTTTAAGGATCCACTGCTGGACATAGGTTTCTCCTCAGAATGGAGGTTTAGGTTTACAGTACGACGCTAGACAGACGGGATTGCATAGCGCGTATTTTAAGTTCTTCTTTATGCAGTTCTGTTGTCCTGCGTAATTTGTTCCGTTAGTCGATTCTTAAGACAATCTCAGGAAGAATGGGATAGGGGCGGTGACACTCTGTGTTCTTAATTCGTTACCATGCAGATAAGAAACAATTTATATATATATATATTTTTATTCAAAATCAATTTTACGTAAACTCCATCTTACAATAAACAGCAAACATTAAAGGCACAAATGGTAGTTGAACTCTGGCATCCACGATAAGATGTAACTTGTGTTATGGGTACCAGGGCTCCTCCGTAAGCTAAAAACAACATTGTTTATGTAATTATAAGTATAAAGGGAAAGCACAAAGTAATATTTCAGACTAAATTAGATTTAAAATTAAAATAAGTTATACTAAAATCATGCTATCAATAAGTTAATCATCACCCATCAGTTCCATGATTTTTTCTTTTTTTTAAATAAAACAGGTGATGTAAATAATACTCTAGATTAAAGGGAAAATATTTAAAAAAAATCTACTATAAATAAAAATATGTATTGTGTAAAAAACAATATGAAGGAAATTTACATCATCATGCGTTGTCACAATATGTCCCAAAATAAATATTAACATATTTTTCAAGATGAAATGTTATGATGGAAATTTCCATCATTATGTAAAGAAGGGTAAAGTTAAGGAAGTTACATATTCTGGATGTCGTAATAGCAGCGGTACCCGGATCCCTCCTATGTCAGGCGCAGAGTGGCACACCGTGTGGTTTTAGTCGGTCCGATTCCGACACACCACCCCGCCGTAAGCCCCGGTGGGGTGACGGCCCGAGGGGGTTTCCACACGCTAAAGAAAAAAGAAAAAGGAAGTTACATATTGCTTTGTTAAGTTGTCGTAACGACATCGTAGTAATTAGTAATCAATTCTACAATTTGAAACTGTAATAAGTACTATATCTTGATTGTAAGTTATTCATGTTACAACAAAGGATATTTTTCTATGTACCTAAATTGCTAGTACTTTAAACTAGTGACCTTCTTCAAACGATTAGATTGCCTGTAGAAAATGTTCCTCTGTGTGAAATTATACCTAAACACCGCAAAGAGTGCAAGTTTAGCAAAATATTGTGCAACTTATAATCAGAGAAATGTGCAAAACAAATCGACAGCGCAAATTAACGATAATAGGAACCTCGAGGACAAACAACACTCCCTCATTTAGGTCACAAACTAGACACAAATTAGCCAGATTAGACATACGTTATATTGATAAACACACATTATATTTTGAATTCCTTCAATTTTCAGCTTATTAATTTCTTTTTAGGTCTAAGATATTTTAATTTTAATTGTAGCTCGGTGTGTTCATGAGTCCTCGTTGTTGTTTCCGGTGTTAGTTACAGTGGTGGGCGGCGTGTAAAGAATTAGTCCCCCTAAAAACATGCTAACACGTATGTTGTACATAGAAGAACCTTTAAGAGTAGAGTGAACAGGTTTCTTTTGGATGGGCGTGTACCACCTTCGTCTTTATCTGTACTTTCCATCAGGTGAGCTGGAAGACAGACACCTATTCCATTACAACTACAAAAAAAGAACAAATACAACACTATTGATTGCCTTCTGGAATTCTGCTGATTTGATTTTTGTTCATGTCATATTTTTTTGGTTCCTTTTATATAATTGTAGGTAAAAACATCATTTCACTCAGTTGTACTTATAAACTTTTTGGCTACTTTTTTCATCGAGTTCCCGCGCCTTGTTAGTGGTATCTTAAAAATAATTGTCTCAAATTGAGGCCGTTTCGCTTAATTTGACAATTCTTACAATGATAACCGAAGCAGCTCACATAAATGAAGCTTAATAATTTGTTACACAAAGGACGACAAGTAACTGTACTACATAATGTGTTGCGTTTGACAATGGCTCGTTGTGATGGGCGACGACCTACGGTTCATTCCACCCGCATGCGCCGAAAACAGAAGGCTCAGTGTGAGAATATTTCACATCAACTCGATCGTCACGGAGACCGCGTTCGGCGTTGCGATTGGCCAGCAGTAAAATGCTCACCAATCGCAATGCCTGACGCGCCGAGAGTAAGTTGATGTGAAATAAATTCACACTAGGCCCTCTGACCACTGATGGATGCTCATTTGTACAATAAATAACTGATTGTCGTACACTTGAACTTTTTGTACAGTATTTAAGACGAGAATCCCTGTTTTTCGTTATAATTGACCCTTTCAATTGAATGGTTGGGATTAGTGTGGGAGTTTGTGCCTATGAAATTTAAAATTACGGTAGCAAATGATGTGTTTTTTAGTGTCTTGGAAAGTAGAAACTGATTTTTAATTAAACTTTTTAGGTTATTTTATTTGGTTTTAATTTATAATTTAGAAGATTGGGACCAGTAATATAGGGTTTTGTCTATTAAGCAACACTCAAATGAGCAACAGTATTAGCGGTTGGGAAAAAAACCATCGTGTGACATTGTTAATCTATGAATACTTTTTTCTCAATCAATAACCAAAATAAAATAAACCAAATTTGGTTTGGATTTTTATTTTTGCTCAAACTAAATATGTATGTGCATTAACTTTATTCTAAGATGATCGTATGTTGAGGTTATTATTAGTGTCTTTTCTTTTTATATTGTTATAAGAGGTCATCGAGCAGACAAATCATTTGACGGCAAGTGACTACCATACCCATTCCCCGCGTTAAAGAAAACATCTCATTTTCTGACATCTCTAACTTAAGACTTAAGAGGGCATACTTGATTGAAAACATAAAAATGTATGTAACATTTACACGTGAACTAACTGACTCGTCCTGCTTTATTTATTTATTTAGACCTAATGCACTTCGTACATCGTCGCTCGAGGCATTCTCTTCCATAACTGGAACCTTAGGGTGGTGTAGAATATTGTAAGGGAATTTCACTTTATATGCCGCGCCAAAAGGCGCGGGTACTAATTTATTTAAGGCTTATAGTGAACTAATCTTTGAAGATAGACATTTACTATCATGAATTTTCTTTTTTAGAACTTTTAAAGGTGAATCATTTTCTCATACTTCATTGGAATCTGTGTAACAATGACAGTTCTCAAAAGCAATAATTTCCCCTTCGATTTTGTAACCTTTTTAATTAATATTCTGCAGCTTTTAGCCGTAATATTTTGTTTATAGCCTTCTTCGATATCTGCGCTATCCAATAGTGACAGAAATTTGCAAATTGGATTCGTAGTTTCTGAGATAAGCGCGTTCAATCAAAGAAACACATTTTCAGCTATATAATATTACAGTAGTATAGATAGGTATATTAAATACGTAACTATATTTTACAAGTCTATGAGGTTGAAGAACAATTTAATTTAATATTCGTGATATTAATGTTTGTAAGTTTGTAAACTTGTTCAAGAGAGCAACATTAATTCACAAGAAAAATAAAATGTAGCTAAAGAATGCTTTTATGATAAGTCTTATCATCCAAGTCTTTGTGCGAAATACTTCCACTTACTTTACTTGCTTACTAGAATTTTAAATAGTAAATTAACATTTAGATTAAGAATACCGTTCTCTAGTTTGTGTATATGTATTTGTACAGCTAGAACCGACATTAGTTGTTATTAAGGCTAGGTATCCTCATCAACAACTTTCAATAATCCACTGGTGGACATAGCCTCTCCTTCACAAGAAGGTTTTGGCCTACTATACCCCGCGAGCCAGACGGGTTATTATAGGGTTTATTTCAAGTTTTCCTTCTCTTTGTAGTGATATTTTCCTGAAGAGTTTGCATGCCGTACGTCGCCTAAATAGAGAGTTTACCCGTCGATGTTGCTCATGGTAGCGGGCAGGCGCTAGGAGGGATCTGGATGTCGTAATAGCAGCTGTTCCCGGATCGCTCCTATCTCAGGCGCAAAAAACACACCGCGTGGTTTAAGTCGGTCCGATTCCGACACACCACCTCGCCGTAAACCCCGGTGGGGTGACGGCCCGAGGGGATTTCACACGTTAAAAAAAAATGGGACAGATAGGTGCGGTGACACTCTGTGTTCTTAATCCGTCACCACACGGTACAGGTTAGGTATGAATAATTACAATTTTGCAGTGTGTTCCAATTGTATTGTCGTTGTCTCATCATTGTCTAGCAACGTTGCCTTCCTTTGAAAACCTAGGAGAGCCCCTCCAATTTGATTTTAATGTGTTAAAAAATAGGAACATTAATTGATAATCGAGGACAACTTATTCTGCTAAGAGTCACCATAGATTGATTCTCTTTTTTTTACCGAATGATTGGAACTTGATTGAAGTAATGAGATACGGAAAGCAATTCTCTTTTGTATAGCAAAAGGCAGCAACTGGTTGTAAAGGCTGGTGTTGTTTAAATTTAAATAAGGATGGAGAAACAAGAAATTAACAATATATTTTATCATAATTTATTGGTTAAGTTGGTCATTGTGAACCGTGCAAGTGAACTATGTAATCTTCGTTTGTAAAAAGCAATTCTCTGGTCTGGAGTGCTATAAATGGATCTTTTAAAAAAAATTAAACAAGTGGAGTGCTTTTTGAAACTTACAAAAAAAAGACAACCACTCTTTCGAGGTTCTTGTAACTCTTTTTCTACTCTAAAAACAGTCGTAAACATATCTTGACGGAACCAAGAACATTAGCCGACTATGTTTACACAAGGCCGATAACGCTATCTAATAAATCGAATACACTTACATTGTTTGACTACTAACGTCACGATATGCTCTAATCTGTTAAGAGGGTAGAGGAACTTAAAATGCAGCAAAGCTATGTTTGCCGAGACATTAGTAGATAAGATATGAGTCCGCGACTGGACAAACAACGGACAAAAAACTGGCCTTTTTGCGACTTAAAGATGTTCAAAACAAAATATGACTGATCGTAGCTTAAGCTTACAAGAACTATATACGTATATAATTTTAAAATCGCTCACGTAATAAGGAGCAAGGCTAATGCCGTTTAACGAGCACATTTGTTACATTTATTTTTAAACTCGGTTGATATAAATGACAGATATAAAATAATGAATTAACTTAACAATTCACATTTTGCAGATTATGATGATATTAATGCTTTGAAATATTGACGAAAGTGCTCTAAAAATTTCTCTGGCCAAAAGCTATTTTATTAATCTGTTTTTTTTTAACACGCTTTTATTATTAGCTTGGGTTGTATCTAAGTATGTATGTAACGGAATTTTTGAGCTTAATTTTCACCGGTTTCTAAAAATCTGATCAACTTAAAACTTTGCACACGTCTCAAGGACCGATGACAATGCGATAATTTGATAATAGATTTATGAGTTTGTCAGACTAAAAAATGAAAAAAAAATAGTTTAAAAAACTGAAAAAACACGCTTATATTGCTAACCGAACTAAAAACTAGAAAATAATCTTTAATCTATCTATCTATATATTATCAAAGAGTCTAATATTACATTAGTAGAAGATCGAACAATCAATCATAGTGAATCGCCTCAAAATAAAATTATAATAAAATTTAAGTTATTAACAGAATAATTCAATTCAGAGTAAAAAGCGTGGGGTGCATTTTACTACGATTCATAACTATCCTCTTATAGATAGTTGCCAATAGAATGATTGTAATATTTAAAATATCGAGTACCCCACGATTTTTACCCTGAATTGAATTATTCTGTTCATAACTTAAATTTTATTATTTAAAGTAAGTTTCTAACATGGCTATAATATTGAATAGTGAAGCCATGTTCAATACAAAAATGACTGACCTTGGTTCAAGTTTACAGGAAGTAGTGTGATAGTATATTTATTTATACGTAGGTACATGCACGTCTTTTGTCCTCAATAGATAGACATACATGCATACATTATTAATTACACAAATACATATATTTTTGAATAAATAATTAGCAATAAATTACACTTGTTGTGGAAAATTCCTTCGGTTCACCAATTCCTTGGGGGCTCAACAGTATTTTTTTTTCTATCTTAAGAACCTGTCAAAGTGACTCTACTCTGCCTGATGAAAAGCATGAATAGAATCTAAGAGTTGTGGTCACTATACTCATTACAAATGCAGACAATGCAGTATGGAGACCCACACTATGGCGGCCTAGTGAGATGCTTTTTTACACCCCGCTTGGTGACGTAAAAGGCATGACAGTCATTTTGACAGTGTAAGGCTTACACAGTTACCACGATAACTGTCACCCCCGCATCAATGGGCCTCCGGTCTCACACTCACCAATGAAACAGTATTTGGTTATTCGACTAAAACTCTTAACTATTCTAAGACTGTTCTTGTATACTAGTATTTTTTTTAAGTTATAGTGTATTGTGAGCTGACTTGACGGGCAAGTTGGTCTAGAGCGAGGATGAGCAAACTTTTTCCTATGCAGACCTATTTTGACCAACAAAACTTGTAGAGGATCAGGTACATTAGTTTTTAGCTATAACATTACTCAGGCAGGCAGGCAGAGGAGAGTCATTTTGGCAGGCTCTTAAAATAAAAAAAAAGACAATTAGGTTTCGGTGAATTTGAAGAATTCAAACATATCGTGTCAATAAGTTAAACAATGACACTAAGTTTGAGTTGGATTTTAATCGGACAAAACATCCTGGTTTTATTAAATGGTGCAAATATGATATCTGGCTAGAGTTATGATTAGAGTTTTTTTTAGTGAAATTGGTAGGATACGAGCAACACTTGAAGAATGTTTTTTTTTGTGATTTATATTTGTATTATCTTCTGGATTGATTGTTACGGGGGCCGGAGTTGGCTCACGGGTGTTGGCTTACCCGTGACTACTCTAGAGGTTAGTGAATTTGACTGCTAAGGCAAAGGTCGTGAGTTCTATTCCCATCTAGGACAAAGAAATATGTGACGAGCACGATCATTTATAATGTATTTAGGTGCAATTTTTCTATAATGAGTATATATTTAGAAATATACAGACTGACTGGTGAGATACCTTCAATATTTGAGGACGTGATAGTATGCGAACATATATCATGAAATAAAATAACATAAAAACGAAATATTAAATAACTTCTTAGTGAACTTCGTACACAGTACACCGAGAGCCCAGTATTTAACTGCGGAATCCTTGGACACCGCACGTGTCGCGCAGCGCGCTATCAGCACAGAATACATAGGTACCTACACTGTACAGCTGTTGCCTATGTAGCGGGATGGAGGGCGGGGGTGGGTGCCGCCGCGCCGCTCGTGACTAGATCAATGTAAATAGTGCGGCGAGCTTAGGGAGTATAATATCCAAATTTCACTTATTTTTTAGAGACATTTCGATAAAAAATAAGCACCTATTTTTTTTATATTAAGTTAACGAGAATCGAGTACCGAGTACTCTCCATAAGTATTGAAGGTATCTCACCAGTCACGCTGTATAAGTATGTTTATAAGCAGTCTGGTTACCTTAGTACAGGTTTTAGTATCATCCCTTCGAGGTCGTCTTCCCCCCGGGCTGGGCGTAATTTGTTACGCCGATGACACATTGGTCACGGCCCGGGGGGCGAACTTTCAAGAAGCGGCGCGCCTGGCCACCGTGGGAGTCTCTTTGGTGGTCGGGCGCATTGAGGCCCTGGGTTTACGGGTGGCCCTAGATAAGACGGAAGCCCTTTTGTTTCATGGGCCCCGTCGTGGTCCACTCTCCGGCGCCTCTATCGTTGTCAATTCGGTCCTCGTACCGATTAAGGCCCAGATGAAGTATCTGGGCCTGATCCTGGACGGCAGGTGGCTCTTCGACGAGCACTTCCGACAGCTTACGCCAAAGCTGGTCGGCGCTGCTTCTGCCCTTGGGCGACTTTTGCCTAATTTGGGTGGAGCCAGCGTCGCGACGAGACGGCTATACACGGGGGTTGTCCGGTCAATGGCGCTGTATGGTGCACCAGTGTGGGCAGCGGCTCTGACCGCCCAGAATAGGGCTCGCCTCTGGCGCCCTCAGAGGATATTGGCGGTTAGAGCCATACGCGGTTACCGCACCGTATCGACGGAGGCGGCGTGCGCCTTGGCCGGCACTCCCCCGTGGGATTTGGAGGCGGAAGTGCTCGCCGAAGTTTATCGGCGGACGGCTGACTTCCGGGCGAGTACCGGCATACGGCCCCCGCCCGAAGAGATACGCGAG
Source organism: Hypercompe scribonia (assembly GCA_949316085.1). Lineage (NCBI taxonomy): Eukaryota > Metazoa > Arthropoda > Insecta > Lepidoptera > Erebidae > Hypercompe > Hypercompe scribonia. The sequence continues at coordinate 3,126,788 of OX438982.1, forward strand.
TGGCGAGAGGCCGCTCGTCGAGTCACGATGGCTCGTTGGTCGTCCCGGCTGGAGGCTCCACGTGCTGGCTTTGCCGCCGTGGAGGCTCTCCAGCCGGTCATCGCCGAGTGGGCAGGGCGGCAGCACGGGACCCTTTCCTTCCGACTGACGCAGGTCCTTTCCGGGCACGGTTGCTTCGGGAAGTATCTGCACTCGGTCGTTAGGAGGGAATTGAGTCCCGCCTGTCACCACTGCGACTGCAGTGAGGACTCGGCTCAGCACACGCTAGCAGTTTGTTCCGCTTGGGCGGCGGAGCGTGGGGTCCTCACTGCAGTTATTGGAGGTGATCTCTCGCTACCGGCCGTCATACGCTCCATGGCCGGTAGCGACAGTTGTTTTACCGCGGTCGCAACCTTCTGCGAAGACGTAATTTCGCAGAAGGAGGCGGCGGAGAGGGCCCGGGAGGACGATGTCCACTCGGACCCAATTCGCCGCCGGCGAGCCGGGCGGCGGAGGCGTGCATACCAGCGCCTCATGCCGCCTTGAGTGTGGCCGCGGGTGGACGGGACGGGTTTTCCCCTCCATCCGCTATAGTGGCCAGCCGCGAGGAGGCGACGTCCGCGTGTGCCGTACGTCGCCTAAAATAGAGAGTTTACCCATAGATGGTGCCCGCATTAGCGGGCAGGCGCTAGGAGGGATCTGGATGTCGTAATAGCAGCGGTTCCCGGATCCCTCCTATCTCAGGCGCAGAGTGGCACACCGTGTGGTTTTAGTCGGTCCGATTCCGACACACCACCCCGCCGTAAACCCCGGTGGGGTGACGGCTCGAGGGGGTTTCCACACGTTAAAAAAAAAAAAAAAAAAAAAGGTTTTAGTATCATAAATGATTAGTTTTAAAACACGAAGAATTAGACACCGTAACTAAACCTTTAAATGGCTTCAAACAATGACAGTTGAATATTATAACCTAAAAAAAAGTAGTCATCTTAGTTAGACAACACAACTTAACCTTTAAATGGCTTTCAACAACACATACTTCAATGTCATAACTTAAAAAAAATTCATCTTAGATAGACATCATAACTAATATTTGAATTTAGAATTGTAATTTTTATTCGTTTACTATAAGGTTTAATCTTCGTTACCACATTTGGTTCGCGATAAAAAAATATGTGTCTGTGTATATCTTTACGAGTGTGTGTATCGTATATGTAGGCCATATTAATGTTATCTCTGTCGCATACACACGTGCGTTCACTTAGGATTGTTATTATCAATTCACCTGATTTTAGTTGAAAACTCCTTGACCGGGATTCCCCCTTTGATATGTTTATAGAAATAACAATGATAGACAGTATAAATAAGGACAAGCACTTGAGAATGGGATGTCCCTTTTAAAAAGTATAATATTATAACATCACTATGGAATCAATTCGAACAAGGGCTCAATTTATAGGTTTTATGTGCACATTATGGGCTCAAAAAAAAAAGACGAATATTTTAAATTAAAACGGGGCATCCCCTGTCAATTAATTTTTCACAGGTTTTTATTAGGATCACTTGTATTTTTGTTTGTTACTGACTTTTGTAAGTGTGTTTTTTTTTATCTTTATTATTGTTACATTATGACTATAGCTGTCACTGTCACTATTATAAGTATTTTAAAGAGTTGTTTACAAATACCATAGGAAACCTATTAAGAGCATATTTTTTAGTGTAGATCATCTTACGTGGACAAACCTAAAGGGTGTTTTAGAACTCCTACACACGGGTGACGTCATCTCAACAAACAAAATTTAAGAAAAACAAATGATAATTGTCTGATCGATAAAAAGTTTATAACAAACAAGAACAATACTAATTAAATACGATAAACATCATTAATATTACTTTATCAAGTTGATCCGATAAGGTTTTGCAGGAAAATTGTGTAATTGCAATAATAGCAAATCACCCTTTTTATGGAGAATAAGACTCATTGTAGCGATCTCTTCTCGGAAAAGTAAGAATTTTAGAATACATTTTGGTATAATAAAAAATGCGTATTTAAAAAGAAATAAGGATAAGGGTTTATAGAGTTAAGCATAGATAACAAAGTTTTGTGGTAAACCAGATTATATTTAAAATTGAATTTAGAATTGTATGTCATTTAAATGCAGAACGTAAAGATAGAATCTAATTATCAATTAAAATGGCTATACTTCAATTAGAATGCTACTGAAAAATATAATTTTTAGAGCATTATTTTAAATCTAAGCTGTATTTATGGTCTTGCAATATTATTACATCGTTTTTAAAAGTAAAGACCAAATATGATCGCGATGGAAAATGTTTAAAGTAAACAGAACAATATAATGTCATTATCCTCGGTGACATCGACCCGGCGGTGTGGGTGTGCACCGGTAAGGAAACATGTTTTGTTTCGCCACTTTCTCTCAACGGATCCGTGTTCTTGCAAAAACATTGTAACGTCTATAGGTACGTACTGAAGATGGCCTAGTCGAATGTTCATAATTTCTTTTTGTTTCATAGCCCATAATAATTTGATCTATCATTACGCATACTTATGTACAATTTTAGGTGAAAATATATACTAATACTAGCTGACCCGGCAAACGTTGCTTTGCCATATAAATTATTTCTAAGTAATTTGAGTGGGATGAAAAATGATTAAATTACTAAAATGGCTATTAAAAAATAAGGGTTGATCGTAGAAGGGTGAAAAATGAGGATTATATGTATTTTTGTATGTTGTATCATAAAAAAATTGAAATTAAAAATTTTGTCTAAAAAATAAAAAAAAAAATTAGGGTTGTACTACCCCTAACATTTAGGGGGATGAAAAATAGATGTTGGCCGATTCTCATAGATACCGGATAAGCACAAAAAATTTCATCAAAATCGATCAAGCAGTATCGGAGGAGTATGGCAACGAAAACTGTGACACGAGAATTTTATATATTAGATATACGTAATTTATAACTTGTAAAAATGAGAATTTCTTAAAAATGTATAACTGTTTATCTACATGAGAAATAATTAATTCTCCACTTACACCACTTACTTACATATATTTCTACATTATACATAAATTCCACACATACCGGAAATTATAATGCTTATCAGCGTGTTTCTCCCAGGTGTAAATCAAACCCACGATTTCAAACTTAGCCGTCAGGATTACTTGTAAAAAAAATAGTAATCAAATGGATTATAGTAATGTAATATGATTGTGTTATACATACATGTATTGTTTATGGTTTTCGTCAGTAACGTTACTCATGGTGATGTTAGTGTTTCTCTCATATTTCTTGCTGTTTTATGAATTTCACAACTTTTATCGTAGAGAGAAACCTGAAGACGTCTTTTTTAATGGCGGCGTGAGAGCTGAGACACAAAAAAAGGTGTCTTTGGTTTCATCTGTGCTATAAAAGATGTAAACTTCTCCGGCTCCTCAGGTACGCAGGAGCCAGGAGTATGGGAAGTTTCCACAAACTACCTGTTATGAAATTTATAGGGTTTGATTATTTATGGTTACCTTACGTTTCTAGTCAGTTTCTGAACAGCTGATGTCAACAGCCTTTGTTCGGTTTAAAAACGATCTATCTTATTCTCAAGGAATGAAGCCTCAGGTAGGTACCCGAAAAAAAAAATTGCCGAAAGCCCTTTCCGTTGATCCCAAATAAATTGAAAAATTGCAGTAAGGTAATAATAAAATTGAATAAGCCTGTAAACACTTTTAGATAAGAAGTAAAGAAACCTTAGAATGTTGTTTTACAAACAGGTAGCGATGATTTCATAATCGTACGAGGTATATTCTCAGAAAAAAAACCAGGTGTTTACGCTAGACTTTCAGTTGGCTTTAGTCTCAGGTGACTCAACATCACTATAAACGTTGAGTTCACTTCCTAATGCTATCAAACTGAGCATGTTGGCAAAACAAATACATCTGATAAGTAAATCCACTTCACAATTCCCAGGAACCATTGTGAAACTGCCTACAAATAATTGTTTATGTTTCTTGGTAACTGTTAAGGAAAAATCGTTAGGAGGTTGGTATTAACAAGAGTAATTAAATTTGTTTCAACTTGTAGAACTAGGTCGTTTGTTGTTTCGGCCAATAGAACCTTAGAAAAAAAAATGGTATAGGGAACTCCCAGAGCGTCCTACCCGTAATGATGTACGAAGCCGAGATGTTGACACTTGCCATTAGAGTGGTCCACAAATTTAAAATAGCTCAACGCGCGATGCAGCGTGCGATGCTGGGTGTCTCTCTATCCGATAAAATTCGAAATGAGATTATTTGACAGAGAACTAGAGTAACCGACACCGCACGAAGAACCTGTACGCTGAAATGGAAGCGGGCCGATCGTATCTCCAGATGAACTGATGGTCACTGAAGTCAAGGTGTTCTAAAGTGGAGATCGTGATTAGGCAGAGATAGTGTAGGGCGCCTAGCGGCACAATGGTCTGATGATTTGAAGAAAATGGCTGGCAGCGAATACATGCGGACTGCTCAAGGTCGGGATAGTTGGCGCTTTTTGGAGAAGACTTTTTAGGTAAAAGGTAAATTGAAAAAACAATGAAGGAGTTAACGTCGATTGTCTGTGAAGTCATAGAATCAATCGAATCGAGCCGCACAATAGGTGGATCATACTCGTACAAAGTGCTCTCCTGTACCTCCTACCTACAGCTATGTCTACAAATAAAGATTTTTTCTTTATCTATATTTCTGGGTATAACTACATGTAACAGAAAAACATAATTATCGTGTTAACAGTATTGTTTAGTTTCAGATCGTCTATAATGCTTTCCATTTTCAGGGTGTCTCCCAAGATAAACCAAAAAAAAAAAAAAAATAATTTCATCGATTCAGAAAATATACTCGTACGTTTTTTCCCATCTGTATCGCGTATTTCATCATAACACGTAATACTCGTAAGTGTGATGACAAAAGTAATATCGAGAATATGTCGATGTATTTCCATATTGATTTCTGTGAACCTTATCTGCCTAGTTTTAAGTTTATTACGGAACCCTTATCACGTAACCTCAATAAATAACAACATGCCATTACTTATCATTTTAATGTACTTATTATTCTTACCCGACTGTGACAAAAGGAGAGTTATATTATTGTAACGTATATAATATATTTGTGCGTTCTACCTGTAATGACATACGGAGCCGAGACGTGGACACTCACCATTGGACTGGTCCATAAGTTTAAAGTAGCTCAGCGTGCGGTGGAGCGTGCGATGCTGGGCATTTCTCTGGCTGATAAAATTCGTAACGAGGTTATTTGACAGAGAACTAGAGTAATTGACATCGCACGGAGAATCAGTATGCTGAAGTGGAAGTGTGCCGGCCATATCTGCGAAGTGTACTAGAGTGGATACCATAATTGGGTAAACGTAGTATAGGGCGCCTGCGGCGTGGTGGACCGATGACTTGAAGAAGGTGGCTGGCAGCGGATGGATGCGAATTGCCTAAGACTGGGATGGTTGGTGTTCCTTGGGGGAGACTTTCGTTCAGCAGTGGACGGCGATAGGTTGATTGATTGATATAATATATTTAAATAATAGGTCGAGAACAAAATGAAAGCTAAATAATAATAATAGTAAAACATCTCACACATGTCAGCACTGACCCCTAACTGGGCATTGACTATTTTTCTTAGGGAAATCCAAACGTGCAACGTGGTATACGGCGGGACGGTGTGTCGGAATCGGACCGACCAAAACCATACGGTGTGCCACTCTGCACCTGAAATAATCGGACTCCGGGAACTGCTAAACTAGGCAAAACCAGTGCTATGGTAACCAGACTGCTGATAAAACACTAATACATATCTAAGAACATACATATTTTAAATTAATTATACCCAGACACAGAACAAATGATTGTTGTTGTATCTTAGGTTAAAATCGAATAAGCTTAGCAGTCAGGCTTACTAGCCACTGCACAAACAGGCCAGAAAAATTATAAAAACGATAATTAACTAGCTTTTGCTTGCGGCTTCGCTCGCGTTACGAAGTATTATTATTAATTAGGTATAGTTTTTGCGGTTTTACTTTTGTTTAGCGTTTGTAAAAAATTAGGGCTTACAAAACTTCTCTGTACAAAATATTCTTAACTAATCTGTCATTAGGCGCTAAAAGTATCAAGCTATTGAGCGAACTTACTCGTGAGCAAGCAATATAAAACTGTCCATGACAGAAGCAATGTTCTCTCAAGTCGATACCCGCAAATTTGAGAATTTGCCCCTGAGTTTATTGTCATGGCAAAGCAGACTTTTAGGGGAAACTGTAATCGTTTAAATTCGAACGGGATATCGTCGTATTAATGGGATTCGTGGTATAAATACAGTTTCCCCTTTCATACACCGAGTTAATATACCTAGTGGCTTCCACTATATTGCGTACAGTCTGGTACCGTTACAAACTATTGGTGGTTTTAAATTTCACAACAACATAATTGAAGTGCCCACACGCAGAATAAGCTAATGATAAGGCAAATCTGGTGGTTTCGTAGCGTTTAGTAGCGTACCACAGTATCACTCGAAGTATAGACCTTTTCTTCGCCTTCAAACGACATGAGCAGGATATCGTTGATAGCTGCTGCTTGATCGTTCATTGGAGTAAGTATGGCACGCTCACTTAACCATTCAATAGGCTTGTCATGTAAATGAATAATGTCTGGATAAATTTTAGACAGTAATTCTTGAACCGTAGTAACAACTGTGTACAATTCTTCCGGGATGGTTATCATTCCATCAAACGGTGGAAAATCACCAATACCGATTTTGTGAAGGAGATCTGAAAATCTACCAGCATACTCAGTCCCACCCAAATTTGCTCTCATATTTTTAGAGAGCTTAAGAATGTCAGCCTGGGTCCACAAATTAGATTTATTAATGCACGATTTTACTTCCTCAGCACTGGTTCCTCTTGGAATCACTGGTAGAGTCTGCCGAAAGTCTCCGGCCAGCAAAACTGTTACGCCACCCACCCATTAATTTTATATTACCTCTTATAACCCTTAGTGATCTGTTTAAGGCTTCAATATCACCTTTATGATAAATCGTTATTTTGTCCCTTACGATTATTTTTGTACTCTTTAAAACTTCAGCAAAATTACTTTGTTTGGAGATGTTGCAAACGGGAGCCCCGGCAGTGATTAAATTGAGTGGTAACTTAAAAGTAGCATGAGCAGTTCGACCACCTTCGAGTAATGTGGCAGCTATGCCGGACGACACCACAGCTAGGACAATGCCGTGAGTACTTCTTACTTTCGCCAAAAGTAAATTAATAGGGACGGTTTTACCAGTTCCACCTGGAGCGTCTAAGAAGAATATTCGACCGTCATTTGCATCTACACTTGTGATAATTTTACTGTAAACTTCCTGTTGCTCGCCATTCAAGGATGCTTCATTTTTTCTTACTGCGTCTTCTAAGGCCACTGTATCGTAACTGGTCTCCTTCACGTACTCTCTATTTCAAAATGTACTGATGTTATTGGCTGAGGTAATTCATACTCTTTAAAAGGACGGCCGCCTAATGATAATACGGCATCCTCTAATACCGACACGCGTTTGTTAAATATCAGGTCCACTGAGTGCTCTACATCCACGTTACCTTGCCTTTTCAGCTGTTTTTTAAAGTCTTCAGAAAGTTATTCTTTGTATCTTTGCCAAAGAAAAAAGGGGGTGGAAACCTGGCAGAACAATAAAATGATAGCAAAAAGCTCTCGAATCATATGCGGTGTTTGACAAAGTGCTATTAAAATCGTCAAATATAATCTGCTAGAAATATTTAGGTATAGTATGTACTATTGCATACGGCGGCCACTTATCATCGAGTATATGTAACTCAGTGAAAAAACAACGATAGCGTGTTTTAAAATATTGTTAACACCATCCATTGTCAACATTTAGAACTAAAAATTATTTTGTTCATCTTAATTTATTCGTTCCATTAGGTACTGATAGGTTAAAACTAATACATTTACATCCTCCATCATCCCTTATTTCAGCCCCGTGGGTTTGAGTTTATCAAAATCTTATTTAAGCGGACTTCTTCATTATAGTAGCTCCAATCTTTAATTTCAGTTCAATCAGTCGAAAATCAAAGAAGATTTATACAAACTTGCATCCCCTATTTTATTACCTTAGGGGTGGCGTTTATCAAAATCCCTTCTTAGGGGATGCTTATGTCATAGTAGCTTTATGCATGCAAAGTCTCAGCCCGATCAGTTTAAAATTGACAAAGTTTCATTCAAACTTTTATCCCCTATTTTGTACCCTTGGGGGTAGATCAAAATCTTCTCTTAGCGAATGCCTACGTCATAACATCTACCTGCATTCCAAATTTCAGCACGAACCGTCCAGTGGTTTGGGCCATGCGTTGATAGATCTCTATGTCAGTCAGTCAGTCACCTTTGAGTTATATATATTTAGATTAATATTTCTTATCTTTGGCTTAGTTAGTATAAAACAGTGACCACATTTAGTATAAATTTAAATTTTTATAATCTTAATTTCATGTTATCCGTAAGTAAATAAAAAACTGGTTCAAATAGATTATATTAATTTGTACTCCTTAGACTGACCGGTAAATCACGCTCGGGTTGTAATAAAAAAATAAACAATATGAGTCAGAACTTACATCATTATAATATTAAATTGAACACCTAATTATATTGCTCAGAATAACATCATTTGCATAATATAGTCACGTCGTTATTAATTATCTGTACCGGAATTATAGAGCCTACTTGTTGACTAGAAATACTTGTCTGGTGTCGGATGTTGTCTTTGTCCTATCTTTTTTTTTATTATTTAAAGAACCTGCCAAAGTGACTTTACTCTGCCTGATGGAAAGCATGAAAAGAATCCAAGAGTCACTATACTCATTGCGAATGCAGATAATACAATATGGCGTCTGAGTGATATGCTTCTCCAAGCCCCACTAGGGGATGTTAAAGGCATGACAGTCATCGTGGCATTGTAATGCTCATGCACTTACTATGACAACTGTTACCCCTGCATCAATGGGTCTTCATTCCTGAGTAGTTTGCTCCCTAAATCAGCTTTTAGGACAGCCATAGAATAAACGGGGATGGTGATATTTCGTAATATGGAGTATTAAGTGGACTTAAGGATTTATCTACACAGAACAGGGTACGGACAACAGCACTACAAAGTGAAGAAAAGCTTAAAACAAACTCTAACAAACCCTATATCTGACCAGTGTGATGTAGAAAGTCAAAAGCACCTTTCTAAGGAGAGGCCTATGTAAACGAACCTTAAACCCTCATCAACATTAACAGCCTTTCACAATCCATTGCTGGACATAGGTCTCTCCTTAGCAAGGAGGTTTTGGTCTACTATACCACGCTGGCCAGACGGGTTGGAATAGGGTTTGTTGCAAGTTTTCCTTCTCTTTTTAATGATGTTGTCTTGCATACTTTGTTCCCTTAATCGCCTTTTACAACAGCCACGGGATGAATAGGGGTGGTAACACTATGTATTCTTAATCTGTCACCACACAGACACCTGATCTCTCCTTAACACGTACTCGTATGTAACCATTTCTTGGATTTCTTTCAAATTTATTTAGGGTCGGCGCAATAAATTTTCTTCTTTTTATTCTTTCACTCATCAGTTTACTGCCTACTCCCTTTATAACCTTGTCTTCTTTTAAAGACAATAGCTGCAGTATGTTTGCACGGTTGGCCTATTGGTTTAAGCAGTTTGATCTGGATGTCGTAATAGCGATCTGGACGTCGTAATTCTTCCTATTTCGTTCGTATTCCTCCTATGTCAGACGCAGAGTGGCACACCGTGTGGTTTTAGTCGGTCCGATTCCGACACACTACCTCACCGTAAGCCCCGGTGGGGTAACGGCCCGAGGGGTTTTCCACACATTAAAAAAAAAGTGGTTTAAGCAATCGCTACGCCGCTATTGTTGTTCTGAGTCTGGGTGTTCTTTGTGTCCGTTTCTTATATGTTTGGAAAGTCCCCCGCGATACAGGATTTATTCCTAGTGCGGGTGTTGTCTTTTTTAAAAAGGAAAAAAAAGAAAGTCTACATTTGTAGTAGTTTGTTCTAGACAACTCATATCTCAAAGCGCAATTTAAATCAACTTATGAAATAACTAGACCTGTCCAGGTGCACTTGTAGAACCAGTTACTATAACATATAATATATTAAATAAGAAATGGAATTCAACCGCTTCTACAATATCCGTTGTCTGGGCTAACTTTTGCAACCCAGTAGTAGTTGACCCTATGTTTTTATGCTACAACTAATTATAATCTTTATGGCTTAGATCACAAGGTTGAAAATTATATTTATATAATATCGGAAATGACCTCATTCCCGGTAGTTGAACATTGCACAATCTCTTGTTCTTGTGACAGCCTTTATTTGCGAGAAAGTTTATTCATATGATCTTTATTGTGAAGGGATAAGGTGCAAATTTAGATAATTATCGTAATAGATGATTGAGTTGTTAACTTAAGTGAATTGTGTTCGTTTTTAAATATAACCAATTCATTGCCACAATTCGGAGCGTTGTCTTTTTTTAGGATTTTATTTGTTATTGGTTAAACACTTTTAATTTTGTTTTCTTCCAATTAACCTTGAGAGTCAATTTCTAACACATACACTCACGATTACATACTCGAAAGGGGTGCCAGAAAGGGGGGTATTAAGCACTTACATTATGCCGATAGTGGCTAGCCTATACTTAAACATATTTTAGAATAAGTATATAGGTATCATCATCATAATCTCAGCCAATAGACCTCCACTGTTAGACATAGGCCTTCCCCAATGATCGCCACAATAGCTGGTCCCGTGCCGCTCGCATCCAGCAGCTTAAGAAAGATAAGGAACCTTACAAACAAAGAAACAACAACCTTACTTTACCGTCTTTACACCTAGATGCACAACAAACAAATACAAACAAATAAACGTGCTTATTACACACAATATTTTTCCTCAGTAGAACTACCATCCACGATCTTTGGGTAACAGTCAAGATCGCTAACAAACACGCAACCTACTAATCAATTTAAACTGTTTCTAATTTGTCTATCGCCATCGTGTCTCGACTCAACTATTGACGTATATTTTCACACAAAAAAAAAATATAAGCCGCCAATAAAAGAAGCTTGCCAAGGGCATCCACATTGGTATTTTCCCAGTACACAGATAATTTCGTAGGCTTGGTCTGACCCTGTTTCATTACTCGGAGCCGTGCCTTGACCCACTTGACTTTGGAGCAGGACAATGTTGGCACACAGTTTTTTCCAGCTTGTATTATATTCTTGTGAGCGTATTGCATTTAACTTCAACGATTTCTATACACAGACTGTACGCTCTAGACTTTGCCTTGAAGTTTGAAACAAACTCGTGCACTATTAATTTTTTGGCGTGTTTTTTTAGGTAATGCCTGGATAATTTTAGACATGAATTTCTAAGTCCCGTGACCGTAAATGGTGCTATTATCTAGGGTGTGCAAAAATACAAGTACCTTGGCCAAACTCTCCAACTCGGTTGGTACAACTTCGATCGGGAAGCCGATAAAAGTATTCATCTGGGCGAGCGGCGTGCTAGAAGCTGCGTCATATCTTCAAGTCGCTGATACCTCAATTACTGACAGACTGTACGCTCTAGACTTTGCCTTGAAGTTTGAAACAAACTCGAGCACTATTAATTTTTTGGCGTGTTTTATTAGGTAATGCCTGGATAATTTTAGACATGAATTTCTAAGTCCCGTGACCGTAAATGGTGCTATTATCTAGGGTGTGCAAAAATACAAGTACCTTGGCCAAACTCTCCAACTCGGTTGGTACAACTTCGATCGGGAAGCCGATAAAAGTATTCATCTGGGCGAGCGGCGTGCTAGAAGCTGCGTCATATCTTCAAGTCGCTGATACCTCAATTACTAAAGACCAAGGTATTTAACCAGTGCGTCCTATCAGTAGTGACAATGAGGTTCGATGTCAGGTAAAACTGGTTGAACTAGTTGTCGTTTGTCGACCCAAATCTTGGGAATTATAAAGGGTAGAGGTACACTTGGTTTAAGCAATTTTAGAGTTGCGTAACATCGGATTCCTGTAAGGCTGACGCTGGTCAAGCCAACTCAATTGTTTAGAAGCATGATTCTCCTACGATAGGATATTACAACATTAAACACAAAACATTTTGTTCAATTAAAACAGCACTACCCTCCCACAGAACACCAACCTGAAGTGACAGCATCCGTGATGTCGTGTTTCGTTGCTGAGTGCGAGACCGAAGGCGCATTGATGCTGGGCTGACAGTTACCGTGGTAACTGTGTGAGCTTTACACTACCACGATGACTGTCACGCCTTTTACGTCCCCAAGTGCGACGTGAAAAAGCATCTCACAAGGCCGCTATAGTGTGGGTCACCATACTGCATTGTCTGCATTTGCAATGAGTATGGTGACCACAACTTTTCGGATTCTATTCATGCTTTCCATTAGGCAGAGTAGAGTCACTTTGGCAGACTCGTAATAAAAAAAAACAATTAAAAAAGTTAAGTAATCTACAGGTTCTACAGTGTTACCTATAATTTTAAAAGCATCACATATTATATTTAGTCTGTATCCAATTGAGCGTGACTCATAAAGAAATATAGTAGTGTAATGTGTACATGGTATTAACTATTTCATAATTACTAGGCATTTCTGTACACAAAATTATTTACAAGAATTGCAATTGCAACGTCGCGTAAACACGAAATAGAGTATATACATAAATGGTGGCGATAATTGGAAAAAAGTACCAAGTACCTATTAGTAAGGATATTATGTGTTTAATTAAGTATTTAATAGGTTTATTTCATAGAGTAATGTTTTAATTTATTAATTTAATACCCAGTGTCACGATAATAATCTATGACAGATAACATGTTGGCACGGTCAAAAATCGATTACCATCTCTCAGCAGTCGGTTAAAAAGTAAAATTTCAAGGTTGCCAGTATGATATTTTATTAGTCACACGTTTAGAATATATTACATATGGTAACATTTTGAAATATCACACGTGTCTGTGATTAGCAAGAGATAAAGCGAATACATGCTTCAAAGCTTAATGTTAATTAGATTTTATAGTCATACAGTAAATAAATAGATACGCTCTGTATACTGTGTTGTATACAGGCCGTTGTAAAAATTATTGGTTGTATTTTAGTCGTATAATCGACGCCATAATTAATTTACAACGCCAATGGTGTCAGGAAAATGTGTGGTTTTTAATATAGATCGATGGTTACCATGTTTCTCTTAGATTATGACCCCTACCGTGGACCATAGTTTTAAAGTGTTTGTGCTATTTGAGTATATGTAAGTGTGTGGAAGGGGTTAAGATTTAGCGATGATTAAGTTGGGATGATCTTTCGGACTCTGATCATACTCGAGCAGTCCAAAACTTCCGTGTAACCATTTCTCACAAAGCTACTAATTATCGACTCAGTGGCTATCAAAACACACGAAGAATTCTTCCGCTATCCCGACGCAGACCACGAACGACGCGAGAAAAAAACAAAACAGCTACTGCACGCGAATATCACAGACTGTATTCTACAGATTCCAAAGTGCAAATTATTACAACACGCAAAAAGAATTCTTCCCTTATTTCGACACAGGCTACCGAACGACGTGAGAAGGAGAATAAATTAGTTACCACGCGTGAATGAACATAGAATGACGGCACTATACTAATTGTACTGACCACGCCCGCCTGACGATATCAAACACAGCGAGCCGCACGCCCCTTTACACGAATCACCTGTTGTAAATTACCATATAATGTCATATTTTTTAAACTTAAAAAAAATATTTGAAAACTGATTGTATAATAACATAATGTGATTATATTGTCCGTGAAAGAGACTGAATTGACGAATGACTTTTACTTAACAGAAATTTGTATATGAAATCTTCACAATATATTACCGAAACTTACGAGTATATATCGACATTGGGAAACACATTTACAATAGAAATGCCATAGTGTGGGGTCACCATGTTACATTGGCATAAATAACAATAAAATCAGCCTAAATGTCCACTGCTGAACGAAGGTCACTCCCAAGGAGCGTCAATTATACTGGTCTTGGGCGATTCGCACCCACCCTGCCCACGGCCGTCTTCAATTCGTCAGTTCAACGTGCCGCAGGGTGCCCTACACTACGTAATCTTAATCACAGTCTCCACTCTAGCACACTTCAGCTTCAGCGACCATCAGTTTGTCTCGAGACATAGTCACGGAAACCGGGCTATTTCAATAATAATACTAAGTTATAATAATTCTACTCATGCTTTTAATCAAGTAGAGTAGCCACTTTGGCAGACCCTATGAAAAAAATCCTTTTGTCCAAGTTAATTGTTAATTCGTACAGCCCAATGCTCTCGCCTCTTCTCTTGAAGTAGAGGTGGTCGGGAGGGGCAACAAACTTGAATCTCTTGAGACAACACTGTGTGTGATCAACAAACTATTTTTCTGAATCTGGGTGTTCTTTGTGTCCGTTTTTTGGTATGTTTGTAAAAATCTCCCGCAACACAAGATTTATTCCTAGGGCGGGCGTTAAAAAAAAAATATTTTTTTTTTATATTTAATAGGAGTGTAATTACCAAACCACGGGCTCTGCTTATTTTGTGAGCAGATAGCTGTGTGTGATATGTGTTAAGTTGTTGAAGTTTAGAATCTGTTCTTGCCTTAACCAGGCCACTGTTGGACCTAGGCGTTTCCTTACAAAGGAGGCCATGTGGAGGCACGTGTTTCCCTCCCACTAAGATCTCGAGTCCTTTAAGTGGGCGTGAAAAGCATCTCATTAGGACGCCATAGCGTGGGTCGCCATATTGCACTATAGGCATTCGCAGTGAGTATGGCGACCACCGCTCTTGGATTCTATTCATGCTTTCCATCAGGCAGAATAGAGTCACTTTGGTAGGTTTAATAAAAAAAAAAAAATACTACGCTCGCCAGACCAGCTGATATAGGGTTTGTGTTAAGTGTGCCTTCTCTTGACAGTGATGTTGTCCTCCGTGGTAGGCTCCCTTAGTCGCCTTTTACGAAACCCATGTGATGAATAGTGATGGTGACACTCTGTATTCCATCACCACACGGAGACGGATTACAACAGCCTTTAATGAATATCAAACCATTTGTTTCAGAGGTTCTATCAACTTACCTTTTGTTTACTTGACACGGCACTTTAACTGTACTCGTTAAAGCTAACAGCGGCCTGGTACGGACAGCGATGCGGTGTGAGTAGTTTATTATATAATAGGAGGAATTTAATTTGTTGGTCGCACTCTTCGACTCTTAACGCAATTTCAATCGTTCAAGTCACGTCGCCACAGCTCGCCCACTGTCTGCCCCAGCCATATAGTGTTCACCTAAGTATAAATATACTACCATGGCAATATTATCTAACAGTGCTCTCTTTTCATACAAACATAACGAGTGATTCCTACACGTGTCCGTATCAAATTGATAAGGGTGTTTTGTTTTTTTATTAAATCTACAACCAAAACACAACATATTTTTTATCGAACGCTTCAATTACAGTGGATTTCATTATTTTTTTAATTAAATTAAACTTTCATATTTAGTATCACACAACTAGAAGGAAACCCTAGTTATTTAGTAGTAGGTAGATAGAATTAAAATACTCGGTGGGCAGTCCTACCGCGTATTTACGTACCGCGCGGCTGTAGGTTATTATTTTCAAAATATACCCGAGTCACAATGCTATGTAGATAGCATCACCATATCACTATCACTTCTATTTTATTACCAAATATTTATCTATATTGTTTATAATAGAATGATAAAGAACGGAATATACCATCTTGTATTTGGTTATGTTTTTTTAGACTCATGAAAGAGATAATAAGTTAGTGATGCTTCTCGACCGAAGGAGTGCCAACGTCTCATATAGTCGTGATGGTAAGCAAAACCTTCGTTACCTTTCACTAAACGAGCACCCGCCCTCCTTCTCCTTAAATTGGGAGGCAAGGTACCTGGACCGCGGTAATACATTTGCAATTCATGAGATGCAGGTGGATACGCGGTGTTAGTCACTTACCAATAGGTGATCCATCTGCTCAATAACCACCTATGATACAAATGCGCAATCGGTGGTGGTAGTCACTTATCTCTAGGAAAACTGCTCATTTGCTCACTATATCTGTCTTAAAAATATCTTTGTACTAAATAACAAAATTTGTAACACCCTATATACGAGTAAGTACATTTGTATGTATATAAAGTTAAGAGCTTCCTGTGTTATGACACTTATGACTTTGTGACGAAACTTGGTAGATATATAGCGGTAGTTTATCTACCAACATCATGTATATTAAGATTATGTGATTGTGCGCACCTGTACTTAAAAACAAATGTGTTTTTGTCATTATTTATCGTAGTTAAGTAATTGTTAAAATGGTTTGTACCTAATCTTTTGAACGGTAATAGTTTAATACCTAAATTGTCGAAATTTCGAGAATATCTTTGAGGTATTGTCGACCATATTGCCGTCCGGAGTGATACCTGGTCCATGGTCTCAAGAAACTCCTGTATTAAGCGATTTTTTCATTGCTTTTTACCTTATGAGTGACGTTCACATCAATAGCCTCTAACAGGTCACTGGTTCACAGTTACTGGAGATAGACTTACATTACTAAATAGGATTCTTATCGAGCTTTCCATCTGATAAAGCAGTCACTTTGGCAAGTCATTAGCAAGTTTTTTTATTTATTTTAAAAGGCTGCCAAAACTCTATTCTGCCTGATGGAAAGCATGAATATAATCCAAGAGTTGAGGTCATCATACTTATTGCGAAGGCAGATAATGTTTCGGTCTACTATACCATGCTTGCCAAATGTGTTAGTATAGGGTTTGTTTCAAGTTTTGAGGCGACTTGTGGCAGACTATTTAGAAGAGCGTGCCGTTGTATACGAGGACCGAAATGGTATTCTGATGCGGCGGCTCCTGTCATGCAGTGTTCCACAAGGGTCTGTTCTCGGACCACTCTTGCGGAACATGGGATATGATTGGACCCTTGGAGTTAGTCTTCCCCCCGAGCTGGGCGTAATTTCTTACGCCAATGACACATTGGTCACAGCCCGGGCGATGAATTTTCAAGAAGCTGCGCGCCTGGTCACCACGAGAGTCTCTCTGGTGGGTGCATTGAGGCGCTATGTTTGCGAGTGGCCTTGGATAAGACGGAGGCCCTTTTGTTCCATGGGCCCCGTCGTGGTCTACCCTCCAGCGCCTCCATTGTAGTCAATTCGGTCCTCGTACCGTAAAGACGTAAAAACTTTCGGTGGAACTAGCGTCGCGACGAGACAGCTATACACGGGAGTTGTCCAGTCAATGGCGCTGTATGGTGAACTGGTGTGAGCGGCGGTTCTGACCACCCAAAATAGGGCTCGCCTCTGGCGCTCTCAGAAAGTATTGGCTGTTAGAGCCATATGCGGTTACTGCACCGTGTCGACGGAGGTGGCGTGCGCCTTCGCCGGAACTTCCCCGTGGGATTTGAAAGTGGAAGTCCTCACCGAAGTTTATCGGCGGACGGCTTACTTCCGGGCAAGTAGCGGCATGCGGCCCCCGCCCGAAGAGATACGCGAGCGGCGCGAGGCCGCTCATCGAGCCACGATGGCTCGTTAGTCATCCCGGCTGGAGGCTTTACTTGCTGGTTTTGCCACCGTGGAGGCTCTCCAGCCGGTCATTGTCGAGAAGGCATTGCGATACGGGGCCCTTTCCTTTCCATTGACGCAGGTCCTTTCCGGGCAC
Organism: Hypercompe scribonia; assembly: GCA_949316085.1. Lineage (NCBI taxonomy): Eukaryota > Metazoa > Arthropoda > Insecta > Lepidoptera > Erebidae > Hypercompe > Hypercompe scribonia. The sequence goes on from OX438982.1 coordinate 3,144,606, forward strand.
GGTTGCTTCGGGAAGTATCTGCACTCGGTCGCCAGGAGGGAATTGAGTCCCGCCTATTTTCCACACGTTAATAAAGAATAAAAAAAAGAAGGGTTTGTTTCAAGTTTTCCGTTCTCTTTGCTCTCTTAGTCAACTCTTACGACCCCCATTGGATGAATAGGGTTGGTGACGCTCCATATTCTTAATCATTAAAAACCTTAGTAATAAATAATTTACTTTGTTTTTAATATTAACATAAATAGAAAAACCTTATAAGTAGATTTTTACAAAAAAATAATTATTTTACACATTTTACACATGGTCGTCTATTCTAGTAACTAGTCTAGTAAAACTACTAAACTAGTCTTAACCTGTTCTATGGGAATCAGAATACTGATAAACATATTTTATACATAAACAAGATTTCTAAATATGTACATACAGATTATTGATAAATTAGACATGGACACAGAGTTGAGAATGATTACAGACATCACACACTATTTGTGGGTGGGAATCGAACCCACGATCTTTGGCTTAGTAGTCACAGCCACACAACTAGACCAACAGGACAGTAAATAAAAACTACTGTTTTAAATTTACTTGTTAGTTTTATTATTAATTATGTAGTCAAGGTGAGGTTCTAAATTATAATCTCAACAAATGTTTACGTACTCGTATGTGAATACCGCTATATTGTAATGTGTGGGTGGTTTTATAGCGTCGTGAAACGTGTCTATTATACTGAATAGCCATGGTTTTTATGAAATAGGTGGTTATTGAGCAGATGGAACACCTATTGGTAAGTGACTAACACCGCGTATCCACCTGCATCTCATGAATTGCAAATGTATTACCGCGGTCCGGGTACCTTGCCTCCCAATTTAAGGAGAAGGAGGGCGGGTGCTCGTTTAGTGAAAAGTAAAGAAGGTTTTGCTTACCATCACGACCATATGAGACGTTGGCACTCCTTCGGTCGAGAAGCATCACTAACTTATTATCTCTTTCATGAGTCTAAAAAACATAACCAAATACAAGATGGTATATTCCGTTCTTTATCATTCCATTAAAAACAATATAGATAAATATTTGGTAATAAAATAGAAGTGATAGTGATATGGTGATGCTATCTACATAGCATTATGACTCGGGTATATTTTGAAAATAATAACCTACAGCCGCGCGGTACGTAAATACGCGGTAGGACTGCCCACCGAGTATTTTAATTCTATCTACCTACTACTACATAACTAGGGTTTCCTTCTAGTTGTGTGATACTAAATATGAAAGTTTAATTTAATTAAAAAAATAATGAAATCCGCTGTAATTGAAGCGTTCGATAAAAAATATGTTGTGTTTTGGTTGTAGATTTAATAAAAAAACAAAACACCCATATCAATTTGATACGGACACGTGTAGGAATCACTCGTTATGTTTGTATGAAAAGAGAGCACTGTTAGATAATATTGCCATGGTAGTATATTTATACTTAGGTGAACAATTACACTATATGGCTGGGGCAGACAGCGGGCGAGCTGTGGCGACGTAACTTGAACGATTGAAATTGCGTTAAGAGTCGAAGAGTGCGACCAACAAATTAAATTCCTCCTATTATATAATAAACTACTCACACCGCATCGCTGTCCGTACCAGCCCGCTGTCAGCTTTAACGAGTACAGTTAAAGTGCCGTGTCAAGTAAACAAAAGGTAAGTTGATAGAACCTCTGATACAAATGATTTGATATTCATTAAAGGCTGTTGTAATCCGTCTCCGTGTGGTGATGGAATACAGAGTGTCACCATCACTATTCATCACATGGGTATCGTAAAAGGCGACTAAGGGAGCCAGCCACGGAGGACAACATCACTGTCAAGAGAAGGCAAATTTAACACAAACCCTATATCAGCTGGTCTGGCGAGCGTAGTATTTTTTTTTTTATTAAACCTACCAAAGTGGCTCTATTCTGCCTGATGGAAAGCATGAATAGAATCCAAGAGCAGTGGTCGCCATACTCACTGCGAATGCCTACAGTGCAATATGGCGACCCACGCTATGGCGTCCTAATGAGATGCTTTTCACGCCCACTTAAAGGACTCGAGATCTTAGTGGGAGGGAAACACGTGCCTCCACATGGCCTCCTTTGTAAGGAAACGCCTAGGTCCAACAGTGGCCTGGTTAAGGCAAGAACAGATTCTAAACTTCAACAACTTAACACATATCACACACAGCTATCTGCTCACAAAATAAGCAGAGCCCGTGGTTTGGTAACTACACTCCTATTAAATATAAAAAAAAAAATTTTTTTTTTAACGCCCGCCCTAGGAATAAATCTTGTGTTGCGGGAGATTTTTACAAACATACCAAAAAACGGACACAAAGAACACCCAGATTCAGAAAAATAGTTTGTTGATCACACACAGTGTTGTCTCATGAGGGGTTTCAACCCACAACACACGCAGTGGAGAGCGTCGTGGCGACCGCTTAAACCACTAGGCCAACTGTGCAGTCGAATAAACATTTATGTATCTATTTTATAATAATGTAAAATTAGTTTACGTACACTTTAAAATTCAAAAAATGCTACAGTTGGTCTTAAATTTACACATGAAACATACAATCAACTTCTAAAATGATTTTTATCTAATTTTCGTAACACTTTTGTTCCTCATTTCTCATCCACGCAACCATAATATGCCACAGTGAAGCGTGGTTTGGTCATAGATAGATAGAGATAAATTACATCCAGACACGAAGTGAATGATCGTGTTTATTACACAATCGCAATGGAACTCATGACCTCTACCTTAGCTGACAGGTTAGCTAACCACTAGACAAGCCAAGCACCACATTACATTTACAATAAAAAATATTCAAAACACAACACCGCTCAGTGTTGCCCATTAATCAGTTGCAAGGATAAATATAGCCACACAATAAATGTTTACTTTACATTCGAGGTCGAGAGGCTGTTGCATCATCTCTATGTATGTCCACTTCATTAGCCGCACTGACTACGCCATGTATTTCCGGATTGGATGAGCGTAGAGTGGAGAATATAGTTTTAAATATTTTGGCGCGTATTTTTTATTTGTCTATGATTGAGTGATATTTGTAATTAAATGGCCATGCGATACTTAGTAAGAAAGAAAACGATTCTAATGGACAACCTAATTTCTGTATGTAAATATCTAAATAACTAAACCGAGTAGTATGAGGTTTCTTTAATTTTAATGAATCAATACTAAAATAATTAAACTTGTAAAGAAAATCCTTTTAAAAGAACGATAATTTGCAAATATATAAATGAAGAACTGAATTATTTGCAATTCAAATAAAATGCTTACCGACAAAACATATTATAAGACGTCGAATAACGTGACTGACATTTGATTGCATTAATTTCATTCAATGATGGTCTACAGGGGTCCAGTTTTCCTTTTGTTAAAGAACGTTAGAGGAGAGTAATATTAATTATTACTGTTTTCTTTTTTTTATCGATTAAATGTCTTTACTATTCTTACTGAAACACTAGTGTCTCTAACGTGCCAATAAGAAACAGTTCTTATATTTTTATGCATATAGGTTTTGTATTTTTTGTGCAGATATTTATCATGTTACACTATAGGATAGGATATTCAAATTCACACAGTATATTATAGTGATATACAGGTCACTACTAATTAGTTCCTCTTACCAGAGGGTAACGAACTGTTTATCGTCCACCGAAGACCATAAATCCCGCTACCCTGACCGGAGTGATACAGCCTCATAAGAAACTAGCGTTTTTAAACATTTGTGTGAATTGCCCTCTTCCTCCTTTATTTTGGAGCAGGAGGATGGGGAAGGTGGCTACAACTTTTGACTTTTAAGTTGCAGATGTTCATGACAGCCACTTACATGTGTTGTCGGTTCGTTTGCGTCTTTATAAAATCAAAAAATAAGACGGGACATTCGGCTATTTACTAGAAGAAATAGTTTGCAAGAAGTGGAGAAAATGGTAGGAAAGTGCAATTCTTACAAGGGTAGATTGGGAGGCGCCAACAATAGCCCCAATACTCATACTTGTGCCGAGGTACTTGTAACTTGAATTGACAAAGAAAACATAGCATAAAACATACAATCTCAAAAGCTGCAAAAACAAATTAAATTCGCAGAAGAGCATTTAGCATACTACACGCAGACAGTGAGGCGGCCTCAGTTTCGAAATTCGAAACACATGCTTAATTTGTTCAGCCTCGTTCAGCCAACCGCACGATGTCCAGAATATAGATGAGCCAGGATTTTCCTCACTATTTCAACCTCCTTTTAAAACTGACTCATCGTTTCGAACACAATTTGAAATTTAATATGGAGGTAATATTTTAAATTTGGAATGATCTAGATTTAGAGAGACATAGAGTCATAAAAACGAGATTTGAATGTCAATTTATCGTACACATTAATCAGTTTTATTGACTTGTTTTTGGTAAATTTACATTTAACTTATGCTGACATCTCCAAATTATCTTACTTTATGTAGGTATTGTAAAGTTTGACGATAAATTATTAGTAGGTACTGTTAAAATAACGTATTTTTCGGAAACAGTTTTGGTTACAATGACATATGTTATTAACTAAATTTATTTTATTTGTTTGTTTATTTTATTTGTCAGGTTCATTAACGGTGACTAACCACCATAAAAAGTTATGACGTCACGCCTCAGTATCACAATAGTGTACTGCTTGTATATTAATAAAACATACTGATTTAGCTATAGCCTAGCTCAATAGAAACTATTTCATGCCTCTGCAGTTTTAAAATAAGATGATTAGAAATAACGGACGCATTTTTTTATTTCGCTTCTAGCGTTTATACATTCGTGTGATTATTTCTGAATCCTTAAATAATTAAAAGCCAGAAGCAATAAATTTAGCAGGTAAACAAAAACTTCTAAACTACTGCGCATATAGGTACCAGTTTCTGGTTTGAATTACCCAATTTCGGCTTTGTTCGTGCCGAAATAAAGATGAAATTACGTTGAACTTCTCGTAGCTGAGTTCGTTATATTTGCATGAGTACATAACAGATGTTAATGAGTACGCTAAAGTCGACCGTAATGAACGTTTTTTTGTTAAAAAAATACATATGTGGTAGTTAACAAGTGTTTAACGGAGTATTGACCGAAACGAGTGTTAATCTATGTCTGTCTACTCTGTATGGGAGGTCTTTAGACCATAGCAAAGACGTACAGATGCGTAAAATGTAGAAGAATGTTTTACGTGCAGAAGTTGACGGATATAAGAGTGGAAGATGGCAACAAATGGATTGGATTGTATTGATTGAATTGGTTGGAGAAATGGAGTAAGCAGTGAATCGAAGTGTCAAAAAAGAAAGAACGACAGAGAGACAGAGAGAGAACTCATTGTGTCGTCTTAAAATCAATTGGTAACAAGGTACGGAGATGATCATTGGGGTTGTGAAGTTTCCAGAAGTTTGTAATGAAGTCTGAGGATTCAATCTGTGATTTAAAATTGAAGAAAGAAGTAAATAAATATACATATCTCATCTCAGCCAAAAGACGTCTACAGCTGGACATAGGCCTCGCCCAATATACATATGATTATGAATAAACATTATTTTTGATTTAAAAACGGGCATGTAATTTTTCGTGTGCTTATTTATGTTAGATCCGACAGATGGCGCTGTAACTAGGTCTGAGGATTATCTGCTTTCAGTATTCAACGAAACATTTGAGTAGGTTTGAGTAAGTCCCAAAAAGTCTAGTTTTGGGATTTGATTACTTGGGGTTCTATAAATTCTTTTATTTAATAAGTATTATGTATAGATTATTCTCGTTTCCATGTGCTGACTAAGAATACGGATTATCACCAACCCCGTTCATCCTCTGGGTGTTGTAGACAAAGAAAATTCGATACAAACTCTTATGTACCCGTTTGGCCAGCGTCGTATCTATGATCAAAATTTCCTTCCTAAGAAGAGGCCTTTGTCCAACAGTGGGGCTTTCAAGGCTGTTAATATGATGTGATATAGTATTCTTGTTATTTTTAAGATGAAATATACTTATATATTTTTCTTTAGACAAAGCCCGCACAAGGAATAAATCCTGTGTCGCGGGTGACTTTACAAACATACATGAAACGGACACAAAGAACACCCAGACTCAGAACAACAATTTGTGAACCATACAAAGTGTTGTCCCATGTTTAGTTTGAATCCTGAACACTCAGCGCAGTAGAAAGCGGCGAGGTGACCGCTTAAAGACTACAGCATCTGTGAAGATATTGTATTGAAAAAGTCCGTCAAAGAAGCTTGTCAGGTCCGCCAGTTACACAATATTGCTTGCTTAAGAAGTGAGCATAGTCAGTGTTTCATCTAGGAGGAACGAATCATGAAAGATCCATTTGCATTGAGGTGTCTATGGAATCAAGGTGACTTACGCCATTATTCGAAACCTTAATCAGTTTCTACACGGAGATAAAAGGCCTTGTGTTTATAGGACACTTTACTTGCCAAGTTTAGTTTTCACAAGCAAGCAGATGTTTCCACCATAAGTATAACCGTCCAGTTCTGTGCGAATGTCTTCTGATAAACGGCAATTATTCCGGTCTTGGGTAGTTCGTATCGCAGCAGATGTAATAACTTATATCAAAGTGGTTTCATTTTAAATTTTTCAGTCGCTTAAAATGTTTGTTCTTTCGTTTTGTTTTTACCGTCTTATCTACGTTTTGTTAGTTCAAAAATGTGTGCAGATAAACAGTTTGCAGGTCGACTTATCTGCTCATAGTACCATAACCATAAAACCGTAGCAAATAGATTTAGATCTAAAACAAACACCATTATCACTCGTTAAGAAGTACCGTTAGTAGGAAAATTAACTAAACTGGCTTACGTTTAAATTGCGTATAACACGTCTAGGTTTATATACGTATTACGTCTATTGGTATAATAATATTTCTTTTGAACTCTCTTTGGTCTAGCGGTTTGCGACTACCGATCTCGTCTCGGATTCGATTGCCAGTTCGGACCAAAAAGTTTTATTGAGTTTTTCTGGCTACAGAAATACTTATAACAGCCCGGAGTTTGGCAGTAGGGGTCTTAACCCTCGTGCCTCAGAAAGCAGGTAAAGCCATGGGACCTGCGTCTGATCTCTCTCTGGGGTTGTTGGATAACCGGACCATCGGATTGTGAAAGTGAGAGAACAGAGAGTGCACATGTGTTGCGCACATGCTTTACATATAATTATAATGTTGATTAAATCTAATTTTACAAGTATTGAAATTGAAGATAGTTGTTTGAATTTAAATAATATTTTTCTTTTCGAAGATATATATTTAAAGTTAAAGGTATGGTCAAGTTACTTTAATATATCACGTCAGTAAACTTCAATGGCGATAATTGTCTCTTAATGTCCTTTCTTCCATCTTTTTAAGAATCTTGACAGTCAATAGTTTTTAACAGTCCACTACTGGACATAGGCCTCTCCTTCGAAGGGAGATTTGGCTCACTATACCACGCTGGCCAGATGGGTTTATTTCAGGTTTTACCTTCTTTTTACAGTGGTGCTGTCTTGTGTAGTTTCTTCCCCTAGTCGCCGCTTACGAAACCCATGGGATGTATAGAGGTGACACTCTGCATTCTAAATCCGTCACCACACGGATTCCTTTCACCTTAGCAATGGTTGTGTTTAAACATGAAATGTTCTATTTCGTAATTAATGTTAGATATATTGACACTGGTGTCAAACATTGGACAGCCGATAGGATGGATCCGGATGTCGTAATAACAGCTGTTCCTGGATCCCCCCTATCTCAGGCGCAGAGTGGCACACCGTGTGTTTTTAGTCGGTCCGATTCCGATACACCACCCCGCCGCAAACCCTGGCAGGGTGATGTTCTTAGGGGGTTTCCACACATTAACACGTTCCATACGTCTCCAAGGGGGGGTGTGAAAAAGCATCTCACTAAGCCGCCATAATGTCGGCTATCATACCATATTACCTGCATTCACAATGAGTATGGTCACCACAGCTCGTGGATTATATTCATGCTTTCCATCGGGCAGAGTAGAGCCACTTTGGCAAATTTTTACAACATTAATGATATTAAGTTTGCGCATACCTAATTCTGAAGAATACTTAATCCATTTTACCTAAATATTTAACAATATCACTACTGGAAGTTATTTTTACAGCCTGCATTCCATAGATAATATTATCGTTATCATGCCAAATGGCCGCCGGATGAAAACTAAAGAGTTTTATCTAGAGCAAGTATACAAAGTTTCTGCAAGTTAAATTATTTTAATCTTATCGGCTAAGGCGACACACGATTCCTAGAGATATGCACGTTGACATCCTGGCTGCATTCCGGAGGTGCTCGATTGTTTACTTATTAACGTTTAGTTAATGCCTAAAAAAGCCTTGATCTTTTTTTTTCTTTTTTTTTTTTTTATTAAGAGCTTTATCGTTAAGTAATCTGCAAATACTTAGTAGCTGTCGAGGCTATTGTGTTTTTATATCATAATTCTAAAATAGCAGAAACAGATGATCCTAAATCCTGTAGATCCTAAATCCTGTAGATCCTAAATTCTGTATTGCTATTTCCGCATCAATCGTATCAACTAGTGAAAGTACCATGGATTTCAGTTTAACCATTTCAGGTGTTAGACGAACAAGCAGAGAGACGAAAAACGATCAGATCTCTTTTGGCACAAATGTGGTGTACAAGTGTATTATTAAGGTAAATATTTTAAAAATGCTTGTATGTAATCACGAATAGATTCTTTAACTTTAAATATTTATATAAGTTACTATTAACGTCTGAAATTTTGATAATCAAGTTTTATTTTTAATTTTCTCTCAGTTTAAACTTTCACTGAATTTCAGAAATATCTCAAAATCTAAATTATTCAAATCTGTCTAGCCATTGCAGAGTTTAAGTGGGATTAACGAACAGCAATTCAAAATAATATTAGCTCTTCCAACTGATCCCATCCTCTCCGTTCCTATAGGACAACTCATGCTGGCCTTGGAAGTCACCGTTTCAGAATAGTAGACATACGCTCTCGAACTAAACGATTCAGCTCTTCCTTCCTGTGCAGATCGGTTGAAGCTTGGAAACCAGCGCACGTGTCTCCGTCCCTCTACGATCCCGGGTCCTTTAAGCGTGGCCTCAAAAAGCATCTCATTAGGCCGCCATAGCGTGGGTGGCCATATTACACTGTCGTCATTCGCAGTGAGTATAGCGACCACCGCTCTTGGATTCTATTTATGCTTTCCATCGGGCAGAATAGAGTCACTTTGGTAGGTTAATAATAAAAAAAAAAATCTGATGACTCATAATTGTACAATTCCTCACAAGTCGAAATAGTGGTGAGCGATGTTTAAAAACTCGACTAAAAGTAATAAATTGTACATAATATACATTGAAATCCTTCGCCATTGCCATATATAGCATGCAGTAAATATGGTGTTCACATGCCAATTGTTAGCACATGAATGTAACATAATTATAACAGCAGACTCGGTTCTCACGATTGTTCTGTGATATTCTGTATAAGGATACATTATATCTGTTTAGTGAAGGAGAACGCGAGGAGATCCGCGGGCCGGAACGCTGACAAAGTACAGTGAGTTTCACTTGTCACATATGAGTTTCACTCTTAAAAAAAATATATGAAACAAATTGTTTGGATCAAATACAGCACAGGAATTGGGTAGGATGACCGTATCATAAATTAATACCAATGTCCACTTCATTAAAACCAATATCGCGAAATATCTCGGCAAATACAATTAACATAGCTTTTTATTATCATTACGAATTTCAATCAAATATACAGTGAAATATATTGTTCAATTGAGTAGTCTAAAACCGTGACGTCACAATTTGGTATTTAGTACATTTTTCATACAAAATTGTCGTTTTGACAGATGATAAAAAGTAACTAATTTGACTAAGGTGTCATCTAGTTTATTGTTTTCATCACTACTTGTTGTGATATCAACAGCCTTTAACAGTCCACTGCTGGACATAGGCCTCTCCTTAGCAAGGTGATTTTGGCCTTCTATACCACGCTGGCCGCCAGACGGGTTGGAATACGAGTTGTTTCAAGTTCTCCTTCTCTTTGTAGTGACACTACGTATTCTTAATCCGTCCCCACACGGACAATCGTTTAGACAGTAGTTTGTAATGGTGATTCCATAAAACCGACTGGATTTTGTTGAATTGTTATTACCATCAGTTTTTCTTGAAGGAGTCTTTACTGATGGGTCGCATTATGAATCGGCCTGCCTGTTATACACCCAACGTAGACGGTGATGGAAGTCTAGTAATTTTTTTTATGTACAATATTTTTTTCTTATATATATTAAGAGCCTGCCAAGGTGACTCTACTCTGCCTGACGGAAAGCATGACTAGAATCCACGAGTTGTGATCACCATACTCATTGCAAATACAGACAATGCAGTATGGTAACCCACACTATGGCAGCCTTGTGAGATGCTGTTTCACGCCTCGCTTGGGGACGTAAACAAAATAAATTTTAAATTATAAAAAATAGTAGACCATCAACATCGGTTACCAAGACTCAGTGGTTAGGGCTCCGAAGACAAGAAACTCCTCGCTATACGAGTACGTGAAGTGTTAAGGAGTGTCTTCTGCATCAGACCCTAAAAACTATCATGTATTATATCCACATCAGTATTGAAATGTTGCAATGGTTATAAGTACCTATGCAGCTTACTAAGCGCAAATATAACACCTGCGTATTTCATTCATGCAGCGCAGGCGCAGACTGCCTTGTGTGGAAAACTTTGTTACAGCTCTTGTTTCTTGCCGTACCAACTATGTTGCAAGTACTGCATTTGTTGAATTGTCGTTTATGTATACTTTACATTTGCTTTACTAATATATAGGGTGGGCCACGAATTAGTTAACGTTTGAAAAAATCCTATTAAAAAATCTATTTGATATATTATAAAAATTGTTTATTTACAAGAAATCTAATTAAAAATTACATCGTCTAAATGACCACCGTTTCGACGTTTGCACTCTTCTAAGCGAGCACCAAAATTTTCGAACACTCGTCAATAAAGAGTCTACGAGACTGCCGACATCTCTTCGCAGATGTTTCTTTTAGTTGACGTATTGTATTTGTTTTATTGATATAGACACGATTCTTCAAATAACTCCATAAAAAGACACCTGCTGGGGATAGATCTGGACTTCTGGGTGGCCACGGAATGTCACCTCGTCTGGAAATTAGCTTTTTCGGAAACATGTCTTTGACCACCGGCCGGGACATCGGTTCTCCTGTGTTGGCTGGTCTACGTTGAGCTTGGCCACTGTGGCAGAAATTGGGTTGGAGTACATCATCATCATTATTACAAGGAAAACTTGAAATAAACTCTATTTCAACCCGTCTGGCCAGCGTGATATAGTAGGCCAAAACTGCCTTGCTAAGAGGAGGCCTATGTCCAGCAGTGAACTGTTAAAGGCTGTTGATATCACAACAAGTATTGATAAAAACAATAGGCTAGATGACACCTCATTCAAATTAGTTACTTTTTATCATCTGTCAAAACGACAATTTTGTATTAAAAATGTACTAAACATCAAATTGTGACGTCACGGTTTTAGACTACTCAATTGAACAATATATTTCACTGTATATTACTGCCACAATAATCTAAGTAAAGTCACTTCGTATTGAAGAGTGCCGTTTTAAATTTCACACTCAAAAAAAATTTTTGGTGTTACAAATAAGTATTTCATATGCAGGCGACTCAGGCGCTGGGGCTTGATCATCTGTTTGTTTATAGACTACACGAAATTAAAATCTTAATTTTAAACTCTAAATTTAGTGCCAAAGAAGTTAAGATGCACTAATTATGCACTTTTGTTAGGTGCAGGTTTCAGTTAAGAGTCGTGGTGGTAATTAATTTGTATACAAACCTACCGTAAATTGCCGTTACAGTATTTTTCTATTTTATTCAACCAGAGTTATGACGGAGTAGCCATTCGAGACACATCACTTACACAAGATACCACTGTATATAAAAAAAAAGATAACCACAAAGTTTAGAATGTTGGTATCCGACCTTCGAATAAATGAATTGCAAAATAAAATAAAACTATTTCCCAAAAGACGTTAATGGTAACCGCAGAATCTGAAATCTTTTTTTTTTCATGATCTTGAGATCGACGTGACCGGATGTGGAGTATAGTAAGAATGATTCTCGTACACAAACTGTTCCAAGAACTTATGAATCATTACTCGCCATGTGAACAAAATAAATATAGTTTTAATGACAAATACTACAAGTGGCAACACAATGATCAAATTATAGCAAACGACGTTTCGAACCCACGTTGCTTACTTCTGGTTTAATCCATGTGGTGACAGTTTGAAAATTTGGAGTGTCACCATTCCTATTCATCCAATGGGTGTTATAAGAGCTAACTAAGTAAGCAAATACCACAAGACTAAAGGAAAAAACAATACTTAAAGAAAAGGCAACCCGTTTTGGCAGCATGGTACTCGTATAGTACACCAATAGTTCCTTTCTAAAGAGGAGCCTATGTCAGCCGTGACTGTTTTTAAAACAGTCCACGGCTGCACATAGACTCCTCTAACATTTGAAAGAAAGCCACACCGTCAGAGAGTTGTCAAAGATTCGTGACGTGGAGTAAACAGCTGTGACCTCAACCTGATAGTAGGTACTACATATTCGACAGTGGAACTGTCAGCTAACTCATTTAAACTTTGTAGTAACTCTTTCTATTTTAATTTGAAAAAAGGCACAGATATCGATCCAGTTTTCAAATTCCTTCACATCAATTTTATTATTATCGTTTATTTAAAAATTAGTTCATCCACTACGTAAACTAAAAATAGTCCAACAAACTGTTTACTTTGTTTCGGCTGCGAGTGGCGTTCATTTAAAAGCACTTAGCTACTTCCGGAAGAAAAATTCCTAACTATGTAGCACGAGTTATACCGCCTTCAATTTTTTTAAGAAGACTATAAAATTGAATTTTAATCTTTCGGGTTCCGTGACGTATAATTTGAATTGATCAGTCAGATCAGTTAGGTCGAAATGTCACACATGAAATGTGTTGTGAGACATGTGTTGAGAAAACCAACTTGTTGCGTGATCACATTTATTTCTGTATACGTACACGGTCAAGTATTCAAGGAAGTTTCTGAATGTCCTCTATAGTACTCCTCTATGCTATACCTACCTAAGGAGGCCAAATACCAGAGGAAGCGAACTTCTTTCTGCATGATAGGGCCTAGTTAGACGCGGTGTAAATTCGATGGCTAATTTTAACAAGAATAATTTGTCAAGAATTCTTTATTATTTATTTTCTGTCTTGATTGAAATTAAAGAAGAAACTATCTAAGCATCAATAGGCGAACACCCCTAAATTTATCCATCCAATATTCTGCCAGAATTTAATTGAAACGTAACGCTGAATTCCCAGGGCAGTTTTCAATTTTACTTTATTACCACATACCAGATGTCAGTAAATAAATAATAATGAATATTGGCTTATTTTCTACATTGTGTATTTGTTTTCTGGCGTTGTGTTGAACTAAAAGACTCACAAGTTCAACTTGCTAACAAAATACTCGTATCTGTAACACGTATGTATTTAGAAATATATAAGTATGTTTATCGGCAGTCTGGTTACCATGGAACAGGCTTTACCAAGCTTGGGATCAAATGTCATCTAATAGTCCACTGTGGGACAAAGACCTCTTCTTAGCAAGAAGGTTTTGGCTTACTATACCACGCTGGCCAGACGGGTTGATATAGAGTTAGATGTCGTAATAGCAGCGGTTCCCGGATCCCTCCTATCTCAGGCGCAGAGTGGCACACCGTGTGGTTTTAGTCGGTCCGATTCCGATACACCACCCCGCCGTAAACCCCGGTGGGGTGACGACCCAAGGGGGTTTCCACACGTTAAAAAAAAGGGGTTGGTTAACGTTTTCCTTCTCTTTGCAGTGATGTTATCCTGTGTAGTTTATACATTGATATCCCATCCACACGGAAATGTTTTTTTTATAAAGTAAATACCTTCAAAGACCTTGTCTATGGATATTATGAGATTATTGAACAATGTTCATTTTTACCAGTTTTTATTGTAAAGTAAACATACTAAAATGTGTTAATATCTTTATTTTGGAGCGTAAATAGGAAGGAGAAGCATATGGTTATTAGTTTTTCAAGGATTTCACGCCATCACGATATTTCTTGTGTTTTCCGGTTTAAAAATAGTATACCTATTGTTTTAATAGGTTAATAACTAAAACAATGTGTATACTACTTATAAATAAACTTGAAAAACGAGTAGGAAGCAAATGATAATGATGATGGATAACTGAGTACCTATTGTTTGACTAAATAGGTACATTTGATTACTGTGATAGATTACAAAGTTTCTCTGCATATAAATGAACACACGTATTAGACGATAATACTAAAAACTCTTATTAATTAACCATTATTCGATAACTTGAATAAAGTATCGGCATGTGACCTTATAGGATTAGGTATCTATCAGAGAATGTCCCTTGAAAATTAGTACAGCCATTCCAGAGATTACCCGCAATAAACAGTCAGCCAGAATTTAAACGTTTTCGAAGCACGAAAGAAAAATAAATAAAGTTGTTGATAAAGATGTAGAGAGTTTGTTTTAAGTTAGGGCAAAGCTAAAGAAATATATAACATTGAATATAATACAAAAATAAATGATGCACTGACTTCTACTCATACTTCAACTTAAGATAGAATTTTTACTCTATGGTTCTTGTAAGTTTCAAACAGCCATACATAACTATATTTGTATTCGTATTGCTTGTTTTAACATAATTTCGTACTTTTTAAATTAACCATCATCAAATTGGCCCACCCTGCCCCACCTGCGTTACGCCCTTATTTTCATATTTAATCTTCAGTATTCTGTTTATCATTAATTTTTTTAATTAAAGCTCTATTCAAAAAGTTAGAGTATTAGCATTTTGAGTGGATTAAAAAAAAATCATATGTTTCTATCGTGTATATGAATGAAATATCTTAGAACAAACATAGCATAGGTAATTTTGTACGTTATAGCAATTATTATACGGATAATTGTTTACGTCTGGCATTGAAATGGAGGTCAGAGGAGTGCTTAATAGATAAAATTATTGCTTTTAAAGTCAATGTCAAGGTGTTCGTTCTAAATTTCCGTAATCATCCTTTTTGTTACATCTACAGAACACTTGATCGGAGGTAACATGCCAAGTATTTTTGGCCAAGTGGAATGCTTCCGAGTGACTACTTTTTCTTCAACTTTATTGTATATTAAGCGACTTCAAATTAATGTGATCCTTTGAACATGTTTTTATTAGCTTCATCCATGTTTGCTTGTAGTCGACTTTTGTAAGTGTATTTTTTGTTTTTAAGAATTATTTATTTTATGTTGACAGGTCACCTGCTCCCCACCAACGGACACCCGCAACTCAAAAGACATATATATGTTGTCACTCCTTGAGTCCTTCCCTCATATATAGACTATGCCTTCAGAATCCTTAAACACTTGGCGAAAGTAACCAATAGATTGCTTAACATCGGTTTTCTATAAAGTCAAGAGGAGTATGGTTCTCTTGATATTTTTTATTGTTAAACCTCTTTAGAATGTTTTCTTACCTGTTCTCGACTTTATTAGAGCTTGGCGCAGTGTGTAGCATTGTGAAAAGTTCTGACTGGAACTAATTTACGATATTGTTCTAAAATTGAGTGTTCTTTATTACCATTTTATAATGAAATTTATCATCTTCCTTTAACCTGCCGAAGAGATTAAATCATCGAGCTCAGTTACCGTCAACCAGGTGTCCAACCAGAACTTTTCACAACACCACATTTGGGGATCAGACGAAGTGTTGGCCCATATGAGGACCAAACAAACAACACACAGTGCCTGTAGGCTGGCTGTGATATCAACAAGCCGTTATGTAGTTCTCAAATCTATGTAGTATAGGTAAAATTATTAGTTCTATAAATGGTCAGTAATTTCAGTGGTCATCTCTTCACTCCATCAACTTTTATAAGTCAGGTCAGTAATTTTTAAATGTCAGCTTACAAGAATCAGGTCATTAACGCCGGTCTAAAATACCATAATTAATTCGAAGTTCGGGTCTTACAAACACGTGAGCTATGGCCGACCATAAATTAAAAACACCCTAATCTTCTTACAATTCATGACAGATATAAATCCATCTTCGAAATTTAAAATCCAGGTAGAATGATGGACATTTTATTTTTAAACTACATGCTTCGAATTCTTTAACGATTCAAGCCCTTAAAATAGTTTAAAGTAAAAATAAACTTTAGTGGAACCCAACAAAGTTCATTATGCAGTCTGTAATGGACGAAATTAAACAATATTGTTCTCCGTTTGAATTTTGACATTTTTAAGTAGCGCGCGTCAATGCATTCTATAGTGACATGCTACATTCCTTCTCAGAGCCATACATCACTTTAAAAAAAAACAATATCATTGGATACGGGCACAGGGAGTGTTATTTTTTATTCATATTGTTTTTAAATTATTTATATTGTAAATATCTAATACATATGAGCGTAAATTCTTAAATATTGTAATGTTATATTAATTTTATTTTTGAGTGTTTTTTATCGTTATAACGTGGGGACCAACTAGTAAATTTTGCCTCTGAACACGAGAACCCTGGATTACCGCCGACATTTGTGTGCGTGTGTGTAACAGGGACAAATAACCAAGAAAATCGAGTAACTCAAACAAGATATAAAGAAATTAATAAGCAATGAATACACAAAGGAATAATTAATTATTTATTTTAGATTCAACATCTAATACGAATGTAAATATTAGTTAAAACAACAAACTCCTTACTGTTTCTTTTAAGTCCTTTTGGCTGTAAAGTCTATATTGAATGTTTTACACTTATCAAAGGAACACGAGGTAAGGTAGCCTTAAAGTCTTTAGGTCAAGGTGGTGCGGTAAGCACTTCACACAACTCACATTCTCGTACTGTAAACATATGTTAACATTCAGGTTTCGACAAACTTTAGGGTACCGTACCAATGCGCATCCGTTTGTTCGTCCGTCCGTCCGTAGCTTACCTTGTGGACTGTAAGTACTGGACGAATTTTGCTTAAAATATAGATATCTAATAGTGATACCGACAAAGTAATAATAAGAAGAGAAGATTTTACGATACTTCCCCTAAACGTACAGTGAGCTTTTTCTTATATGTCTTATAGTGTAGAGAATCTTTGGATTGGGGTATCAAAAATGATGAGACGTTGTGTAGATAATTTTTATAACAGTACCTTAAACTCAAAATTAAAAGAAAAGAATTTTTATTAAATAAGTACCAAAGTATTTTTATAATCAAAATTAGAAAAACTTAGATTAAGTTGTTACTTACCTCAAACGGGTTGTAGTAGACTACAGAACCCTGAAATATAAATGACCAACACATACTTACTAGTTTTAAAACCTTCGGTAAAGCATCATGGCCGCCGTTAGTTATTATAATATATATTTATATACTAACTTCATGAAAAACGGCTTTTTATCCCACTGCGTGATGGACATGCATGTATTTTTACCACGTTCTAAAATCAAAATGTGTGTCAGATTTCGTTTGACATTAAAAGGTTACAGATTTTAAAATATGTAGTATTAAAAAAAACCCTGATATTTACTCTTTGACCGTGATCGATCAAGTATTTTAACTGTCATTAATGACTTACACATTATTATACATTTATACTTATTATAAATGTTTTTAGTTACGTAATTTTTATTTGGACACAAATGCTTTAAAAAAAAAGCTCTGCACTTCTTTTACATATGCACAAACATATGCACAAACAATGCGTATAAAATGTCCAAAATATTTATTATTATTCTCAACATTACATTCTAAAACATATTATAATATCCTCGCATATATAAAGACATAATAACACAGAAAAAAAAATTAAAATCATGTTTCTTAAAACTGAATGCCTTAAATGGAATGCAACCCAAAGAGCATAAAAATAATTTATTATTTTTATTGTCTGTATAAGCTTTGTGTATATTGTTTTCAGTTTTTATTTCTAAGCAAATTGGTCGGACACTGAACCTTAAACTTAATAAAACTTCAACACAAAACTCAATTCTAAATTCAAATACAACAATAACTTTCACTTCACGCAACACTGTTGAGTAAACCTACATGTCCAACATAAACTGGACTTTAACAAATAGTAATCACGTTCTGGAACTAACACCTTTTGTTTTATCTTACAGCTCTCTGTATATTGGAATTTCAAAGAATGGTGGCAAGTGGTTTTTCCAATGTGGCAATTGTATTACTAATTGTGAATGAACCTTTGCGATTAGGTCGGTAATTTATATTTCATGTTTTATGTTGATTTAGTTGACATTATATTGCAGTCAAAACTAATGGCTTATAATCGTCATAATTTCAGTTGTTATCAATTAAAATATATATGCTTTATGATGCTTTGAATTAGATATTACCTAGTGCTTCTAGAAAATTCTAACCGTAGATATTTACAGTAGTTTTGAATCGAGTTTTAAATTTGGACTGGTGGACCAAAAAATAGTAGATTTTGCTTTGTAAGCTCAGTGAAAACCACTTAACTGTAAAACATACATAGTTTACATACTTTTACCGTTTTAGAGAAAGCGTTCCCGGTAACTGAAAAGTGTTAATTTTAGCATGAAGTTTAGAGGTTTTTTTTTATTATCATCCTTGAAATTTATGGTTATTATATAATTATTTTTGACAGTTATGAATAATAAACACTGGAAGATTTTATGAACACAAATATTTTTGTTAGAATCGCAATAAATTTACATGGAAACGAAACAAACATTCCGTTGCGGAAACTATTTAATTTAATTTCCTGTAAACACGTTCAGCGTTGCAATCAGGAGTAATAAGGAAATTAACTGAAACTAAATGAGCTGAAAAATTACTTTGAACAAATTTTATTAGTGTACGTACTTTGATTTGAATATTTTCCTCATGTTTATGGTGTACGGAATATTTAATATATATCTGTGACTGTTATACAAAGCCTTTACTTAAGAAGGATAAGAATTCGTTTATTGCATGGTTACTGAGTATTTGTATTACCATCATAACCTTTAACAGTCCACTGGCTGGAAAAGGATTCTCCTTAGCATGGAGGTTTTGGTCTACTGTACCACGCTGGCGAGATGGGTTGATATAGTTTGTTTCAAATTTCCAGGAGTTGGTGCAACTTCGTGAGACCTGTAGTCGTGCTCGGAGGTACTACACTTGCAATCGGCGGTGTCACCTTGAAAACGACGATGAGGACCAGCTTCTTGAGGGATACCGAGAGACTCTGCAAACTTAGCGGCTGGCATTAGCCGCGCAAAGAAATAAAGAGAAAGGCAGTAAATGTGTTGGAGGGTCTCGATTGTGACCCCTGGGGCCGACATTATCGTGTGGCGCGACGAAAGTTGCCTACGATGGGTCTCCCCCTTACAGAGACCCTCCAGTCTAGCTTTCTGGGTCGAAGACTATGGGAAGAATGAAGATAATGAAAAGAATCGGAGGTACGAGAAACTGTTCTACGGATTTGTTCCAAGAATGTCGTTCCTGGACCGGACAAAGTACCAGTACGAACGTTGACCGTCCAGCACCTCTGTGAGGTGGGCCCCGATCTGTTGGACGTCCAGTTTTGTTGACATTTGTTGACGTTCTGTTTGATTGAGTGGCCTGAAACCATTTGTGGAACCACAATGACTCGCTACCTACCCCAGCTAGAGGCTCCACGCGCTGGCTTTGCCACCGTGCCATAAGCTCTCCAGCAAGTCATCAACCACTGAACAGAGCGGCAGCACGGGACCTTTTCCTACCGGCTAATGCAAGTCCCTTTCGGGCACGGCTGTTTCGGGAAGTACCCGTACCCAGCTACTAGGACGGAATTGAGTCCTGTCTGTCACTACTGCAGTTGCGGTGTGGACTCGGCTCGAGTCACGCGGCTCCACCTGAACGACGCAGCGTAGGGCCCTCGTTGTAGTCATCGGAGGAAATCTCTCACCACCAGCCGTCATAAGCTCCATGGCCGGTACCGACAGTTGTTTCATCATGATCACAACTACCTGTGAAGACGTTATTTTGCAAAATGAGGCGGCAGAAAAGGACCGGGAGGACGACCTCCAGTCGGACATAATTCGTCGCTGACGAACCACCACAACCTCGTCGACCACGAGTGGACGGGACGGATTCTACTCTCCATCTGCTTGAAGGTGTTGTTCACGAGTGCCGTATGTCCACTAAAAATATACAATTCACTCGAAGGTGTTGCTCAGTAATAGCTGTTCCAGTACCGTGTAGTTTTAATCAATCCAATGCTGCCAAACTCCAGTTGAGTGATGATCCAAAGAGGTTTCCATACGTTAGAAATACGTAACTGTTGTCCTGCGAAGTTTGATCCCTTAATCGGTTCTTACGACACCTTCTTCTTATGAATAGAGGGGCTATTCATATAGTTTGTTGACTGACACTCCGTAGTCGTCATCCATCTCCACACGCGTATAATATCTCTAGAATTCAGTGGTAATCGCATGTTTGACAAACCAACATCATCATAAAAACTTCCGCATGTTAGTGAGATCAAACAATGAAGAGCGCCATTTTTTTTTTCCCGCCACTTTTGGCGTTAATAAACCTGTTTTCATTTAGATTGTGATCAACTTAATTATGTTCAAATTAACATATAATGCAGATTCGACGTTGAATCGGAAGATAATGATCTTTCGTACAGTCTGCTGATCACCACAACTTTGAGATAATTCTTTTAGAAACACACAGTACTTTTTGTGTTTAGACATGTGTGAACTAGTCTGATTGCTGAGTTAGATATTATCACACATATGTGTGTTATTTAAGATGCTGGTGGTCATTGGCGACTGTAGTCACTTGCCATGATGTGACCCGTCTTTTTTGCTGCCTTAAAAATTTGCTTCAGCTAAATCTTGTTTCAATAGGCTCAACATTATTATCCGTCGAGTCCGCCAAAGTGACTCTGATCTGCCTGATGGAAAGCATGAATATAACCCAAGAGTTGTGGTCACCATACTCGTTGTAAATGCAGACAATGCAGTATGGTAACGCACAATACTGAGGCTTAGTGAGATGCTTTTTCGCACCCGCTTAGGGACGTAAAAGGCATGACAGTCATCGTGACAGGACCACGATAACTGTCACCCCTGCATGAATGAGCCTCCGGTCTCACGCTCGTCATCTAGACTAGACTCTCTGCTTACGTATTCGTGCAAATTATCTATGTTTAGAAACGGTGAAATCTATGCAAATAGATATTTTCATTCGTATAAATATTTAGTCTGATCGGGAATTGAACCCAGGGTCCCGACCAATAACGTACAGACAATACATAGGTCGCCAGAGGCCCCACAATGTCAATAAATTTTAATTTCAATTTATACATCCGTTTTGTTCGCAGATGATTCTCCGAATGAACAGACTTCTTCCTCTTAAACGTTTCATCGATCGTGTGACTCATAACTTGCTTTACCTATGAATTGTATTAAGAAAACATTCTCAGCAACTTGTTTTTTAATTTACTAGTGATTTCCCGAAGCTACGCTTGCGTGATTCGCTTATCCAAGTAAACTATGTTACTCACTAATAATGAAGCTTTCTATTAGACAAAGAATTTTTAAAATCGATTCAGCTGTTTAGGTAAAAAAGTGTACCAAACAAACTTACATTCGCATTCATAGTATTAATTGCAATCAATAAAGTTAATAGAGCTGTGATTTTTATGTCAAGCTATTGTTAGAGATTTGTGTTCATCAAAGTTAGAAACATGAAATAAGAAATACCATGCAAGTGAAGCCGCGGGCAACATCATTTTAATTTCATACATACATGACTAAGCGGATGGTGTAGTGAATTAAGCTGTCACCTTGCCTCTTCCAACTGCGTGTTGTGGGTTCGATTCCCACATGGGACAACACTTTGTGTCATCCTCAGATTGTTGTTGAAAGTCTAGATTTTCTTTGTGTCCGTTTCATGTGTCTCGGATTTGATTCTCAGTTCATCGTTCAGTCCAAATGTTTGTATGATCTGCAAATATTGGTTTCAGAGTTTGAGTGTTTTCTTTGTATAATACGTATGTATTTACAAAAAAAAATATACGTTAAGGTCAGTTGTACTGTCGTCTAGATGGTGTTGTGTTTAAAAAAACATGTGTTTTGTTACTTATCCTATAAAAAGTCTCGCTAGATAGTAGAGCCACACTGATTTCAGCACGAGCGGGCCGGCTCGAGCGGGGCAGTACTAGCCTCTCACAGAAGACCAACCTAAAGCGCCAGCATCCGTGTTGTCGTGTTTCATTGGTGAGTGTGAGACCGGAGGCCCATTGATGACAGTTATCATGGTAACTGTGTAAGCCTAACACTGTCACGATGACTGTCATGTCTTTTACGGCCCCAAGCGGGGTGTGAAAAAGCATCTCACTAGGCCGCTATAGTGTGGGTCACCATACTGCATTGTCTGCATTTGCAATGAGTATGGTGACCTCAATACTTGGATTCTAGTCATGCTTTCCATCAGGCAGAGTAGAGTCACTTTGGCAGGCTCTTAATACAGAAAAAAAAGTCTTTATTAAGAAACCATAACACACATGTTTATTTAGCACACGTATTCATTTGTAACTCGCCGTAGCGGTGTCACATGTAAACGCGTTCGCGACGTCCATTATAACACCTCTATAGCTTGAATGTACACTGACTCTGTTTACGCACGATTCACGCGAATGACACGCAGTTTGCAATGGCCAGCGGTTTACTAGATCAATTTAAATATTTATAAATGCCTTATATAAATGAAATATCTATCGTTCCGAATAATATGTATTTATTATTATATGTTATAGTGTTTATGCAAATGAAAAGGAGTTGGATCTCGTGGATACCACCAAGTTTTCGGGTATAACGCTAGACTAGTATAAATTGCAGTGTTACCGAAGAGGCAGTGAGCTGTGGCGGCGTGCTGTTGGCGGTGTCGTTGGACATCGCCAACGCATTTAATAGTCTGCCATTTAGCTGCATCAGGGAAGCACTCCACTACCACGGGGTGCCAGAGTACCTGAGGCGGCTTGTGGCAGACTATCTTGAGGAGCGTACCGTCGTGTACGAGGACCGAGATGGTATTCTAAGGCGGCGGCCCATGTCGTGCGGTGTTCCACAGGGGTCCGTCCTCGGACCACTCCTGTGGAATATGGGATACGACTGGGCCCTTCGAGGTCGTCTTCCCCCCGGGCTGGGCGTAATTTGTTACGCCGATGACACATTGGTCACGGCCCGGGGGGCGAACTTTCAAGAGGCGGCGCGCCTGGCCACCGTGGGAGTCTCTTTGGTGGTCGGGCGCATTGAGGCGCTGGGTTTACGGGTGGCCCTAGATAAGACGGAAGCCCTTTTGTATCATGGGCCCCGTCGTGGTCCACCCCCCGGTGCCTCTATCGTAGTCAATTCGGTCCTCGTACCGATTAAGGCCCAGATGAAGTATCTGGGCCTGATCCTCGACGGCAGGTGGCTCTTCGACGAGCACTTCCGACAGCTTACTCCAAAGCTGGTCGGCGCTGCTTCTGCTCTTGGGCGACTTTTGCCCAATTTGGGTGGAGCCAGCGTCGCGACGAGACGGCTATACACGGGGGTTGTTCGGTCAATGGCACTGTATGGTGCACCGGTGTGGGCGGCGGCCCTGACCGCCCAGAACAGGGCTCGCCTCTGGCGCCCTCAGAGGATATTGGCGGTTAGAGCCATACGCGGTTACCGCACCATATCGACGGAGGCAGCGTGCGCGTTGGCCGGAACTCCCCCGTGGGATTTGGAGGCGGAAGTGCTCGCTGAAGTTTATCGGCGAACGGCAGACTTTCGGGTGGGTAGCGGCATTTGGCCCCCGCCCGAAGAGATACGCGAGTGGCGAGAGGCCGCTCGTCGAACCACAATGGCTCGTTGGTCGTCCCGGCTGGAGGCTCCAGGTGCTGGCTTTGCCGCCGTGGAGGCTCTCCAGCCGGTCATCGCCGAGTGGACAGGGCGGCAGCACGGGACCCTTTCCTTCCGACTGACGCAGATTCTTTCTGGGCACGGTTGCTTCGGGAAGTATCTGCACTCGGTCGCCAGGAGGGAATTGAGTCCCGCCTGTCACCACTGCGACTGCAGTGAGGACTCGGCTCAGCACACGCTGGCGGTTTGTTCCGCCTGGGCGGCGCAGCGTGGGATCCTCACTGCAGTTATTGGAGGAGATCTCTCGCTACCAGCCGTAATACGCTCCATGGTCGGTAGCGACAGTTGTTTTACCGCGGTCGCAACCTTCTGCGAAGACGTAATTTCGCGGAAGGAGGCGGCGGAGAAGGCCCGGGAGGACAATATCCACTCGGACCCAATTCGCCGCCGGCGAGCCGGGCGGCGGAGGCGCGCATACCAGCGCCTCATGCCGCCTTGAGTGTGGCCGCGGGTGGACGGGACGGGTTTTCCCCTCCATCCGCTACAATGGTCAACCGCGAGGAGGCGACGTCCGTGTGTGCCGTACGTCGCCTAAAAATAGAGAGTTTATCCGCAGATGGTGCCCGAGGTAGCGGGCAGGCGCTAGGAGGGATCTGGATGTCGTAATAGCAGCTGTTCCCGGATCCCTCCTATCTCAGGCGCAGAGTGGCACACCGTGTGGTTTTAGTCGGTCCGATTCCGACACACCACCCCGCCGTAAACCCCGGTGGGGTGACGGCCCGAGGGGGTTTCCACACGTTAAAAAAAGAAAAAAAAAAAAAAAAAAAAAGAAAGTATAAATTGCAGTGGGGATCACACATGAATGGATTGTCGAATAAGCTCAGCTAAGCAGCATACGTGATTTATAAATTATTTGTGTATTTTATAAACATTAGACTAAGTCATTTTTATAGTGTAATGCCATATAACATTATACTTATCAGTTTTCTATTTACGATTGCATATGCCATATGATGTACAACATTCGCTGCTGACATTCAAAGTATCTATGTGTTGCAGAAGAGGCCTATTAGCTCCATTTTTAATCTCGATTATAGGCAGTCACTGAGAAATAAGCTTAAAGAAATTGGTATCATAACAAGCACATCTAAATGCCTTGTGGCGATTTCCACATTACAGCACAAAGAAAAATATACAACAGCGCCATATATCAAAGATACATCGAACTACGAAGTATGAACGAAACGTACGAATGTGTTGAACTACGATGCAACTACTAATCCTGTATCGCGAAATAAAGTATCGCGTGGCAATTAGCATATAGCTGTGGCCCGCCAGGCATGATCACCTTGCCTGGCCGGAGGATCCTCCCTTTGTGTCGGAGGGATATGACACTCGTTCCCTCCACAGCCTCTATGAAAATGTAATGTATTTAAAGATATATATTCACATATTCAAAAAGTTCAGCGACGTTAACACCTACATTGGAAATAAAGATAAACTCGTGTTGGCAATGAGTAAGTAACGAAAAGCAAGTAAGTCTTTTCGATGGCAAGATGTGCTACTCTATAATAAAATTGTAAGTAAATTTCAAAAAGTAGGTGTTAACAAATTTAAGAACTTGACAAAATAAAAATCTCATGAAAAGGCTTACTATGCTATAGGCTAGATGACACCTTAGTCAAATTAGTTACTTTTTATCATCTGTCAAAACGACAATTTTGTATGAAAAATGTACTAAATACCAAATTGTGACGTCACTGTTTTAGACTACTCAATTAAACAATATATTTATTATTAAAAATAAAAAGCTAATTGTATTTGCCGAGATGTTTCGCGATATTAGTTTTGATGAAGTGGACATTGGTATTTGTTTACGATACAGTCATTTACCCAATTGCAGATTCTTCTCACTGCCGCGTTTACGTTTGATGTGTTTGCAAGTGATGGACAATTGATTTATCGTTATATTTTCTATTCAGTTTTTCAATTTTCTTATATTTCAAAAATTTAGGTCCTTAATCTTGACTAACACTGGTTAGATGACACGATGGATGGAGTTCGTATACTGACTGTATGAACAGGGCAACTCAAAACAATGGTCCTTTTTTCAAAAAGCCAACCCAGATCCTTTCTTATACTCTTACTCGCTTAGTTTTTATATAATCAACTTTCGTCGACTTAAAAAAAAGAGCCTCAATGATAGCAATAAATAAGTAAAAATAAGAAGTATAACATGTTCCTTTATTTTCTTTATTTCAATATTACTTTCTTATAATTAAAAAAATTAATAAATGGTTAACAAAAGGCCCTATATAATAAAAAAAACCCCTTTTTATAGTTCATATAACTAAATCACTAAACATTAGGGCACATTGCACATACTTTAATTTAATATCTTATCACCGTGTGAGTGTATGTAATATAGTTTGACTGCACGGATGACGTAGTGGTTTAAGTCGTCGCCAAGCCGCTCTACTGTGCTCAGTATTTTGGGTTCAAACCCCACAGGGTACAACACTCTGTGTGAATCAAAAATTGTTCTTCTGAGTCTGGGTGTTCTTTGAATGAATGTTTGTGAAGTTCCAGCCAAATAGTTGTCATTTAAAAAAACAAACACGTTATACTAATTGAATGAAAGCCATATTAATCTTCTCGTCATATGAGAACGACCATTTTAATTATGTATTTATTTTTCTGACATCAAAACGTTCTTTGGGAAGATTCACACTTGAAATTAAACTTATACGTACATTTGAATCGATTGTTACTGTATATCGTTTGTCCAAACAACTTGCAAGAAAGCAATGTTACACGTTAATTCTATTTTTTAAACTTTCTAAAATAGGGATTCCCAAACTTTAATCACCTAACTTACTTGTGCGAGTTTATTGTTTGCGTTTAGTTAACTTGTTTACAAAGCACGTGAACAGTTTTATTCGTGCGTAAACGCTGCGTAAATATCCCCAAATCTATACGTGTCGTTATGTTTACAACTGTGCACTATTTCTAAACTTTATAGCCTACATCCAGGCGGTATCTGAAGGCTGATCAGCACCATATCATTATACCATTGATGTATTCAAGTGCGGGAACGTGCCTGCTAGCACGCTGCAACACAATGTATTTATTGTATACTGACTTTTATACCTCATTTTAATGATTGCCTGTAAGATAAGCTATTTATCAGAATAATGATCTTCGTGTATAAAGTGATGAAGGTCAGTTATTTATTTATTAATCATCATCAACAAGCGTTTAACAGTAATAGGCTTCTCCTTAGAAAGAAAATGAATAAAATCAAAATCAAAATCCTTATTGCTAACTTGTTTGTGTGGTGACGGATTAAGAATACATAGTGTTACCACTCCTATTCATCCCGTGGGGGTCGTAAAACGACGACGATGGAACGAGGTATGCAAGACAATATCATTATAAAGAGAAGAAAAACTTGAAACAAACCCTATTCCAATCCGTCTGGCTTCCGTGGTATAGTAGGCCAAAACCTCTTGCTAAGGAGAGGCCTATGTCCAGTAGTGGACTGTAAAAGGCTGTTGATGTTGATGAACTTAGTGTACTTGCGATTTTTTAAAGTAGTTTGTCTCAACTTAGTAACATTTTCCAGGCATTGCAAATTTGAGAGAATGTATTATTAATACATATTACATACATTTTTACACAAAAGGGGTGGTAACACTCCGTTTTCTTTTTTATTTATTTTTTTATTATAAAAGCCTGCCAAAGGGACTCTGCTCTGCTTAATGGAAACCAAGAGTTGTGGTCACTATACTTATTGCGAATGCAGACGATGCAGTATGGTGACTCACACTAGTGACATGCTTTTTTATACCATGCTTGGGGACGTAAAAGGCATGACAGTCATCGTGGCAGTGTAAGGTTCACACACTTACCACAACAACTATCAGCCATGCACCAATGGGCCTTCCGTCTTGCAGCAACGAAACACAACAGCATGGATGTTGTCCCTTTAGGTTCGTCTTCTGTGAGACTCTGTGATTCTTAATATAGAAAGAAAATCTTTCATACTTGTAATATTTTGTATTTGTACATAGAAAAATGACACAAAGTTAAAAACTTGTAAACACTGTCTGTTATAAAATCAATGATTATGTTAAAATGGCCACATAAAACTAAACGGTCCAGTATATATGTTAACTTGTTATAATTTGAAAGTTTATACAATGACAGATCAAGTTATACTGGTCACTGAAATGATACAAAACGAAGAACAAGAAGTTTAAAAAAAAAATTGTGTGTTCACAGTAGTCCCATTGTCTAAAGAAAATAGCTATTTATGCTGTGTTGGTATTGTATTGTTTAGCAATAAAGGGTTGAATACACTTGAAAACAACATTGCTATGTAACTTGCACCTACTCAGTTTTAATAACCACATTAAAACGCGTGCCTTTTTTAGAGTCAGTTGCAGTAAACCAGCGCTAATCCATCTCAGACGTTAGGTTAGTGGCTAACCGTCCAACTACTTAGTTATTTCTTTTATCTTATAGGTATCTTTCTAGATAGTAGAGCCACGCTGATTTCAGCACGAGCGGGCCGGCTTGACCGAGGCAGTACTACCCTCCCACAGAAGACCAACCTAAAGCGCCAGCATCCGTGTTGCTGTGTTTCGTTGGTAAGTGTGAGACTGGAGGCCCATTGATGCAGGGGTGACAGCTATCGTGGTAACTGTGCAAACCTGACTCTGTCACAATGTCTTTCGTGCCTTTGACGTCCCCAAGCGGGGTGTCAAAAAGCATCTCACAAGGCCGCCATAGTGTGGGTCACTATACTGCATTGTTAGCATTTGCAATGAGCATGGTGACCACAACTCTTGGATTCTATTCATGCTCTCCATCAGGTAGAGTAGAGTCACTTTGGCAGGCGTTTAAGATAGAAAAAAAAAATGACGATGTGAAGTCAACTTTGGCTTAAATAACAATATGTTGTCACATCATGTTCTGTCCGGTGACAGATTAGAAATACATAGTGTCACCACTGTCATCCCGTGGGTGACGTAAGAGGCGACTAAGGGAACAAACTACTCAGGACAACATCACCCAAAGAGAAGGTAAACTTGATACAAAGCCTATACCAACTCGTCTGGTCAGCGGGGTCTAGTAGACCTAAATTTCCTTTATAAGAGCGATTTATCCAGCAGTGAACAACGAAAGCCTGTTGATGTGATGTGTTTTGACTGCACAGTTGGCCTAGTAGTTTAAGCAGTCGCCACGCCACTCTCTATGCCGCTGAGTGTTGTGGGTTCAAACCCCATATGGGTCAACACTTTGTGTGATCCACAAATTGTTGTTCTGAGTCTGAGTGTTTTTTGTACCCGTGTCTTGCATGTTTCTAAAATCCCCCGCGACACAGGATTTCTTCCTAGAGCGGGCGTAGTTAAAAAAAAAATGTGATGTGATGATGTGATGTGTCACATCTTACACACGTCTGTTTAATCCCAAACTAGATCGAGCGTGTACTAACTAGACTGTTAATAAACGTACTTACATATTTCTGAACTACATCTCGACATATAACATACGATAATGGTCATCACGCAATTACGATTGTAAGTGGGTTTCAAACCCATGACATCTGGATTAGCAGGTGATATCGTTAACCACTAGACCAATAGGCCATTAGTCTACGTGTTGTTATGTATTCATTATCATCATCATCAACATCAACAGCCTTTAACAAGCCACCGCTGGACATAGACCTCTCCTTAGACTGGAGTTTTTGGCCTACTGTACCACACTGGCCAGACGGCTTGGTATAGGGTTTGTTTCAATTTTTATTACTTTTTACTGTAATATAGGGTAGGCCACGAATTAGTTAACATTTGAAAAAATCAAGTAATAAAATGACCACCGTTTCGACGTTTGCACTCTTCTAAGCGAGCACTGACATTTTCAAATACTCGTCGTCAAAGACACCGCGAGATCGCCGACTACTCTTCACTGATTTTTTCTTTTATTTGACGTAGTGTTTTTGGTTTATTCATATAGACACGATTCTTCGAATAATCTTATCAAAAGAAGTCTGCTGAGGATTGATCTGGACTTCTGGGTGGCCATGGAATGTCGCCTCGTCTGGAAATCAGCTTTTCCTTTTGACCACTGGCAGGGACTCATTAAATGACTGACAAGTGGCTTCATCTTGTTGAAACCATGTGTTGCGACTTGCGATTGTAGCCAGCAAATTCCAGTAGCATCGGTTCTTTTTCTTCTTCTCGAATTCTTGGCCCATCCTATATTATCCTGCGTGGTTTGATCCATTATTCGACACCTATGGCATAAATAGGATTGCGTATTACGTGCGTAGGTCTTTTGCTGGAGACATTCAGTAGTTTCCTCTCCATTTCTTAATTGAAAACGAGAAACGATAAGCCAACTGCACTTTACAAGGATGACATAATGGTAAACCAATGTAGGGTGAGGTGATCGCTTTTAAGTCACCGCTTTCGACCACGTTATGTGTTCCTGATTCGTTCCCCACATAAAACAACACTCAGTGTGATCCAGAAATTATTGTTCTGGTAGTGGGTGTTATTTTTGTCTGTTTCATAAACATTTGTTTGACAAATGTTATTTGTTTCCGAAAGATAAAAGAAAACGATGTTAGTAATAAAAAACCGAATCCTGCAAAGTATTCCAACAGCTTCCTTTCATATTAAAAATAAAAGTGAAAGTTCGACGATACCCAATAGCACGACTGATAATTTCATCTCAAAATTGGCGACACTAAAAGCCAAATACTTTTACTACTCTATAACGACAATCATATAATTTCTAAGAATCTTGTTAATAAAAAACCAGAACATCATAATTCATTTAATTGTTTAGAGAAGACAAAACAAACAACAGTTAAAACTTTAAAATAGAGCAACGGTACTAGATAAAATTTATTGTGTAAAATACAGTTCGGAAAGCGATGTAGAATATATTGAACAACAATGGCGTTTGAAGTGCGTCCGTCGTTTATTTGCTGGGTGGCGCCAGAACGGGCGACGCGCCGTCCTGGCGCCCGAGAGCCTCACAAACGAAGCGACGCGACGCCCCCGTGTATAAACTACTTAAACTCACTTGTAAATCGTTGATTGACCGGAGAAATTAGTATTTTTACTCGCGCCTATCGTCAACTTACTACTTATCGTAGGAATTATGAACTGGTTGGAGAACTAAACACATGAAACTGATTTAAAAACACCCGGACTCGGAACAACAAATTGTGAATTATGAAAACTGTTGTCCCAGGTGAGGATCGAATTCTGAACCACTGTGCCATCCGTGTAGTTTTACATTTGATATCATACCCTTTTGAAAAGTTGTAAGTTCTTAAACATCATCCTTCAAAATAAAGGAACAGAGCAGTGGTCATAAATCTGTGTTAACTTAAGACTGTTTACTTTTAAAACAGCCATAGATTGAGTTTGATAGACCAATCAAAATATTATGAATAGATTTTTTTATGGCTAAAAAGCGGACAGTTCCACTGATGTAAAGTAACCACAACCGATAATGGACGCCTGTAACTCAAGAGACATAAGTCTGAAAACGTGATAGACAGTAAAATGTGACAAAATGATAAAAAGTGATACAACATTCCGTAACCTCACTTAATCGGTGATAAGTAACGAAAAAGTTGGTATTATACTAATTTTTAGGTCATGAAAATGAATAAATAAAATGACACATTTTCTAGGTAGTAGAGCCACGCTGATTTCAGCACGAGCGGGCCGGCTCGACCGGGGCAGTATTACCCTCCCACAGAAGATCAACCTAAAGCGCCAGCATCCGTGTTGTCCTGTTTCGTTGGTGAGTGTGAAACCGGAGGCCCATTGATGCAGGGGTGACAGCTATCATGTTAACTGTGTAAGTCTTACACTGTCATGATGACAGTCATGCCTTTTACATCGCCAAGCGGGGTGTGAAAAAGCATCTCACTATGCCGCCATAGTCTGGGTCACTATAGTGCATCGCCTGCATTCGCAATGAGTATGGTGACTACAACTCTTGGATTCTCTTCATGCTTTCCGTCAGGTAGAATAGAGTTACTTTAGCAGGCTCTTAATATAGAAAAAAAAATATGAATATATGTATGTTACATATATAGATTATAAATGCAATTTCAACTCACAAAAACAGTTTTTATATAAAGATATATTCCATGTAACTTCATGTATTAACAAACGACCTGTATGTGAATGAATTAATATAAATGCAAACGTATATTGTCAGAAAGACGATGTCTGCCGAGTTTCCAAAGTATAATTTCGGCGTTGTCTAATTGTTTTTAAAGTATACTGATGAATACGCGTCATTAAAATACGTACCATAACAATTACAATTAGCGTACGCGCAAAACACCTCATGTTTTCAATTCGAGAAAATCGTGAGGAACAGTGGGAAAATTCAGTTCAATGTTAGGGGAAAGCAACCCTATAGACTTGTCACGTATTTTATAGCCACTACATAACACAGGGGTCGCTACGGAACGGATTTTAGCTTAGCTTTTCATTAGCAATGACAAGGTTAAGCAGATTATAGTGTGGGTTTGAGATAATTATTCTGTCTTTAATTTTATATTTATTTTTACGAGGTATTATAGAACGATATAGTTAGATATTAATAATTACTTATATACACTGGATAATAGCGTAAATATATAACAGGAGATTTATTTTAAAAAATATATATCAAATGTACCTATGTCGGTGAAGCATTCGCGACTCTTCTATTTTCTGCGATCTATCTCGCGATAAGCCATAACTTCCACTTTCTCTTTCACTTGCTGTATATATGTTAATCTAGACCGTCCTCGTTTTCTCTTACCTCTATTTTTCTTTCCAGTATTATTCTAAATAGGTTATCGTGTCTTTTCAAGTGGCCAACGATTTTGCCTCGTCTGGTTTCAATAGCACTCAGTAAATATGTCTCTTCATTTACCATCAGTACGACTTCTTCAATGGCTCTTCTCTCGTCTTTCCTCTTCATATAAAATTATGTACACGTATTTTATTACTTCGAACTTAAAGTTGCATTACATGCCAATGAGTACAAAAATAAAATATTTGTGTAAAAAACAATACGAAAAATGACAATAGTTGTACTTAATTATGAAAACATTTCATTGTTCATCAGAACCAAAGTCTAGGACAAATAAATAAAAGATGTTCCAGGATTAGGGGAATTCTGGATCATAAGCAACGCAACAAGTTACCCTTTTACCAGAGCCTCAATAGGAGGGCTTCTACTGCCTTTAACAAAATCGAAACCAACAAAAACCATTGACTACGCAATATTCTCTTATACAATTTATCTTCGTTTAATATAATTTATTTGTTACACAACCATTTCAATCTAAACTGATCAAACCCAGCAGGAGTTCTTAATCGCGAAGTTAGGCAAGCGTCGGATCAACATTAGATTAACATCCATCGTGAAGTGAAATATATTATTAGGTATAAAGAATTATCAATGATGATATCTTGACGTTTTTTAAATGGTTTTCAATCTTATTGTCGTTAATGAAAGGTCTTAAATTCGATATCAGGGAGCTGGCTACGAGAGCGGCCATTGAAGAAACCATCCAAAATCATCTTACCTTCTGTACAACTTTGATCCAATGCTAAACTAACTAGAGCAATTGAATGTATTGCGAAAATAATTACAATGACTTGACCATCTGATTTTATTGGATGGTGAATTATATATAATTCTGAGATGATGGTTTGCTAAGCTGTAGCAATGGTTATCGTCTCGTATATACTTGTACATATAAACTATAACTTACACACGCGATAACATCACACCTGCTGATAAGCGGTTATCGTGTAGGAATGAAAAAGAAATGAAAACAAATGAGAAAGGAAAAACAGAATACTAGGCAATGGACTGAAAATATTTTGAAACCTTCTCTTTCTATTATATATACATATAACAGCCTGGTACTTGCTTCTATTCTTACCAGCTCTTCTATTTTGCCCCGGTTTTGGTTATTTCTGCCCTACATTACTTCATATCATCACCAATTATAAAATAAATAATAAATAAATATTTCAGACATTTAACACACAACGTCATCTAGTTTTAAACTAAGCAGAGCTTGTGCTATGATAACTAGACTGACTGATAGATTACTTATAATTTTTTTTTTTGTAAATACATACATATTATACATAGAAGACACTTAAACTTCGAAACAAATATTTGCAGATCATACAAACATTTGGTCCTATCCGGGAATCGAACCCGAGACCTCAAGCACAGCAGTCATATTCATTACCACTGCGTCACCGAGGTGTTGAGATGATCTGCAAAATCACCAGATCATCTCAAATAACATATTTCTATATTTCACTTACATACTAGTTTTGTTATTCGATCTGCATTCATTCTATCCACGTGTATCACCTTCCATCACGTGTATTACCCACTCATCACTGTTTTAATCACCCTTTCTGGTAAGACTCATTTCTTGGTAAGACTCGTGGCAAAAAATGCTAAGTTAAACGCTAAGTTAGTTAAACAATATACGAGGGTAAGTTTTTAAGTTCGCGGAATGACAGTGAAAGAGGCGGGTAAACGCGCTCTTTTGATGCCTACCGTATTCAGTGACTCATAATTAGTCTGCATAGTAAAATTTGTTGTGATTGGATCATTAGTTATTAAACTATCGTTGACCAAGTATTTTAATCGGGAACGAAGTGAAAAAAATGGAGAAAATTGAATTCCGTGCGGTGATAAAGTTCCTTACTAAGCAAGGAAAGTCTGTTCAAACCATACTCAATGAGATGTCATCGGTTTACGGGGATTCTTGCCCAGGAAAAACAATGGTCTACAAGTGGCATAGTTTATTTAAACAAGGCAGGGAATCACTTGAAGACGACCCGAGGCCGGGGCGCTCCGTTGAGGTGACTACGCCAGAAGTTATTGCAAAAGTAGAAAAAATTGTATTGGAAGATGCTCGACTAAAAAAGAAACAACTCGCAGAAATGGTTGGAGTATCGGATACAACAATTTTTAAAATTTTACACGATCATCTTGGCATGACTAAGGTTAGCGCACGGTGGGTGCCGAGAATGCTCACGCCATTGCAAAAACAACAGCGCGTGGAATGTTCACGTGCGTTTTTGGACCTCTGCAATGAAGACAAGGATGGCGTATTGAATCAAATTGTTACTGGGGATGAAACTTGGGTTCATCATTATGAACCCGAATCCAAACAAGACTCCATGCAGTGGCACAAAAAGGGCACAGCACCACCCAAGAAATTTAAGGTTTCACAGTCGGCTGGGAAACTCATGGCAACGATTTTTTGGGACTCAGAAGGAATATTATTGATAGATTATAAAGATAAAGGCATTTCTATAACGGGGGAATACTACACTTCAATCTTAGAACAGTTAAAAGAAGCCATCAAAGAAAAAAGACGGGGAAAATTAACGAAAGGTGTCCTGCTATTGCATGACAATGCTCCCGTTCACAAGAGCCGAGTCGCACTGGCTGCCCTGCATAAGGTGGGCTTCGATATTTTGAATCACCCACCCTACAGTCCAGATTTGGCTCCGAGTGATTATTATCTCTTTCCAAAAATGAAAAAAGAATTACGTGGTAAGAAATTTTCAACTGATGTCGAGGTTAAGGAGGCGGTTTCGGCGTATTTTTCAGACAAAGATAAAACTTTTTTTTACGAGGGAATAAAAAAACTAATTGAAGGATCTGAAAAATGTATTCATGTTGCAGGGAAATATATAGAAAAAGAAAAATAATTTTGTGTTTTTATTATTACTCAATACCCTCCATTCCGCGAACTTAAAAACGCCCCCTCGTACATCCTCGTTTTGGTCCATACCGATGCAATACATCTTCGTGGGGGAATGAAATAAGTTAAAAGTCCCACTATACCTCCCTTCTTTATTTTAACTTGATCCATTTTATTTATCTCCTGCTAAGAATTCTTTATTTTTACATGTGGCAACTCCCTCGGGACATCACCCCACCCACGTTTTGCGGCGGAATAGTGTGTCGAAATCGGATCGATTGACACCACACTGAACTAAACTAGAACTAGAAGGGATTCGATCACTACTGTTATTAAGATATCCAGACCCCTCCTAGCACCTTCCTGCAATAGAGCGCGCACCACCTTCATATAATGGTCGCGGGGAATTCCCTATTTACATAAGTGACGTACAGCACAATTCTGCAACCGCCAATACGTGCGTGTCACCAATAATAAACAGAAATACAGGATGTTGGCAATGAGATTGATCCATTGATAGTCACAATGACCTGCTTAGATAGCGATTGTGACTCAGAAACTGCCTCTACTGTTGGAGCAGTCCCCAGCACAACATAAATCGCATAAATTCCTTCCTACCTACCCATCACTCAAGTAGTTTCCACTCAAGAAGAAAATGTTACAAAAAACTGGTGTCCATCTTAGCATTTAAGAAATGCATTGTAAATGTGTATTAGATTATAAAGTAATTATTGTGTGTGTAATTTTAAAGAATTAAAAGTACATTGATCAAATTGATTTAGTTTATTACCTATTATTCAAGTTTTAAGTTAGTTTTTAATTGCATTGTATGCCTATTACTGACGAAATGTGTATCGTGCTTATTTTTATAATTTTACCATCGTTTTATACCACATTGAAGCAAATAAAATTATATGATTTCATATATAAATATATTGATTACGTTTTTAAATACATAGAAAAAAAAATCTATTTAAAAATATAAAAAATAGTAGACCACCGACTTCGTGAACAAGGACCAAGAAATTGGTGGTTCAGGCTCTGAATAAAGGAACCTCGTCACGGAAATAATGATAAGGGCCGTGTCAAAGAGGACTGCTTTCTGTATCAAACCCTTGATCCAGCCGTCTTACGTGAACCCCTTAAAGTTTGATCGAGGCTCTTGGCTAACAGTCTGTAAGCAGATACGACTATTGGAACAATGATCACCGAGTCCACTCGCCACATATCGACAATCTCGTGAGATAAATTCAAATATTTTGGAATATCAGGCTTATTGGCAATAATAGTCCTGTCTGTCATAATAGATCGATCCCAATACAACGTAGCCCGACCATGCTCCAGTACTGGGTACTTCTAAATACACAAGAGCTACTTAAGGCCAAGTTATTATAGGATTAAGTTATTTAAAATATTTTTATAAAAACTGACATAGTTTGTTTTTTTTTTCTATTTTGTTTAAGGTAGCGCTGAGTGATCCTATTTGATAAGATGTTGGTTCAAAAACCTGTGTGTTTTTTTTTAAAGAAGTCTACCAAAGTGATTCTACTCTACCTGATGGAAAGTATAAATATAATCCAAGAGTGGTGGTCGCCATACTCATTGCGAATGAAGACAATGCAGTATGGCGACCTACATTTTTTTTTTTTTTTTTTTTAACGTGTGGAAACCCCCTCGGGCCGTCACCCCACCGGGGTTTACGGCGGGGTGGTGTGTCGGAATCGGACCGACTAAAACCACACGGTGTGCCACTCTGCGCCTGAGATAGGAGGGATCCGGGAACCGCTGCCATTACGACATCCAAATCCCTCCTAGCGCCTGCCCGCTACCTCGGGCACCATCTGCGGATAAACTCTCTATTTTAGGCGACATACGGCATACACGGACGTCGCCTCCTCGCGGCTGACCATTGTAGCGGATGGAGGGGAAAACCCATCCCGTCCACCCGCGGCCACACTCAAGGCGGCATGAGGCGCTGGTATGCGCGCCTCCGCCGCCCGGCTCGCCGGCGGCGAATTGGGTCCGAGTGGATATTGTCCTCCCGGGCCTTCTCCGCCGCCTCCTTCCGCGAAATTACGTCTTCGCAGAAGGTTGCGACCGCGGTAAAACAACTGTCGCTACCGACCATGGAGCGTATTACGGCCGGTAGCGAGATATCTCCTCCAATAACTGCAGTGAGGACCCCACGCTGCGCCGCCCAGGCGGAACAAACCGCCAGCATGTGCTGAGCCGAGTCCTCACTGCAGTCGCAGTGGTGACAGGCGGGACTCGATTCCCTCCTGGCGACCGAGTGCAGATACTTCCCGAAGCAACCGTGCCCAGAAAGAATCTGCGTCAGTCGGAAGGAAAGGGTCCCGTGCTGCCGCCCTGTCCACTCGGCGATGACCGGCTGGAGAGCCTCCACGGCAGCAAAGCCAGCACGTGGAGCCTCCAGCCGGGACGACCAACGAGCCATCGTGGCTCGACGAGCGGCCTCTATGGCGACCTACCTTATGGCAGCCTAGTGAGATGCTTCTTCACACCACGCTTAAAGGAACCGGGATCAGTATAATTTTTATGTGATATGATCCTAGTTAGATATTGCATAATGTCTATCTTGAATACAGAATTGATCACCAAACTACAACAAGTTTTATTTTTAAACAACATCAATGAATAAGCACCATAAGTTCTGAACACAAAAGAGTTTTGTTACCAGTAGACAAAGTTTACTTATTTTTCAATTTGAAAATAGAATAAACCGAAAAATAGTGTGGAGTGTTGTATGCTCCCGCGCAGGACGGCGTCGCACGATCAGTGACTCACATCACTCTGGCGCCACTTGATTTATTGCAGACACTTGCAGAACTAAAGGTTTTAAAAGATCGTTAACTCTCTTCATTATTACTGCACAACTTATTCATCACTTTAACTTGACTAATTTCTAAATTGGATCAGCAACACAAAATACAAACATTTACTACGATTATAAACTTATTTAAACTCTACTTTTGATA
Source organism: Hypercompe scribonia (assembly GCA_949316085.1). Lineage (NCBI taxonomy): Eukaryota > Metazoa > Arthropoda > Insecta > Lepidoptera > Erebidae > Hypercompe > Hypercompe scribonia. The sequence continues at coordinate 3,183,422 of OX438982.1, forward strand.
CAATAATCACCAAAACAAAATGGCGAAACTAATCTCAACTAATTAAATCACTCGCCTAATAGTTGATGTTTACCCTGGTAATAGTTTTAAATCACAAAAAAGCATATCTATAAATGTTTTTCATAAAAAATTCGCTCTTTCTCATAAGCGAGTGTTTTTAAAACAGGGACAACAAAAGAAATTACACTGATCCTACCATACAAGACTCGTGTGCAAAAAATATCTACGCTCTATATTTTTTGTAATTTTTCTTTAAGCTTCTTAAAATATGGTATCACGTATTATGCTGTTTTAAATTATATTGAATAATATTCTCACAAACTAATTTTTGCCCCATGCTATGCTCTCGATAATACAAATCGTAGAATCTGAGAGTATGCAAAATTTCATGTCAATTTTACCACCTTCCAATGTTATTTTTGTGAAAGTGCAAATTCTTTAGGTGCATTGAGTAATTTTTGGCTGAACAAAAATCATGGAACTCGCGTCACCGTTACCGAACACTTTCCATGAGCTGTATGTTTACTTCGGATATTAAACAGAGCACGTTATACATGGCGCTTTCTGTATGGACGCTTGGCCGAGGTGCGTGTGCCTGTGGGGCAATGTATACGACGTTATGGTCTCGAAAGGATCGCGGGTGAGAAAACTATTGTTTTTCATACTTGATGCGAAAATAATATTATCTGCTTTATGTGAATATGCTCTGTAAAGGACCTATTTTTCAATCGACTTCGAAAAAGGAGGATGTTTCATTTCTTTTCTATTTTTCACTTCTCTCGGCAATCTTTATGGTTGCTTCCAATTTTTTATAACCTATATTCGTCTTTAAAGCTCCTTCTATAACACAAAATTCATAGAAATTGGTTAAGCGTTTTAGTTACAAGTAATTATATAACTAATAAAGTTAGGCTAAACATATTATCCGTCACAGTACAGCGGCCATCTTAGTTTACTGACATCTCACAGAATACTTAGCTTACACGATATTGCACAAAACAATCACAGTCATTGGGATTTGCGGTTTTCCTTCAATAAAATAATAACCAATGTTTAGGTACAATCATTGAATGAGAATTCTTCTAGGTATTTATTTAATAAAACCAATAAGTCACGTTTACTCAAACAGGATAAATAAATAACATACAAAATCCTTACGATCCAGGGCTGCTTTGTTTGTCTAAAGGTATTATTATACGCCATTTATTCATTTTAAATAAGTAACAACGAATGTGATTAAATCCTGTAGGATTCCTCCTTCTTGCAGTTTGTAGAATGTGTATCGGGCAGCACGTACGGTGTCCCTCAGCCGGAGTGATGCAAAAACCGGTGCTAAGAAATTCTGTCTCCCTCCTCTCATTCTGGCAGGAGTACTTAACACCTGGCAATGTGCTGTAACTCTTGAATCGCTGGTGACGATGAGTGGAGTAACTCCCTTAGCTTCAGCAAACCCGTATCGTACGACCGACTTCCTGTGTCACACCTCTGTCCCTTTTTAAAAAATTACATAAATAGATTACGGAGTAGCTTGAAAAGAAATTGTCACATACAAACAATAGACATTAACAATAAAACATAGATTAAATACTAATATTTTGTTGACTCTTCACTACTGCTAAACACATTTCATCTATGCCTTTGAAGATACTAATATTTCATGTGTACGTTGTAACTCATCAGAGGGCAACCTTCATCTATCATTATTCGACCTTCATTGTCATTTAGTGCATGTTGAATTCAACGTGCATCATTCAATCACTGCCCACACATAATTATATTCTATTCAAAACAACGAAATAACAGGGCACCTTGTGAACAATGTCGTTCCGCACTTTTGTTGTTTTTTATCTATGGTTTGAAGTTAGTTTTCATTTAAAATAATATTTTGTAACAATATCAATAACATTGTTAACCTCTGGGCTTTGGAATAAGTTTTTCTTGCAATACCAGAAATTGAAAAAAAATAAACTTGATTCAGTATTCTACCATGACTGGGCGTGTAGCTTAGCATATGTCCAGCAGTGGACTATTAAATGATGTTGATATATGAATGTCATATAAGCATATAAGTATTATATAGTCATATCTCTGTTCTTCGAAAGAGGCGTATTTAAACTCTCACATTTGCCTGCCATTATTTTTTGCCTATTAGTGTTTTAATATATATTTAATTATAAAATATGTATTTGGTGTGGACATTTCATTTTGTATTTCTTCATTATTATTTGTTTTATTAGTTTTCATCAGAGATCATCTTCGTTATCAGTAGCCTCGAAAAGTTGCAGTAAACAAGTATTAATACTCGTATAACTCAGACGTTAGATAAATGCTTATTCCTTGCGTTACTAAGTTATTCCTTTTATCTTATTATGGCGATGTCCAGTTAACTTTTTTTTTGCTATATTAAGAGCCTGCGAAAATGACTCTACTCTGCCTGGTGGAAAGCATGAATAGAATCCAAGAGTTGTGGCCACCATACCCATTGCAAATACAGACAATGCAGTATGGTGACCCACACTATGGCGGTCTTGTGAGATTCTTTTTCACACCCCGCTTGGGGACGTAAAAGGCATGACAGTTATCGTGACAGTGTAAGGTTTACACAGTTACCACGATAACTGTCACCCCTGCATCAATGGGCCTCCGGTCTCACACTCACCGACGAAACACGACAACACGGATGCTGGCGCTTTAGGTTGGTCTTCTGTGGGAAGGTAGTACTGCCCCGATCGAGGTGGCCCGCTCGTGCTGAAATCAGCGTGGCTCTACTACCTAGTAAACTAGTAAACTATGACTTAAATAACAATAAATTACGTCATCTTACACACGGCCGACATATCCCAAACTAGATCGAGTTTGTAGTAACTAGAGTGCTAATAAAAAAATACTTACATATTTCTAAACTACATCTCGACACAGAATACATGCTGTATCTATACGTCATCTATGCAGTCCATGTGGCGGTGAATAAAGAATGCGAAGTGTCACCATCCTTGTTAATCCCGTGGGTGTCGTAAGAGCTGACTAAGGGACAAATACGCAGGACAACAGCGCTGCAAGGAGTAGGACAATTTTATACAAACCATGTACCGACCCGTCTAGCCAGCGTGCTATAGTAGGCCAAAACCTCCTTTCTAAGGAGAGGTTCGTCCAACAGTGGACTATTAAAGGATGTTGATATGTGAATGTTATTTAAAACATAAGTATCGTATACTCATACCTTTATTCCCTGAAAGAGGTGGGTTTAAACGCCCACATTTTGCCTACCATATTTTTTTGTCTATTGGTGTTCACGAATAGTACTCTAAATATGTAATTAGCAGGAACTTTTCATACTTATGCTGCTGCAAACAAACTGACATCGCTATAAGTCGGGATTGGAAGCCACCTCCTTAGTGTGAATGTAGGTCAAAAACGTTGTGCCCAGAAAACTTCACAAGCTCCTGTTCCACTTTCCACCATACAATTTTGTCTTAAACGACTTTCTGACTTTCGACCGTAACTTTAACATAACTCTGGTCCAACTTGGTGAGTTTGTCATACAATGAGAGCCATGAGAGCCAATGTCATACAAAGATGAACAGCAAAGCACTCCAAAAACTCGAGAAGTTCTCAGTTGTACCTTTTCTAGAAATCAAAATTGAATTTTTCTGAATCCATACTTATTATTTTATTTTAATCAATATATTTCTCACCATATTTAAGTTTAACAATTTTAGAAAAAGAATGTTAACCATTACGCAGTTCTTAGCTGTGTTACATTAAGTTAATAGTACGTTAGAAAAAGAGCAGATTCGATACTTAGATATCTTTAGAATCGATACAAAAAATCGTAAGTTGGCAAAGAGAGTAATCCTCACGATCACAATGATGAGTACGCTGGTGAATCACATATTCCTGTTTTAGTTTTAAGGTCGACCCGCCAATCTAGTCAGTGTTAGCACTTCGGAGAAGTGTGCGCATGTCCTAAAATACACTGAGCCAATAAGAAGCATGGTGACAGCTGATGGCAGATGGAGTTGCTGTATTTAGATTTCATCTTTGACTTAAGATAGAATTACTTGCCTTGAAATATTAATAAATCTTATTTAGTTACAATGGACAAAAATAATTTAGCAACACATCAATGGGTGCCGCCAGGTTATTTTCAAGGGGGTGCATCTACATCCACCCATACTATTCATCAATTTAAGACATAGAATTAGACTAAGTCTTTAAACCTAGGAAATCGTCTTTTTTATGCAATAATTTGATTTTCAATTTAACTCATTTTTAAAACATAAGTTACATTGTTTTTATGATATGAATATATATCGTTTTAAGGAATTGATGTAAACAGTTGTTAGTGAACCTTAATAAACAAATGAAAAAAAGTTAAAAATATATATTTTTCTATGCATTTTCTTTCCAACCAGGGAGGGTGCAAAGTCACTCCCATAAACATTTTAATGTTGGAGTAAAGTCATCCTGTTTGATTGTTAATGTACACTGTAGGTTGGAAAATCGTGGCACTTGCCGACTGATGCAGATATTCACCGAGGATGGTTAAGCTTGCAATGCTTCAGAAAGAAACTACCGATCAGGATCTGGACAGTTCCAATCCCGAACGAAGAAGACATCGGCGGCCTTATGAGCCACTGACTGGACCGCGAACCGTTAGAGAGTGTGGACCTCTATACCTAATATATATACTTTACTCAGTGGTGGAAAAGATTCTAATACATCCCACTGCAAAAAGTGGAAGAGGGGATTCGGTCTTCGATTATCACGCTCAATAGGTGGAAACAAACAAAGCAACGAACTGCTTGTCACCCGCTTTCTGTGAGGTGGATGATTTCTAGAAGAGCTACTTAAGTTTCTCGGGATTTCCTTTCCAAGATGCACCTGAGACAACTTAATGTACCTATGAGACGGCGTGCGGTCTTTGATCGGTTCCAGTCCACAAAGTGATCTGATTGGTCAGTTGTAACTTACACCATAAACAAATAAACCTAGTGTGAACTCAAGTGATGCCGTGAACGATGTCTACTGCTTAATTATTGTTAAGTTAGTAATAAATGAATAACCTCGTACATCTCACACACGGCTATCTGATATCAACCAACTACCCAGTAACCAGACTATTGATAGACATACTTAAATACTTCTAAATACATACGTATTGTAATATAGAACCCTGATACAGAACTAACTACACCCTGATACAGAAGAAATAATCGTGCTTATTACACAAATATTTGTCGATCGAAGCCACGATCTCCGGCTTAGCAGTCGGGGTCAACATAAGTAAGCCCGTAAGTGTAATATTAACGATATTAAATGCTTATTAAGATAAATAAAACACATGTACTTAGCAAAGTAAACTTGCTGTCAACACTTTAATTATCGATTAAGGCCAAGGTTCATAAAGAAGGTAAACAAGTATAAATAGTTTTACATCGTATTAAGAAAATTTGGTTAAATACATATAATATAATTGGTACTTGTATACACTCACGCTTTCATCCTAAAAAGGGTAGATAGAGGCGTGGGCGAAAATGCTTCGACACAGCAAAAACCGGTGTTAAACCATACTTTCCTTACTTTTCACCATAAGTTATTCTTCACTTCATAGTGTTATTTTCTGTGTAGTTTGCCCCCTTAGTTAGCTTTTACAAAATCCACGAGATAATCGGGGTAGTGATATTCTTAATCCACCACCATGCCGTCGACACCGAATAAACGTTAATACATTGTGGTGACTTTCATATACAGCATCAACGAAAATATACAACAACGCCATCTACCGAAAACACATTGAATTACGAAGAAACTACTAATCCAGCTGCATGATATAGTAATTCTCGCGTTGATTTGCTTCTCTACATTTACAACTTTCCAACATCAAGCGTTAGGCCGCCCGCCAAGCATAAACCTCGTGATACACAATGGCCTCTAACTCTATACTTTGTATCCTAGTTCTAAGATCATTTAGTTTAAGTATAACACTTTACTCACATGTAAGATCACATTATCATAACGATCATTGACTCATTTACTGTATAAGATCCTATTTTCCAATGATTATTTAACCATTAAAGATGTAAGACCATATTTCCGTAACGCTTTCATCTGTTCTAAATACAAGATTGTCTACTCATTACCTATCTAGATTCTACATTCGCACTCATACAACATCATAACGATATCCTGTAGATAGAATTCCAATGTCTCTTGATTAACTAGTACTCTAATTATGTTTGTATACCATTTGGCTCTTACTCTGATATTTACAAGTCTCACAATCTGATAATTGTTTAAATACTCCGTTCCTCACTAGACCTAAGTCAGTTACGATACTACTCTTGTACAGTTACCGTTCCATAGTTACTACTTGTATTTCCGTTCCGTTACTATGTCCGTGTGGTGACGGATTAAGAATACATAGTGTTACCACCCCTATTCATCCCGTGGGTGTCGTAAAAGGCGACTAAGGTAACAAAGTATGTAAGACAACATCATTACAAACAGATGGAAAATTTGAAACAAACCCTATTCTGACCCGTCTGGCCAGTGTGATATATTAGGCCAAAACCTCCTTGCTAAGGAGAGGCCTATGTCCAGTAGTGGACTGTAAAAGGCTGTTGATGATGATCATTGATGAAGTTACTATTACCATTATGTTGTAAAGTCATAATTAAATAAAGTTTTTTTTTTAAAGAGTCTTGTTGCTTGCCGTATAACACTCGCCTGGTCGGAGGATCCTCCCTTTGTTTTGGAGGGATATGACACCAGTTCCTCCACAACATGTTAATTGCAGCGAAGTTCGTTATCGCGCGTTGCGAAGCAGACGAGATGGAATAAATTCAGATGAAAAGTTGTCACGACACTTTTTGCTTTAGTATAGTAATCCGTGTGACGTGCGCATGTTTCTCTGTCTGTCTCTCTCTCTCTCTCTCTCGCTCTCTCTCTCATATAAAGCAAGTCAATTATTTTGGTTTCATCAAAGAGCCTACTGATTAAGTTGACATTACATTATTACGTTATATTTGTTAATGATAAAAAAAATATTATTTTATAACTTAAAAGACATTAAAAAATATTACAATTCCTTCACTAATTAATCGAAAGGAACTTCGTTCCATCCGGGTATCCCTTGACACCTCTCAAATTTTTTTATATAATTTTTATTTAAAACCAAGTGTCACTCTCACAATTGTTCGACGACCATCGAAACAATCGACAGATCTGATGGTTAGTTACTTTATGAGTTAGTGATCCTAACCGCTAAACTTGAAAATATACACTCCATTCGCACCCAAAACAAATAATTATGTGATGAGAAGTCATTTATTCTGTGTCTGGGTGTAACTTATCTATAATATATAGGTATTTAGAAATATATATTTATGTTTGTCAGCCATGTATTTACCATAGTGTAGTCTCTGCCTAGTTTAAGATCAAACGACGGTGTTTGAAATGTGTGAGGTTATAAAATAAAATGAATTCGAAATTAAAAAAATGATACTGAGCGAAAAAACTTGAATATATCAAATTTAAAAACAAATCCCCCTTTGTGCCTAGGTCTTACAATAAGGAATAAGAGATGTATACTTACTAAATAGACAGGATTTGTCATACACACAAGTCGAACATCACAATCTTAAAATAAATGATGACTCTTATTGCAAAAATCGTAACGTCGACACGTTCATTCAACAAAACACATTTGTTGTTTATGTAACACACGTCATTATTAGCCTATCGCAACTCACTGCTGGACATAGGCCTCTTCAATTGGACGCTACTTTGATTGGTTTTGGACTTCGCGTATTTAGCTTCTGGCAATGATCTTGTGTAAATACATACAACTTCAACTTCTACTACTGTTACCTAATATAGATTACCTCGTTGGTTAGCATTTGCGACTGCCGATCAAGAGGTCTCGGGTTCGATTGTCAGATTGAGCCAAAAAGGGTAACTGGATTTTTTTTACAAGAAATTCATAATAACAGCCCGGAGTATGGAAGTTGGCGGGGTTCCACACCTGCGGCTCGGAGAGCACGTAGGCTGTCATCGTTCCCGGTTATCATAAACGTCTATGGCGATCGTTATTAGGATGTCAGTGCCATCAAATATACTGACAGTTAGTTCAATTTTCGAGGTCAGTTCGCCCTCAGGGATGCGGCAGTCTGATAGCAGTCCTGGATGTCGTAATAGCAGCTGTTCCCGGATCCCTCCTATGTCAGGCGCAGAGTGGCACACCGTGTGGTTTTACTCGGTCCGATTTAGATACACCACCCCGCCGTAAACCCCGGTGGGGTGACGGCCCGAGGGGGTTTCCACAGGTTAAAAAAAAAACTGAAAAAAAGTCCGATAGTAGCCGCTCCGTGGAAAAACAGTTATTCACTTAAAACAGGTTGAGATAGTAACCTTATTCAAATAATATTGGGAATAATAAAGGCTAAGAAGATTTATATATATCTTTTAACAGTTTTTCTAAAGTTTACATGAAAAAAGAAAAATACTTTATGCGCCAAATGTACAATGACTTAATACCAAAGGCATTCTCTACCAGTCTGCTGTTGAGTGACGCGAATCAGCGAGAAGGTTCTTTCTTCTTTCGTGAGGACTTTTATTAATAGATCAAAAATATGGTATAAAACGACAAACAAGTCCATAGGTCTGCAGACAGTGGACGACTAAGAATTCTCCGATCAGATGAGGTGGCCATGCCTGGTGGGCCGTGACGGTGGATGTTGAGAAGTTGCATAGATGCTAATCCGCGCAAACACTACCTTAGTTACTCTGTAGCTCGTTACTCGGTAGTTCGATATGTCTTCGGTAGATGGCGCTGTAAACTATCTTTAGTTGTGCTGTATGTGGAAATTACAATTGCGTTGTCGCCCTTTGTGAGCTCTATATCCTCTAAATGGTTTGGGCGTCGATTCCGGTTCCGAAATGTTTACTCGACGAAAGTTTATGAAGTTCGTTTAGCAGACTGATCGTTTGCTTGTATACCCTAAAAAAAAGTTCACTGTAATTCGAAATGGATACTACAAGAATTTCAGAATCCTGTAATTTATTACTTTCAGTTTGAAATCTAAAAATAAATTATCTACCTTTTTACAGTTTCGTATTTATATGTTCATTTTTTATACGTGGCAACCTTGAAATTCAATAACAACACTTTATTGCTTAGGACAGAGTTCTAGAAAATGGAAAATTTAAATCCTAAAAATCGTTTGCGAAAACTGTTATGTTCAAAAACATTTTAAAATGAAAAATAAATATAGAAAACAACAAATAATATCGTAAAAAAATACAGAAGAAAATTGAAAATGTTTCTAGATGTTTCCCGCGCTCACGTTGCGTCATTTCCATTTATTTTTGTTTGCGTATATTTTAACGCACTACTGGCAGATGTCCCATAATATACATTGTACAGTGCACGCCAATTGAATTGTCCTACGAAATGTTAAATGCAAGTCTACAGGAATTACACTTCCATTATTTTATGATAGTTCTCCACTGCTAAATTGGTTCGTCAACAGATAATTTTACTTATATTAAACCGTCTTTGAGTAAAAACAGGGTCACAATTTCCTTGCACTTTGCTTATGCATACTTTATAGGATATTTTCGCAGATGCAATGCAGTCACTACAATTCCTTTGTCATTTTAAACTTTTCCGCTGTTTTCTTGTTAAATTTTTTTAAGAGATTTAACAAATATATATTTACTAACATACAGTATACATTATGCATAAAACTGTGCAAGATTAATATAAACAGACAAACACTTACAACTAACTTTTGTCTGTAACTCCATCCGCGTTTTGATTTGTCAATTGATTAAAATAAAACAAACACTATATGTTACGTGAAGTTTAGCGCAATACATAAGAGGATACCACATCCAAATCGGTTGAGCCACTTCTGAGATTAGCGTGCACAAACACACAGGCAAACAGAGAAACAGACATAAGTTCTAAGAACTGTTGTTTTGAGTTCCGTTACCTAATAAAGTTCCCTATACACTCATTAGTTGCAGATACATTAGTTTCTCTTCAAATCTTTAATGTGCAAACATTGGCTTCTTACAATTTTATAAAAATAAAAGATAATTGAATCCACGGTCTCTGTCTACATCACTATATAAACGTGTATAGACCTGCCTGGGTCTACTTTTACTGATGACTTGAACTCTGGAGCCTTTAAGCGTAGAGTGAACAGGTTTCTTTTGGATGGGCGTGTACCACTTTCGTCTTCATCTACACTTACCATCAGGTGAGATGGAGGACAAACGCCTATTCCATTACAAATTAAAAAAAAATGTATTTTGTCGTTATTTTTAATGATGATCACAAAATGTGCCAATGTCTTTCCGACACACTACAAATTAAAAACGGATCTTGTCCAACTTTTACCGGGAACTGTTAGTAGGAACGTTTCATTCATCACTCTTTGGCTTCATTCAGATGTTCAGGGGCATTGTTGGTGGGCACGGGTGGTGATTGCGTGGTGATTAATAGTCGTGCGGTAGGTAACAGCGGGTGGGGCCACTTTGTGTGGCCTGAGAATTTAGGTGGAGGACGTCTACGGAAAAAGATAAAATAAGTATGTTTTTAAAATAGTTTTCATTCTTTGATTTGAATCATATTTAATTCTCCAGCAGCAGTCTTCTCTTCAATATAATGACGGGTCTGTTGGCTAAAAATATTTAAGAAAAATTTAGTATTCGATGCCTGTTGGTCTAGTCTAGTGATCCTAACTCCTAAACCTGAGGCTACGTATTACATATGTATCTATATATAAAAATGAATGTTTGCCTGTCTGTCTGTTTGTATGTCCTTTACAGAATCGTGAACTATACATTTGATCGTGTGCACATCTTTAGCAAAGTTTTTTTTTTTTCAGTTCACGAAGGTTTCTGAATTCATATGAATATATTTTTTATATCTTTTATTCAAATTTCTTTCAGTTGTTGGCATAACAACGCACGCAAGCAGTAATAGATAAATTTGATTTGCCTTGGATGGGATTCAAACCAGCAACCTCTATCGCAACAGCTAGGTTCACTTAAATTCACACCTCAATATATGATCATATGTCACATCACTTCAAAGACTGAAAAGCTCACTTGTGCTGTGGCCACAAACATGTACAGTATACGATTACGAAATAGATTTGAATTGTGATTCATATGCACTGTTGTTTAAAAAGGACGTCAACATCATCAATAGCTTTTGATAGTCCACTGCTGGACATAGATCTCTCCTTAGAAAGACGGAGTTGACTATACCACGCTGGCCAAAAGATTTGATATACGGTTTCGAGATTTCCTTCTCTTTGCAGAACAGTTATTCTGCTTAGTAAGTCTTTTAATCGGTTTCTACGACACCCACGGGACGAATAACAAAACGCGTAAATTAATATATAAAAAAACTTAATATGAGTCATTGAATGCATTTAAATAGATTTTAGATGTAGGGGAACATGTTGCAACATGAACATTTATTTTATTTACAGCTACTGCTCTTGCATAATGTTGAGTAATTATTGCGTGATCACATGATCACCTAAATAGCTATATAATTTGATTATATATGTATATATAACCTCCTTTCTAAGGAGAGGCCTATGTCCAGCAGTATTAATGATGATGATATGTACTAAGACACAAAAACAAATGTATAATGAGATCCCGGTGTATCCCGGTATTCAAGACAAAACCAAGTCAGATTTTTAGATAATAATAGAACCTCACATTAAAACCTCTTTCTGAAAGTATATTAATATATTTTGTCTGTAAACTTGAGTAGATATCCAATGTTAATTTTGTATTTTTTTTAAACAAATGACAGTCGTTTTAAGCAAGGATTCTTGAGAATGTGTCATGTGTCAAAAAAGAAAACTTTTTCTGTTCTTTTTCCAATATTTTTCATCGATGCTCCACGCCTTTTAGTCGCAGCATGATATGATATAGTACATGACGTTCCCTAATAAATAGGCTATACAACACTCAATTTTTTTTTAATTAATGTGATCATTCAAACGAACAAACTCTGTCGCTGTATAATGTTAGCATAGACTTCTGCAGTAATTTACAAATTTCGAGAAATTTACAAAATTAATTAGGTTTATGGGAAAATGTTTATTCCCTTGAGCTATTTTCTCGGTAGTGTCTTGTCTCAGATCTGAATTGAGAACACTAAATGGCGACGGCGGAGCCGTTCTCTAATAGTATGACTACGTTTATACATAGTTTATACGGTGACGTATTAAAATTACAGAGTGTTATTAAGAATACGACACCCACGGGTAGAAATAATGTGATATTTAATCTACGTGGGCGTCGTTACAACCGACGGAGGGAGCAAGTAACACAAAACAACAGCACTGCAAGGGAAGGAAAACTTGAAACAAACCCATCTGACCATATAGGACCAGTTCTGGTCAATATAGGATCAATATAGACCATAATTCAGTGGTATAGACTATCACAGACTGGTGATCAACACTAATATTATTTATTACATATTATATACTGCTGATTCCTAGAAAGTCTTCAACAAAACAGTAATGTTTTTCGGATGCGAAACTAAATAACAACAAGTACTAAAAACACATTTTTATGAAATGGAAGACCATAAAATTTTCAAGGCTGGCAATTCTGTAACTTTGCCAAAAGCGTTCGGATACACAATAATATGATAATTTAGGTTTTTTTACCACTTTTCTCAGTACTACAGTTTTCGATTTCAAGGTGAACTGAATGAATCATTTTGGATTTTTGGAGGAAACGATTCGTGGAAGATTCTGTGCACGTTTTTCTTTTTATTTCATTTATGGTATGATCACGAGCAGGTGAGTGACCTGATGGTAAGTGACTACCATCACCTTCCAGACACATGCATTTTTATTTCGTTTTTTTTAAAAAAGACAACGTCCGCATTGAGGACATGTATTATGTTACAGGATACTTTACAAACATACACGAAACAGACACAAAGAACACTCAGATTGAGAACAACTACTTGTGGATCACGCCAAGTGTAATCCTATGTGGGACTTGAACCCATAATACTCAACGCTGTAAAGAGCGGGGTGATGACCACTTAATCCACTATACCATTTGTACAGTAAACTCAAGAGTTACAAATGCGATGCCACGTTTTGTATCCTCTTTTCCAGAATCAGAGAGAGAGGTTTGGGCTCCAGTACCCTCACACACGAGAAGAAAAAGAAGATTTCCTGCGAGGATATGGTATCACTACGGTAGGGCCGACCTATCACAGTCCCAAGGTATAATGCCGCGACTGCACGATTGGCTTAGTGGTTTAAGCGGCGTTCTCCATTTCGCTGAATGTTGTGGGTTCAAATTCTTGGGACAACATTTTGTGTGATCCACAAATTGTTGTTCTGAGTCTGGGTGTTCTTTGTGTCCGTTTCTTCTATGTTTGTAAAGTTCCCCGCGACACAGGATTTAGTCCTAATGCGGGCGTTGTCTTTTTCAAAAAAAGAAAAAAAATAAAAAAGAAGTAAAAATATAGTTTTAATTGTCCTATATTGTTGTAATTAATTGATTAATTTATTAGTAATAAATTTTCTGCCTGAGACCAATACTTTAAACACGTTGAAGTTGCAGCATTGAAACCTTTTCGGTGGTGCAGCGGTAGTGAATACTACTGCTGTGCTTGAAGTCTCGGGTTCGATTCCCGGGTCGGACCAAATGTTTGTATGATCTGTAAACATTTGTTTCGAGGTTTGGATGTTTTCTATTTATAATATGTATGTATATACAAAAAAAAAAAAGAATGTGCGTATTCTATCAGTCAATCTAGTAGTTATAGCACAAGTTCTACTTAGTTTGAAACTAGATGACGTTGTGTGTAAATGACCGAAATATTTATTTATCTATTTTATAACATTAATGGTACAGGTGTTGATATAAATACGAGTAAAGTTATCATATTTTATGTTTGCTATTGCCTGCGGCCTCGCTCGCAAGATTATTCCTAATTTATTACAACACAAACTTCCACACCACCATTTGCACCAAAAGGTAGGGGGAATGCAAGAGCACTCCCTCCTGTCAGAAAAGAAAAAACAGAAGAAATAAAAATTTGTTACTTCTCGTCCAGCTGATTTCTTTAAGACAGGCGTCAATAAGCTGTCACTGTGTTTACAAAAAAGTGTGGAGGGACATGTGTCATATCCCTCCGACACAAAGGGAGGATCCTCCGACCAGGCGAGGTGATCATGCCTGGCGGGCCACGGGCCAAAGGTTGATGTTGGGATGTCGTATATATGCTAATTGCCACGCGAATCTATATATCGCGATACAGGATTAGTAGTTGCATTGTAGTTCATTACATTCATACGTTTCGTTCATACTTCGTAGTTAGATTTATCTTCGCTAGATGGCGCTGTTATATATTTTCGTTTGTGTTATAATGTGGAATCGCCACAAAAGCATAGATTGTATGGATGATTACTTTAATTAATAAATATAAAACATTCTCAAAAAAACGTTAGCTTACTCCACAAAAACATCAAGTACATGAGTTAGACCTTATCATAATTCTATATTTTATTATGTTTTTATTTTTGTAAATAATTCTAGCTGCGTTCATACACACAACCGCTAATCCCTTAAAGTATGATTTCTAAAAAAAATCTCTTAATGACTTACAACACAAAAAAATGTGTGTGTGTCACGTATGCGCGTAAGAAGTTGTTCTTTTTTTGCATAACAAGATGCAATTCACTAAAAAATTTGTCCTTCGCGCTATCCGATGTTTTTAGAGAAAATAACACTAATGTAATATATTAAAAGGTATTTAATATATTGAAAGAAAATTTTGTTATTACGCATTATCTAATTAAACAAATTTTACTGAAATATTATAAAATAATTATTTGTACATATTTAAAATAAAATATTGACCATTATTGGTGTCGATCCTCATGACGGTGTGCACGCGCATCCTAAAAGTTTACTCTCATCATTTTTCCCTAACGCGCCAAAAGAAGTCAACTTTAAAAAGCAGATTACTGCTGCAAATCAGCTGCCAAAAGTTCAAGCCTATAGTGTTCCCGGCTGTAAACCCTGAGTTGAATCAGTCAATTAAGGCAAGCAATTATATATATATGTATAGAAAGGAAGGTACCAAGTTTTCAACTCACAAGTCATCCTTATCATTAATCCATATTTTTGTTGAAAAGTATAAAAGAGAGAAAAAAGATATATCCCGCGCCATTTCTACGGAAGCAACAGTTCCCAAGCGACACCATGTCTGCATAACAGGCCTGGCGCTTTTCCAAATAACAGAGCAATTATTTACAATCTGTTCCGCTGTTGCTATCTGGAGTACAGTGCGTTGACTCATATCGTACAGTTGCTCTGAAGGTTACTAGTAGTTCGTTGATTCTGTTCAGCCTGATAGGTGAAGGGGTGACAAACGTGGTGTAAACGACGATATAAAAAAGTTAATTTAAAAAACACTAAATCTTTAAATTGTTACTAATAGAAATCAGTCACTGACCCGCTTTGCTGAAGAGAGAAACGGATTTATTATATTCTAGCGATCGCACGTGACATAGGTGTAATATATTATACACTGTAACATTCTAACAGGTAGTAGAGCCACGCTGATTTCAGCATGAACGGGTCGGCTCGACCAGGGCAGTACTACCCTCCCACAGAAGATTAAGTTAAAGCGACAGCATCCGTGCTGTCGTGTTTCGTTGGTGAGTGCGAGACCGTGCATTGATGCGCGGGTGACAGTTGCCGTGGTAAGTGTGTGCAATACAATGCCACGATGACTGTCATACCTTTTATGTCCCCAAGTGAGGCGTGAAAAAGCATCATCCTTAGCCGTCATGGTGTGGGTCATCATACTGCATTGTCTGCATTCACAATGAGTAGGCGACCACAACTCTTGGCTTCTATTCATGCTTTCCATCAGTCACAGTAGAGTCACTTTGGCAGACTCTTAAAACAATAAAAAAAACTGTATTGTCCTGTTGGCGGTAGTGTCGTGTTTCGGCTCGTTAATCTTGACTAATGCTTGTTAGGAGACACGATGATTGGGACTCGTTTACCGTCTGTAGAGACAGGCCGACTGAAAACTATGGTCCTTTCTTCAAAAGGCTAATTCAGTCCCTGGACTGAACTCGCTTACTTTTTATTTAATCAAAATTCACAGCCTTAAAAAAGGACACCTCTGAGCTATGTTTCGTCATTTCCTCCTAGAGTGAGTCTTAGAAAATGCCGGTACCATCTAGCTGTAAAGTTCGACGTTACTTCCAAAAATAAATATAATTTATCATAATTTTTTTTTTTATATACCACGACGGTAGCAAACAAGCATACGGCCCGCCTGATGGTAAGCGGTTACCTCAGCCTATGAACGCCTGCGGCACCAGGGGCATCACGTGCGCGTTGCCGACCCTTTAAAAACCTATTTACCCCCTTCTTGAAGAGCCCCATACTGTAGTTTCCAGGGAAAACCTCGGCAGGGAGCTCATTCATTCACACAATACACATAAATCTTCTCCGTTAATCACTCTATTGATACAAAACGCATTTAAATTCGTTGCGTAGTTTAAAAAAATCTAAGCGTACGGAAACAAAAATCGAGTTCAATTTGTAAGCTGTAAACATTTTGGTCTCCTCCAATTTACTTCTAATTAATTTTGTTGCAAGTCCCAAGATAATTTTACCTTTCCTGGGATTTCCCGAGAGTCCGGTGTTTTCGTGAGTCACTACTGCTTATCCTGGTATACAGGAAGTACAGTAGAGGGCATGTGGGAGGTATTACTTAACTTTGTGACGACTTCCATATTACAGCACAAAGGAAAATATACAACAGCGCCATCTAGCGAAGATACATCGAACTATGAAGTATGAACGAAACGTATGAATGTAATGAACTAGAATGCAAGTACTGTATCGCGATATAGAGATTCGCGTGGCCATTTGCATATATACAACATCCCAACATAAACCGTTGGGCCGTGGCCCACCACCAGACATGATTTCCTCGCCTGGTCGGAGGGACATGACACTCGTCCCTCCACAACTTTATCGTAGAAATTAGGCAGACTACGTCAGTTGTGATACTAGTTGCAAGTTCCAATACGTAGATTCTAAAGAGAAGAATAGACGAGAAACTTCATAGGACACTATTTCAATTTCTATAGGTACTATATACTAAAGTCCCAAATGAAATAGACATCAGGCAACAATTATCAATAAAATAACCGAATAGATTTTTTTTAAAGTCGTTTAAGAACTATTGCGTGAAATAAGCGTAACAAGTCTAATTAGTGATTAAGCTGCAAAACACGCATTACAACGTTGTACAAAGCCGAAACTAAACATCAAATTTAATTAGTTTTATTACTGTTGTTGATGAATTATTGCCAGCCCTAAGTTCCATGAGTTATTGGACCTCATATCGCAAGGTGACCACCTATGACCTTGGTTAACGATGCGAACGATAATAAAAATTGTAGAACACTTTGTTTAAGACCCAGTAAATGTATTTCTATCCTTATATATGCTGAAATAAATTTTTATTACTCCTTTTTAACCCTCTGTGTACCTGGCCACGAAACCCGACAAAATTATATAGTTATACTATCTAGATAGTAGAGATGTGCTCATTATAATAGTTGCCAGAAGACGAACATAAGTTTCCCAAAAATATTTCCACCATACTCATAATTTTGAGATTCAACTATCTGCATAAGAAATTCAGCTTTTATATATTTTATAACAATATAATTGTGGAGGGACGGGTATCATATGTCCCTTCGACACAAAGGGAGGATCCTCCGACCAGGCGAGGTGATCATGCCTGGCAGGCCACGGCCCAACGGTTGATGTTGGGATGTTGTATATACAGTAGCGCTCAAAAGTATTTTGACAACTCAATTTTATTCCATATCACAAAAAATGATAACAAAATTGTTTCCAATCAAAGATTATATTTGAAGTAATGATACGTTTCACAAATTAAGGCACTTAAATGTAATGTATTTCTACACAAAAAGAAAACATAAAGAAAAATTATTTACGACACGGCTTAAAAGTATTATGAAAAGGAAAGTTTTTCATATTATAAAATAAAAAAAATATTATTTTTGATATTAACTATTAGTATTTTGCTAGCCTTCAAGACCGCTTCACAACGCGCCGGCATCGAGTCAACTAGTTTCTGCAAACGATCAATGGGTATTCGGCTCTATTCGTTACTTAGTGCTTCATATAAAGCATCTTTATTTGAATAGTTTCGACATCTTACGCCGCGATTCAGTTCTTCCCAAAGATACTCTATCGGGTTTAAATCGGCACTTTGACTTGGCCAGTGGATGAAATACATCATAAATAATAATATAAAAAATATTAAAATTATTTTGAAGTACTCAGTAAAAAGATAACTGCAAAAGTAGTCTTGTCAAAATACTTTTGAGCGCTACTGTATGTTAATTGCCACGCGAATCTCTGTTTCGCGATACAGGATAGTAGTTGTCTAGTAGTTCATCATACTACGTAGTTCAATGTATCTTCGCTAGATGGCGCTGTTATATATTTTTGTTTGCGCTATAATGTGGAATTCACCACATAATTTTTTGAGGTTTCACAACCACGTACGTTTTAAATAGCTGTTCAATACTTACCTAATTACTAAGTTGGCTAAGAACTATTTATTAACACTCATTGCTGACGGGTCAACTGGCTATCTAAGCAGAGTATAATTTAGACTATTTCAGATCGATAATAAACTTAGGACAATTAATAACCTTGGGAAGCTTTTTTAATTTAGGGATTGGGGTATATTCAAGAGGTAAGTTTACAAGTTAAGTTAAAAGCAAAATGAATATAGAAGTTAACTTCTCTTCGCTTCCTTTTTCTATTTCAACCATCGAGAATTTGTCTTGAGAAGTGATATTGTCAAATATCTCTGCGCTCTTGTCTATTAACATCAAATAAGGTTTATTGAACATAATGATGTTACCCGTGATAATGATAATAAATCGAAGATTGTTTCACTACTATTTTCAAGAATTTGTTAGAGTACATAAATATAATTAGAATGTTTTGAAGTGTTAAGGTTCGTTTAATTTGAAAAATAAACCTTATAACGACTTAAGGAGACTTTTTTACAAACAATCTTAAAAACTTTCAAATAATACTAAGAAATCGTAATCAATAATCACCGAGATTTGTGGGTAATCACTTAAATTGCTTCAATATTTATCGCACTATAGCTCAAACTTGCAATCGACGAGGTATCTGCTTATGTAACTCACCACATGTCTACTGGTTCATTCCCGATTGTTCCAATTGCTTACAGAACATTTGGACACGACCGTTTCCGAAAAACGCTTTCGAACGCAAACAAGCCAACCGCACGACAATCTATCTATATTCGACCTTTTGTTTATTCCAGTTAATTTCATTATTCTGTGCCACAATCGTGTCACTGAAACAATCGTCGCTTCCTTCCACGAATCTTCGTGACATTTCTTAACAATATGTTTTAGAGTCGATCCGTGTGGTGACGGTGTATCACCATTATTTATCTCGTGGGGTGTTAACCGAAAAGGGAACAACTTTCACAGGATAACAGCACTACAAAGAGAAGGCAGTCTTAAAACAGACCTTATACCAGAGGGATCTAAGTCTAGACTCCTAAAGACTGTTGATGAGTAAAGAACTATTTTGCTGCTGGACTATCCCAGGTAGTGTGTTTTGCCCATAAATTTTGTTTCTTAATACTACTGCTCTCTATGATTTGTGTAGGTATATAGATATATGTACGTAATGGTCCATACTACAATGTTGCCACTATTACTGCTTGCCTATTCGCGTACACTCGTAGCGTAATGCGCGTGCGCAGGTCCAAAATAGACCGCAGTATATTTAACATCAATCGTTAAACTATTATTGTGTGCTGGTTGAACTGATCGGTGTACTAAACTGGTTACACGCGTACTTTAATGTTATTTTGTTGTTGTACTTGAAGGCCATTTTACAACAAACTGTGTAACAATACGCGAAAAAAATGTGTACACCTGAAATGACTATAATAAGTTTAAAAAGACATGTTTAGTCACAAACGGAGCGCACCGATCACAGTGATACCACTACCGAAAATCGGTATTAAACGTTCTTTCGCTTCTTTTTATTAAGTGATAGAGGTTACCTGGGAGAGATTTTATTCATGCTTGCCATCAGGCAGCGTAGAAACACTTTGGCAGGCGCTTAAAATAAAAAAAAACTGTATTGTCCTGTTTATTTATTTTTTTTTACTTATTTTTATATTTATTTTTATTTTTGTTACAAATTTCTTTAATTGTGCCTTCGATCACGGTTTATTTATATATAAATTTCTAGTTTGTAAATATAGGCATACGTATATAAAAATAAAATGTGAATTTGGTATGTGTAATACACAGCAATGGCAAGTTGATTTTTTGATGCGTACACAAAAAGTTCTGAACTGATTGAGGCGAATGGCGAGTGTGGAACTTACAGAGAACCAACCCACTAAACCTCGCGGCGACCTACCACGGTAGTCGGCAGGAACTCAATGAACACACCGTCGGCTTCTGGAGTACTCCGTGCCGTACCCACGACTGACGTACACCTCGGGATGACAAGACCTACAACATGTTGTAAAGATTTAAAGAAAGAAAAAGAAAGAAGATTTTTCACAGCAACAATGTACCACAACGATACACAGGGTTCATCTAGTTTATTATAATGTCAATTTTAGATAAATAGTATCTAAGTAAAACAAAATTTAATTAAACTTAAAATTAATTTACATCCGCTTTAAGAAATATAATAAAATAATCTGGTAGACTTACAATATTTTGCTCATTTACAAAACCCACCAGTTGGAATTCAAGATAACAAAATTTAAAAAATATTTATCCACACCAAATATATTATAACAGGTGGAAAACAGTAATAACAAATTCAAATACTTTCACAATGTGAACTTAAAATGACAGACGAATTAGGTGATGTATACTTAGTTATGTAATTAAATGACCTTGAGATCGCCCCACCCCAAGGTCATCTAATTACATAACTAAGTATACATCACCTAATACGTTCACAAGCCGTAGGGTTGACAAAATATGTTTAGTTACCCAAATAAATGGTGCATATAAGGTCATAGTGATCAACGTTTGTTAGGAAAGACAATATGATTTCACAAAGTTGAAAAAATATATTTTGGAGAGCTCCGAAAAAAAGATTGTGCGAAATATGTTCCTCATTAGCTAAAAAGAGGTAAAAAAGACTCAAGTCCGCTTCTATTTTTTCAGAAGAAAAATATAAAACTTTCGTGTTTATATTTTTCTTCTGAAAAAATAGTTAGACTAGCGGATCTCTGGTACCTGCTTTTTAGTATTAACACTCTAAAAGCAAGACTAAACAGACGGACGTATGCTGAAACTATAAAGGGTCCAATCTCAAAATAACACGTGTCAAGATTTGAAAACGTTCAAAGTAGATAAATTAATTCAAGTCAACACATCTTAACACTCAGATATTTTACTATGAATTAATAAATATTGATAATAAGGGAGAAGAAATGGCAGCCCTATAACCACCCTCGCAATTACAAAATATTCACCCCAGCCCTAATGCCCTTGCCCCTCGATTGTATCTTGAAGGTATATAATTATGCAATATTCTATATGACTACAAATAATAGTGTTATTACTCCTATTTAGTTGCAGTAAACAAAGGAGACCACTATGTTTTGTTTATAACAAGAAGTGTAAATGAAATAAATTGTGTTTTGAAATATGCAATAAGCTTGATTAGATAACAAAATTTATAAACCGAACGTTCATGTGAACCAAAGTTCAGTATTAGTGCCGGCCTCTATTGTTGAATAGCCGAACCTCGTCAGCGCACTGCTAGTTCTGTCTTAGTTCAAACTAGTTACGCCATCTAGTGTAAATTTACATAACATTTAGAAGTAAATGTAAGGGACGTATTGTGTTTTTGTTGGATTATCTTTGAATTTTTATTTTTAAATCGTCAACATTTTATTTATTTTAAAATTGATATTGCATTTTATTTGAGAAAAGTAAAAAGTCAATTAAAAGATCTGAGGTTTAATGTGAATAATATTGACTATGCATTATACTGAGTTGTCTATAGAGGAGCAAACTTCATTACCACACGTCGATGAAAGCGGAGTCACTTTTGAACTAATTTGAACCATGACGACGTAGCTTTGAAACCAATTGATATTTGAAGTAAATATAAGTATATCACACTCACACGTGTAACGAGAACAGTGTCTTTACAAAGAATTGACAAAGACAATGTATAAACATTACGATGGTGGGCCAGTGTATTGATAATTGGAAGAAATTTTTGTTAAAATAATGTTTCTATTGAACAATTTACTTTCATGATATAATTTTATTTTTACGTACATATAAATAATGACATTAATTAGTATAAATGTAAACTATTAACATGAAGGAAAGAAATTTCACATACGTAATAATCCATACTTTAACTAAACTTCACGACTACAATTAATTTGATAATTATCAGTTGACATTTGAATTAGGGATGGCAATTTTTTCCAAAAAAATCGATTCGAATCGAAGTTTAATAAATCGATGCACAAAAGATCGAGATAAAAAGAATCGATTTTGCAAAAATCGATCTCTTTCCGATTTGCTTATTGAGCCTATGTTTTCAATACAAATACAAACCTATTTATCGTATCGAAACAGAAATTTATCGTATCGAAACAGAAAAAATCGAATCACGATTTTATAGTGTGAAATATCGATTCAATGGATCGATTCAGTACTGAATATCGATTTAAAAAATCGACTTTTTTGGTCTACAAAATCGATTCTTCAATTAATCGATCTCAGATCGCCATCCCTAATTTGAATATGAGTATGAAGACAGGCCCGTATTTTACAACATGTCTTACGTGAATGTAATCTTAAAACTGATTTCAGGTAGAGATTTAGTTATTGAACGTCACCTAAAACAAGATTCACCGATCGATACTCAAGTGAGTGAGATGTTTATATCTTTAAATCTCGACTCAGGTAAAGACTTTGGCAAGTGTTATCTTTGTTTACGTAAGACAAGCTGAAGCTAGTCTCAAGCGGCGATTTCTAAGATCTTTTAGGGGAAATTAACGGGTTTTATGATGATTTATTTCTAAGTAATTACCAAACATTTACTTTATCTTACTTTATTTACGAAAGAATTACTTATCATATATATTTCGGTTCACATTAATTAACCTTAATTGATATTCCATATAATTAAATACATACTCAAACATTTGTTTAAAGTAAAATCACCGCAGCCTTTTAGTTTATGACAAAAGTAAAACATTAAAAATAATAAAAACAAAAATATAATTTGACAACTCAACATAACAAGTGTTGACAACAATTTGAACGTTTCGTTATGGCTAATACACAGATTACCTCCTAATAGATAGTATAGATACCGCACTATTGAAAATTTTATTAATGCGCTGTGATTGGATATTTCAAAGCCAAACTTAGAATGCACTAAACCATAGTGATGGACAGGGTAAGAACGTTGATCGACAAATTTGCTTGGATAGTCTGTATATTATTTTTTTTATTATTTGTAAATAAATGAAATGATCAATGTTTATTATATATTTATTTGAAATATTAAAATTTGAATAATAATAATAATATTATTAGGTACGCATATTTTACTTACTTTAAAATAGTTTTGGCGAGTAACATTTACGTAAATTTTAAAATATCGTGTTTTACTCAATCTCTTAATGTTATTATTGTATAACCTTTATTGGTATACTAGTCTTCAAAAAAGTAAAAGCCCTTACCAAAACTGGCAAGTATAGAGTAGGTATAACGAAATGAAACAGCCTTCTTTGATTTTTCATGAAAATTATCTTCTGTGAAATGTCTTAAGCATATCACAGTACTTTTAGTGGGAAAACATTCATTCCCTCGACGAGTAACGTCGATCCACATTTTGTTTTCTTTCAGGGCATTTAGAAAACCTTTAACATAATTATATCACTATTAAACGTGAACGTTTAGAAAATATGTTTGCTTCAAAAAAAAATCAAACGATAACCAAACAAATCGACTTCTGAAACACAACACTATCGATACGCGTGCAGTATTAGACAAAGACAACTATTGTAATTTACGTGGTGAGTGAAAGGGACATTTCAAAAAGACATCAACGACTCCTTAAATATTATTGGTTTGCACTATTAAGCCACCAGTATAAGTTGAACTCCGGTTTATTGAAAGACGTTAACGTAATAAAAATATAATGTACTTACCGATGAAATGTTATGCCATCTTTTTGATAATTAGATGTTTTAGATGACTTGCCACAGTATTTTACTGCACAGTAAGCCATTTACAATATATTTATAAAATAAAACTATTTTTAAATTGCAAATACCTCGGTGTGTCTACGGGTCACAAACTTGGACGTTACTGATGACGTGATTTTTAGCGTAAGTTTATAAGCCTGTTATAGTAACTATGTGTGGCGCACCTTTGTAGCCCTGTATGCGGAATCTATTAGGAGGTGATCTGTGAGCTAATATCTAGTCATTTTTTTTAGTGTTTATTGTATTTAATTATGGGGAAGCTAGCTCTTGTTCTTGGATAATGTGGAAACGTAATTGAGAACAGGCTGTTAGTTGAAATCAATTCTTCAAATTCAACGGACTTAACGGAGATTGTAATATTTTACTTCGTAATTTTTTTCTTTTCATAATTTCCATTGGTGTTTCACGGCGAATTAACCAGTAAAAGTCAGCAAGCATTACTTCTGACCATTTCCCGTTATAACGTTTCTCTATGTATAATATATCTTGATAATATATATATAATAAATCTTTCTCCATGCTCACCTGAGACTGCACCAAGATTTACTGGGAAGAAATCTAGATGAGAGTCCAAAAAATGAATTTTAAGGGACATGTTGCATTTTAACGCTTTGTAAGACGCAAGAAACTCTTGAACAATATTTTTGAAATTGTCATCTTGTTTGTTCCCCAGAAAATTATGACATACTTCTACAAAAGCGGTCCAAGCTCTTTTTTCAGCGTCATTCAACTTAATTTTGAAATTTTCGTCCTTCATGAGCTGTCTTATTTGAGGACCTACAAAGATGCCCGTAGCGTTCTTGAACAAGTGTTGCAGCATATTTTCGGAAGCCAATTTTTATTCCTTTTGTCAACTGGAAACCCAAAATAACCTTCGTACGCAGTTTTGATTAGGCTTGATATTTTATTCTGTTGTAATTTTACAACAAATTCACCACATACGTAGCAAAATACGTTTGGTGAATTTTTGCAAGTTCTTAGCATTTTGAACCTGCAACAAAATTAAATTAACTTCAAAATGTGAATATATATAATCTCTATGTTTTAGAACACTTATTAATTTTCACTATACATATCAATATAATTTATTACTTACCAAAATACGTTGAATAAAACGAAAACAATCACTTCTTTTTTTTTTTAACTAACTGAGCGCCACGGAGTCGCTTTCCGAACTGCGCAAGCGCGTTTAATTGTTCAAAAACAATGTGAGATAATATTATTATATGTCTCTCTAACACAGTAAACCAGTTTTGCGTGGACAAATGCGATTTAAGCTGATTGAAGCAGAGTTATAGATAGTGTTAGTATAAAAATAGGAGAGATAAACAGGAATTGTAAGAAATAATAAAAAATACTTTAAAAAAAACTACACGTGTCAGCAAAAAATGAAAAGCAGATTTGGATTCAGCATGTTTAACTCTTCATAGAAATCTATTTTTTATCTAAAGGAGGATTTTGTTGCAGACCAGTGTTATTAATGAAGAACATACACCGAAGAATTTATTTAAAGAATATAATATTACGTAACACATTTTTGAAGTTAAATCAACGTGATTACGTATTCCATAATATATATAAAACTATGAACAAGGAGTAAAGTTACCCATGGTCATGGATTACTGATGACGTGATTTTTAATGGTCATGGGTAACTTTGCTCCTGGGCATATTTCACAACCAATCTTCATTGTAGAAGCTTTTTGAGAAAAGTTATGCCTTGCTTTTTAAAACTGTGCTCCAGTAATGTTACGCTTTAGCTTTTTTTACAAGTGTCGAAAAATTTGTTAAAATCAAAATACACCGTATTTTTTAGAGAAGTGATATTATATTTTTTAAATTTAGTTACAAAATCACATAGCATCATAGATTTTTATATTCTTTAATTATAATAGGCACTGCTATCTTAAGTTATAACTTTGGTTACAAATGTCTCAGTCTCTAAACAAAAATCAGTCAAAACTACCATCTAGGTTTAATAACAAAATAAAATTCTCAAAAATTAAAACTTACAACTTAAAAAAAATTATGAAGGTCATGTAAATTCCCCAAGTTTAGGCTAATTCAGGAACCGAATATATTTAGCGGCGGGTACTAATTTTTTTAGGAATATCAATACATCCCAATATTTCCTGCCAATCGTATTGAATTTCATCGACAGGCTTAGGTCACGTCCAGGATTTTAGCGACTTTTTCTTTGAAGATATATATATTCTTTAGTTATTTTTGTAATTTTACCAGGAAACATTTCCCCCTCATATGTGAAAACCACATATTGCCCGACCGCTTTCACAATTTGTTTGAAATTGCAATTTTTATCGTTTGTTTCGGGCCCTGTATCAGGGATAGATTCAAGATTTTCTAAATCTCCAAGAGAACCAAGATCAGAAAAATCATGAACTGATATGTCAACACTTTTTGCGTAAGGGCATTCGCTTCTGGATCTACGGCGACTTCATTTTCTTTATCGTCCTAAAGAGTGCCTAATTCTTCAGTCACACTTTTTCCAGGAGTGATGTGTAGTTTTCTGCGTCGCCCTTTAGCAGCTCCACTTGTCGTCCACTCTAACCTCTTAGCTTCAAGACTTTGTAGAATAGAATCTTGCAAAGCAGCCTTGTCAACAGTTGTGGGTAACCTCTCTAATGCAAAGGTGCAAAGTTACCCCAAAGTTACCAAAAAAATATGAGCACACCAACAAAGTGAGGTTAGATTTTGACCAATTCAGAAATTCAATGAAATATTTACGGATTCATTTACATGATTATATACATAATAACATTAGAACATAATTACGTCAATATGCTGTTCAGATTTCGAGATGGAAGTGACTTTTTGCCATACAAGAAAAAACCTTTTAACGTCTTGCACTACATCTGCATCTGACATAAGAAAAAAATGGCTGATGATTTTTTTTCCACTTCAGTGTTGTCACTCATAAATAAATATTTTTGGGTGCGTTCACATTTAAATGTAATATCGCACCGATTTGGACATATCAAGCGATAAAACATGTAAGAAAATTGGAGCATAATTAATCTTAACGGAGCAAAGTAGGAACATTTGACGGTATCTTAATGTCAATACATAAACAATATATTTACTTATGAAAAGTGTTTCTGCTTTATTATAATAATATTGTGACCTGGAATTGGGTAGATGACTGTATCGTAAATAAATACCAGTGTTCACTTCATTAAAACAAATATCGCGAAACATCTCTGAAAATAAAATTAACATAACTTTTTATTATTGTTATTACGAATTTCAATCAAATATACAGTGAAAAATATTGTTCAATTGAGTAGTCTAAAACAGTGACGTCACAATTTGGTATTTAGTACATTTTTCATACAAAATTGTCGTTTTGACAGATGATAAAAAGTAGCTAATTTGACTAAGGTGTCATCTAGCCTATTGCACTCAGTTACTGCATACACGTTTACACACTTTAATAATTGTTGTTGTTATCTGACGTTACGCTAACCTCGTTCGCCTGCTACGATGAAGACCAAGTTCTTAGCTGCAATGACAATATTCTTGGTATGTATTATAATATTATCTAGTGTTTAACAAATTAATGGACTATTGTAAAACAGATGCCAGTGATGCCACTGAATCAAAGGTTCCCTGACTATTTTTCTCATAGACCACTTTCAAGAGTTAGCTAGTTCCGATGGACCCCTGCAGCTACATTTCGACTAAATTCCCAAAATTCGACAAAAATGTGAAGATTCGATTTAATTATGGAAATTTGCGTTGCAGTTGAGTTCCAACCATAAATTAACTGTTTTCAAATTAAAATTGTGAATTGATTGATTAATTAATTATTTCTTTGTGATAAAAGATGTCAAAAAAAAAATTGCTCATTCAAAAAAGGGATTCCCCCAACTTTTGACATTGATTTACAGCACAAGGAACCAATCAATTCGCATTTGTTTTATTTAGAAAACTGCCCATTCGATGTCGTAAAAAATAAAAGGAAAAATAGTATACTTGCCTGTGTTGTTTTTTTCAATTATGTAATAATGGTACTATGAAAAGTTATTGTTATTGCATTGTAATATAATGACAGTCGTAATGTAATTAAAATTACCACCAATAACGTAAATTCTTTCGATGAATGAAAAAAATGAATTCGGTATGACGAGTGAAACGCTATCAAAAGCTTTATCGCAATTCTCTACAAAATATTTTTTGGGTATTTCTGCCTGCAGCTAAAATATTTGATTCTCTCTTTTTAATGTCACCTTCAGCTCTTCATTAGTGCTAAGCTCGAGTAGCTCTTCTTTTAATATTACATTCTTAATTTCCGTTTCATCAAATGTATTTATGATCCATGAAGTCATCATGCAAGATAATTCAGTATTGAACGTCTGTCTGAATATCCTCGTCCATGCATTCTATTTGTGCCAAGTTTGAAAACTGGCAAAAATTCACAACGACTAACATTTTGTTTCAAAAATGCAACTTTTCAAGAAAAGCTGAAATGACGCTCTTAGTTTTTATTCAATTAAAGCAGTGACTTTATAATTGTAAGTTAAGTTCATGATTTTCTTTTGAATAAATCTATCAAATATACGATACCTTCCTTCAAATTAATCTAGTTTTTAATCTAGTCACCTTTCGACAACCAGGGTAAGTACGCTAGTATGCTTTATTTGCACAATTGTGCGATGTGAAAGTGTTAAATATTTTCATTGCACAATTGCGCAAATAAACACGTATTCAATACATTGTTTCGTATTTTGCTAACTTTGCCACAAATTGAAACGATAGGTCAATCTATAGTATTACTCAAGTCTTTCCCATCTAGTAGTTGACACAGTCGGACCTAAAATCATATGATCATTCATTGCTAGCAAACTTCTGCAAGTCGTCGTCTCATCGTGCCGCAGGGCGCCCTACATTACGTTTGCCCAATCCCGGTCTCCACACTTAATAATAGTTTTTAAAACCTCGTCAACAGCGGGTAAAATTAGCTGTTCTCAATGGTGTGCGTTTTACCAGATTTAGCTATAAGTAATGAGCCCGTATAAAATCCCCCCATCGTCGTTATTTTCAGATGTTAAAGCGAACATACTTTGCACGGTGGGTTTCTTTTCATATTTCTCCTTTAACGCTTAAAAATAGTTTAAATCTTTACTTTTTTTATCAAAATGACACCTTTTTAAATGATCTTCGAGCTTTGATGGTGGCAATCGCTTATGTGCCTTTTTGGAAGAAAACCAAATTTTAAATAATCAATACTGTATTGTCGATATTTTTCCTTAGATTCAGCCATGCTGTAATAATAATGCCTGTAAATAAAAAAACTCTTTTTTTTTCGTAATCGTACTTACTTAACAGGATATGGTTATTTTAACAGAATAGGAATAGGAAAAAAAACAAACTAATTCTAATTATTAAAAGCAATTAATCTAAGATCCATAATAGGGTTTTATGAAAAGGGGTAAACCAATTTTAATGTATTATAAAGATTTTTTCATTATTATATTTTGATATATTGGAGTTATCAAAACACCGTGATTTTAATTATTTGTTTATTACCTTGACGCACGTTACGAATACGTAAAGAAGCATACAATTTATGAGCCTCCGCCTACTTGTATGCCGGTTATCGTGGTAAAGAGTACCCTATATAGTCCAGTCATTTGGTAGTTTTACCTGGAAAGTTTACCGGGAGTTTTGAAAATTGGTTAATTTATAGATTTCGGTATGCTCTTTTCGAATTTAACTTTGCCACCGCGTACCCCCGCTGCTCGCGCCGCCATATTGTCAAAATGGCGCCTAAAACGGTTTTTTGGGAATAACTCCTTTTCGACGCATTTTACGAAATAAATATTTATGTACAAAATTAAACTAGAAAAAAATTTTTTACAATTTATGTATTAATTTTTTTTTTTTTCATAAAATCAATAGTTTTTGGTGTACGAGCGCCACAAAGTACATTTCAATAGACGTTTTAAAAAAAAACTCATTTCCACACCACCTGGATGTAGAATAAGCGGTGCGTTTTTTATTGTGGTTTCCCCTGTAGGCCTAATCCACTTGTGATAAATTTTATTTCGAAACTTAGCGCAATCTCCTTCGATTTGCTGTTCCTGATGGACCAGGTGTTACGACTTCGTCCTGAGCGGCCATTGAAACATCTAGGACCGAAATTTCGTCCTCATCATCTGCGATGTGACAATCAGATTCATTACATGTCTCTTCATTTTCAATTTCATCATAAGCTTTTTCAAAAATAGTCACCGTTTCTTCCTCTTCATCATAATTGTATGATGTAATTGGCGAATTATTACAACTACCACTACAATTTACGCATATAACAGAGCATTTTAATCCAGCTTTTCTGTATCCACAGGCTTTTTGACATCCTTTTTTACACTTGCAGGAAATAAGTTTCAATAACGATTCGATTATATCGCGCGACATGGTAAGGAATAGCCTATAGTCTTTCCCAAGGTCTAGACTATTTGTCAAAATGGGTTAAGTGGTTTAGGTGTGAAAGTGTAAAAAGACCGAGTTACTTTCGCGTTTACAATATCTATGGCTGCCTGAGACTTCGTCTGCGTGGATTTCAGAAATAAGTTAAAAGCAGATAAAAAGTGTTAACGTAGAAAATTATTTGGAGTATAAAATTGAACTTGAATGTTCAATCAACTACGTAATAATTATAAAATTAGCAAAGAAAGTTACCGTTAATTACCTAAAACAATAATGAAAATCAAGAAAATAACCTAATCTAACTTGCACCAAAAAAAAAGAAGAAAACTTAATTCTAATTTAAAAATGTAGTGAACGTTCTAAGCTTTACCTAATAACGAAAGGAATGTAATAACTTAAAAAAAAAAAATCTTATTAATTGCATACGTCCAACACAGTCGTCTGCCGTTACGTGTCTGGCCCGTTCTGGTAGGCATACTTAGCGATGTGACACTCCACTACGCCGGACTGCGACGCCGCCGCTCCGCGCCCCACCTACCGTCCGATACAAATGCGTAATGTTCCCTATTGTCTAGTCCGTATCTATACGTAAATAAGAGCTTTTGTAAATATTTTCTTAAAAATAAATATTATTATCATTCTCTTTATTTAACTTTTTAACAACAACCAATAGTATTGTCAAAATTTTGACTATCGATACATATCTTATCGATTGTGTCGATAGTTTGATCTCAACTCACAACATTAGCCACTACTTGTACTGTGTACTTCCTCAGTTTCAAATTATCTTTGTAAATCTCGTGTACAATAAAAAAATATACAATGGGTAAAGCTACATTCTCATTATATTTATTATATAGATAAATCGACATCATTAATGGCATCGTCAAAGGCAAAAGGTTTGGACAGGACTATCGATAGTAGGATTAATTTTTAAGACCACAATATTATTACCGATGGACTATATATGTTTACGTAATAAAATTATTTAATGTTACATCTGTAATTATTATCATGGCAAGCAAAATACACTCTTAATTAATATTCAGTAACAATATGATACCATATTAATACATAACTCAACGTCAGCGATAAATAGAGGGTCACAGATTATGTAAATATATTTTACTTCTGAAAAAAATTAGTTAATACTCAAACTACTGCAACTGCTGCATAGCTGAACAAAAGTAAAAGAGATCCTTTTATTATCACAATAATATGATCATTTTGAAACAATGAAGTTATTATTATGCTTCAATTTTAACGTTAAATAATATAAATAGTTAAATTTTGATAATACTACTACTCGTTGCTATTTTGTAAACGCGTTTCCTTCACCTCACTCGCAGATTATGTTCATAGATTTACTCCTTTGATATTTATTGTAGTAAGCTAGAGCATTTTAAGTTATTTACAATACATTTCCAATGCCTATTTTAAACAAAATTCGATACTCTTATCGTTGGGGACGGGCGACATTAGTTTGAATTTTGATACTTAAATATTCATTTAAAAGTAGATATCAGAAACAGAATTTGAAAGGTGTATTTTCAAATATTTTTGCAACATATCTTTAAGTTTTTGTTTAATAAAACTATGAGACGTTGTCTTAAATATTTTCACAAACCATAGACCACCATCACGGTTTAGACAAAGAATGTTTTTGAAACCAATTTATAAAATTTTACGTATGGCAACTTTGGTTGGATGTTACTTGACGTCTCCCTGCCACATCCGGCATTCGATTGAAAGTGTTCTTTTACAAGTGTACGCCGTCCCTGGCGTATGGTAGTTTATTTTATTGCTCGAAAATCTTAAACCATCCAAAATGGTGAGTAACGAACTCAATAGTTTTGTGCAGAAAAGTGTACCCTAGTATCCATACTAGCATTTCGTGATTGTATTTCAAGGGTTTTGAGTTTAAATTGGTTGAAGTTTAGGCTTTAGTCTCGACAAACGTCTGCGTTCGGGTGACGTTTCAAAGTGTAGCGGTGATAGATAGGTGTTGGAGTTGATTCGCGGAAATTTAATTTAAACTATATCTTAGGGCTAAGATGGAACTAAAACCAATCATGAATTTAATTTACGGCTTAAAATGTACGTGCGTCGAGTTTTCCATCGGTGTTGTGATGTGCGAAATGTTGACGAACTGTTTTTTGGTTTGTGCAGGTGAATTTCACCGTAGACGAGATCCGTGGAATGATGGACAAGAAGAGGAACATACGGAACATGTCCGTCATCGCCCACGTCGACCACGGCAAGTCTACACTCACCGACTCCCTGGTCTCCAAGGCCGGTATCATTGCCGGCGCCCGAGCTGGTGAAACACGTTTCACGGACACGCGTAAGGACGAGCAGGACAGATGCATTACCATCAAGTCTACGTAAGTACAAATTTCACCACATGGTGAAATTCTTAACCTTACAAAGGGACGGCTTAAGCGGCGTCCAATGTCCTTGAACTTGTTGATTTATTCATAATTTACAGGTTTTGGCATCGGAGATAATTATTACTAGCTTGTAATTCAAAATGTTTATCCACAAAGTATATATGTAAACAAAATCAGCTGTCTTTTTACATAAACTTAATTTTTATTTTAAGGTCAACTTAATGATTAGTTTTTATTATGATGATTGTTCTTACCTTTAAAACTGATATTCATTGAAGATCATCAGAACGGCCATCTGAATATTTAAAAAACCTTATTTATAATTAAATTTAGAACAAACACATTCTGACCAAGAACCTTATTCCCTAGTGCTATCTCTATGTTCTTCGAGCTCGAGGAGAAAGACTTGGTCTTCATTACCAACCCTGACCAGCGTGAGAAGAGTGAAAAGGGTTTCTTGATCAATTTGATTGACTCACCCGGGCACGTTGACTTCTCCTCTGAGGTGACAGCTGCTCTCCGTGTTACTGATGGAGCCCTTGTTGTTGTGGACTGCGTCTCTGGTATGTATTTACATCTTAATACTTTTTAAAATGTTGAAATTCTTGAACCTTTCAAGAGTATAATTGAAGTATTAGAAATTTTGTTTACATTACACAACTTATAATATTGCGCAACTTTTGTCAGTTATATTTTTTTTTATGAAGAATGTATTGTTTTGTGTATTTATTTTCATTCTAGTAATATTTTGATTATGCATTTCACAATTTGTAGCATTTTTTTTCTGTATTTCTAAAGTCTCAAAAATTTTATGTGCATTTCACAATTTACAATATTTCACAACTTCAGTATTTCACAACTTTTCATTTTGCTTTCTCTAATGCAGAAACATTGTTTTTTGTTTTTGTATTTCTGATCATTCAATGGTCAAAAATGGTGTGTGCATTCCACTATTTACAATATTTCACAACTTTTCATTTTGCTTTCTCTAATGCAGAAACATTGTTTTTTGTTTTTGCATTTCTGATCATTCAATGGTCAAAAATGATGTGTGCATTCCACTATTTACAATATTTCAGAACTTCAGTATTTCGCAACTTCATTGCATCACATTTTATTTATGCATTTCTGATCATTCAAGTGTCAAAAATATTTACACTTTAAAACTTGCAATATTTTGCAATTTTTGTCATATTACATTTTTCAATTGAAAAATGCAGTAGTTAAGGTGAAATACCTTGTCAAAAATTATCTTAAAATGTTCTGCTATAAAACTTTAAACTAAGCTTCCAGAAGTTTTTGAAACAAATTTTTGGCATATTTCCATTGTTTAACTCAATTTATTTAATTATAAATTATATATACTTCAACTAAAACTGTTATAGTTTTTAAATAAAGCTTAAGAACAGTAAACAAATGAATTGACAACAACCTATGGCTTTAAATGCATTGTGGGCCACATGGCAACCACATGGTTCAATGGATAATGGGGAAATAACCTAACAACTTGAGCTTTTCATTAATGGCTTTGTGGTGCAACCACCATTTTGCCATGCAATATATCTGAAGGAAAAGGAAAAAATGTATGTAGGATTGTGGTTACACCACATGTCATAACCATTATTTGTTTTTTGATAATAATATTGATTAATTAATGTACAGATTATAGCAAAGCAACAATAAAAAAATAGACATTAATTAATTTTAAATAAGTGAATAAGCTATTATAGTTCAATGATTATTAAGTACATTGTGGTTCAACTGGCAATGACAACAAATTAAACTTCTCACAAATGGCTTTGTGGTGCAACCACCATTTTGCCAATGTTATATATTAATATATATATTTTATTTCTATGTTGACTAAATTGAAATTACGTTTTAAAGCAGTTCAAATAACAAGTAAACAACTGAATTCAACAACATGATCCACATAACAAATACATGGTTGGATTGACCATGAGGTAACAATTTTTGATGAATGGCTTTGTGGTGCAACCACCATTTTGCCATATGGGTGTATCTAGAGGAAAATCAATCTAAAGAATTTTATGAAGGGTTTTGGTTAAACCTAATACGACATAAACAATGATATGACTGATCAACTGCCTTGGTGGTGCAGCGGTAATGAATGTGACTGCTATGCTTGAGGTCTCGGGTTCGATTCCCGGGTCGGACCAAATGTTTGTATGATCTGCAAATATTTGTTTCAAAATTTGGGTGTTTTCTATGTATAATATGTATGCATTTACAATATATATATATATGTATTCTATCAGTCAGTCTAGTTATCATAGCACAAGCTCTGCTTAGTTTGAAACTAGACGATGTTGGTTTTGAATGTCCGAAATATTTATTATTTATTTATTATTATTCATTAATGTATAGATAGAGAATAATAACCATTAAAAACTCATTATTTAACTCTTAAGTACATAAATTCTAATGTTTGAATAATGATTTTGTACTCTACCAACACAAATTACCTAAATTAAAATTTTATCTGTCATAATAAGTGAGTGAGTAAACTAGGGTCAACCTGTGGTTATTAAGTGCAATGTGCTCATGGCAACCACATGGTTCAATTGACAATGATATTGAAAATTCGACTTTGAGAAATGGGTCTGTGGTGCAACCACCGTTTTGGCAATATCATTATAATTTATGCATGTATTATATTTGTAACACATTAAATAAAGAGTAATAAGGATGATCACAACAACATGATCCACATGGTTCAATTGACCATGTGGTAAATTTGAGCAATGATTAATGGTTTTGTGGTGCAACTACCACATGTCATGTTTTTGTTCAATATATGTACTTCATCTTAACTTTAAAATTCATTCAATTAAACGGAAACCCAAACGATAGGTAAATAAATGAATTAAATTTCCTGATATTTACCTAGTTAATGTCCACATGGCATCCATACGGTTTAATTAGCCATGAGGTATCAACTTCAATTCTAGGCTTTGTGGTATTGGCACCATTTTGCCACATACCTAAAATTATAAAAAGTTATCAAAGGATTTTATATAAAGCCAAGGTTAAGCCAAGCATGGCAAAGGTATTGAATGAATAGCATATTGGTCATATCCTTCCACCATTGTCTGTCCATGCTGACAATGCAGATTGAAACACTCACTTGTTGAGAATTTAATCATTGTTTTCCCAACATTTAACACATACAACGATTGTCATCCACACATTTGTATTTTTCTAAATCATGCTTATGCTGCAGTTATAGATTCTTGCTAAAAAATAGATCACACCATGGAAAAACAAAAATGGAAATTGATGCAAAAACCTTATATCCATAGGTTATAATTATGCAGAGATTATTATATAGAAATCTGCATTCTGATAATTATTACTTATAATATAGCATACTTTGGCAGACATGAGTGGCTACACTGGAATAATAATACCAGGGCCTTACAAAACTTATACGCATAGGTTATAATTATGCAGATATAGAAATCTGCATTATGATAATGGTATTTTATGATAACATGTGATACTGGAATAATGATACCAGGGCCTTACAGAACTTATATGCATTGGTTATAATTATGCAGAGACTATTATGTAGCAATCTGCATTACAATAATTATTTATGAAATAACATGTGTAAGCCATGCTTTGCAGGCATGAGTGGCTCTGGAATAATAATACTGGGGTCTTACAGAAAACCTTTGTGTTTTTCGAGTAAGTGAGTTTCTAATGCTTGTTTTCTCCTTATAACTTGTATAAATAACAGTTTGAAAAGCACACTTTTAAAGAAAATCAAACTGATTAGCAAAGAAATGAATTTTATTGTAAAATGTGCTTAATGTCAATGTTATTAATATTTTATTGACAAATATTGCTATAAGTAGTCATTTTTTAAATATCTAATACAACATCTTACGCTTTTTATAATTTTTTGTTTTTTTTTTTTTTGCTAATCACGCTATCTTTAGTTTATTTAATTGAAAATTATATCTTATACCTTGAAATTTGATTTTCTTAAGTGTGCCAAAACTGAATACAATTATTTCGTAATCTATTTCTTGAGGATCTTGGTAAGGGATAATGGGACAAATATTGATTATTGCATTATCATCAGTCCTTGATAAGGAATAATGGGGCAAAGTTTGATTATTGCATTGTCATTGGTCCTTGGTAAGTGTGTAAAGTTTAAAATCAATCCGTCTTTTGATGGAGGTGAAAATCACATTCAAAGATCTCGTTACACTACCTTGAAAGCTAATAAGAGTGTGTTAAAAAGAGTTGCAGAATGACATATCTAAGCCATCCTATACCATTCATGTCTAAGTGTATAGACGGTTGATGTTAATCATCAACCATCTTTAAGAGGTCCGTTGCTAGACTATTGACCTCTTCTTGATATTAAAGTCTGTTAATTATTTCTCTTTGCTTTTTCGTAGGTGTGTGCGTACAAACCGAGACTGTACTCCGTCAGGCGATCGCCGAGCGTATCAAGCCAATTTTGTTCATGAACAAGATGGACCGCGCTCTGCTCGAACTCCAACTGGAGGCCGAGGAACTATACCAGACCTTCCAGCGTATCGTTGAAAACGTAAACGTCATTATCGCCACCTACAACGACGACGGAGGCCCTATGGGTGAGTTCTATATTTATACTAGCTAAAATTAAAATTGGTCGAGCAGTTTCGGAGGAGTGCAACGAC
The DNA here is from genome assembly GCA_949316085.1 of Hypercompe scribonia. Lineage (NCBI taxonomy): Eukaryota > Metazoa > Arthropoda > Insecta > Lepidoptera > Erebidae > Hypercompe > Hypercompe scribonia. The sequence continues at coordinate 3,221,367 of OX438982.1, forward strand.
AAACATGGTGACACGAGATATTCATATATCAAATTGTTAAATTTTAAAAATACGAATATTGCATTATAAACCAGTAATAATCATATTCATTAGAATTTTTCAACTTCGAAAATCTGTAAGTAGCTTAGCACTACACTAGGCTATTGTATACTTCCTTTTAGAACCACTTTTGGACCTGACAAATGGTATTAGAATCTCTGGATACTTTCAGTCATCTGTTCAGTAGTCTTGATGATATAGACTGCGATTAGACTTCAGCATTCACTTGTAAATAAATGTCGAGTAATTGCCGTTTTTATATTACTAAATTAAATAATATATTCCTCACAAATACACAATGGCGGTGCTTGGCTCGGCAAAAAGCTCGAAACAAAAGTGCCGTTTCGGTAGACTGCTCATGACAAGTAATTAAGTTCTTAAAAATAATTACATGAATAGTAGTTTGGCCGTAACTTTAATCATTGAGTAACACCCACACACCCTGTGGGGGTGTACATTCTATTTAAGTTATATCTTAACCTTTTCACCTTTCCACCCACAAGTCTAAATTGTGACGTCCGTCGTCGTCTCATATTTATCAATATTCCATTTCAGCAACTGTTAATATTACTAGATAGGTATTGAAGATCCTTTTATGTATAATAGTCCCAAATGTTGCCAGTTGCTTGTATGATAAGGATCTGGGTGTCAAAGAGGACTTATAGCATACTTCATACCGGAATTGATTGTAAGCTTCCATAGCTTGCAACCCCATTAATGTACGAGACATTCGATATAGAACTACAATGGTAAAGTTTAAAAATTGTATAGCATCGTTACAGGTCGAAGATTCTAGTTACAATTAAATGTAATGAATTAATTAATCAAATTACCTACAAAGTTTAGTAGTAATAAAAAAATTGCCAAATTAAAAACATCATTTTAAAGCAAATTCTTACAATAGAACAACTACAGGAAAACTGCAGTGTTAGTTGACGTGTGCATAAACACATCTTTTGGTCCCAAAACGAGTTCTGTCAATTTGTCATGACGTTTACAATTGTTTATCACACGTAATATAATATCAGTCACACGTGACCGACCACGATTTTATCACTTCATATTGATCCAAGGTCGAAAAACTCTACTTTATTGTTATATTTTAACAAAAAGACATTAACAGATCTTATGTAACGCATAATGTTACATAGTGAAAAAATACTAGCATTCTCTAGGGCTACTAAAAAGGTGGGGAAGAAATATTTTTTCCCCCAGGATAGGGTCTAACAGGGCATGGTGTCAATTTGGGGGGGACCTGAAATCATATGGTCCGGGTCCCCCCCCCAGAGTAGGGTGTCACGAGGCCGGCCGGCCGGCGGGCACACCACATACTCCTGACTCCTGCACCCTAAGGAGCAGGAGATCCGAAGGGATTTTCCGCCTCGCCAACAAAAAAAAAAGGGCTACTAAAAAGAGGGGTGAACTTAAAAAAGATCGATGCAGCTGTCAAAAGCTAGTTAGTAAACACGCGTGATGTTGATAGTGTCATGTTCGCTAATCACATTTTTTAGCGGAATAATAATATCTTTATTGCCTACTAATAGGATTCGTGTGAAAAATTGAATATTTTACCGCTTGAAAAGAGTTCTGTAGCTACATACATAGTAACCTTCTTAGAGCATTGTGTTGACGATCTGGATGTCAGGCGCAGAGTGGCACACCGTGTGGTTTTAGTCGGTCCGATTCCGACACACCACCCCGCCGTAAACCCCGGTGGGGTGACGGCCCGAGGGAGTATCCACACGTTAAAAAAAAAAGGGCATCGTGTTGATGAATAAAAGAACATCGGCAACTGACCTTAAATATTTAATATTGATTGATTGCTTCTAAGACTTCGTGCTAAAGCATTGTTCATCGTTTTGCAGTAAACTTTCAATTTTTTTGATGATTATTCGTACTAATACTAATGTTCTATTTAATCCATTTACTTAGTATTTACGATCACTATATTAATCGTAAAAACGTGCCAGAATCAGTCTGAATACCACGATGAGTTGGCAACCTATTGAAAATTGACTGTTTGTACAAAAACTGCTAATAATTCGTAATGCTAAAATTACTTGACTTACACCAACTCTGAATAAAAACTAGAACAACGAAGAGAAAGGCAGTACTATATAATATTATATTTTACATTCCAGCGCCTTTCACTTGTATCGATTGCTAGGCATCTACGTTTATGTAACAGTGCAGAAACACTACATAGTTTTTGTTTAACTAGAAACTCATTACATTCGTATTTCAAATTAAGAGTAAGTTTGCTCTTGGGTGGGTGAAACTTACTTCTTATGTTAGGCATGTGCTCCGAGATCACCTGAACTTGAACTTTAAAAACTGACACCCCAAAATCAGAATGTACGTTAATAAGTTTAAATTTTTCCACAAAAATTGGAATTAAACGACGTAGCTCAGGTTTTGTTAATTATTTATTATAAAACACACGATCGCTTGCTGTCAAGAAAAGAGGCAAAGAGGTATATACTGTCCACGCAACAGCATAAATAGGCGCGAAATTCAAAATTAGAATGTTACGTTTAACAGCGTGATTATTACTAGTGAAATATAAATCTTGTAAAAAAAATCGTCACATAATATATACGCTAATATGTCTGCTTTTATACTTCATTAGCAAATAGTTTCGTAGAAAAACCAATGCATAACTAGTTTATTTATATTATTATTGGATTCAGCCTTGCAAAATAAGCTAACTGTTATGTTCTATTCTAACTAGGTGAGGTGCGTGTTGACCCCAGCAAGGGTTCCGTGGGCTTCGGCTCCGGTCTCCACGGTTGGGCCTTCACCCTCAAGCAGTTCGCTGAGATGTACGCCGACAAGTTCAAGATTGACCTCGTCAAGCTTATGAACAGGTAATTAAACTTGGTTGACTAAAGTAACCATACTGTTTTGTCTATATTTTTCAGATTATCGATTATCTTAATCTTTTTCTATATTGCTTTATTCTAGAATACAATCGTGCATTAAAGATTAATTCACTCGTGCTTATCAATAATGATAATAATCTTTATTCAATTTAAGGAAATTCGATACCAGCGAGATTAGTTAAAACTGTCGTGTTTAGTAAAATGACTCGATCAATCAATCCAACTACCACTGGTTACATTTATAAACCTCTAGTTACAGATTTTAGATCTTCAAACACTCGATAATAGTATAAACACGTATCTCCTCGGTCCAATTCCGTTGGTGATTGAAAAACGACTAAAAAAAAAAAAATAACCTCACAGTTCACATTTTATTTGTACTCTTAGGGTTAGTGCACCGAAATGCAGCATTGCAGATATACGTAATACCCAATATTGATTTTTAAGTACGTACGTCTGGCCTCGTATACGCCATAATCACCTTTAGTGCGGTTAGAATCGGATCCAATATCGTCCCGTTGATACTGGTTAAAGCTAATAATGCTTTACATCAGCGGCAGAAAAGGACGGACAGTAAATCTCGGCAACGGATTGGTGAACTGATGAATTGTTTCGTCATTTTACAACAATTGTTGAGATACAATATTCTTTACCTAGGCAAGGGATGATTTATGTAAAGTCGAGTCGACCCGTGCCCCAACTGCTACGTTCAAACATCCTTAACCCACTTCTGTAGACTTGACAAGGTTGAAAGCGTCGATATAGGTATTTGCTCTCGACCCTGGTACTACATTTATTTGATTACAGTGGGCCTTGTGGGACTTGAGATATTTTTGAGTCTATATTATGACACAATGCATTTATCAATACTAGTCTTTAAACTTTAATAACGTCTTTCTTCTATAAAGCCCTTGAGGATGAGTTTTATTCAGTGTATTTGTGGAACTTATCTATAATGTGCATGTATAGAAATATTTAAATATGTTTATCAGCAGTCTGGCTACCATAGAACAGTCTCTGCCTAATTTGGAATTGGACAATCATATGTGATATGAAAATATTTTTTTTTAAAAAGTCGTGGTGGTTGAACTTTTAGTTTGCAATGTAAATATAGACCTGGAACAACTCCAGTTGCAATTAATCAGCAATTATATTAAAAGTAAACATCAAAATGGTTGCATTACCTACACTTATCATATGCAATGATTTGGTGTGTTGTCTCGGTCAACAAGCAACATTTATAAAATCTATCAACTCATTTAGTATCAAAAATAAGATAAGTCATTAGTAAAAACAATATTTGAAATATTGATAGCTTAGTACTAAAACTACCCTGTCTTATTTCTGTAACAAACTAAATTATTTATATCTATTATTAGGCTTTGGGGAGAAAACTTCTTCAATGCCAAGACAAAGAAATGGTCCAAGCAAAGGGATGCTGAAAACAAGCGTTCCTTCTGCATGTATGTGCTGGACCCCATCTACAAGGTGTTCGACGCCATCATGAACTTCAAGAAGGAAGAGATTGACGGTCTCCTCAAGAAGATCGGAGTTGTCCTCAAGCACGAAGACTCTGACAAGGATGGCAAAGCCCTTCTCAAGGTAATTTTAATCTGTACAAGTTTGTTTTCTGTAATACATATTTATAATTTGTTTTGGAAAGAGAATGTGCATTTTGTAGTTTTGTTCTAGTCCCAAGTGTTGCCAGTTACTTGAACGATAAGAATCTGGGTGTCAAAGAGGACTTATAGTATACTTCATACCGGAATTGGTTGTTAACTTCTATAGCTTGCGACCCCATTAATGTATGAGATATTTAAAAAAAAAAACTATATAAAGACTAAATTTTTTAAATGACAAAACACAATGATGTTATTATAATGATTTTTTTTATTCCTTTAGGTGGTTATGCGCAGCTGGCTGCCTGCTGGAGAAGCTTTACTTCAGATGATTGCTATCCACCTGCCTTCCCCGGTAGTAGCCCAGAAATATCGTATGGAGATGTTGTACGAAGGCCCCCATGACGACGAGGCCGCTATTGGTATCAAGGTAACGAAAACATTAGTTGAATATATATAAATAAACAAGTTGTTTATGTCTAGACCTCGAATCCATACAATATGGTCTAAAGATCCTTTTATTTTATATCTTTGTTTGTCTGTCTCTGTAATTGTAATATAATAGTATGTACTCTGTTTTTGTATGAACTGTAACACTTTATTTAATTGAAATGTATTTGAGAAATACTGTTGGAGTCCTTGAATACAATGTACAGACTTTCAAATAACTAACAATATTTAATTAAGTATGAAAACTAGTTAAAAAACACACTTAATAATTACATGAATACTGATGAATGCCTTATTTACAGAGCTGCGACCCCGAAGCGCCCTTGATGATGTACGTGAGCAAGATGGTACCGACCTCTGACAAGGGTCGTTTCTACGCCTTCGGACGTGTATTCTCTGGCAAGGTCGTCACTGGACAGAAGGCCCGTATCATGGGCCCCAATTTCCAACCTGGCAAGAAAGAGGTGAGCGACCTAATATGTACTTTTTAAACTCCTCTTTGTGGTAATGTCACCACTTCTATTTATCCCGTAAGTGTCATAAGAGGTGACTGTCTGGCCAGCTTGTTACAGCAGGCCAAAATCTCCTTTCTTGGGGGAACTTATGACTTATAAGAGTGGGCTTTTGAAGACTGTTGACTGTATGATGTGTACTTGTTTATGATAAAAATATCTTCTTGCACACCGTGTCGCGCCGTAGCGAGTCGACCGCCCGTCGGTCGCGTCGCAAGGACGGTGTCGGCGTGCGACTGAAGTAGAACAACTCGACCACGTCTAAACGCTGCACAGGACCTCTATCCTTATGTCCCAATACTGCATGCTACGACGTGGATGATATATTTTTTTGACAAATATCAGTAAAACTGCAAATCTAATATGTTACACGCCGTATAATTACTTCAGCTCTACAGTTGCCTCTAAATTATACTTTCTTCCAGGATTTGTATGAGAAGACCATCCAGCGTACAATCCTCATGATGGGGCGTTATGTTGAAGCTATTGAGGATGTCCCCTCAGGAAACATTTGCGGTCTCGTAGGAGTCGATCAGTTCCTTGTCAAGACTGGAACCATCACCACTTTCAAGAACGCACACAACATGAAGGTAAGGATTTTTACTTTTGGATTTTTGGAAATGGCAATTTATTGTGTATTGAAATTTAAATAAACTACTCAATTTTGTGCAGGTCATGAAATTCAGTGTGTCACCTGTCGTGCGTGTCGCTGTTGAGCCCAAGAACCCCGCTGACTTACCCAAGCTGGTGGAAGGTTTAAAACGTCTTGCTAAGTCTGATCCTATGGTGCAGTGCATCAACGAAGAGTCTGGTGAACATATTGTCGCCGGTGCCGGAGAACTTCATCTTGAGATCTGTTTGAAGGTAAATAATAGAATTGTAATAAGATTTATTAACTAGTGGTACCATACAATATTTATTGTGAAATTTACAGTAACATAGGACAAAATTTACATGTTAATACTGTATCTTGATGTTTTACAATAGTTTTTAATTTTTTATCTAAATATTTGTTAGCCATAAATTAAACTGATTGCTTTATAACCTCATGATCATTTTTTGTCTACATAGGATCTCGAGGAGGACCACGCTTGCATTCCAATCAAGAAATCTGACCCTGTGGTGTCGTACCGTGAAACAGTTAGCGAGGAGTCTGACACACTGTGTCTTTCCAAGTCGCCCAACAAGCACAACCGTCTCTTCATGAAGGCGCAACCTATGCCCGACGGTCTTCCCGAGGACATTGATGACGTAAGTATAAATTTAGAAATTAATCCATAGTCACATGTAAGCTTCTTGAGTGTTAGATACAAATTGGTAGAGGCCCTCGCATAAGCTTATTTCTCCTCGTATTCGGTGGCGAACACGTTTGGAGTAAATTGTTCAAAACTTTAGTGCGAGTCAATTGCAGCAATCGAGTTGGTGTAATTTAATTTACACAAGACCCTCGGGTTAGAAAAAGTAACAAACAACTGCAAATCATACTACACACAGTAATATTCAAATTACTTGATAATCATTCTAACAGTCACCCATGATGAGTTTGCAAATAGATTTAATCAACAAACAACATGAAAACAGTACAAAAAAAAAACGGAATCATGTATTCTCTGTTAATTAGTTTATCAAATAGTGACGCCATTTTGTTTTGCAATCGTTATCAACCTCTACTAATAGTAGTAATTATAATAAAATAATTCTCCTACAAAGTGTTTGTTTTGATATGTCTGACCAATGTACACGGCACTAATTAAATGTGCAGCTAAATTTGATTATCTAGGTATTGTTTATTAAAAGCATATATTTTTATTAGTAGAATGAAAATCAAGATAAATTATTACATTCGTAAGTAATAACCAGGATAATACGTTTTTATAATCTGAAAACCAACAGCTTAAGCTCAATATGCCTCTTTCTCAAAACGTTCCTTGTCCAGAACTCATCGTCTACTGAACTTGATCAGGTCCGGGTTATTTAGGTACTACTGAAGCTCAAAATTTCCAGAAAGAAACAAATGCGTTTTTGTAGACATTAAATTTTATCCAAGAATTTTTTTTTTTTTTCTTTTTAGGGTAAAGTAAACCCCCGCGATGATTTCAAGACCCGTGCTCGTTACCTGACTGACAAGTACGAGTACGACTTAACCGAGGCCCGTAAGATCTGGTGCTTCGGCCCTGAGGGAACCGGCCCCAACATCCTGGTGGATTGCTCCAAGGGAGTTCAGTACCTCAATGAGATCAAGGATTCCGTGGTCGCTGGATTCCAGTGGGCCGCTAAGGAGGGAGTTATGGCTGAGGAGAACTTGAGAGGCGTGCGATTCAACATCTATGACGTTACACTACATACGGACGCTATCCACAGGTAATAGAGTAATATAACATGTTAAATAAGTTTGAAATGAGTTGTTTATTTTGGTAGTTTTAATTTTTTATACTTTGACATACCATTTCTAATTCACAATCGATCCAGTTCATAATTAAATGGCATCCTTGATTACAAGAGGTGTTTTGTACGACGTGTTGCGATTCCACTCAAAATAATTAGTCCAATTGGTTCAAATACTTGACACAATCACTTCGGTTCTATCACTCTCTAGCTGCGTGTTAGAGAAAACAAAAAAACTGTTCTCAATGTCTTTTCTTGTGCAGGGGTGGCGGTCAAATCATTCCAACGACGAGAAGATGTCTGTACGCTTGTCTACTCACGGCGCAACCCAGACTCATGGAGCCCGTATACTTGTGCGAAATTCAGGTATGACATTTATTTTAGTGGCATGGTTTTAGTGTGTGTGTGTTAAAAAATTAATAAAAATATGTCAATGTATTAAAATGTTAAATTAACATAGCCCAAAAGCTATTAATTTTTAGACTTGTGTAAGAGATTATAAACCAAAAGAATATTGTCTGTGGTCTGTAACTAAAGACTAAGTACGAGTACCACGAGCACGAGTACGAGTACGCAGGTAAACTTGTGTGACCCCAGCATGACCTTACCCACGTTTTATCCTGAGCGGGCTAGCATGCAATCGATAGTCCCGCCTTTCCGAGACGTGGCAGATTAACAGTTCTTTGTTTTGGTGTGGCCACCCAACACATACGCCTTGCCTGAATAGGGGAACTAACACTAGTAACTACCAATCGAAATCGAAAGCCTAGCAAACCCTGCTTGTGTGTGCACAATGAGATTCAAATAATTGTGTGCAACAATTATAAATTTTAATGAACATTTGTTTCAAGTGAATGGCTTGCTTGGAATTAAGTGTTTGCATTTCAAAAAAACTAATATTGAATATGCATAAAATTATAATAGTAAGAATTTCACATACATTTAATTTGACGAAATTTTACGAATCAATAATAATTTGAAATGTCACAGTGTCCGGAGGTGGCTGTCGGTGGTATCTACGGTGTGCTGAACAGACGTCGTGGTCACGTATTCGAAGAGTCCCAGGTTGCCGGTACACCCATGTTCGTGGTTAAAGCGTACTTGCCAGTAAACGAATCGTTCGGGTTTACTGCCGACCTTCGGTCCAACACTGGCGGACAGGCCTTCCCGCAGTGCGTGTTCGATCACTGGCAGATCTTGCCCGGTGACCCATGCGAACCTGGAACCAAGCCTTATGTCGTCGTTCAGGTTAGTAACATAATAGTTTATACTGTTCATGACATAATCTTCTTGCACACCGTGTCGCGCCGTAGCGAGTCGACCGCCCGTCGGTCGCGTCGCAAGGACGGTGTCGGCGTGCGACTGAAGTAGAACAACTCGACCACGTCTAAACGCTGCACAGGACCTCTATCCTTATGTCCCGGTACTGCATGCTACGACGTAGACGATACATTTCAGATACCCTATTAGGTCTGATTAACAGTATGACACTACTAATCAAAAATTGATTAAATTGTATATTTAAAATAATAGTTTTAAATGTTTAGGGTAGGATTTTTAACATTTTTTTAAAAAACGTATGTCAATTAGCAGGAAATATTTGAACAATGTCCCTTGGACCAGTATTTTAATATCTTAAACAACATAGTATGGTTTATTAACCTTGAATAATAAAATGTACTGAACACCATCTTTCTCTTTGCAGGATACAAGGAAAAGGAAAGGTCTCAAGGAAGGTCTGCCCGATGTAACTCAATACTTGGACAAGTTGTAAACGTCGTAGCTAATACAATCCATACTGTAATATATGTAACATTATTGAGCCCGCCTCAAGCATTACACTATTTTACGTTATAATGAATAATTTTTATTTAACATACAACAGGATGTCTCCACGATTAATTTAAGTATCAAGCTCGACGCAGGTTACACTATGCCGTGATTACATCGCTCGTCCGTTGCTACAATACAATAAATATATTGAGAAAATATGTGTTTGATATGAATCGTTATTATGATGTAGTCGGGAACTATGATTCATTACTTGTATTGTAATTAATTTTTAAATTATAATTTTCTATTGTAAACAATGTTTAATTATTTAACGTTATATGGCTAATATATTAGTCGAAGGTTTACAGGTGAGTTGAATAAATACAGTTATGGTATCAAATTCTGTAAAATCAGTTTATTTTATCAACACTTAACAGTCGGCTTATATTTTGTTAAATAAAAACACTATTGTTAAAATGTATTGTTATGGTCGCCATACTTTACTGCACTCGCAACAAATATGGCGGCCGCCACTCTTAGATCTATTCATGTTTTCCATCAGGCAGAGAGGAGTCACTTTGGTAGGGAAAGAATAAGAAAAAACTACAGCAAATTTTACTTTATTTACTGAAAAAGAAAGTTTACCAACTTACTTATTAATCAATTACTAAGCTCATTAAATACATTTGGCTGATAAATTGTTCTGAAGTACAATTATTTGAAATACAGAATTTGATGACCATTTGTAATTAATTTTGCAGTAGACCTACATACTTATCTTTTTCTAATTTTACAGATGTGCTCCAATTTCAGCTTTACACTAGGTAAGATATTTATATATATTGTACAAGCAAAATCTATTCAGCATTCCCCTATAGTCTAATATGAATAAAAACTTCTTACCTCATCATCAACTTCAATAGTTTTAACAGTCCACTGCTGGACAAAAGACTTCTTGCCTAATCCCACTTAATAAAATGGATATAAATTTTAACAGAAGCTTGTAAATCGGCTATTCTTTTACAAATACTCGTTATAAACGCCATTTTAATTAGTCTGTAGACATTAAATACTTTAAAAATGTAAAACAGTTACTTAAGCTTTGTTGAATAAATTACTAGTAATTAGTATTATGTATTTAAAATTTGTAAAATACACTAAGAGAGAAGGAAAAATAAAAATGTTAAGAATTAATTTTTATATGATGACAATAACACAGACCTGTACTGATGCAATGAGGAAAACATTATATCATCCTGATAACTATCTAAAAGTTTCTAAAATTGGCTATTTATAAACTGTTAATTATATTAGATGTGTATTGTTGCAGGCAAGTTGTTCTCGTATGCTATTCAGCAATTCAACAAAATTAAAGGTAAATTATAAATTTTTATTATGATTAGCCTTTCCCCACACAGCTAAAAATACAATTTGCCTGCCTAAGACGAAGGATGCCTTGTCATTAAAATTATTTGTTCAATCAGTCGACTGCACGGTTGGCCTAGTGGTTTAAGCAGTCCTGGATGTCGTAATAGCAGCTGTTCCCGGATCCCTCCTATATCAGGCGCAGAGTGGCACACCGTGTGGTTTTAGTCGGTCCGATTCCGACACACCACCCCGCCGTAAACCCCGGTGGGGTGACGGCACGAGGGGGTTTCCAAAGGTTAAAAAAAAAAAAAAAGTGGTTTGAGCAGTCGTCGCTCTCTACTGCGCGGAGTGTTGTGGGTTCAAACCGCACATGGGACAACACTGTGTGATCCACAAATTGTTGTTCCAAGTCTGGGTGTTCCTTGTGTCCGTTTCTTGTATGTTTAAAGTACCTCGCTACACAGGATTTATTCCTAATGCGAGCATTGTCTTTAGTTTTTGTACATAAATATTTCTTTATATACATATATAATAGTGCTTTACATTACCTGTACCTCTTTCCGGTTTGCCAACACCATATTCACCCTCTGTACTATCTCAATGAATTGCTAAATACGCTATAAAAAAAAATTTGAAACAAAGCATATTTTATGATGATAAAATTATTCCTGATGCCACCATGACGGTACTTACAAGCTCAACAGGACTGAAAGACAATAAACCAAAAAAGAAAAAAATAACAATCAAAGTAGAATACTCAAGTTCTATTTCCTTGTTTCAGAAGTTTCGAAAATTGGCGAATTACAGAAGTCTTATATTGAAAATCTTAACCTGAGGTAATTATTGGCTTAGGTTTTTTATATATGTAGGTAATTATACTTTTCCTTGCTAAAATGGCTCCACAAAATGGGATAGGCCTGTAGTCTTTGATGTTAAATTTAGAAAGAGTAATCTCAAATACTTAAGGTTTTGTATGTACGTAATAGTGTATGTTTTCCTTCACCATTTAAGCAAGTGAGAAATATTTTGAATGTGAATGCTAACTGTTATATGAATGTGATGAATGCAAAAAAGATAGCCGTGAGACCAAATGAAAGTACCGACGTTAGGAGTTCATTGTTTTATCTTAGATGTTAATTCTTTACACAACGGTTTATTTTAGATTGGATTTTCATAGTCGTGCAAATTAAAAAAAAAACCGTTGTATTGAGAGAATCTTCTTTTTTGGAAGTTTTTACTGCCTATTGTCTTCTCATAAACAGTATTTCGAATGCGAAAACAGTATCTTTTGTGAAGCATTTTCTTCATTTCTAAGAATTTTTATTTAGAAATCCACCTCACTCCTATAAAAATGATGACAAATCTTCCCCTGATGCCATAATGACGGTTTTACAAGCTCAACAGGCCTGAATTTAGTATTATATCCACATATATAATATATAATGATAGGTTATAAGATTAATAAAAATTCTTTATTTCAGACCAGAGACAATATACTGGGCTTAAGGTGGATGGAAGAATCTCCCAGTTTATTAGGTAAATTTTTTGCACATTCTTTTTATGTTAACTAAAATACAACTATGCCCAGGATTTTATTTTCTTCTGTACATCAGTTCAAATTAAAATTACTTCTATGCGGGAGATACATGATGAAATATATCACAGACCTGTTCTGAATAATTTTGAGGTCAACCTTTTTAAATCTGAATTTTATTTTGTAAAAGAAGAAAATTTTTGAAGCGATCATTTTTCAATTTTAATTTTCCTGTTTGTGGTTTCAGGTACAAAGCAGCGACCATGGAGTAAATTAACATGATTGTTTGTCATTTATTTAATAAAAAGGATTTAATTAATTTTTTTTTTTTACATATAAAAACCCAAATCCCAATTTATTATCCTCAAATGCAAATATGCCAGTCGACCTCTCTGAGGTTGGGTAGACATTGTTCTTACCTTTACATCGCAAACGAGCCGAAAGACGCATATGGTGTAGTGCATGCAGTAGTCGATCAATTGTCTGTTCCTACACTCGTCTAAAAAATGTCTTTAATAGGATGCTGTGAGTTCGCGTATCCATTTGTTAATAGATCAATTATGGGGATTAAAATACAATTATTTAATTTCTATTAAGGCACTCGACTTGAACATAGCTAATCAAAACTTATAGTATGTATTGGTATATAGGTACAAGGAGAATGAAACTAGCTAGCCAAAGAATGCATGAGAGTAGAGTAGGTCCCATTAATGCCTAATTATCTATTTATAATAAAGTTTAATTTAATGACAAAAAATATTCAAACGGGTCTTAATCAGCTATCAAAATTACAACTGGAAAGTATTTATTCGACAAAATGTAAACATCTCTGAAATTATATTATAAATAGTCGATTTACTTTATAGACATAAAAAGTGTCCAACTAACGACTACCTCGGTAGTGCAGTGGTAGCGCATATGACTTGTGCTGAGGTCCCAGGTCGAATCAAATGTTTGTATGATCTGCAAATATTTATTTCGAAATTTGGATACTTTTCATGTATAATATGCTTGTATTTACAAAAAAAATATAACTATTCTATCAATCATTCTAGCTTTTACAGTGCAAGCTCTGCTTAGATTAAAGCTGATTGGAGTTGTCTGAAACTAAGCGAAAAGAATTACTAAGAAAGCACATCACTAGTTAGGTTTGACGTTACGGCTGTTCAGATTTGAATGATTACGTCAAAACTTCAAGGTCGCAGCTGTGCGCATGTTTTATAAATTGAGATCCACTTAAATTGCTAGTATCACTCTTTGGTACTTAATGTTAGGTCGCGCATTGCGGCAGTGTTCATCGTATTTCAACAAAATGGTGCCTGAAGTTGTATTCGTTCTGGGAGCGCCCGGCGCAGGTAAAGGCACCCAGTGTTCCTTCATATCCAAAGAATATGGATTCGTCCACCTCTCTGCTGGAGATTTGTTGCGTGAGGAACGGCAGAGGCCGGGTTCTGAATTCGGAGAGATGATTGAACAAAAAATTCGTAACGGAGAAATAGTACCTGTTGAGGTTACATGTTCACTGATTCACAAAGCAATGCAGAGTTCCGGTCAGACGCGTTTCCTCATTGATGGGTTTCCGCGTAACAAGGATAACTTAGACGGCTGGGAGAGGGTCATGTCCGATAAAACTAAGTTACTTTTCATATTATTCTTCGAGTGTTCTCAAGATATTTGCACGGAGCGGTGTTTGGGACGTGGCGCTGCAGGCAGCGGACGTTCTGACGATAACTTGGAGAGTCTTAAGAAGAGATTCAACACGTACCTGAACGACACTTTACCTATCATCGAACACTATGATCAGAAGGGTCTTGTAAAAAGGATTAACGCTGAGGTCAACCCAAATGAAGTGTTTGAGGAAGTCAAAGTTGCTTTCGACAACATTGGACTAAAGAGGATAGCAAACTAATTAGTTTATCATAAGTAGGTCAATATTGTGTTGTGTTTGTACATTGTGAAACATAGTGTTGTGTATTAGGATATAATTTTTAATCAATGTTGGGTTGCTTTAAGGCTAAAACTTAATAAAAATGCATAAAATAATGCTATATCAAAATGCTAATATATAACGGTGATTGAACTGTGTTGTGTATGAATGATCTAATTCACAAACTAGCTTTAATAGAAGTGTTGATACTTAACTTATTATACGATTAATGTCTGCTACAATTTTCTAAAAAATCAATTTGATTTCTATGTTGTATGAATTTGAATAGATTGTTGATTGAATTATTTTTGTACAGCATGATTCAATTGATGTAACACTATTTATTACGAAAAATCTAGATTCAATATATAAATATAGGTATGAATATACTTGTATGACTGTTAAATATGTTATCACAAAGATATCTAAATGTCTTTCAAGTTATTATCTTTATAAGTCTCGGTAAATAGTTTAAACCTGTAGTCTTATCTATCAAGGCATAAAAATGACAGTTCTTTTTAAGTTAGCTCTGTTCTATAGAGGTAGTCTATGATATTAGGGTTAAGTAATGTTGTTAGTAAATAAAAAAAGTAGAACCACACATTTTTTTATTTCTATTATTTTGTTAAATTGATAATAAAATTTAAACCTTCACACACAAGTCTTACTATAGATAAAAAGTTAAAAATATATAAGTAGTGTCACGACAACAATGTTCACATTCCTTCTGCAATACAATAATATTTAATAATATGACAAAACAATAAAACAATTGTGTGTAATTTTAGATTCTTGAGCAAGCAGATAAAATGAAAATTAAACAATATTTAATGTTGTAATTTTTTATTTATTTAACTCACATTATAAAGATAAAAGTGTGAGGATGGATGTGTGGTGGATGTTTTGGTATTTGTATGTTTGGAGTTCTGTTTCTACATTTAGACCGAGTTCAGTTCGGTAAAGAAGCCTCCTCAGGTGTGAATTGAATTTTTAAAGTGATATTATAATAAATCTATACTGCTTAACCATTAAAAACTTCCCTCAAAAACAAAAAAACAATCCAGCAACCAGGTATTTAGTTAATTTAGTAAAAAAATGAAATGAGGCTCTACATTATGTACTATCCATCCTATGATGTCGTAAGAGGCGACTAAGGGAGCTAATTACGCAGGACAAGATCACTGCGAGGAGAAGGAATACCAACCTGTCTGGCCAGCTTGTTACAATAGATCAAAACCTACGTTCTAAGGTGACAGTTATTGTGGTAAGTGTGTAAGCCCTACACTGTCATGATGACTGTCATACCTTTCACGTCCCCAAGCAGGGTGTGAAAAAGCATCTCACTAGGCCGCTATAGTGTGGGTCACCATACTGCATTGTCTGCATTTGCTATGAGTATGGTGACCACCCAGCACCTGCTGTACACGCTTTCTTATTGGTTAGTATAGCATCTACCAATGCGAACAAGGGAATATAAGTTCGATATTTTGATTATGGTCGTGGTCCGAATCACGCTCACAGCGCTCATAGCGTACCAACGTGCGGTCCAATTCGTGCATTTCACGCTCACCGTTAGCGATTTCTAAGTGATAACACAAATAATTAATCTTTATGAATACATTTCTTCTTTATATTTACAAAATTTTGGCATGTTTCATACCCAACTTGCATGGGAACAGTGAAATTTTGTCTGAGTGAATTTTAAACTTGGCGCATTTATTGAACTTCCCTTGAAGTAGAAAGGAAATCAGTTCAGGTCTGTACTACGTGTAAAACATTTGGGTTTCAGTGTTCTGTTGATTTGACAGCGGTGGTCTAAAAAAAAAAGATAAACTATAGAGTACTTGCATGCATATCAATATTACAATTTATATGATTATGATTTATTCATCTATAATAAACATTATCCTAAAAACAAAAATACGATAATTTCGATCCATGTACGATAATTTTACGCCCCCGGGTACGATAATCAGTCCACTTCAGGTTGCTAACACTGGGGTGTACCCGTTTGGTATCTCTAACATACACAACGGGACACCATACTCGGATTAACAATTTTGTTATTTAATTACAAATAATAGTGTACCATTAGAGTGCACTTTCACTGCAATCCAAGTGTATTTAAACCTATCTTGCCGAGAACAAAAAATTATGAATATAAATATGGATAGAACCCATACAACTGTTTATACAATAACTGTGCGAATATTCATTGAACGCGTTCTACCATTATAATTTGTATGTATTTAGAAATATATAAGTATGTATGTTATGTGTCAGCAGTTTGGTTACCATAGCACAGACTGCCTAGTTTGGGATCAGACGACCGTGTGAAATGTGTGATGATAATATTATCATTATTAGCTATGCCTGTGATTTCGTTTGCGTAGGATTAGAATTTCGAATTTTTCCCTTAGAGACAGTTTTTGTTGCGTAAAGTTCGATCCTGTAGGAAATCCAAGATAAGAAGTATATAAGCTTATATGTTGCCCTGTAACCTCCAGAAATCTTCTAGTGAAAGTCTCATTGAAATTGATATAGCGGTGCCAAAGATTAGCTTGGACAAATAAACAGACAGATAGACAAAAATCTGAACAAGGGAGTTTATGTTTTAGCATCGTGTAAAGAGCTATGAGCACTTGAGAAGTGTTTATTACAGTTTTTTTTTTAATCACAGACAGATACTTCAATTTTTATTCATATTTTGATTATTGACTTTCTAAATGCAACTAATCTACGGTGTTTGACTTTTATCTTAGCATGCTATACCTACGTCTTGTAAAATTAGGAAAATGACATTAAGCCGTTGAATGAATGGTAATTATCAAAATTTAGGCTTCCAGCCTTTAATTCAAAACCTTAAGAGGGTTCCAGAAAATAATGTGACGACTGTGCGTCTTGTTTTTACTCAATTTAGCTCTGTCGCCTCCACGCCTGGTAAATATAAGACGGCAAATTGTAATTGACATAACATGCCGTTCTCACAGTTCTCTTAACATTGAAGTAAAACCCTGACCTCTTAAACTGTTGAGGTCGATGGAGTTCCTTATTCATCTTTCAATTAATATAGGTATGTCTATGTATATTACTACACATATTTATCTATTATACAGATAAAAGGAAGTTGAATTTTTACTTGCATAATTTTTTACCTTACCTTATTTGTTTTTTGATGCGTCTCCTTTCTGTTTCGCTCATTTTGGTTGACCGGTACAGAATAGGCATAGACGCATAGTCCGTAGTCCAATCTTAAGGCATAAGTCCGTCGATGCACTAAGAAAAGTACGGAGTTCTCACTAGCCGCAAAGCAAGATTTATTTTGAGTTGTATTGCACGTTTATTGAAGTAGCTTCACAATAAATCATAACATTGGATTGGTGACTATATAGTAGTAACTGCCTCGTTGGTCTAGCGGTTAGCGTTTGCGACTGTCGATCAAGAGCTCTCGGGTATGATGCCCGGGTTGGGTCAAAAAGTATTATTGAGTTTTTCTGGTTACAGAAGTACTTAATACTGGAGTATGGAAGTTGGGGGATTAATCTCCGTGCCTCGGTGAGCATGAAAAGTCTTAGTTCCTGTGTTTGATCTCTCCCCGATCGTGAGAGAATTGTGAGTGCATTTGTGTTTGTGCACACACTTGTGTACAATAATACGATCGGGTAGGCGTGTTAGATTTAAGATTTTTAGAGACTAGTTGTCTTTCTCCGTAGTGGGGTGGTGTAGCGTTCATGTGGCAACACTGTTTTTGACGACGCCACTTTTAATACTCAGAGTTGGGTACACAAAAATGTTAAGTGGCTACTCTGATTAACAAAGCGTGTAATTCAAGCTCTTGGAGACAAAACACTGTAAATATTGGTACCACCTGAACAGTAAATCCATATTGAATATATACTGTGTTTAATTTGACCATTCAAGTGGTAGATGCATCAAATAAAAATATATTGTGGAGTAACACAAACATATTAACTCCAAAATCTCCTATGCAGTTAGCTGGTATTCTTTGAGACGTGTCGCCGTGGTTAAAATTGGCTACGTGTAGATCACACACTAACTACATACTGTAGGCAAAACACAATTACTAAAAGTCATAAGTAGATGCAATTTAGTAATTCAAAGGTTTTCTTTTTTACTATTGCCTTAGGAGCAAATGAATGGACCGACGACTTGAAGAAAGTGGCTGGCAGCGGATGGATGCGAATTGCCCAAGACCGCGATGGTTGGCGTTCCTTGGGAAAGACCGTCGTTCAGCAGTAGACGGCGATAGGTTAATTGATTGATTGATTGATAGGAACAAATTAAATATTTCAAAAAAAAGTTTTAAAGACACCATAGATTATTGATGTAAGTAGGTACCTAAATAATCTAAGGTAATCACGAACGTCGCAATATAAATAAATTGGGGCTCGAGCAATAGGCAAATCTTTTATTTAGATATGGCACAAAAGCGGAAACTATTTATTAATGATAAAAATAACTCTTCGAATCGAACATGTACCTCCCAAAAATAAAGCGTTATAGCAAATTAACACAGAAGCTTCAGTTTTTATTTGTAACCATCTCAATAAATTCTGTCTACTAGATGTACGACGTATATAAAAATATTTATAGCACTTTTCATTTAGAATGTCTATTTTGATCAAATCGTTCAGCCGCTGACTATTCTAATTCCACTCGAAACATTTAATTTACTTGAAACCCGCCCATTTTACCCGACTGCACCAGAAGGAGGATTGTTATTATGTTAATATGTTTAATATGTTTTAATTGAACTCTTATTATTTCTTATTTACATTAAAAATATGAATAGGATTAAAAAGCTATTTAACACTCTATGTAGATGACACCAATTTATTTTATTTTGGTAGATCTATACACAGTATTATTAAAAAGGCACAACGGGACCTACATCTACGCAGTGAGATTTTTTTTTCCGATATGAAGAGCCTGCTAAAGTGACTCCACTCTACCTGATGAAAAACATGAATAGAATCCAAACAGTTGTGGTCACCATACTCATTGCAAATGCAGACAATGCAGTGTGGTGACCCACACTATGGCGGCCTAGTGAGATGCTTTTCACGCCACGCTTGGAGACGTAAAAGGCATGACAGTCATCGTGACAGTGTAAGGCTTACACAGTTACCACGATAACTATCACCCCTGCATCAATGGGTGTGGGTGAGTGATTCTTACATAACTTCCTTACCATCTAAGACGTCATATATGTTAAAATATACCACCTCACGCTCCTATTAAAGTCAATGATAACATTCTTGATCACTCTAATGCCGCAAAAGATCTGGGTCTACTTTTAGATGACAATCTGTCTTGGAAGCCGCATAATAACCGCCTGAGAACGAAACTGATATCTTTATTTGGCGCCCTTCGTAAAAGTAGCAATTGCTTACCACCTATTGTGAAACCTATCATCTATATCTCGCTATTAAAACTTACGTTGAGTATCTGATTGAGATTTGGTGATCAGCTCCAAAGACAAGTCTTAAAGACTTACAAATTACTCAAAATAAAATTATCAAACGATTATACGGTCTTAGCTTCCTATAATCACTAAAGAATTATATGACAATACAAAATTGCTCCGCATTCATCAGCTGAGCACCAATATAAAGAATGGGCCAAGAATTCGTTAACATTTGAATCTAACATCCTGCGCAAACATGTTACGAGAATTCTTAGGACCAATACTACTGGAATGTGCTGGCTACAATCGCAATACATGGTTTCAACAAGACAGCCACTTGTTACACATCCAATGAGTCCCTGTCGGTGGTCAAAGACATGTTTCCGGAAAAGCTGATTTCTAGACGAGGCAATATTCCATGACCACCCAGAAGTTCAGATCTATCCCCAGCCCACTTCTTTTTATGGGATTATTTGAAGAATCGTGTCTACATCAACAAAATAACACTACGTTAACTAAAAGAAAAAATCAGCAAAGGGATGTCGGCGATCTCGCGATCTCTTTGTCGACTAGTATTCGAAAATTTCAGTGCTCGCTTAGAAGAGTGCAAACGTCGAAACGGTGGTCATTTAGACGATGTAATTTTTTGA
The DNA here is from genome assembly GCA_949316085.1 of Hypercompe scribonia. Classification (NCBI taxonomy): domain Eukaryota; kingdom Metazoa; phylum Arthropoda; class Insecta; order Lepidoptera; family Erebidae; genus Hypercompe; species Hypercompe scribonia. The sequence continues at coordinate 3,241,934 of OX438982.1, forward strand.
AATAAAATCAAACTGATTAGCTTTCTTCTAAATAAACAATTTGTATAATATATCAAATAGTTTTTCTTATACGATTTTTTCAAATGTTAACATATTCATGATCCACCTTATGCTAATATTTTAGTTAAAAAGGCACTAGGCAACACCATACAAACAAATGTTATTTTAACAAAGAAATCCATTAAATATAATCTCAGAAGTAAAGATAAAATTAACTTTTGTCCCCCTAGAACATAAAAGTATGGAAAAAAAAATATACGAAGGAGTTTAGTTATACAACAAACTCCCAAATGAAATAAAAGAATCCAAGAGTATACCTACATTTAAACGAAAAACTAGAGACTTTATTTTACAAAAATACCTCTTAAATAGAATAAAACACTCGAAGATTTCTTCATCTGAAAAATATTACTTGATGTACATTTTATTTCTGATCTAAATAATAAGCAACCGGCCCAAGTGGTCAACTCAATATAAAAAACTAATATTACACTTTTATAACGTACAAACATGCAGTATCCCTGAATATATGTATTACTTTTGTGCAATCACGGAATGACAGAATGCGTAAACACCTGCATATTTACAAATAATTACGATCACAAAAAATATATATTAATAAAATTCATTTTAAAAATTATTATTATTACTGAGTGTATCCTAGTGACAACTTTGACTAGCCAGGTTTATTGTTTTACATTCAATGAGTTTAAAAATAGGGCAGAATGATTTATAACTACTTATTATAGCTTATTATTGTTTGTTTGTATTCTAAAAATTTCAATTTTTTTATTGTTTATGATTAGATTTTTATGTTGTATGTATTTAGTTTTTAATTAGTAAATGTACGCTTCGCATAAGATGATACTAAGTGACGTTCATTATAAAATTGTATCTTATGTAAGTAAACTGTTCATTGTTCTTATGAGAATAAACATTAATACGGTTTATTTTCAATGCTCATGTAAATCATAATTATCATTACGGTTTCTGGTAGTATAAACTGCTTAATGGGTTATGGCTTGTGTAGTTTCGTATGATTCGTCTTGATTGTGATTGTATTATAAAAACATGAATTGTACCCTACCACGCTTCATTGTGGCTTACTGTAGTTGTGTCTTAAGAACAATTAATGTGAACAGTTAACATACCAATATAACATACCAATTAAATTACTACCGGTATGCGCATATTTAAAACAGGAAAAAATTAACGTACTAGTTATATAATCATTTACATTGCATTGTTTTTAGCCGCCATGTTATAAATTAAAATACACAATTATAAAGTCGCATAAACGCGTAATATGTACCCAAGTGGAATTATGTCATTTAGATCTTAAGTTATGGTCTGAAATGCTCATTACATTGAACGCAACATCGTCGTATTCGTCGTATCGTATTTTAAAATACTATGTTATATTTTTTATAAAATAATAAGATTACAGATAAGCAAGCTAAATCTTAATAAACTAGAAGATATACCTAAACAATGTATCTAAATGAATTTTAAATTAAGAATTCAAAGGGGAATTGCCGAATAATTTTATGTTCAAATGCGATGTCAGCCCCCCTAGCCAAGTTAACATTCTGCAAATGTAACCGTTTTAGAAAACGAATTAAATGTAGTTATAAGAATGACGTTATCTCAACGTTACGAGGTGAAACAATATGATAGAAGAGAATGGAGGCGTTTGTGATTGCAGAAAGGCAACGCGAAATATTTAAATCTACGCTAGGCTGAACTGGTATTAATTATTGGACTGATTTCCTTTAAAGTAAACAGTTTCTTTCAAGTTTATGCGTACTTTTTCGGCACTAGTCTCCTTTATCCTGTATGTAACGAAATTTTACAGAAATTGCTAAAATATCATACAGAGCAATAACTATTCGTTTTCAAATGTGGCAAGAGTGAAAGTTTTGAATTTCTGAACTACTATGTGTAGTTCCTAAACATATAGTTATCAGCTCACAGAAGAGGATTAAATTTGTAAAAATCATCACGCACTTCAACTACCCTAACAACGTTCTCGAACTAATAGGGGATGTTCCTTTTGAGTTGGAAGGACGCGTAACAGCCAATGTACAATATTACTTCGCCGCGTATACAGTTGATTACCATCTGATGTCAATCCTACTTCCTACTAATATTTTAAATGCGAAATTTTGTGAGTATGGATGTTTGTTACTCTTTCACGAAAAAACTACTGGACGGATTTGAATGAAACTTTACAGTAATATAGATTATACATCGGAATAACATATAGGCTATAATTTGTAATGATTTTATGTAATTTAGGTCGTAATATTGTATAAGAATTGAAAGAAAATACATGTCAATTAACATGAATTTTTTAACAGACTAACGAAACGGGCCGAAGCCGAAGGTCGCTATAAATTAGTATAATTTGGTTTTATAGTGTCATAGGCGCCACTAAAATTACTTTTAGGTGGGTGCATCAACATCCACACATACTATTTACTAATATAAAATATTAGTATTATACTGGGTCTTTACCTGCGCAATCGACTTATTTTATGAAATAAATTAAAAATATGTGTTTACTTTTCCTCCCCTATCTTTTTTCTTGAACCCTCCCTCGCGGCTCCCATGTATAATATGGTTGGTTTGGTTCATTCCATTCTTCATAATTTGTTCTTTTTTGATGAAGTATCATCAAAAGAAAGCTTTTAAAATATCACATCTAACGGATAGACTACCACACCACCACAAACGCTTATTTATTTAATTAATAGTTTGGTCTTAAGTCTAATTATATATAAAATTTAAGGTTGAATTTTTCAGACACTTGCCTCTTAGTTTTCCCCAGCAACCCTGACCGTTAGTCCATATAAAGCGTGATGGATGACAGAACGCTCCTTGAATGATCATCATTAAAATAAACAACTTTTTATCTATTCTCTGCCATTTGATTAAAATACACCAGATTAGTAATTACGAACCACGAACGTACACACTGCAATCAAGAGCACAGGCTTGATCAAAGCTAACGTCATTTTAATGTTCAATGTGACACCAACCGAGGTTGTAGTGAAAGAATGTGTTTCTTTTTTTGTTTTTTTTTTTTTAAGAACCTACGGAAGTAACTCTACTCTACCTCATGACAACACGAATAGAATTTATGAGTTTCGATCACCATACTTCTTGCGAATGCATATAGTGCCCCACACTATGGTGACCTAGTGAGATGCTTTTTCACGCCACGCTTGGAGATGCAAAAGACATGACAATCATCGTAACTGTGTAAGGTTCACACACTTACTACGATAGCTGTATATATAGCGATTCAAGGAAAGCTATCATAAATCAAGCAGAAATAATTTTAACAAATAAATATATATACGAGTATATATATTTACATATCATAAGTCAAATAACGCTATCATTGAAATAAAAAATCACACATCTTTTTTTCCCAATCTAATGGGAGAATTTGTTCATCATGAAATAATTTGATGTGTTCTCTGTTTTAAAATGTTTTGGCAATAATTACGTAACGTGGTAAGAACCAACATTGGATTATTTATTCTTTACACTCACATTTAATGTTAAATTGATAATTAGTAAATTAATTGTAGCCGCGAAATTTCGTGAATGTATGAAATAACACATATGAGAAATTTCATCACTTCATTTGTTAACACTTCACATTTATATTAATTATTATAATTTATACATTTATAAAATTAATTAATGTCATTTTTTATGCATGCATAAAAATAAGATCGTATAATGAAAGTAAATTGTTTACTCAAACTTACAAAAAAGAGTCTAAAAAGACGATTGTTCACAAAATTGATGCTTTATAGCGGTTTTTAATTGTATTTTTTAAATAAACTATTTTAACAAACGAATTACCAACTATTTTATGAGACATGCTTATTCCATTCAATTATAAATACTTAGAATTTATCAATTCTTTTTTCCCGGCTAAATTTGCATACGGTAGTCAATATGGTCCGCCATCATAATCCTTTGTCTTTATCTAATTATAGCGACGGTATTGTTCTTGTCACGAGTGTAAGTGCGACAGACGTATACTTTCAAATGTCTAATGGTCTCAAAGCTACGTCGTCACAGTTAAAGGTGATTACACTTTATTCAATGTGTGGTAATGAAGTTTCCTCCTTTATTGGTTAGTAACTATTCACACTCGATTGTTTCTTGTATCATATACTTAATTTTTTACAAAAGACGCAGGTCTAATCCTTTCCGTATATTACTAGATTAAGAATACACTGTGTTACCACCCCTATTCATCTCATGGGTAGATATCGTAAGAGGCAGCTAAGGAAGCAAATTTTTAAGGACAACATTACTACGAAGAGAAGGAAAACTTAACAAAAACTCTATGCCAATACGTCTGGCCAGCGTGGTATTGTAGGCTAAAACCTCCTTTCTAAAGAGAGGCCTTTGTCCAGCAGTGGATTGTTAAAGGCCTTTGTCCAGAAGTGAATTATTTAAGGCCTTTATCCAGCAATAGATTGTGAAAGGCTATTGATGTGATGGTACTGTGGAGGTCCAATCTTCAATCTGAGGGAGAGGAGGTTTCAATGGATGATTACACTCTTGGAACCCTTGAGATTCAGGTGTGCATGGACGGTGGTAGACACTTATAACGACGGCAATCATTAGTACCTACACCTCGAGTTCCCAAAGAAAGTAGGACACCGTTTAGATACTGATTTTCCCCTTTTAGACTCTTCTCTCTCAGTCTCATTTCTCTATCATATTCTCTTACTCTTGATAAACATTCGGGTCCTGGGCTGTTAACTAAAAATACAATAAATAGACCTATCTGAAGTGGTATTTTGGAATAGATTCCATTGACATCATGGTATGCTGTCAAATATCGTGAAAGTTAGTGTACCCTCAATCGAAGAGAATCATTTTAAGCCTTGGTTACCTGCCTAGAGTGAGTTTATTTTAAATCGGCTCGGTCTCGAAAGTGAGCGTGTTCGGTGTTGTGTTTATAAAAGAATTCAGTACGGGCCAATCGCGACGTGCCCTTAGGTCTCACACTAGGTTCTCAATTCAATAGGTGAACACGTAGTATGACACTGGCTCCTTATTCAATCTTCCATAAAACTTGATTGGATTTAAATGCGTTTGAATAAATCGATAATTTTGCTACAGATCTTACATATAATATTCATCAACAGCCTTTAACAGTTCGCTGCTAGACATAGGCCTCTCCTTAGAAAGGAAGCTTTGGCCTACTATAAAGTATTAGTAAAGATAAAATATTTTTCCCTCTAACCTTTTCTAAATTTCATTCGAGGTTGGCACATTACAAAGAATGTGTTAGGAGAAAGGACGACAGAAAATTAGATTTTAACTGACCTTAAACCCAAACTAGACAGAACCTGTACTATGGGAACCAGACTGCTATAAATATATTTATATATTGATAAATCATTATGATACAGTTCTACACCGATTTGGGGGTTGTTTTAATCAATTATTTCTCATTTCTTATCAATGCAATTTTAATAAGCCACAGCGAAAGGTACGGTTTGTTAGAGATCTAAACATGTGGTAGCATGTCCAACCAAGTCCAAGAAAAGACACTGGCTACGCAGCAGCCATGTATAACACAGGGTGGGCCAAGAATTTGTTAACATTTGAATCTAACTTCCCACGCAAGCAAATACCACGCGGGACGCGGAGAGGGGGTCTGACCACTAGCTTGTTTCTTGAAAATTCTATCACAATAGATCGCTTCAGGGGGCCGCGGCGCGCTTACATAACATTTTATTTAAACAACAGTTCGCTTATTACCTTGAGATACTTATTACGCGTTTAATAAAGAAATGAGTGAAGAAATCCGAAGAGATGGGATTTACGCTCAATATGAAGCAAACTGGAGGCCCACCGACTTGTCGGACCAAAGAGAACGTGCAGCAAGTTTCCGCTGCTGTTGGACGTAATCCAGATTTATCAACGCGCAAACGTTCGGTTGAATTAAGGTCATAGCTCATTAGAGCCACCCGGCACCCGACCCTCACCGCCTCAACTAGTGCGGTTGATATTGTTTGTATGGATTTCTATGGGTATACGCTCATTACATCAACTCCGGATCGCCTCGCTCGCAAGTTGCCCACGCGCGGGCGGCGAGTGAACCACTCGGTGACAACTCGCAACTCGCGTGCTTGCCGCACGTTGATCGCGCGTTGCCGACGAGTGGACCGCGCGCTGCCTGCGAGTGATTCACTCGAGGGCGATGCGTTGGCGATGCACCGCTCCCCACTCTCCCTTCCTTCCCAGCCTTTCTTTAGAACGAGGCGGACGTATCGTTTTTACTTTTAAAATGAACTTTTTTTTACTTTTAGCGCTACAGCTATGAGTGCCAATTCACGGTTTGTAAAATTTAACATAATGAAGCACACGTGTAGACGCAGTGCCAATTGTTAACAGACTACGCGAAAATTCCTGGACTAACCGGTCTCCAGTCGTAGACCACGCGGCGTCCACCAGTGGTCAGCGCGGGGTCCACTGGGTGACGATACGAGGTCCAATGGTTGACCGCGCGACGTTTATTGGTGATAACACGGTGTCCACCCGTGGACCACCTGTCGACAACGAGTGGACGCCGTGCGACGAGGCGGTGCGGAGTGGGTGCCGGGTGGCTCTAATGAGCTATGACCTTTAGGGTTATTAGGGATTCAGGGTAATATAGGTATTTTGAAATTACATTTGAAATTACACCCATACAAGATTCAGATAGTAAAATCGAACTATTTAAATTTGCGCAAGTCGTTTGTCGAAACAATGTTGGAACGATTCAGTAATTTTGACAACATCTTATTTTCTGACAAAGACCATTTTCACCACAACAGACATGTAAATAAACAGAATTGCAGGTACTGGAGCAGTGAAAATCCCAAAGCTAAACACGAGAGGCCACTTCATTCTTCCAAGGTAACTGTATAGGCTGCAATTACAGTAAAAGAAATCATTGGATCTCACTTTGTCGAAGATTCTCGCGGCCGTTCAGTTATTATTAATTCTGCTGAATATGTAAAAATTTTACGAGACTTCTTGGGACCAATCCTACTGGAATTTGTTGGCTACAATTATAATACATGGTTTCGACAATATGGAGCCACTTGTCACACATCCAATGAGTCCCTGCCAGTGGTCAAAGACATGTTTCCGGAAAAGCTGATTTCCAGATGAGGCGACGTTCCATGACTATCCTGAAGTCCAGATCTATCCCCAGCAGACTTCTTTTCATAGGGTTATTTGAAGAATCGTGTCTATATCGATAAACCAAATACACTACATCAACCAAAAGAAAAAATCAGCGAAGAAATGTTGGCGATTTCGCGATTTGGCCGACGAGTATTCGAAAATTTTGGTGCTCGTTTAGAAGAATGCAAACGTTGAAACGGTGGTCATTTGGACGATGTAATTTTTAAAAAAATAATGGTATATACTAATATGCAATATTAATACTAATTAACTTTCTTGTAAATAAACAATTTTTATAATATTCCAAATAGTTTTTTTACACGATTTTTCCAAACATTGACTAATCCGTGGCCCACCCTGTATTAAACCAGTACTATTTCTTTCCCCTTCACAATCAAGGTACCTTAGCTTGTCTAGGATCCAAAATTTTATAAATGTTGCTCAAACAGTCTTAATGAAATACTATAGTTTAAAAACCGGTATTTTTAGGACTGACTCAATGACTATGAATAAAAAATCTAACCTGGTATCAAGGTAGACTGGTAGGGACAACGGAAAAATTAAAAAAAAAAAAATTATTGGTAATTAGTATAATCAAAATAAGAATAAATTTGAGTATGCAAGTACATTATAAATACATGCTTACTTTGCACGGTATGAATGAATGGTTTTTTCAGTGAAAAAAACTATTCAACACAACAGAACGAAACTGTTTGATGCACCCTCTCATCCTTCCACATCTATCATCAGTCAAAAAGTAAGCGTGTTTATATTTTTTTTTCTTATATCGTATAGAAAAGTGTTGGCACTTAGGTTTTATGTTGGATGAATTCTCTATTGCACAGAACGGGACGGGTAAGAGGGATGCGTTGAGGCGATGCAGACCGAGGAGGTGATTGACGCGAAAATCACGGGGCGAGTGACATCCGCGCTCAGAAGTTCAAACGTTTTTTTTAACACAACAGTTAATTTTTTATGCTTTGTAAATTGTGTGCTTGTTCACGTCGATTTTGTTGTAAAAGTATACGTATCTATTGATATAAAAACTTCAAGCCAAGTCAAGTCATGAGCTTGAATTACATTTCAAGTAAAATAATTGCATTTTATAAATAGTCGTCTCCTTAAATTTAAGAATTTATATACCTATTTAGTGGAAAATGTTGTGTAGCACAAAAAAAATAGAAAACGAGAAATTGTAACATACTTTAATTTTAGAATGTTGTACGTTTTTGTAACTAAAATTTTGGAATTTTCGACACAGAAATTGACTCTTATTTCACATTAATGTTATTGATGATATAAATTATAGCCAAATAAGAAATGATAGTGTTAAAATAATATAATAAAATATAATATTTATTATAATACAATGAAATATAATATATATTATACAAAATAATATATAATAACATTTAAGCCATAGATTTGAATCTACGACCTCTGGGTTATTTTACTAACCATTAGAAACACAAGCTTATTTCTTGTTTATCTTGTTTTTTTTCTTTTTTTTATATTAAGAGCCTGCCAAAGCGACTCTACTCTGCCTGATGGAAAGCATGAATAGAATCCAAGAGTTGTGGTCACCATACTCATTGCAAATGCAGACAATGCAGTATGGTGACCCACACTATGGCGGCCTTGTGAGATGCTTTTTCACACCCTGCTTGGGGACGTAAATGGCATGACAGTCATCGTAACAGCGTAAGGCTTACACAGTTACGACGATAACTGTCACCCCTGCATCAATGGGCCTCCGGTCTAACATTCACCAAAGAAACACGACAACACGGATGCTGGCGCTTTAGGTTGGTTTTCACCTTTAGTTTTTTTTTCGGACTCTTTCTCTCGTATGCGAAACAAATCTGAACTGTAAAAGACTTTAGCATCTTCAATATGCTGTGGTATCATTTACAGATGACTGAGGAGTGCGATAAGCATAGTTATAACACTTTTAGCAATCACCCTCTTATCAACTTATTCGCAAGCTTATTCAAGTAAATTTTATGATATAACAAAAATTCACTTGAGAACACATATGAAGAAACTTATCCAGACGTACGAGAATATGAAAAAATCATCCCAATCACCCCAAGAGAAGTAGAAGAAGTAGATCTAAGTGATTTCCAGAACCTGTGGGAGTCTGGCTCCGGAAATAAAAATCAATGAAAAGAGTGGCTTACACAATACAAAGAGACAAAGTGAAGTAAAACGATAAAATTTGACACAGATGACACATGACACACTTCAAATTAAGTATGTATATTTTTTTCCCTTATGATCCAGATAATCAGACTGACCTAAATCATCCTAATAATCCGAAAAATCCTAAATATATGCCATACGATCCCAGCGATACGGACGATCCGTATCATCCGCACAATCCTATGAATCCATACATGCCTTTCAACCCTAAGAATCTGGACGATACAAATAATCCATTTAATTCAAAAAGCAAAATTAAACCGTTTGATCCAAATAACCCTAGCGATCCAAACAATCCATACAATCCTAATAATTTTCATACACCGTTTGATTTAAATGATCCAAATGGTCCTAGTAATCCATTTAATCCAAAAAATCCATTACGACCTTTCGATCCAAGTGATGAAAACGATCCAAATCACCCAATAATAAAACCTCTAACAAACCAAATAATCCATTTAACCCAAATAAAACACGGTCTCCCTTTGATCCGAATAATGCAGACGATCCAAATAATCCTAGTCACAAAGATAATCTGTACAATAATATCCTGGCATAATCTGAGTGTTCGAATTGTTGTTAAATTCTAAGTTAACATTGTAATTATGAGTCAATAAATTATTATTATTATTATTATTAAATATAGACAATGTAAAGAGACCATATGATTCACTTAATCATAAAGATCCGGAACATCCGGCATATCAAGCGAAAGAAGAATATAAGTTTAATTATTTAATCCAAAAAGTCCACTACGTCCTTTCGATCCTAATGACCCGAACAATCCAAATCATCCCAATAATAAAACTCCGAACAATCCGAGTAATCCATTTAATCCCACTAATAAATGGAAGCCATTTAAACTGGAAAACCTAGACGATCCGAATAATCTCCGTCACCCGGATCATCCATATAATATAGAAAACAAAGGAGACCATACGATCCACTTAATCAGAATGATCCGAAACTCACCCGCCGTTTGAAGCGGATGTAGAATATTAGTTTATACCATACGATCCGAATGACCCGAAGGATCCAAATCATTCAAATAACACAGAAAATCCGAATTATAAAAAATATGATAAAAAAAATCTGGATGACCCGAATCATCCAAACAATCCTAATAATCCGTATAAGCCATACAACCAGAGTGATCCGAACGATCCAAATAATTCATTTAATCGAAATAACCTTTATAGACCATTTAACATGAGTAGATGTAAATAATCCATATTATCCTAATAATATACATATACCATTCGATGTTACTGAACCCAATAATCCATATAGCCCAAACCACGCATTAAGACCCTTTAACGCAAATAATCCAAACGATCCAAATCACCCCAATAATCACGTTCCAAATGATCCAAATAATCCGTTCAATCCAAATAACATACACAAACCATTTAACACAGGTAACCCTGACGATTTAAACAATCCACTGCATCCTGATAATCCGTATAATCCAAATAATATAACAATACCATACGACATTAAAGATCACAAGGCTCTCAATCATCCTGCTAATCCGAATAATCCGAATAATAAGGGGTCTAAAAAAAATTAAAAGGATGTCAGACCCTATCCTAAAGAGTACATATTTATTCCATACGATCCTAATAACCCGAGGGACCCAAACCATCAAAATAATCCGAATAATCCAAATTATAAACCATATAATCCGAATGATCAAACTGATCCAAATCATCCTAAAAATCCCAAGAACCCATTTAAACCATACAACCCAAACCTAAATGATCTTAACAATCCATTAATCCTTTAAATCAATTTAGGCCATATAATCTTAATGATTACTATGATCCAAATAATCATTTTAACCCAGACAATCGACATAGTCCTTTTGAAATACGAGTAAGTGATTCAAATCAACCAAACAATCCCTACAATTGTACCACCATTCAATCCAAATAACCCAAATGACTTTAACCATCCTAATAATATCGTTCCAAACAATCCCAGTAATCCATATAATCTGAACAATGTGTACATACCATTCGATACAAATGATCCACATGACACCAATAACTGCTCACCCAAGTAATCACTATCACCCGAATAATGTGAAAGTACCATACGATACCTCTAATTTTGATGATCCATACCATCCAGCTAACCCAAATAATTTAAAGAAGTTGCCGAAGGATCGAAGGTCACAAAGCGGTTGGCCTGAAGATTGGGAAGGTAATTAATATTCTCATGTTGTTTTATCTCTTTCTGTTGTGTTTTTCGAACTACGTCTTTAAAAGAAGCAATTGCTTGTAGCAAGGTTTAAGAGCAAGGTCTTAGTTCATCATCATCATCATCAGCCGGAAGACGTCCACTGCTGAACATAGGCCTCCTCCCTAGAACGCGACGCTGTACGACTGGACGCCAACTGCATCCATCGGCTCCCCGCGACTCGGACTATGTCGTCAGTCCATCTAGTAGAGGCCCTACCCACGCTTCGTCTTCCGGTACGCGGTCACCACTCAAGAACCTTTCTTCGCCAATGGTTGTTGGTTCTACGAGCGATGTGGCCTGCCCATTGCCAATTCAACTTGCTTATTCGAAGAGCTATGTTGGTAACCTTAGTTTTCTTGCGGATATCCTCGTTCCGGATCGCGCAAGGAAGTGCCGAGCCCTTTCCATAGCTCGTTGAGCGACTTTGAGCTTCTCCATGAGGCCAGCAGTAAAAGACCACGTCTCAGTTCCATATGTCATCACTGGCAACACACCTTACCTTGTTACAACACTGTAATCGATGAATCGGTAATTTTCGTTAATTTCTTGAGAAATCACAATTACAGTTTTAACTTATCACGAGATGTGTGTAACCGTGCAGTACTTGATCAGATGTATTTATTAAACAAATACGACAGGTATCGTAATAATTACTCGTGAAAAACTTTTGTTCACATTCATCTTTCTAGCTTTTATTTTCTCGCAAGATTATTTGAGGTCTAGAGGCTAGTTAATCTTTTACTAGAATAGCAGTTTTTCTACAGAGCGACTGGTATCGGACCTCCGCAACCCTGAGAGCGCTCTGAATTTAGTATATTATATTTTTTTGTACATATATTTGTATACTGGCAATCGTGTCAACTGCTTAAAGTGTTCAAAGCCTTCGAGGCACGAGCGTAGAACATTGCCAGCTGCCATACTCTGGGCTGTTATTAAGAACTTCTTATATGAAAAATAACACTTTTTGTCCCAAGACGGGAATGGAACCCAAAACCTTTTAATCGGCAGTATATTTGTAAAATTAGAAATTTCTATTTACCTTTTTACACTGGTTTCTTGATTCCAGGTTTGGGTGCAGCTCAAGATAGTGTACCTGTCCCTCCATGGAGGTACACAGTTCAAAGTAAAGGCAAGTCAATGGACTATTTACTAGAGGTACTCGCTGGGTATCGTAGATACAAAGAAAGTACATCCGAAGAACGGTAGGTATCATTTGATGATCAAACTAAATGATTGGGTTTTATGGGTACAAATAGAAAGCGTAGATATTGAAAAGAATTATCCACATCGGTTTATAACTTACAGAGTTCAAAAGTAACAAACATACAAAAATGTTCAGACGAAATGGGAAAGGAGTAAATAATAAATATTATATTAATTTTTATAAATAAATAAAATTAAACTGTCTGTTTGTAATTTCAAATTAGGAGCTTTCACTTAATCCATATGAAAGTACTCACATTAAAAATCATTTTTTAATCATTTTTGTCTATCAATTTTTCTGTCTGTCTCTTTCTTTTTTTTTAAATGAAAAGACAACGCCCGCACTAGTAATAAATCCTGTGTCGCGAGGGACTTTACAAACATACAAGAAACGGACACAAAGAACATCCAGACTCAGAACAAGAATTTGTGGATCACACAAAGTGTTGTTCCATGTGGGTTTGAACCCACAACCGCTTACACCACTGGGCCAACCGTGCTGTACGTATCTGTCTGTATGTTCGGGGAATCTCGGTAACGGCTGGATTGACTTTGACGAGGTCTTCACTGGCAGATAACTGATGTTATAAGGAGTAACATCGGTTACTTAAATTAAAAAAAAGCAACAAACACCGTAGATGTAGATAATAAATAAATAAGGACACTACAATGTAGGTTGTGTCGTTGTTGTACATTGTAATGACAATGTAGGTTGTGTCGTTGAAATTGTTTTAACTTTTTTGAAATTATCTTTTGTGTGGAACACAAATATATCTTATGAAAATAAAAGTGCCGTAAGTTATGCCTTATAACATTTCGTATTTGCCAGTGAAAGTCTCATGAAAACAAGTATTCGACAGACATAAAAAAATATATAGAGATAAATTTCTTAAAAAGTTATTATTTTCATTACAACACAAATAAATGACTTCAATTTCTTTTTAAATATGTAACTCTAGGTATTTCAATGTTACAGGTTTGCATACAATCCATATATTGATGACTGTGTCGCGTTTGAGTACAGCGGTTGTGAAGGCAACACAAATAATTTTCTACAAAACGTCAGTGTCACCAATATTGCATGGCGCCCCCTACCTCTGGTTGTGCGGAAAAGACAAATCCCATCGTCATTGAAAGTTTAGGTTCTATAGATTAAAAAAAATACCTTTTCTTCAAACCTATAGCATTATTGTCTATGTAATCTTGAGAAAACACATTATAAATATTGTTTTAAATAAGTGCCTAATTAGTAAGACGTGAGACATAAATTATTTTTCTGTCAAACTAGAAATGGGCCTCCGTCGACGGCATTAGCAGCCGCCGATAGGACCGCAAGCTGCCAGAGATTAGGGACTTCTGGCGGTGAATAAATCGCTGCGGTCGGCGACAGCAATGTGGCCTGATCGCAAAAACGTGATCGGGCCGCAACTATAACTAGCAACCAGAGCATTGGGAGTACCGCTGTAGTGTCCCCCAGGAGAGGATCTGACCAGGCATTGGGTTGATCCTGGAGGGGACCTGAAATAACATGGTCCGGGTTCCCATCAGAGTAGGACGCCTGAGACCGGCCGCCGGGGTGGTTTTTAATGGAAACACCACATACTCCTGGCTCCTGCGTCCGTGAGGAGCCGGAGATCCGAATTTGGTATTCACAAGAAAAAAGAGTGTCAGTTACCACTATTTTGGCATTAACCAAAACATGTGGCAATTAAAATAAAGAAATTCAGTAAGCTAGTACAGCAGATATGAGAAGAAATGTATTATTAGTACCAATGACAAGAACACAAATACAATAAAATAATTTCGAATTAGAACACCATTGTTTACACGAGTCGTTTAATTGCAAACCTGTCGTCGTAGTCTAAAAAGTATTATTTTAGATTTTTTTATTAATTCACTCCTTACCATAGATACCATAGTTCACTCTTACTGCTTTATCGACGGTAACACGTTTCGTGTTTCGTGATATCAATAACGGAATCAGCATCAATATGTTTTTTGTTCACATAAGTCGTAATTTTAGACATCAAAACAGCAGAATTTACGTAACCACTTGGTAACACTGATATTTTCACAGATAGCGATGTCCAACGATTACAAATTTGATAAACAAATCAAGCAAGATAGATTACAAATATTTTTTATACTTTTATGTTTAAAACTGTCTAATTAGGGTGGATCTTGAGTCTTGAGGTATTTATCCATCCAGGACCTCCAGGCCGTTAATGCTTAACAATATTTTGTACTTATTCCCTTGTTTGTTAAAATGAAATGATAACAATTATATCAAACAAATTCTATATTTAGCAATATATGTAGTCTATAGTATAATAATTATCACAAATAGTAAATAGGTGTACTGTGTCTTCCAAATATTTCTCTTAAATTCTGACAAATGTCAAAACTTTATCGTAGTAATCTTTTTAAGATGATTTGAAAATTCATTGAAACATTTATACTGTATTTTACGTATAATTCACAAGATTCAGAAGAGACAAATTATTTGGTGTAATTCTTATACAATTTCGTCAAAATTATTTTTTACTTATCAGCACGAATTTCAGTGACAAAAAATGCAATCAAAGCCAATAACATGATTAATGACTAATGCAGAGTAATACAATTACATAAGTTGTAAATTGTAAAGAATTTTGTTAAAAATTATTAATTACTTTTAAATATCGATACTGCCACACAGTTCATATCCAATCGAATATATGGTTTAATGAGTAACGTCATTTAAAATCTGCGCGCCCAACACTAACTAGACAAATACCACTGAGGCATAACGATTCTTTCCAAAAAAGATCGGTTTTTAAATCGATTCGAATCAAAGTCTTATAATAATAAGTCGGGCGTGCCACCGTCCTGGAGAATCTATTAGGCATATTATTTCTGGTTGTTCTCGTCTTGCTAATGGTGAGTATTTGCACAGGCACAATCAAGTAGCCAGGATTGTACACCAACAACTTGCCCTTAAATACCAACTTGTCGATTTTGAAGTGCCTTACTACAGGTATGTGCCCGACCCAGTTCTCGAAAACGGTCGTGCTACGTTATATTGGGATCGATCTATTATCACAGATAGGAATATTGTTGCCAATAAGCCTGATATTGTGGTGATAGATCGATTAGAGCGCCGCGCAATGATTGTCGATATCGCCGTTCCTCATGACGAGAATCTCGTGAAAGTTGAAAAAGAAAAACAATTGAAGTATTTGGATCTGTCTCACGAGATTGCCGACATGTGGAATGTGGATTCGGTGATTATTGTTCCGATAATCATATCTGTTCATGGATTGATAGCGAGGAGCCTCGACCAACACCTTAAGAGGCTCACGTTAGAAGGTTGGATCAAGGGTCTGATGCAGAAGGCAGTCCTCCTTGACACGGCCCGTATTGTGAGGAGGTTCCTGTCTCTGGAGCCCTAACCACCGGTATCTTGGTCCCTGTACCCGATGTCGGTGGTCTACTATTTTTTATATTTTTAAATATGTATTTTTTATTTTTTATATATTTAAAAATGTAATCAATATGTGTATTTATATGTAATAAAGAGAATAATAATAAAAAAAAACAACTGGAACAATTTTCAAGCGAACTACAATGCACAATAATATAAAAACAAGACTTTTTTACCAAGAAAAACCGTATAATTACATAAAAGCAATATCTGTGTGAGACATGACATTTAAATGTCATGTCGAAATATTTAACCGAGAAATTCTAGCAAAATGCTGACGAGAGCCAAATCTAGAACACTAAAAGCACAAACAACATCCCTGGACTCGTCGCTCCGCTCCGCCTTGCCGTCCCCGGAAGCAACATTGGATGTTCCAGCCGTTGCAGAGGTGTCGAGCTCTAGCTCCAGCGACGAGTTTTTCTCTCCACCCACGTCGCCAAGACCTGTACGTCGGCAGGAGAGTACCCGGCCACCGACCAGCTTGGGATCACGAGGACCACTGACCTCAAACAGGGTCCCCGCTACCGGTGGTGATGTGCGCCGCATGAAGTGGACAAAATCAATAAATGAGAGTGTCATGCGGGCATATTTTCGGGCTACAGAGTTGGGAACGAACCTTACTGCGTACCGTGTTAGGTTAGTCTCTCTGTTTCAGGAGCTTGAACCAGCCATCAACGTTTCAGCACAACGATTATCGGATCAAGTACGAGCTATACAGCGCTGTCACCTGCTGGATGATACAGTACTTGAGAGGATACGCTCTGACATAAGGAAAAACTTTACTATCCCCTCTTCATCACACGCTGCGGTGGCTAATAGCACATCTCAGTTGCCATTAGGTATTAAAGATGTTGATGAACTAGTGGAGAGTGAAGTTATATCCGTAAGTACCCAATGTAACGATAAGATAAGGAGTGCTTTGGAGGATGCGATTCAAAAGTACCGATTTATAAATGATAATATTAGACCACGATTATGCCGTTTGCCCATTCATAAACGTAATTTAGCGCTTGTGAGTGCCCTGGATTCGCTATTATCAGATTATTTTGATAATAGCGAAGATCTTAGTGATACACATTCAATTCTATACTGTGCGGCCATTGCAGTTTGTCGAGTAGCTGGTGTTAAATGTATTGAACGTGTAAGTGCTACTCGACCCGAAAATGGCGTACCAGCTTGGCAGTATAGAATTGAACGTCGTATTGCTGAGACTAGGACACTCATCGGTAAATTAATTAGTTTTAAAAGTGGTAATACACGGCCAAGAGTCATGCGCTTTGTGAAACAGGCATTCTTGGGGACTACCATTAGTCCTCAACAGTACATGTCCTGTGTCACAGAGCGTATAGACTATCTAAAGCAGAAAGTTTATGCATGGGCAAATAGGATAAGACGTTATAGAAAACGAGTCGATCGGTATAATCAGAATCGAATGTTCCAAAGGAATGAGAAATGGGTTTACCGGAAATGGGAGGAACCGAATTCATGTGTGAGTGATGGGCATTTTCCAGATGAAAATACCACAAATTCATTTTGGCGTAACATCTGGTCAGTGCCTGTCACTCATACAGAGGGTGATTGGTTGGAGGATGTCAAACGTTCGTGTGAGCCTATAATAGCTATGGAACCCATTGTTATTAATAAAGATGATGTAAGTTGTGCAGTCCGTTCATTACCGAATTGGAAATCACCTGGTCCAGACGGACTGCACAACTTTTGGCTTAAGTGGTTTCGAAGCTCACATGCGTGTTTGGCATCACAATTCCAAGCAGCTTTGGATTCTGGTTCATTACCACAATTTTTAACCACCGGTGTAACCCATTTACTCTATAAATCTGGTGGTGCCATGGATCCCAAAAATTTTAGACCTATAACATGTTTACCAACTACATATAAACTTCTAACATCTATTTTGAGACTCAAAATTACTACACACATAAATAATAATTCGGTTATCTCTATTTCTCAAAATGGATGTAGAAGTGGGGCCCGTGGCACTAAAGAGCTCCTTATTATAGACAGGACCATTAGCCAACAGGTACGTCGTAGTCGTAAGAGTCTGGCAACATGTTGGATAGATTATAAGAAGGCTTATGACTCAGTTCCACATACATGGCTTTTGAAAGTGCTAGAGTTGTACAAAATTGATGCAACTCTGTGCACTTTCTTAAAGTCGTGTATGAGTCAATGGAGAACAACACTTCGCTATCCAGGATGTCGGCAGGCTGCGATAAATGACGTACTTATAAAGATCGAGCGAGGTATATTTCAAGGTGACAGTCTGAGTCCCTTGTGGTTTTGTCTAGCTTTGAACCCTCTCAGTACTCTGTTAGAGGGTTCAGGGTTAGGCTATCGGTTGCAGAAAGATGATCAAGTTATATCTCACCTTCTTTATATGGATGATTTGAAATTACTGGCCTCCACAAAATTACAATTGATGGCGTTATTAAGGGTCACTGAAAACTTTAGTAATTCTATCAAAATGGAATTTGGTGTAGACAAGTGTGCAGTCATGTATGTAAAGAAGGGCGTGATTGTAGAATCTGAAGGAATAGAACTTTCAGATTCAACAAAACTCAGATCTCTGTCTGCCACCGAAACTTACAAGTATCTAGGTTTTTCACAGTCCTTGGGAATACCAGAATCTGGCGTGAAACAAATGTTGCAGGAACGTTTCTTTGGCCGCCTAAAAAAAGTACTTAAAAGTCTTTTATCGGGCGGTAACAAGGTGCGAGCCTGTAACAGTTGGGTCATGCCGGTTCTGATGTATTCCTTTGGTGTACTTAGATGGACTCAGACCGAATTAGATGCCCTTGACAGGAGAGTCCGTACATTGCTGACTGCATTCCGTATGCACCACCCACGTTCATCGGTTATGAGATTGTATATTCCGCGAAAGTTTGGAGGTCGTGGTCTATTAAATATCAAGACTCTACACAATCGCGAGATATACAATCTCAGAGAATATTTTCTACAGACTAATGTGGGAGTGCATCGTAATGTAGTTGCAGTGGATACTGGTTTTACCCCGCTCGCTCTGGCTAAAGAGAATTGGCGCAAACCTGTAGTACTTAGTACTACTGATCGCAAGGAAGTATGGAAGGGTAAAGAACTTCATGGTCGATTTTATCGGGCCCTACACGGGTCTGATATAGACTTTAAAGCGTCGACGTCTTGGCTACGGTATGGTGATCTCTTCGGAGAAACCGAAGGTTTTGTTTGTGCAATTATGGACGAAGTTATCATGACGAATAACTACCGGAAATATATCCTGAAAGATAGTACGGTTGACATTTGTCGGGCGTGCCACCGTCCTGGAGAATCTATTAGGCATATTATTTCTGGTTGTTCTCGTCTTGCTAATGGTGAGTATTTGCACAGGCACAATCAAGTAGCCAGGATTGTACACCAACAACTTGCCCTTAAATACCAACTTGTCGATTTTGAAGTGCCTTACTACAGGTATGTGCCCGACCCAGTTCTCGAAAACGGTCGTGCTACGTTATATTGGGATCGATCTATTATCACAGATAGGACTATTGTTGCCAATAAGCCTGATATTGTGGTGATAGATCGATTAGAGCGCCGCGCAATGATTGTCGATATCGCCGTTCCTCATGACGAGAATCTCGTGAAAGTTGAAAAAGAAAAACAATTGAAGTATTTGGATCTGTCTCACGAGATTGCCGACATGTGTAATGTGGATTCGGTGATTATTGTTCCGATAATCATATCTGTTCATGGATTGATAGCGAGGAGCCTCGACCAACACCTTAAGAGGCTCACGTTAGAAGGTTGGATCAAGGGTCTGATGCAGAAGGCAGTCCTCCTTGACACGGCCCGTATTGTGAGGAGGTTCCTGTCTCTGGAGCCCTAACCACCGGTATCTTGGTCCCTGTACCCGATGTCGGTGGTGTACTATTTTTTATATTTTTAAATATGTATTTTTTATTTTTTTATATATTTAAAAATGTAATCAATATGTGTATTTATATGTAATAAAGAGAATAATAATAAGAACACTAGCAACACTGAAAGCAGCTAGAATTTCTCAAACGTATTTTGTAAAAATATTTCATTTTCTTTCTGTATTATACAAAAAAAAACAACTGGAACAATTTTCAAGCGAACTACAATGCACAATAATATAAAAACAAGACTTTTTTACCAAGAAAAACCATATAATTACATAAAAGCAATATCTGTGTGAGACATGACATTTAAATGTCATGTCGAAATATTTAACCGAGAAATTCTAGCAAAATGCTGACGAGAGCCAAATCTAGAACACTAAAAGCACAAACAACATCCCTGGACTCGTCGCTCCGCTCCGCCTTGCCGTCCCCGGAAGCAACATTGGATGTTCCAGCCGTTGCAGAGGTGTCGAGCTCTAGCTCCAGCGACGAGTTTTTCTCTCCACCCACGTCGCCAAGACCTGTACGTCGGCAGGAGAGTACCCGGCCACCGACCAGCTTGGGATCACGAGGACCACTGACCTCAAACAGGGTCCCCGCTACCGGTGGTGATGTGCGCCGC
Source organism: Hypercompe scribonia (assembly GCA_949316085.1). NCBI lineage: Eukaryota > Metazoa > Arthropoda > Insecta > Lepidoptera > Erebidae > Hypercompe > Hypercompe scribonia. The sequence continues at coordinate 3,262,797 of OX438982.1, forward strand.
ATGAAGTGGACAAAATCAATAAATGAGAGTGTCATGCGGGCATATTTTCGGGCTACAGAGTTGGGAACGAACCTTACTGCGTACCGTGTTAGGTTAGTCTCTCTGTTTCGGGAGCTTGAACCAGCCATCAACGTTTCAGCACAACGATTATCGGATCAAGTACGAGCTATACAGCGCTGTCACCTGCTGGATGATACAGTACTTGAGAGGATACGCTCTGACATAAGGAAAAACTTTACTATCCCCTCTTCATCACACGCTGCGGTGGCTAATAGCACACCTCAGTTGCCATTAGGTATTAAAGATGTTGATGAACTAGTGGAGAGTGAAGTTATATCCGTAAGTACCCAATGTAACGATAAGATAAGGAGTGCTTTGGAGGATGCGATTCAAAAGTACCGATTTATAAATGATAATATTAGACCACGATTATGCCGTTTGCCCATTCATAAACGTAATTTAGCGCTTGTGAGTGCCCTGGATTCGCTATTATCAGATTATTTTGATAATAGCGAAGATCTTAGTGATACACATTCAATTCTATACTGTGCGGCCATTGCAGTTTGTCGAGTAGCTGGTGTTAAATGTATTGAACGTGTAAGTGCTACTCGACCCGAAAATGGCGTACCAGCTTGGCAGTATAGAATTGAACGTCGTATTGCTGAGACTAGGACACTCATCGGTAAATTAATTAGTTTTAAAAGTGGTAATACACGGCCAAGAGTCATGCGCTTTGTGAAACAGGCATTCTTGGGGACTACCATTAGTCCTCAACAGTACATGTCCTGTGTCACAGAGCGCATAGACTATCTAAAGCAGAAAGTTTATGCATGGGCAAACAGGATAAGACGTTATAGAAAACGAGTCGATCGGTATAATCAGAATCGAATGTTCCAAAGGAATGAGAAATGGGTTTACCGGAAATGGGAGGAACCGAATTCATGTGTGAGTGATGGGCATTTTCCAGATGAAAATACCACAAATTCATTTTGGCGTAACATCTGGTCAGTGCCTGTCACTCATACAGAGGGTGATTGGTTGGAGGATGTCAAACGTTCGTGTGAGCCTATAATAGCTATGGAACCCATTGTTATTAATAAAGATGATGTAAGTTGTGCAGTCCGTTCATTACCGAATTGGAAATCACCTGGTCCAGACGGACTGCACAACTTTTGGCTTAAGTGGTTTCGAAGCTCACATGCGTGTTTGGCATCACAATTCCAAGCAGCTTTGGATTCTGGTTCATTACCACAATTTTTAACCACCGCTGTAACCCATTTACTCTATAAATCTGGTGGTGCCATGGATCCCAAAAATTTTAGACCTATAACATGTTTACCAACTACATATAAACTTCTAACATCTATTTTGAGACTCAAAATTACTACACACATAAATAATAATTCGGTTATCTCTATTTCTCAAAATGGATGTAGAAGTGGGGCCCGTGGCACTAAAGAGCTCCTTATTATAGACAGGACCATTAGCCAACAGGTACGTCGTAGTCGTAAGAGTCTGGCAACATGTTGGATAGATTATAAGAAGGCTTATGACTCAGTTCCACATACATGGCTTTTGAAAGTGCTAGAGTTGTACAAAATTGATGCAACTCTGTGCACTTTCTTAAAGTCGTGTATGAGTCAATGGAGAACAACACTTCGCTATCCAGGATGTCGGCAGGCTGCGATAAATGACGTACTTATAAAGATCGAGCGAGGTATATTTCAAGGTGACAGTCTGAGTCCCTTGTGGTTTTGTCTAGCTTTGAACCCTCTCAGTACTCTGTTAGAGGGTTCAGGGTTAGGCTATCAGTTGCAGAAAGATGATCAAGTTATATCTCACCTTCTTTATATGGATGATTTGAAATTACTGGCCTCCACAAAATTACAATTGATGGCGTTATTAAGGGTCACTGAAAACTTTAGTAATTCTATCAAAATGGAATTTGGTGTAGACAAGTGTGCAGTCATGTATGTAAAGAAGGGCGTGATTGTAGAATCTGAAGGAATAGAACTTTCAGATTCAACAAAACTCAGATCTCTGTCTGCCACCGAAACTTACAAGTATCTAGGTTTTTCACAGTCCTTGGGAATACCAGAATCTGGCGTGAAACAAATGTTGCAGGAACGTTTCTTTGGCCGCCTAAAAAAAGTACTTAAAAGCCTTTTATCGGGCGGTAACAAGGTGCGAGCCTGTAACAGTTGGGTCATGCCGGTTCTGATGTATTCCTTTGGTGTACTTAGATGGACTCAGACCGAATTAGATGCCCTTGACAGGAGAGTCCGTACATTGCTGACTGCATTCCGTATGCACCACCCACGTTCATCGGTTATGAGATTGTATATTCCGCGAAAGTTTGGAGGTCGTGGTCTATTAAATATCAAGACTCTACACAATCGCGAGATATACAATCTCAGAGAATATTTTCTACAGACTAATGTGGGAGTGCATCGTAATGTAGTTGCAGTGGATACTGGTTTTACCCCGCTCGCTCTGGCTAAAGAGAATTGGCGCAAACCTGTAGTACTTAGTACTACTGATCGCAAGGAAGTATGGAAGGGTAAAGAACTTCATGGTCGATTTTATCGGGCCCTACACGGGTCTGATATAGACTTTAAAGCGTCGACGTCTTGGCTACGGTATGGTGATCTCTTCGGAGAAACCGAAGGTTTTGTTTGTGCAATTATGGACGAAGTTATCATGACGAATAACTACCGGAAATATATCCTGAAAGATAGTACGGTTGACATTTGTCGGGCGTGCCACCGTCCTGGAGAATCTATTAGGCATATTATTTCTGGTTGTTCTCGTCTTGCTAATGGTGAGTATTTGCACAGGCACAATCAAGTAGCCAGGATTGTACACCAACAACTTGCCCTTAAATACCAACTTGTCGATTTTGAAGTGCCTTACTACAGGTATGTGCCCGACCCAGTTCTCGAAAACGGTCGTGCTACGTTATATTGGGATCGATCTATTATCACAGATAGGACTATTGTTGCCAATAAGCCTGATATTGTGGTGATAGATCGATTAGAGCGCCGCGCAATGATTGTCGATATCGCCGTTCCTCATGACGAGAATCTCGTGAAAGTTGAAAAAGAAAAACAATTGAAGTATTTGGATCTGTCTCACGAGATTGCCGACATGTGGAATGTGGATTCGGTGATTATTGTTCCGATAATCATATCTGTTCATGGATTGATAGCGAGGAGCCTCGACCAACACCTTAAGAGGCTCACGTTAGAAGGTTGGATCAAGGGTCTGATGCAGAAGGCAGTCCTCCTTGACACGGCCCGTATTGTGAGAAGGTTCCTGTCTCTGGAGCCCTAACCACCGGTATCTTGGTCCCTGTACCCGATGTCGGTGGTCTACTATTTTTTATATTTTTAAATATGTATTTTTTATTTTTTATATATTTAAAAATGTAATCAATATGTGTATTTATATGTAATAAAGAGAATAATAATAAAATCGAAGTAAAAAGAATCAATTTTGCAAAAATAGATTTTTTTTCCGATTTCCTTATTGAGTCTATGTTTTCAATACAAATACAAACCCATTTATCGTATCGAAACAGAAATTTATCATATAGAAACAGAAATTTATCGTATCGAAACAAAAATTTATCGTATCGAAAGAGAAATATATCGTATTGAAACAGAAATTTATCGTATCGAAACAGAAATTTATCGTATCGAAACAGAAGAAATCTAATCTCGATTTTAGAGGGTGAAATATCGATTCAATGGATCGTATCAGTACACAAAATCGATTTAAAAATCGATTTTTTTAGGCTACAAAATCGATTCTTCGAATATTCGATTTCAGATCGCCATGCCTAATACCACTGTCACCAGTCACTGTCACTCAATTGTGTGATTATGATGTTGTTTGTAAAATCGAGAAATTGTTATACCATATTCAGGATAATATCGTAGTTTCTATAAATTTGTGACCAAAACATTATAAATCACTACGTTTACATTCTCATTATAATAACTAAAGTGCTACCAAAATCCTTGACGTCCGCAAATAATGAAACAATATGTTAAATGTACCTAGTCGATCCAGTGAATCATCTGTGTTGTGACTCGATCTGGAGTCAATGATAAATAAAACTACAAAATGTGTTATTGTATATATAACTGACAAGTTTTTTTTTAATTTTATTTTTTTATTCGTAACTAGTCTGCTTAATTTGGAAGTAGACAATATATTATTTTTTTAAAATCATAAATCAGATAAATATGTAGTATTCTGTTTTGTTGGATTGTGATATTTAAATTTCTGTCAAAATGGTCCGGACAATAGCAGTGTTGATGTGGAAACATGCAGTCGTGAGAAAAAGGAGGTTTATACTCACGGCAGTGAGTCTAGTGTCGCCCGTGTTGTTCTTCGCGTTACTGTTTACATTTAGAAATGAACTCAATCCTGTACCAGCAAGTCTCAAGGGGGAAGGAATTATTCAGAGAACTGTAAGATTTTAACTTTAATGGTTTACTAAAGTAATATAAATTTAAATTAAGTCTGCCTGTGTTATGGCAACCAGACTACTAATAAACATACTTATACATTTCTAAAAAACAACATACACCTACTATTTTATATCACATACAAAATTGTGTACCTATTCTATGTGTCCGTACCAAAATAACTCTTCCAGTAGAAATTTTTTTCCGATCACTGCTGCCGGTAGGTATACATAGAACCGTCTACTCCATCAGTTGCTACTAATCAAATTGGTGTGGATAATTGTTTTTTTTTTCTGTTTATGCTTACCAGTAGGGTTATAGATTTATATTATGCATTAAATATTCTTAAAATAGACCTCTGATTACAGACATTAAATATTCTTAAAATAGACTTTTGAATTAAATATAATTTTACATAAATGAAATATTAAAATAACTAAACGTTTATAAAGAGTTTTACTATCACAAGTTAAAGAAGTATAAATATTTAAAAAAAAAATCTATTTATTACCAGCAATGCCTTTAGTAGCAATATATGGATTAGAATCTTTCACATATCCCTACCCGTTGCACTATTTAGAAAAAAAACAAATATAGCAAGTGGAGAAATTTTGGTAGACACATGGAACAGGCGAAATCGTCTATATTTGTACTACATTGGCATATAATTTATATTATTCTAAATAATCCTAATGTTGTATAGAGTAAATTAATATAGCTCCCAGCTGACGTTATATTTACTAGATTGATTCTAGCCCATCTATTAATTGGGCATGTTTTAAAATGTTTTTTATTAACTTCAAAATCTATAATTTATAATGTTTACGGACATTACCAGGCTCACTCGTTCATCAACTTACAACAGTCCATATTTTTAAAACAGTCAGGCTTTGAACAGGGCCCAGTGGCCCTTAATGAGTATAGTCAAGACATTATTATTAGTAGCATTAAAAATATTATAAATAAACACAATTTTTAAGTAATATTACATTAATATTACAAATACAATATATTACATTAATACATTAATATTAAATCTTATTAAACAACCTCTAACAGTTTTTAACTCTCTTTAATAATATAATAATATATCTCTTTATTGTACACCAGATTAAATTCATAAGTGACTTAAATCTAAAGAAGTACAAGTGGCAGCCTTATCGCCCATTGGCAATCTCTTACAGGCAACCATGGGATGGAAAGATTAGCATGAGATGGAAAGTATACGGTAGTGCCTGGTGTATTAGAAGTATAAGGAAAAGGAAATGAAAGCAGTACATATAAATTATATTAAGTAACAATAACACGTACTGTGAATTTATAAATAAATATATAAGAAAAACAGCTGAAACTTATAGACATAACACACATATCTAAGGGGAACATCTTTAGTGCAGTGCAGCAAAGTTAACACTATGTGACATCAATATCTCCCAGATAGCGTTCCCTTACCAATTTCTTAAAGGCTGTCATTGGCAATCAATTAAAAACAAACAAATTCAATAAGCTAGTACAGCTGATAATAGAAGGAATATATATTACTAGTACCAGTGACCAGAACACAAATACAATAAAATAAATCTGAATTACAACATTATTGTTGACAATAATGGTTTAATTAATTTAAATAGCTGAAACCTCCTTAAGTTTTGGCCTACTAACCCACACTGGCGAGACGGGTTGGTCGGGGGTTTGGTTTGAGTTTTTCTTCCCTTTGCAGTGATGTTGTCTTGCATATTTTGTTCCCTTAGCCGCCTCTTACAATAAACTTGGGAAGAGTGGAAATGGTGGCACTTGGTATTCTTAGACCGTCAAAGAGGTCATAGTTAATATTTTTGGTGTTTAGCAAATAATTCTGATTTTGAAAATGTCGGACAATTCAAAGACTTGTGTAAAATATTTATTGTGAGGGATTAATTTCCCTAGACATTAAATATCCAATACCATTTGTTTATAAGACTGATAAGTTTTCTTTTTATTTCTATCCTTTGTTAAGATGCATGCATATTCTGTGAAGTGTGATTATAGGTAATGTAGATTAACCTTGTCTATGGTAATATTATAAATCTGAAGAGCTTGTTTAGTTGAATGTGCTAATTTCAGGCACCACTAGTCGGATTAAAAAAAAATTTCAGTAATAGATAGTCCAGTTATTGAGGAAAGTTATATTTAAATTAGTATCAATCAAAAATCTTGCAAAAACAAGGGAAAATGATTTCTTTTGAGATCTCCCATTACGTGCGATGCGTAAACTATTAAAGTATTGCAAAAATAACGTGTGAAAAATGATTCCAAAAGTTCTAAAAATATCTACCACAGCATGTCTATCTTTTAAGATTGACTCACTATTATATTTTTATGGTATACAAACTTGTTCGCGCTGTGTAACATTACGCGTAATAGCAGACGCAGACGAGGTTACACGGGCCAGCTAGTATCAAATAGCAGAGTACCAAACACATCAGTTTTGAATGTTAGCTAAAGAATATTGAATGTACATAACTACCATCCCCTTAGAGAGTTAAACAAACTAAGATAAATGTGTAAGGTGCACAAGTCAATGAGTTCAACAACATCTCAGAACTGGTGAGACATGTTAATGATGAACTAAAATTAATCTGTGATAAGATTTGAACTGTGCGAAAGCTAAGCTTTGGCGCAGTGGTAGCATATGCGACTGCTGAGCTTGAGGTCTCGGGTTCGATTTCCATATCTGTTTGTATGATCTGTAAATTTGTTTCGGAGTTTTGGTTTTTCCTACGTATAATATGTATGTATTTACAAAAACAAGTTGTAAATGTATTTATATCAGTTGTATAATACCCATAGTACAAGCTCTGCTTAGTTTAGGCCTAGATAGCGTTATGTCAAATGTCTCAAATATTATTATTATTCATATTAATTACATTTTAAAAACAAAAATATTAAATAATAAATTGACGTTTCTCGTTTGCGGTTTATTTACGCGAGGTCGTGTGGCTATGGCGATAAGTTTATCGTGGTAGCGTGCAATCGTTTTTATTTTTTATAAGTAAACATACAGGGATGTGATATTTGATGTAATGTTATTCTACGTAACATACTCGTCCATTGTAACTAAAATCCATGAAATTGATTAGGTTACAGTGCTTACCACAGAAGTATACATATAAAAACGAATCCTCCTTCTGGCGCAGCAGGTTAAATAAAAATCTGTGTGCCTACATCTAATGCCTAGATAAAGAAAGAAAGGAAGGAATGTTCACCAGCATACCATAATAAAAAATGCTATTATAATCAAATCCATTGTTCTTATGACAACGGAATAGTTTATCAGCCTGAATATGTACATTAAGAGTAATAATATTTATTTATGTGTTCTGATACATCTGAAATGACTACACACACACTACACACTATACTATAAATAATATTGTTGTGTATTGTATCCGCATTCGCTCGAAAACTTCGAAAACCCTCCGTTATGGGAAATCTTCTGCTTCAGAAGATCCTCCATTGCGGGAATTTTGTCTAATGCGATAGATGCTGCATTGCCGTCAAACCCATCATTGCGGCAGATTATATAATGTTATTGTACTACTCATCTGGAGCTTTAAGCTCGTAGCTCACTTACACTACCTCGCTCCAACACCGCTCCCGCCGTCTTGAACGGAGATAATTACTCACTGTCTTCGCACCGACCGTTAACAGACAATCAACTATCCACGCGTGTACACCTATCAGTCAACTAGCTATCCCCGCCTTTATCGGTAGAAGCCAACCGCATTGTCCACGCACAGACCTTTCGCGCTATGCGACGGACAGTTTGTGATCAATCTTCATTATAATAACTAGTATACTTTCGATTCACAATGGGTCTTTTAGCGACCATTGCTATGCATCTTGAAGATAAAGAGAATAACTCAGGAAAAGACAGAAGACGAAGTTTTTAGTTTATTATATACGATTTAGTGCTTCGAGTAAGCAGTTCGTGTGCGCACGACGCGCGGACTGCCTGCTTGAAGCGTAGTAAACTTGCAACAATGGTGGTAAGCTGGCTTGACGCGCGTTATTTGCATTTGTATATCATTATTTTAAAATGTACTTGACCCATTCCTTTAATATACGGGAGCGATGTTGTATAAATGTACTACGACCTTTAGTGAATGCCGATGTCAGCCAGTCACGCTTGACGGAAAAGATTTAAAGAATGATACAATGAAAGAAAAACATTATTCAGACTACTAAATGAGATAATTAAAATAAACAAAAGCATTCGAATCTCTTTTTCATATGCATTCACATGCGCAAGATGCCTAATTCCTAGCAGCTTAATCTACAGCAGATACTGGTCCTGGATCAACAAGCTTTTGACTCCAAAAAGCTTTTTGTTGGATCCTAAAACCGCAAAATTATATAACCGCAAATTTATATACATATAATCATTTATACTCGTATGTATAAATATTAATTACGAATAGATTTAAAACTAATATAGCAAATTTTAATGGTTACAAGTTTATTTCTAAACATATAGCTTCATATTCTTAAAGGCAGTTTCTTTTTGTTTTCTAACTTTCCAATATTTAATTTCTTTCGATTAGTGTTAGCACAATTAAAACAAATTTTAGACTCGTGGGTAACTTGGTTTGTTTCAATATACATAGCTAGGTTCGAATTAATATATTAAAAATAAGAATGCATGGAGTAACAAAAAATAATTCGATATTTAAGAACTCTTTGAAATATACCAAAAATAATCCAAAGGACTAAAGACTTGTAGAAAACATTTCGATCGTAAGTATCGTGTTTATCGCTCAGTGCAAACAATTTTGTATATGTATCTCCATGTATGCATAAACCCAATGACTCAACCTCTTTTGTTTCAACATTTCGTGCACCGCACCAAAAGAGTATATATCATCTCGCGGAGAAAGTTGCAGACCTTAAAAATTCTCTTGGTAAAAGTGGCGCGATTATTTTAAGAGCCTACCAGGTCACCCTAAGCCTATGTATGCTCTGTGACACAGATTTTTAATTCAAATTTTCAATTCCATACATTCAAGCCTATATAATTAAAGTGGACAGCAGTGGAAGACTTGTTGATTTGACGTGGCTCAAGTCTATTGGAATCAACTGGGTACTTCAAGGATTGGAGTAGAAAATTGAGAGTATCTTGAAAGGAAACAGATGAGAAGAGAAGGCAAAGGTAGAAAAAAGATATTGCTTATACGGATAGGCAATTAAATAGCTCGAATAGGTTTAAATTGCCTAAGTAAAATATGGAAAAAAAAACAAAACCCGGTATACTTGTTAGGAAATCGCTGGTATTCTGATAGACCTGGTATTCTGAGATACTCATGTGTGTCTCCTTACGCGCGTTATAAAGCCACCCACTGGCACTATTGTACACCTGAATTATGCTGATCTATTTTTCATTTCTCAAAAGCACGCAAGGTATGGTGTAAATCAATTCGGTCCTCGTACCGGTTCAGGCCCAGATGAAGTATCTGGGCCTGATCCTCGACGGCAGGTGGCTCTTCGACGAGCACTTCCGACAGCTTTCTCCGAAGCTGGTCGGCGCTGCTTCTGCCCTTGGACGACTTTTGCCCAATCTGGGTGGAGCTAGCGTCGCGACGAGACGGCTATACACGGGGGTTGTCCGGTCAATGGCACTGTATGGTGCACCGGTGTGGGCGGCGGCTCTGACCGCCCAGAATAGGGCTCGCCTCTGGCGCCCTCAGAGGATATTGGCGGTTAGAGCCATACGCGGTTACCGCACCGTATCGACGGAGGCGGCGTGCGCCTTGGCCGGAACTCCCCCGTGGGATTTGGAGGCGGAAGTGCTCGCCGAAGTTTATCGGCGGACGGTTGACTTCCGGGCGGGTAGCGGCATACGGCCCCCGCCCGAAGAGATACGCGAGTGGCGAGAAGCCGCTCGTCGAGCCACGATGGCTCGTTGGTCGTCCCGGCTGGAGGCTCCACGTGCTGGCTTTGCCGCCGTGGAGGCTCTCCAGCCGGTCATCGCCGAGTGGGCGGGGCGGCAGCACGGGACCCTTTCCTTCCGACTGACGCAGGTCCTTTCCGGGCACGGTTGCTTCGGGAAGTATCTGCACTCGGTCGCCAGGAGGGAATTGAGTCCCGCCTGTCACCACTGCGACTGCAGTGAGGACTCGGCTCAGCACACGCTAGCGGTTTGTTCCGCCTGGGCGGCGCAGCGTGGGGTCCTTACTGCAGTTATTGGAGGAGATCTCTCGCTACCGGCCGTCATACGCTCCATGGCCGATAGCGACAGCTGTTTTACCGCGGTCGCAACCTTCTGCGAAGACGTAATTTCGCGGAAGGAGGCGGCGGAGAAGGCCCGGGAGGACGATATCCACTCGGACCCAATTCGCCGCCGGCGAGCCGGGCGGCGGAGGCGCGCATACCAGCGCCTCATGCCGCCTTGAGTGTGGCCGCGGGTGGACGGGACGGGTTTTCCCCTCCATCCGCTACAATGGCCAGCCGCGAGGAGGCGACGTCCGCGTGTGCCGTACGTTGCCTAAAATAGAGAGTTTATCTGCAGATGGTGCCCGAGGTAGCGGGCAGGCGCTAGGAGGGATCTGGATGTCGTAATAGCAGCGGTTCCCGGATCCTTCCTATCTCAGGCGCAGAGTGGCACACCGTGTGGTTTTAGTCGGTCCGATTCCGACACACCACCCCGCCGTAAACCCCGGTGGGGTGACGGCCCGTGGGGGTTTCCACACGATAAAAAAAAAAAAAAAAAAAAAAAAAAAAGGGCTCCGTGACGAGCGCCATTAATTTAGGTATTTTGGCACTATGAAATTCGTTCCCACTATTTCACACATTGTCATAGTCTTAAAATAAATTATGATACGTGATGCCTACTTAGGCATCACAGTTACAAATGTCCTTATAATGGTCTGAGAATTGAATTATGACCATTTGTGTAAACATGCCCTGTTTATCTCTTAGTGTGTGTTACTAAAGTAGCGTAACTATAATTTAACTTAACTGTCTTTGTTTGGAGTTTAAATATTATGCTTGTAAAGAAGTTATAAGACAAAGACTTTGACTCGTAAGACGACATAGGCCGAGTCGCGGGGAGCCGATGGATGCAGTTGGCGTCCAGCCGTACGGCGTGGCGTTCTAGGGGGGAGGCCTATGTTCAGCAGTGGACGTCTTCCGGTTGATGATGATGATGATGATGATGATGATGATGACGATGGTATTTCCATGCCCAACTTTAATAAAATTGGTGCAGCAGTTTAACCATAAAATCGTAACAGACAGAGAGAGTTTTGTATTAATAATAAATGTTGATTGGACCACCCCTCCACCTTTGCGTCGCGCTTCCTCGTAGTAGCCATAGTAGGCGATTAATGGCGGTTCAAGTAGATATCGTGATGACTTTTGAACTATTCGTCCAAATTACTTAGTGTAAAAGACAATTAATCTATATTAAATACTGAAAGCGACAAATATGTCAATTTTAATGAAAAAAATGATAAATACTATAAAATTAGAACTATTTAAAAAAAACGATCTCATGGTGTATTATTCTTGTGTAACTCCAACGGTTTAGGCAGCGCACATCAAGATACTTCTTAAACAACAGAAATGTTTCCGACTTAACACTTATCGATATATTAATGCTTTGTGTAATACAAAAACTTTATTAATTGTAACCTATGTGTCACTCTATTGTAGAAGTGTGTGTGTGTGTGTGTGTGTGTGTGCGTGTGTGCGTACGTGTGGGCGTGCGTGCATGTGTGCGTGCGTGCGTGCGTGCGTGCGTCCGTGCGTGCGTGCGTACGTGCGTGCGTGCGTGCGTGCGTCCGTGCGTGCGTCCGTGCGTCCGTGCGTCTGTGCGTCTGTGTGTTTTGAGAAAATGCTTAGATCGACGAGTGTGATTAATTATGAATGAAAACACATTAATTTTATCACATATGCAACGCTTATCTTAATAGACGATAAGCGAATGGTAAACCTGAATCCAAGTGTATGTCGATCTAAATAGTCATTAAACAGGCCAAAGAAGTTTAGCTTATCAATTAAGACACCATAACGTGCAAAACACTTACAAATCACTTGCCACACAACATCAAAGAATAAGATCTAATAACATTATTCTGTGCCAAATTCATCATCATTCACATCGACACATGCATTAAAAACATTCATCTTTATTAACAGGAACAAATACGATTATCGGACAACACCCCTATCGAGTTGGAATCCCCCATAAGTGATTCGACGATTTTGTACCATCCCGAGTCAGCGCTTACTGACATGCTCATGAAGAAAGTTGGCGAAAAATTGTTGTTGAAGCGTCTCGATTCATTTCCAGGTATGTATTGTATCCAAACTTGCAGGTATAATGTCGTATCACTCGGCTATGTACTCCTAGACGACTTCAGCCACCAGTCTCAACAGAGACCAGCGAAATACACAGCTAAGTGCACAAGTTTGTGCGCAAATACAGGTGTACTCTCTGTTTCCTCAGTCATAGTCCCATGGAACAGTTATCAGACGGAGAGATCAGGTGCCGGGCTGACGACTTTACATGCTCTCTGAGGGACATGCGTTAAGAACTCAACTTCCAAAGGCGGGCCTGTTTTTAAGCATTTCAATCATCAGACAAACTCAATAATTCGTTTTGGCAGAGTTTGTCGGGGCACTCGATTATAATATGTACAAAATTAGCTATACCTTGCCACGCTTCGTTTTGGCGTATTGTAGTCACCTCTAGCAGATCTTCTAGATCTTGATAATAATATTTTTATGTTAGCTTTAGTTGTTTCTAATTTTTAATATTTATAATTATAATAATTTTTCACTGATCTATCACACAATTGAGGCTTTTATTTTAGTATCATTAAAAGAAGAATTCTTTGATTTTTTTTAAAACTAAGTGTTTATTCACGCGTTTTTAGGAACGCGCCTCTTAGTAATGTGTCTAGCATTTTAAAGACATTAAATAATAATATAATAGATACTAGATGAAACATTTGGATAATTTTAGTTTACTTTCTATTTCTTTTATGCGTTGAAAAAGGCATTGAAATAATAGTACTATGGACTTGATTCTCGGTTTTCGTAAAACCACATAATTCAACAATCACAAGTAGGTCGGAACCCTCGTAACAACATTACATAACAAAGACGACTGCACCGATCCTTCGTCGCCATCCTGTCTGGGGTGTGTTCCTGTTGGCAAACTTCCAAAATCATAAAATATTTTATCCGGGTCGGTCCGCTGGCAATGGCGTCAAGGGTCTAATATATTTGTTACTGGCTATAAATTAGAGTTGCCTCATTTTAGGATGAAAATATAGCCTATGAGGAACGTTTAAAAAGAAAAAACAGTTGAATCCCTTCAACCGTTCTGAAGTACCGAGTTTATAGGTAGGCAGAATTTTTTCATCATTATTGTAAGCTGGGTTGTAAGAAACTGAATAGTGTTATGATAATACCTAAAGCGAAGTTGAGGAACCATCGACAAGTTAATACCAAATAATAACTAAATGAAGTAAGTTAAGAGATTTAATTATGGTTTAGCCTTTTTCGTCCGTAGTAGCTGGAGACTTGATCAGATTTTTTTGAATATCATTCACCTAGGACAGTGGTTCCCGAGTTTTTTCTACGTACCACTTCAAGAAAGACCTCGAACTTACGTACCTCTCAGTCAAAGTCAAAGTAAAATGCGTTTATTGAAAATAGGTTTCTAAGAACACTTATGTAAATAGTGACATTTAATTTAACATTAAGAAAATGACTCGACCACAAATAACTTTAAGGAGTCGAGAGAGAAGGATTAAATAATCATTAGGTATTGATTTTAAGGATTTAATATTTTAATTAAGATATTGCTCGCGTACCCCTTGATGCAATCTCACGTACCCCTAGGGGTACGCGTACCACTAAATGGGAAACAGTGACCTAGGAGAAAATATTGAGCGTTAAATTTTGTTCACCATATCACCAGTACCAAAAACACCCATAAAGATATTCGTCCCGAGAATGTTAACGTGAGTGCAAAGTAACGCCAAGGGATGTCAATTATCCAGATCATTAAAATAGTTAATATCATGTTTGTGCCGTACCATTGTTTGAAACATGTAGAGTCATGTTGCGTATACCATTGTTAGATGAGCTCCCTATAATTCAAATGACATACGCTCCAATGTGTGCATTACATTCATATTGTGGTCACTACCGCTATTTTATTCTACTGAAAGTTGTTTGGTCTATATCTGTTTTGATTCCAAAAGTTCTGTATTTTTTATTTTTGTAGATAAACATTCTTTCATTATAATGATTGGAAATCCTTTTTTAAATCTATAGATGTGTATGTATCATTAATTATAATAATAAACCAGTATGTGAATTGAACCGTTTCTGCTCTGAATTTGAATACATGTATAAAGGTCTTAGTTCGAATTGATACCTACATTACTTTCCATATCATTACCACATGGCCTGTTGATCAAGTATCTACCAATTTTGCTGCCATGCTAACTTCAATTAACACTTGTGACAATAATTATTGTGTGATTCACAGTCTTGTCATTTTCTACACCTTCATTAATAAAAGTGTGGGTATCAATCTTGTCGAGTTGACCCATTTGTTTCGAAGCGTGATTCTCACATGTGCAGGAACGAAAGTAAAATTTCTGAAAACCGGATGACCTGAGTTTTCTATTGAGACTTCTTCTAAGGCTAATCAGTACCCTTATTAAGTCCGTAGGTGTCGTATAAGTCGATGGCCGAGGCCGAAGAGCAACCTATACAGGACAGCAATACTGCAAAATAAAAAAAACTTGAAACAAAACACACTGCGCGACTGCACGGATGACGAAGTGGTTTACGTCACTGCGCTAAGTGTACCCCACACGGGATTCCACACTGTGATCCACAAATTGTTAATGCGGACGTTGTCTTTTTTTTAAACAATTAAAAAAAAAACGTACCAACCTGCCTGGACAAAGTGGCATAGTACCTTCTTTGTAAGGAGATGGCTATGTCCTGCAGTAAACTATTAAAGGTTCCTGATGATGATGTTTTTTATTTTTTTTTAATGTTACAGTCCGAAAAGGCTCGTCGTCAAACGTCGGCTACATCCCCTATACGAACGACTCGCAGATGATGTCTTTTGTTAACATTATGAAACATGGGGATGCCGTCATCATTTTTAATGTAAGTTAATTTTAAACGTGACGTTAATCTGTGCTCTATACGCTGTTTATAGTCTATGGTCTTTAACACTAGTGGTCAGACTTATTAACGTTAATGGACTCATAAACAACTAACTGTACATGCTTCGTTGTGGCACATTGTGGCGTAAAAGCCACTCTTGAAGCGCCATCGTGTCAAACTTTTAGCTGGAAGGATGCAGAATTTGTTGAGTGTATAAACCGTACAAAAACCAACTTATCCATATTACCATAGACAATCAGATGCTATGATTTTTTTTAGGATTTAAAATGATATGCTATTACTCTAATGACTTGACGCTTTGAAAACCGCAGTGGTTTTTAAATGATGTATTGATGTAAAAAATCAGCAAAAGATTTAGTATTTGTTACTCTCTGAAAATTGTGCGATCAAGGGTAGATTAGTTATGTTATTACTAGTAAATCTCTCGTAGACCATGTGTGAAAATGGAACTACTTGTGGACTTCTGCAAGGTAGGCAAGTATTAGCATAGTCGATTTTTTGTTCTAGAATCTGAACGAAGACACGTGGCCAACCAAACTGAACTACACGATTCGTATGAAAGAAGATTTCAGCACCAAGTCGTACGAATCTGTGGATAGTATACCTAACTCTCATAAGATGTTCGGTGAGTATGTTACTTGTAACTCATTTCAGAAAATCTCCTTTCTAAAAAGAGGTTTTCGTCCAGGAATAGACAATTATAGACTTTTAATAAACTCTTTTTTAAATATTTTGTAATTGACCTTCGTAATGACGATTGCAATGAAGTTTCTCTTTACACAATATCCAGCGATAAGTTCTCTTAAAACGATATTTAACAGATTTCAGACAAAGAGATGGTTAATATTTCAGCTGTGTGTTTTTTTTGTTTGTTACCTTAGAACTTGGTCATTTATAAATCGATTACCTATTTACCTTGTCAAATCTACCCCTGAGGGTGGAAATTAAAGAATGAAGAGTACAGCTTGTTATAATTCAACACGATTTAGGCGTATTGACGTCGATTAAATTTCATTACATATATCGGCCAATTGGATGATAGACACAACCAAATCTTCTATTTAGATGTTTTTTTTCTTTTTTCTACATTAAGAGCCTGCCAAAGTGACTCTACTCTGCCTGATGAAAAGCATGAATAGAATCCAAGAGTTGTGGAAACCATACTCATTGCAAATGCAGACAATGTAGTATGGTGGCCTTGTGAGATGCTTTTTCACACCCCGCCTGGGGACGCAAAAGGCATGACAGTCATCGTGACAGTGTAAGGCTTACGCAGTTACCACGATAACTGTCACCCCTGCATCAATTGGCCTTCGGTCTCACACTCACCAACGAAACACGACAACACGGATGCTGGCGCTTTAGGTTGGTCTTCTGTGGGAGGGTAGTGCTGTTTAGTAGGCATCTCTTACATAGATTTACAGAGGCTCATTGTCTTACATCGTATTAATAGCGTGTTGTTGATGTATTATAATTTTGTGAAAACACACAGAACGGACATTTTATCTGTGGGTTATGCCACAATACCCAAAGTTGAACATTAAGAATAAGGATAATTGCATTGTATTTTCCATTATGTAAATTGGTAAATAAGTTTTGATTTTAATAATTGTGGTTTTGTTCTAAACTCAGATCTAAAACACAGTGTCGTATCAAAGAAAATTAAATTTTAAATCACAGCGCAGTTAGATGTTATTGCATTGTCAACGTGGATATTTAGTCTATGCACCTATGCTCATACTCGCTCTTGTTTACCAGGTTTGCAATATTTGACATTCATGCGTATCCAGTGGGCTATCGACAGCGTTTATATCAAGAAACGGTCAGGGTCCGACGTCAATCAGGTATGAATTGTTACTGTGCTTTGGTGCCGGAATGATAGTTTTTGTTTAAAATCCATCCACGTTAAGAAAATTGTGACTAGCCCAGCCAGAAATTAAATTCGTTTCGGTAGCTGATTGGTTATAGGACGGAGCTTAATCACGTTTCTTAATCCGAATAGACTATAGTGCATACGTAATCTCACAGTACAAGAACCGTTACTATACTCGTACAATAGGCTAGATGACACCTTAGTCAAATTAGTTACTTTTTATCATCTGTCAAAACGACAATTTTGTATGAAAAATGTACTAAATACAAAATTGTGACGTCACTGTTTTAGACTACTCAATTGACCAATATATTTCACTGTATATTTGATTGAAATTCATAATGAGATTAAAAAGCTATGTTAATTGTATTTTCTGAGATGTTTCGCGATCTTAGTTTTAATGAAGTGGACATTGGTATTTATTTACGATACAGCCATCTACCCAATTCAATCGTACCTTAATAATGCGGAATGCAACTTGTATATTTTCCAATGTTTTTTGGACAATGTTACCCGGTTTCTAAAATGCCCTAAACATGCAAACAAAACTTAGTGTTTTTAACAAAAA
Source organism: Hypercompe scribonia (assembly GCA_949316085.1). Lineage (NCBI taxonomy): Eukaryota > Metazoa > Arthropoda > Insecta > Lepidoptera > Erebidae > Hypercompe > Hypercompe scribonia. The sequence goes on from OX438982.1 coordinate 3,280,912, forward strand.
TTCGACAAATAGCTTTTAGTTATTTTCTTATAAATATTAAACGTTATAATATATTTTTTTTAATTTTATCGTGAGCTATATATGGACTGATTTGACGAGAGTAACATTACGGCCTCACAGAAAGGATCCCTCCTCCACCCACTTAGTATCTCAAAAAAATAAATAGTCCTATAATTTTGTACAAATAATTACATATTAAACTATCAAAGTTTTTGTCTTTACGGCAAATTGACAACGTCCCCGACAATTAAGCAACTTTGTATTTGATTCCGGCACGAGTCATTTATTTTAATAGAATCGTACAATAGCTATTGTGGTCTACAGGAAACTGTCAATCACAATGGCATATCATTACGTATACATAATTAACTGTTGACTTGCCAATACCTATGTAAGTATTATCTATGGGTATGTACATACTATGGAAGTACAGTCAACCACAAGACACGTCACATATAGTTTGTGTCGCGGTGGAACACAAAAACAACAATTTGTAGATGACTCAGCTCAGTAGAAAGCGCTTAGGGCATAAATAATATGTTCAGTGATCGCTTAAGCTATTACGCAATCTGTACAGTCAAGTTTATACACATATACGATTATAAAAGTACAGTCAGCCACAAATCACACATCAAACTCAATGTGGTTTATTCGATGTCGTTTTTTCTGCTGCATTTTAGATAAGACTATCAAAACTCATTTTGTAACTTGTGTCCTTGATTTTACTATCAATTGTTATCCCAGATATATTAATTTAACAAATCGGTTTTTAGATAAATGTACCAACACAAGTGTATAAGACTCGACGAACAGACTACGATAGCATAGACAAGCGGTCTTAAGTAATGCTGAGTGAGTACCGGATGCCCATTTTCCCCTTTTTTTTTAGGGGAACTGACACTCAAAGGTGATGATTGTATCTTGAGTTATAGTTGTCTGCTGGCAGGCTGTATTATCAACCAAACAACCTGTTTGTTTATTTGCCACTTTCGTTCAAATTACATCGAAAACAGTCCCTTATATTTTTAAATGTATTCATCCTAATCTCTTTCGTTATCTTTAAACGTAATGATCTCCAATGCGATGGAAGTAAATATATTACAGATATTTTTACACGTCGACAAATAATCATAAAATATCTCAGTGAAACTACATCTGTGTCCAATATTCGTCACGTCTACTGTATTCGATTTCGTAGTCCGACGACCCTGACGACTAGTTTCACTGGAGTACAAATCGATGAGGCGATGACCTTGGGGATACTAAGCACTATTTGTTCTGATGAACTCGATTTAAAAAGAATCGATTAAAACTAATGAGGTTAGCATATCATAAAGTTAGAACGGCCACTTTTAAACTGTATGCCATCATCATCATCATCGACAGCCGTTTACAGTCCATAGCTGGACAAAGGCCTCTCCTTAGCAAGGAGGTTTTGGCCTACTATACCACGTTGGCCAGACGGGTTGGAATAGGGTTTGTTTCAAGTTTTCCTTCTCTTCTCTTTCAATAGTTTGTTCCTTTAGTCGCCTCTTACGACACCCCAGAGGGTGGTGGCATTGTATATTCTTAATCCATTGCCACACAAATTATATATAATTTTTAATGGAACCTCCTCCATTACTTGTCATATGTGGTGACATTTTATGTTTAAAAATAGAATAAGTTTCTTTTGAGTGACGTAAGGACGTATGGCTTAATTAAATGTCACGTTAACCAGTGACGTGGTTTTTGGATGGGTCGTCTTATGTCTGCAATATACTTTAACATTACTCTAAGTAGTTTTTGTTTATAGTGGATGTATACAGGCTGACTGGTGAGATACCTTCAATATTTGAGGACGTGATAGTATGCGAACATATATCATGAAATAAAATAACATAAAAACGAAATATTAAATAACTTCTTAGTAAACTTCGTACACAGTACACCGAGAGTCCAGTATTTAACTGCGGAATACTTGGACACCGCGCGGCCGCACGTGTCTATCAACACAGAATACATAGGTACCTACACTGTACAGCTGTTGCCTATGTAGCGGGATGGAGAGCGGGGGTGGGTGTCGCCGCGCCGCTCGCGATATCCAAATTTCACTTATTTTTAGAGACATTTCGATAAAAAATAAGCACCTATTTTTTTTTATATCAAGTTAACGAGAATCGAGTACCGAGTACTCTCCATAAGTGTTGAAGGTATCTCACCAGTCAGCCTGTATAAAGTGTATATATTATACATATATATGTATGATTCAATTAAATTTATAACAGAACCTAATACACTAGTTAAAGTGTTTATAGAAAGTAGATTAAAAAAATTCTTCAATAAACAATAGCGCTAATCGGGTATCGTACTCGAAGCACAGTTCGATTCCCAGATAACCAGTGACTTATCTTGAAATTGTTGTGACGATGTAATACTTTTCAGAAACTGAAATAAATGATAATAACATTTTTTTACTTATTAGACTTTATGCACTTTGTACATCGGCGGACTTAATGCCCAAGGCATTCTCTTTCAGTCAACCTTAGGGTGGTATAGAAATATTGTAAGGGAGGTGCACAGAGGATACATTGTCAATGAAAATATACACTACATAAATAAACTTGTCAACACATATAGAATACATACATGTATACATATATATACATACATACGTACACATACACATCTCCCACACGGCTGTCTGCTCTCAAATTAGGCAGAAGTAAACTGCTGACAAACATACTTATATATTTTGTATACATGTGTATGCGTGTGTGTGTCAAATCTGACTATTATTATTATTATTTTTTTCATAAAATCGCATTTTGGTTTCTGTACATCTACCTTGTTTCGGTTCTGTATCGCCTTCAAGTCGACCGGTAGGAAATGCGTACGGCATTAAGTCCAACTTTGTCCCTTTTTATGTGCATAAAGTATGAATAAATAAAAAAATTTATATAAGGTGGGCCACGAATTAGTTAACATTTGAAAAAGTCATTTAATATATTATTAAATATGTTTATTTACAAGAAAGCTAATTAGTTGAACCTTATTTTTAAAAAAATATATCGTCTAAATGGCCACCGTTTCGACGTTTGCACTCTTCTAAGCGAGCACCGAAATTGCACACTTGTCGGTAGAGAGACCGCGAGATCGCTGACATCTCTTCGCTGATTTTTTTTCAGTTGACGTAGTGTATTTGATTTATTGATTGACGATTCTTCATAAAACAATTTTCCTTACAGACAGTGTCCCTCCAAGAGTTCCCATACTTCAAGACGGCTCATAACGATATGTTGCCGATCATCTGTAAGATTTTAGAGGCTATGTGTTGGCTGTCACTCTTGCTCGTATTCGTTGATCTGATGTGTCGATTGCTGGCTGAAAGGAGTTCAGGCATTCAGGTTCGTAATTGAAATTTGGCAATCAATTTTCATCAGTAAATTATTTGTTTAGTTATTATGATAAAGACGTGAATATAGAAATGATATCTTAGACTGATAGTTACAAATACCAATGATATTGATTGATACGTAAGTAAAATTAGTGATTTGTTTGATATGGTTATATCATTAATTCCTCGTTGGTCTAGCGGTTAGCGTATGCGACTGCCGTTCAAGAGGTCTCGTGTTCGATTCACGGGTCGAATACTTAATAACAACCCGGAGTTTGGAAGGTGAGATCTTGACCTCTTTGGCTCGGAGAGAACGTAAAGTCACCAGTCCCGCGCTTAATCTCTCTCCGGTCGTGACGGTGAACCATTCCATCGGGTTGTGAGAGTGAGAGAACAGAGAGTACACCTGGTTTGCGTACACTCGTGCACTATTATATCTACTGAGTGATTAGCTGCTCTCCGTTGAGACTAGCTGCCTTGGCCGAAATCGGCTAGCAGTATATACAACAACATTTGTAATTATAATATATAGTAAACTTATGATTCCTGGGCTACAAGTGTATATGGACGTCGGTAGTCACTTTCCATCAGGTAACCCGTCTGCCTGATTGTCCCACATTTGGGATACTTATTTGGAATCAGATGACTCCTGTATTAAGTTATTTTTATATGTATTTTCTAAATAATTTACAGGAATTAATAAAAATGGTTGGCGTATATCCCCGCATAATTGGATTCTGCCACTACCTGAACGTCCTACCATCGGGTCTGGTGTTCTCCATCGGCGGGGCTATACTCCTCAAGATACACCCAGCCATTATACCGAACACCAACGGGTTCTATTTATTCTTGATGCTGATACTCTACTTCAACACTGTAGTCATTCTGGCCTTCGTGTGCAGTTATTTAGTTAAGAGCAGTAAGTGTATTCGTCTATTCTTGTGACAACTGACTGACATGACTGACTGACTGACATGACTGACTGACTGACATGACTGACTGACTGACATGACTGACTGACCGACATGACTGACTGACTGACCGACATGACTGACTGACTGACTGACATGACTGACTGACATGATTGACTGACTGACAACCTGACTGCGCGGTTGGCCTAGTGGTTTAAACGGTAGCCACGCCGCTCTCTACTGCGCTGAGTGCTGTAGGTTCAAACCCTACATGGGACAATACTTTGTGTAATCCACAAATTGTTGTTCTGAGTCTGGATGTTGTTTGACTAGTACCATAACACTAGACTTTCTGTACCATAACATGTCATCTGAAACCAGGATAGACCACATAGATATTATTTTATTTGTAATACATATGATTCTGAAATATTATTTTGAGGTTATCATCCCTACGTTGTGCAAAATATTATAGTCTATTTAATTTAAGAGGTACTGTGTGACAGTTTTGACAGATTGAAGAATACGGAGGATGATAAAAGAATCGATTACTACAATATCCGATTCTCGATATCACTTCCTTATATTTACAAATCGATTTCAGTTTTACAGATTTGTGTATGTTGCTGCAAGAACCCGTAAATGGTTTATATCTAAGTTTTGAATAGTAAATCTCAGTATATACCAACGAGCGTAGTTAAACGATATTACATATTGTTAAAAGAAACAAAGAAAATTCCCTTTCATAAAAACCTCTACGATTGATTGACGATCTGAAAAACTATTTTTTCATTATACGTTTTCATTGACAGTTAGATTTCAGAAAAAAATCATGAATTATGAAAGACCAAAAAACGTTTGTTGGTATAAAAGTGAATTTCGAAAGTCACAACACTATGGTAAAGGACCTATGTTACTTTGAAATAACGTCTGAAAAAATAAACAATTAACGTTGTGTGTACTTTAAAATAAAAATAACTTTATACAGTGGACCCCTGGTAATTCGACAAACGTTTTGCTGGGCAGTGTCGGACTATCGAATTTGTCGGATTATAGAGTACTGCCTAAGACCCCCTATTGCCCGGATTTTTTTCCAAAAGAGTACCTTGTAATCCGACAAATTACAGACAAATGATAAGATTGTATATGTTGTTGTCTTCCTGGCTTATGACAACATTACTAGGTACGTATAAGTAATACACAATGAATAAACAGCAAACAATGAACGCACGCTGAGCTGCACCGCTATCTCACGTAGTCAAATTCAAACTAAGCAATCGGAATTGAAACAATACCTACGCTTCGAGCACAAGTTGTAACCTGTTCAATCATGCACGATCTACATTAGCGAAAATTGTTTGATCGATGTCAGATTACAGGGGGGTCTGACAGGGGCCGGATTACCGCGGGTCCACTGTAATTCCATAGTTTTACGGAAAAATAGTCAGATTAAGTGAGTTACGTCTATACAAGGTTGTTTCATCTTGAAAAGTATGAAATGTCATACACTACCTCTTTAGAATCCTTATTTTAGAAGGTCTTTAAGCATTTTTCACCTAATTAAACTGATAACAAGGATTTTTCTTTTAACTTACCGATGGATGTTGGATGATCCTCGGCAAGTACTAGAGTATTAATAAATCCATATAGATATACGTAATTGAGTTATAATATCAATTATTAGTAATATTTGATGCAAATATGATTGTTTTCTTTCCAGCGGAATACGGAGCGACCCTCGGAGTGATATCGTATGGTGTTCTCTGGATGCCGATGCGCTTGCTCCAAAGTTATCACCTACCGCACGTAATAAGGCTCCTCACCGGGTTCCTACCCCATGTGCCGATGGTCTGGTTCTGGAGAGAGCTGTGCCTCGTTGAAATGAATGGTATTACTATGATATTGGATTGCTCAAAATTCCTTACAATCTTTTCGATCTGTTCTAGTTTTACGTTTCTCTACTCCCAATTTATCTTCTCCCTTCGTTCTGTCTAAGCAACGTTGATGCTAAGCAGGCATTTGACCAGTATAATTTGAGCCATCATTGTACAGAGTTTTAAAGCATGACACGTCATTTTTAGGTTTTAAGTATTCTACATATGATATCTGGTATGACAGATTAAGAATACAAAGTGTCTCCATCCCTATTGATCCCATGGGTGTCGTAAGAGGTGACTAATGGATCAAATAGGACAACCTATCTGCGTAGAGAAGGAAAACTTGAAACGAACCCATCTGATCACCGTGATATAGTCGGCCTGAACTTCTTTTCTATGGAGAAGACTATGTCCAGCAGTGGACTGTTAAAGATATTGTCGAAGGTTAATACATAGATTATTGTTTGTGCAGGTAGCAAGGTAACGATAAGCACAATGTTTATGACCAACTATAGGAACAATGAATCAGTGTTCCACTGCTACGTTTTCTTGGTGCTACAAAACATTCTGTATGTCTGCCTGGCCGGCTACCTCTCCATGGTGAGACCCGGGCAGTATGGACAGGCTTTGCCCTGGAACTTTATGTTTAAGGTATGGCAGCATTTATATAATATGTTTGATTTTAATCTTAACGTACTATCCTTACTAATGTGAATAAATGTGAAATTGTGTTTGTTTGTCTTTCTTTCACGTCGTAAAGGAGCGATTTTATAGTATGATTTTTGTGTCTGGAGATAGTAAGGAAGCTGAAGAGTGATATAGGATTCTTTTTAATGTGGTAAAATATGTCATTCTCATAGAAAGATCCATTATGATGCGTATTGGAAACACTCCAAATATTATAAATTCCGATAGAAGGCACTATTACATTTTTTTCGCCTTTTACCAAAAATACCTGTAGTTTCTTATAGATAAATTAATATACCTAGACTCTTTATCGATGAACTTTTTAATTTTTTAGCTTTGAATATTATAAATAGGAAATTTTTCTAAGGATGTATGAATGTTTGTTACTTTTCCACACAAAAACTATTGTACAGATTTAAATGAAACTTTACAGTACTATAGTTTATACATCAATTTAACGAATAGGCTATTACTTACCGCTATTACCGACACACACGAGGACAAAAGCTAGTATTAATTATAACTAATATATGTATATTATTTTTTATGATTCATACGACAATTAAAAGTAACGTTGATCTCTGTGACATTGTCACTAGCTCATTTTAGAATCTTCCAGGTACATTTTATATGTAATTTTTTAAGGTATTGCATAAAACTGGCATAAAAGAATGCAATAGGTGATACAAAATAAAATCACTTGTTTTCTTACTTTGTCAGTTTCGTAGCCATCTGTCACAGAGGCCAAGCTACATTTTAAGGACTGTAAGAAAAAAAATAAAAAATACACATAAATAACCTGATATATCATTTTTTTAACATATACAAGTTTATTTTTGGATTTATAAATAAATAATTATTATTATTAATATATTTTTTTTATTACAAGTTAAATGAAAGAGACAAATATTTAGTGATTGTTGTGACATCACAGAGATTAATTTTTTGTTTAGTTTGCAAATAAACTATTTAAAAAGGGTTTTTTTTTATCTAAAATTGGTCTGAATTTAATTTAATAATTACTAGTACACTATTTATATCAAACTCCATCCGAAATCTTTTAGAAAAAGACAGCGAATGCCGTTAAAAAAGACGTATGTGCGACCAACAGCGAAGTAAGACGTGGATCGAGATCCAACCAAGTATCACCAGCAACCTCCTTTGTTGATAACGATGGTGATGTTAGTCCACACACTATATAAACTCACTGGTTGTATATAAGCAATCGCTTTCACTGGGAGTCTATTATCTATGCTTTCAATAAGTTAGATGACACCTTAGTCAAATGAGTTACTTTTTCTCATCTGTCAAAACCACACATTTTTATGGACCATAGACTAAATAGAAACTTGTGACGTCACTAGTTTAGACTACTCAATTGAACACTGTATATTTGATTTAAATTTGGAATAGTACAGTCATCTACCCTATTACAGATGGGCAAAAGCTTTCACAGTATGTAGTTGAATTGCGACCTTCCATGTTTAAATTTAAAGTCGATTTTCTTATGTTTTCATACTAGTAAACCCACTAACACTCAGCACATAATTGGTTGGAATGTTTTGCAAAAGGCACCTGCGTGTGATCTTCACATAATTATATTATCACTTCAGAAATCAAAGGACGTAAAGCCTCTGTGTTATGAGATGTTATATTCATGCTATGTTTAACTTTCTAAAAATCCTATTATCTAAAATTACAGTTTTTACGTTTACTCGTACTCATATTTTATGTTTTTTACGCACACCACGTTTTTTATGATCACCAAATTCGGTTCAGCCTTTTATGGGCTGTGTTTTAGGTTTGTAATTAGGTTTACAGAATTCAAATTTCAGCCCTCAGATTATAATATATGAGTATATGCTTTGTTTATTTTTGTAAAATATACCTATTTGCCCGTTCTACGCCAACTGAACTCCCCTTGTCATAGATTTTTTTTAAATATTTTCAACTATAAACTTTATAAACTATTGCTATTTAATTTTTAATTTTACTTTTTTTAATATTTTCATTTGTACCAAATGGATAAATTGGATAGGAAATAATTATTTCATGGGTTGTTCTATCAGCTTAATATAAACCTGGCAGTTTATTTAATTTTATGTCCACTTCTATTAACATCCCCCTATTACGGGAGGGTATGGAATACGTATACGTACTCAGTATATATACGTAGCCGTACGTATACGGTTGAGTTCGACCACCTTAAATCACTCCATCAATCCTATGCTTTTTACAATGGGTTTCGCAAAACACTTCGGCTTATTATTAATACTGTGTACAATATAAGTTTATTTGTTAATACACCAGTGCATTTTAGATATTTTATAAAGAATTTAAGATTAATGGTTTAATGGATAATACTGTTAGTAACAATATGTCAGTTATTCCACTGATGAGTGCTGTGACTTAGGCATTGGTTTTTTTTTTTTTTTAAATAAGAATAGCTGCTTTTAAATCGACTAACAGTAGTAATTTTGACTGGAGAGCTGCAGGCTGTGTTGTCTATTGAAACCCATAACTAATAATTCTAAGTAAGGAGCTCCGTCATTTTTTCTATACCTGGGTGTATTTATCTATGGAATATGTATGTTATTTTGGAAGAAGACAGTTGAGTGCAAATATATGGTTCTTTTGATAATAATTTAGAAGCTACTGCTTTATTTATGGGGTAGTCCGCTATAGTGTGGGTCACCATATTGAATTGTCTGCATTCGCACCACTCTCGGATTCTATTCATGCTTTCCATCAGACAAAGTAGTTGAGCATGGAATAAATATTCTATCTTTTGTCTTGCTTAAAAAATTAAGCTGTCATATATTTTGTAGAATCCGTTCCGGAAGAAAGAACAGCAGAAGGATGATAAGACTGATAGCGACTCTATAGATCTGATACAGCACGATGGCCAGTACTTTGAGGAACCCCCTACGGGCATGAGAGTGGGGATCTTCGTCGATAACATTACCAAGGTGAGAGTTAGAATATTTAAATTGAGAAAGTAAGTAATTCCATATTGTTAATCTGTTACCACACGGAGTCACTGTCACACTAGGCTCAGATTTTAATAAATATGACGTCATACTTGTACTGTACATCTATTTCAGTCAGTGTTGATTTTAATGTATTTAAGTGTTGTTCTATTTTGTGCTGTACAGGTGTATCCTAACCACACAGCTCTAAAGAATGTCACTCTAAAAGTGTTCGAAGGAGAGATTACTGTATTAGTCGGTCATAACGGCGCGGGAAAGACGACTCTAATGTCTATAATAACAGGTAAAGTATAAAGATTATTTTGGCATGGCATTGTTTTGGCAGTTACTTATTTATAAATTAAATAACACGAGAGATCGCCTGGTGGTCCAATTTAGTCATTCAGGCAATTTGAAGGTGGATAATACCTCCTATATGGTCCCTATATATCTTTTTTCCCGAAGGCGTATACAGAGGCGTATTTGTTAACTCAATCAATTCCAAGGATACTTATACTGAGAATTGAAAGACAATGGTAGGAAAGAGGTATTGCTTACATGGAAGTATTGTCTAATGTGTGCTTCTTTAGTCCTCCCTGCCGTGCCTCACAAGTGAGGTACATCCCGGGCACCTCATGCCCCAAGGGCAGGACGCTATCGCACCTCTCATCGCCCTGCGCAGTAAGAGGCAGAACAGCGCCCCATCCCAGATGACTCTCCCGGGCCTCACCGGAGTGTCACATTTCTCGGGTCATTTGCAGCAGTCACATCGCCCCAAGATGTGACCGCAGCGACCCTTAGCACCTAGGATACACATATAGTCTATTTGCGTTAAAAAAATAGTGACCTATTGAGCAACTCCGCACTCTGACCAATCAGATCGTCGTATAATCGATCTCTTATTCGATTGAACTATAGATGCGTGATTATTATTATAGATTATCGCGAATGGACTATAGTTATAGATCAATTGGGTATTTGAGCGTCTAACAAACCCATGCCTTCAATCAGACAATTTTTACATGCTATAATTGTGGTCCCCAGGCATGATGAGCCCGACATCAGGTCAAGTATACGTGCACGGGCACAACACGATGACGGAACAGCATGAAGTACGTAAACACATCGGCCTGTGTCCTCAACACAATATGTTCTTCCCGGATCTGACGCTGCAGGAACACATTATGTTTTTTACCATGGTAAATATTGAAGTAGTTTGGGGCTGTTTTAATAGTCGTAAAAAAAGGAAGAGGTTCTCAATTCCTTTTTTTTTTCAGAATTTTCATATTTTTTTAATGTTTATTTGGGCAGGTTAATGACTGTTTGGTCTCAGTTAAATTTCGTGATCTATGTCCCCTCTGAAGGTGAAAATTAATGGATTAAGAATGCGTTTTGTTACAATTCAACATGATTTAGATGCATTAATTATAAAACTTAGTTATACTTTTTTTATAATTTAATTATGTTTTACCAAATTACAGGATATGAAAAAACATATAATAAACACATACAGTGGAATTTAGAGCCTCCTTCTTTTTGAATTCGATTAATTAGTCGAGTATAAACATTCTGTTCAAACGTCCCGTGGGTTTTTGGAGTATAAATTGTCGCACCAGTTTTGTGATGTTCAACTCTATTTATATATGGAGAATAATTAGTTGATATTAATATACAAAAAAAAAATGTTTTGCTATTCATTTAAAGAACTCAATTCAAGTTCTTTCCTCTCACGTCAGCCTTCAACTTTCTTCTGGCTATCGAACGGTGTTTCCTGACGTTTTCTGACGAATACTTCCATCGCCGCAGCTAAAGCAGGGCACGTACAGCGAGGCTAGAGAGTCATCCCGCGAGCTGGCGGAGCAGCTGGGGCTGGGCGACAAGCTGGGCGAGCGCTGCGCAGCGCTGTCCGGCGGCATGAAGCGGCGCGCCCAGCTCGCCTGCGCGCTGGCGGGGAACGCCGATGTGCTTGTAAGCATTCTAAGCTATTGAGCGCACTCACTTAAATCATTAAATCGTGAACAGTGTAGAGTAGTACACTTCGTGTAGCGACGGATTACAAATACGGAATTTCACCACCTATATTCATCCCATAGGTGTCGTAAGAGCCGTCTAAGGGAACAGGATACGGAAGACAACATTACTGCAAAGGGAAAGGAAAAATTGAAAGACGCTATACCAACACGTCTGGCCATAGTAGACCAAAACTTCTTTCCTAAGGAATGTAAAGTAAAAGGCTGTTGATGTCATGTGACCATACCCACTAATCAAAAGACAAAAAAAAAGTCGTAACTTCAAAAGTCATACATAGCCGTCTGATCCTAAATTTACCAGATCTTCTGCTATAGAGGATGCTGATAAACACACTTATTTGTTTACAAATGCAATATCCTTTCTTGTACTCAAACTTGTACTTGTCCAAATTTTAATGCAATTCATCAGTAGAGAGAGTAATTCAAGAGGAAGGTTTATATGTATAATGCATATATATTGCACTCAAACTAGATTTACATTCTACCTGTGCTAGTCTAGTGCGGGTCGCTAATTATAGAAATAACCCACACAACAAGTAATCGAATGAATTATTTTAACTGGCTGGGAATTTACACTAGGATCTCTAGCTAAGCAGTGAGAATCACTAATCTCCAGACCAACCGAATGTGTTAAATCAACCTACCCATTCATATAAGTAATATTCATTATTTCTTCCCATCTTACCTAACTGTAATTTACCATGTATTCTCAATACTCCGGCACTTAATTTCTAAAGTGTTATAATTAAAGCAAACTACTATGCAGAAATTTTATTAGCTGCAGCTTTCATTCGGACAAAAATACCACCATAGGAAGAAAAATATCAAACAATTTGTTCAAGAAAATAATAATAATGTTGAACGTATTGCAGGTATTGGATGAACCAACATCGGGACTCGACGTCGAATCTAGACGAGAGCTATGGGATTTATTACTTGTAAGTACTACTTTTTACTTGAATAAAATATTTTGAATTTATTACTGCATTAGACACACTATGATTATTATTTCAGTAAATTTAAAAGTGGATAAAACAATTTCTATGAATTTTTACCAAACAGTTTTTTGATATATTTGAGGGTTATAAGCCTATATTATATTTCGCATCCCCAAGACGCAGACAGAATAACGCAGGACACCTATTAAAGTACAAAATAAAAAACTGGAAACGTGGTGTTCCCCAAGGTAGCATATTAGGTCCACGTAAGTGTCGCATCTTCGTAAGTGACTTTTTTATGTACCTTATAAACATCTCCAGTCCCTTCGAGGAGAACGCACGGTGTTACTGTCGACTCACTTTATGGAAGAAGCAGATGTACTCGGAGACCGCGTGGCCGCCCTACACGCTGGAGAGCTGCGATGTTTTGCCACCACCATGTATCTTAAGAAGGCTGTCGGTAAGCTTTATCTATGGTATGAGGGATAGGCAAATGCACTGACAGGTATTTGATGGTAAGTTACTACCGTCAAGACACAAGCTTGTTACAGATCTTTGAGTCACAAGAATTAGCAAGAAGGGTGGGGGTGAAGGGATCGCATCAAAGTTTGACAACGCATTCATATCACGGTGTGGTGGTGGATTAAGAATAGGAAAAGTTACTAGCCCTACTCACTACATGGGTGTTGTAAGAACCGACTAAGGAACCAACACGCAAGAATAGCGTCACTGCAAGAAGGAAAACTTGAAACAAATCCTAAACCATCTCCTTGCTGAAGAGAGGCCTATGTCCAGCAGTGGAATATTGACGGCTGTTGTCATTGAATCAATTTACTGTAAAGGCATTTTAATAATAACAGATTTTTTCCTTATACAGGTGACGGTTACCGTTTGACCTTAACCACAAATGGTCAACCAAAAGTAGATGCGATCACTGAAAAAGTATTAGAGCGCGTTCCCGACGCTACGTTGAAAGAGACGACTATGAACTCTATCTCCTTCAACTTGCCAGCGACTGCTACCAGCTCCTTCTCTAAACTGTTCTCGATGCTAGAGAAGAATAGATCGAAACTGCACATCGATTCTATAGGAGTAGGGGTGTCAACTTTAGAAGAAGTGTTTTTGAAGTAAGTAATTTGTTGTATTATATTAGAACTCATCTCAAACTATTCAATTCGCTTTAAGTGACGTATCATTCAAGCTCCGTCTGCTAACCAATCAGGTTTCAAGGAATTATCGTTTCGTTTGAAATCTTGTAATTTGATTGGTTAGGAATCGCGGTTTGGTAAATGTATACTCCTGTCAAGGTATTTTTCTAATTTTTTTTTTTAATTCATGCCATGATCGTTATCCATTTTCTATTGCCGAGATATATATTGCTATATTTGTAATTATAGATTGTGCAGCGATGTAGACACCTCATTGGAGATTGACGGCTTGGACCATAACACTGCAGGTAAGCAAATACCAGTAACTAAAAATTAAATTTAACAGTTCACAGACAAACCTGAGTATTATAAGATGTTTATAATTTAATCATAATCATTTAGTCATAATTAAAATAATCATTTAGGTTATAATTTAATCGATGTATATTTTATATCCCGTAACAAAATGATGATCATATCAAACACAAGACCGGTGAGAGATCGAATTGCCGTTCCATCGGATTGTGAGAGAGAAGGAACAGAGAGTGCACCTGTGTTTGCGTTCACACTTGTGCACTATATCTTCTGCGTAATTGACTGGTCTCTGTGGAGACTAGCCGCCATGGTCGAAATCAGTTAGGATATCATCATCATAGATAATATTTTTGTTTTCTTTTTTTATTTTGAAACAAGCTGTAATAGGTAATTAAATAGCAGTGCATTATATTGAACCTTTACCTATTTACCCATTGGTTTTCTTATTGTAAGTTGTTGTGTTAGCTCATTTTTTTATTCTTTTTACGGATATACAGAATGTTACAGAAATGTGTTACCATATTTAATTAAGGGTCCTATAATTGACCCCGTCGAATAAATTAATATATTTGCGATTTTTGAGGAATCGCAATTTTTAGTTCGGAAATCTATTTTGAACAAAGTATTTTAACTTTGTAAGATGCGAAGTAGGGCTGACACGCAATAAACTTGGATACTGGTGACTAAGGGTACTTACAAATGAGTAAAATTTCTAAGTTGCAATAACTTTTTTCTTCTGTTCTAATGCAGAATATAAAAAACTACATTAAAAGAAAAGGTGTATGGAAAAACAATAACAAAATCCTATCCTTACAACAAATTAACTTTCATAATTTTGACCACCCTTTTTTGTAACACACTGTATAAACGACATTATCATATTTTATATTTATGTTTTTCTTTTTTTTTAACTACCGTATATAGAGACTCGCTCGGTTGCCACTGAAACCACCATAACAGTCAATGGTTCGTACCAAAACGGTGAACCGGAGCGCGATCTAGAGAAATACTTCAAGAGTCTACAAGGTAACTACCATCTTTGAGTATAACACTGTAGACAAAAGAGCATACAGCTCTATGGCTAGCCGTCACTGTAGCTTTTTCGTAGGGATAGCCTAGTAAAACTATTTAGTAAGTGTATATGAAACTGGACATATGGAACTGAGACGTGGTCTTTTACTGCTGGCCTCATGGAGAAGCTCAAAGTCGCTCAACAAGCTACGGAAAGGGCTATGCTCGGCATATCCTTGCGTGATAGGATCCGGAACGCGGATATCTAAAGCTAAGGTTACCGACCTAGCTCTTCGAATAAGCAAGTTGAAGTGGCAATGGGCAGGCCACGCTCGTAGAACCGACAACCGTTGGGGAAGAAAGGTTCTCGAGTGGCGACCGCGTACCGGAAGACGAAGCGTAGTAGGCCCCCCACTAGATGGACCGACGACATAGTCCGAGTCGCGGGGAGCCGATGGATGCAGTTGGCGTCCAGTCGTACGGCGTGGCGTTCTAGGGGGGAGGCCTATGTTCAGCAGTGGACGTCTGCCAGCTGATGATGATGATGATATGAAAGTGAGTTACAGAGAATTAGTACTCTTCTATTCTGCAGAAGACGCAGCAGGAGTTGAGGAGCACGAAACGGTCTTCTGTCTTTATAAGCACTCGCTTGAGAGGTTTTTCAGCTTACCGCACGCAAGACAATAAGATCAAAGTGAAATACCTGCTTTAGTCTTCAACACCACTCACACTCCATCTAATCATTAAACAAAGCGAGTTGGGCATATCCTCTTGTATAGATAGTAATATATAATAATAATAATAATAATATCCGTGTGGTGACGGATTAAGAATACGGTCGTTACCACCCCTATTCATCCCAAGGGTGTCGTAAGAGGCGACTAAGGAACACACTCCGCAAGACAACATCGTTGCAAAAAGAACGAAAACTTGAAGAAAACCTTAGACCCGTCTGGCCAGCGTGATATAGTACACCCAAACCTTCTTTCGAAGGATTATGTCCAGCAGTGGACTACGAAAGATGTTGATGAAGATGTGAGAAAATAATCTTTTTTAAGTACACATACTTTGCCACTCTTGCTGTTTCCAGTCTCATCTGAAGTCACAGTCATTCGGTCTACCACCAGTTACAGTTTTTCCACTGTTTTCTTATAGGTGCGACACACTTGAAACTGACGGGACCTCGTTTATATTTGCGCCAGTTGAAGGTGCTTTTCATGAGACAACTCTGCTTCGTTCTCCATAGGAAATGGATCTTTTTAATTATGGTAAGTTGGTGCGCTTTCCACCAGGTTAGGTTAGAAGATATAGGGATGTTTTATCTATTAAATAAGTTGGGATTTATCAAAGATCGGAGATCTTCACTTCTTATATTTCTCTCTTTATTCATAAGGCTTTCTTGTGGGACTATGGAACTCTGAAAAAAGGAATTCTTTATCTAAATGTATAGAATAGCTTGGTACTCTTTGGGGGAGTCCTTCGTTCACCAGCGACCGGCGATATGCTGAAGTAAGTTTTGTACACTTTAAAAACTCAAAAGCGTTAGTTTTGCTTCACGTTTCTCATCAATGTATCCACACTACGTCCCTGCGTGGCATGGTATGGCATAGTTAGACCTATGACACACCACAGGGGAAATATCATTTTCATTAATTTGGTTAGTTTTTCATCAAAAAACTCATTAAAACAATGTTGTTTCAGCAAGTAATTCTACCAATTTTACTGATATTTATTGTAACATCGAACATGAACGACGACCCTGGCAGTAGGGAGACACGCTCCCTGCCGCTAGACCTCGATGTATATGCGGATATGCCTGAGAAACGAGTGCTATACAACGTTATACTCAATGACAATAGTAGAACCTTAAGGTAAGTTAGTATCTTTTATTTCTAGTTAAGTAATTTTATTTCAAATTCACAACTCCATCTATTCTTAAACTAAGCTGAGCATGTGCTATAAGAACCTAGATAAAGACACCTAGATAGAGTACCTAGATAGACTTGCCTAGATAAATACATATGAGGTATTTGCCCAAGTTTTAGGTGACACAAAACACAATTGAGTTTCTCTGTAAATAAAGTTTTTATTGTAATTAGTTTACATAGGTATACGATTTACAATTTCACATTTAGTACCAACATAAGATCATACCTGTAAATAAAGAAACAATATTTAATGTTTATAATTGTTTTGTTTCTTAATTAAATCACAATAAAGGATCAATAGTAATTTTATCCACAATGACGAGTCCTTTTTGGTGAGGTCCATAGATTACCTTAAAGTTTTCTTTACCACAGATTAGACTTAAATGTAGAACTATAAACTGTTTTGATGTTGCGGTCAGCTCAAGAACCATTATTGCGCGGGAATTCAAATTAATGAAAAATATATTTTTCATTACATACATACATATTACACAGAAAATACCCAAACTCCAAAACTAATATTTGCAAATCATACAAACATTTGGTTTGAACCTGAGCTTAGACACAGAAGTCGTATACGCTACCACTGCGGCAATGAAATCTTTACATAAAAGAAAACAGATATTTCCATCTAACAGCAAAAGTACTAAATTAGAAAATAAAAATCCTACCTGCTTTCGTCCATTCGCGTTAAGAAAATAGTGACGCGTCGATCCAACGCCGCTTCTTGACCAACCAGGTCCCAATTAAATTATCATTCCACATGAAAGTTCGAAATTAAGAATCGTCAAAAAAATAACCAAATTGATCTGGCCCTTTTCGCCCGTTCTACAACTTTACCGATTTATTTCATTACATGTTTTTTTTCAGGACACTGAAAGACGAATATCCTTCAGTCGGCCTTGAACGCGCTGATGATGTGGCAGAAGGTAAGTACACTATTTGCGTCAAAGTGTTCTAGATACACAAAAATCTGAACACGTCTTAACAAGTGTGTTAATAATATTCTTACATTTTTTTAAAGTAAATTCATATTAATTTATTGCATACAAGCTTCTATCCTTTTTTTTTTGTTGTTGGGGTGGGAAATCCCTTCGGATCTCCGGCTCCTCGGGGACGCAGGAGACAGGAGTATGTGGTGTTTCCACTAAAAACCACTCCGGCGGCCGGTCTCAGGCGTCCTTCTCTGAAGGGGACCCGGACCATATTATTTCAGGTCCACAATTAGGTAAACCCAATTAGACCCTATCCTGGGTAGGCCACAAAGGCTTCCTCACCTATCAGTCCGGTTGTTGTAATTTGTTACGACCTGATCGCATTTTTCTACCAAAGCTTCTACCCTAGGCACCGCTCACACGTCTCGGTTATCGTGGTAAAAAGTTGCCCATGTCGCTCACTGTTAATGTAGCTTTCCATTGGTGAAAGAATCTTTGAAATACGTTAAGACTTAGGCGTCACAAACAAACAAATTCATATTCGAATTTTAATGTTAGGGTTGGTATATAATTTATATATTTTTTTAATATAATTTTCCAAAACCCATATTATTATTAAGATAAAACATTCCTAAAGAATGTTTTAAAAGATTATGCTTTCATATGGATTTATTTCAAACAATAACCAGCCACAATAATAATCGTAACTATTGTGATATGTGTTAGTCGATTAGTAGGGTCACGTCACTATCAATGATTGCACTATGACTACACTAGGAGAACTGTCATTGCTCTGCCGTCATTGACGTCTTGAGGTCATTGTACTCTGTAATATAACATTAACTGCTATGAACTACAAGTGCTGAAACCAACAGTATCATTATTTTGTGTAAGAAAAAATTAGACCTTAGAAAAAATACGTTACGATGCCAAAAAATGCGTTAAAATCAAATATAATTACGAATGTTTACATAAAACACTCGTATTTTAACCAAATTAAAAAAAAGAAGGTTACCAATTCTAGTAATTTTTATTTTTTGTTCAATTTCAAGAACTATTTTTCATTTTGCAGCTAAACTTCTCTTTTCGTCGCATTTAATTTCGCAAAAAATATAACATCCCTAAGATCCATCCCTACTAAACGTACTGGACTGTAATATCCATTCACTTAATTAATATTTGAAGAAAAAACTACACGAATAATTACAATTAATTTGTCAACACCATTTATAATCTTCATAATGTGTGTTATTTGCAGATGTCCTCCAGATTGGTAAAAGAAGCCTATTGGACTACAACAAATATTTAACAGGAATAGAGCTAAACGATACTTCTGCTACAGTAATTATTTATTTATATTTTATTACTTTTTAAATTAAATTTATTAAAAAAAACGCTGTAATTAGGGACATAGAATACACGATCGGTAGGCTCCCGGGTCCTGCGTCAGCAACGAGCCGAAGAACCGGAGAAGTTTTTCTTCTCTCCAAAAAAAACATGCTCACGTTGTACAACAGCTGTCATACAACTTAAAACACCTTATGGCAGAATACCGATGCGCATGTAGTACACGAGACTCGACACTATATCACAATTAGACTGCACTGACTGCACGATTGGCCTAGTGGTTTAAGCGGTCGCCACGTCGCACGTGGAGTGCTGAGTGTTGTGGGTTCAAACCCCACATGGGACAACACTTTGTGTGATCCGCAAATTGTTGTTCTAAGTCTGGGTGTTCTTTGTGTCTGTTTCTTGTATGTTTGTATAGTCCCCTGCGACACAGGAATTATTCCTAAAGCGGGCGTCATCTTTTTTTTAAAAAAAAATAGTGAGGAATGTAAAAATCTATATATATTAAGTAAAAATATTTCTAAGAGTGGTACACGTTAGGTATACGTATACGTATACGTTTAAACTCCTTTTTGGCGTAGAGGTCAAACGAGGGGATGGATCGTATTACGGGATGTGATTTCTCGTAATGGACACCTACAACTCCATAGTCACAAGGACGTTATCGCTCGATAACCTGGATCAGGAGAAGGGGGGGTTTTCTACTCCGGTAACCTCAGTCATTTGGTAAACTATAACTCCGGTTTTGCTGTGAGACCGTGATATATAAATAAACGTGGGGGAGTGGTTGGTATGAATAAAAAACAGCGTTTTTATCGTCTTTAAGTAGATATTGTACTTCTTTTACAATTCTTATAGCTCGTCGTAACGTCATGCTTACGTTCCATTCTAAACTCAACAGCAAGTGAAAGAGACATGCAATCTTACATCTTACCTTTCACTCACACATTTTTTTTCCTATATTAAGAGCCTGCCAAGGTGACTCTTCTCTGCCTGATGGAAAGCATGAATAGAATCTAAGAGTTGTGGTCACCATACTCATTGCAAATGCAGACAATGCAGTATGATGACCCACACTATGGCGGCCTTATGAGATGCTTTTTCACACTCCGCTTGGGGACGTAAAAGGCAAGACAGTCATCGTGACAGTGTAAGGCTTACACAGTTACCACGATAACTGTCACCCCTACATCAATGGGCCGTTTTCGTTTCGATTCGTTCTACGCATATTTTTATCATTATAATTTGTACTGTGGTTTTTTTACAAACATAGATAAAATCATTGGAGTAGGTTTTGGTCCCATGTGTGTGTAATGCTTTGTTTGCCAGAGCTTCGTCCGTCGATTAGTAGGTGTACCACTTGCAGGTAAAATTGACTTGGGGCCCTAAGATCTTGGACAAGACTCAACAAAGACATAGGACATGGACAAAAATCCTTCATATATGTACTCGATCTGTGTCATAAACTTGTTTAAACATTTTCAGGTACTATACACGACGACAGTACGTCACGCTGCACCAGTGGCACTCAACTTGTTCTCCAACTTTTTGGGAATGCAATACCTCAACTGGTCAACCTTCCAAATATTCACTCAGAACTATCCGATCGAAGGAGTTATTCGTGAACCAACTATGAAACTGCCTAAGACATTGGAATTAGGCGTTATTTGGGCTCTCTTCATTACATTTTGTAAGTATATATTTCAAATTTTGTACCGTCTATATGATGATAAATTAAGAATACGTAGCAGGTGGCGTTAACCTCTCTGTCCATACATTTTTATCCTCTGATATCTTCTAAGATTTTTTTAATGATATTTTATGAAAGGCGAATTTGGTCTATATAACATGCGCAATGTATCTTAGTATTAATGGGATAAGCATTAATATTGTACTGGTCAAAATTACTTTGAATAAATTTAATCTTAAAACATGCAATGGTTATAAACATATACGATAATGAACTTTTTTGTAGATATTTTTATGATATACAATTCTGTCGCATATCATTCTAATATATATATATATAGAAAATTTTCCTCAGTATTAGCAATATAAATTAAAAAAATGTATTTTTACGAAAATTTACTTTTTATGTGTTTTATTTATATAACATGGGTGTATTATACATATTAACTTTCCTTAAAACATAACCTGATGGTGAAAACCACATTTAAATCAATTGGGTACTTTGGTAGATCTAAGCGCACAAGAAGAAAAGCAACTTCATTTTATACTATGTAAAGAAGTTAAGATTTAAATATTAAATTTGTATTCTATTCCTCCTATTTTTTAGTAAATTATATTTATAAATAAATGTTCCAGTTATCCAAGCTGCCACACTACACTGCGTGGCACTACCTTGCCGTGAAAGAGAGACAGGGTCCCGTCACATCCACATCATGTCCGGGTGTCCAAGCGAGCTGTACTGGCTCGCCACCCTTCTGTTCCATACAGGCCTTACCTTCTTATTCCTCATTCTCCCCACAATGGTAGCTGCTCTGATGCTGGAAAAGGACTCCACTACCAATCAGCTTGACTTCTTGGGTAAGTTGAAGATAAAACAGCTTACAACTGTTCTTAGACTGTCAAGTCTCTGTTGTTCCATAATTATTATTGGCAGGCTGTAATTAAAATTGACTATAACTGGTCCTGGGTTCGATTAATCAGGATAAATAATTGCGTGATTTGAATGATGGTTTGTTTTGTGGCTGGATATAATTTATTTAATGATAGCTACCTGCCATTGTATGCTGGCACTACAGCATATATACACTTACATATTTTTTTCAATACAATCCTTTTTTTGTCCGTGTGGGGACAGATTAAGAACACGCTGTGTACCACCCCTATTCGAACCTTAGGTGTCGTAAAAGGCAGCAAAAGAGCAAACTACTGTGTAGTTTAATAGATAACATCTCTGCAAAGAGATGGAAAACTTGAAACAAACACCATACCAAGCCGTCTGGCGCTGGACATAGTACGCCAAAACCTCCTTTCTAAGCCGAGGTCCATGTCCAGCAGTGGACTGTTAAAGGCTGATGATGGTGATGTGCAAATTATAGGTTTTCAAAGCGTATAGAAACTAATTTCACCTTTATAAATATATTTATTAAAAAATAAATAAGTATGTTTACCAGAAATCTGGCTGTCATAATACAGGGCTTCCTCACCTTTCACCTTTATAAATATATTTATTAAAAAATAAATAAGTATGTTTACCAGAAATCTGGCTGTCATAATACAGGGCTTCCTCAATTTTGGGATTTATTGACCACATGTGACATGTGTACGGTTATTATTTATCGACTAATATTTTGAATAAGTAGGGACGTATTTACATTTCGAGATAAAAAGCAGTTTGTATGTAGTCATTTTACGAAGTACTGCTAATCCTGTATCGCGATATAGAAATTCTCGCGCCGATTAGCATTGTATATATGCTCCAACATGAACCGTTGGGCAGCGGCCCATCAGGTATGATCTCCTCGCCTAGTCGGTGGATCCTCCCTTTGTGTTGGAGAACCATGACAACCGGTCCCTCCACAATCTGATTGACCAAAACAAGGTTTCTTATTTTTTAGAATTCAGAACTGTTTATTTTTACTTTTGTTTTCTAACTGCCAGTTTTACAGACCTAACAGTACCAAAATATTTTCAGGCGCCCTGATGGTAATACTACTACTTGGCTCAATGACGATGTTCGCTTTAATGTACCTGATCAGCTTCTACTTCAACGAGAGGACCACCAGCATCATACTCGTCGCGTCTCTGTTCGTTTTTGGTAATATTTTGTATTTTTGTGCAATAATATCCATCGTCAGACTTTATGCCCTTTGCTTCGGCCATACAATATCTGAGATGTGTTTAAATCTTGTAAGATAGGTACACCAAAGTTACAGTTGTATATTAATTTCTGGGCTGACAGTGGTTATAATAAGCGATCAACTGCTTCTGGCAACTTCGTACAAATCTCTCGAAACGAATGATTTTGCCCCGTTTTTTGCAATATTTTTCAGTAATGTCTCGTCTCTTATTGGTCGCAGTATAAGGACCTACAGTTTGCTTCGTTAAATGGGCTCAGCAATACTGAAATAATTTTCTCCTGGTAAAAAGTAATTTCTGAGATTACTGAGGTAACAATACCTCGAAAAGGTCAGTGTCTTATATTTTATAACTGGAGAGGGCATTAGGACACTAGGACATTATATCGTCTGCTATAAATTCATACGTTTTTCACCATTTCCAGGACTATTCTGTCCACTGACGAAAGCCGCGTATGAGCTCGTGGACCAGAAGCGGGACATGTTCTACTACATTCTAGAAGCGTTCCACTACATCGCTCCCCCTTACGCGATGACGGTGGCCATGTTCTACGCCGTGAGGATCGCCACTGTCAACTCTGTCTGCGAACTGATGAAGCACACCTGTCCTTACATGTATAACATCGCTGTGGATGGATGGGATGATGCTGCCGTGGTTAAGTGCTGTGGTAAGTGTCGCATATTCCAATATTGATCTTTTATTTAAATAAAAATAACACATTATTCACATAATTTCACACATCGTCTGATCCCAAACTAGACATTGCCTGTACTATGGTACCAGGAGTCCAGAAAATGATATAAAATACCATTGATGAAAAAAATAACGAGAGAAAAGGTATTTTTAACATGATTATGTGACTACGGCTAGCGCCACAGTCAGCTTATATGTTCCAAGAATGGAGACTGTTACTGATTAAGGGAACAAACTACCAGGACAACAACACTGCAAAGAGAAGGCAACCTTGACACGAACCCTTTCTATTTTTTTTTGATTTGTAACTTGGTGAGACCCTTTCGGGCCGTCACCCACCAGGGTTTACGGCAGGGTGGTGTGTCGGAATAGGACCGACTAAAACCACACGGTGTACCTCTCTGCGCCTGAGATAGGACGGATCTGGGAACAGTTTTTATTACAACATCCAGACCCGGGATCCGGGAACATCCAGACCTCTCTTAGCACCTGCCCGCTAGCGCGTGCACCCTCCTCAACCCGTCTAACCACTGTGGTATAGTAGGCCAAAACTTTCTTTCTACGGAGAAACTTCTTTCCAGCAGTAGACTATTAATACTAAAACTGGAAGTACGCTGATGATGATTAAGTAAACTTAATTAGCTGCCTGGGTATCTTCTTTTTTCATTATGTGGAAATAAAGGTAGTAGAGCCACGCTGATTTGAGCACGAACGTGCCGGCTCGCTGTGACAACATCCATGCTGACGCGTTTCATTGGTGAATGCGAGACCGGAGGGCCATTGATGCAAGGGTGACCGTTGTCGTGCTAAGTGTGTGAGCATTACAATGCCACTACGACTCTCATGCCTTCTACGTCCACAAGCGAAAAACATCTCGCCATGCCACCACAGTATGGGGCACCATAACTTTTGGATTCTATTTACACTTTCCATAAGGCTTGCTTTCCATATGGTCACTTTTGTAGTCTCTTAAAATAAAATAAAAAAAAACCTCTCGGTTCTTTATCCACTGGGATTTGCGACGTTGTGGTGTGTCGGAATTGGACCGACTAAGACCACATGGTATGCCATTTTTCGCACTTATTGATAAGACATCCAGACTCCTGTCTGGGTACCATAGTACAGTCTTGGCTTGCTTACGACCACTTGCGATATGTGTGACGTCATTATTATTATTAATAATAACAATTTATTTCATTTCATAAAAATTGCAGATTACATCTCTATATGTTTTTTTTTCTATATTAAGAGCCTGCCAAAGTGACTCCACTCTGCCTGATGGAAAGCATGAATAGAATCCAAGAGGTGTGGTCACCATACTCATTGCAAATACAAACAATGCAGTATGGTGGCCCAGACTATGGCGGCCTTGTGAGATGCTCCGGTTGGGGACGTAAAAGGCATGACAGTCATCGTAACAGTGTAAGGCTTACACAGTTACCACGATAACTGTCACTCCTGTGTCAATGGACCTCCGGTTCACACTCACCAACGAAGACAACAGCACGGATGCTGGCGCTTTAGGTTGGTCTTCTGTGGGAGGGTAGTACTGCCCCGGTCGAGCCGGCCCGTTCGTGCTGAAATCAGCGTGGCTCTACTACCTAGATAAATAAACCTACCTACCTACCTATTTAATGGGATACACTATTAATTCCTAAATTTAGCTGAATAAGCTTCTATATTTCTATATAAGCTTGTATTTCGACTATCAGTGAAAACTCCCAATATGTTTCATATAACTTTTTTACTACTAATACAACATTAAAATTAAATCTACAATAGCCATATGGTAATAATAAGTGTTGCAATATTCACTTTATATAATATTTTTTTTTTCTAGATGGTATAAAACCTCGATGCTACTTCTGCGAAGGAAACACTCCACTATCGAGCCTCTACGTTCTTCTCTTACAGTTTATCGTGTTTATGGTACGAGTTTATTCATTTATTACCAATTAGTTTCTTCATTTGAGTGCCGCATTAAAAAACCGTAACGGAGATCATCATATACCAACAGACTTTAACGGTCTCCTGTGTCCGTGTGGTGACGGATTAAGAATACATAGTGTTACCACCCCTATTCATCCCGTGGGTGTCGTTAAAAGGCGACTAAGGGAACAAAGTATACAAGACAACATCATTACAAAGAGAAGGAAAACTTGAAACAAACCCTATTCCAACCCGTCTGGTTAGCGTGGTATAGTAGGCCAAAACCTTGCTAAGGAGAAGCCTATGTCCAGCAATGGACTGAAT
The DNA here is from genome assembly GCA_949316085.1 of Hypercompe scribonia. NCBI lineage: Eukaryota > Metazoa > Arthropoda > Insecta > Lepidoptera > Erebidae > Hypercompe > Hypercompe scribonia. Next base: position 3,307,158 of record OX438982.1, read on the forward strand.
AAGGCTGTTGATGATGATGATGTTGGACATAGGCCTCTCCTTAGCAAAGAGGTTTTGGCTTATTTTACCACGCTGGACAAACGGATTGATATAGAGTTTATTGCAAGAGTTTCGTCTTTTTCCAGTAATGATGTCTTGCGTAGTTTCCCTTAGTCGTCTCTTACGACCCTCATGGGATAGGGGTGGTAACACTCTGTATTCTTAATCTGTCCCCAGACGGACTACAGAGGCGGTAGTGAGATGTAATGGTTATTTAAGATGATCTAGGGCTTTTTAGGCATAATCCAAGGTTAAGAACTTTTAAACATTTTTTTTATTGTTAGAGAGGGAGGAAACCGAACATACGGGCTACCTGAAAGTAAGTGATTACCGTCTGCAACTGAAGAGTTACAAGTGTATGCCACTTGAACCCCATCCCCAGAATCAGAGACTTAATAACTTAATCAAAACCTCCTTGCTGAGGAGAGGCCTATGTCAAGTAGGTGACTGTTAAGGTTGGTGATGCTGATGGTAACTCACTCGGTGAATTTTTTTTTTTAATAATAATAATAATCATTTATTGTTTACTTAATACACATTTACAATTGTATATACACTAGGCCCCACACTAGGATTCCCTGTGTCGTGGGGATTAGTAACTTCCTTGTTTATTATATTATATTATATTATTAATTACAACAAAAGTTCTTAATACGGGTTTACTATAAGGCTGTGATAACTTTGGTTGAGCCTTCCCGTATGTATCTCAAAGTCATTAATTTCATGAATATTTGTAATTCAATAATGAGATTAAATTGATAATGTCGTATTGTCATCAGATTTTAATATTTATGACGCAACGCGGCATATACAACTGGGTGTGGGACAGAATAAGGAACTTCAATTACAATGCTTCTTCCTTCGCCGACGACAACGCGATGGTGCGCGCTGAACGCACTTACGTCGAACACGAGATCAACAAAAGTAAGGACCAGTCACCATCCTCTCATAAAATCACTGAGACTATTCTGTATATATATATAACTATCACGTATATATATATATATATACAAGTAAATATATATAACTATCTAATCCATAACATACCTAATATTCCGAAATTCATGTATATATATATATATATATATATATATATATGAGATATTCTCCTAAATTTTAGGCGACACAACAAAACAGAATTGACTTTCTCTGTAAATAAAGATTTTATTGCAATTAGTTTAATTGACAACATGATTAACAATTTCACATTTATTACTAACTCAAGATCGTACCTGTAAATAAAGAAACAATATTTAATGTTTATAGTAATGTGTCGTTTCTTAATTTAATCACAATAAAGGATCAATGGCAATTCTATCTACAATGAAGAGTGCTTTTTGGTGAGGTCCATAGATCATCCCAAAGTTCTCCTTACCACAGATTAGACTCAAACGTAGAACTATAAACCGTTTGGGAATTCAAATCAATGAAAAATAAATTCCCAAACACATATAAGAAGAGAATATGTGTGTGTGTGTATCTGTATATATTCCTCTATGTACGTCTATATTTGTATTTATAAGTATAAATAATATGCACCTAACTTATAAGATATCTACTCATCCGAAGGTCGACTGAAAGACAATGTCCTGAGCATTAAGTCCACCGATATACGAACGTAATCCAGAAAGTTTATAAATAAATATAAAAGTGAAAGTTGTAAATGTATATATATATAATTCTACTGTAAGTGTGTATGTGACTGAACTCCTAAACGGCTGGACCGATTTGAATGAGTTTTGTATGTTTTGTGACGTCCTAGTTGGTTTAGATTTCAAACAAATCAACCCAGCTGAAAAAAAAATTGTATATTTACAACTTCTATCTAGGATTAGATAAAGCAATTAGACAATACGTAAATAAAACGATTAGGTTAGTAAGTAGGTAGCATCAATACTTATTCTGTATCCTCGGTTTACCTTCGTAAGATAATGATGAAGTATATTTATCCTTCAGCTTCCGTATAAATTAATTTAGCTAGTTATATTACTCAATTAAAGAATAGATATCAATATTTATTTGATTAAATTTGTTATAATCTTAAAAAGCTTCCAATTCATGAAGTGGCAGTTATGTTCATACGTTTTTGATACAGTCAACAACCCTATTCTTCATAGTAATAGTTAAACTGTTCTCAACAGATCCTGCTGACATCAAGAAAGACGCCATATTGGTACACGATGTGCATAAGAATTACAATTCCTGGTTCAAGCATTGCAACGCTGTCCAGGGAATCAGTTTCTCAGTAAAAAAAGGTACGATAAGTCTACCGAATACATGTTTAACGCCAGCTTCGGGGATGAAATCATTTTAAGAGACCGAGGAAGAACTCAAAACATAAAATGAATATCTATTGTAGCACTCCAATTCAGTAATATTCGCTGTCCGGCAAAAAAAAACAGTTCAAACTCCACTATGTTATCTGATCTTAAATAATGTACTCCTAGCTCCTCCTCTTAGGATATATAATAGCGCACAAGTGTTTGCACAAACAGGTGCACTATCTGTTCCCTCATCCTCACAATTCGATAGGACGGTTATCCGGCCGGGGAGAGATTAGGCGTAGGACCGACGGTATCTTCATATCAAAAAACTCGATACACTTTTTTGTCGATCCGCAAATACAACCCGAGACCCCTGACCATCAGTCGCATTCACCAACAGCTGGCTTCGTAAAAAGAAAAGAGCAAAGAAGATGCTTAAGATTTGTTGAATAATACACAAATCTTGTAACAATTTGTGTCTTAGTTTTTTGTAAATGGATAAAGTGTAAAAATGAAATTGAAGTGGATTCGAACTTTCTGCTATAATTTTTTTAACTGGTCTAGTTATTGTTGACCAGTTAAAAAAATCCAGGACAAATAATGTTTTTTTTTTATATTAATAGCCTGCCAAAGTGACTCTACTCTGCCTGATGGAAAGCATGAATAGAATCCAAGAGTTGTGGTCACCATACTCATTGCAAATAGAGACAATGCAGTATGGTGACCCACACTATAGCGGCCTTGTGAGATGCTTTTTCACACCCCGCTTGGGGACGTAACAGGCATGACAGTCATCGTGATAGTGTAAGGGTTACACAGTTACCACGATAACTGTCACCCCTGCGTCAATGGGCCTCCGGTCTCACACTCACCAACGAAACACGACAGCACGGATGCTGGCGGTTGGTCTTCTGTGGGAGGGTAGTACTGCCCCGGTCGAGCCGGCCCGCTTGTGCTGGAATCAGCGTGGCTCTACTACCTACTCCTAATTGTACTACTAATGTGACAGCCTGAGCTTTATCATTTTTTTCCTAAATTGAGCACGTAGTAATGGAATATATAATACTGGAATACATAGTACAGTCTCTGCCTAATTTGAGTTCAAACAGCCGTGTGACCTCATGATATTACTATTTGAAGGTGAGTGCTTCGGTCTCCTGGGAGTGAACGGCGCGGGCAAGTCCACCACGTTTAAGATGTTGACTGCAGAAGAATGCACCACACGCGGCAATATCTATGGGAATGGATATCATCTGAAGAGGGGTAACACTAGGGTATGTCTCTTTTCTATATGTTGTCTAGAATAGTATTTTCGGCCAGTCGTGCCATATAATCGGATTTGTAAGGTTCTGTCAACGTCTTGAGATATAGATTATGTATTTAACAATCAAATATAATCAAATATAAATATATCGAACAATCCCGTTATGGAATGAGCTCCCTGCCGAGGCTTTCCCTGGGAACTACAGTATGGGGCTCTTCAAGAAGGGGGTAAATAGGTTTCTGAAGGGTCGGCAACGCGCACGTGATGCCCCTGGTGCCGCAGGCGTCCATAGGCTGCAGTAACCGCTTACCATCAGGCGGGCCGTATGCTTGTTTGCCACCGTCGTGGTATAAAAAAAAACATCATCACCATCATCATCATCAACAACAACAGTCTTTTATAGTCCACTGCTAGACACAGGCCTCTCCTCAGATATAATTTATATGTATATATGTTTTCACTAATTTCATAGACAACATACGTCACAATAAGGAATATATAACAAAAAATGTGAAATGCAGAAACGTTCTCGAATATTTAACGTGAAACGTTAACGTTATTGTTGTAATGTATGGCTTAAGTTATAATCATAATCTATCGTAGCGTCACCTCACTAGAGTGTGCGCTCCGTCCCTATATTTTAGTCTATGGACACACACCTCTGTGTATAAGAAAATATGGCGTCCTGAATTCATTAATTATTATAACGGATATACCTTTTTCAATGTAATCTACGGCCCTATTTAACAGTTATTTTAAAAATATTTACTTACTACATATTTCAGAGAGATTTTTCTCGGTTTTAACTTATGTTTTTAAGGTCGTTAAAGCGCTCTATTCTGTACAAGTTTTTCATACTACCCCTTTATTTTTGTTTTGGCATAAATAGCAAACTTGCAGATAAATACAATACGATTAGTTTTTTTAATATAAATATTTTGCAATGTCTTACAATTGCATAATGTACCTACCTAATTTAATTATGTATACCATATAAGTAAAGTTACCGTAATTACTCATACATTGCATCAGCTCATGATATCATCACCTCTCTAATATTTAGGACAGTTGGATGAACCCTATATTTACATACAATAAAGGGGTAGTATGTATTAAATACATACACAATAATTTACGTCAATTTACATGCCGATTTATATAACTATTTGATATAAATTTACTTGTCATAAATCTGTTAGAAAAAAATATAAATTTAAATTTTTACAATTGTTGTAGTATTTACAAACACTGGGCTACTGTCCCCAATTCTTCGGGTTGGACATGTTCCTCACTGGAACTCAGAACCTCAATCTTTTGCTGACGCTGCGAGGACTGCAAGAAGAAACCCTCCAAAAGGAGGTACAGGGTTGGATTGAAATTGTCGGTAAGTGATTTGTTAATCGACTATGCAGTTTTGAAAGATGTGACAAGAAGAATAGATTCGTTGAAAGATCAGTATGTATAATCGACTAATATGAATTAATCGAATATAAATGTTCTTTATACAGATGTTACTATTATGAAACATGTATTTTTTGTCTACTTTTAATCGAATAATTTTATATATTTATATTTTTAACGAGTTTGCAGTTTCAGATAATGTAAGAGGAAGAATAGATTTGTTGAAAGATCACTGCTTATAATCGACTAATTATGTGAATTAATCGAATATAATATTCTTCATACAGATCTCACTATTAAAAAATCTACAATTTATATATATTTTTACACTAATATCTCCACACACATTTTTATGTTTATTATTTTTCTATTTAAATTTTTTTCATGTTTTCTATGGCCATTATAATGTCACGTGATTCAGAAAACACAGAGTTACCGTTTCTATTCGGTCTGTTTCCGTCGTAAGTACCAATTAAGGGAAGTTACTACAGAGCACAACAGTAATAGGGTAGATGACACTTTAATCAAAAGAGCTTCTTTTTGTCATCAGGCAAAACGACAATTCTATAAAAAAATGGACTGAATTAAAACTTGTGACGTCACTATTTTAGACTACTAAATTGAACAATATATTTCACTGTATATTTAATTTAAATTCGTAATAGTAGTTAAAAGGTATAACATCATATTTACCGACATGTTTTGTGATAATCGTTTTAATGAAGCGGATATTAGTATTTATTAATGATAGAGTCAACTACCCTATTGTAAAAAAGGAAAACATGACACAGCCCTATACGTCGAATATTTTAAGACCAAAATAAGCTAAATCGGTTTGTGAACGTCGAGTTTTAGTGAAACTAACGGATGGAAATTCTTTTTTATTATACTTGTGGAGGGACGTGTGTCATATCCCTCTGACACAGAGGGAGGATGCTCCGACTAGGAGAGGTGATCATGCCTGGCGGGCTGCGGCCCAACGGTTGATGTTGCGATGTTATATATTTGCTAATTGAAACGCGAATCTCTATTTCGCGATACAGGATTAGTAGATGCTCCGTTGTTCGTTGTACTCCGTAGTGCGATGTATCTTCGCTAGATGGCGCTGTTGTATATTTTTGTTTGTGCTGTATGTGGAAGTCACCACATATTCGGGGTATTAAGGGTATATCGTGTGTGTCAGGGTTGCAGAAGTATGCGAGTCGTAAGGTAGCGGGCTACAGCGGGGGCTGCGTGCGGCGGCTGGGCGCGGCGGCGGCGCTGTGCTGCGGCGCGGGCGCTGTGCTGCTGGACGAGCCCAGCGCGGGCGTGGACGTGGCGGCGCGCCGGCGCCTCTGGGCCGCCATACGGCAGGGGCTCGAGCACCACCGCTCTATCATCATCACCTCGCACAGGTGACGGCTCCGATCTTAGTGATTGATACTTAGTCTACCGTTTTCTATTTTTAAGATTAGGGTCTCTTTGCACCGAGAGTTCCTCGGATAAATTTGTATGGTAACGTAGAATTGACAGCACTTTATCACGCATTTTACTATCGCGGAACTAGTAAAATGCGTGATAAAATGAATTTCTAAAAACGCAACAAACATTTACAGCTTTCAATAGTCTACTTTGTCGGATACTAAGTTTAATTTATTTCCTAATAGCTTTTGGCCGCGATATGTGTATTGAATATCGCGCTAAGTAGAAATCTATGCGTTATTCTGATGTATAAGCTATATTACTGTAAAATTTCATCTAAATCTGTGCAGCAGTTTTTGTGTGACAGAGTAACAAACATCGATACATCTTTACAAACTTTCACATATTTAAAGTTAAAAGAATATTAAAAAAATTATCGATAGTAACATTAGGTACGTTATTCATAATGGCGATTTCCATAATAGAGTGATTCAAATACGAATCATAATGAATCCTGCCATGGGAATGAGATGTTTTACCGCGATGAAAATACTCTACATCACTCTTCAGTCTCACAACTATCTCCAAACATAAAAATTATACCACAAAATAGCTCAACATTCAAACAAACAAACACTATCGAATTTTATAATATTTGTAAGGATTTTAACGTAAAGTAAATTTTCAGAATATACAATTTAATTCCAAACATGTGTTTTAAAGTAAGATTAAAAGACTAAGCTAGTAATAAACAAGAAGCTAAAACAAAAGAAATAAACATATATACAATATAAAGCTCAGTTCATACATATTCAATGAAAATATCACAGAATGTGGCGACACATGTCGCGGTGACACAAAGTCTCACCAAAAGTCAAACTGATCCTCCGAACTAGATGTTTCACACCATTTTTTTAACGTATGGAAACCCCCTCGCGACGTCACCCCACCGGGGTTTACGGCGGGGTGGTGTGTCGGAATCGGACCGATTAAAACCACGCGGTGTGCCACTCTGCGCCTAGGATAGGAGGAATCCGGGAACAGCTGTTATTACGACATCCAGAGATGTTTCACATTAAAACCAACGTTTCTGCTGTATCCACACCATGTCTTTTATTACCTGCTGTTACTTTATCTTCTGTTCTAACTCGCTCAAAATTCAAACGTGTGTCATTACGGCAGCATGGACGAGATGGAAGCGCTGTGCAGTCGCATCGCAATCATGTGCTCGGGTCGCATCCGCGCGCTGGGCTCGCCCGCAGCTCTTCGCGCCGAGCACGCCGCCGGACACGCCGTTGTATTCAAACTCAAGCACACCGATTCTATGGACGGTACGTCACTCATTCCTCTTATACACGTACTTTACCTCTGGACACGGATTAAGAATACAAAGTGGCATCACCTTCGTTCGTTCTATGGTTGTCGTAAGAGACGGTTAAGGGAGCCATGCAGAACAATATCTAGCGATATTGTTCATTATTGTCAAAGAGAAGGAAACTTGACACAACCCATACTAACCTGCCTGGCCAGCGTGATGTAGTACATTCATAGAACTATTAAATATGGTATATGCATGACACTGAAAATTTTTGGAACGAAGTTCCTTACGGCAGGCTTGGAGGGGATAGGGATTTCGCTGCGGGACCGAAATGAAAAAAATGTGATAGTAAAACCGTAAGTGGAAAAAGTGCGTGGAATAAATCTGTGGAATAAATCTGTGGAAAAAAGTGCGTGGAATAAAACCGTTAAATGAGACGTGCGCAGGCGCGAAAGCGCGTCATGTGTTATTTATTTTATTATTTTAAGGAATTTATTATTTTATTTCCTAAAATAGTGAATTTCCTAAATACTTTGTTGTACTTAAATAAAACTAATCAGCAAAATTTAAGAGAAAAATCAAGAAAACCTACATAAAATTGAGCACGATTTTTTTTGCAAATTGTGTCGATTCCACATTATCCGAAGGCACTTCGTTCCTACCTGGTGTCCCACGACACCATTCATTTATTTGTAAACTTGCCTACTAAAATACTTTTAGCAATCAAACTTTATTGTTAAGAGAAAACGTATCGACAAGAATACAGAGTTACAACAATAGACATTACGCCTCATGACGTGTCTGTTAGTACTAAAGTGACAGTCGCGCCAAATTTTAAATTTTCTAGTTTCTTTTATTAAGTCTAATAATTTATGACTATTTATTAATGAAATTTAATAATCAAATAATGTTTTTTAAAATTCCCTCGTCAATTTCTAAAACGCAACGCTATTGGTGAAACAAAATTTGACGTCAATTTACACTTGGATCTTTTCGGAAACCAGGTTATATTTTCGTCGAACTTTGTAAACAAGACAGTATGTGCAGTTAACTAAGTAAAAAATATTGCTAATCTGTATTTTATCATTTTTTTAAAATCCTTACTTATATTAAACTGATCTTTATAACTATTATATTTTTAACTTTTCATTATATTTCTTTACTTTTCCACGATAATAAGTTGTTTAGAAAAAATAACTCGGTGCATTTGTAAACCAAATACTTCGTTGTTAACATGAGTGTAGTCCGTCGTCACAGAAGAAGCGCGCCAAAATGGCTGCGTTTAAATAGTCCGAAAATTGTGATTTTAATCCTTTCTTTCAGCTTGTCGACTTATATTTTGGATGTGTTATATTTATTTTTGGTATTGTAATATCTAGTAGAAACGTAAAGAAAATCATACATGTTCCCTATTTTTATTAAGAATATGTCTTTGTTATTGCAGAGGTTGATGGGCCCAATAATAGGGTGGTACAGTTCAAGGGCAAGCTTTTGGGAACGTTTAATTGCGAGTTGAAAGATGAACATAAGGTAAATATTGACAATATTATTTTTAATAACCGAGACCAGGTCTTTTGAGACTTATAATTTTCATTTTGTTGTTATTCTGTGTACACGTATTACGTAACATGTATGTTTATCAGCTGTATGGTTACTATAGTACAGACTGCCTAGTTTGGGTTCAGACGGGTCCAAACTAGGACCAAATTATTATTACTCCTTATCTTTAAATATTTTTTTCTCTGTACCTATGTATAATATACTTTTTTTATAGACAATGTTGCACTATCACATAAATGAAACGCTGCGGTACAGCGAGCTGTTTGGAGCCCTCGAGAGTCTCAGAGCTCAGTTCCCAACCGTTATTGAAGATTATGCTGTCACTGAAACCACATTAGAAGAAGTGTTTTTATCATTCGCTAAGGGAAATAAAAAAATGGCCGACGTTTAATTATGTGGTAGGTGGGAACCACTCTCTCGCCGTAAACACTCAAAAAAATATTGAAATGCAGTCGATGTAATTCAGCGCAGACTTATACATGGTAGGCGATATTATTAATATTTGTAATGAACGAATGAATAAACGAACTTTTTGAACTGAAGTTAAAGCTGTTCATTCATTTGCGAATGAAATGCTTTTTATCTAGTTTTTTAAAGTAAAAAATACGTCACACTTGTAATAGGATAAATTAGATGTGATTTACTTTATGTATTAAATATAACGGAATGAGTGGAGATAGGAATGCCTAGAACACATTACAAGCTCTGTGATATAATGTTAACTCATCGTCAACGTCAATAAATGAGAGAAATTTAAATTTTTGGAACATATACATAAATTAAAAAGAAATGTTGCCCAAGACCTGTCAAAAAAGTTTCGTTCAAAAATCTGTTTGGTTTTTTTTAGTTTCATCGTATAGCCAATGTTTCTGGCTGCCATTTAACTTTTTTGACAGTTTTAAATTCTTTTTTGAATTTTTTCGATGACTCCGTACTAGAAACCTTGATATTATCTTAGAATACGTTCACTGAGCTATATTGATATTATTTTAATGTATATTATGTATAATATCAGTCAAAATCCATCGTCATATTGTATTTTAATTTAGAAAAAGGATTTAACGCACTCAGAGTTGACCTCTTTGATGAATTATAAAAAAAAAAACAAATATTTCGGCACATTCCTTCTCAAATTATATTGAAATTATTAGCTTGACTGAAATAAAAGACTGCAATAACACAAACTGCTTAAAAGTCAGGTACTTAACTGTAAAAAAGATAGGTTATTTAAAATTCGTCTTTTAAAGCAAGATGTTTAATCCCATCCATGCTTTTTGTCTATGCTAAAATCATAACTAATATTATAAAGGAGTCGGTGAGTTTGGTTGTTACTCTTTCGTCTGCTAAATACTCAACCGAATGTCATGAAACTTTACCTAAACATAGTCAAGAAAATTGAAAACAAGTAAATTTTTGATAAACACACTAACAAGTGAAGCTGAAAGACAGTCGTGTAAATTATGATGGTTCATTTGAAGAAACTAAGTAAACGTTTGATGGTACTTTCTATTGGATTCTTTCTACGTCAATTGCACGGATTGGCGCTTACTATAGTGCTAACTGTTGTGGACTCTATCCCACATGAGACAACAATTGTGAGATCTACAATTGTTACTCTGAGTCTTGGTGTTCTTTGTGTCTGTTTTCACGTACGTTTGCGTCCCTCGCGACACGGTACATTCGTTTAGTTATTTTAAGAAAATAAAAGGTACCATCCGACAGTTATTCTAAGCTGAGGTAATGTTTGGATGAGGAAATTTCAATGAGAGACAGATATTTTTATATGGTATGTTTGTAAGAAGATTCTCGGTTGTATAACATCACGCTTCGGCCTATAAGAGCTGGGCAAATTAGTCTTTTAGTGCATTGGTGAAACCATGTTAGGATTTTAGCTAATTATATGTCGTGTTACACATAGAGAGATCTGATGATTAGAAAGTTTATATAGACTATTCATTTTTAACTTATATTCGGCAAACCTTAGCTTTACTTTAGCATAAATTAAAGGTTATTATTAACAGTCCAAAACTAACAAATTTAACAGAAAATAGATTTTTTTATACAACATGGCATTATATTTACTAACAATATATTATAATTTTAACAATACTACTGATACGCGATTTCAGATTTTTATTTTCGAACAGCAAAGTTGATGCAGCTATTTTAATTATAATGGCAATACAAGCCATACCATAAACAATAGAGTAACCACATGATATTTTACGTGATTCGACAGTTCGATTTTTACAAAATGCAGTAAGCATAGACAAATGAAAAAAAAACAATTCACTAAAATTACATTGTATATTTATAGAGGTTGAAGTAACAGTAATTTATAATGTTTAATTTTATATTTTAGCACTATTTTCTTTGAGTCATTTGTATATTTTTTAAATGAATTTAAATTTTTAGTATACTATTTTTGAGATACTTTTGTATTAAACATAGATTTAAATGTAATTTATACCAATAACCTCACTCACGAGCGGAGGCAAACTTTTAAAAGATTTACCATAAACAAAAATGAGGTTGGTTATTTTTTTTATTGTTTGTTTTACAGAACAACACTATAGTCATACTAATTTTAACGGAAATACTGTGTTCTAAAATAGTAGAATGCGTTTGGCAGCTAATTTTATTCATATCAGCAATTTATTTATATATGATTCAACCAGATTCTCTTAATTGCTATTTGAAGAACACACTCGAGGATGTGTCAATGTTCTCTTTAAGCAATAATTTCACGTTTTATTTTTTAATTACTCATTCAAATATCAGTTAGAATAAAATGTTTTGTGATTGAGATATATTTGTTTTATATTTTAAATTTTCTTTTGCAACTCCGAAATAAACACAATTTTGGGGTCGCTTCACCCATTGATAAAGGACCCCGGTGGATCCGCACCCGGACATTCTCCACGTAAATAAAACCGTTCATAGTTTATAAATATTATACTTTACAAAGGGTTTACAATGTTTTTTTATTAAATTTAGCAGTTATAGTGATCTCAGCATCTCATCTCACCCATAATGTATCATATTTCGTATTTTTTTAAGTTAGTATTTTTAATTTGTGTGAAGATTTTGCATTGGTGAAAATGTATAGAACCGCTACATGCAATAACTGTGTATATTCACGAAATAATAACAAAGAAATTAAGCATGATGACACAAATAATTGAAAGGACAACACAGATCGACAGGAGAAAAACAGAAACACTCGAGAGTAAACTTTAAGGTTATTGAAAGAAAGTGCATGTGTGCACGGAGTGCTCGTTAATGCGACATTGCTTTAAGATTATTCTGTCCTCGTTAATTTTTAATGTTATTATTATAAAACTAATTCTTAAAGAGAAATTCTTTTGTCATCAATTATAAAATTTATTGAAGTGAAACTTCTTTATGGGGGTTGGAAAAAAATTTAGTGTAACATTTTTTCGTTACGCGTCACATTTTTTCGTTACACGCCATCTTTTTCTTATCCCTACCACGCGTGATTTGAAGTATACTTTCTCCAGCGGAGTAGGGATTGGTAAATGTCTCCAATGTATTTTGCGGCCCGTTTTGAGTAGTTACATTTTTGAAATCCAGGTGGCGATTGCATCGACTTCGGACGGGTTTAAATTATTTTTTTGAAAAATAACGTCATAAAGAAGTTTCACTTCTTACGAGTGTACGCTAGTACACGCACACATTTTTTCATCAATGTTTTTGTGTTATTTCTTGTTGTAACATGTCATAAAACTAAAGGTTACGATAAAAAAGACATTTAATACTAAACTCTATATATATAAAAAAGATTTCATAAGTATTCTTATACTGTTATACTTGTGTTTAATATCCAAATAAACGTTATGCCTTCTCTACACTACTCGCGAAGTTCCTCGGCGAAGTACTCGAGAAAGTCGCCCGAGGCGAGATAAAGTCTGACGAGGTAAGCCTAAGTGCTTCTCTACACTGTTGTGTATTCGTCTAACATCCAACTTCGCAAGTAGAGGAGGCGTTGTAATATAGCAGCTTACGCAATATTTCTTAGCGGTTTAATCAATACATATAATATTTTTTTCTGTATATTTTATATTTCGATACAGTCTAATGAGGACGTCTTCACTAGATATTTTAGTTTTTTTCTGTTTGTGTTTGTGCGGGTTTATCTCAGAAACGGCTCAACCGATTTGGATGTAATTTTCTCATATGTATTGTGCTATATTTCACTTAATATTTAGAGTTTGTTTTTCATCAATCGGTTGACCGATAAAATTGTATGAGTTTAAAGAATTAAAAAGCTGGTAAAAGCTAATAATATGCACTTGTAATAATGTTGAATGTATAACTTGCTTATAGATACACGACACTTGCGATTTATTGTTATACAATGTACTGTTTATAATGTATATAAATATAAGGTATTTACATTAAACGATTTCACAAATAAACGTATATCTCTTACGAGTTTCTTTCTTTTATGAGTTACACAATTTTCCTTTTGGTACCGATTTATTTAATATTAATAATATTTCAAGCACACACGTCATCTAGTTCCAAACTAAGCATAGCTCATTCTGTGAAGACTAGATTGATAGAATACTTATATACTTTTTTTATAATACAATCCTATTATACATAGAAAACACTTGAACTCCGAAATATGTTTGACCCGTGCATCGAACCCGAGATCTCGAGTCGTTCTTTTTACTTTTTTAATAGAATGTAAAACCTTGAAGGAGTCACCATCCGTGAGGATGGCGTAGTGGTTAAAACTGCACTGAGCGTTGAGTTTTAACCCCACATGAGACAGCAGTTTGTGTGATCCCCATGTATGCTTGATATGTTAATACGATACAAGAATATTCCTAGTCTAATTGTTAATAAATATACATTTTTTTTCTTTTTTTTTATAGAAACCTACCAAAGTGATTCTATTCTGCCTGATGGAAAGCATGAATAGAATCCAAGAGCGGTGGTCGCCATACTCACTGCGAATGAAGACAGTGCAGTATGACGACCCACGCTATGGCGGCCTAGTGAGATGCTTTTTCACGTCCCGCTTAAAGAACCCGGGATCGTAATGGGAGGGAAACACGTGCGCTGGTAATGAATTCCAGGCTTTAACTGATTTGCACAGGAAGGAAGAGCCGAACCGTTGAGTTCGAGAGCGTATATCTACCATTGTGAAACGGTGACTTCCAAGGCCAGCACGAGTTGTCCTGTAGAGGGATGGAGAGGATGGGATTAATTAAAAGGGTTCGTCAGAACACTCCATGATAAAAGCGATAGAGGACTGCCATAGAGGCGACATCTCTTTGCAACTGCAGAAACTCGAGCGATCCAGTGTTATTGATTTTCAGGTTTTTATTGAAATTTGTATCGTATTTAACATTGGAGTTTAAGTTTGTTTGTATATCAGTTTGTAAATCAATATTAATCTTTAAACAAGAACAAGAGCCGAATGGTGTAACTTTTAATTAGATCAGAAAATTAATTAAAGAAAAGATTGAGTACAGTCAGCTTCAAAAGTGCACATTATGTGAAGTGACGTTGTTTCCTCCGCCGAGCCGTTACCCAAACTAGATGGAGGTTGGAGTAAGTTTATTACAATACGTTTTACATGGAGTGGCTGCCATCAGACCGCAAGTCAAGTCGATGTAGAAGTTTTGTTGAAATACTGTTGTCGGACTTGTAGAGCTCCAACTACCCGCAATTACTGTCACAGATGACAACTGGAAACGTCGGCTTTGCTTGCAATTCAGAAAAAATATACTTTCATTATGAACGATTACCTATCCATAGACTGCCCTCGTTAGGATTACTAAACTACTATATTATACTATATACTACTACTATTCTGTATTAACAGTTTTTAGACTTTCTCGGTTTTTACGCATACTCATAGTTTTGTTTTGTGTAATCATTACCATAGTGATGCAAATATTATGCAAACATTGTAAGTGTAGTGTCTAGAAGTACCGACAACACAAATAATCAACACAACCAAGTGCGGGTAGTCACACCTTGTGCATCACAAAGGTGTCGAAGCTTAGACTGCCATAGCGTGAATCACCATACTAGCGTAGAATGGCGACCACCACTCTTGAATTCTATTCATACTTTTCATCAGGCAGAATAGTTACTTTGGTAGGTTCAGAGGAAAAATAAAAACTCACCAGTCTACTCGTGACCACGAGCGGTGTTATCCGTTCGAAACGTCGAAGAATAGAAGGTATTGTAACCTTTTTAAATAATTTTATCGAAATAAGTCCCGCTGTACAACAAAGGTATATTCTTTATTCGATAAAGTAATACTTTCGAAACTGTTGTCTAATGCATTGGAAGACAGGCGACTTCAAGACATTCGATTGGAACGGACGGGGAGTATATCAATGGCCAAAACCTCTCACACTTGTAGTTTGACGATGACATAGTCATCCTAGAGAAATCTCTGCGTGATCTGGAAGAATTGTTCATCGGTCTGCACGATTCTTCAAAAACAGTTGGACTGGGGATGAACATCGAAAAGATAAAAATCAGGCATTAATAGATACGTGTCCCTGATTTCTGTGACCGTAAATGGCGCTACTGTCTAGTTTGTGCAAGAGTACATGTACCTTGGCCAAACTATCCAACTCAGCCAACATAATTTCAATCGAGAGGCCGGTAGAAAGATTCATCTCGGCTGGGCGGCGCTTGGGAAGCTTCGTCTTTGAATCGCCATTACCATAGTCATTAAAGACCAAGGTATTACACTTCGATAGAGGTCTGGTGTGTTCTGGAGTCCCTGGAGTTGGATAAGACGTCTCTACGAAGTCACCATCATGTTCTGCCAAATACATAAACAGCAAACAAGGTCCAAACTGTTGCATCGAGAAGTGAAATTGTTCCCCCGAAATTGTTCACAAATGCAACGCCGGAAATATTCAAGATGCTGCACTGGTAAGGGCGTGGCACCAACTGAAATTTACCATCCTTATTGTGTAATATATAGGTATTAACAAAACACTTTTGCATCTATTATTAAAATCCTATTCTACGTCATCAATTATTTATAAATAATGGACGTAAACTCCCAAACTAAGCTTAAACAGTTTACCTTTTCCCTCGACTGTACTGCTTCAGAACTATATTAAATACTCGCAATCTATAAATGATTTAATACGGATTTGCACGTTGACAACTGAGAGTGCCGTTACGTATATTGTAAGAAAAACCATATTCAAAAATACTACATTACACAAAAGTAACTTTACATTAATAATGTGTTTTACACTTACAGGGATTTTTTATAAAACTTTAGAGTTTAGAACAGGACCTCTGACTTTTCCAAAGCATACGCCAGAATACCGTGGTAAGCCTCGAACAAAGTTTGTTCCTTATCGAGTCCATACAATCAAGATGAAGATTGTATTGTTATTATCAGTAATATTATACCAAATGTTTGGGACGCAAGCTTGCACTCCACGTCCCACAAACGAGCAAGCAGTCGAGGTCTGGGACTATTACGTCAAAAACTATTACGAAGGGAAACGTAATTCTACAAAAGGGTATTACAATATACCGATTTCTAACAAGGTAGAATATGGAAAATGGCTTATTGAATATGTCAAACAACAAAAGAAATTGAAAAACCAGAGAGAGGATTTATTTTCCAGTTTCGATATGCCACCAGAATGGTCAGGTTTGTCCTTTTCAATAGAAGGTTGTTAATATCAGGCCAACTAACAATATAAAAAAAAAAATGTGTGCGTGTACTAGCGTACACTCGTAAGAAGTGAAACTTCTTTATGACGTTATTTTTCAAAAAAATAATTTAAACCCGTCTGAAGTTGATGCAATCGCCACCTGGATTTCAAAAATGTAACTACTCAAAACGGGCCGCAAAATACATTGGAGACATTTACCAATCCCTACTCCGCTGGAGAAAGTACACTTCGAATCACGCGTGGTAGGGATAAGAAAAAGATGGCGCGTAACGAAAAAATGTGACGCGTAACGAAAAAATGTTACACTAAATTTTTTCCAACCCCGATAAAGAAGTTTCACTTCAAAAACAAAATTAATATTGATATAGGGAGTTCTACCTGCCACCTGGCACACCACCGGTGGCACAAATCCAAATATTTTAAGTATCAATGAAAATTGGAATTGACACGCGATAAACAATAATAAAAATGACTTAAATAAAATATAAACGTGCTCAATAAATGGAGAATAATATTTATGAAAATGAATTTGCATTTGGTGATCAAGTAAAAAAAAACCACGCCTTAGCTTTTGTATCTATGGATACCACTTGTCGTTTGTGTCCTATAAACATTGACGGCAGTACGATAACAGGTCTGAAACGGTTTTCAACTTATTCCGCGCTACTGTATCGTTTTATAGACACACTGCGTCCCACATTGACCTTCGCTATTATAATTAAATTTAATATTCCACTGCTGGACAAAAGTGTCTTAGAAAAAAGGTTTTAGCCTACTACTTGTATGTCACACTGGCCAGACGGGTTGGTATGCGATTTGTTTCAAGTTTTAGTGCTTAGCTTGTTCCCTTAGTCGGCTTTTGCGACTCACACAAGACCAACGATTCGTATTCTTAATTCGTCATCACACGTTCAATATAATATATATATGGTCTGATCAATGTAGTAAATACTTCATGGTAATATTAATGTACATATTATGAACTAAAATAATTGTTATTTACCGCCAGGAGTTGGAGGTGAAGAAGGGCAGTTACCACCACCTTGGGCCTACGTCAAAGGAGGGTATTCCAGACCCGACTACTGCTACGAACCGTTCCTATCGGAAGTATGCCCGCCGGGACATCAAAAAAAACTGGTTTTGATTCGGTATTTTTTTTCGTTAGTCCTCCGTAGAAATAAAATTATTTCCCAGACCAATGTTTCAAGGAAAGTATGAAATACAACAGTTAAACATACTTAGCTTGATCAGTCTATGGTTGGGTGTCCATTCTTAACACATTGAGAGACCTCCCTGCCTTAGAGACACTTAAATCATCAGTCCCGGTTGCCATACGAATGTGTGGTCCTAAAAGATTCGACAACAGTCTATCAACAGAACTACGATATAGCTTAACACTATGGAGGGTAGAGGTAAGGAGAACCATCTCAATATATTAAAAAGTGTCCACTAAAAGAGAGAAAATTAAGGTGGCGCCATCGTAGCAACAGAGAAATTATTAAAAAACGTTCTCCAGCAGTTTCAGAGGTTATATTTACTAAATTACATTTAATTACATAAATAGTTCATATGTTAAACACTGCATATTTCTTAACTACACAAGTCACGAGATATATTCAATTTTTCAACCCAACACACTTCACTCTGTTTATAACTGCTAAATTCATATCATTCTCTGTTGCTTCACTAGCGCTATTTCGGCGAGTTTTAAAACCATAATGTGCTGTTTACCGGTGGACACTTTTTCAACTTTTCTCTCATAAAAGACGGTTCTGCTTACCTCTATCCTCCATACTTAACACTTCATTTCAATCCAGTCGCTTCACTTAAAAAATTGAAGTTGAGGTGGCATATAGTGTGATGGTAATGGAAAAAAGAAAAAAATATTTCGAAGGTGAGGCTTATGTCCAGCACTGATGACATAATAATTGTCTAATGACGCTGATGTATTTAAAAATGTATTCCACTAAAAAAAAAAGAGTTATGAAATATTTTTTTTAACTATGTTTAGACTTACTTCAATAGAAAAGAAAACGCGGGTAAAGTGACAGGTGAAGTACCGACCCCTATATCTTGATTTCAGTTACGGATACAATTCATATGTTGAAAAGTGCGAACGCTTTAACTATTCTGGTTGTGGCGGCAACGAGAACAGATTCATAAGGCAAGACGATTGTGAAAAAGCTTGTAGATCTACCAAGACCTGCTGTGGTCACCAGGACTACAAAATATATTAGAAAACTAGACTCTGATGTAAGATTCTTTAGATTGCAACACATGTCTTCTTTTGATTAGGAGAAAATGCACCAATTAAAATTAAAAAAAAATCTCGAAAAAATAACGTTTTAATTGAAAAAAAAGCTACATTCTTTATGGTTTAAAACCGCAAATGTCCGAACGGGTTGTGGCGGGTGTCCTGCTACTGACTATTTCCACCAACAGACACTTTGAATAAAGTCACGCCTGCTTTGCCGTTCTTTTTCCTCAAGAATCAAGCAGAAGGGCCAGCTTGGTTTCCTTTACCTCTTAGATTTGTGTCAAAGCTTGGCTCTTACACTATCAGATCGTTACCCTTGTAAAGGATTATGATATATCTGCGATAGACACGAGTAGCATACAGAGCTCAAGAATAAAAACAGTCCAGTACATATCGAAAGTGTATTAAACGAAAAATCGCCCTTTGACTTTTACTTACAACAGTTGAATATAAATTATAATTGTTTATTTTCAAACAAATTCTTAAACATACATACAATTAATTAAAAGGAAGTAAATCAAAACTTAAATATCTCCATCTACGAGGCTAGAAAAGGTGTTCCCGTTTCTTATTCAAAAGTATTAATTAATCTTCATCGTCGTCTTTGTCGTCAGGTGGTGGTGCTTCAACCTTGTGGAACTGTCAACGCATTTCATATACTGATTATTTAAATACTTCCTAATCCGTGTTTCTTCTTCCTTCCATACATTACTTGCTGTTCCTCCTCTCTTAAGAATAAAATTTACAAAAAAAAGCCTTTCTTAGTGTGTCCTTTGAATATGAAAAACATCAGCTGCCCATAGCTGCATAAAATCAAGTTTGTAGCAAAGTGTTGTTAGGTTCCGATGGTCAGCTAATCAGGGCAAGTTATTCTATATGTATAAATTGACTCTGGTTGAACTTAGCGTTGTTCCGGCTAGCCAGGTTAGTTTTAGCCAATCTAACCAAATTGAATCCTTTATACAACTTATCAATTAATATATTTTATGAATTTATTCCTAAATGTAATGAAATTAGTAGATATATACAGAACAACGCGAAATAGGGACTGGTAACAAAAAGATGATACTCACCTTACCCCACCTACGTTGGTGGTTCTTCTATTTTAACCTGTAAAATATAAAAAATGAAGTGAAGTTAAAAACGTTTATTTGAATACACTGAAATCCTTCAGCCAGGTTCAAGTATATATGGTTATTCTTACTTAAGCTGGAACACCCCTAACATATAAGAACAATAATTACAACAAAAGATAAAACGCAAAAAAGACGTCACATGTTATCAGCTGATTTAGTTGCTTCGTCCGCGCGCCAATGTTACTTAAATGAGTTAATGACAGATCCAGATACTTTTCCGCTGTCGTTTCTTGCGTATAACGGATTTTGATGAACATTTGGGATACAATACAACATAGCCTAAAAACTCTTGTAATCGATTCTATTGCTGATTCTTAACAAATTATTTTCAGGTTTCGTTATAATTAAGAATAACATTGTATATACACAAATCTGAAAAAAAAAACTGTTTTGTTGAGTTATTTGGTATATTTGCGTAAACCACAACTAATCTCTTGACAACAGTCTTGTCACGTTTAGGACTCTGCTTCTTCCAGAAGGTAACTTTCCAACACCTATGTCTGAATTATACTTTACCAGTTGAAAGTTTCCTAGTCTTGCTGCTAAAGG
The DNA here is from genome assembly GCA_949316085.1 of Hypercompe scribonia. Classification (NCBI taxonomy): domain Eukaryota; kingdom Metazoa; phylum Arthropoda; class Insecta; order Lepidoptera; family Erebidae; genus Hypercompe; species Hypercompe scribonia. The sequence goes on from OX438982.1 coordinate 3,328,047, forward strand.
CTGCTATAGCGAACCTAATTTACAAAAACCTATTTTTACGTCTGTTTAAAAAGACAACGCTCGCACTGGGAATAAGTCCTGTGTCGCGGGTACAAACCTACAAGAAACGGACACAAAGAATACCCAGAACTCAGAATAACAATTTGTGGATCACACAAAGTGTTGTCCCATGTGGAACTTGAACCCACAACACTCAGCGTAGAAGAGAACGGCGTGGCGACTGCTTAAACCACAAGGCCAACCATACAGGCAAGGCTCTTTATTGGGGCTAATACTGACGACAGGGACGCCGGTTACCCAATCTAATAAACCAAAATAAAACTTAGCAAACCTACCACAACTTCTTCTTCTTGTACACTTTCTTCATCTTCATAATCGTCTCCGTATCCTACGGGGAAAAGGCTAAGGCATTCCTTTTCGCCAGAAACGACGTCAGCGCTGATATAAACTGGATTAAATCCAGACAATTGGAGCATCGGTAAGCTCCGTTTTCGCGACACCATCACTGCCAACCGGTCTAGACTAGAAGAATAAACGTAGAAAATAAACTACACACGCATTTGACATACGACAGTGTCATCCCAAATTAGGCAGTTTGTGCAATCATAACCAAACTGATCATATTTTTTTTTTAAATTATTCATTTACGACATAGAGGCCTTACAGCTAACATTATAAGGTACATCACATCAATAACCTTTAACAGTTCACAGCTGGACATAAGCCTATCCTTAGCAAGGAGGTTTTGGCCTAATATGCCACGCTAGCCAGACAGGTTAGAAATAGGGTTTCTTTTAAGCTTTCCTTCTCTTTACAATGACGTTGTCCTGCGCAGTTTACTCCCTTAGTCACATTTCACCACACCCCCAGGGTGAATAGGGGTCGTGACACTTCGCATTCTTAGGCCGTAAACCAACAAGTCCTCGCTGTTCTGTAATCAGGTAAGTAACAGTAAGAAAACAAGTCCTCACTTGTAGTGGTATGCTAAACTTAAATGTAGAATACCTTTTTTTTTAATTTTTAAAGAATTTATGGCTCGGACACCGTCTCACATTTGAAACACGCATAGAGAATTGATCTATGCTATGTTGTTTACAAACCACATTAAAAACTCTACACACAGGCGCAATATAACTATATGCCGACAATTGGTAGATGCCTTTGGTATGCTTAAGGGAGTATTGTGCCTAATTAATTAATTGTGAATAATTGTAAAGTTATTTTTTTTTAAAGTTCTGTTATCGATATTCAGTCAATACTTTTTTTTTCGGACATTTGACACACAACGTCATCTAGTTTCAAACTAAGTAGAGCTTGTGCTATGATAACTAGACTGACTGATAAAATGCTTTTTTTTGTAAATACATATATATCATACATAGAAAACACCCAAACTTCGAAACAAATATTTGCAGTTCATACAAACATTTGGTCCGACCCGGGAATCGAACCCGAGACCTCAAGTACAGCAGTCGCATTCACTACCGCTGCGCCACCGAGCCAGTACTGTTATAAAGGATTTTCATTAAAAATAATGATCAGCTATCTTACGACAATTTGTAAGAGGTACAAGACAGAATCGTCCACACAGTGAAATATAATTTTCTGATCGATAAGGAATCCTTTGATGAAAACACGAGGTAGTGGACGGTTTGTCCAAAAACGTTTTGTTTTTGCAAATTTTCAATATTGTCTATGTATTTGTGGTTTCGTGGGCTCCAGACTTGCGATGCATATTCCAAGTGACTTCTTACATATGTACGGTACGATATATTTAATGTTTTCGCTACCATAAGCACTTGAATACAAGCACAAGCTAGCACCCTAGGAGCTCTTTTAATTACAGCGTCTATGTGACCATCGAACAACAAATGACTATCATGGTAAGCACCCAGATCGCAAATACGTTGCCTCTTGAGAAAGAGTGGCCGTCCAATGTATAATTGGTACTCTTAGACATGCGTTTCTTAGTGTTAGTAATGACTGAGCATTTTGAAGGATTAAGGTCGAGTTTGTTATCATGGCAATATCTCTCTAACTTGTTTAGATTAGCTTGAAGTGCCTTCATGTCATCTAGTGATGATAAGATAGAAAAGATTTTCATATCATCTGCAAAGTAGAGTAGATTAGATGATAAGAGGCAAGAATGGATATCGTTCGCATAGAATACAAACAGCAATGGACCGATCAGGAAACCTTGTTGTACACCAGAAGGCACTGGAATCCAACTGGAAATGTCATTAATGAGGACAGCAACTTGAGACCTATTCACAAAGTAAGAAGAGAACCATCGAAGGAGGTCCCCTCTTATCCCCATCCAGTTCAATTTTAGCAGTAGGATGCCATGATCGATCCGGTCAAAGGTTTTGCTAATCAGTATAAACGACATCCACTTGCTTACCGCCCTCCATAGTGCTCGTAACGAAATCGTTAAATAGCGCGAGGTTAGTGAGAATGCGAATTGAGATTGGCAACGAAATAGAAGACCCACACTTTTAAGGAGCTGCGGTGAGATGTTATCATGACCATCGAACAGAGAAAACATAAAATTAAATATTAGGTTTTCAAATATTCGTTTTTGTACAACGGTGTCGTTTACTGCCTATAAACAAGTAGCAAGTATTGGGCCTATGAGCAAGAGCGATATAGAAGTAATTATAACTAGAAGAGTTTCAATACAGGCAGTGGGATAAGGCGAACAAAAGAAAGATCCTAAGCTCGTTAATGAGGCAGGGGTGCTGAACCTCTGGATGTCGTAATAGCAGCTGTTCCCGGATCGAAAGTATCCCGTATCTGCGCCTGACATAGGAGAATCCCTCCTATGTCCTAGCAAAGTGGCACACAATCCCACCGGGGCTTACCACAGGGTATGCCACTAACCGTGCACAACACAACGTAACAGTGGTATCCTTGGATATAGAGGGAGCATTCGATAGTGCATGGTGGCCAGCAATGAAACTGCGTCTGGCTGAAGAAAAATGTCCTGTAAACCTCCGGCTACTGGTCGATAGTTACCTAAGCCAGAGAAGTGTTAGAGTGAGATACGCCGGAGAGGAACACGAGAAACAAACTAGTAAGGGTTGTGTACAGGGATCGATTGGGGGACCAATTTTATGGAACCTTTTGTTGGATCCTCTCCTTAGGAATCTGGAAGCCAGAGGGGAGTATTCCCACGCATTCGCGGATGACATCATGCTTGTGTTCAGTGGAGGAACTGCACAGGATATACAGGGACGCGCCAGTGCTACCCTTGGGCATGTTTGAGAGTGGGTGGTTGCCAATAAGCTCAAATTTTCAGCACATAAAACGACAGCTATGACAGCTATTGAAATACGACACTCCACGGTTGAGCATGGGTGGGGTCGGCATTGAGGCGTCCAGGGAGATTAAGCTGTTGGGCATCACGATCGATGAAAAGCTGACATTCAACAGCCATGTTGCAAAAGTCTGCGGAAAGGCTGTTAATGTCTACAAACAATCGTCCAGGGCAGCCAGGGTCAGCTGGGGATTGCATCCAGAAGTCATTCGTATGATTTACATGGCAGCTATGGAGCCTATTGTCCTTTATGGGGCCAGCGCCTGGTCATCGGCCGTAAATAAACTAGGTGTTAGGAAACAGCTTAACATATTGCAACGTGGAATAGCCCAAAGACTATGTCGAGCCTATCGCACAGTCTCCTTAAACTCAGCACTGGTGTTGGCGGGGATTCTCCCCCTCGACCTCCGAGTGCGTGAGGTCGTCTCGTTATACGAAAGTAAGAGGGGAATAGCCTGGGAAGCACTGAAAGATAGAGAGATAGAGCGTATGGCGAGGAGCATAAACGCTCCTCACTCGGCTGAGCTCAATGTCCTAGAAATAAAGCAAATTGTCAACCCAGAACAGTACTCGCAAATTGAAAATACGGGCACAAACATTTTCACAGATGGCAGTAAAATATCGGACAAAGTAGGTGCCGCCTTAACAATTTGGACCAACGGCATCGAGATTGGCACTGTTAAACTCGCCTTGTCAAGCTACTGCACTTTATATCAGGCCGAACTCCTGGCACTCTGTAGGGCTATAAAGGAGACCACCACACGCGATGGGACTGCGTTTGAAGTCTATAGTGACTCTATGGCCGCTTTACAAACGTTGCAAAACCCACGTTCTCGTCATCCATTGGCGGTGACAGCCAGAAAACATTTAAGAGCAGCGTTTCTCCAAAACAAAGTTGTGACCTTGTTTTGGATAAAAGCTCACGTGGGGTTAAAAGGCAATGAGAGAGCCGATGAGCTGGCAAAGGCGGCCGCCGAGGGCTCTAAACGTAGACCGGATTATGATCTGTGCCCGGTCTCTTATGTTAAATATAACATCCAAAGTGCGACCCTCGACAAGTGGAACGAGATATACAAAACTGAAACAACAGCATCGGTTACTAAATTATTCTTGCCTGACGCTAAACAGGCGTATCGAGTAATCAGAAAATACGAGGCAACCAGCGTTAAGACTATAACGGGGCACGGTGGGTTCTCTGACTACCTGAACCGCTTCCAATGCAAGGAGAGCTCGGCATGCATTTGTGATCCGGAGGTTAGGGAAACGGGGCAGCACATCCTTCTTGAGTGCCCAGTACACTCAAGGGAACGGTACGAAATTGAGCACCGACTAGGCCAAAAAATGGAAGCTACAAATATAGCGTACATTTTGTTAGGTAAAAATACAGATAAGTTGCTAGAATACTGCGATAAAATAGCGAAAATAGTAATTAAGAGAAATAAAACTAAGTCATAGTAAATATGCTGTCATAATATAATGAATACTATTATTGTACAGCATAAAACAAAATTAGAATAAGTACATTGACTAGTATGTAAGCAGTAGTTAAAGGTAAATTGTATCATAGTAATAGGAAAAAAAAATGTAACTAAGAAATAAGTGATGTCTAGAAAATAAGTAGATTAAGGTTCATGTATATAGTATATATAATGTTACCTTAAATAAATAAATATATAGTCTGTGTGCACCCAATCGTACCCTAGCCTAGACAGTGGTGTAGTAAAAAAAAAAAAAAAAAAACAAAAAAGAAAAAAAAAAAAAACAAAAAAAAAGACAGTGGTGTAGTGTTTTGGCGATGCTAAGGGATGTATAAGAGCGAGATGTATGAACAGAATTTGGTGGAAAAGGCTCCAATTACATTGGAGGACCTAGGACCAGGCAGCAACACCCTGCGATGGCGGGTGCCTGCTTATATAAAAAAAAAAAAAATAGCCCGGTGGGACAGAGCAAACATTCAAGTTCATCTACTTCTAAATAACATACAACGGATTTGTATATCTTAGTAAGATATATCGCACCGCTCGCCATCGTCAGGGAGCTCATCTACATACATTGGAACCTAGATGGTCGCGCACAGTGCGGTTTCGGAGAAATTTTCTCCCGCGAACAATCCCGTTATGGAATGAGCTCCCTGCCGAGGCTTTCCCTAGGAACTACAGTATGGGGTTCTTTAAGAAGGGGGTAAATAGGTTTCTGAAGGGTCGGCAACGCGCACGTGATGCCCCTGGTGCCGCAGGCGTCCATTGGCTGCGGTAACCGCTTACCATCAGGCGGGCCGTATGCTTGTTTGCCATCGTCGTGGTATAAAAAAAAATCTATAAAAAAGTATTAAGACATAATTTAACCTAAGGATAAATTTAAAATAATGAGTTATATACCAAGCTTTTTTTTAGAACACAATATTATCCCTAAAAATAAGCATCTACACAGTACGAGTACTGCATATATTTGTGACGAGAAAATAAAAAACTATTATGACAAAAAATGCATGTATTCTTAATCCGTCACCACACGGAGTAAGAATACATAGTGTTACCACCCCTATTCATGCCGTGGGTGTCGTAAAAGGCGACTAAGGAACCAAGTATACAAGACAACATCATTACAAAGAGAAGGAAAACTTGAAACAAACCCTTTTTTTTTTTTTTTTAACGTGTGGAAACCCCCTCGGGCCGTCACCCCACCGGGGTTTACGGCGGGGTGGTGTGTCGGAATCGGACCGACTAAAACCACACGGTGTGCCACTCTGCGCCTGACATAGGAGGGATCCGGGGACAGCTGCTATTACGACATCCAGATCCCTCCTAGCGCCTGCCCGCTACCACGGGCACCATCTGCGGATGAACTCTCTATTTTATTTTAGGCGACGTACGGCACACGCGGACGTCGGCAGCAAAGCCAGCACGTAGAGCCTCTAGCCGGGACGACCAACGAGCCATCGTGGCTCGACGAGCGGCCTCTCGCCACTCGCGTATCTCTTCTTGCGGGGGCCGTATGCCGCTATCTGCCCGGAAGTCAGCCGTTCGCCGATAAACTTCGGCGAGCACTTCCGCCTCCAAATCCCACGGGGGAGTTCCGGCCAAGGCGCACGCCGCCTCCGTCGATATGGTGCGGTAACCGCGTATAGCTCTAACCGCCAATATCCTCTGAGGGCGCCAGAGGCGAGCCCTATTCTGGGCGGTCAGAGCCGCCGCCCGAACTGGCGCACCATACAGTGCCATTGACCGGACAACCCCCGTGTATAGCCGTCTCGTCGCGACGCTGGCTCCACCCAAATTGGGCAAAAGTCGCCCAAGGGCAGAAGCAGCGCCGACCAGCTTTGGAGAAAGCTGTCGGAAGTGCTCGTCGAAGAGCCACCTGCCGTCGAGGATCAGGCCCAGATACTTCATCTGGGCCTGAACTGGTACGAGGACCGAATTGACTACTATGGAGGTGCCAGAGGGTGGACCACGACGGGGCCCATGGAACAAAAGGGCCTCCGTCTTGTCTAGGGCCACCCGTAAACCCAACGCCTCAATACGCCCCACCACCAGAGAGACACCCGTGGTGGCCAGGCGCGCCGCCTCTTGAAAGTTCATCCCCCGGGCTGTAACCAATGTGTCATCTGCGTAGCAAATTACGCCCAGCCCGGGGGGAAGACGACCTCGAAGGGCCCAGTCGTATCCCATATTCCACAGGAGTGATCCGAGGACAGACCCCTGTGGAACACCATTGAAACAAACCCTATTCCAACCCGTCTGGCCGTGGTATAGTAGGCCAAAACCTCCTTGCTAAGGAGAGGTCTAGGTCCAACAGTGGACTGTAAAGGCTGTTGATGATGAGAAAAATATTATTGGAACGAAGTTCCTTACGGCAGGCTTGGAGGAGATAGGGATTTCGCTGCGGGACCGAAATGAAAAAAATGTGATAGTAAAACCGTAAGTGGAAAAAGTGCGTGGAATAAATCTGTGGAATAAATCTGTGGAAAAAAGTGCGTGGAATAAAACCGTTAAATGAGACGTGCGCAGGCGCGAAAGCGCGTCATGTGTGCTATTTTATTATTTTAAGGAATTTATTATTTTATTTCCTATAATACTGAATTTCCTAAATACTTTCTTGTACTTTAATAAAAACTAATCAGCAAAATTTAAGAGAAAAATCAAGAAAACCTACATAAAATTGAGCACGATTTTTTTTGCAAATTGTGTCGATTCCACATTATCCGAAGGAACTTCGTTCCTACCTGGTGTCCCACGACACCATTCATTTTATTATTATTATTTTTTATCCCATTAAACACGCCAGATACGTTGTGCATTTAATGTAGATCAAAATCACCCTTTACAGGATATCATCAAAATGATTATCGTTGGAGATATCCAAGAGTTCATTTGTGGAGGCTGTCAGGCCATATATTTATTCCGGGTGGCAGAAGTCGATAGGTGTGAAATGCAACTACAAATTTAAACTACTAATATACTTTGACGGCTCTATTGTTCTAGTGGTTAGTGGTCCTGATTACTAAACTGGAGATCGTGGGTTCGATTCTCACTCAGGACAATTTGTGTTACGACTTTTTGTTGTGTCTGGGTGTAATTTATCTATAATATGTATGTATTTAAGAATATACAAGTATGTTTATCAGTAGTCTGGGTAACATAGCACAGGCTCTGCCTTATTTGGAATCAGACAGCCGTGTATGAGATGTCTGAGGTTATTTAATATTACTGCTTTAGTTTGTTTGGGTGAACGCGCTAGCCTCAGGAACTACTGGGCCGAATTAAAATAATATTTTAGTGTTGGATAGCCTCTTCAGCGAGGAAGGCCATATAACATCATCATTATCATACCAACATAGAAAAATGATGCAAAAACGAGGGAAAAGTTATATATTTCAAGAGATACAGACGAAGGTGTGCGCGTCAGTTAGTGTAAATATAAAAGGTACGTACTGCTTCATCTTGCGAACCATCTTGTCGTATTGCTTGATGGTAAACGCAACATGTTCTGCGTTGTACGGATCCTCGCCCACGAATATACCCACCTGGAATATTAAACATATATTTGTAAAAAGGATACGTAGTTTCATCAAATTTATTCATCCTAGCAATGGCGCAAACTAAGCAGGACAACGGGACTGCAAAGTGAAGGAAAATTTGACCCACCCCCTTTTTTTTTGTCGTGTGAAAACCACCAGGTGGTGGGATGGTGTGTCGGGATTGGATCGACTTTACCATATATAAAGTGGGCTGAGATAAGAGCCATCCGGCAACAGCTGTTATTACGACATCCAGACCGCTTCTAACGAGTTCCGGCTAAGGTGCACGCCGCCTACATCAACGCGATGCAGTAGCTGCGTATGAGTCTAACCGATAAAATCTTCTGAGGGCGCTAGAGGCGTGCCCTATTTTGGGCGGTCAGAGTCGACACTCACACTGGTGTACCATACAGTGCCAGTGTCATGAAATCTCGGTTTGTTGCGACGCTAACTCCACCCAAACTGGGCAACAGTCGCTCTATGGCAGAAGCAGCGCCGATCAGTTTTGGAGTCACCATCCGTTGAGGATCTGGCCTAGATACTTTATCTGCCGATACAAGGATCAAATTGAACACGATAGAGGCGCCCGGGAGGGGGGAACTACGACGAAACCCATGTAACAAAATGGCCTCCCTCTCATCTGGGGCCACCCATAACCCCAGCGCATGAATGCGTTCCACCACCAAAGAGAGTCTCCTGGTGACCAGGTGCGTCACCTCTTGAAAATTCGCACCGCTGACTGTGACCAGTGTATCATTGGCGTAACAAATTACGCCAAGGGGATGGACCACCCGGAAGGGTCCAGTCGTAACCCATGTTCCACAGAAGTGGTCCGGGGACAGATCCCTGCGGAACACCACACTACATAAGCCGCTGTCTCAGAACATCATCTCGGTCCTCGTACATGATAATTTACTCCTTTAAATAGTCCACCACCAGCTGCCTCGGGTACTCTGGCACTCTGTGGTAGTGGATTGCCTCCGTGGGACAGCTAAATGGTCGACTATTGAATGCGAAAACAGCACGCTGCCACTGCTCACCACGTCTTCCGTCGCGGTCCTTAGGTGTGATACGGCGTCGACCGCTCCGCTCGAAAGCAGATTCAGGCGACGAACAAATCAGAGCCCACCTCGCAGTTGACACAAACCCTACACGAACGGGTTTGGTCAGTGTGGCATGGTAGGCCAAAATCTCCTTTAGACATTGACTATAATTTTACGAGACATTGTTTGCAGTACTTACATTTAGTATTTCCGAAGCATATTGGTCCATGACTTCCTTTATATCATGTCGTTTATCGACCGGGAATATGATGACAATATGAGGGGGCAGAAATTCAGTTTCGATTTTTTGTGCCAGTTCTAACACTGCCTGCAATACGAAAGGATGGGTCGTGTTTTAAATTTTGGCCAAGGTCAGATTAAAGTAAATCTTTTAAGTTATGTAAACACTTACAATTAAAAAAATACGTTTACCGCCAGAAACATCATTTTGAAGTTTGAAAGTTGATCAATTAATAACATTGTTGGCATGCATTAAACTGCTTAATACCAAGAAGTAGTTGTAGTTTTTAGATGCGTTTTATGACTTAGAAAAATGTAATATGGAATACCATGTATTTTTGCTAATTCGAAACGCTACCATGATAAATTTATCACCGAAGCAACACGACCTTTTTTTTTTAACATTTGGAAACCTCCTCGGGCCGTCACCCCACCGGGGTTTACGGCGGGGTGGTGTGACGGAATCGGACCGACTAAAACCACACGGTGTGCCACTCTGTGCCTGAGATAGGAGGGATCCGGGAACCGCTGCTATTACGACATCCAGAAAGCAACACGACCTCACTTAACCAAATCAAACTATGTGATTAAGCTCCAACAATATCAAAATAAAGGAACACTAGCTAAGCATTAAATGACAAAAGTCAAATAAAAGAAGTTAGTTTGACCATTGAATAGTTTATTACCTTAGGGTAGAACAAAGTCAACCCGTTAGCCTTAGCGAGCTCATTGGGTGGTGAATACAGACCGGGAACGAACAACCCTCCAGGGGGAATGTATTCTTCACCCTCCACCTCTACGTCCGAGTGGAATACTTCTTCTTCTTCTTCCTAGAATAGAAGTTACAATTCAGTCTGTAGCACTTCATTTAGGATTGGACACAATTCATTAAATAATAGCTCAAGATACTAACTCTTGCAACAAAGTTTATTCGAACAGAGAAATCAATTGTATCAATTGTATATTTCAATACTTATTGCACTTCAAGTAAATGTAAGTCATAATGCCACTGAATTGAGAATTTCTTTAGTCGAATAAAAAAACACGATACATAAAAATATCAAATTATAAATATGACTTCACTATTCATATTTATGATTTGCCGATGTGTGCGCATTTAAATAACTCGCATATAACCGAATCGACTTACTCACACGGTTATATTCGAATATTTTCTAATCTAATGCTTAGGTAAATACCTTAACTTCTTCAACTTCTTCTCCTTCTGCCTTCTCTGTCTCTTCGCCTTCCACGGCCTCAGGTGGGGGTTCTTCTTCCTCTTCCGCCGGTAACTACCAAATTACGAATTAAAATACGGTTCTAAAAATTTAACTAAAGTTGTCATAACTTAGTCAATATAGAGTGCCACATTGAAAAAAGTTTACCAAAACTTAAAAATAAAACTGGAAACAAAAGACACCGAAAACAAAGCCGACTTGCTAATGAGATAAGTGTGTTGACACTTAAATAACTTATAAAATGCACCAGGGAAAACTATTCAAGAGCAAAAAACGATACAATTACAGAAAATATTTTCAGAAAGTACAAAAGTACATTAACATATATTTTTTTTAATCCTTATTTTTTACTTAAGAAACGTTAAAATAAAATATACTATATAAAAAGAAAATGACTACGCGAGTAAGGTTTTTTTTTCCTATCCTAGCAACACTTGACTAAAGTCAACCTATATTGGCCACCTGCGTCACCTGTTAATTCGCTAGGCGTATGGTCGCTCGTCTTTAGGGTTACCAGATGAAAAAATAAATAGTCTGGAGAAAATGCCTGACTCTAAAAATTCCGAGATTTTGTTGCAGCAGTAGCTTAGTATTATTGATTTTAATTGTGCAATTAATACCAAAGCTAACGAGATTATTTTAAGTATGTTTAACTATTGAAAAAGAGATCTTTAAAATGTATTGTATTTTATTAAAAATTCTAAATATTTTGACATTTCCTGAGATTTGTGAAATCGAGCCACAATCCTGAGAAGATTCTTGAAATCCTGAAATCGCAGGATAAATGTCTAATATGGTAACTCTGCTCGTACTGTGGATTTGAATTTGTGTATACTTTTCTGCTATAACCTACTTTAATATATTACTGGCTTGATATTAACTACATAAAATTATGTTTGCTATTGGGTCACTGAAAAATAATATTGTTCTTTCAGGAGCCCATACAAAGTGGTCGATGTCCTTTTTAGATTGAAATATTTTATAATTTAACTTCTGACACAGAAAGTGTATTGTTAAATAGAATTGTCCATACCCCTGCCTGAAGTCTGGCCATCTTCTCCTCCTCCTTGCGTTGCTTCTCCAACCTAGCAGCATCTTCTGCTGCTTCTCGTGCTAAACGAGCTTGCTCAGCTGCTAGACGTTCAGCGTCTTCTTTCTCTTTTGCCTGAGGGAATAATGTGCTTTTAAATTTAGCACGAATTCGCAGCAATAGTAACATTACAGTAACCGTTGAACAATGTTGCCAGCACACAAAATGTACGTATATCATACAGTTGTACTTGCTGCATGATTCACGTTGCAAATTGTAGTTGCGTGATGAGAAATAAGGAATAAATCTGACGCGAAATATGTATAAAAACGAATGTTTAAAGTGGTTTGTATGTCGTGTCAGAATTTGAGTTTAATTAATGCAGAATTACTGGTATTTTTGATACTTACAGAAACCCACTCAATATTTTTTTATAAGTATGAATATGTGTAAATATTATATTACAATATTCGTATGTTAAATTTACAAGGTAAAATAGAAAAGAAGATTAGAAGAAGTAAATAAGAAAAAAAGACTGTAAAAAGTGTTAGCAAAAAAACAAAATGTAAAAGGGAACAATATTAAAGAGAATGCGTGTGCGTGAATGCGAGCGTGTGACCGCGCATGCGTGTGCGTGTGCGTGTGCGTGTGCGTGTGTGTGTGTGTGTGTGTGTGTGTGTGGTGTGTGTGTGTGTGGTGTGTGCGTGTGTGTGCGAGCGTGCGTATGTGGTGTTAAACTCAACGCCATAATGAACCGATTCGATTTTTATATCGTACGATTTGCAAAATATGCAACAATTTTTTACCTTTAGCGCTAATTTAATTTTGTATCTGTCGCGTCGTACTTCTCGTGCCGTTTTGCTTATGCTCGCGTACCGTTCGTACGCTGGAATCGGTGGAACCTGCTTCTCTGGAGGAACATCTTCTTTAGGAATAGGAATCTCTTCATATAACGCATACCGCATTAGATCTAGGTACATGCAAGCATATTGTTTAGGGTTTCAAATTGGAGCTGCCAAAATAATTTACCAAATAGAGTCATAACAAGCATAAAGACGGGTAAAAACAGACTGGTTGACTTGACCAGACCCGACTAGACTAGCCTGTTGGTCTAGTCATTATTGAGTCTGACTTCTGACCTTGAGGTCGCGGCTTCAGTTTCCACTCAAGATAAATATGGTGCGATGAGTGATTTTTAATTCTGTGTCTGGGTCTAACTTATGATAATTAATATACAAATATTAAAAATATCATTTAAACCGACATCGATAGAAATTGAAGACCTAAAACACTGCGTGCGCGCATCGTTATTTTAATATAAATACGAGAGACAGTGTGAGCACCGGTCACTGCTGGGGTCTGACATCACGTTGCGTCAACTTTTAAATATGGGTCTTGATCGCCCTAGTTTGCTGGTAAAGCCCTACGCCGAATTTCATACCCTAAAGGCGGTTACATTGTGTAATTTTACTAAATACTTGTTACGACCCCTCAGCGCTCATCGAAAGCCCGGGTAAGCTTGTAGAGGACATCTGAGGCCATCTGGGGCCAACACATCAAAAAAAAAAACAAAAGAATGCAGGTATTCACTCGAGCCCTTACGTCATACAGATCTGCAATATTCATTCATATCAACAACCTTTAATAGTTCCCTTCTGAACATAGGTCTCTCCTAAGAAAGGAGGTTTTGTTCTACTATATCACTCTGGTCAGAGGGTTTGGGATAAGTTTTGGATGGATGCCGTAATAACAGCTGTTCCCGGATCTCTCCTATCACAGACGCAGAGTGGCACATCGTGTGGTTTAAGTCCGTCCGATTCCGACATACCACACACACCGTGAACCCCGCTGGGGTGACGGCACGAGGGGTTTTCCACACGTTAAAAAAAAAGTTTTGTCACATGTTTTCTTTCTTTTCTCAGTGGTTGTTCTGAGACGTCTTTACGATATCCATGTGATGAATAGGGTTGATGACACACCGTATTGTTCGCAAGGATAAGTATGTTTATCAGGAGTCTGGTTACCATAGTACAAGTTCTGCCTAATCTAGATTGCGACAGCCTTGTGTCAGATGCGTGATGTTATGATTACTTATATTTACTCACGAATAAAATCCCTCGTATCAGTGTCGAACATCTTGAAGAGTACAACGAGGATCTCTCCATTGAGTAGCTCATAAAGACAAGCATCATTGAGATCCACATCGCTCATGTACATCGCTTCCCTCGCTTTCTCTTCAGTCAGTTGAAAGGTTTCTTTCGCTGCTACGTGGACATCTAAAATAATGAAATTGTTGAGACAGACAACAATGTGAACGAATGTCGGATGGAGATAATATTGAGTGTAGTGGGTTTAAGGTTTTAACATCCCCATTTGTGACAGTAGTTTTTGCGATCCACAAATGGATATATTCCAAGTGTGGGAGTTTTCTTTTATGAAGAAAGCTGTATTAGACTTCCAGATACTTATGAGTGTACTGTATATATAGCTCAATAGATTAATATGTTTGATCAGATTTTGAATTGTTTTGTTTTCCATGGCTTTGTTTTTCGACGCCTTGTGTTTGTAGATGCCTTGAAAACGACTAGTAAACTGTCTATTGATATGGCAGTAAAAGGTAACTAGCAAGCAATTCTCTCCACCTCTGTCTGTCGGAGTACATAATAATAAGTATTTCACTAACTAATCTCATCCCATTTCTCGTACAAATCGTAATGGGCCTGATGGCAACTCGGCCAGAACAAGATGAAGTTGAAATGCTTTAAATGCCGAGAGAGACGTTCGTTCACCCTCTTCTTGCGAGCAGCCAGGGTCAACACACGCAATCTTTCCGAATTCTCTCGGTACTCTTCTTCTATTCGTATAATTTCTTTGAATTTGACCTGAACATTATATAATTACAGTTTTGAACAAAAATCGGCGAATTTTAAATCTTCCCTAAACAGAAAAAAATGTGTTTTTGTATGGACAAATTTAGAGGAACGCAAAAAAAGGGTTGCTCTTCTTCTCCTTACGCACTGGTTATCTATATCATTATTATGTAAATATATCATCATTTAAAAAGAAAAGTTTAATTATCTTTTATTGCCAAGTTTCATTTTTTTTTTACAACATAATTTAGTATCTATTTATTGCTATGTATTAATACATTTTTGTTGGCTCGGTTGTGCAGTCTCGGGTTGGATTCCTGTGTCGGACCAAATGTTTGTATAATCTGCAAATATTTATTTAGAAGTTTGGGTGCTTTCTATGTATAATATGTATATATTTACAAAAACAAAATATATAAGTATTCTATCTCTATCTCGTATCCAAGTGTATAAGTAGTTAGTCTAGTTATCATAGCACAAACTGTGCTTAGTTTGAAACCAGATGACATTGTGTGTCAAATGTCTGATATATTTATTTATTTATTATTTATTTATCTTGAAATACCTCTTCTTCCGGCAGATGGTCACTAATCTCGTATTTGAGCCTCGTTGAGCCACCTACTTTGATCTCTTCATCCATAAACTTGAGTTCCTCCTCTATAACACGACACAGTTCTATACCATTTGCTCCGAAAACAGCTCGAAGTAGCTTGTGGTCCTAAGGAAGATGAAATACTATGCTATTAGTTTACGACTATGACAGAAGATTGATTTCTTTGTTATATCATGAAAATGTCGGCGATACCCTAAGGGTACTTGTGGTGATATCCACAAACAGCGTCATCTATCGAAGACACACTGAACTCCAACGTAATTACTTATCCTGTATCACGATATAGACTCATCCGTTTCTCTAAAGTACTAAATCAAAAATAGGCAGAGGCAGTCTTTGCCGGTATAAATGTTCTATTTCTGACTTTTATCTATTTCAATACTGTCGTAGCCGTCCTGGCGTGATTGAGTAACAAACGTCCATCCACCTATCCAAACCTTCAAGTTTATAAAATACATCACTGGCGATTTCCAGGTTTTATACTTATTTTATTAAGGTCGTTTACTTACTCGTATAAAAAGAAACACTGGTTCACTTTGCCCTCTAAACCTTGACAAAACATCGATGTTATCGGCACAAGCCTGAAAAAGAAGCTAGTACATGAGGTTCGTCAAGCATGACCACCTAACCTGTCGGAGGTTCATCCCTGTATCTCGGAGGTATATAACACCCGTACCTCAACAGTACTTTTCTTAATAAAAAGTTAAAATCCGAATCACGAATCTTTCCAGATAAATTTAGCTGGAGCCAGGTATTAATATTCTTTCAACGCCAGCATTTTTTTAATTAACTAGTTTTTGAAGTGAAACTTCTTTATCGGGGTTGGAAAAAAATTTAGTTTAACATTTTTTCGTTACGCGTCACATTTTTTCGTTACACGTCACACTTTTCCGTTACGCGCCATCTTTTGAAGTGAAACTTCTTTATCGGGGTTGGAAAAAAATTTAGTGTAACATTTTTTCGTTACGCGTCACATTTTTTCGTTACGCGTCACATTTTTTCCGTACGCGCCATCTTTTTCTTATCCCTACCACGCGTGATTCGAAGTATACTTTCTCCAGCGGAGTAGGGATTGGTAAATGTCTCCAATGTATTTTGCGGCCCGTTTTGAGTAGTTACATTTTTGAAATCCAGGTGGCGATTGCTTCGACTTCGGACGGGTTTAAATTATTTTTTTGAAAAATAACGTCATCAAGAAGTTTCACATCTTACGAGTGTACGCTAGTACACGCCCACATTTTTATTTAATTACCTAAGTATGTCAGTCGTCGTAATATATAAACTTTTGTACATAACCTTAACCATTCCGATTTTATCTTCTCCAATTTCCAATTTACCCTTCCTGATTGCGAAACTTGTTGCCAAGCAGGGTCCGCAGAAATCACAATACACTTCCAAACCTTACAATGCAATAATACTTATTATGATATTGGTTAGAATGTGAGACATTATATAAATCTCTACTTAAAAATTAGCGACTAACAAATTAATATATTTTTGTGTTTGTCCAAATACGCTTCAAAGTCCTCATTGTTGTCGACAGTCTCTTGGATGACTGCCAGTTGTTTTCGCGCCATTTTGCTGTATTAAAAATTTATCTTTTTCTTTTAGATAAAATGCTAAATTGTAATGTAGGTAACTTTTAAAAAAGTTGACGTGTAATGTCAGAATTGTAGAAGAGAAGAAAAATTACTAAAGAGTTATCTTGCAAGATGGTAACAAAGCAAAAAGGAGGATATAGTTAGAAGTGTGTGCATTGAGAATACAGAGTCTAATCTATTCTTAGCAACAGATTGAAGAAAAACTCGAAAAGCCTTTCTTTGTGAAGTGGTGAAAACCTCCTCGGGCTGTTATCCCCCAGGGGCTTACGGCGGGGTGGTGAATCGGAATCGGGCTGACTAAACCCACACGGTGTGCTATTCTGCGCATGAGATAGGAGGGAACCGGGAAGAGCTGTTATTACGACATCCAGACCCGTCCTAGAGCCTGCACGCTGGCGCGGGCATCATCTGCGGGCGTCTCTGTTTAAGCGTCGCAGGGCACACGCAGACATCATCTCCTCGCGGCCCACTGCCACAGATGAAAGGGAAAACCCGTCCCGTCTATCCGCAGCCACATTCAGGGCGGCATGAGGCGCTGGTAAGCGCACCTCTGCCGCTTGGTTCGCCAAGTGAAGATCGTCCTTCCGGACCTTCTACGCAAAACTCGAAAAGCCTATACCACCTCGTCTGGCCAGCGTGATAAAATAGGCCAAAACCTCCTTTCTAAGGAGAGCTCTATGTTCAGTAGTGGACTGTTAATGACTGTTGGTATGATGATGTGACAGTTACTTCGTCCATACCATAGACAATTATAATCTCTTTTACATATTAACTTTTATTTCAGTGACTTATAGTTTTATTTTCTCTCTGTAAACAGCTAAACAAACAGACAGGAATTTAGTTTCAATAAAAGAAAAATCTGTTACAAAATTTTACTTTATTTACAATGGTAAAATTTATCTATAGATATACTGTATACCCTGAAAATTTTTCTCTAGGAACTGGTATTATCCATTGAAAGTATTGAATGCTTCTGCTTATGTCATTAGCAAGCCAAAGACAAGCCTATTGCTGTCAAATAGGTATATGTATTTATTATACTATACACATACTTATATATTTCTAAATATTGTTGATAAATAACACCCTGACACAGAACACATTTTTCCTGACTCGGAACTGAACTAACGACTAGCTATCAGGGTCGCTATCCGCTAGACAAACAGACTCCTTGCATTATTTTCAGTTTCACATTCACACACTGACGTCGTCACAATGAAGCATCGGATCTTTTCAACCCTACCCCACTCTAGTTCTATCCCTCAACCCACCAGGTGTAGGCAGTACCACAACTTATTTTTTAACAATATCCTAAAGTTTCTAGTTAGTCATATCTTGGATCTGTACGGCATTAGTCTCCATTGTGATTGGATAATTTCCTTGTTATTTTCTATTGCCTTCAGTTTCGTTTCATCTGAAAATAAATAGGTTATTAAGTAGTTACAATTATTTTTTTATGGGCGTGTGCATGTGTGTAGATTAGTGTGCATTTGTGCAGATGTGTGTAGGTGTGTATGTGTGTGCGTGTGCGAGGATGTGTGTGTTTGCATGTGTGCAGGTGTGTGCGTTTGCATGTGCGTAGATGTATGTGTGTGCATGTGCGTAGATGTGTATGTGAGTGTGCTTGGATGTGTATTTGAGTTTATGGGTGTATGTTATTAACCCATAACGCTCTAGGTAAGTTGTTACCTTTCTCTAGTATGTACTGCGCTAGTAGTGAACTGAACACCGTGACAGGCACAGCCATGTTGATGTAAGGAAAGCAGGCACCGCCATCGCTTGTCACGTTAATAGCTATTATTCCTATTACTTCCACTATGTTTTTTGGTCTGGAAGAAAAATATTTTTAAGGTTGAAATTCACACATTTACACGTTCACTCATTTACAAGAAATGTACAGTTGCTTTATATTTCCTTTATTATAACAGTAACAAATATCAGCAGCTGACAAGATTCATAAGCAAGTAGGCTACCCTACCTCACAACAAATTATGGTACACTTGCACTAATTCATAACCAAGAGGCTACCCTAACTCAAATTTAAGTAGACTTTCCTTGGCAAAAGTCTGACTACCCAATTGTAAATTAAAAAAAAGCATGATTTCAGGTCTATGTCCAGCAGTGGACTATTAAAGGCTACTGTTAATATGCGAGGTGATGTGTGATTTCAGAGTTCAAAATATTTAATTATGATTGTATGTCAAATAAATTAATTGCGTCAAACTAAAATGAATAAACATACCTGGATATTCTGAATATCGGCCCACCACTAAAGCCGGATTGCACACAACAGGAGGTCTGAATCATGGAAGGAGACACGGTGTTGACGTGTCCTGATGTGATAGTCGGTATGAGGTTCGTCAGGTCATACTCGTTGTAGTATGGAAAGCCTGCTGCCAATACTGATTCACCTGGAATTGAAACATTTTTAACGATGTCCGTTTTAGTGCTACGTAAAAAGTGTTTTGCAATAAAAGAGAGTCGGGCTTGGAATAAAGTAACTATAGTTTTAATTTAAGAATAAATGTCACCATCTCGTCAAATCTCATTTGTGGTTCAAGAAGAACTTAACATAATACAAGCATACATATACTAGTCGCTATTTTACGGAAGGTATATCGTGTAGTGGGTCGTGTAACTCATCGTCTTCAATATTGACATCGGTTAGTCAGGCGTGCCGCCTAGTACAGTTGATACAGTTAGCACAGTCATTTTGTACCCTGCTATTTCTCTTTGGAGCAAGTGATATCTACTTTGTCTCTTCACGCATTTCGGTGGCCCGCGTCAAAATAACGAACTTCATCGCGTGTTGTGATAAAGTCACGGTGTCGGTATTTTGTAATTTGCGTGTAAATTGTTACCAGAAATATTGGGGTATATTGAAAAGGTAATGATGAAAAGAAAGAAAAGATAGTCTTTTTAAGTGAATTTCGCATTGGATGTTGTCTGAATTATATATATAATATACTTGTGTCAGATTAATAAAATATTCTGACCTTTTTCTGCGGGTATGTTGGATAACTTTGCAGGTTGTATGTGGTCGAGACGTTGAGGGTTTGTGAACAGAAGAGCCAAGTCATACGCTTTTTTGTCTGGTGTTTTGTACCTCACTATTGCTGTTTCGTATATACCCCGGCAGTATATTGTGAGTTTGTTGCTTAAGTACTGAAACAATAATAGATATTTTATTTTATTTTTTATTATTTTATTTATTAGTCTGTATGGTGTCGGATTAAGAAAACATAGTGTTACCACCCCTATTCATCCCGTGGGTGTCGTAAAAGGCGACTAAGGGAACAAAGTACACAAGACAACATCATTACAAAGAGAAGGAAAACTTGGAACAAACCCTGTTCCAACCCGTCTGGCCAGCGTGGTATATTAAGCCAAAACCTGCTTGCCAAGGAGAGGCCTATGTCCAGCAGTGGACTGTAAAAGGTTGTTGAAGTTGATGCTACAATAATAACACATATATTATTTTTTACGGCAATATTCGACATACACACGGGCGGTGTCGGCAAAAGTTAGGTAAAGTTTTATTCACACAACATGATCACATAGGACAACAAATGGTACAAATACCTCATGAGATACTTACTGACTTGACGACATGCGCGCACGTGACAATGTACCCCGCGCCGAGGTACACGCCGGCGCCCCACGCGTTCCCACAGCGCACGAGCACCGTGCATTTGTCGATCTGTGCTGTACGATAATGACACTTAACTCATACTGCATAAGGTACAGATTTTAAGAACTTATATCTGGCACTTACAACCTTATTTTCTAGTACAGTGTACAAACGAATACACAGACCGTCCAAAGAATCCACCACTAATCTTTTTTTTTTTAAAAAAAGACAACGTCCGCATCAGGAATAAATCCTATGTCGCGGGGGACTTTACAAACATACAAGAAACGGACACAAAGAACATCCAGACTCAGAACAACAATTTATGGATCACAAAAAATGTTGTCCCATGTAGGATTTGAACCCACAACACTCAGCAAAGTGGAGAGTGGCGTGGCGATCGCTTAAACCACTAGGCCAATCGTGCAATCGGATTTGTATTTAAGGATTTGTGATTATATCAACGTTTGTATTTCAGGTAATCTCATTTGGTGAAAAGTAATGCATGAGTTGCTTAACCCTGGTTCTTCGTGAAGCTATGACCTCACTTCAGTCGATCCATTTAAGCTGAAGAATCCAAGAAACTACTTACTTAATATATCTTGTAAAGGATGTACACTTATAGGTCTGGAGGGTTTCTCAGGCGCTACCCTTAACTTAGCAGAGAGCACTGATATCAATGGAGCCACTAGGGTAAGCCCCACCCATTCACCACGACACCAGGATACGCTGCAGACCACTATGCCGATCAACTCCTTGCTGTAACACATATTTTTTTAAAAAGACATTTTCTGTATTGAGAATTTGCCTGTTGTTGTTCCGTGTAGGATTTGAACCCACTACACTCAGTGCAGTAGAAAACGGCGAGGTGACCACTGAAATCACTACGTCATCAGAGCAGTCAGGTCATCATTATCTTCTGATAATTGAAAAAGAATAGTCGTACAGAAGATATTTTGAAGTTAGGTAAATAAATAACGACTCTGTGACATATGTAATGAAGTACAAATTAGCTCAAACTCATATTGAAAAATTTGATTTATTTGTCTAATGTTAAGTGTGTAATATATTGTTATAAAATCAGCAAATGGGTCATCTGAATCTAAGTGACTACCACCGCCCATGAACACCCACAATTCCACCCTCTGAGAACCTCCCCTCTCCCCTTAAAAGTAACAAACACAGTGAAAAGTAATAAAATACACATACACAGACAATTAGCAGTAGGTAGGTCAAAAAATTGTCATTTTTTCATATACATATTACATGCCAAAATGTCTACTCTACTTAATGGAAAGCATGAATAGTATCCAAGAGTGGTAGTCACCAACCCCCTCGTGCCGTCACCCCACCGGGGTTTACGGCGGGGTGGTGTGTCGGAATCGGACCGACTAAAACCACACGGAGTGCCACTCTGCGCCTGACATAGGAGGGATCCGGGAACAGCTGCTATTACGACATCCAGATCGCTGTGAATATGGACCTAACTTATGGCGGATGAAATACCTTTTCACTCCCCGCTTAAAGGACCCGCTATCGTAACGGGAGGGACACATGTGGGCTGGTAATGAATTCTAGGTTTTAATTGACTGGCACAGGAAGGAAGAGGCGAAGTACGAGAGTGTATGTCTACCACTCTATAACGACTCCCAAGGTCAGCACGTTGTTGTGTAGAACAATTGAAGATTTTTTATTCTCAAAAAAGCTAGTTAAAATTATTTCTATGTAATGACTTACTTCGGTCCCTCGGTAAAGACAGGTCCACCTTCAGATCCAAGTGCGGTAGCTGCGTCAGTGAGGAGCAGTGAGGGCCTCTTTCCTACTACACCACACACTGAACCTCTGGTTACTGCGTTAAGGAAAACCTGCAATCAATAAAAAAAAACACAATATATAGTCACATTTTAAAATCGTAAAGTTTGTTTGCTCGAATGAGTGCATTAGAGGAGTGATTCTCAGGAACAGTTAAAATAAAATTTAATTATCTGCATTAGAGTAGTGATTCTTAGGAACAGTTAAAATAAAACTTAATTATCTGATTAACTGCTCCCTGCCGAGGTTTTCCCTGGAAACTACAGTATGGGGCTCTTCAAGAAGGGGGTAAATAGGTCTTTAAAGGGTCGGCAACGCGCACGTGATGCCTCGGTGCCGCAGGCGTCCATAGGCTGCGCTAACCGCTTACCATCAGGCGGGCCGTATGGTTGTTTGCTACCGTCGT
The DNA here is from genome assembly GCA_949316085.1 of Hypercompe scribonia. Classification (NCBI taxonomy): domain Eukaryota; kingdom Metazoa; phylum Arthropoda; class Insecta; order Lepidoptera; family Erebidae; genus Hypercompe; species Hypercompe scribonia. The sequence continues at coordinate 3,350,864 of OX438982.1, forward strand.
GGTATAAAAAAAAAACACTACTAGTCCGATTTGAAGAATTATCTCAGTGTTAGATAGCTCATTTATAGAAGAAGGCTATATGTCATCACGCTACGATCAATAGGTTCGAGTTTCAGAAAAATAATGTATGAAAGAATTGCTTCTTATATATTTTAAAGTCGACCCAAGTTAGGTTGTGAGCGAGGGCGAGAGGGTTTTTAATAAGACAAGTGTTCGGCTTGAAGAGTGGATTGAGACTAACTTTATTTATGAAACCATTTCTTAAAGTTAAAACAGTATTCTTATTGATATGTATTGAAGACAAAGAGCTAATTGTTCTAATGTTTAGTCTGCGGCTTATCATCTAAGTGGTGGTTCATGACGGATGCCAAGATTAACTTTATTTATAAAACAATACACAGTATTCTGATTATGCGTTGGAGACAAGGGGCTAGTTGTTCTATTGTTTCCAGGGCGTCTGTGGCTTATCAGCTAAGTGGTCGTTCATGACTGATGCTATTGTAGGGCGTCACGTCTATGACGACATAACTCCTCCCCCCTTAAGACGGAGGCGGCACGAAGGCTGCGAAGGCTGAAGTTCAACGGCTTCCGGTTGTGCAGCCGAGATTTTCGTTGATCTAGTTTTCCACCAGAATTTGTAGACTGCAATTCCTATTCCTGTTGCTGTTATTATGAAGTAAAGTGCAATTGATGACCAGCTGGGGGTGCTTGTAATCATGGTTAAGTTTACGCTCGTATTCTTTAATTCTTCTGTTTGTTGCAGCGTACTTTTCAGGTTATCTAGTTCTATGTTTTCTAGTTTTGTCTTTGATTTGTTGTATAATATTGTTGTTGTAGCTTGCAGTGGCGTAGGTGCAGTTAGGCGGATCTTCGTGTTGTATTAGTTGAGCTATGCAGTCCGTAGAGTGCAGTAAGGGTTGCCATTCTAAGTGTTTGCAGATTACGTTGTCTCCGGTGAGGTATGTGCATGGCTCGTGAGGGTAGGCAAACTCATTATTTCCCAAGATTAGGATGGGGTTGCTAGGTATAAGTATTGTGTTGTTATTATTAGGGATAGAATACAGGTGTAATAGGTTGTAAGATTGTTCGGTAGCAAGTGGTATGTCCAGTATGAAGTTAAGGGTTTGATTAGTGTTATAAGCTTTAACAGTGATTGCTTTTTCCCATAGATGGATACTATCCATGTTAGGGTTAAAGGCTAGGTATATATCTACTGTGGCATTTACTTTTAATTTAATTGTATTATAATTGCTACATATATCTAAATATATCTGTTTTATTTTCGTAATGTTATAATTACAGCTATGTTGGGTGATTTCGTTCGCATGTGTCAGGTGTCTTTGGTAAGTCTAATAGGTCACGAATGTCTATGTTCTCTAGGTTTGGGTCTAATAATGGGATGTGGACTAATTGATCTGTATTTTGTGTTCTAGGTTGTTGGTCTGTGTTTGTTTTTAATTAAACAAGTGATAGACGGATCGTCCATATTGTGAATTAAGTTAAGTGCATCTTCTACACCTTCAATATAAAAAGATAAGGTCCTCCTGTTTCCATCATAACTGGGTAACTGGGTGGAGAACGTGGAGAAATCGGTGGTTACCGATTTTTCGTCTATGAAAGATTTTTCAGTTAGTACCTTCTTTTCACTTGTCATTTTTAACTACAGTGATACGAATGGTAACAACGAAAGAAAATTCTTTTCTAAGTACCGTATTGCATTAAAAAAAAAATAATGCTATAACGGTTTTTTACGATACTGGATACACCAAATGTTATGGGGATGTCCAGGAAATCGTTTAAGGAGTCTCGGGAGTAGTAGAGTTTTATACTTACCCCACGAGCATTGCCGATTTGTAGGCTGAGATGGAGGTGAGTCTTCGTTTCTTCAGCTGGTCAGCTTGTCTGCCTCTGCTTTGCACTACGCTCACTGTAGATTCTTTTATTCGCGAACGCGGACGCTTAGCAAAGGTATTCTCTGCAGCAGGAACCGACAGTATCGCGACGAACCGACTGCGCCAGTTAGGTTGTGAGCGCGGCCGAGAGGGTTTTTAATAAGACAAGTGTTCGGCTTGAAGAGTGGATTGAGACTAACTTTATTTATGAAACCATTTCTTAAAGTTAAAACAGTATTTTTATTGATATGTATTGAAGACAAAGAGCTAATTGTTCTAATGTTTAGTCTGCGGCTTATCATCTAAGTGGTGGTTCATGACGGATACCAAGATTAACTTTATTTATAAAACGATACACAGTATTCTGATTATGCGTTGGAGACAAGGAGCTAGTTGTTCTATTGTTTCCAGGGCGTCTGTGGCTTATCAGCTAAGTGGTCGTTCATGACTGATGCTATTGTAGGGCGTCACGTCTATGACGACATAACTCCCACGAAAACCTTTTTGATGGAAAAAAAAATCGTTCACGCTGTACGAGTATAACATGACGCTACGATCAATACGCAGATAAAGTTGAGCGGGTCTTCTAGGTATTTATAAATCTCGTGTTACCTCACAACCAAACGGCGTGGAATGTACTTCTAGAGTCGAACCTCTGCCAGTTGGTGGTCGAACTGCATCCAGTAATGAAGACAAAGGCCTCAAGGTTTCCGCACCTGTTAAAAAAGGTTCTAATGAAATACATCTGACATTGACCTCTGTGGCGTCTTCCACATAATCCGGTGAGAAAGGCCGCCATCTCCGAGATCAGCTAGATGTACACCATCATCATAACAATGGTCCACGGCCCAATGATTGATATTGAAAGTTGTATATATCGTAATCAGCGCGAGAACTTTTATTGTGAGATGCAGGATAAATTAGTGAATTTTACATTTTTTTTTATCTTCGATAAAGACTAAAAGCATGCACTGTCTGGATTGGGCTCCTGAGGTTGGGTTCTGGATATTATGGATTTTGTTGAAGAAAACTATAATTAGGCATAGACACTGTTTTTGGCAGTTTTGTTTTGGATACGAACCAATTTTAAACAGTTACTTACCTGTGGTTACCTTGAAAGATCTAAATTATCTATGTTTGATTTTGTTACTTTCGAAATATCAATTTGTGTCCATACTTTTTACATAAACTGCCACATTGTCATAGAGCATAAAAAAGTAATTATACATTACAAAATAAATGATGTTTTTTGACATTAATGAACGTTCTATGACCCTGAAAATGTTAATTTTTATACCAAGAAATAGTATTTATTAGTGATAAAATGGATTGCAAGTGTCCTGAAGACCAAAAGCGTCGGAACTACTATAGATATTATGATACTCCAGATGGTTGTGATATTGATAAAAAGGTAATAATAAAAACGCAAAATTAAACATACATACATATCACATCATCATCAGATCAACAGCATTTTATACATCACTGTTGGACATAGAGAGAAAGACATAGAAAGTCTCCCTAAAAAAGAGGTTCTGGCCTACTCTAACACTCTGGACAGACGAATTGGTATAGTCTATGTCAAGTTTTTCTTCTCTTTGTAGTTTTATTGTCCTGAGTAGTTTGTTTAACATACATTCTTTTTTTTTTTCTATACTTAGAGCCTGCCAAAGTGACTCTACTCTGCCTGATGGAAAGCATGAATAGAATCCAAGAGTTGTGGTCACTATACTCATTGCAAATGCAGACAATGCAGTATGGTGACCCACACTATGGCGGCCTTGTGAGATGCTTTTTCACACCCCGCTTGGGGACGTAAAAGGCATTACAGTCATCGTGGTAGTGTAAGGCTTACACAGTTACCACGATAATTGTCACCCCTGCATCAATGGGCCGCCGGTCTCACACTCACCAACGAAACACGACAACACGAATGCTGGCGCAGAACGAATGCATACATATATCAATGCCCTCTCACCACCCACCTACCTTTGTTTGTTTGCCCATAAAGTTTTAAAAATGGACAAGTGATACGAGCAGCAGAATAATTCTTATTCCACCTCTAAGCTAGTATGGAGGAACGGGTTCTATGTCCCTAACATAAAAAGACACCGGACAAAAGGGACAGATAGTAAAGCAACTGGGTGTAGTGATCGTACATGATGGGTCGCGGTTCAACGGATTTTGTCGGAAGGAAGTTTGTGTAGGTACGAGAATTTTCATTGTGCGATGCAGGATTAAGTTACTCTGCAGTTCGTTATGTCTACGTTAGATGATATTGTAATATGTTAATATAAATAAGTACCCTATGATTTTCTTAACCAGGTGCTAGTAGCAGCCCGCTACGGCATAATAGCAGGTTTGGTCATGTCTACTTATGATATTCTCATGTTTTCTCGAGTGATCGGCTTTGTGCCGATGTTAAAAAGGTTGGTAACACCAATTTTCTACACTATTTAAATGTACTGTGTTGTCAAACAAATAAATTTCTTTTTTCCTCCCCAAACTTCAACCGCAAACCCCAAGTAAAAAATTTGAATTGCACTTCCGCGTTCTATGGGGATATACGAGGCCCATGAGGCCAGAGCAGGGAATATCTATCGGGAATGGCCAAGTGAAAAAGTTAAATTGCGGTGAGGGAAGCAGAGGGCGAGAGAGATACCGCAAGTCTATGATAGGGTATGAATTACTAAACGAAACTGAGACTTGCAGAAGACTGTATGGCCATTCTATGATTAGAGAGGTCCAAGTATATTAATTGTGTTTTTGATCATTACTATGATTGAAGGTATGCCTTCCACACCGTACCATTGGGTTTGATGGGAGCAACCTTCGCCCTTGTCTCCAACGGGTTACTGCGTTTTAGAGATACTGACGACCGCTGGAATTACTTTGCAGGTAAGTCCAATATTTGAAACTCCCCTGTCTCAGAAAATGACTCCTAAAACTAGTCCTAGTGCCAAAAAGTTAACAGAATTGCCGGACTTACCCTATGATTTTTTGTTTATCCACCTCCCTTATAATTGGAGGGTGAGGGAGAATTTGGACTCTGGTAATTTTACTTATTCGGTGAAAAGTAATGAAAAAATGGTTATCACTAGTTCTCTGTGAGGGCATGGTATCTGACTGCTACGATTCTTAGATTCTAATTCCGACTGGTGGTCCATTTGTGCCATAGCATGACTCATTCACGGAAATAGCCTTCCTCAATGGTATTTATAACATCAGACGTATTATCATACTTTAACAGTCCGCTGCTGGACATAGGCCTTTCCTTAGAAAGGAGGATTTTTTAAGGTAGTAGAGCCATTTAAGCACGAACGGGCCGGCTCGACCGGGGCAGTACTATCCTCCCACAGAAGACCAACCTAAAGCACCAGCATCTGTGCTGTCGTGTTTTGTTGGTGAGTGCGAGACCGAAGGCCCATTGATGCAGGGGTGACAGTTATCGTGATAACTGTGTGAGACTTACACTGCCACGATGACTGTCATGCTTTTAAGTCCCCAAGCGTGGTGTGAAAAAGCATCTCACTAGGCCGCTATAGTATGAGTCACCACACTGCATTGTCTGCATTTGCAATGAGTATGGTGACCACAACTCTTTGGTTTCTATTCATGCTTTCCATCAGGCAGAGTAGAGCCATTTGGCAGGCTCTTCACATAGAAAAAAAAAAAGGCTTTGGTCTACTATACCATGCTGGCGAGACGGGTTGGTATAGTTTGTTTCAAGTTCCTTCTCTTTTTAGTGGCGTTTTTCTGCATAGTTTGCTGCCTTAGTCGTCTCTTACGACGGTCAGGGGATAGATAGGGGTGGTAACACTCCTTCTTAACCACATAGACACTTAATGGCATTACTAGTGCTGATTTCCATGACTATAACCTTGATTGTCTACATTAATTTTCACTCTCTCAAATACTGAGTCAAACAATATGATTCTTGGTAAAGATTTGTCCTACTTCTAAAATTACAATTTAAGTAGAAGTAATACCGCGAGTCTTAGATTCCAAACCTGGATTAAAATTGCAGTAGCTACAAAAAGTCATTGTCATTTGATTGGAAGACAGTGGTCTTCCAATCAAATGACAATGACTTCTTAGTGAAGAACAATGAACTAAAAACAAAGACATCATCTGGTTCTTAGTATGAAAAGATTACGCAACTTAATCATGGACATCATCAACTATTCTTTTTTCAAATTCTTTGAGGTTGATGCAATGAGTTTTTATCTCCAGTTCTTTTTGATGACTCAACCCATTGACGCAGGGGTGACAGTTGTCGTGGTAACTGTGTAAACCTTACACTGTCACGATAACTGTCATGCCTTTTACTTCCCCAAGCGGGGTGTGAAAAAGCATCTCACTAGGCCGCCATAGTGTGGGTCACCATACTGCATTGTCTGATTGTAACATTTGCAATGAGTATGGTGACCACAACTCTTTGATTCTATTCATGCTTCCCATGAGGCAGAGTAGAGTCACTTTGGCAGGCTTAATATAAAAAAAAACATACTCTTTCACAAACTCCTTCATTTCATTACGGAATATTTTTGTTTTTTCTTTATCACAAAAGTAAAGCTATCGCACAATATTAGCATACCAATAAATTTTTCCGTCCTGCTTATAAAAACTACGAAGTTGCCATATTGGAACAAATCGTGTACTTTTTATTTTTCAGCTGGAGTCGCCTGTGGGCCAATACTAGCGGCCTATGTGCGGTCAGGCCACGGGCTTGTTGCTGGAGGCTTCCTCATGGGAATTGCCGGCATCATTAAAAAAGATAATGTGGACAACAACTGGGAATTTTTTCCAGATTTCAAAAGTGGCATGGGGCATGTTAGGATGTGGAGGAATGACTACAGCTTAGTTCCAGACCCACGTGATGGTTTCTGTTAAATCCTTTTTGCAGTATAGACATCAAACTGATAGAGTATTTAGTCTTCTGAATTTCGAAGTACCGAAGGGTCTGGCGATGGATACCCCAAATCATCAGTCGCAGTCATTTTAATGACTTATAATGCTTACAAATACTTCTCAATATGTTATAAACGCACTTTACCTACCCTCAGAATATTTAATTTTTTAGAGGTTACAAACATTAGTGTCCAGTCGATGGCAATGGAGTTGTGTCCAGTTCATATACAAAACATTACAATTGAAAATTGATTTTTTGACAGTAAAAGTCTGTCAGTAATTGGTCAGTAAGAGCGCTATTTGTGCTATGTGAGGGAGGGAAAGTTGAGCCTTTTGGTAACCTGATACACTCAGTAAAAAATAAGGAAGCTATTGGTTTACGTATTCTTTAGGTTCTAATTGTAGTAACTGCCATGCATACTTCTTCAGAGTGAAGTTCACTCCGATCAAAGGTTAGGGTTATAGAAATGGGAGTGTTTGCAAGGGGTCAGGGATCATTATTAACAGTGATATGGAAAAATCTACTATATTAATATACTTATTTTCTTTTCAGAACTCATCCACACTTGCAAAAGCGACAAATGAACGCGTATGCGCATTGAAATAACAATTATTATGTTTTTAAATAAAACACTATTTGGTTACGTTTTATCTTTTAACTGCACCATTTATTAATTTGTCTTTTAGCCAATTATTTAAATCATCTAATAACTAGACTACAATTGAACCGGACGAATTTTTCCTTTTCACTACCTCCGTAAGATCAACGAGGGCCTAGTGCGAGTTTATTTCACATCAATCGAGCGCGTTTGGCGTTACAATTTGTGAAAATTTCTGTGTATACCGTAGGTTTCGTAAGAGCTTAATAAGTGAGTAAACTAAGTGGATCGTTAAAGCTACCAATGAAAAAAAAAATTGACACAAACCCTATACCAACGTGGTAGTGTTGACCTAAGGAGAGCTCTATGTCCAGCAATGGATTAATAAAAGCTATTGATATGTAAGAATGTCCTCAGACGTAAGTATAAACTACTAACCTCTCTTGTCACTCTCCAAGTCAATAAGCACGAAGACGGAGAATAGAGCATTGCCCAGTTTCATCTGCTGGTCAATATCGCCTTCCCTGTGCCCTATAGTCCAGCTGTACAATATATCGTCTGCACACCTATCCAAAATCGGACACTGCCATAAATGGCATATTCTGAAATTTAAATAGATATTAATAGCATAATATGGCGATAAGTTTATCAGGCTTTGAAAACCTGCCATCCTAAAGCGAGTTTAATTTATAACTGATAATTGGGATCTAAGAATGGAGCGGACAGTGGCGCTTATATAGATATGCTTCAATGCCATCTATCTAATAGACACGAAACTACGGAGCAGTGGTTAATGCTACATCGCACAATGTAAATTCTCTCCGATTAATGTACAACGCCGACTACTATTATATAGACGTGTACGAGTATAATATGAAAGTGTATAATAAATGCTTCACTGCGCTATCTGTGACCGAATCTTTAAAACTAAACTCGGTTTTGCGAGTCACATCCGCCCTCACGAACGTCGAAACTAATAATTAGCAACAGTGTGTCGCCGTGGACGGATACGTCAAGGAGGACATCATCATCATAATGCAACTGACAAGATCACCTTGTCGGCTTGTCTAGTAGAAAGATTCTGTAGGGGCCAACTACCGTTCGTCTACACTTACAAACGAGCTTTATAGCACTTGGAAGTTCCATCGTGTTTCGTATCTTTTCAGCAGAAAGATAGCATTAATCACAGCCATATCCCTGCACCTGTACACATCCTATATATATTTTCAATAATTAAGAATGCCAAATAAGTTTATAGTCAATGGCGACCATTCCTAGATACCATATGCTTTATTTATTTATTTATTTACACTTTATGCACTTTGTACATCGGTGGACTAAAGCCCAAGGCATTTTCTTCCAGTCAACTTCAGGGTGGTGTAGAAATATTGTTTATATAAAAATAAAGTGCTGTTCGTTAGTCCTAATAAAACTAGAGCGTGGACCTATGAATTTGCCCAATTTTGAACTTGAAGTATTTGTGGTATTTCAGAGAAAGTTGAAATTATGATAAAATACAAAAAGGACACGAAGAAAAAAGTAAAAACAATACTTAAATTGTTCTTAACGAAATGTCGGATCACCTCAAATACAAGAACAGATTACAATAAGAAATTTGAAATGACAACAGGTATACACAATATTCAGATCATCGGGTATTTACTTAGGTTAAAAAAATGCAAATGAGTGTAGTCCTTATAAAAAGGATCGTCATATGTCGTATGTTCTCATATATTAATGAATGGGTTCAGAAATTTATTTCGTGACTAAACTTGGAAGAGATGCCAAGCTAAACAAAAAAAACAGAAATCAATTGCCGCAATAATTGGGTTTGTTTTTCTTACAAAGACAACATATCATGTGTCTCGGCGGACTTACAAATATTCATGTAACGAAAACAAATCACCTAGACTACGAACAGCAATTTATGGGTCACACAAAGTGACGTCCTGTGTGGGACAACCCAAAACACTCGGCATCGTAGGACGGTGACTACTTATTACAACGCCATCCGTGGAGTCTACATAAATAAATAATAAATATCTCGGACATTTGACACACAACGTCATCTAGTTTCCAACTAAGTAGAACTTGTGCTACGATAACTAGACTGACTGATAGAATACTTATATACTTTTTTTTTGTAAATACATACTTATTGTACATAGAAAATACCCAAACTTCGAAACAAATATTTGCAGGTCATACAAACATTTGGTCCGACCCGGGAATCGAACCTGAGACCTCAAGAACAGCAGTCACATTCACTACCGCTGCGCCACCGATTCAGTTAAACATGTTCCTGATATTTATTAAAATAGTTTGTATCTATCGGAATTCAAAAGCAGTAATATATTTTAGAATTTTATTCTAAAATATATCGCTATGGTTCATATAAAAAGTTTTAATGCTATTATTTGCTATTATTTGGAAAGTTAAACACATATTCGGGGCAGTGAAATGAGATCATTTGACAACTTTTTATGGACTATTAAACCTGTGTCACGACATAAACACATTGAGAAAAGTTTAAACTCCACCTATATGAAATGTAATGTTACTAAAGTCATTCTGTGAGCACAATGCTCTACGCACTCCAATTATACTTATTTCATTAAATTGCTCGTCTCTATGGTTATATGTTCATTTTATGAACTAAAAACTGAAGACAAATTGCCAATTTTAGTGCAAAAAATTCATTTTTTTTTTATTTATAATTCTGTTGAGTGTTTAGTGTAGCTTGGTTGCTTGGAAATACATTTAGTTTTATAATTTCATTTTGTTACTAATCTTGGGAGTAAGGGAATAAGCAGATTAGTTTGAATACAATACTATACAAATATACAATACTTACAATAGGAGTTTTGATATTCCAAAAACAGGTTACCTGAAAAAAAAAATAATTGTGTGCCGAGTGGAACTTTTTACCTGCCAGTTAACACTCTAATCAAATAGCTGCTATGCTCCATATCTCCAGTGTGCATATTCCTTTCCCGGCTCAGCTTCTCCACGCTCTCATACAGATCCGGATGCTTGGACTTCTTCTTTTCGCAAGTTACATGTATCTCTGGCAAATTTGCATAGAACTCTTCGCTTAAAATCGGCTTTCCCTTGGCATTCCTGATGATTTTTGCCTCTTTTAACGGAGAAAGTATTGAGCCGTGTGCCAAGACCCAGCGTTTGGAGAATCTGATCCCAGATGACGATACAGTGAGAATGTTGGCAAGTTCTCCATCGTCGGAATAGTTGTAGGATACCATCACGCCTTCGACGGCCATGATTCTGTAACGTAGAATGTATTGAAACCTTTACAAATATTATAGAGCTAAGGAGCCCGTTTGATCACGTTAATCTAAAGATTAATAAGGCTATTGATTCAAATTGAATAAATATTTCAGACTGGCAAGCCCATCGATCGATGCAGGCTATATAACATCAAGCTACGACGAATAAGAGCTGAGCATCACTGATAAATACTAAAAATGGGAAAAGATATTTCTTCCAGAGACATGTAGACATTCATATGAACCTATGAAAACAAGGTTTGTCGTCAACAGCCTTCAGCAGTCCACTGCTGGAGTTAAACCTCTCCGTAGAAAGCAAGCTTTGGACCACTATGCCACGGTGGCCATACAGATTGGTTCAGGTCTTGTTTTAAGCATGCTACGTGACAAATATGGTACTCGAGCTTATTCGACTAATATTAGACTAACTTAATATGCTTAAATTATTATGTATTCTGTATGTAACAGATCAGTTCGAAATTCGAGTAGAAGTTTTCTTAAAATAAAGGCAATCGAATTATTTTAAGTTTACTTATAAACAGTAAATTAACTTTATTAATGTGTAATCTGGAATTTAAGTTAGTAATCTGGAATACAGTCTTTTTTTAAATATATCAAGCTTGTAAATAATCTGAATGAATACTCTAAATATTTTCGGTATCTGACGAAAAATGTACCAAATGAGAAATGCTTGAGCCTTTTTTTTACGATTAGCCCACGTTTATAAACAGCTTAAAATATAAATAAATAATCTAGAAAATATGTTTTATTTGTACATTGTATCTTTAATCACATCCCCGGAAGTCTCCAACTATTTGAATGGAATCTATATTACCATTATAAAGTTGAAAAGTAAGTTGGGTTGCATGCGCTAATCTCAGGAACTACTCGACCGATTTGAAAAATTCTTACAGTGTTAGATAGCCCATTTATCAAAAAGAGTTATAGGCTATACACCATCAGGCTATAACCAATAGGAGCGGAGTATCAATGAAAAATGTTGCAAAAATGGAGGAAGATTATTTCTTTTGAGAACTTTCATTGCTTCATTGTAAACGGTTCAAGTTTTGCAAAAATTATGTATGAACGAATTGTTCACCTTCCAGTTCTGCAAAGAAATCCGCGACAGCATATGTCTATCTCTTAAGATTGGCTTACTATAACCATTTCTTGATCTGGATGTCGTAATAGCAGCTGTTCCCTCCTATGTCAGGCACAGAGTGGCACACAGTGTGGTTTAGGTCGGTCCGATACCGAAACACGAGCCCGCCGTAAACCCCGGTGGGGTGACGGCCCGAGGGGGTTTCCACAAGTTAAAAAAAAAAAAGAAAACTATAACCATTTCTTTGATAAATAAATTTGTTCAAGCTGTATTACATCACGCTACCGGCAATAGCAGACGTAGACGAGGTTGCACGGGTCAACTAGGATAATGTGTATACCTACATAAAAATGAAAAATGTTACAAAAATGAAAGAAAATTATTTCTTTGAGAACTTGAATTGCATGCAGTGCGTAAATTTGTAAATTGTAAATAAATAATAATATAATTTGTAATTTTTTTCCTGTATCCTAAACGGATTACGTGTAGACTAGACACATTGAACTCACTCACATATTTGTAGAATAATTTGAGCCATGTTTTTTACGGTACTAGCTTTTGCTAAAAAGCCCAATCCGTCTTACCTTTATTACCGAAATTATTTTTTAACCGACTTGAAAAAAAAAGGAGTTCTCCATTTGAATGTTTTCTTTTAGCGTTTCTTATATAAGAATTTCTTGGTTTATTAATCAAGTTGTAGTTTAAGAGTAAACAAGCAGACGGTCACATGAAGATAAGCGATTATCGTCAGTCACAAGAGCCTTAACACACCCGTCCCTCAGAATCGTAGGGAGAGTTTGGACTCCGGTAACCTTACTCACTCAATATATAAAAAAACTGTTTAGCATTGGTTTGGAAATTTACTTTTTTTGCTTGAGAGTTAACACCTACTTCTTGTTTTCGGAAAAAAAAAACTACTTAGAATGGAAATATAACAAAAGGAGGTTGGTTTTTTCAATTTAATGGGTCTTACGTTTAGACGATTTCAGAAAAAGTTAGAATTCAAAATTCAAATTTATATTTGACACTCTAACTCTGTTTGATTTTAAATTTAAAGCTCAAGAAAAAATATATTCACACATAAATTTATGAATAAAAATAGATGAAAAGTAATTTACTCATATTTTCTTTTAGCGCCAAGAATATAATCATACATTGACGCGGGAGGTCTCGTGAAAAACAAACTAGACAAATTCCTCACATTTTTTTTCACATACACTGCCTGTTTTCTTACAAACCTCGCTAAGTATAATCAAATCTAGCACGCAATGTGTAACGATCAGCCGATAGTATAGTACCGAGTGTTGACATACAATACAAAAGTGAATATCAAAAGATGAAGACAGGGTGCGAACATAATATGACAAATTAGACATAACCACACCCATGATACGAAAGTAATGAACCATATTCAAGCGGGTGGTCAATAGGAACTTGCAATTTGCGATGGTATAAAAACCCCATAGACAATTTTCACGCCAAGTGTTTGTCAAGGGACGTCACAGAGGGTGCTCGTGACTTGGTTCGAATTTCGAATTTTTAAAAGATATTTTTCTGTGTGTAACATTGTGATTGCTGCAAGCATCTATCAAAGGTAAGTGTTAATATAGTTTTAAATAATCAGGGCATACTATATGTATTAGTTTCAGTACTTTAAATTTAATACCTTCGTCTCAATTAATAGGTAGATAGGCAAATTTGTTTAAAATTAAACTTTCCTGTACACTGTTTAATATAAGTAAAAATTTCACGTACGATTTCATCGTTTCCGTAGTGTAGCGGTTATCACGTGTGCTTCACACGCACAAGGCCCCCGGTTCGATCCCGGGCGGAAACAGTCAAACTCTATTTTGTAGATTTCGTTAATTTTTTTTAAATCTGTAACTAAAATAAATCTAAAACATATATACATATATAATGATTGATAAATCAGCTTACGTTCTTATAAATATTATTTGCATACTTTGTTCAAAATATTTTGTAAAAAAAAATATTAAATCGAAATATGACTAATATCTAAACACTATAACTATAAATAAAAAAATACGAGGTAAAATTACTTAAATATCGTAAATTCATTTAAAAAAGAGTTCCTTCGAGCCGGATTTGAACCAGCGACCTATGGATGACAATGAGATACCCAACTACAGTCCACCGCTCTACCAACTGAGCTATCGAAGGTTGGAATTATCATCCCAAATTAACGAATAGTTTCTTAGTGTGTATTTATTACACTATTTCTATACACAATGTCACACAAGCAAAGTAACAAATATATATTACACACAACACGATTAGATAGTAAATTATTAGTGTTTATCTCTGTGACCTAAATATGTGAACTTGGCTACAATATGATTAATTAATATTTATTTGTAAAAATTATAAAAACACTATCAAAGTATATGTGAAATTTGATCACAATTATCTTCATTCTATTTTTATATTATTATACGTACGAAATGTGATGCACGAATTGGATAAACACGACGAATGTTGTGTACTCATTAGTTCCACAAAAATCCGCAGTGTGGCAGTAGTTGTGCTACGAAGAGTATCATTTAACATGCGTTTAATTGTTATTACGTTAACATAAGAACAGATTTATTGTCACATTACTCTTATAAATATATAGGTATAGTATTTTTATTCGTGTATAGATAATTAAATTATGTATTCATTTAATGTTATTTGAGAAATACACATTTTTCTCAATTTTGACTCTTGATATTAGGAACAGATCCATACATATTTATATAAACAGATTACAAAAGACCAAAAAGGCTAACGTATATTATAAAAAAAAAGTTTATTCATAATTGTGTTTAATTTGACATTCGGTATATTTTTTTATATCAAAGTGAAGTTAGTGTCAATAGATGTCTAAATTTGCTACACGTAAAAAGTAATTTAAACAAGTGCATAGAGAAACTTACTAAACTTTATTACTCTTTGGAATTAAAAACAATGTTTATGTCATCCTACTAGTTACGGCTAGATTGGCTGATTAGATACAAAGTCGATTAAACTTTGACCATCTCTAGACCTAATCAAAGTGATAAGTTGATAGTTTGCGATCGAACTAGTTACAATGTTTCTTATGTAGCGCTTTTGAATATCAATGTTGCTTTTGCGTTCTTTAGTGCAATGGCGGCATTTTGTTTTTATATTACATTTAATATGGTACTAGCTGACCCGGCAAACGTTGCTTTGCCATGTAAATTATTTCTAAGTAATTTGAGCGGGATGAAAAATGATTGAATTACTAAAATGGCTATTAAAAAATAAGGGTTGATCGTAGAAGGGGGAAAATTGAGGATTGTATGTATTTTTGTATGTTGTATCATAAAAAAATATAATTAAAAATTTTGTCTAAAAAATTAAAAAAAATAATTAGGGTTGTACTACCCCTAACATTTAGGGGGATGAAAAATAGATGTTGGGCGATTCTCATAGATACTGGATAAGCACAAAAAATTTCATCAAAATCGGTCAAGCCGTTTCGGAGGAGTATGGCAACGAAAACTGTGACACGAGAATTTTATATATTAGATTTAAGTAAATTGAGTATAATATTAATGGATAAATATAGCACACGGTGAGTTTGGGAGAATATTTATTTTACTAATGCATTGTACGCAATTTTAAAACACTTTTTGAAAAATAATTGCTAGGTTTGGGAAACGGGTTGAAGATCCACTACACATTATAATTTAAAATAGAATTGATTTTAGAAATTTAAAAAAAGAAGCAGTCATGCTTCGTCACTAGAGGCGCTACTTGTACTATTTTTTTTTTAATTGTGCACCTACGACGACTAATCTAAATAAGTATTTATTACGATTAGGATTGCGGATCATTCAGTAAGTTCATTGTTTTTATGAATATTTCTAGTCGGAACTTTTAACTCACAACAATCAATAATTTATCATAATGGTCTAGACCTATGACATATAACGTCTTATCCTTTTCATCGTACAAAAGTACGTATATTGCCCCCGGAGTCGTTTTAACACAGTAATAAAAACAATTTTTCTTTTGTTGTTCTGAATTTGAAAGGTTTGCGCCCTTTATATTGTTAGGCATAATTTTTGCAATAAAAACTTTATATATATTGTAAAAAACAAATCACAGAACCTAAAGTTTCTCATGATTATGCTTTGAGTCACAAACATTAGCCTAAAGATGACTTCTTCCAACTCTTAAATAGTAAAATTTGAATTGGGAATGTTTATCTTAAATTCATATAATACCATTCTTTCACTTATACATTTTCTTGCCTATACCCATTAATTATCCATTGCAAAACTTCAATTGCACGTAACTCGAGCTGAGAATCGATACATCGATATGGCTTCCACAACCCTTTCATTTGTTTTCCTTTTAAAATTTGAATTTGGAATGTTTGCCTGATTGTCTTTGAGGTTGTTATATAAGATTTTACGGCAGTCAATTAAAAATATAGCTTTGTATTTTGAGATATTTAAATTAACTAGCGTTCGGTTTCTTATATTTCGTTTTTACTTTAGTTAATTTGATCTAAGCTACGTTCCAGGTTTATCCATATTCCTTTTGAGTAATTGTTTTAATATGATACTAATGATACATTAATAAACGCTATTTTTTATATTTAATCAATCTACAGTTTTTTAAATATAACTTTAAATATTTGAGGTTACATTTTTAAAATAGACGCAAACGCTGATGTCAGTTGTGCGTCCGTCCTACATGACCTCATATCGATAGTAAACGCATATACTATATCTATGTTTAAACAATATGGCTACAAAAATCTAAAATAACGGTAAAACTATTGCATTTGAAAAACAAAGTTTTGTAGATTTGTACTTTTTACTTTGGTATTTTAAATGAGACACAGGCGATAATTTTTTAATACTCGTAAATTTAATTTGTTTTTACAGACACAAACACGTAAATACTTTGCGTCTGGAGTTTTGCATATCTGTACAAGAGATTAAAACTGAAAATTTCAAGATGAATTATAAAAAATATCTAAGTTTATAAATCAATATAACAAACCTCGGACCTCTAAATAGAGGCAAGTACCATATGTTGAAAGTAAGTTAACAAAATATAGGGATTGTTTTAGATTTCATAACTAGGTACTCATTCCATCCAGGTATACCTAGATGTTGATATAAAATTGTCGTGGTGGTTCTATTTTAGTACAAACGTAACGCACCCTGCAATGTTGCTCTTATTTTCATTAAAGAACGAAAAAAAGGTCACTCTAAAGGAATTTAGTACGTATATTGTATCATAAACAGTGATAAGTATTTTTCATGACGCAAGAATAAAAGTATTTAGTAAACATCATTGTTTAAAATATGTAATTGGAATGTTACGTAATCAATCATACATAATAAAAGCAAATATATCATAAGAAACGTTTGAGTTGTCATTAACATTAATAATACGAGTATAGTTAGACAAAATTTTTATTTTACCATTAAGATTTTCTTTCAAGCAATCGTAGATATTATCTTCTTACCGTGTACCATTTTATTTATTTGCGCGGGATTCTATAACAGTATCTATGGACATGACGCGCAAAGGTATTTATTTAGAAATCCTATGAGGTACTTGTTGGAGAAGGTTGGTTTATAAAAAAATGTACTGCGTCACGATTGGTGGAAATCAGTGGTGTGATTGCCGCGCCCGCGTCTGTCGATCTAACTAGTACGCACACTACGCACAGCGATTACCGGTTTCACACCTGCACTACATTGCATTCGTAACTTGAAGTAACTCTTAGTACATTTTATGCATTTAAACTAAAAAAAATCTTATTCGAGGTCTTTGTTTATAGCTTGTTATGATCCAATTTTGAGTATCCTGCCAGAATGTAAATCAAGGTCAGGGTTAGATGAGGTCATTCACTACATTATTCATTCTCACCTCACCTAGCGGATCTTTGTAAACATCGTTCTAATATAACCGTGAATGAAGGAAGAAACAACGAGTATTTTTTTATTTGACACTTCCTGGAGACAATTGAACTATTTACGAAAGCTATTATGGTATTGTTTACATTCATAGTACATCAATAGCCTTTAATAGGACATAGGTTTCTCCTTGGAAAGGAAGTTTTGGTCTACTATACTATGCTGGCTTGTCAGATGGGTTGTGCTGTAGTCCTGCACAGTTTGTTCCATTATTCGGCTCATATTATCATTTCGAAATCTTATTCTGACAACAGTGTTAACATCCAAAATGCCTGTCCAAAAAATAACATACAGAACATAAAACCTATTCGAAGGTCGATTAAAATTAAAGGAGGTCGATCGGAGATAGAATTGAAATTGTGATGACTAAACGAATGCTGTAGCTAGATATAATGTTAGACGTTTCAAATTTGTTTACAATAAATCACAAGTAGTGTTGAATTGTTTGACCTTATGAACTCGTTGTGCACGTCCTCAATGGATTTCGGCACAGTTTAGCTCTCTGAAAACGGTCACAGATACTACTATAGCAGTTAGTCTTAATGCCAATACAAAGCTCTACACTAGTTTTCTTAGGGCACACCAACTCGACATATTACTAGTGCAAGAGACCTTTCTGAAACCCTCGCAGAGAAACCCAAACGTTGCGAACTACTCTGTGGTCCGCAACGATAGGATTGACTCTGCGCTAGGGGGAACTCTCATATATTACAAAAGGTCCCTTCACTGCGTACCTATGGATCCGCCTGCGCTGACTAGCATCGAGGCTTCGGTCTGTCGAATAGGCATGACCGGACACCAACCGATCACGCTAGTTTCAGCCTATCTGTCACCCAATCGGCAACTACTCGAGAGCGACCTCCGAGCGCTGCTAGAACTGAGCGACGCCGTGATAATCGGCGGCGACCTTAACGCCAAGAACACCATTTGGAACTGTCACCAGTCCAACGCCAAAGGCAGAGCCTTGGAGTCGCTCTCGAATAGACTAGCGTTCGACATCATCGCCCCGCTCGAACCGACCCACTATCCGCACAACGTGTCTCACCGACCCGACATTCTGGACGTGGCGCTCCTAAGGAACATAAACCTACGTTTGTGTTCAGTAGAGGTGCTACACGAGTTAACTTCAGACCACAGACCTGTGGTCGTGGAGTTCGCACCCAGACTGGGTCCCATCGACACAGGTCATCGTACCCCCACTAGACGAACCACGGACTGGAGGCGCCTCGGGACAAAACTCGAGGCAACCTCGTCCGTGCATCTAGATAGGATACCCGACCACATAAATAGCCAAGAGGACACCACGATGGCGATCGACAACCTCACAGCTCACGTGCAATCGTTAATTAACGAATGCACTCGGGAGGCACCGGCGACGAACGATCGCCGCTGGGACCTACCCGATGACGTACGTGAGCTGCTGAGGCGGAAGAACGCCGCCGTACGAGCCTATGACAGATATCCATGCGACGCCAACAGGATCAGGTTACGACGCTTAGAAAGAGCGGTCAAGTCGCGCATCGATCAAATGCGCCAAGACAGGTGGGATAGGACACTACAAGACCTCGAACCTACCCACCTTGCCTTCTGGCAGCTGTCCCGCTCGCTTAAGAGAGACACCGTCACCGTTATGCCTCCTCTAAGCAGACCTAACCTTCCGCCGGCATTCGACGATATCGAAAAGGCAGAGTGCCTGGCCGAGAGTCTAGAGAATCAGTGCACGCCCAGCGTAATACACTGCGACTCGGACCAAATAGCCGAAGTTGATTCGGAAGTAGAGCGCATAATGTCCTCACTTCCTACATCAACACTAGCCTCAACTTCAACGCCGACGGGGACGACAGACGAACAAGACCTTGACACGGTCACCCCCGAAGAAGTCGAAACGATCGTCAAGGGCCTACACGCTCGCAAGGCGCCCGGTTCGGACGGTATCACAAACAGGCTGTTAAAACTCTTTCCGGAGAGGCTACTGGTCCTGCTGACGTTCATTTTCAACGCAGCACTCAAAAACAACATCTTTCCACAACAATGGAAAGAAGCCGTTGTTATTGGGATACCCAAACCTGGCAAACCAAAGTCCGAACCGACCAGTTATAGACCGATCAGTCTGCTTAACGGATTAGGCAAGCTATACGAGCGTCTAATCTACAGTAGGCTGAAAGCGTATGCCGATGCTAATCTTCTCGTCCCCCACGAGCAATTCGGTTTCCGAACCGAACACTCGTGCGTCCACCAAGTCCACCGCATCGTTGAATACACCAGCGATCGGCTTCAACGCAACCTGTTTACAGGAATCCTCTTTTTCGACGTAGCGAAAGCTTTCGACAAAGTGTGGCACAACGGCTTATTATTTAAGCTGTCCACCATGGGAGTGCCACACGGACTCGTGCTCATCATACGAGACTACTTGTCGAATCGAAGCTTCCGCTACCGAGTAGAAGGGTCAATGTCCTCCACTCACCCCATTCGAGCCGGTGTCCCACAAGGGTCCGTGCTCTCCCCCCTACTCTTCACGCTGTATACTAGCGACATTCCGAAGCATCGGTATGTGCAGACGGCACTATTCGCAGACGACACGGCTATCTACTGCTCGGGGGTGAACCCCTCGACAGTAGCCAAAAAACTCCAGACCGCAGCCAACGCACTGGGCGTTTGGTTCCGGAAATGGAGGATAGAGGTCAACCCCGAGAAAAGCCAGGCGGTGCTGTTTCACAGAAGACAGCTAAGCTTGTATCCTTTGGAGAAGACCCCTCAGATTAGGATGTTCGGCAAGTCTATCCCTTGGGCTAGGCAGGCCAAATACCTAGGCATAACCCTTGACGACCGTCTATCCTTCGGCCCCCACATCAAGGCAGTCCGCAACCGGGCTGCCTTCGTGCTAGGACGTCTACACAGTTTAATTCACGCGCGGTCGAAATTAAACTTAAAAAACAAAGTTCGATTATACACTGCATGCATACGTCCTATAATGACGTACGGCAGCGTGGTATTCGCACACGTTAGGCCACACAGGATCCATAGGCTTCAAACACTACAAAATAGCTTCATGCGCAAAGCTACGGGAGCACCGTGGTATGTACGCAACGTCGATCTTCACATCGACCTCAGATTGCCGACCATCAAGCAATTCATTAAACAGTGCTCCCTTAGCTACTTTGACTCTGCTCCGACTCACCCCAACCCTCTAGTGGTTGCGGCCGTAAACTACATACCGAGTAAAATCTCAAAAATACGTCGACCCAAACACGCGTTAGGGGAGTTAGACGACGACATTACACGCGCTCAACGCAGAGCGGACACACTAATTACGAACCGTCCGCGTTTTCGTCCCCGCCGGCGGGGGCGGAACACGCGCCGCGTAAACCGTCAACAAAACATGGGAGTAGGCCGCCCCACTGTTTCAGCAACACCCCAAGCCGAGGTTCGTACCCCGCAGGGGGTGCCCTTGGGCAATGTTGTTTAATAAATGGCCGGTTGAGAGCCCTCAGCGCTCACCGTAACTAAACCGGGTAAAGTTGTAGAGGCCATCTGAGGCCAACAGCTAAAAATCATCACAAAAAAAAAAAAAAAAAAAAAAAAAAAAAAAAAAAAAAAAAAAAAAAAATCTACACTAGTTAAAAAAAAAATCAAGAAAGTTTAAAAACGTTTGGAAATTCTAGTAGCGTGAATTTGGATTATTGACTAGATCCTGCAACAACTATAGCTGTGTTGGAATTTCGTTCTTTTATTTGTATTATTGTATTGCATACGAACGTTCTAGACTTTACGAGTTGGATCTAAGTTTACCTGCATACGAGCGATCTTTGGAGAGTATTATGTAAGTTATATAAAAACTTCTCAGCGAATATCTAATTTTTCGAGTGCAGAGTCTACTTTAAATCAGTATAAGTGCACACGATCATATTAAATTGCTACATTTAATTAATATTAAAGTCAATGACTCTTCGACCTAATTTATGTTAAACAGTTTAAGTTGTCCCAAAGCAGTTCTCTTCATGGGTTCTTGTGTGAAACATCACCGGAAACAGCCGGCTTCTGAGCTTCGCCGGTACTTAACTGTCCAATTGAACAAACGAGCGTGATAACCCTGGATCCGGTCCCGTGGCTGGATCCGTTGTGGCCTCTTAATGTATCTCAACAGTCATTACTGGTCATTGTTGGTTTACGTGATTGTATTATAACTTAAAGCAAGTTTTAAGTATATATAGTGTAGTACACATAAGTGAGAGACAAAGTATAAACTGTTACTTGTATTTACTACATACATATACGAGTAACCATCAAGAATTTAAGTAAAAAAAATGCATATGAAAGATCGCCTACTGATCGTCTATTGAAATTCGTTCAGTCGGATCAAGAATTTTAGGAGACACTGAGACTACGATAAACCCACGACAATACATTAATGGACGCTCTTTTGCGTAATGGGCCGCATCCTGTTCAGCCCAGGCGCAGTTCAGTCAATGCTAAGACTTCACTTCATGCACTACGTCACATTCGCTTCCAGAAACTAAAATTTATTGTTCATGCTACCCTAATCGTGTGTGTGATCACGTTTCGCGTTATTGTAGACATCCTGGTGTGGGTTTCGAGTGTCGCACCTCTGGGCATCAATGCCAATCGACGGACGTCGTTGACGACGGACGATGCGCCCGTTGCGATCTCGAAAACGATAACGAAATTTCGACAAATTTTCAACTAAAGTTTATCTATACATCGTGTAACGGATGCAGTGTTAAGGATGAAATTGTGAAATTTATGACAGAATTCATATTGTGGAGTGCATAGTGACGGACATGCCTGAGTTTCGACGTCTGGCATCGAGTGTGAAAAAAAAGAAGTCACTTTCGCCGACTCAGCGTTTGAGTCACACGAGCAGTTCTATTTGCTTGATGCGATAACGTTTTAGGTGAGTTTGTCATTAGTGTAAAGTGGTATATCCCTTACATTTAATGGGCACTTAGCGTAGGGGAACAGGTGGTTTGTTCAGATTATGTACCAGTACCTATCTATTTATCTAAACAATACACTTTTTCGGCTCATTGTTCTTTAAAACATATCCATTAGTTCATTTATCTGGAGCGGTTTAGTTACACATTTAGCCGTCCCATGATTTCCAGAAAGGAAAATTACTGAAACCAATTTATAATCTGTGAGTATCAGTATTTCTAACGTAGAGTGATATATTATGTGGACAATTCCATTGTACTTAGGTACTTATTTAATGACTACGTCTAAATAATACTCAAAGTAAATTCTATCTATCTTGTCGGCATATAATTAATTAATTTGGTTAATATACATGCAAAACAGATTAGACGACATTGAATCATCTCTTTCGTCATTCTTAGCAGCAACTTTTTGGAAGTTAAAAAAAAAACATGTAAAACCAAAGTACCTATTTATTTCAAAGGTCAAAGTTTCCACTTCTCTCTTTATAAAAAAGGCAAAGTACACAAAATAATGTCAAGTACAGTAAACAAAACAAGAAAACATTACCTGTACTTATTCTTAGTTTGTTTACTTTTTGAGGTTATATTCCAATAGACAAATTCACAAAACTTTAACTATCACACGTTTAAAACGCAAACTTTCACAAGAACAATTTATTAAAGGAATATTTTCACATAATCAACACATTTTAATGAGTAATGACTCTAACTACCAGTAACTGTTAAAGATAACAGCTGACTGTATTTCATATTTGTATTTAATATAATATCTGCTTATAGATAGTTCAACGTACTCTATCGGTTTCACGCAAAACTACAAGCTCTTTTCGTTGTAGTTACAAGTAATATCACAAGATGGCGTTAATACAAGAATCAATAAATCCATTTTAATAAATGACTACGATGACGTCCTCGTAGTCACTAGATCACTCGAGATAGATACTGAAAAAGTCATTGTGTATTAAAATACATACTTGTAAAAGTTATTACAGAATAAAATAAAAATCTTTATCATTACAGTCAAATAGAATGAATGCTTCTAAAAGAAATATTATATAATTGTTGTATATGGTCTGGTGTGTGAGATGTTTAATGTGCTTCTGCGCTGTGAAAGTTCAATTAAGTACTAAGTTACTAAGTAAATAAAAACAATAATTACCTCACACACCACACAGAGTCGTCGGATCTTAAATTAGGTGGAACTTGTACACGGTGATCAAAATACTGAGAAACTTATTTCACATTTGTAAACTTCCTTGCTAAGGAGAGGCCTATGTCCAGCAGTGGACTGTTGGAGGCTTTAATAATGATGATGAAACACGTATACTCAAACACAGTTTTAAGTAGGATTCGAACCTACGACCTTTGACTTAGCAGACAGTTTTACTAACCACCCTTTTATTTTATTTTTTTTTCTGTGCGGAAATCCCCCTGGATACCACCTACTGGTGTTCACTAACCACCCAGATCAACTTTTGACAATGTGTCGGCCTTAGCGGAATATATCTTGGTAACATATTAATAATAAAAAAAACGACATTAAATTAAAAATATCGTAAACAAATTTTACAATGATTGCGTTAACTACAAAATATATCGAGGAAAATGTTTTAATTGGAAATTTCCAATTAATTTTCAGTTAATTATTTTGTTGGAAGCTGAAACCTTATTCTAGTAATGATTGGTCGGTGCTAATTGTATTTTTAATTGATTATATAAAACTGTATTCAAGATTTCACGTTTGGACGAACGAGAAAATGTTAATTGCCATAAAAAAAATAACAAATTAGTTTTTAGAAGAAATCAAACGTTGAAATACAAATAACTTTTCCTTTTTCCAATAAATAGATTAATTCAGTAGAAATCAATTGAGATCAGTATTGTATGAGATAGGGTTTATACAAATTCTCTTTGGTCTAGCGGTCAGCGTATGCAGATGCCAATCAAGAGGTCTTGTGTTATTGGTTGGAGGTTGGGGTCTTAACCCCCGTGACTCGGAGAGCAAGCCGTCGGTCCTGCACCTGCTCTCTACGCGGTCGTGTAGGACAGCCGTCCTGTTTTATCGTGAGAGTGAGGGAACAGAGAGTGCACCTGTGTTAGCGCATGTACTGATGCGTTGTAATATCTCTGGCGTAGTTGGTTTGTCTCCGTTGAGACTGACCGCCGTCGCCGAGACTGTCTAGGAGTCATTATCATCATCAAACGGCAGACGTCCACTGCTGAACATAGGCCTTCCCCTAGAACGCCACGCCGTACGACTGGACGCCAACTGCATCCATCGGCGCCTTGCCACTCGGGCTATGTCGTCGGTCCTTTTAGCGGGGGACCTACGTAGGTATAGGAGTACATCATAAAAATCCAGTAGGGGTCGGTGTTTTCTTCTTTTGTGTATACTATATTTACTTTCTTAATTTTTTCTTCACAATTATATGTTAACCTTAATAATAAATCGGATTTCTATTTTAAAAGAATTGTAAATGATTAACTTCGTGTCTTAGTTTTGAGTGGTTAATATTATTCATACTTAAATATGGTCAAATGGTACATAGTCCTTCCAAATAAAAAAAAAAAAGATTTGGCTAAATCATTTTATGAATAATGGAAGTCCAAAATTTAGAAATTTAAACAGCCGATTCAGAACCTGCTTCTTTTGAAATCATTTAAAAACATCTACGTATTTGTTGTGAGTGTATATTATTTTTTCAAAGCTCTCTTTTTTTTATAGTAACCTACCAAAGTGACTCTACTCTGCCTGAGTCCAAGAGCGGTGATCGCCGTACACACTGCGAATAAACACAATGCAGTATGGCGACCCACGCTATGGCGGCCTAGTGAGATGCTTTTTCACGCCCCGCTTAAAGGACCCGGGATCGTAGTGGGAGGGAAAATAAAATTTGATAATTTGATAATTAAAATTAATAACAATTTTACTTTGATAATTTATTTCAAGACTATAAAATACTCAGTAGCAGGATGGGTACAGGAAATATTAAATAATTACTGTATTAAACAAAGTTCCGGATTACTATAAAAAACTAACGTTAGTAAAGCGTTCGGAGTCTATGATTCATACCACAGATAAAATCAATAAGAATGACAAGTCATTCTTAGGTTAACCAGTAAGTAGTTCTAATGTGTATTTCAAACTATAAGTCATATTGTTATGTCAAACACTTAAAACGACTCTCTATAAGTATATTTACCTATACAACACTTTCAGGAAATTTGCAAGAACTTGAAACTGTGGGATTATATCTGACTCATAGGTGTATACTCGTATTTTAACGCTGTCGTTTTATGTTTAATGTTATAAGTATCTGTCAGTACCGTCTTAATAGCAGTCTCATATCGAGTAGTAACTATTATTAAGTAATATACTAAGTCACTAAATTCTGTTTTACGAACATACCTATCCACTGCGGAAGACATCTTTGTTACAAATTTTTCGTAACTTTTGTGGCAAACAATAGGTAGTGACTAATACGACAAATAAGTTAAAATTGAAAAAAAAAAACAAAAACTGACCGTGTGAAAATGTTTTCTTTAAATTTATAAACGAGTGATTTATAATGTTCACATACCCAGTGTCATTGTGACTATTAATTTAAATCTCAATATAAGCAAAATACATGATGCTAAAAGTTACTTACTTACTATGATATTTAATATGATGCCATTCCGTGCGGTGACGGCCTAAGAATAGTAGTCACCACCCCTATTCGACCCGTGGGTGTCACGAGAGGCGACTAAGGGAGCTAATTACGCAGGAAAACATCTGCAAAGAGAAGGAAAACTTGATACAAACCCTATTACAACCCGTCTGGCCAGCGTGGTATAGTAGGCCGAAACCTCCTTCCTAATGAGAGGCCTATTGTCTAGCAGAAGACTATTAGAGGCTGATGAAATAAAATAAATTTAAACTGCTTACAAATATGTTTAAATAACACTATAAGTTATACAATTCCATATCACGACGAATATAATTGAAGCATCACTGAAAAATTTGGCAAAAACTGGCAATGAAACTAGAACTCCTTCGAAAAACGCAGACGAATTTGCGTGAGTCAGTCAGTTAATATTATAATAATGAAAGTAAAATTATATTAAGAACTCTATTATGACGTCGGCGTCCATGTTTCATTACACGGAAGGTATTGGTATACCCGGAATTCGTCCTTGTTTCTTATTTTTTGCCGCCAAATGTCAAATCAATTCCGCTCATTGACATTTTAATTTAATTTCCGTTCTCTACAATAATTGATTATATAATTACAGTTCTATTGGATTTAATACAATTATCTTGATTTAAAAATAATTTGTGATACTTCTATGTTAAATTGCCAATTGACTACAAAATTTTGTTTGAATAAATACTTTTTTGGTATAAAGCTGAAGAAATTTGTTTTTTTTGAACGGGCAATAATTCACGCCTATGGAATTTCAATTTGAAAGGCAGAAGTACCTTCTCACCCTTCTAGCTCCTTTAGAATCAGGAGGGTAGGGTTTTGGTAACTCAACTCACTCGGTGAAAAGTTACGAAAAAATATTTAAAACTATAATGTTTTTTCAAAGTTTAAACTGCCTCGTTGGTCTAGCGGTTAGCGTATGGGACTGCCGACCAAGAGATTCGATGCCCGGGTTGGGCTAAAAGTGCTGTTGGGTTTCTGTTACAAGAAATTGTTAACAACAGCTCGGAGTATGGAAGCTTGGTGGTGTTTCTCGCCCGTAACTCGGAGAGAACGTTAAGCCATCGGTCCCGGTAATCATAAACATCTATGGCAATTGTTATTGGGAAGTTGTGCCCTCAAATAAGTAGTTCAACCTTCGAATTCAGTTTGACCTCAGGGTTACGGAGGTTTGGTGCCAGTTACTCCGTAGAAAAACTAATATTCATGTAAAATTAATTTAACTAGTAACCAACCCCAAACAATCCAGCACATTTTTCAACTTTTCCGTGATTATTGATTAGCTAATAGTTTCATAAGCAACAAGAGTAAATTACTGTTGAGTAATTCCTATTGAGAGTTTCTTATAAAACTGTTAACTAACATGCAACAATGGAAACTGGCATGCTAGAGGCGTGTTCTCTTAATAATTTCAGTGTAGAAGCATCAATTAAGGTATTAAATTATAATGCAAACAATATAGTGGAAAACCCCCGTGGAAACTGTGATAGGAAAACAGACGGACGAGACACCAGTTAATAACATAATAAAAATGTAATATTTTGGACATCTGACACAACGCCATTTAGTCCCAAACTAAGCAGAGCTTGTGCTAGACAACCTTTGGTAAATACATACATATTATATATAGAAAACATTCAAACTCCGAAACAAATATTTGTACGTCATACAAACATTTGGTCCGACCCGGGAATCGAATCATCGATTCCTCAGCACAGCAGTCGCGTTATTGGAGGGTTTCTTAATATGTATATTACTAACTTGTAGGCACCATTTTCTGATATGAGAAACTCGTAGTTTAGTAAATGTCACTTTCATAATACTTTATCCCACTTAAATAAGTTTTGTTTCGAAAATCTGAAGTTTCTGGATTTTTTAAGGATTGCATTCTTGTGTGTGTGTTTAGCACTTCAAATATCCCAAAGAGTGGATGATTTTAAATCAATGGTCTATGGTATCTATAGTTTAGGTGAAGTGGTGAGTACATTTATCTAGTTTTGTGTTTAGAGAGACCACGAGGAAAGGTCTATAAACTGACAAAAGCTTTATACCGATTCAGTGATTCATAATTATCACGATTACTGTTAAACAAAAAAATACATAAAACCCCCAAACAGAGGTACTTTAAATGATTCATTTTAAAATAGAGCTGTGCAATAATTATTTATACACTTTTAAACCTACTTGTTTCGTTCTAATACAAAAAAAAAACGGTAATGTTTTGAGACATATTGAAAAGAACTAAGCAAAACTTGTGCTATAGGTTTTAGAACATGGAAATACATAATTATCATCACCACTCACGCCGGGCTTGTTGTTTGCTAAGCCGAAGGGTCTGGATTCAACTCCCATCACAATAATTATGTGTTAGGCACGAATAATTGTGTTCAGATAAAATTTATTTGTATTTAGTAATATCTAAATATGTATGTCAGCAGTCTGGTACCACAGTACAAACCCTACGCAGTTTAGGGTCAAACAATCGCTTCTACGGTGTGTAAAATAATTATTATTTGTAACTAGCTATATCCTGCCACGCTTCCCTATGGCAAATTGGTGTTAAAAGATATCTTAAAACAATCTTTGAAGTGTATACATTGTGTCAAAGTTTAAGCCTAATTGGTGCAGAACTTTTTAAATTTTAGAAGCTTACACATACCAACGTACCATTTTATATACGGTGGGTCAAGAATTCGTTAACATTTGAATCTAAAATCCCGTGCAAACATGTTACGGGAGTTCTTGGGACCGATGCCACTGAATTTTTCTGGCTACAATCGCTACACATGGTTTCAACAAGATAGAGCCACTCGTCACACGTCCAATGAGTCCCTGCCGGTGGTCAAAGACATGTTTCCAGACCAGGCGACATTCCATGGCAACCCAGAAGTCGAGATCTATCCCCAGCAGACTTCCTTTTATGGGGTTATTTGAAGAATCGTATCTACATTAATAAACCAAATACACTACTACAACTAAGAGAAAAAATCAGCGAAGAGATGTCAGTGATCTCGCGGTCTCTTTCCGACTAGTATTCGAAAATTTCGGTGCTCGCTTAGAAGAGTGCAAACGTCGAAACGGTAGTCATTTCGACGATGTAATTTTTTAAAATATAAAATCCAACTAATTAGCTTTCTTGTAAATAAACCATTTTTATACCATATCAAATGATTTTCTTTATACCATTTTTTTTGAATGTTAGCTAATTTATGGCCCACCCTATAGATACCGACGATGTATGTAAAATACTCTATTAATCACAGCCAAGACAGATTAACGAGCAGGCTTTAACATCGAATATTCTAGAGTAAGTTTGTTAACTAAACTCGGACTTACGATTAAGTCGTCAAACTTTTTACACAAAAAATATTTGCGTCACAATTGGCTCCTAAGTCCATTAATCTACATAAAAAGATTTACCGCCGCCTTAACGCGGATTATATCTAACCTAATTATATCACACGAGGAATTATATATGTAATTATATGATGATACTGTACTTCGGAGAACACGTTAAGCCATCGATACCGATTGTCAGTCGAACATCTTTGCTACGTTACGAATAGTTCGAGTTCTATAAAGTTCGACAACAGTCTTTCTATAAAACGACTGTGTCTGCGTGCTCGTGGAGGTGGAGGTCTAATATCAGTCGCTCCGCGTAAAAGAATATATGTTTGTAAAATCCTCCGCGACACAGGATTTATTCCTAGTGCGTACGTAGTCTTTTAAAAAAAAAAAAAGTTCATTTATGTCGTAGGAGACTTAAGCGACCTCCAACCTCCTTTGGGAAAAGGGCTCTGAGTAAGATGATGATACTGTTCTTGGTATGAGATAAGTCATCAATAACATCAAGCATGACGCACAATGATGAAAATTTTATAATTTTTATTAAATACGTCATTATGACTAGCTGAAATGTATAGACGTTTGCTTATACAGTTAACAAGCAAACTCGAATACAAAAAAATTGATGAAGTAGTTAGATTTTAGTTTCTAAACAGTCATAAGTACTACCCAAGTAGGTATATATTTAAGAAACACACGTTACATAAAAAAAACTCTTTAAACTTGTTGATTATTGTCAAAACCTCTTTGCCTGAAAGTAGTTGGTGTAATTAGTGATTTTAATTTCTATAATTATCATGTATTCAGTTACTCATACTTACAATCAAGACGAAGCACTTCCAATCCCAGATTTTTTAGGCCATTTCGACTACGGAGTGGGTTAAAATAATGACATATATACCTATACATATACTTCTGGCATAGTCGGGTAAAATGAAAGATCAAAATATTTTGCAGCTTGTCAACTTCAGTTATTGAATAAAACCTATTTACATCTACACAATTAATCAATATAAAACATAGAATTACCAATGGAATTTATTTTGCATCTAAATTGCAATCTATGCATCTTACCAACTTACTGGCAGTATATTGACACTCTTCTGGAAGTAATCAGCTGAACGAGAGGCAACAAATTCTTCAAAGGCATTTTGTGTCGTCTCTCGGGTAACACTACGCACTCGCTGATGTAGTCGACACACAGTGCAAAATATGTATTTTTTCTAAGTATTTTCTTCTCTGACAGGGGGATGCAAGTACACTCCCTAGCACTCTCTCCCGGTGCCTATACCTATCTTTATTGCAGTCAAATCAAAGGAGCACTAACTACTACTACACAGACTACTTAGCAGTTCCAAGCTATTTATCCGATATGTAGGTGGGTTCGGCTTTCCTCGTTCATCTGCTTCACTTCGCCCTAGCACTCGCGTAATATTCTGAAAAAATCTTTCTCAGTATAGACGTAGCAGTCTAATAAGGTACAAAAACCATTGGCTTTTAGGGGTAAAAATCTGTTAAAAGGTGAGCGAAATAAAGGTTTTGATTAAATATAACCAAAGAACAGTAAGATATTTTTTATTTGACTGAATTGGTGAGAAGTCGGTTGTCTATTGAATTAATAGACAGACATGGCAGGTACCAACCTATTTAGAATAACTGTGACATGTTGGCTGTCATATTATTCGGACAGTGCTGTTGCCATGATGATTGTACAGAGTAGGTTGAGACTATTACTAACTTAATTCATTTTAATAATATGCGCTTGCGCACACTGGTGTTTCTTAAGATAACAACTAGAATTTAGTTTTACTTAGCGCCATAGAGGTCATTTATTGAAAAAGAAAAACTCTTTAAGATAAAAATCATATAATAGCATATATAAATTTTAACCTACCTTTTGAAGTTTAAAGATCTCCACGCTTCTCCACATCTGCTGTGTATCAGAGCTTGTTGTCTCCGTCCCTGCTTACAGTCACACAAAGTGTAGTAACACTTGTTTTTCTTGAGTTGGAGGTGTCCGTGAGTAACGATAATACCTAGGCATCTGTTGACCCGTTTGATATTATGTTCTATAAAATAAAAAAAAAAAATTGAAAAATATACCTAATCTAATATCTATATTCTGTTCGTAACCTTATTTGAAGTAAATAAAACACGATTTACATTTTATGGGGTCAAAAAATTTTCCATTGATTAAAGCTGTACGCCACTATTTCATAAAATCATAACTGCTTTGTTTCTATCCCGGCAGGAAAAGGTTGATGTTGAAAGTAAAATGAAGTAAAAGGGCCATTTTTGACACGTTTATTCTAGAAGCGATGTTAACCCACAATGCTATCTTTTCGTGTTACTTCGTGGCTTATTTAATAAAGTACAGGAATCAGGTAACGATATTGTTTTTATTTTTTTTCCGTGGCTGCTCTCAGCTTTTCGCGCCAAATTCTTTATGTCTATGATTCACAGATATTGTTTACTAACTAAAGAACTTGGCACAAGTCGTTCGGCCTATAAAGTATCTATTTAAATAAAAACATCACTCAGTGTTAAATGCTTAAATGGTTAATAAAATGACGTGAACTCCTTTGAGATGACGACAGATTTACTCTTACAATGAATTTGATTTTGAACAGTGGCATACCACACCCACATATTGTTATATGTTCACTTGAAATAAAAAAAAGTTTTTATTACAAAATTAAAAAAAACTTTACTGTAAGAGACACGATTAAAATTATGAATTAAAAAATATTTAATAAATGTCTAGTAGTTAGGATGATGATTGAATATCCGAAATAGGCATATTTTGACAAAATATGTGATATAAAAAAAAATTAAAATCATCAAATCAATCAAATGTAATACTTGCTACTTTATTATTTCGAAAATCATTTCTGAAGTTGAATTTTTCAGTCAAAAACTATTAAATCTAAACTTAATAACAGAAAATATGTAATTATTGTACAAAATTAACTTTAGCATTTTTTTTTTAAATTACAAACATTCTTACATTACTCTGTACAATGGCAGTAGGTATATACATTTTTTCATTAAATGTGAATCACTAAATAATACTTCAATGTCAGGTCGGATCTGTACTTGTTTTTTGCCGACACATCAACAGGGTATCGGCTGTCTGCCGCCCAGTCAGACATTAGGTATCAATTGTCTCTAAGATTATGTTACAAGCCTTACGGGATCGCGTACGGGATCTCTGTTTGATTATGTTAAATAAACTGACAGTATGTACGTGTTTTTTATATGCTGGTAAGTGATAAAATATAACTATACGTAGAATAAATCTATCAACAATCGCAGCTTAGTAATCTAATAGCGTTTATGACGCGCCCCGACTTTAAAAGTAAAATTTAGAGTTACCTTAAGTATTCGAGTAGCAGTTTTTCGGCTTCCACATCATCATACATCAAATTAATTGAATTAGTTCACTGCTGGACATAGATCTCCCATCTAAAAGGAGGTTTTGACCTGCTATACCACGCTAGCCAGATGAGTTGTATAGGTTTTTTATTTCAGGTTTTCCCTCTCTTTGCAGTGATGTTGTCCTACGAAATCAGTATCCCTAGTCTCCCAACGGATGAATAGGGATGGTGCCATTCTGTATTCGTAATCCGTCGCCATCTCTGAGCCCGTCTTTTCGAATTCCATTCTTGTATTTCATTCGTAACTTCAATGCTAAAACTATTCCTATTAATTCTTAAACACGATATTGCAGTGTCTCTGCTAAGTTGACTAAAAAAACAAAGTCGCAGTTAAGCTTTGGTTGTTAAACCATTGAGAACGTTTTCGACTCTAGCAACTTATAAAGTATATGTGCACGTAACAACAGAAAATGAACATAAACTAAGCCTAAGCGTCCATTGGGCAGATTTCCCTCGTTAATTTTTGAATTCGGAAAACGATAAACAAAAACATAGTGTTTTTTTGTCTCACGAGTCGCGTCTACGGTCAAATTTAAAAGTTGAAGGCCGTCCTCTACTGTTTGTTGTGAATTGGTGGCGCCAATTTTTTGTCATAATCGTATGTTAGCCAATAGCATTTTTAATGATAATTTGTTTAATTAGTTTTGTTATGATTCTTAGAGTATTTATTTAATAATAATTAATAGTTATGTTTTAAAAATTGATTGCTATCATATATGTATATAAAAAAATAATAATAGTGGTAGTGTTAAGCTCTACAATATGAAATACTTTTTTTTCAAATATTGTTCACTAACTCACTCGCGCAACTTGGTGTGCGTCTCTTAAAGAAATAAAGTTCTTGCAACATTTTTCATGAATGCTCGGCTTCTATTAGTGGTTGCGTGATGTTATTTCGCTTTTAGCTATCTTTGATAAATGGTCTGTGGAACACTCTCTGAGGTTAGCGCTTTTAACCAAGAAACAATCTTAACTCATAAGAAACAAAACTATTAGTATAGAAGGAAAGCATGAATAAAGACCGGCAAAGCGATTTTGATTTTGCCCTTCGCTTCCATTTGTGAGATAAAAACGTTTTCGTTTTAGCTATTGAATACTAAATAAATCTATAAATCTATGTATTGTATGTAAGCAGCTGTGCTAAAATATATAATAATTTAGTAATATTAATATTGAAATTCTAAGTTATATTATATAAACGCCTCCTTACACAATTATTACATTTTAATAGTTATAATTTGTCTGGCGCCAAACGTAATCACTCTTTTTCTTACAATTCGTATTAACGATGTAATTATTTAATAAAATTAATTTAGAAGCACTGTCTACAACAGTTCTGCAAAAAACATATGACTTTTTGTTGTCAGTCCTTTTTATTTAATTTTGACGAGTTTATAAATTGTCTATGAACATTTTTTATTTTTTTTTGCAACTAGTTTTTTAATTATTTTAGACTGTGGTACAGTTAATAAAAATATAATCCAATTGCTTTATAATTATTACATTTTTTTAATCAAATGACATTTAGTATCATAATTTCGAGCTCACGTTCAAATACATAATATTTAGTGGTTTAAATTTAAAATAAAACAGGAACCATACTTTCGTATTTGTCATCTTTGTATGTCTAAATTTGAGTCATAACGGTAATTAAACTTCATTTTATAATTTTTTCTATATCTGTCTATTTAGATATTTATATCTTTATTCGTTTTTCTTATTAACTACAAGTCCTCTTAGCCAAGGTGCAAGTGTTTTACGTCGATTCTCTTTCTACAACCGCTAACTTCTCCAATCTCTTATAATAATATTTATGACCACGTAACTTAGCGTTAAGAGACGTCATTCTCATTAATTTCTTAGTTTTTTAAAAACATTTACTTTTATTGAAAACAACTGGCAGGGCAGCAATGCTATTCTCGAAGAATACGACTTATAATGTGATGTGTGCTATAGAACAATAACGAAATAATAGTTGATAGATATATTAAGCGTCTACTAATGTTTTTATTTTAAATCAATTTTAAATAATTTACTAAGTTTTTTTAATCATGACCAAGACCTCTCAAAATAAAATGAGTTATAAAAGTAAATATTTTGTATGATATTGTACTCCTAACTTTCAATTAAAATGGTGTTGCTATGCGACTTAAAACTAAAAACATAGTTCTTTTTTTATGTTCATTTTTTTCGTAATAATATTTACCTTTACGAATCAAAAAAATTAAAAAATATATACTCTTTGGAATGGTATAACACTGATACTAGTTAAATAAAAAAATATTTTTTTTTTCTATTTCAATCAAGTCTGGTAATAACTGCAACGGAAATCGTCTGTTGACAATTAACAACGACATTAACATGACATTTTGTTGTTCGTTCCATAGATAAAGAATATTAATAATAATTTTAAGCTATTGCATAGCTTTTAACGCGTGCTTCGAGCGCGGTGACTGAATCAAGAAATTCCGTAACGAAAATAAACCTAACACCCCCTACTCCGACCGTGCATCGTCTAACGTCGTTTCAGTTCGGCAGAATTGGGCACGGTGTTTGTGTGTGTACGATTAGACGTATGCGTGTAGACTGTACGAAGCTCGCACGGATCGAGACGAGCTGCTCCGAATAATTGTAATTGCATAAGTTGATAAAAAATGCTATGCAATAGCTTTACCGCGGCAGTCTCCGAGTACCACACGTATTTTTTTCTTTACCTTTAGTCCGCTACATTTTATAGTTATTCCAGACTTTTACTTAATAATAGTCTAAGACAAAATTGTATGAAAATTTAAATTTAATTTTATTTTAACTTTCACTTTATTTTACTCATAACCTCTTCAACTTAAACCTGGAATGTACTTAATTGTAAGACAGAAACTGTTTTTGACGACACCACTTTTTATACACAGAGTTGGGTACACAAAAATATTAAGTGGACTTTGATTAACAAAGCGTGTAATTCAAGCTCTTGGAGACAAATACTGTGAATATTGGTACCACCTGAACATATTGAATATATACTGTGTTTAATTTGACCATTCAAGTGGTAGATGCATCAAATAAAAATATATTGTGGAGTAACACTAACATAGTAACTCCAAACGTGTAGGTATTTAAACTTTATATTTTTGTATATTTTTATCACTAGAAGCTATAGAACTATATCAACAAAGTTTTGTTCGGGAGGATGTCATTGCTCTTTCAATAAATTGCGCTTTAGTGCTGTAAATATCAATAAGTTTGTCGTTGTAGCAGCGCTGTAAGCAATACTATATCCTAAAAGAATGGTTAGCTAGATTCACTTCTTATTTGTCGATTTTCTTAAAAATTGTACTTACTGCGGCTTTTTAAAATAAAACATTCACGAAACACACCACATTACGCATTGTACTCATTTAAATAAATTTCCTAGCGAGCTTTGCCCAGACAATACGCCGACGAACCTATCAACTTTCCCACACTTTAATATAACTTTTATTGCAATTGAATAAGTGTTATAATTGTTTAAAAGTTAAGTAGAGCACTACAATGTTTGGCCCGAGTGTTTGGATGAGGCATTCCTCGTTCATTCATGATGCAACAGACGTGGCATCCCTTGATGTTGGCACTTCAAGCGACGTTTCTGAATAAATATTTGCGTTCCTCTACACGTTATAATAGATAGGTCTATTGTTTAAAAAGTAGTTATTCAGTTGTAAAAATAAAGAAAGAATATACGGGCCAAGTAAAGAGAAGTCAGCGATTTACGTAGATACTCTGTTTATTACTTGAAGTGCATTTTCAGTGTAGTTATAGCGTTTGCGACGGTTAAGCTTGAAGTCTCGAATGCGATTCACAGATCAGACCAAATGTATGTTTGATTAATCTGCAAATATTTTGGAGTTTGGGTGTTTTCTATCTAATAATATGCATACATTTACAAAAAAAAATATATACATATTTATATGAGTTATATACAGTTTGGGACTAGATGGCGTTGTCAGATGTCTGAAACCTTATTATTATTACAATGGAATTTCCACCACAGAGACTAAAATAACACGACATGAATCATTTTTACAAAAAAAAACAAATAGTACAGCAATTAAACAGTTTCAATAGTTACAAATTCCACGGTTAGTAGATTTTAGTAGTGTACTATTTTGTCTATGATATGTTAGGTCGATATATTTTATCACTTACTAGCTGACCCGGCAAACGTTGTTTTGCCATTTTTACTAAAATGGCTATTAAAAAATAAGGGTTGATCGTAGAGGGGTGAAAATTGAGGATTGTATGTATTTTTGTATGTTGTATCATAAAAAAATAGAAATTAAAAATTTTGTCTAAAAAATAAAAAAAAAATTTAGGGTTGTACTACCCCTAACATTTAGGGGGATGAAAAATAGATGTTGGCTGATTCTCATAGATACCGGATAAGCACAAAAAATTTCATCAAAATCGGTCAAGCCGTTTCGGAGGAGTATGGCAACGAAAACTGTGACACGACAATTTTATATATTAGATGTTTCTTTTTATCAACATTCGATTCCGCTTCAAAGTCTATATGAAGTATCCTAACTGTTATTTTTTATTAGCCTTTGATTATATGCAATGATTTGTACTGTCATGACAGTTTTAATATTGTTCAAAATGATTTAAACGAGATTTAAGTTTGTTTTAATCCAAACCGCCCATAAAGTCATCATAATCAAGCTCAAACAGAGATTTGCGAACATGCGCGCGCGCAGACGATGACGCAAAGCCCTTGCGGCGCTTACAAAAAAAAACAATAATGGCAAAAAGCTTTACTCTTCACAGTTCACTTCTTCGATCATCATTGGAAATATACAAAGTTAATTATGCAGTTACATTACTAATTAAAGTTCAATTTTGAACTTTGTAACTTATGTATTAAGGTGTATGTTCATGTACGGTAGATCTAAAATTTAATTTGGTAGTGTCTGTCTCTGCGGGTCTGTATAGTGGACATGATTGGAAGGGTTGTGTAATGAAGTCATAAACTGGCTTTAACTTTCAGGGAATCAGACTATGGAAAATTTTGATTCATGCAATAATTAGCGTGTATTTGTTTAATTTAAATGATACATTTAAGAACTTTCAAGGAACTAATGATAATAGATGAGAGTAAGACACATCACATTTCTGAAGTGTAGGGATCTTAGAACCTTATATGTAAATATAATGTTTACAAACCACAAACAATACTGCCAGAATAATGCTACTTTTAGTTCTATTGTAGAGTGTGGTCCAATCAACTCCATGTGAAATGGAAAACAGTACTCGAGTCCAGCAACTGACAAAATTGCCGTATGCCTGTTTATTCACTCAGATGTCAAATTGAGGTATAATTCAACAGGAATTTAAAAAAAAAAGATTCAAAGGAGATCTTAATAGTAAACTTTGGGAATTAAAATGATTCAAGTTCTTAATTACATCCAGAGACAGACTAATATTTTTTTTTTTCTAGTCTGTCACGTCATTCCGTCTAAAATTAACCCATGAAACAAATGTAGTAACCAGAGAGGTTAAACACCTGTACTTAGTTATTTTAACATCAATCAGATTGGCAACGAGCCGACCACTTGGCTCATTGGAAACGGAGTTGATTAATAAATTTAGTTACTACATCGGTATATCGATATTGTGCATTGACTTATGTTAAATCTTTATCTATGGTTGGAGCATGAATTGGCTATTATTTTTCTTAAAAGAACTGTTCGAATTACGATTGTAGAGCGTTGGTTTTTAAGCCGTGTCTATCTAATGTAAGCCTGTCATTGCTCTATTGAAATTCTTTTTTGTTAATTTTTCTCGTGGGATTACTAGAACTGTATTGTATTTTAAAATAAAATTTATACGTATACATTAAACCAGAATAACTTACAGTCTTTAAAATATAGCTTGGTTTCCGTGACAGGTGCCTACGAAACCTAAAGAGTAACTTTGAACGAGCGATTTTGTTTTGTATCACCTATATTTTCATTCTGTACGTGCCAGTTTGATCACAAATGAAGTGCAATTCATTATAAGTATAGAAATTCACATCTAAAATGTACCTAGTAAGTTCTAAAATGACACTAATGACAACTGTCATTAGTGTCATTTTAGTTATTGTTATTTGATGTCACTGATGTCGAGACCAAGCTATATTTCTAAGAATAAAAGGTATGGGTTACTAAATACTTATCCTACCAATGATTACCTGAAAATGCCGCTTCCTCGTACACATATTATGCACTTTGTATATTTAGCTTTAGAAATATTTCAATAGTGGACAATAAAGTTTATTTCCACCCTAATACGTTCTAAATGTAAATAGAATGGAAAAAGGTAAATATTGCTTTCCGGTTTACTGTTTATAGTTACTAACAAAATTGTACAAAATAAGCTTTTTTGACGTCATACCCCCTCTATTAAATCGAATCTGTTTTTGTTGATTTTATAGTTTATTAGTTAAAACCTTATATTGACCTTCATGTTCTTATTTTAAATTATTGGATATCGACTAAAATTCATCAGTACACATACATTATATAGGCAAAGATATTTAACAACTGGCCTTTGCGGAGCACAGATTATATATTGATAGTGCAAACTGAAGGTAAACTCCTTGGAATAATAGATATCTAATTGAATTTGAAAGTAAAACGTAACCACCGAATATTCTTTCATCAGCCGCTTATTTCCTTGACAAGGATACACGTAGCTATTTTTTTTAGTTTGAATTTATTTAATTTTTTGAGTTTAAGTTGCGTTGATGTAAAATGAGGACAAAATCTGACGTAAAAAATGATAATTCAATCTTTGTTACATAAACTATTTGGTAAATCGTGACAGTTTAGAAAAAATCTGATATATTTTTACATTGTTTGATGGTTGAGGTGTTTTATGCGTGTATGTCAGCACAAAGTAAATATATTATATAGACATTACATGAGAAAGTTGTATTGTAAAAGAAATACTATGACAATTGATAGCTCTTTCGTTAATTCCAAGAATTTTAAGTAAAGACAATTTCATGCATAGATTCATGCCCGTTCCTTTTTGGAATACGAAAAGAGGTTCGAATTTTGTTTGTTTCTAAAACTAAAACTTTAGTAGTAAAGAAGCTATGGATTATAACATAAACAAGATAAGTTACTTTAGCCACATAGAAAGGATGGATACCAAAAAACTCATGACAGAAATTTATGGAGCGAATGTGCGTGAAAGTGTCGGGAGAGGTCGTCCACGGTGAACGTTACCAAATTGGTGACGTTCTGAAGCAGGTCATGTGAAAAGTACCAAGAACTGATGAGCATGCATGCTGCGATTGATGAATATGGATGAACTAACGAAGATATGTCAGGGTCTGCTCCTTTAGGAAAGAGGAGTGATTTTATGTATGTGTGTATAAGTAACTAGTTATACATGTATAAAGAAGAAAGAAACAATTTCATCTAACTAATCCTAATACCTATGTTCGCATAATACTATCACAAGTGGTTTCATGAGCATTCATGATATATTATAAAAGAAAAAAACATGAAATGTCTAAATACACACATTCACTTACGAAATTACTCCAAAACTATTTCAAATGTGCTATCTAGCCATCAACTTTCAACCAATCTGCAAACTTCGAAATACTTTCACAAGCATAATCCAAATTCCCACCAAAGAAATATTTTGCAAGAACAACAGTTAACATCTCACCTACTTGCATCAGTTTGATAGTGACCTTAACGTTAATTGCGCAAATGCAACATTGGCACCTGATATGACTGACTGTCATACTGGCAACATTGCATCATTCTTGAGATCAATGGAAGTTGTATCACCAAATTGGGAGGTAAGAATGTGAGGAAGCAATTAGTGAGATTTTGACTGGTCGGTCGGTTGGCAAACAAATGAAGAAAACGATGTTGCAAGTGTTGAAAAAATTATTTATGACCACTAAAATATTTTTTTGTTGAGAGAATATTGTGATAAATAAAAGAAAACAAATACTGGCAGAAATTAAATTGCGGATTTGATTTTATTGATGTAACATTCGATTTCTGATAGTTGGACACAATTTTATGTGTTTGTGATTTATTTGTGGGTACAATAAGGATTGAAATTACACTCTTCTTGCAATAAGATACATTTTAACTCCAATTACTTATCGTCTTTCTAGTTTACGAATAGGAGTATATTTTTAGTACAGATTTAGTAGAATTTTATTTGCAATACGAGGAAATCCCTTATTTAACAAATGTTACAGGTAAACAAATATGAAGCCATATTGGTTTGGCGGTAACTGAATGTGCAAACGCGCTAATGGAAACTTCATAGGAAAAATTGTTAACATACGCTATAATTATATCTATTACAAATAGTTTTCTCCCAGTCTTTTACCTTATTAATTTAAATTTAGAGCATATTTATTTATTGATGTTGGTAACACCGATATCGACTTATCATTACTTAATCGTACTCCTATG
The DNA here is from genome assembly GCA_949316085.1 of Hypercompe scribonia. Taxonomy (NCBI): domain Eukaryota; kingdom Metazoa; phylum Arthropoda; class Insecta; order Lepidoptera; family Erebidae; genus Hypercompe; species Hypercompe scribonia. The sequence goes on from OX438982.1 coordinate 3,392,509, forward strand.
TCGACAGAGGTAGATTTTCAACCAAATGGCCGACGCCCTGGCCGCAAAGAAATTTTCTTTTTCATAAATTAAAAAAAAAACGATCTAATCATAATTTAAAGGGCTATTATTGTAAACATTTACTAAATACATACTAAACATGAAAAGTTCAGCTTGATTGACATGAAAGTAGGAAAAAGAATAGTAATTACGCCACGTTAGCGATTTATTGCTTATAGCTGGTAAGTAAGCAAAAAGAGCTACAGTTACAATAGATGTATCTATATATACATATATATACACATATATACACATATACATAAGTGTAAAATTGGTAAACTAATGTTTTTGTACACATCAGAACTAATTATAAACCTAATGAGTGTGACTACATTGTAGATTTTCCACAAAACAACTACAGTAATTAACATTCGACGCGTTCGAATTATTTACCATAAAAGAAAAAAGGGAAAATATCAATGTTATGCCTGCCGTGTGTGATTCAGCGTATATTCCCAAGCGTGCACTAAAAAAAAAGCTAAACGGTGGCGCCTTATCGCCAAACAGGGCTGCCACTTGTAAAAATATCTGTCCTAATGTACGTTTCAAAGAGACACATTTGTAGCTGAAAAAAAAATGTTAGTGATGATGAAAAGAAATTTAGACAATGATAAATACCTTACAATTTTTTACCATGACAGACTGATTCGTCAATGCAGAGCTTGAACTGATTAATTGGAAAATATGGCAGCCGAGTTTTTCATGTTTTAGGCACCCCCTAGCTAGAAAAAATAAATTAAAGGATAAAATAAGGGGTGGACAGTTATTGTAAGTTAGTAATTTTCAAAGCAAGAAACATGCTTGTGCTCAGTGAGAAACAAGCTTATGGCTCTTGACACGATACTAAAACATAAACTACCTTTTTTAAATATGTCTGTTTATTTTCCCCACGGGATGAGGATTTACGCAGCAAAAATAACGTTTCTAAGGTAAAAAATCAAAATTAATAATAATAATCACCAGGTCTCCGCTCCGTATTATAGTTACTGGCTTACATTTACGTACAAAGGTAATTTAACAATTGTAAACATTCAATAGTAGGTTTTGTGGCGAGTTGTAAAGTGTGAAGTGTTATGTGTATGTGTGTTTGTGTGTGTGTATGCATGTGTTTGTGTGTTTAAGTGAAAGTATTTATAATATTTTATTTGTCTATCAATATATACTAGTATATATTACTGAGACTTCTAACGCTACACGATCAAACTCGAGGGCATAGTTAATAAATAAATTCTCTGGTTAGTAATGCAATGTTTTAATAATACTCATAACTAATGTTTTGTTTCCAAAGCTACGTGAATGAAATTCCTTCTAAATTTTCCTTTACCACAAACAATGGATTTAAAAATAGTAAATTGACTCGCACTGTAACACACCTATATAATAACGTCTATCGAGTTTCCTGTTAGTTTAAAATAAAACAATTTCTGAGAAGTGTCAGCCTTACACCATGTGACTACGTACTCGTACAATGGTGATCAATAATGTAGATTTGCGGTTTACATGTTACTAAAACCGTATACATACATAAGGTAAATTTAGGTAAATCGATTCATTGATGTACATTTTGGCTAATAAGTCTAGTTACTATAATTTGCAAAGTTAAACAATCCTAGCCAGGTTAGTCTATGGTTAGTGACTAGTCTTAACCTCCTCCGTGCTTCGGAGACGTTTTCCCGCCCGTCCCGGTTGTCAAATAAACTTCTTTGGTAATCATTACAGTTAATCGGAGCCTTGAAAAGTATGACAATAATACTTATATTATGGATGTTATATGCGTTATAAAATCGAAGTTCAACCGCATTGTAATAGACAACCGATCCCATCTAAATTTGGTAAAAAAAGACTTGTAGGTAAAAAGTATAATAGGGTAGATGACTGTATCGTAAATAAATACCAATGTCCACTTCATTAAAACTAATATCGCGAAACATCTCGGCAAATACAATTAACATAGCTTTTTATTATTATTACGAATTTCAATCAAATGAATAGAAATACATTGTTCAATTGAGTAGTCTTAAACAGTGACGTCACAATTTTATATTTGGTACATTTTTCATACAAAATTATCGTTTTGACAGATGATAAAAAGTAACTAATTTGACTAAGGTGTCATCTAGCCTATTATCAAGTCTTTAATAGTCCACTGGTGGACATCATCTTAGAAAGTGTAGTCAGTCATTGTAGTGTGTCTCTGTGAATAATTTTATTTACGCACAAATAAATGTCTGTTGGTTTAAGCCGGTGTTCGTGGATTTGGTTTCCACCCAGGCCAAATGTTGTGTAATGAATATGACCATTTGTTCTGTGTCGAAATGTCATCTAAAATATACAAGTATGTTTATCAGATCAGTCTAGTTTGGGATCACTGTCGTATGAGAAATGTGTGAAGTTATGTGTGTAAATTGTGTGACATACACTTACTAACATATATTTCTGAAAGAGTATATTAAAACTTCTGTAAACTATAATTACCCGACTATGACAGGCAGTAGGTTATATTTGAGGTTATACTTCTTTTGGCACGTTCGGAAAAAATGACGACAGTAAATTTTTACACTGTTACGAAAAAGCGACACCATGAAATTAGGTACTCAACATTTCGGTTTTCCACCGTGTAGAAATTATTATTTTATGATATTTACATAAATAAAATTTATTTAACTGGATAATGTTGTTATTATAAAACTTTTTGTCAATGTATTAAATACCTTTTGTTCTATTATTAGTGTCGTTTTCTCTACAAACAGGATAACGAGCAGAATACAATTTTGAAAAATATTTTTATCTTGTTACACTAAAGAAGCATAACTTCTTACGTGCGTACATAAGTACACACACACACACACACAAATACATGTTCTTTTCTATGTGATTCGATTAAAGTAAAATCAGTTATAATCTTAAATTACATAACTTTGACCCAATGTGAGCAAATCTTAATAAACAACAAACATGGCATTGCTCTTAATTTCACGTATTTTTGGGTTTTTGGAAAACCCCTGCTAAATATAACTTTATTTAATTACCCTTCATAATTATTTTTTAAGTAAGAATTTATACAAACTGTATTAGGACAGTGAGACTTAAGTGACCCCATATGAAAAACAAATTACTCGAAAGTTTGAATTTGAACATTATATTTTAGCACATCATATTTATGAAATTCACGGTAACAACATCAATGCTGAAACAAAACATGGTTCCACGTCATCAAAGATAAAAAAAACCCGCATAAAAGTAGTAAAAATACATTTCATTCATGCAATGAGTGATAAGACACCGCTTCTCAACCTGTAGGGAAGAGTCTAAAATAGTGACCCCAATCTCCCAATAGTCCCATTTCTATGTCCTCACATTAAAACTCTTTGTTATGAAAAAGTCATAATTGTCGTCTTGTAAATATTGAAAAAATAAATAAAAAAATATTTTTGTAAAATGAATCCATCTAAAATTGTTATTATATCTAAAGTTTGGGCACCGTTATATAGTTTATACTGTATTTAAATATCTACTGGTAACTGGTAACTAAACATACACATACCATTTAGGACAATGAATCACAGTCATATGATTTTAGAGGTGTAGTGAAGTCACATGTTGACTTAGCTCAACAGTCCAAATCCGATTGCTAAATGCAAACAGATAACATAATATTTAGTTGATTTTAAACTAAATTTGCAAATGCAGGTAGCGTTCAGGTTGTTAACTCTATCTGCATTCACAGCAAGTAGCTCTTAATTTTTTTTTTTCAGGACGATTAATATCTATTTTGCCGCCTCAGCGCTAATCAAATACACGAACCGTTTACAGAAACCGTTTACTAATAATTTTAATGTACTCTGTAGAGCACGTAAGCCATCGGTCCGCGTCTGACCCCCACCCGATCGTGTCGGATAACCGTCCGATCAGATTGTGAGTGAGAGAATAGAGCGCACAATCTGTGTTTGCGCACATATTTGAGCACTATTATATCTTCTGTGCTGTTGGTTGGTTTCCGTTGAAGCTTACCCCAGTGGCCGATAGCGACTAGGAGTGCATTATCATCAGTGTACTCTGTATTATAGAAACCTTTTGCATTATATTGATTCATCAGCAACTTTCTGTACTTTTTTTTGTATGGATTCACACAATATGTTTTTGCGAATTTTTATAGCCAATGGCATGTTCAATGCCGACCCTTCTAAGTAGTGTTATTCAAGTGCATATTGAAGAAAATTCAATCCACACCGTTTGAAACTTCATTGAAGTAGTGTTTTTCGTTTGTAATTATTGCTGTTTACCTACAAAACTTCTTTTGTGTACTTATAATAGAAAATACAGTAAATTATTAAGAAATATAAGTAATATCGCTTTCTCGTAAACACTTCTTTAACAAACAATTTTAGCCGCCTTTTTCCAGAATTAGAATTTTTCCGCCATCCATATTACCGTGTAAATTTCTCAAAAACTTGTCTTGTAAATGTTCGGACATAAAGTACTAATAAACTTGAATAATTTTCTACATTCTAATTCTACAAATAGATTCATCGTTGTAGAGGATAACTATGTCTGCTGTAACAGGAAGGAAAATATGCAGTTCCATAATGCATTCACCTCGAGCCATGATGCTCTTAAGGTGTATTTCTTGTCATTTACTCTAATTGTATCAATTATATGATGTATTCATTGACAGAAATCATAGCTTAAGATTGAGATTAAGCCCATATTACATCTTTTAAAATCCCTAGAAAGACACTTTGTATATCTGTGCAGATCTTTTCTCGAATCTTTTAAATCTGTTTTAAAATTATCGTTAGTAAAGGAAATTCAACCCCATCTTCTTTCAGACAATCACCTTTCCGTCAATTTTTTTGTGCGACAAGCCTATTTGCCTTGACTGTCGACATGTTAGTGACTGATTTGTTTAACTTTGTTCTCACCTTATTTAGCTACAACTACAGCGGTCTCGTGCTAATTTTAGCATACGTTTACCTTATGAATCATTGCTAAGTAATGTTATGCAATCGATCTGTATATATATTAAAAACTACAGACGAGTGATGCATTTACTTTCTGTTATTCCTGGGGAAAGCCCATTTCATTCATTTTTCTGTGTGAGAATATTTGTCAATTATTAGGCAAATTTGGGAATTTCCCGGCGTTTTTAGGTTTGTCGTTTTATCCGAGGTGGTTTTCGTTTTCAAGACAACCTACTGACGGTTGTCTATATAACACAAAACCACATAAAAATCACCACAAAAACAAGCCAATGTTTTCTTCAAGAGACTTCTACCTTTTTGTCAAAATCCATTAAAATTCAACACTAGGCTTGAATACTTAACAAATACAGTAACTTTTGCGGTTATATCAGTAAACACATGAGTTTTTATTTATTTTTTATTAATGGGACGGATAATCCATTCGGATTGCTGATTAGGACAGTATCGTAGCCATGCCAGAATGTCATGATTTCATTACAAAACATCGTGATGGCCATCTTCAAGCGCTCTATTCTGAAGAAGACCATGATACCCATCAGTTGCAATTACAAATATCTATTACCTAGGAACGTTGCTCTAAAAGATGTACAAAACAACACAATATATATGATAAAGTGATTTCTTCGAACTAATGGTTATGACCTCTATCATTAAACAGCACGCGACTGGAGTTGTGTACGCGCCTTTATACCCGTAAATGTTTTATTGTTGGTGATATGGATGATTTAAAGAAACCTTTTTCATTGTGAAAAAGGTCTAGTATAGTAGAGGTCATGGGTCCGATTTAAAATGCATAGGGATCATGACGACCGATGTTTCACAGCGAAAATGCTCTGTCCAACTGTGTATCTTTACTTTCGTTTAGAACAGAGTACTAAAATGTGAATGACGTCACGGGCAAAACCTTTTTTTTTGTAAGTTTTTGTTAGCTTATACATTTAAAGTTTGCTTGATATTAAGTGTCTTCAATTGATATAATACAATGTGGACCTCTCAACGGGTAAAGGCTTCCTCCACATTGCTCCATGTCTGCCTATCTGTCCGTTGCTTTTGTAAACCAGTTTTCATTGGTTCCTCTTACTATTTCATCATCCGAGTTTTCTCTCAGCCTACTTCTTTACAGTTTTTTTTTTTTCTTGCCGGATTACAAGTTACTCTCGGTGTCTATTTTTTTTTTCTTTCTCACTAAGAACTTAGGGCCTCAAATCAACCTCACCTGCAAGTGGTGCACCTGCTAAGCTATGGACGAGGCTCCGGCAAACAAAACATTCCAATTACCGGCAATAGGTACGCCACCTATTACGTAGAGTCAAAATACTGGTGAAAAGTGGATATTTAATATGTCTCTACCTATCCCTCCGTGGAAACAGGCGCGATTTATGTATGTGTATGTAAAACGTCCACATAGCAACATATCCTATGCCACGGGGGAATTTTACATATATACAAGAAACGGACACAAAGTACACCAAGATCTGAGTCTTCTGAAACAAAAATTGTGGATCACACAAAGTGCTGTCTGATGTGAGATTTGAACCCTCAACTACGTTACTCAACTACTGAGCGCAGTAGCGGTGTGGCGTCCGCTTCATCCACTAAGCTATCCATGAAGTCATTTTTGTTCTTTATTGTTTTGTTCTTTATTAGAGGAAGCAAATGAGCAGATGAATGACCTGATGCTAAGGAACTACCGCGGTAAAATAGAGGTGAAGGGGGATTTGGGCTCTTTTATCTGTATTTTAAGTGTTTACAGCGGTTTTCTGTGAATTCGAAATATCCCTTCGATTGAGCCGGCCTTTTTATGACTAAGCATGACTTCAGTCTGAATAGAATCGTAGTATATACCGTATAATACCTATGGTTTATACTAACCTAGTTAGATATTAAGTGTTCATACACTTTCCTAGTACTGTGGTGTTTAGATATTGCGCCTGCATCCTGTAAATAAATTTTGTTTACCTGAATTGAGTAAGTGCTATCGATTCACATGAATTTACACCATAAAAGTGATGAAACGTTAAAGGAATTTGATCGATTATGAACCTGCTACACATTTTCCTGCTTACTTCTTAAGATGCAATATTAAATTTCTATAGGAACTGAGATTAACAAAACATTACTCATTAGGTAGGTCATCACTTGATTAGAGTGAGATGTAATATTCCAAGGCAAAAAGAAGGCTCTTTTAATTTAGACAAATCGTAACCATGTCGCTCTTTAACAATCGATTCTTTTTGGCCAGATTTATACTATGGCCTCACAGAAAATCGGTGCTCAACAATTATCTTTCGTCACCTCTCAAAGAGTAAAAGAGGTAACCAGAGCCCAAACTTTCCCTCTATCTGATTCTACAGAAGGCAGGATTAAAAGGCGACAACACATTTCTACATATTTCTAGAGTTGCATTTAGATAGATTGTAATTAGGTAGTATTTAAACCAATAGATGTAGTAATTAGTATAATTTACAGATAATCTATGAGAAAGACTTTGTGGGTTGCTAGTTAATAAAAAAATTTACTTGTCTATAAGTTATACTTGTGTATACGGTCCTAATTCATTGTTGAGACTTACTAAAAACGGCAAACCGCAGACAAATGCGGTAAAAAGATATTATTGGTCGTTGAAGTAATAAATCAATATTTAACATGTCAACGTATTAGAGTACCTAACAGAAATAGGATAAAACTTTTACGTAATACGCCTTAAATTAGCTATGGTTTTTTTTGAGGTCACGATGCTTGCTTTATTCTTTTTTTATCTGTTCGTTTCTTGATCTTGCGGTTTGAATTTTGATTAATTGTGTGCGTTGTCTATGGATATTACTTTTTTTAAATACGGATTTCTGGCTTTTTTAGACCAACCGCAAGTAATGGCTTCTGAACTATTAGGTATAAAACACGGACATTAATTAACAGGTGAAATAGTAAAACCTACTTTTTTGACGCACAGGGAGTTATTTGTGAGTCAGAACAGAAAATTTTGAAATACAAATGAAATAAATATAAGAGGCGCCTATAATTTACGAGTATCCTCTTCGTGACTCAAGTTTTGTTCTTCAACGGTATTCGTTTGCTTTTTTACTTTTTTGCATTCTACGAGTAATACTGTATTATGAGTTATGAAGTTGGTGTCTATTTATTTGCGTATAAAAAGAATCTGATTGCAGACACACAAAAAACTAATTGGAATTTGTACTTATTGAAATAGATAGTCTATTTCAATAAGTACAAATTCACATAATGTATAATGTCACATGTATTCATTTTTAATAAGTAGTCGTGTAAATTATATATAATGAAGCTGCTTTGAGTTTTAATTATTTCGAAACATTCAAATATGGAGAATTTGAAAAGGAATTCATTAGTCAACTTCTAAAAAGGTTAAATAACATTTGGAAGAATACATTTTTCTGACAAACGTAATACCTGGAAGATTAAAACGATTTTAACTGGGATTCCTTGAATGCCTTTGACATGCTGCACACCATAACCTCCGTATTTTTTTATTTTTTATTTTATTAATAAAAGAAGAAATTATCTCAGCACAGTTGTCTTTGGTAGGGACCAAAGACAACTGTGCATTTTTGAAATATTTGTTGGTTTGCTAAAAGTGAGTACCGTAAACCTTTGCCGGTTCCTCATCATTGTGTACGGAACTATTCGATTTCTTTAGTAACGTGGCTTAGTACCAACAATACCGAACACTGTGTAGTATGTTGTCAGACACAATCTCCATAATTTTAACGATGTAATTTACCGCATGGTGAATAATGGTATTATAATCACTGCAATTGAGTTCAATTCACAGGAAATAAGAAAAAAATACCTTTACAAAGTTGCAGAGTCAGAACTAATTAATTTAAAAGGTAGGCAACACATAACCACGTCTAAGAACCGCGGCACGATTTAATTCTTTTTTAATTTCCTAGAGACTGTGACAACTAAGTGATGCGTCATACAGTATTTAAGTAATAGATTATAGACACCTGTCATTGATTTGATTGATATCAATACAACCATTATGAGTCATGGTAGCTGTAGAAGATTTTTAGAATTGGCACTGTTCTTTGGGGGTGTTGGCTGTCCAAAACTTATTAACAGGCTTAAAATGAAAAGTAGATGTTTGCGTGTGTGTAACAGTAGCAATGCTAAAAAATTTGTACGTTAGAGAGATGAGAATTTAACAGAAAATTAGAGCATCATGAGGACTAATCAATTCATGTATTTAATTCCGGCCGAAATGATTTCATTAAAATAAATTTGCCTAGGTATGCGAAATGATTTCATTAAAATAAATTTGCCTATGATTTCATTAAAATAAAGGTTTCAAACGTTACTGCAGCAAAATCTGTTTTTCCCGATAACTTTTACCTTACTATTTACACAAATTTTGCTATTGGCAACCAAATTCCTAAAGCTCAATTTTTATAAACATTTTGCTGCCGTAGCGCACATGATTTTCGAACGTAACTTTTCTTACTTTTTATAGATATTATTTCTTGAAAATAGAATTTTAGTGCAACACTTAATTGTCTGTATTGAAATGATTTTTCTAATTTCAAATAAAATTACTTTTTCATCATCATCATCATCATCATCAACAGCCTTTTACAGTCCACTGCTGGACATAGGCCTCTTCTCACAAGGAGGTTTTGACCTATTATACCGCGCTGGCCAGACGGGTTGGAATAGGGTTTGTTTCAAGTTTTCCTTCTCTTTGTAATGATGTTGTCTTGCATATTTGCTTCCCTTAGTCGCCTTTTACGACACCCACGGGATGAATAGGGGTGGTAACACTATGTTTTCATAATCCGTCACACGGACTACCTTACCGAATTACCTTTTGGTTGCGGTTTATTCCGTTATATATTTTTAAAATCCTGAGCCTAGGAAATTAAGAATGATGTTTTCAAACAAAATGTGTTACTTTGTCATTATTTAATGAAAAAGATACAGATTGTAAAGTATATAATTTGCAGATAATTTTGCTCTATTTAACTTTGTCAAGGATTGCCATTCACTGTTCCGAGAACAAACGTATAGTATACTTACTATACAATTAAGCGCCACACGGAAATATTCAATTTCCTAGTAGTACTACGATTTACGGAAAAGTTTAGTGAAACGATTGAAATGACACAGTCCTTCATTCATTTAATGCAAATCATTTCAATATATTGTGGAAATTTTCACAAGATGGCGCCAATTAGCAGACTACCTTTCTTAATTGTTTAGTAGGAAAACGGATGACATATTCTCAAATAATGTGTTGCAATGAATCAAGCTTGTTTATAGATCTATTTAACGATGTTTATGTATTAAAAACATATAGAAAACATTCACGTATATTTGTGATAAAAAGGAAGCCTCCATTTTACAATATAAACAAGAAACAGCAAATGGCGGACTGTCAATTAGCCAAGAAAATTTTTTGGAAATAATTTGAGTTGTAGAATGTTCTATCATTCACTACGCAATTATCGCCTGAGGAGCCTTGCTTCGGAACACAATTATGTGGCGGTTCTCTTGGTTCTCGCTAGTGACTGCACTTACTCCTCCCATTTTTAAGAATTCTAGAAGACCCCTTCCTCCAGAGTTCTTAAAGTACTCTAAGGACGGCAACACAATTGTATCTTTTGAGCTGCATGTGTCTATGCTGCGCTGGATATTTAGTATCGAGATACCTAACTGCTCAATAGCCCTATACTATCAAATAATGTGCTGTGCGTTTTTAAGGATAATATTTTTTATCAACTATATCTATTTCGCTTTTGAAAACCCAATTCGTGCTATTCATTTTTGCACATCACATTTACCTACAAATCCAAGCTGTAAGGATCCTGCTATGATTTCTAGTAACAAACAAAAGGTAATATAAAGACGAATCACTAAATACTCCTTCGTGGAGTCACACCTATTTTTTCCTACCGCCTTATTTAATGAAGATTTGTGGTAAACGTCCATCAAAGTTTTTCTATGACGGTGTATGACGCAGCCATTCAATGTCCCAGATGCTGGAATGATCTTTACTTATGTACCTACTAACTGACTACAACCAACTCTACGTACGGCACACGCGGACGTCGGCTCCTCGCGGCTGGCCATTGTAGCGGATGGAGGGGAAAACCCGTCTCGTCCACCCGCGGCCACACTCAAGGCGGCATGAGGCGCTGGTATCCACGCCTCCGCCGCCCGGCTCGCCGGCGGCGAATTGGATCCGAGTGGATATCGTCCTCCCGGGCCTTCTCCGCCGCCTCCTTCCGCGAAATTACGTCTTCGCAAAAGGTTACGATCGCGGTAAAACAACTGTCGCTACCGGCCATGGAGCGTATGACGGCCGGTAGCGAGAGTTCTCCTCCAATAACTGCAGTGAGGACCCCACGCTGCGCCGCCCAGGCGGAACAAACCGCTAGCGTGTGCTGAGCCGAGTCCTCACTGCAGTCGCAGTGGTGACAGGCGGGACTCAATTCCCTCCTGGCGACCGAGTGCAGATACTTCCCGAAGCAACCGTGCCCAGAAAGGACCTGCGTCACTCGGAAGGAAAGGGTCCCGTGCTGCCGCCCTGCCCACTCGGCGATCACCGGCTGGAGAGCCTCCACGAGGGCAAAGCCAGCACGAGGAGTCTCCAACCGGAACGACCAACGAGCCATCGTGGCTCGACGAGCGGCCTCACGCCACTCGCGTATCTCTTCGGGCAGGGGCCGTATGCCGCTATCCGCCTGGAAGTCAGCCGTCCGCCGATAAACTTCGGCGAGCACTTCCGCCTCTAAATCCCACGGCGGAGTTCCGGCCAAGGCGCACGCCGCCTCCGTCGATACGGTGCGGTAACCGCGTATGGCTCTAACCGCCAATATCCTCTGAGGGCGCCAGAGGCGAGCCCTATTCTGGGCGGTCAGAGCCGCCGCCCACGCCGGTGCACCATACAGCGCCATTGACCGGACAACCCCCGTCTATAGCCGTCTCGTCGCGACGCTGGCTCCACCCAAATTCGGCAAAACTCGCCCGAGGGCAGAGGCAACGCCGACCAGCTTTGGAGAAAGCTGTCGGAAGTGCTCGTCGAAGAGCCACCTCCCGTCGAGGATCAGGCCCAGGTACTTCATCTGGGCCTGAACCGGTACGAGGACCGAATTGACTACGATAGAGGCGCCGGGTGGTGGACCACGACGAGGCCCATGCAACAAAAGGGCCTCCGTCTTATCTAGGGCCACCCGTAAACCCAGCGCCTCAATACGCCCGACCACTAAAGAGACTCCCGTGGTGGCCAGGCGCGCCGCCTCTTGAAAGTTCGCTCCCCGGGCTGTGACCAATGTGTCATCTGCGTAACAAATTACGCCCAGCCCAGGGGGAAGACGACCTCGAAATAGCAGACCTAAATGAGTCCTAAAGACCTAAGACCTAAGACCTAGGTCCTAGAGACCTAAATCGAGAGCCTAAATGGCAGACTATTAAATGCGTTGGTGATGTCTAATGACACCGCCAACAGCACGCCGCCACAGCTCACCACCTCTACGGTAACGGCCCTCAGGCGCAGCACGGCATCGACCGTCGAACGCCCCGCCCGAAAACCAAATTGGGCGTCCGACAGATCGGGGCCCACCTCGCAGAGGTGCCGGACGATGCGGGCAGAGAGTATCCTCTCAAACAGTTTACCCGCCTTGTCCAGCAAAACGATAGGCCTATAGGCCGCCACCGATTCGGCTGGCCGTCCCGGCTTCCTTATTAGGACCAGCTTCCCGCTTTTCAAGCACTCAGGGAAGCGTCCGGACGCCAAACTAGCGTCCAGGACCTCCCTGAGGCGGTCCGACATGTGTTCGAGGGCTCGGGCTAGCACTCGGGCAGGTATCCCGTCCGGCCCGGGGGCGGTGTTCTTAGAGCGGATCCGTAGAACAACCGCCCCTACCTCCGATTCCCTGACGGGCGGAACATTGTCTTCGTTCACCCCGTCGTCTTCGACCATGAAGGTCATCGACGGGGGTGTGTGCTCCGCCCTCTGCGGGAAAAGGCCCTCGACCACTTCCCGCAGGAAGCTGGGCTGAAGTGTCTCTGTAAGGGGGGGGCCCGACGTGCGGAGCTTTTTTCGCACCGCACGATAAGGGCGACCCCAGGGGTCACGATCGAGACCCTCCAGCATCTCCTTACGCTTAATTTCTTTGGCGCGGCTGATGGCCAGCTTCAGAGTTTGCCGCGCCTCTCGGTACTCCTCATGAAGCTGGTCCTCCCCGCCTTCTTCGCGGTGTTGCCGCCGACTACGGGTGTAGGACCTCCGGGCACGAGTACAGGCCGCGCGGAGGTCCACCAACTCCTGGGACCACCAGTAAACCTCCTTCCGTGGTGGCCGATAACCTCGGAAAGCATCCATAAGCTACGTTAACCGCTTATCACCCTGATACCTCAACATTTTTACCAATAAAGTGGCATTGGAAAAAAAATACAGTATTTAATTTGTTGAGTTCTCGTAATATTTTTGCTTCACATCACATCTCACACCAGTCTTTTAATGGTCCATTGGTGGACATAGGTCTCTTCTTTATTCTTGAATAAAACTGTTCAAATCTGAATTCTGATTGATAACCTGTTTTAGAAATGAATTAAGGACTTTTAAAGCAACCGAAACTTGAATATCTGAACAAGATATCGACTGAAAGTATTTTAGTAATAAAAACTGACAGGAAGAACTTTAAAAAAGTTCAAAAAAAAAGTGTGACATGCAATGTGTGACAGCCTATAGAGCCAGTTAGAAGACTAAGACTAATACCAAAGAGTAACAATCTAATTGGAGATTAATTAAAGTCTAGAGACGTGCGATACAAATCTTGATACATAATCTTTTCATGATTGTTTCACTGTCTGTAGACTCATCATCACAGCATTCGCGTGAGAAAATGCATCACAATGACAAATGTATATTACGTAGTTATTTATATAGGATGGGCCACGAAATAGTTAACATTTGAAAAAATCTTATATAAAAAACCATTTGATATATTATAAAAATTGTTTATTTACAAGAAAGCTAATTAGACGGCATTTATTTTTAAAACATTACATACATCATCTAAATGATCAGCGTTTCAATGTTTGCACTCTTCTAAGCATGCACCGAAATTTTCGAATACTCGACGGTAAAAAGATTGCGAGATCGGGCGACCTCTCTTCGCTGATTTTTTCTTTTAGTTGACGTAGTGTATTTAGTTTATTGATGTAGACACGATTCTTCAAATAACCTTATAAAAAAAGACTGCAGGAGATAGATCTGGACTTCTGGGTGGCCATGTAATGTCGCCTCGTTTGGAAATCAGCTTTTGCGGAAGCATACCTTTGATTACCGGCAGGGACTCATTGGATGTGTGACAAGTGGCTCCATGTTGTTGAAATCATGTGTTACGATTGTAACTAGCAAATTTCAGTAGCATCGGTCCCAAGAACTCCTGTAACATGTTTGCATGGAGTGTTAGATTCAAACATTAACGCATTCTTGGCCCACCAACAGCCTTAACAGGCCACTCCTTACAAAGGAGATTTATTCACACCGACTACTCCCCAAACGGGTTGATATAAGCATAGACGAAGTATACTCTGTCTATGATATAAAGTTATAATGTTTGGTATAAAAGTCACAAAAAGTCCCGTTCGAAATTAAACACATGACGTACCAACAGTAAATCTGACGAAACTTGAGGATAAATATTACTTTGCTTATATTGCTAACTGAGATTGTGTGAACGTGGTAAAATACTAAGGACCTTCCCTTTCCCTAGAAATTAAAATTGTATAAAGAATATACTACCCATACTATTCATACTACCTAAGATTCGTAATGATGATATTTTTACAAGAATTTTGTAGGTATTCGAAATCATGACAGACCCACAGATGCAACAACCAACGCGCGAAAGATATCCAAGAGGATCTACCATCCCATTAACTATATCTGTCACAGCTGTCATATTTTGTTTTTATTTCGAACAACGTCAAATTCAAATATCGAAATTTTGCTATTATTTTCTTAATTGGTTGTCAGTCGCCAAGGCCCCAGTTATCCGTCAATAAGTCCTTAAGTTAGTGTATCTAACCGGTGCGAAAAAAATCATTAATTTTTCTACACTCTTATTATTTCGGTTTTTAAAATATAAATGTTTAGTATATATTTTGTGTCCTCTTATTATACTGGAATGCTGTATTCTTGGTAAACTTAATGCTTTATTTTAATTAACTCATTAACTTAAGAATCCTTAATTTTTGTAACTTATTTTGTTATTATGTAAATTTGTTGATGCAGGAACAACTTGTTATTTAAAATAAAAATAAATTAATTCTCTTCATAGATATATATAAATAAAAAAAAATATAAAAAAAGCAATGAGAATAATTTTACCCTCACATAAATACAAGTAGCAATCAATATCAACAGCCCTAATAGTCTACTGCTGGACATAGGTTAAGTAGCGCTAAAGTTATATAATGAAAACAGAAAATGTTTAGGTTTTGGTAAATTATTTTATTAGCCAAAGAACGAAAGAGAGGATATCACTTTCTCGGTACTTAGATACTTTGGCAATAGTTTAGTAAACATAGAAATGGAAAATACGGCAATGTTAATTGCTCAGTACCTCACGTCGATTTTTAAGAGATCAGTTTCTATCCGCAATTTTTCGTTTTCCGTCTTTCTGAACATTTTTTTTCATTTATTTATTAGAACCAAAACGATTTAACTGTGTTTTTGAAAATTCATAATAATTGATTAAATAATGGTTTTTAAAAATACAATAAAATCTCTATGCTGTCACCATATAGACTCAGAAAAAATATCTAAAACTGATCAGCTAGTTAGTACACCTAGCAGCTTGTTATCTTTTTCTTTTCTTTTTTTTTTTTTTTTTTTTTTTTAAAAAAAAGACTACGCCCGCACTAGGAATAAATCCTGTGTCGCAGGGGACTTTACAAACATACAAGAAACGGACACAAAGAACACCCAGACTCAGAACAACAATTTATGGATCACACAAAGTGTTGTCCCATGTGGGATTTGAACCCACAACACTCAGGTCAGTAGAGAGCGGCGTGGCGACCGCGTAAACCACTAGGCCAACCGTGCAGTCATCTTGCTAGCGGATGCTTAGTTCATCACAATAGGTATTTAAAATAGCGTTTGTCTTGTGACATTAGATTGTAATAAACGTCAATGACTATGAGAGAAATAAAAATATTAACTATTCTAATATTAAGGACTCAAAGATGAAGTATCTTGTCGTAAATTTCGTTTCCTTGGTGACAAAGTTGGCACGTGTCTTTAAAGAACTGATACTAATGAAAGCCTTTTGCATAAGTCATTACAGAAAAGAAAGCATCTTTTAATAGAAGATAAAATTATTAATAACATTAAAACTTGTACTTAAGACTCAGAGTAACTCCTGATGAATCACATATCAAACAAGTTTTAGCAAAATACAGGCAATAGTAGATGCACTAAGTAAGATCTAGACGAGACTAAAAAGAATTCAGACATAAATAGGTTAAAACAGTTAAAATTGGAGCTGAATTTTTAACATTAACTTAAGTTTAATAAAATCGCTTCAGATGTGATTAGAGAGCAATAATCGAGAAATCTTACGTTCGACGAAGTTACTCTGTGAAGCAAACGGTAAATAATGACTATATAAGAGCAATGTCTGGTGAATTTAAAGACAAATTCAGGTAAAGGTCTTCCCTAACATCCTATATAGATACCGTTATTTAATGACCACAAATTTTCCACAATTCGAGCTATTTTCCGGCAAAATACACCAATCTTACAATAAGTCTTTGTTTGTTATCTAAGAATTTAGAAAAGCAAATAGATTATGTATGTTTCCTTGTTTATTTTGAGATTGAATACGAAATACCAAATTCAAGATTGCATTTACAGATATATGTTGGTTTTATTTAAAATCTTGATTTATATGTGTGTGTTTATGACGTAAGTATAGTTAATTAAAATAATAATAAAAAAAATTGGACTCTGCATCATATAATCTTGAGATATATAAGTATTTGTTTAGTCTGTAAAATATTCATGTCACAAAATAAAATAAAGAATTTTATCAATTTTTTATATACCTAATTGATAGTTTTTATACACCAAATGGCTTTTATATCTAGAGTTGAATTATTTCATGTCAAATTATTCAATAATTTAACAAATAATTATACATTTGTGTTCTTTTAACTATTTTTAGTTCAAATACACGACATACCAAAATTTAGATGTACTGGACCCAGTATAATACCTTGAAGGACACGTTAGCTACAATTACGGTAGTAGAAGTATCGTCTAGTACTTAATGTAGTTACTATTAGTTATTTATAACTGACTAATATAGTGGAAACATTTGAAAGTTATCCTTTTCATTAAGATGAGTGTGTTTGGAAATACCCGTTAGAGAAAGATGATATTTTATATATGTTCTACTTTATCGAAAGCCTCTGTTAAATTTCCCAATACGTAACTTATTAAGATATTCAATTGGCTTAAATTATTCATAAAAAAATAGACACTTTATAAAATATATTAATAAATTAATGATTCATACCTACTTGAGGTCCTATTAAAACTGACAATCTTAATTCGGCAGTGTAGTTTCAAATATATTCAGAAGCTTAAATTATATTTTCCAACGTGACGTCATCCTCTTTTTAACTCCAACCTTGTTGAGTTCATTTGAGTTTTTCGGTGTATACCTATGCTTTCTATTTTGGATAGTAACTAGATTTTGAGGACTTTTAATATTTTGAATAAAATTAAATTTTTTGCCGAGTTAAATGCGTTTTCGTCAGCCTGAAACGTAATAAACTGTATTCATTTCTTAACTTTCTACCTTTAGGGGTAGAATTTGCTAAATCTCTTCATAAATAACCAAGTGGTCAGGTACCAAATATAAAAGATACAATCACATCCAGAGCCTTTTACTCTTTTCACGTTAATTACAAACTGAAAACTGTTTTTTACCATCTACATTTATTTATAGAAACACAAATGAACTTTGGACCGCCTGTTTCAAATAACGGTTGAGGCTTCTATCACAACCAGATCTGTCCGCTAACTGGTTTACTTCTACGTCACTATCTGAAACTGATTCATAAAACTTAATGTATTTAATTTGCGGTTTCGGAGTTCATTTTTAAAATTATCTTCACAAAAAATGTGTTTCAGAATGTTTTTTTTTGGTTATGCTTAATCATAACTTACTCATATATGAAATAGGTATGTGATTTCTCATCTCAGTTGAATTTTCCGTTTAGAACTGTCCTGTTAGAATAGCTTGATGTAAATAACTTAAAAAAAGTATGGAATTCTAAGTGAATCATATAAGCACCCTCTATGATTCATTTAAAAAAAGTAATTACACAAAAAACGTAATTTCATCAGGTATTCTATATATTAGTTGGCGCAATGACGAAGTGCTGGGATAGATCTGGATTTTGAGTGGCCATGGAATTTCACCTCATTTGGAAATCAACTTTTCCGGAAACATGTCGTTGATCACCGACAGGGACTCATTGGCTGTGTGACAAGTGGCTTCATCTTGTTAAAACTATGTGTTACGATTGTAGTTAGCAAATTCCAGTAGCATCGGTCCCAAGAACTCCGTAACATGTTTGCGCGGGATGTTAGATTCAAATGTTAACGAATTCTTGGCCCACCCTATACAATGGAAAAAGAAAAATTGGTGTGGTAAACATGATTATTGTTTTTTAATTACTTTATTTACCGGTGACATTTACCTTTATTAAATAAAACAGAAACCACAACTGGCGATCACGAGGTATCGTGTAACATTGAACACAAAAAGGTTGAATTAAAAGCTTCAAAATAGGTTCTACTCATACTTTCAGAACTTTAACGGTACAATACCAACCACCATTATGGTTTTAAAGTTATTAACCTATTTTTGTGACATTTTAGACCGATGATTATTTTTGTAAAAAAAAATGTATCCCATTAACAAAATCTAATTGAAGAAAACCTGAAATCCGAGGGAAAAATATTTAATTAGATGAGAGGGAGAGATGGCACGTATCACATATAATAAAAAAAATGAATGAAAAATAGATTTTAATTACTATTTGGTCTGATACATAAGAAAGTACTCTACATTGATGCAGGGGTGACAGTTATCGTGGTAACTGTGTAAGCCTTACACTGTCACGATGACTGTCATGCCTTTTACGTCCCCAAGCGGGGTGTGAAAAAGCGTCTCACAAGGCCGCCATAGTGTGGGTCACCATACTGCATTGTCTGCATTTGCAATGAGTATGCTTTTGCATGAATAGAATCCAAGAGTTGTGGAAACATCAGGCAGATTAGAGTCACTTTGGCAGGCTCTTAAAATAGAAAAAAAAAACATGGTCACCGACATTACACTTACCACACTTTGCAGGCAATTGGTTGTGGCATAGACCACATCTGACTCTCTTATCCTACTTAGTGACATAGTGTACCTAGCCGTCGTATCGAGATTATAATGCTATTGAAAATAGTCAACTACGTAAATATAAAAGTAGTTTAGTGAAATTCTATCTCGAGATAAGGCTAAAGAAATTAAACAATTTTTTCGTTTTCCCAATATTAAATCTTTACAAAATATTTATAATGTTGTGTATTCAGTCAAAAAGTTCAAAAGCATATGTGATTTGACTGAGATATATTCGGCTCCTACATAGACCTACTGTAGCATATACGACACTTCCTATCTAAGGCTGCGTTCACCTAATACTAATCTAAGCGAAACTTATTTGTAGCTATACGTCAATTATAGCCTTTTTTTTGTTGATGGGGTGAAAAATCCCTTCTGATCTCCGGCTCCTCGGGGACGCAAGAGCCAAGAGTATGTGGTATTTCCACTAAAAACCTGCCCGCGCAGCCGGTTTCAGGCATCCTAGTCTGAAGAGCACCCGGGCCATGTTATTTCAGATCCCCTCCAGGAGCAACGCCGTGTCTGGTCAGTCCCTCTCCTGGGGGAACGTCAATTATAGCCTAGTCTTTAAAATAACACCTATCAACAATATGATGATGCTGGCATGAAAAATTTCTTTCTTAAAGACATATTTAGTAATATTTATAATCATTTAATAGTTTTTCCGTTTCCGTCAAGAAATTTGAAGATAACGTGTATAAAATTTGTTATATTGTTGAAATAAAAGGAATACACAGAGTTTTCTGTCACAACTAGCCAAAAAAAGTTAATAATTTGTGGTTACGACAAGATATTTTTAAAAAGTTACTGTACCGCATAGAGCCTTAGAGCCTATAGGATGAAAAGTTTGTGCAACATTCAAAAGACTCTTTTAAAGTACAGATATGCTTCTATTTTACTTTTTAATTCCTTTCATACCCGTACTCCGGGTACACGGGTGCTATTTTGTTATTTTCCAGTGGGCAGTAGCACCTCCTTTCCATCTTACCAACGTTTATATCCATCATAGTCAACAGGCCGCTGGTCTCTGGTTAGAAAGGAGGTTTTGGTCTACTATACCACGCTGCCCGATGGGTTGCTATAGGTTTTGTTTCAAGTTCTCTTCGTAGTGGTGTTATCCTACATAATTTTCTTCCTTAACCGCCTCTTACGACACCTACGAGATGAACTGCATACTGAGCTCAAATTGCCCATCTGGTTTTTAAAGCGTCTGGTTTACGGCAATGGGCTTACTTTATTTCCTGCAATGGCTAAAGCCTTTTTTTTTTTAACGTGTGGAAACCCCCTCGGGCCGTCACCCCACCGGGGCTTACGGCGGGGTGGTATGTCGGAATCGGACCGACTAAAACCACACGGTGTGCCACTCTGTGCTTGAGATAGGAGGGATCCGGGAACCGCTGCTATTACGACATCCAGATCACAATGGCTAAAGCGTGAGGTAACCTTTCAAAGATCGTCATATCTTTTCTAATCATTTCTGCTAGTTATCAGTGCCCCAGTCTAGTCACATGTGCTCACGTCATAATCGTTATAATCGCTACGTACATAGAGTTTAGGTGTATACACTATGACGTGACGACGCTTAACTGATAACAGGAGATCCTAAACATGTAAATATTTTGGTTACTATCAGTTCCGATTCCGTATCTCTAAATTTAGTTACGGAATTCAGTTTAGTGTGTTATGTCACATGGTTATTAAGGACCTTGTCATATTAAGTTCTAAAATAAGTGGAAACTTACTTTTTATGGTATAGAAGAGTAAACATGCAAACGAGTCTCGTCATCATCAACAATCTTTAACAGTCCACTGCTGAACATAAGTCTCTCCTTAGCAAGGAGGTTTTGTAAGTAATCGAAATACAGAGATCAAAACTTGCAAAATCAAACACTCAGATTTTTTGCTCGTGCTGTTCGGCACAATAAGGCCGTAAGATACTTAATACTTCAGACAAGTCACATGAATGCAATTCAAAAGTGCGTTACTGCACTCTAAATCTTTTCCGAATTAGGGATAGGGGAGGAAGTTAGGCTCTGGTAACCTTAATCAGTCGGTTAAAACAACAATATCAATTTGCAGTATGGTGTTGGTTGTCAAGCTGAATCATTTTTGCCGAAGTATTAGGTTCATTAATAGCCTTTAAATCGTCCACTGTTGGACATAGGGCTCTCCTCAGAAATAAACTTCATCTCCTAATATACAACACTGGTTACACTAGGTATGTACTATTGTCGTGTCTAGTTCGCGCTCTTAGCTCTTACAACATAAATGGGATGTATAGGGGTTGTGGTATTTCGTGTTCTTCAGCCGTTAACATACGAACCTTATTAAATTCGTTTAAATTGCAATCAGCTGTAGAGTAGTCACTTTGGTAGGCTTCCATGAAAGAAAAAAGGAAGGTTTTAAAGAAAGTTGTTTCAGTGTCTGAGATCATTGTTACACGTAGCATCTATTCAAGATCAAGTCGCGATGTATGCTCGGGAATATAATACAATCATGAATGAGCGATAACATCACATTATCAACTATGACTTAATAACGTAATCAATTGAATTCCTTCCACTTGCAGGTGTCAAATGAGAACCGTGCAACATTGATAGATGTCGGGCACGAACAATGTGTAATATAATGTTATTCAATGAACAAAAAAGAATAATTATAATCGTCTATCTATTTATAAATCTAAAAATGCATATAAACGTATATAAGTTAGTTTCTCTGCTCTTCAAAAACTCAGAAACTTCTACACCGATTGTGTTCAAATTTTGACATTATATGCAACTCGCTACCAAAATCGTTGTGTCCTGCCATACGTCACTGTTTCTAGTATAACATACAATCTAATCGAGATACAGAGATTAAAAGTTGCAAAATCAAACACTCAGAATTTTTTGCTCGTCATGTTCGGCACGATAAGGCTGTAAGAAACTTTTTGCGGTTACCGACTCCTTTACGGCTACAATTGACTTGTACCTCTACGTTTCTGTATTCTTACAGTTAAAATATGTACTTAACACGGACAAAAGTGAATAAACTTTTAATTTGCACTGAAAAAGTAGTCGAATTAAGTGCTTACAGGATCACAATAAATTTACTTATATATATATTTTCATACTTTGCATTTCACTCAAGATTTTAAGACCATAAATATACAATAATGCTTTTTTTTTCCAAAAATACTAGTTCGAACCTAGTGCAACTATCTTAAAATATGTAGGTACGTGCTCCTGTGCAAGTACATCTTAAATCTCTAGTAAATGTTAAAATTATCGCCTGACAGGTGGCTTAACTATCTTTTCCTATCTTCTTACTTCAATCAGCATTTCCAGTAAAACTGTTTACGTCAGAAACCGCTGAATCTGAACTTGATAAAAACAAGTAACGCTATCAAGCATCGTTTTTGCTATCTAAATATTGACAGTTTCAAACCACCAAAAACACGGCCTACAGATGAAAAACGGGTGTGTATTTTTTTTTATATAATCTGTGTCATCAGAATCCCGCCTAAATAATTGTCATAGTAAATTTTCGTCACATATTTAATTAGTTACATTTTACTGATTTAAATATATTTTCAAGTTACAACGAGTTGATAATTAACAAATTTTAGTGTTTACAACGTGTTATTACAGAAGTGACAATTACAAGGACTTAGAGGATTCTTTTTTTTCTTTGATTTTGTCAAATCACTCCATTTTCATAGTAACTTTTTCATTTTTCTTTAACTTACAGACTTACGTGATCCAATGATATTGTCTTAACGCGTCTAAAGAACAGTATTTACTCTTAACTTATAAATGAATATTGTTTCCATTGGACAGGGCGTGTGCTTAATTGCCTTTTTTTCTTAGATTATTAACTTTAAATTTTTACATAAACAAACTACTTTTTAAAGAATATGTCTATTGTCGATAGCAATATAACTGTCTGTCAACGAATTTAAATTATTGTTTGACATGAACTTATTGTAAACCCTACTATTAACATTTCATATGAATCGACTGTACATTATTGCTACGTATTTTGATCATACTTCGAACTCCTAACGCGAGCCATTTGCTAATGTAACAAGTGATATTTTGATCAAAACATAAATAATGAACCAGTTAACGTTGTCAAATATTTAAATAAAACACTAGGAAACTCCTTCTTTATAAAAAAATATGTTAAAAACAGTTTAATTGCGTACGATTTCTCGAAGTTTAGGTATCGCCGTCACATAAGAGTTTCTACACGCCCTCTTTTTAACCGCCCTACCTCTTACCTGCTTCGTTGCGCACTAAACAGAATTGTGCCATAGAGTATAACTGTCTATAGTTTTCAATAAAATTGAAATAAAATTTGAAAGTCACTGGCCACTTTTAGGAAAATTATATTAAAAAAAAGTCTGTCAGTTTCCCTGCGTGCTACGTCACCCTACGTCGTCCTCTGTGATTGGCTGGAGACGACCACTATATTAAATACGTGAGCTTGAAGCAACACAAATGAGAAACGTTCGCCACTCGGTACGCACGCTTGAATCTCTCGTGACGCGCCACATTCGGTCGTGAAGCAAACTTACGGTCGCTTACTATAGTGTTGTGTTCCGATACCCCTATTTACAAAAGTGAGTAACAAACGAAAAATATACACAATTTTTAAACCCAGTGGGTGTCCATTCGGAACCAGTGCGTAATCGGATGCAGGATTAATGCAAGTGATATTACTTAGTACCATGTAAGCGCTGATTCTTGTAAGTTTATGTTGTTTGCAAACAAAATTTTCGCTTGGTTCCAAATGGATATTCAAATATGGAATTAATGGAGATGTAATAATTGTATTCGTCCCAATGTTTGCACTAAGATTAGTATATAAGTAACCAATGGGTCAGTGTTCCTCAAAGATTCTACTTGTTCAGTGTAAACGATCTGGCAAATACGCTGCTGATTACCACTTACGTGACCGCTGTTTACATTTTGAGAAACACTGTCTACATTGCACTTTAGGATATGTATATCGGATTATATTATCAGTTTGTTTAAGCAACTTTGCCCAAATGCCCCTACGACACATATAACAGTAATCAATCAATCCCATTTGACATAAGAGAGCCTTCACATTTGTCAACTATCAGTCAACACAGATAAAAAAGATGGCATTATCTCTTACATAAACATTATCTAGTCACACAACATTTTAAAGTTTTCACGGCACTATTTAAATAACTACAAATTCAAATATACAATTTTCTAAACAAAAATACTTATTTTTTAAAGCTAGAGTTTATTATTATATTAGTTTTTAAAACTTTTAAGAAATCATAAAAATTTAAATGAAGCTGAAATCCAAAAGCTGCTTACACTAATATAGGATACTAGCAATATAATGAATTTATTTATATTTCATGATTTTGTACAAAATAAACACAATTTACGTTATATCATATTAGAAAACACACTTTAAATGAAATTAAACATAAAAATGAAAGTACACTTATTTTTAATCATAACTTATCCCATAAGTAGAAAAGAAAAGTTTAGTACAAATATTTTTAACCTTTATTTACCCAAATACAGCTTTTATACATAAAAAAAGGCATAACATAGTTGATGGTATACCATAGAGTACAAAAAAAAGTTTTGAATTCTTTTTTTAAAATCACAAATATTGGCGGGTAAAATAAGATAATGATTAATTTAGTTTACACGCCATCTTGCATTTTCATTACGAAACATTTTAACATTTATTTAAATACGTATATCTATATACAATAAATAAAATTTAAATCCTTTTTCTTGAGGTCTATACTGTTTAGTTTAAGCAATGATTTTTATTAATTACGATTCGAGTGATTCTGCTAAACAGCTACCTATCTGATGGTCAGTTGAAGTCCTGTTATCTGCGATCAAATATTCAATCAAAACTTTCCCTAATGAAAACGCGTCAAACTGTGACATTAGACAGTAGACAGACAGTAGACTAAATACCTTATATGTATACGAGTATTTAGTTAACTAGTCATTCTAATTATAAACTAGACTATACAATGAATGTCCGTGTTGTGTGTGCTGTAATAAGTCAATGCAAATATTTCAATGCATATATATGTAATTCACGTGGTAATGTTACGTAAGACAATATGCCTCTGGTTAAACATTCAAAGCGCAATTCACCATTTGCCACTTTTCTATGTAACACGTATTTTTATAAGAGTCAAAAGATGTGAATACTATTTGATGAAATTTACTAAAATTTATAGGTAGAAGTGGTCGTTACTACGATATTTAAAAATTAAAAAATAAGTTTATATACTTCATTTGTTACATAATGCATTTAATTTTTTGTATGTCAAGTTTGAATTCTTCAATATCAGTAATTTATACGAAAAATGTTTTATAAATATCCAGGAAATAAGTGTTTAACTACATACAAATATGTATAAAGATATTCAGTATAAGGCTTTGGTAATATTTCCCTCATTGCCTAGCAATAAATCATAAAACATTAAGTCTTATTCCTCAAGTTTAAAAATACGTTTTTGTTTACATTTTCTGTTCTGTTCTAGACATTTAAAAACTTATGAATCTGACTTATCTATGTAGTTTCAATAAAATTTCTAAATGAAACAAATCGTATTAGCTTATATATGGCAGTAGTATCTTAAATGTTTGTTCAAAGCAAACTCTATTTGTATAATACATTGGAACTGTCATGATTCTAGTGTCGTGTTTGAACAACCTATTTTAACATCAACCACTCTACACCTTTCTCTGCGCTACGTCGTAAGGATGACGCAATAACCATGATGATTTCGCTACCATAGAGCGTCCTTTCTAAAACTTTTTGTACCGTTACACTTTTTTTTTAGTAGAACGCTAGTCAGGATAGTGAAAACAATTGTTTATAGCAGCCATGTTTTGAATTTTGATAATTGTTTATTATTATTGGCATTATTTTATTGATTTTAAACTTCAGAGATAAAAATCTCTGTTAATTATTTATTTAATAAGTGATTATTGCAAAGTTGTTCTTTATATGCAGTTTATGCTGTTGTGTTTGGAGCAAACTGAGACACAAATACTTTGAACTACCACTTTTAGCCTATTTATTATTAACCAACAATATATTGATCTGCCAATATTTTTATACAAATATTCAAATATTTTACATTCAGTAACACTTACATCCAAAATGGCGGCAGTCATATCTATGGTCAGGCAAAGGCTACTACGGTATTTTGCCAAGTAAGTCATAAACAAAAAGGCTCTCAATAAAACGGTCGTAACCAAGTGCTTATGCAAACAGTACATTATTGGCGATCCGTTCATGTATAACGAATGTCCACACACAAGTAGTTTGCGTTGAAATCTTAGAGGATAAGTCACATGAGAAAATAAGAATTATGTTCTACGGGTAACTTTGTGCTCTTATTCTTAGCTAAGAAGAAACGTTCATAGCTTTAAGCACCCCAACTAATAACGTTAATAGTTCACGAAACAAAATTGTCGCGGTACCTACTACCTGTGTTTTCTAAGACTTTATTGCGTATTTTCTGCTTCATTGACTTATTTTAATTATTTTTAAAATTATTTAATGAAAATAACTCAAAAAGCAACACTACCTTCAATGCACCTACATCTCATACTTGAGAAATTGTCTCACTCTTTTTATTATTCTTTAATTTTCATCCCTAAAAGTGAAATTTCAAGTTTGAATAAGAGCAAATGAAAAATATACCATTCGAAATAAAAAAGAATTTTTCAAACCTGTTCACAAATGAGTAACAAAAACGAGCTGATGTGACAAAAATAAAAAAAAACTACCTTCCTTTTTTAAATTATTTTAAGTGAAAAAAAAAACGCATTATGCAACAGAACTTGGCTGTGTACGCACGTCTTTATCAGCGCTTTAAAGCCTGTTAAGTTATATTTATTGCCTCACCGTAACCAAGGCGGTTACGTGGTTTTTATAGTTGTAATGTAATATGAAAATAATAGCCTAGTTGAGTAAAATGTTCTGCTAAACCTGTACACCCTACAAAGGCACGTATGTACAATTTATACAGTTGTTGACACAACAAAACTGTGTGTAAAAAGTATGAAATACTAAGAACTAATTTCACGACAATTTTGTATGTTTAAGTGAACGTTTGTATGTCCATAATCGCGGTAAAAAGTAGCCCATACCCGTCTTTTTTTATTAAAGTAGTGTTCTTCATGCCAAATTTCCTTAAAATCGTTTTAACGGTTTAGTTGTGAAAGCGTAACTGACAGACAGAGTTACATTCGCATTTTTATATTATAATAATGTATAGTAGGGATATACTACATAAAATTCTTAGATATTATTAGTAAATCAAAAACACCATACAAAAAAAGAGTTCTTATTGAATGGTGTTTTACGAAGGATTTATGAAAAAATTAAAAAACAAAACAAAAGAAAAACAATATTCAAACATGCGTATTTTCATACTTTACATTTCCAAATAACCAAAGTATTTATATAATAAACAGTCAGTTAATTCAATACAATAAAAATTCGAGATGAACACACTAAACAGCCATTAAGCTCCACACAAAAGACAGCAACGCACTGATCCCTTGTTCCAACGATCCTTCCGAGAAGTACTTTGGACCGCAGTGATCCTTAGCGAGCCCCACAGTCACTGTAAAATTGATAGCAACTTTATTTAACCTTCAAATACCTGCACATAATGTTAAAGGCTACTTTAAATATTAAAATTTAAGTACAATTTTAATAGATGTAACTACGATTATAGACGTATATGATTCTATTAACACAAGTTTGTAATAAGCATGTTTTGCATATTAACACACCTCATCTATGACCGTCTGATCTTAACTTAAACGAAACCTAAAGCGAGAGTATCCGTGCTGTCGTGTTTCGTTGGTGCAAGCTGACAGTTTTGTGGTAAGTGTGTAAGCCTTACACTGCCACGATGACTGTCATGCCTTGTACGTCCCCAAGCGGGGCGTGAAAAAGCATCTTACTAGGCCGCCATAGTGTGGATCGCCATACTATATTGTCTGCATTTGCAATTAGTATGGTGACTACAACTCTTGGATTCATGTTTTCCATCAGGCCTGTGCTATGCTATGATAATCAAACTGCTGATAAGTACACTTATGTAGTCTAAATACACTCATATTGTAGATAAATTACACGCAGATACTGAACAAATGGAAATTGGAATCACGCGTTTTGGTTTCACACTCAGTATAACTTGAAACTAGACCAAAAGTTCAGTGAAGGTATCTGGCAGTTATCAGGAGTCTGGCTACCACAGCACAGGTTCAGGCCAATTTCATATCGAACGCTCTAATTGGTCATTGAAAGAAAGTGTGAGATGAATGCAATTATTATTTTTATCTTTGTAAAAATAAACAAATAAAATAAATTAGTGTTTATATCGGTTCGATTTCCAAGTTCGACTTTACTTAGTAGCGTAAGTATTAATCCAATTATAGTAGGAATAATAATTGCCACGCGCGCTCCCAATATCAATGGGTTTAATTTTATTAATAAATCTATTAAATTGTTAATATTTATTTAATAACTTATGCAGTTATGAAACGCTAGTCGCTAAATTATTACGTCTGGAACAATTGTTATAGTTTAAAAAAAAAACTTCGTAAAAATAAGGTCCCGACTGTTAGCCACTAAGTTTCTTAACAAGTTACTAAGTTTAAGGTTAATTTATTATTATTTTTATTTGAATTAGTTACATATGTAACATAATAATGTAACTAAATTAATTAATATGTAACTCACATTCAATTACATGCAACTTTTGATAATTTTATGGCTATGCAAATTAACATTACAATTAATAATACAATAAAATAATTACTACGACTTTGAAACTTCTAATTTAAGTTATTATGACCATATTTTGTGCTGTCAAAAATTTGAATTTCAATAATGTCGATTTCATACGTCACAAATTTAATATTAATTGTTTCTAATAATCTGAGTTATTTAAATATATTCAGATATGACTATTCGCAATATATTTTTGAATACAGACCCATAAATACAAATTGAGTTACTTAGTTAACCAATTGTTAAATAATATTTTTTTTTAGTGCAATAATTAAAAGTATTGGTACACTCGTATAATTTTACATTTATTATCATCATCCTGTGACTGTCCACTGCTGGACGAAGACATAATATTGTTACAAATATGTTTCAATTGTTAATATTTACGATTTTGTATTATTTACATTTAAAGAATACCTTCAAACTGTATTTTTTTATCTGTAAGCCATGTTTTTTTTAACCTGGCAACGGTAATTTAGTAAAGAGATTACGTGAAGTGATTGTAGATGTCTACCGTCGTGTATTACAACACTTGTGAGTCTCATTTTTCTGCCCTTAAGTTTTCCAGTGATTTTCTTATCTACTTTCTAGTTTTTTTTTAAATACGTTGTGTAACCATAGAGTAAAAAAGTTTCTATTTGTTTTCATACTAAAATAGTGTTGTATCTCTACGATTAAGATATAATAGGCCAGAGATATCGGTAGACAGTTATATAAATATTCATTTCTAAGAAAAGCTATCACTATTAAAACAATATCAGATTACAGATAATAAATTATAAAAAATCTACTTAAACTTTGGCCCTCTAGACTTTTAAATAGCCGAAGAAAGATATTATTCGCAGGTGTTGCAGATTTTTTCTAATTGGTGTGTATGATTTGCATAAACAATATGTTATTAGTCAAATATAAATAAATTTATGGTTGTGAATAATTTGTCTGTGGTTTGGGTGCCAGCAGGTGTTACTGAGGGACCTGTCTCGTCACTGTGTTTTTTATTTGTTGCCAGAACAGAATTTTTGAAGGTAAAATGGATAAATTTATATTTATGTATATAGAAGACTGCGACATCCCTTTAACTTCAAACCAAATTATTTTTTAATCGTATTGCATATTTTTAAATTCTGGTTTAGATGCACACAGGTGTTAGGTATAAACTTTGTACTATAACTTGTATGTATGTTTTGGGGATTTCAAGTATTTGACTTGTCTTCAAGTTTGTAGGTAGAAGTTTATCAAATCTTTTGATAAACTTCTATCTACAAACGATTGATTGATGATCTTATGCTGGACAGAAAGAAATTGATAATAACTGTGAATCATGTGTGTACACGATATGAATGCAAATATACAATTATTTTCTCCTAAATTATCTACATAATAGTTTATAATCGGCTAGATACTACCTTTTTTGCTCATTTATGCTTTCCATCAGGCAGAGTAGAATCACTTTGATAGGCTTCTATAAAAAAAAAAATGTAATTTATTTCTGGTAGCTAAAAAAGAAATTGTTCTCCAAATTCCAAAAACTTTTCACGGCATTTTTGAAGAACGCTTTATAATACTTTTAGAACAAAAATGCCTCATGTTTTTTGCATCCCTTTATTTTACACAGAGATAATCTTGTACAAACAGTTATACAGTTATACAGATTAATGATAATAGTGTGGATTTAGTTATCTAGACCCAGAGTTAGCAGTATTTCATTGTATGGTATTAATTTCAAAACCCACACATACAAATTAATATATGTATATAAAAACACTGATTTAAATATTGAACTTTTCTAATACAGTAATTATATCTATAGTATGCTGATCTGTGATTAAAAAAATTGACAGTAGAAATACGCGCGCAAAGTGACAGAATCTGATAGACAATAGACTGTACAGAAACCTTTTTATTTCTCATACACCGAGCACATTTATTGTTGCAAATACACCTACCAAGTCTGGTCACAATTTTCCTAATAATTATTTCCACATAAACACTTTTACTTGACCTCAGCTTGATCTCTACTTACCTATCTAACGGTATATTTCAAAGTAGTTTTCACCGAGTTCAAGATATCCGTTTTGCAAATTACCATATGTGGCAAATAATAATATAAGTCGAAAAAAAACTAACTAGACTTTAAAAAATATGTTTTAATAGTCAACTGGACTTAAAAGAAAAAAAATTGATTTTAAATAAATTACAAACGAACACCACGGACTCTGAATTCTATGTAATCGCAGGGGTAATCTATATTACACGCAGAGGGGTAATCTGTGGGCTGTAACCACTCTATAGTAGAGTCTAAATAAGACGTCAGGCAATACAAATGTTATCATTTCCAATCGACCGACATCAGTGTAAGCTGAAGTTCACAAATACTATACAGCTAGTGTAAGTTGGGGCCTAGGGTTAATATCAATTAAAAAAGTAAATCAGTCTAGTCAGTCAGTAAGTCTACAATTATAAAAGTGGTCAATAATATTCAAGGTTGACCAGTAAAGAACGGCCAGGGTACCAAGTTTCAATTCAAATTATTGCATTTGACCCTAAAAATATCAAAGTTACGGGTTTTTAATAGTGACTTGACATTGAGAGAGGTCAAATCGTATTTGCAAATTAAGAATTGAACCATTAAACCTTCTTGACGAAACCTTTGTAAAAGTTCAATCCAAAAGATATCTGATATTATATTTAAAAAAGAAACATATATTTATGGTTGAATTATTGGATAAATTTATGGACTGTCGGTGCCGACTAGTGTATCGTATTACACTCAGGTGTGCGACCGAAATCAAATATTATAAATAATGTTCCGCTTCAAATTAATTTAAAATAAATTATTGATACGTTTATTATAATTTAAATGGCCATTATTATTTTGGGTACCGTAATATTTTCTAGTAACTGGGAACTTGCTATAGACACAGATAAATGTTGCATGTTTAAAATATCCATCTTGCGTATTAGTATGAAATTACAAATACTAAATTTACTTATTAAAAAACAATAGGAAATCGAAAAATTAGTAATAAAAAATTCTCAATCTTTTTGAATTCATATAAAAAAGTATTATTTCATAGAGAAGCATGTTTCTTTTTTAATTTTCTTATTCACGCTTGCAGAATACAATTCGTTCGTAATTTCACTATTTAAACAATTCGAATTGTAGTCAACAATGGTTAGACGAAAACTTCAAAACCTTTTGAAATCTCGCCTGCATATGTTTACAATATATAAATATATATATACCAAATGTATACCTTTGGGAAAAAACAAAAGTGTAACCCAAAATATGGACCCATATTATTGTATTGGCAGAAAAATAACAAATTTTACGTCTTTACCTTCAAATGCTAAGGTCACAAAACCTAAACAAGAGTATACAGTAAGCCAGAGACCATTATGCATTGGTTTATGCCACCGTGTCTCACGGTAAGCATTTGTAAACTTACACCGCGCCACGATTACGTGGAATCGGGCGGTAGGTCCTAACATTATTCGCGATACTTGACCTGCCCATCTAGATTTTTCAATCGAATTTTTTAAACAATTAAGGTGACATTTACAAAGCCTAACTACGTAACCAAAGATTTATCACAAATTAGTAAATGGCTTTGAGTGACTGCGTGGGTTACAGAAAACATTTAAGTTCTATCAGTAGTAAGTTGTATTAACTTCAATTTAAAAAAAGCATAATAACTCCACAAAGACAAATACATTTTTTTTTTCGTCAATAAACTGTAAATCAATTTGTCGTCTGGCACCGTTGCGGCTGGAGGTTTCTCTACTTTTCTTAAAACTGTTTTCAATCTTAATGGTTTCTTAATCTCAAAGAAAGAGCGAACTCTTGAAAGTTGAACTTATTCTTCAAATTCAAATGGAATTCAAAAGGTGATTGTTTCAGTAGGACTACAAAAAATAAAATCTCGTGAAGTATACAATTTCCAAAGTCCAAATAACCATCATAATGCAATAATATCTAGATAATGACCATTTACATGAATCAAAGAGCCGCATTGATAGGGGTAATTCTCATAATCTTAATCCAAAAAGGTGCTCGGGTTTCTTCAGCTATATTCGGAACGGCGCGGCGCAAGAGTCGCCGGCGAGTCTCGTTTAACTCTCTACTTAAGTTACAAACTTGGCTAGAGGGCCAGCCCCCAGTTGACGTTCTACAAACGTAAGAGTTATTAGAAAACTAAAAAATGTATGGAATTAATGTTTCTCAACGTTAAGTCACGTGTTCAAAACAAAATATTAGTCGATAAAACGATAGTATAGAGGCGTTAGCGATTATAAAAAGCTACGCCAAATACTTGCATCTTGTCTAAGGGTCTCATTCACTTAAAATTATTTTTAAGGTGAGACTGCCTTAGTGAATAAAAGAAGTCTATAGACAATGATTTTGAAACAAATAATAGAAATGTGTCTTTATACTTTTCTGACAAACAAATGAAAAACTAAACATAGTTAAATTAAGGTTGAATTTAGCATATCCACGATATAATCGGCAGTTATTGCAATTGTATTGTCACTCAATTTATTACCTTTCTTCTAATCATTTTTAATAAAGCAGTAATTAAATTGAAAACATAATTATTAAAATCATTCTCAAACTTTCTTATTGCGACGTGTGCCAACTTTCAAATGATATTTCACCTATTATATATTGCGCGGGAATAGAATCCAATATGTCAATGTAATCAAACACTATTACCTTGTTTACTTTCAAATTAAAGATTAAATCACTTTACAAAAAATAATATTTACGACGACGGCTTGTATCACTAAAATAGAACCGTCGCCATTTTTTTAACTCTCTCTATCTTGTTTATGGTTGACTTGTCTCTCTTTCTCTGTCTCTCTTTCAGAGCTCGATACACAGAAATGTACTTATTTAATGCGGCTCTGCACATAAAGAATCCTGCATAACCGTTGATGGCAAATAATTAAATGTGAAGGCTTAGTGAAAGGTACTGCATATATCTTTAATTAGATCTTGTGTAGTTTTCCTTGAGACCGATTAATGTGCTGTCGAACGATATTTATATCTGCGCGAGTTATGAATATTTTCATGTTCATTTAATGTATTCTAGAAGGCGGGCAACGATTCAAATTGTGAAAAGAAAACCAGTTCTGGTAATAAAAGTTTGTTCAACATTCAGTTCCGATTAACCCTCTATCCCACAAATGTCACAAAAGGTTGTCATAGTAAAGTATTAAACTCCCAACATTGACTGTGTGATATAATGTGAACGAAATTTGAATTAGTAATCTGTTAGTCTTAATAACATTTTATTATTTTTCTACGTGAGTTAAACACCTCTATTTTTTGGAAGACTTTTAAAATAAACTTGACAGTAGGGTAAAAACACCTGTCAATATAATATACCAATTTTGTAACAATACGATAGTAAAATACAATCAAGACTCGCATTATCGTAATCAAATTTCATCTTCGCATCACTAGTGGCAAGTGTTGCGACACAAATATCTTGCAGCGGCGTTGTAGATTGGATTGCATGCGCGTGCGCCATAGAAGGCGTCAATATGTCTACGTGTGTCTCCATGCACGACCCACACACAAACATAGACTAAAGCCGTGTTGTACTGACAGTTTTAGTTATCCTTCACTATTAACTACTTTATAACGACTTTCTTACTAATTTGTTTTTAACAGAAAAGATAAAAATAAATAGTACTACAGTTAACTTTGTTTGGTTTTCGTATGAATCATTCTTACATGTAAAACTGGTAACATATTCACCATTTGTGTTAAACAAATAATTGTGATAGAGGATATCCTATTTTAATACTACAATCCTTAACGTATAGCTTAATCTCTATGAAAGATGGTTACGAAACCGACGAGGTAATTTTGAACAAACGGTTTTATTTTGTTTCACTTATATTTTAATTTTTTACGTGCCAGTTTCATCATAAATGAAGTGAAATACCTACATTATAAATATAAAAATTCACACCTAAAATGTACGTCATCAGTTCTAAAATGACACTAATGACACCTGTCACAGATATACTTTAAGCAAGCTATACTTTAAGGTTTTTAAGGACATAGAAAGCTGTTGTTAACAATTTTTTTTCATTACTTTTCACCGAGTGAATGAGGAACCCTGCTTTTATTTTGGGTGTATTTTTATTATTTTTTCTTTCCATGTCAATTATGATATTGGAAGTGACGAAAATGTTGAAAACAAAAATTAACAATAACAGCAAAATTTAGACTGCACAAACTAAAGCTTGGTTAGTCCATATTAATAAAATATGTACCTAAGTGTATAAATCGAATTATAAGGTAAATAAATGTTGCTAGTTGTAATAAAACTACAAACGCTATTCTATTTCCAGATAAACTCGAGTTTAAGCCTGCTTTAGAAAAGGACCGTTTAAGTTATGTCTATTAATTGAAATCTCTATTGCAAAGTGTATATTGTAGATGGAATTCCTAATTTATTATTTATCTGTAAATATAGTTAGAAAGTTTAAATAAGTTTTACTCAAGGATTTGTTCTAGTGTATATTCTACGTTGACATTATTTAAAAAAAAAAGTAATTTTATTCGTTATTTGAAAAGCTTAGTCTTATGTGTTTCATGCGCTGCCACAGTATGCCGAATACACGCTCACACGCACAAGTATTGCATGAAACCTGATACACATACGTCATTATGTACGAGAATAGATGTATTTTAACATGTATGGAGAAAATCTGTAATTAACGTTTAAATATTACCGCGTCACAAAATCAAATAGCCCTATTCATATACTATAATCATTCATTCGTTGCATTTTGTTTCAATAGCATTTACACTTCAGTCGTGCTGTGTAAAATTTCCAGAAACAAAGCAGCGAATGGAAGTTACCTCAAAGATTTAGAAATATCTTATAAATCAACAACAGCCTTTAACAGCTGGATATTCGCCTTTCGTTATAAAAGAAGGTATTGGCCTACACCACGCTGGCCAGACGGATCGTAAAGGGTCTGTTTGAGGTTTTCAATCTCTTTACAGTTCTGTTGTCCTGTTTAATATGCTCCCATATTCAGCTTTTACGACATCAATAAGAGTGGTGATACACACGTCATCACACGGAGTTTATTATTAATACTTGTAATAACCTTTTGATTATTTATTATATACCTCTGTCTAGTTTGGCATCAAGACGATCAGCCATGTTTGAGATGTGTAAGATTATTATTATATCAATAAAGTTAAGTTCTATAATATACTACTAACTTATCATGTTTTTAGACCTAACTAAATCGTAGAGTGAACGTCAAAGTAACGTTTATCATTACAAATAATACTTATTGTTGTGCTGCAATATTTAGCAATAATGACGTATTTGTTTACAAAATATACTTTATGAATGAAGGAATTCCCACAGAGCACGTGCCGTTTACGTCACAGACTAACTCAATGAATTTTATCCCATTACGTCAGGAACTCATGTGGTCAGGTTAGGTTTTGTTATCGTACATTACGAGACATTTTCCATAATACAACTAAGGAATAAACATGTCGTATAAACAAGTTTTTATAATACATTTAAATAATTGTTGTTTTTAAAGAATAATTTATTCTAAGGTGACATTTCATTCAAATTGATTAAAATGAATCCGTCATAACATACATAGTTATCTATGGACAATTCTACAGGTAAAATCAGTAAACAGTCAACAATTTTTTTCGGTAAACTCTTAGACTTATCGTTAACAGCTAGTTCGAGTAACATGTTAGCGAATCTGATTTGCTTTAGCTCAAACCTCTGAATCTATGTTAGTAAAGCCATTCCTGTGAGGTAAGATGTTGCTTTACACTCCCAATTTTCCATTCTACGAGTAACTGAAGGTCCCGGTTATTGGCAATAGGTTTGTCCCTTGCCCTGTTACGTACGCAATGCGTGTGACCAATAGCCGTTTAATTTGTCTTTGTCTGCCGTTTTGATATAGGCAATTTTAAAACATTTTTTACGTATGAAATTTAACAACGTATACCTATTTTAGAGTATCTACTGAGCCATCTTTAGTTAACAACTTCCTTGGTATGTCTCATTGTCTTTATGTTCACATACTAATTGCAAAAGGATGTTAAAAGAAGCAATGTTCACACGGTTAAGTGATAATATTTTTAAAATAGAATTTAACAGTATTCAAAATAATTATCAACATTCTTGTCAAAATTTAGACTGTAATTTCTTAGTAGATACTTACAATATTTAAAGCTTATAAAATTATAAATAGAATTGTTAATAGAGAACTTTAATATTGTAGTAGATTACAATGACCTCAAACAATACAGACTAATTTTAACAAGACAAAATATCATGTGTCTCACGACCGACCCAAATGAGTTGATCGCGTTACTAGCGGCGACAATATGTCTGCAACTGTTTTACTAGAAAATACTAGACGATATTAACATAAATTTAAATATATTATGACGTGTCTCTTACATCCTCTATACTTTTACTCTGATACTTTTTTCTTAAATCCATAGATTGTATTAATTAATTTTTAAAATTGTAATTCTGGACTTCGCTATGCTACACAAAAATGTTTTGTGAAGCTTAAAATTGGGAGTCAGAATTAAGGAGTTATGTGTTTTAATAAATTGTCGTACATTGTTTTAAATAAAGCATCTTGTGCACGACATACAATACTTTGCAAACATCATCAATATCTAACATATCAGTTGCAAATGACTCAAATCTTACCGCTACACCAAACCATTATAAGAAAAATATCGGCTATCATATACAGCGCTTGATTTGTAGGTCACCGATGAATTCCCTTAGCGGTTATAACTGGTAACTTAACACGCGGAGCTAAATATAGTACCACATTCATATCGATTGCATTATAAATCGATATTTGGTGTCAATTCATTATAATACTTGTGTATTTATCGATTAACAAACGAAATAAGTTAAATTTTTTAATGCTGTACACGACTACAAACTGTACCTTTCGAAATCACGAGAGAGCTACATTAAAGTGTAAAGTTAGCCTTAAAATAAACTGGATTTACACTGAAAGCTGTCTGAACACCAATAAGACATATTTATAACTCTTTAATGAAATAAAACAAACCCGCTGCGCCGCTAAAGTTAGCATTTGTCTCTTGCCAGTTGTAGCACCGGCTAATAAACGATGGTTCATCTATTTCCTTTTGAATTGCGATCGATTTTAGTAAAGCGTTCGACATAGTCACTAATAAAAACTATGTAATTATTCGTGGTAGGGTTAGTTATTTGAAAGTTGTTGAAGTTTTGCTAAATTATTTATTACTCATATCTGTAATAGATTTGGAACATTTTTCCTCTCAATTTACTGCAATCTGTAAGAATTATTGTCTGAAATGGAATGGAAATGAGTAACAGAAAGCCAAGGCAGCCCGTGCCATTTAAATTGCCTTGTAGTCTAGTTGTACCTTCACTTTAAGTATGAAATTAACTAGGTACGTAAGAAATATTAGACTATTCTTCGTATTAAAATATCAAATATAGTATAGTATTTGCAGTGATACCCTGACTGCGTATCTACTTGAGTTTAATCCAACTTCAATAACGTAAACTCGTAAACATGTATTTTTATATTCTTTATTGTTGGTGTAAAGACAAATTTAATGAAAGAAGATCAAAATGCATTTTCACGGTCATGTCCACGTGACGTGTGTTTGACATGTTTATATGAATCGAAATCCACGCAGTTCACCTTCTGACTGATTCTTGTGGTTAAACAGTGATACACGCTGTTTGACGTCACTGTAAACAGGATTGAACTTAAACTTAAGAGCAATACTTGGTCATAATTGGAAAAAACCGTATGAAAACTAAAGCTGGAAGGCAACCTGATTGTAAGGGATAACATCGTAGCTTCCGCCGCTCTTGCATATATGTAACTTTCACAGTAGCCACAAGTGTATTTCTATTTGTTTTTTCAATTTATCGCATTCAAATAAACGATCTCATATAAATTAATAATAGTTATAGTACATATCTTTCAAGCTGAAGCTACTGTTGCTTCTGCAAAAAACTTAAATGGCAAAAATACCAAAAATTCGTGAGTAATTACACTTTTAAACCCTTTAGGGTGGATATGTTAAAAGCAGAAGACTGGTCTTTTCTAGCACAGGCAATTAGTATTGCCATTCAATGTGGCAATGCTGCCAGTCCACTCCGCATCATCAGTCTTCCGGGAATGCTACCAGGACCCTTTCTGGAAGTTTTTCGTTGTTTTTTTATTTTTCAGTATTTTAATTTAATTTTAAAATAGGTCACAATAATTATTTTTAGATTTTTTTTTGAACCACAGATACTACTTTTACATAATTATGTAAAATAATTGTTCAGTAGAAACGTCAAATTACTTTCCAAGCCAACTTTTTATCTTTATAATGGTATGTTTTGTTATATAGAAATATAATTATCTGCTAAATCCGTTAAACTTTCAACAAGCTTTGCCAAGTTCATCACTGGTATAATGATGACCGTGTTCAAACCCGCGCCGTCTGGTAAGACAAGATGAACATCCGCAATTCACGATCACTATATTTAAACTGTATGTATCTTCATTAAAGCCATCCGAATCGAATGGTCTACTTTTTTTAACATTAACTCACTGATCAGTATTTAGGCAATTGAGATCAAGTTTTTTTTTGCAAGTAACTATCTCGAACTTCTTGTTGTAAGTTTTTTTATTCCACCATTTATATTTGTAGACAAATTATCTAACTCAACCAGCCAGACTACGTCTGCACACACGTCACATTATAAATCATTGGTTTTGATTTCATTCAACACACATCTAAAAACTTTACATATCAAAAAAATATATATAATATATTTTAGAATGCAAATCCTGTGATAAACATTAATTTTATTAGAAAATTTCCAAGTCCCTGCTTTATAATGAGCTAAGACAAATTTTAGATCTAATTTATGTCGTAAAATCCATTTATTGGATACTAATATCAAAGTGTGGTCTGTCTATAAATACCAGTTTATCATGAAGTGTAAAAATCTTTAAGTATAATATTTGCATAATTAATATAAATATTAATGCAAATGTAACTGGGACGGTAAAATTCGCATGAATCTGCTAATACGGATTACAAAGTCTAGCTATCTATTTTTACTCATTCATGTTTAAAGTTAAGCAAATGAGGTAAGAAACTAATATTTATATTTTAATAAAAGAAAAAACAGCTACAAAAAGTAGACGGATGTTGAACTTTTTCATTCAATTTTTTGGATTGAATCGATTTAATGTGCCGATCCTGAATCCAGGTATGTTTCTGAGAACTCAACACTAATACTCATTGCCATGGTCTATATCGATTTTATTTATATTTACACCACCGATGACCATTCCGTGAAGGTTTTAATATAAGTCTTTTTTGTAATTATAAAAAAACAACACAACACGCCCATCTCATCGGTTCCCCAATTCTTTCTGTTTTCCTAAATTATTTTGGGATCGGTATAATGATAATTCTTCTTCCATGCTCTCTCTAGCCAGCCGTCTTACGCGTTCGATCTATCTAGTCGTAGGCCGTTCTTTATTCATGTATGTCACCTGCAACACATTTCACTCTTTGTAGAGATGTCGCATCACATGTCCATAACACGACAATTTGTTACTCCTCAACTCTTCATTCACTGGCGCTATTTTCAGGCTCCATCCAATATATTCGTTCCTCACTCTGTCCAGCTCAGTCATACTATAAAGCTGTCCCATCAATTACATTTCAGCTAGTCTACATTGCGGACATACGTATTACACACACTACTGAACTGGATGCAGCTAAATATTGATATTTATAATAGTATGATTTTAGCTCTATCTTAAGTTTCGTATGACTTTCGCCCAAGTTTCTGCTCTCTGGTGTTCTTAAGCCCTTCCATCTGAAGTGTTGTAAAATTATCATCATTATCATCATCATCATTATCAACATCCTTAAATAGGTTGCAGTTGAACATAGGCCAAAAACGGCCTTTCTAAGGCTCTCCTTAGAAGAGAGGTTTATTCTAGATAGGGTTTGTTTCAAGTTTTCCTTCTCCCTAAAGTGTTGTAGTCCTAATACAAAAAATAGTTCAATTTTGCTGAAATCTCTTTGAATGGCAACCCACACTGGCAACACATGAATGAAAGTGAATTATAACATCCTTAGATGATAAGTATTTGGATTGGATTGAAGCCAAAGACACGATTATACTTAGGATGAGCGTTGTCAATAAACAAAACTAATGTATGTTGTCCAGACACCGCTGACGGTTGATAAAAACATTTGATAAAAACGAAAATAAAATAGCCAGACGTTTCGTATTATTATTTTTATGTTACGTACATCTTGTAGTAGATATAATTAATGCGCCGATAGATATGTAATTTGGAAAAGGTTAGCGGACCAATTAATTTGTCTAGCGTGGAACAAGATATTATAACAGTACTATTATCGAATGTATTATTTATTAATACGATTTCTTATGCAAAACACACGTCTTTTTACAAATTTTATCTACGATTTGTGGTGTATGCAACAGTTTCGGTAACACACATATTAAAAGCCTACATATTACCAACTATAAATTAAACCTGTTGGGTGTACGTCAGTTGTAGATAACCCACCACTAAGAGGTGAATAAAAAAGTTGGGTGTATTAAAAGATAGATAGAAAGGCAGGCAAAGAAGGATAGAAATATGATTAAACGGATGGTTCAGCAAGTTTAAGCAGTAGCTCGAACAAGAAACGAACCCACATATCATATTTATCCTCAAACAGGTACACAAATGTGTATTAAATACCCACAAACAAAAGCAAACAGGAAACAAGTCATATAAAAGGAAGGAACTATATATAGAATCGAAATATGTGCCTATACATGGAACGATCGAGAACCTCCTCGAATTAGTGACCTCTTTTGAGTTTAAACTATCTCTTATCAAATATCTTAATCTTATGGTTCAACAATGGTGTATTATCTCATCAAACCCGTTAAAAATAACCATTATATAACACATTTTAATTGTAACTATGCGTTATGTAATTATAAAAATATATTATGAACTTGTATAGAGCAACAAATGTTATTGACCTAATGTAAGTTGATAATTTTTTTCTTCATCTTAAAATAAAT
Source organism: Hypercompe scribonia (assembly GCA_949316085.1). NCBI lineage: Eukaryota > Metazoa > Arthropoda > Insecta > Lepidoptera > Erebidae > Hypercompe > Hypercompe scribonia. The sequence continues at coordinate 3,434,962 of OX438982.1, forward strand.
TTAATATTATTATTATATACCTAGAATATTTTAAAATTTTCCAAATTTGGATCCAACAACTCTGTCCTGTTCTTGGTCAGTGCTTATGGATATAATCACATCATCTAAGTATAGTACACAATTATTATAGTTGTTTTTTCTTTAATATAAGTCAAAGCAGACGGATTCTCTATCTGTTTATCTTTAGCTACTGCGGCTCATATACGTATTAAAAATTTCCAGAAATAGAAAAGGGGCGCACAATTTTACTGAGGAGGTCTCACTTTCTTAACAGGACATACTGTCGTGTACCCGTATGTCCGTCCTCACCTTTTTTCGAGCTACTGTCATCTCAGATCCCGTTTTCCTATCCGAGACTTCCAATATCCCATAGCTTAACTCTCGTGCTTCATCAATTTATCTTCTTCCTTTACCCCACTTCAAAGTAATTACATTTTCAAGAACCGACCACGTCTGGAGGTAAAACTAATTACAATTCAATAAGTTAAAAAAAGTATGATTGCATTAAACCATTGAATTGAGAGATATTATTAGGTAGTCTATGAATAAGAAACCGCAATTCATAACTGATAAATTATATATTATATTATGCAACTTAGTATCATTACGCATGCTTCAGAAATACCTACTTTTTGTCTATGGAATGGCTGTGTTAATACAATGTCGAATGACTAAGACTCAAGTCCGGTCGCTGGTTTAACTACAGAATACATTGTAATTGAGAATTCACTTTATTATACATTACAGTATATTTATAGACCCATAATAATGATCCACATGGAATAATAACAATGAATAAAGGATTTATCAAAAAATGAAACATACAAAAACATATTCTAAATGCTTCATCCCTAACTTATTGCAGTCTAATGCTGGACACGGGCCTTTCCCATTGCACGCTACTCTAATCGATTATGGATTTAAAAAAAATGTTTATCTTGGATATTTTACAAGCAATCAGCTCATGTATTGTTTTTAACTTCAAATAGATTTATTCAAAGAGAAATATTAATTTTAGCAAAAATAAAAATACAATTTCACAATAATGCACACGTAATACGAACTTGATTTGCCGCCAAAATACTAAATATTGCACTATTATAATATTTTTTTTTTCATCTGTCAGGAAAAGGCTAAATATATAAAGATGAAAAATTATAATTTAATTAAAGTACCATTAAAGTACCATGTACTTTAATATAATGTATTATCATAGTACTTTGTTCTTGCGATAGCAGAGACTAATGCTAATAATTTTGCACTTATGCTCCGACATTTGTTGCCAATGAACGATTGGTTATTTTGGTTCAGTGGCGGCTGTGTTGTTTATGCCCCAAACGCACAGGCGTCCTCTAAACTTTGTTTATTTTGCTTTTTTCATTGATACAGTCGATGTAATGTTTACATTTGTTATTGCCAAAATTAAAGCTGTTAATGTAAGGTTTCCTTACTTTATCTAAAAGCCATAAAGAGTCGTGTTTACTTTAATAAAAGTTAAAAATATTTATGGTTGTTATGGGCACTTAAAGGTTTCAGCTTCCATCTTCAAAGTGTTACCATGAGAACTCATTGTTTTAAGGTTATTGTTTATGTCATGAATAAATTATTTTTCTAAGTTTTTTCCATAAAATGTAATATCAGAAAAATGTATCAGGTTACTCCCAATCTACCTAAGTTTTGGTTAGAGTCAGCCCAAGATCATCCTAAATTCCATTCAGACGAATATATAGACATTTTTAATATCATAATATAAAATAAATCAAATAACCTTAACTAAAACATCTAAATGACATAACGTATGTTAAGAAAACGAAATGTAAATGTCACTATAAACTGACATTTATATTTTATTGTCATTTTATAATCAATAACTAGTACATCAATTCTAAAGTATATTTAAACATATACGTTTTGCGTGACATTTAAATAATTATGATGAACCTGAAGGCATAATAAGAAATCTCATATTAGACTGTTGATTGATGTTATTAATTATTAATGTTTTACCGGTATATAATTACGAATAAAATAAAATTATTATAAACATAGCGGAACACAGATCAGGAAGCGGACATAGATCACGTACGACTGGTTAATTATAATCTATGACACCGCAGTAACAATTAAATATAAATATACCTATCACAAATTAACTCTTAATTGGTTTGTGTAAAAGAATAAATTCAAATATTCGATATATAATTGTGAAAATGTCAAACAATTTACTTCATTAAAAATGTCAAAAAGTTCGACTATGGAAATTTGGTAGGATTTCGCAACACAAACTTTCGGTCTTCTAAAGTACTACAATTCTGAAAATATATAATAATTCCTACTAAATAACACTCACTTAAACATGCACTATTCATATCTATTGATAATAAATCCAACGAAATAACAATGAAAAGAGAAAGAAAGAAAAGATGTCAATAAAAGAGAATGTCCTTCTAAAAAGTCATTTAATTTTTTGCAAATGCAATTACTTATACTTAAGACGTCTGCATTCTGCATATTGGGACCGTGTAACCATTTTTAAATTTTCCTTTTTATTTTGCGATACCAAATAGTAAACAATTAAAATTATATTAACGTAAAACCCTACAAATAAATCGTAGGTATAATTTTTTGGACTCATATTACAAAAAACAAACGAATTAATAGATAATGATTTAAAAAAAAATAAGAACAAGTGTCATTTCTTAACATTTTGAAATTGAGTCTTTTGTGATTTATTACATACGGCCAATATGTACGCCAAATGATTTTAAATAGTAGAAGACTTTATAAAAAGCCTTGTACAAATACAGACTACATAATATATTTATATACGTAACCCGTTTGTGCCCCGACTCTCGGTTTCTGTCGACCAGCTACACGTCAATCTTCTCTCTATTATTATGGTGTATTAAGTTTATCTCTAGTAATTCAAGGACCACCTGTGCGGTTCAACGGCACTAGAACCAACCAGTCAGTCTGGTTAACGTAGCCGCGTTAATTTACACCTGTCAAATGTTATTTTAAACGATACTCAACTTTATTACCAATATAAACGCGACGAACTGGGCGAACGATCTGAAACAAGTTTTGCCGCCAAAGCGCCGTTTGTGTATATATTTATTTATTCTTTTTTAAACTGTACCTTGGTCTGGACGATCGCGATTAATATCTGTGCTTGCGAATCGGTCGCTTTTTTTCTTAATCATTCACGGTGGGCTCAGAAATCGGCGCGTAATTGATTATTTAATTTGTATTTATAAAAACGAGCTCGTAAAATCCTTTATGCAAAGCTAATGGACCTATTTATGTTTTCACGATAGTAGAGTATCATATGTGAACATTTAATCAAAAAATAAGTTATATTACTAAATGATTTAATAATTTCAAAATCAATAAATCGGTATTTGACAATCGATTGAAAAACTATAAGACGACTGCAACACACTTTGCATGAACCATAATCTGTTATACAGCGCTAGTTAATCAGCTGGAGTGACGTCATAATGTCTCGTACCACTTTCTTTTCACATAGTAAGTAATTGGAAACTGAATACAAAAGAAAAAATGTCTGAATGCCTTCTCGTTAAAAAACGAATACTCGAAAAGAATTATACGTGTACCTTTAATCGAGTATGAAATTGTTTTCTCTACCTTAGGCATAGAGAATTTCGTAAATTTTTATATCAAAATCTACTGCATACTTACTTTGGATAGATAAAATTGTGTTATTTTATTTATTTTAAAATAAAATGAAATGCTTAAAATGAAAAAAATATTAGATCTCATCGAGGACGTGAGCTTGTTACGTTACAAACTGGCTGCCTTCTCGAATGTTCCGACTTTCCTGGCCAAGCGCGACAATTTTCCAATACTTGTCGTGCTTTTTTAGTTGCGTGACTAGGAATCTAGTTTTACACAAATAAACTTGATCCAGTCTCGTGTTATATGGTATAATAGTGGAATGGAACGGTGATATTAATTGTACTAAAGCACTCGAATTATTTGTAAAATAAATTGTAATCTACGAGATACTGTTTGAATATATGGTATTTAAACTGTTAAATATTAAGTTAATAATGTTTCAGGGTTTCTTCAATTCAATAATAATGTGTTAATATTCTACCACATTCACACAACGCCATCTAGTCCTAAACTAAACTAAGCCAAAGAAAATGTTAGCAGATCATACAAACAATTGGTCCCACCCGGGTATCGAATGAAACAAATTAAAATTGAAACAAATAAATAATAAGGCTCATACAAATAAAACTGTATTTTGTCATTGCCAGTTTAAAAAATACAAACCAAAATTGAAACAGTAAATATTACATTTTTAAATTTGACAGTGACATACCACACACAGCTCAGATTTTTGAAGTGTTAGTCACAACGATTAATGAAGTTTGCTATGCAGTATGCAGATGAAGTATAGATTATTTACGCTCTTGTCTATGCCATGCACGAACAGACAATGCATTTACTCGTACAACGACTGAATGTAATATAGTTATGTTGAATTGAATGTGTGTTGTGTGTTTTTGATTTGTACTTCTCGTTAGGGCAGGTATTTGTACGAGTATATTGATGTATATATTAAATGTTTAATTTTCATTTATCAGTCTCTTTACAAATACTTATTTAATTGATGGATTTGAAGAACACTCAGAATATTTTATTTACCTAGGGTTTGACATTCACCACATGTCAAAAATTTTTCGTTTCGGTTTGTAACGTTCAGTATCATGGTAGTTCATATTCAAAAATTAAACGTCGAACATTTTATTAGGTGTATTTCTTCAGAATAATTTCGCAAGATCCTTTAATAGATCAACTTAATGAAATTTCAAGTCTACCAGTATAATCAATAATGAAGGAGAATTATTTCTGTAGAAATATCACGATAGTCACATGATATATTGCAGTTTGATCATGATCAAAATTATTGCATCCTACGGACAGGTGAACGGAGCCTATTAAATCGGTTAACTATTGCGAAAAAGGAAAATTCATGTAATTACCACTACGAGTTGTGTTTAGGGCTGCCTCTACATAATTATTTTAAAATGATATTGCCTGAACCTTGCGAATTTCATTTCATTTCGTGAGATATTCAAGTGTTTGTGAGAGATGTACACAAAATGGTCACTGAAAAAATCACATTTCTTTTGCAAGAAAACAATTTGAGAAAATCTATTACGTAAATTTTTACTACACAATCAATCAATCAACCTATCGCCGTCCACTGCTGAACGACCTTTTATCACACATTCGTATATTTATATACTCGTATATATATTTATAGACAAGATTTAGTTCTAATACCTAAACTTTTAAAAAATATTTCAAAAGATGCAGTCCCAATTCGACAGCACAACCCTACGCTGACACGCACTTGACTTGTATGTGGGTGTGTCCGCTTACGTGTGTGCGTATAACCGGCCTCTAGTACACGTAGCAGACAGCGGGGCGCGTTGCCTGCGCCGGCGCACATCGACGCACTGAATACTGCCAACTGATTCCCATGCAACTGGAAGCGAACTGACATTGTTTTTGTTTTGTCTTGAACATGGGTGTGTCTGTGATGCATATCTATTTTTGTCAGAAATGGCTAAACATATTTATTTCATACTTAATTATGTCGTATTTCTTTATATATTTCTACACTCTCTAAATAATATTATAAAACAGGATAAGAACTTAATTTTAAAATGTAATATTGTCTTTACACATCGTTACGACTCTTTGTTTGTAACCTATTTATTACTCTGAAAAGAATCATGTATTTTATGTCTATGGTTGAACCAAAATGTGCTGCACAAAAATAGTACCGTCGCATTAAATTGGCTTCAAACAAGTGGCAACAATTTCTTACCAAAGATACAGTTGCAGGACTAATATCTAGTACTAGAAATGACAACATATTTTATTTCATAAACTATTTACAATTGGTATATAAAACTTACAAGCATTCTGATTTTATTACTAACAACTTAAGGTATAAAGAGAATAGTGCATTTTTATTATAATACATTCTTCTCATTTATTTAAACGATTGCATATACATTCTTTGGGATGATCGTGTATGTGTGTATGAATATAATCAAGTGATAAATTGTCTTTGCCAAGAGGCATAGATTTTCTCAAATTTAAAAAAACACGAGTAAGCCTTACAGTAGTCTAATATAAACATTTGGCGTAGGTACTATTTGAGTCCACTGTAGTGACGCTTCAATCAAAAAGCTCGCAGTTTTCTTGCTTCCTGTTACACAGTTGCATCCCTTTTACAAAATCACTCTCACTGACTGTAGAAAAACAAGACGAAGTCCACTGTTGGACATAGGTCTCTCCTTTGTTTTCCTTCTCTTTGCAATGCTATTGTCCTACATAATTTGCTCCGTTAGTTGACTGTTATGACGCTGCGTATTTTTAATCCGTCATCAATAAAATGAATAATAATTACAAATATTTAAATATAGACCATAAAATTTCATTACCATATAAGTAAAGTAACAACACACACGCAAACTGTGATTCAAATGTTGCAATTGTGTATACAACTTACATAATAGTTAAAACAAGTCTTCTCATTACTTGCGAATTCTCACAGATGATTGTCTATGGTACTTATATGGTTTGGAAATGTGTCAAATAGGTTAGTATAATATAAACAAATAATATTATTACGTATCTTTGCCAATAAGGTAACGATTTTTAAGTATGATCTCATTTAATTGCGTTGAACTTGTAGTTATTTAATAAAATTGATACACTTACTTTATTTACTAGAAAATTGAAGGCCTAGGATGAGTTTCTTTTACATCAACTCAATCGTCCCGGTGACTTCTTTGCTCATGCGTTTCGCCCGCACTGAAATCTTCACCAATCACAACGCCGAACAGCGAGTGTTCGGCATTGTGATTGGTGATCGTGAGCTAGTTGATATAAAATAAACTCGCATTTCCTCTGTCCTCTGTTCCAATTCTCACCTTCAGTTTAAGCTTAGCTTTGCTTCTACTGTTCATGTCATCAAATCTTCAACTACATCACATGGTCAAACTGTTGTCGAAACTATGTACAAAAACCTGAAACATTACAATTTTCCAAATGTTTATACGTACTGCTGATAGTGATAATTGATAATTAAGCCAAGTTCGTAAGCTCTTGTCTATATGATAGTAATCGCAGCAGCAATTTAACAAAAAAATAGTTTCATAGCTGATATTAAAAAAGAAAAAAAAACTGGCAATATAAGTATGAAATAGCAAATAATACCTCTAGGAAATGTTCTTTTTTATTGACATAGCTATCAATAAAACCAATCAGATCAAATGCATTGCTGCGCAATTACGCAATTGCACCGATCATACTGAGGAGCGAACGTCATTCCGTCCGTTTCTAACTTCTTGTTGACCTAGATACGCTCCTAATTGTCGCTCATTGGCGCTGGTCATCACGCGACGACGACCTAGCCACTAATTATTCCTGCACAAACCAAAGATATGGAGTCATTAACTTATATAAATGTGCCACAAGTTAGTACTTAAAACGTATTTGATGATGAATCAGATAAGGAAAAATAAAAATATATTACAGGATAACTATGATGATAAGATTAAATATTTTTAAAGATTTGTTATTTTGTTTACAGTGCACAGTCTCTATATAACTATTTAGAATGGTCAAACTTTCATGATTCAAAGTGCGAATCTTATCCAAAATTAATATGATACGTCATATATGTGTCAATTTCAAATTGTGATTCATGTTTCGAATGTTATCATTTGACAGATAAATGTCATTTTCAATTCGTTATCTATTTGTTAGTAAGTTTTTTCTCTGTTCGCTATATTCTTCAAACTTGATTAAACGGCCACAAATTTAAATATTTGAAAAATATCTGACTTTCACATAATTAACGGTTTTGGGATGCATTTTATAGTAAATACAACATTTCTTCTATTATGTATATAGTCTATGGTCCCTTTACGTAGATTATTACGCTAATTGTACAGCTGTAGTCTAACTTGTGACATAAAACATAAGATCTAAAGATGTTATATCACTTTTTAACTTCTAACGTACGACAAGAAATCCTATTGTGTCGTGTAGGTCAAAATAGACTGTTTTTTTTCTTTTTTTTTAATGTAAGCTAAGACAACCAAGCGACGTAGAATTTCAAAGGCCCTCCTCCGTTAATAGGTCATTGAACTGCATTTGTCGTAGCTGGGTATCGCTAGATATGGTCCCAAGCATATTTTGTCACACCAAAGACACTATATTCTTAGTAATTTAAGTTCTATATAGAGAAACTAGGAAGTGAGAGCGGGTTTGAATTCGTTCTATAAGGCCAACACAGGGCCGTCGCGAAGGTTGTGCAGGCGCAACAATGGCACGCCACAACGTACATAACAGTCTGTTGATGTCGACTGAATACATTTCACGCGTCGCGAACTTTAGTATTGTTCAAATTAGCTTGTACAGCAGACAGTTGGCAGACCACGTCGTTTAATATAGGTACGTTTTAAAAGTGCTCTGAGAAAAACGTTTGTGAAATGTTACTGTAGCTTTTCCCTTACGCAGTGTTTTAATTGTGTGTGACATAAGTGATGTGTGATCTTTCCAAGTCTAGAATAACAGTTTAGTCGAGATAAAGTAGTTTTATATCATTAGAGCTAGACTAACATCGGAGTTTTCGCGTCGTATTCGGGTTTCGTATCCGGATTTTTTCCTAATTTGTATTTTATGAACGATAAATTAATTTATGTAGAGACAGAAGTAAATCTTTAATAACAATTACTATGTTATTTGAAATGACAAAGTTTTGTCTAGATTTTCAATTACTGCTATTGACTTAATAGACAAGAAATAAAAAGAACAGGTCAATGATAAAAATCTTTTCAATTAATCATCTTCTAGAACAACCAAATTACTTAGGAACCAGATTTCGCGCTCAGCTACTCTCTTGTTAGAAGCAAGAGAAGTAACTATAAAAAACTTCGGACTTTTAGCAATTACGTACTTGACTTTTTCAACTGTGTAGTCCTAATCATTCTGTTTTTAAAGTTCTAAATAAGATTCAAGGTCACAGGGTATGTGTGGTTTATTCAACCGTTTAAAAGTGGAGGCAATTAGGTCAAAAAGATAAACTAAAACCAAAACTATTAAATGTAATGACCACCATGACCTGTAACAGCTTATCAACAATAATTATCGAGAGTATAATAGTTAAATAATATGAAACAACATAAAAGTCGCCAAATCTGTGACTCTAGCGCATTTGTGAGCGAGCAGTGATCAAAATATCCATGTTTTGCTTCGGTGCCATACCGTCTATATAGCATCCAACTAAAGAAGATCTCTTAATTTGCTTTATAACTCACAAAACCGAGGTCTAAAAATATTGGTTGTGTTACTTCTTTCATCGTAAACAAAATAAACTCGTATATTTTACGATTTTCTCTCGCAGAAACGAGCAAGTGCAGTCTACTTATAATCTTTGCATCAAAGGAATAATTTTGATTCATCCAGAGATAATTTATGATTTTTTTTCTCGAATCGAATTGAAACTAATGATTTTTTGTTTAGTTTACTTATTTCCAACGTAATTTCTTTCCGTTTTTACAAGTGGTATAGAATTAAAACTTCTATGTCCTAATTTTTTCATGACATCTGTAAGATGACTACAGTCAGGGCTATGACATGAAGACGGAGTGTAGTTAAGTCCCAATAAATAGCGCTACCAATAAAATAAAAAAAGTAACGCCCAAAAATGAAGGACATCCGACGCCTAATTCTTTTTGAAAGAAATAAAGCTACCTAATAAACTTTCTATTTTAACGTTTAGAAAGAAAAATACAACTGCCGGCGATAAGACAAGAATCATAGACAAATCACGTGTACTCATATTATGTCAAAAATGTGTCACTACTATTAAAGCTTAAGGCACAAGTCATCAACGTGGTCTGTCACGTGATTTTAACAGCACTATTTAAAAAATAAAAAGGACATGTGAGTAATAAAAAGTAATGAATTATCTGTGGATAAGAGTCTAATATTTAACTTGTTGCGTTTAAAATAGTCTAAGTAGCGGTTTATGGTTTCTACAAAATTTATAGGACTATTAAAACGCGTTAACCATCATTTTGAATTGGATAATGTTAGCATGTAGACGCAAGTGTGAATTTATGGTTAGCATTTAATAGAATCATTAGCATTTAATATTTGCATTTTGACTTGACATTTAGAAGGTGCCATTTTTTTTTTACTTTGAAACTAATTTAGTGTAACTGTTTAACAAACTTCTGCAGGACGATTCAGGAAAGAGATTCTGTAGAAGATTAATTAAGCATTATTTTATAATAATGCAACAAGGCGTATTACCACAGGGAAAAGAATGTAAAATTATAAAAAAAATGCAATGAAGTTAAGCAACGACGAAGATAAATTTGATAATCGTTGCACAAGCGAGCCTAATTTATAATTATTAAAATAAATTTTGAATTCAGCCAACAATTTTTATTTGTAGCCGAGACGTCGCGAATTCCCGTTAGTCGACCATACAATTTTACAAAATGACCCATCTCCCGTTATACGTTCAAAGTGAAATTTCGTTGCAAATATTATAAAGAATTACATATTAACACACTTACGCATATTAAAAAGACTTATTAGAAAAGACTGATTGTGTTTCATCTGTCTACATAATACAATATGTATTTTGTGCAAAAATATATTAAAAACAAACAGTTTTTTTTTTAAAGGCAACTGGCACCTTAGTAATTTTACATCAAGGGCTTTTACAAACATACATGAAACGGACACAGCACACCCAGACTTATGTAGAATAAAAAATCGTAGATCACAAAAACGGCGGTGTGGCGACTACTTTAAACCTCTACGCCATACATGCAGTCAAAGACTCTATTCTATTTAAATACAGGACATAAAGACACAACCTCTTCAAGCTACTGTAATCTCAGTCCTGTTCCCCATTTGAGGCTTGTGATATCGCTTGCCCTAACTGCCTCGCACTATCCGTTTTCCTAAACAATTTCCCTTCTTTAAAACAGTCTCTCAACGAAATCCCAGAGACGGTTTACGTAAAGCAGGTGGCTGACTATAAAATAAACCAAAGATTAAAATTTCTGATGTGCTCACTGCACACGAATCGCACTCACAGTGATAACGGATAATATTCTCACCTCATCTCTATAACAGACACTTTTGCGTGTCATCGTCTATAAATCACTTTGTCCCATTATCTTTGGCATTAACTTTCAAATACCTAAACATTTTTCACGTGATTTAAACTTTCACGAGTTTATTTCGACGAATTACTGATATCTTTTCGATATAAAACCTGTAGCAGGGCCCTAGTTAGTGGTTGGTTAAGTACAGAACTAGTTTCGTATTACTACTGGGTGGTACCGAGCAGTCTGCCGGTTTTAATTACTATGCAACGAGTGTGCGAAGGAGCAGGCCACTAAATTAAGCGCACCTACATTTGCGTAACTATCTATATGTTACAGCCAACTTGATTTACCGGGTAGTATTAATATGGACCGGTCATTATGGATAATGACCAAGAGTGTCAATCAAACCAATCAAATTATTAGATTGCCCAACCTATATGAAAATGTACGTCGGCCTGTGGTCTATTTAAAAGATTAAGATTTACATTTTTACTTGGATGCGAGTAGTTAGTAAGATTTCTTTCCAGTTTCGAACTGGACAATATGATAAATTCGGACAAAAACGTTATTGTTGAATCACTCAGTAGAAGAACTAAACGAGAATGAAGAACTTTTTTTTTAAATTTTTTATGCTGTTTACATGGTAGGAGACAAACAAAGCCATAAAATGGTCGAGGGGGTTAAAATCGATACGTTTCGTAATAAATAGAGTTAATCATATCTCTTTATATCGTGATCCGTTTGCCATAAAAACTTTTTCATTAGTAGAACAACTTTAATACTGGAGAGACTTTCACATTAGAATAGTCCACTCCTGGACACAGGCTTCTCCTTAGAAAGGAGGTTTCAGTCTACTCTACCACGTTGGCCAGACTTGGTCGCCTCTTATCATACCTATGAGTTGAATAGGGGTGGTAACACTTTGTATTCTTAAGCGGTCACATCACGAAGATACTTTGTACATCGATAATACTAAACCTGTGCCAGTCTTCTATATTTATCTGACGACTTTTGAAATTTCAAGTATATCTTAATGAACTGTTAATATATTTTTAAACTTATCCTGAACTTGTAACTTTTTAATCATATAAATAGCTTTCCGATCAAATGTGTAATGTAATGTCAACGTCAAAAAAACCTACCACAACTTATTTTTATGTGGTGCAAAATTAAAAAAAAACTCGGCCAAGTTGCCAGGTTTATATATGTATATCAAATATATCTAATTAGGTACCACTATTCCTTACCTCTTGATGGTAAAAACCGATCTACGAGTTTATAAATAGATATAGTTAAGCTGCTTGTCTCCTTGGGTGGTAGCCGAACAGTCTACTGCCTCCAACGGGGTAATTACTATGTGCTCGGTGTACGAGGCGAATGTCCACTAAAGCATGCCGCTCACTTGCGTAAGAGACACTTTGTAAAAGGCCTACATATAATTAATAATTTATGTTACTCATGTAAGATAATTGACATGCTACTTCAATAGAGGATTGGTGTTCCATCTGATGGATTTTCTTGTGGAAAGCATTGTATCATTGCCAACACATGTGACGTTTTAATCTGTACACATTCAGCAAAAGACAAGGCAATAAATCTCTGAAAATTACCTCACGATAAATTAATTATTAAAATATCTGAGTATCCTTTTAAAACTCATGTAGGTAGGTAGTTTTTTTTTATTCATCAGCGCTTAGGCACTGATAGCACATGCAAAAGGACATAGAAATTCATCCTCCAAAAATCTTCAAAAATTTTCAGAAAAAAATGCTTACGGCCTGTTTTTTATCGACACGGGTAATTTAATCAACTTTTTAGTTTTTTTTATGTTAAAAAAAGTTTCACCCTTAAATTTCAATAAACCGAAAATCTTCCGATCAATAACACGGCCGTAACTTCAGTGAAACACCGTTTAAATTAACTGGTTCTTAGACGTCATACACTTATCGACATGAATTCCCATTGGGGTTTTCCGAACGTTATAAAAAATAATAAACATCCTTGGTAAGGTGAAGTCCTTGCGTACGTGTTTTACTAAATTTTGGTTAAAAATTTGATTGTAACTTAATAACTTACTACGAGTATATATTTCAACAATCATCAACAGCCTTTCATACTCCACTGCTGGACATAGACCTCTGATTAAAAAGAAGGTTTTAGTCTTCTATACCACGTTGTCCAGACGGCTTGGTATAGGGTTTGTATCATGTTTTCATTCTCTTTACAGTGCTCTTGTCCGACATAATTTGCGTCCTTAGCCGTCTCTTACGACACCCATTGAAAGAAAAGGGGTAGTGACACTTTGTATTCGTAATCCGTCACCACACGGACATATTTAATCAAGTAGACAGTTTTGAACAGAATACTGTCTTGTACCTCGTATTCTTAAAATTAAAGGAACTTGCATTTCTATTTGTCCACTAATATTTAGTTATTACACCTGAAATTCAACCTCAAACTTATGAAAAAACGCCAGACATAGCTATGTTAGAATACCTATTACATTACGCAGACCTTACTCAATGATGAGACACAAGATCTGTCTGTATAGTATTTCACAATAAACAACTCAAAATGTTAGTTTATTATTTCAACGCGTAACATGCGGTTGTGTGCTAGTGTCATTTAAATCCTAAGTACATACGTTCAATTTCCTCATTTCATTAATATAGTGGTTATACATATTGATCTTTCATATAACAAGACAATTCATAATATACCTCTGGAACTAATAACATCTATATAAATCGATAATAGTCGTGTGTGTGTAAAACTGTTTATTACAAAGAAAATCTAAAATTTAAATTGTTTATGCTACGCTGTGCAGTGAAAAAAGTTTGATTCAGCTGTCAATTTGGTTTTTTTTTTATCGTGGTAAGTTTAATAGTATCTTTTTAATAAGTTCTCATATTCAAACATGTTGAAACATAAGGAAGTTAAATAAGGAAATAATAAATATAAGTACAGGGCTTTTATTTCAATCTTATTCTAAATTAATTAAGAATAAATAGCTATTACTGTCGATAGAGTTTGGCGCCAATTGTTTCTGTTAAAACCTTAGGTATGTATAAGACCACCACATCGAAGTCTGAGCTTATTAACAAGAATAATAAGCCCATAACCATGAATCACGATGATTGGGACCTCCGTGGTTATGGGCGTCGCTACCTTAAAGCCTCATGCACTAGCTTCACTCGATATGAAGCCGACACACAACCGGTTATCATCTTGACAGTAAAGACTGTCTGTGTTTATTTACTGAAGCCTTAAAATAACTTTTAATTTGTTGCGAGATACATATTTAATAAGAAGATGACAGTGTTTACAAATATATTAATAGTCAACTGACATACTGGACTTCATCTGCGACTCTCAAATGGAATTAATTCTCACCATTTTTGTAACGTTTCTCATTGACGCTCGGCTCCTACTGGTCGTAACATGACGTTACATAGCCTCTAGCCTTCCTTTATAAATAAGCTATCCAATACTAAAAGAATATTTATTTCGAAACAGTATTAGTGCGTTCAACCAAACATACTCTTCAGCTTTATGATATTAATGATTATATTATGATTTCGTTGTCAATTAATATATGACAATAAATATTTTTAAAACAGAGTAAATAAAACTATAAGTATTACTACCGACTCTAGATAAGAGGACATTTATCCTGTAGCATGTTTGAAAGTTTCTAAGGCCAGAAGTAAAAAGTTCTCTAAATAAATTATTATGACTATGGTACAAGAGCTGGTACTGTTATACTCGTATATACAGTTTATTGTATACTGCACTTACTAAACATGACTTGGATAAAAGTATAGTAAGACCATTAAACATTCAAAATTAAACTTTTCACAAGGAAATACTTTTCCCGACCATAAATCTATTGTAGAAACTCACAATCGCAAAACAAATATCGTTACACACTCAAGTACTTCATCGTTAACATGACATATTTTAATAACTATTAAAAATAGCAATCGAATGTAATTGAGGATATGAATAAACATTCTTTACTTCCAATCTTTTTACGTTTCGCCGCGAGTAAAAGTAACCTACACATTAAACAGAGAAATCACGACATCCATCTTCCGCATAACTTTTACTTAGACACTGAATTTTTTTTTTAAATGGCAACAATCGTTACGAAACCACAGCCTATGATAGTAAAATTCACAGATGTATCATAGTGGAATTTATAATAGTTACTAGCGATTACCGTCTAAGCTTTCGAAGATCAGGCTATACTTATAAAAAATAAGGCCGAAAGTAACGCATTAACATAGTTTAGGAAGCCCATGAATCATTCAAAACTAGGCCTTCAATTATAAAATGGCGACTACATTTTGAAAGGCCATTCACTACTTACATACACATATAATTTAATCTTCGCTCGCGTGATTCTTACGTATATCGTGCTTCTAACTTTGAAAATGCCGTACTTCTATACAAACTTGCCTCTCTTATTTAACTGCTTTAAACATCAACAGACTCTCACAGTCACACTGCTGGACATAGGCCTCTCCTTCGAAGTTTTAGCCTACTATACTACGCTGGTCAGACGGGTTGGAATAGATTTTGTATAAAGTTTTCCTTTTCTTCACAGTACTGGTGTTTGCATTGCTAATTTAGTCGCCCCATACGAGATCCACAGTATTAATAGGGGTGGTCTTTTAATGGTGAAATTGCCAAAAATCCATTATTGATGGGTGACTACAACATTAATAGCATCAGCTACCAAAATATCGAGTTTGTATACCCGACGGTTTAGAGTTAGCGTTGATGAATCAGTTACCCCATCAGGACAACTCATTTTATATTTATAGAAGATTTTAACGCTAGTGTAATTATTGTACAAATGTAAGACATTAATGTGTAATAAAAAACGTGTTTTGTGTGTGAGTAATGTTATACAACTTAGATATTATTTAAACATACCTAACCCTGTCATGCATATCAGTGAACCAGTCTTGGTTGTAAATAAAATATATTTATTTTATAAAAACTTCGGCAAATAAGACGTGATGATTGATTTACTTACGACAGAGGAAGAGAGACGATTCCGAATTAGTTTTTTGCTGAACTTGGAGCTTTACTCGAAGGGTTTTTAACTTTTTTTTTATTATACTCGTACATTAGACTATTTTAATACGTACAGCAGTTTAAACGTGCAGGAGTAACAAACGATTTAATTAATATCAACTCTTATGTAGTCACAGATTTTTAATTTCCTTTTTTTCTTTAAAAAAGTCTAGGAATAAATCCTGTCCCGCTGGGAACTTTACAAACATGCAAGAAACGGATATAAAGAGCACCTAGAGTCAGAACAACAATTTGTGGATCACACAAAGTGTTGTCCCATGCGAGGTTTGAACTCACAACACTCAACGCAGTAGAGAGCAGTGTGGCGACCGCTTAAACCACTAGGACTATCGTGCAGCCACACAGTTATTCTTAAATCTCCTGGTAATCAATAGTTCCAGTTGTGTAATTGTCGTATGTTTCATCAAATAGGCACTATTATTTTCATTTTGACTGCACTGGTGGCGTAGTGGTACAGAAATAAAATAAAGCGGTCAACTCGCCACTTTCTACTGCGCTGAATATTGTGGATGCAAACCTCACATGGGACAACACTTTGTGTGATTAAATTATCCGATATAAATTATCACTTACTTCTGCATAGCGATTGCTTAGAACTAATTCGAGTTTCTAAAAATCTTTAAGCTGAATATCCACCTATAACCGTAAAAATACAGTTGTAGTGTTTCGTTACCCAAATCAAAACTTACCAATGTCCACCATTAATTTAATATAGACCAGTTGATCGAGCGACTGGCCATTTGTGTAACACATTCAGTACAAATTGAAGCTAAGGATAACTAAACACTGAACCACAATCTGCCAGTATATAAACTGATATTTGTTATTTATTATTTTAAAATTGAAAGATAATTTCAAGTAATTGATTGACTAGTATTAGCAAAGAAGCTGAAATAAAAGATCATAATATAAAATACACAAGGTATTCATATTTCATAATTCATATTTCAATAAGATTGATTGAGATTGTCACAAGCGACTTAAAAGACATGGTAACATACCACGGATATTTGATGTAGCAACTATCTCGCAACACTTAGTTGCGCAACAAAAGTTGCTTAGTATATAAACGCCTTACGCGGTGCACTTTAAACGATTTTAAATTATTACACCGTGATTGCGGTACTTGGCGATAATTGTCCAATAATCTGTACACGAAGGTGGATATATATTTACCCAGTCTACTTTGAGGTAATCGGCCGTTCACTTTACACTTTAATGTATCAACGGATATAAGTCAGGGTAGGGCTATTAGGCTTTTAGTCATAATTGGAAGCAATAAGAACTTATATATCGAGCTTTATGGGTTTGAATGTTGATGGTTCAACTTTCTTTTAAGAACTGTAGGATATTGGCCAGAGAACACCAAGATAGGTCGTTTCAAACGGAACTTATTCTGATCAAGAAAACCATAAACATTGGATCGATATAGTTTAGTTTTAAATCTAGATTGCGTGTGTTACTAGAATAAATTTATATTGAAAGACGTTCTGTAATACAAGGACGTAAGAACTGAAGTCTATTTTTGTCTGAATGGAACACTTGTTGGTTTCTACTCAAGCGGTGTATAACCGAATCATGTCTAGACTAACGGAATATCTTTGTATTAAAGGGAGACTGTTAATTGGTTTCAGATGCATCTAAGCTCGATCCAGTTGGCGTGCGCGGCACTGGTAGCGGTGGCGCTGGGAGCAGCCGCCCCCCCTTCGACCTCGCACCACGTGGCGCGCCGGTCGTTCTTCACGCTAGAATGCAAGGGCGTCTACGACGCCGCCATCTTCGCTCGCCTTGATAGGATCTGTGACGACTGCTACAACCTCTTTAGAGAACCACAGCTGTACACTCTATGCAGGTTTGTTCCATTTTTAAAATTATTTGTTTTTCTGTGACGTTTTGCAGTTATAAATGTTTCTGAAATATCTTTTAAAATAACTGTCAATATAAAAAAACAAATTTGAATTTAGTTTGCCAGTTTTAAATTGCGGATTTAGTAAATTTAAAAATAAATTCATTGACAATAAAAACTACTTTACATATTAAGCATCGTTTTTATATTCTCAATTTAAAAGAAACAGTTCCACACACAATTTTAAACACTATGAATATATATTAAAGTGAATTATTCCTTGTTGGGGCACAGGAAAGACTGTTTTACGACAGATTACTTCAAGGGGTGCGTCGAGGTGCTACGAGAAACAGACCAGTTAGAACTTTTCAAGGAATATATAAGAATAATACATGGGGCCGATCCTGGGATTTAGGTACAACATGGATTTGACTATACCTCTCTTTCTCACAACTTAATCTTTCCTATTACTATCTTTTCGATGCGTTGAGCATTTCCTTCAGCTTATTTTACTAAGGGGTATTAACAGCACGCTATAATCAGCCTTTTCTTAACACGACATTTGGTCTTGCAGCTTGTAGACTTAACAAAAATATTAAGTACTTATAAGTATATTAGTGTTAAGTATTTTTTTAAATTGATTTAAAAAAAATATGAGCGCTACATTTTCTATCGCAAAGAAGTATTTTTGAATTAAGATTCATTTACAGATATTTTTATTTAAATTTAAATATTTTATTATTTAAAAATACATCATTGCGACTAATAAATATCGTAAGTATATAATTTATTATCTAATATCTTCTATTAGACCAAGTATGTCGCCTAATAAATAATAGCGCGCCTGTATGATATACGCTATACTCTATATATACTCATATTAGGATGTTACAAATATTTTCTTTTTTTTTCTTCAAATACAAAATTTTTCGAATGGTAACATTATGCAGTATAACCATAGATATGCTGCCATATTTACGAATAACAAGTGCTTTTAAACACAAATGTGAAAAGAATTTGTAACATCCATCGTAATAATGCTATTTATTTCTAACTTGTAGTTTTAATGCATGTTAATTATTACCTCTTTTAGAATTAACTGTCATATATTTTTCCCAAAACATTTGTCATTTTATTGAAATGTAGTCGGGCTACATGTAGTAGTTTGGGCTAAGATTAATTTTATTTACATTTGCCAGATGCATTCTATTACATTACTTTTCTAATTTTTATTTTACTTCAATTTAAGAATACAAATAATTATTAACTTTGTACTTTTGTAAAAAAACTTTTTACGCTATCACCTTCTTTCCTCTTCTTGCGTCTTCCAAAGAAGAATATATAATAATGATATTGTTTTAATTCCACAGGGAGAAATGCTTCACAACGCCCTATTTCAAGGGATGCATGGAGTCTTTGTACCTATACGACGAGAAGGAACAAATAGACCAAATGATCGACTTCGTCGGTCGCTAAAGCCAACCAGTCGCCAGACCATCTCGCCGCATAACCTTACCGTTTTAAAAACGCCAGTTTTATACAAACTATAAATCCAACGCAACGGCATACACAATTTGACCGCTTTGCCAAAAAGCAGACACCATTGTCAATGTTCCTCCATTTTTGACATCTGCTATCTATCCTCAACGATCTAGTCTAAATGCGACGTAATTTAATTTTATGTTCGCAATTATTTGTAATTCGTAATAAGTATTATAGGGACATTTATTATTATCTATTTCATCGTTTATATGTTATTAAATGTTGTAAGCTTCGTATATACATATAGTGTGAAGTACCTTTGACACCTCCTAGTATTGAAATTCAAAAACTGAGGCAGACTTGTTGATGCTGGTCATCTTTTGAACTCCTGTCTCGCAAAATCCGACTGAGATTATCATAAGTGCCGTTTAGAAAAGTACGTGAGACGAATAAATAATGCTATATAAAACTGCTTCGTGGCTTAACCAACTCAGCCATAAAGTCTTTTCTAAACGTCAATGAAATTAAAATGTGACGCATTCCAATCACAGTATTTAAAAATCTACTTACGCTTTTTCTTATCTACTTGTCTCTATTTTTTTTTCTACTATCAATAGATTTAAAAAGTCTAAATATTTTAGTTTTTACAAGATAGTAATAAGAGCGGATGCTTAATAACAGTCTTATTCGATTTAATTTTATATAAATATATACATATACAGATATAGTAGTATATATAAGTAGTAGGTTCTGAGCCATAAATATAATTATTTTGTTATACAATTTTGAACTTAATTTTGTTATTACGAGATTATTTTTAGGTGAAATTGCAACTGATATATTCACAAAGTGTTTGCAATCTGTTACAATTAGTATTTTTTATTGTAAAAACACACATGTGGCTTATACATCACTTAGATTTATGAACTGTGACTCATTTAATCGCGTTTATTTATTTATTCATTTAACTTTTCAAATTAAAGGCGAGTTTCACTAATAAAAAATTTAATCCAATTTTAATAGTAACCACCTCCTTTTCAAACTAACCATAACAATATCTTAGTGAAACTAGTCCTTATTTTTTCAGTAAAGGTAGGTTTTCATTTGTACGAGTGAATGTATAAACTTGGATAGATTTGTAGATTAGTCGTAATTTTTGCACAAATGAAAACACACCTTTAAATTGATTACCGAATTTGTACTCACATGTCGCTCTAACAGGTTTCGGTTGCCTAGCGAGTTTATTATCTTTATTAGTTAATTTTAGTAGGTTAACTATTTATAAAAGATTTATTTTTATATACTTCCGACCTATTTATTACCTATTGTTACTTTTTATTTATGTTTTTTGAATAATAATCGTAAATAGTCACTTTCGGGCAGCGGTAGAATGTAGTTGTTCTACTCACGGCTGTGCGTGTGGCGTGTGCGTGCTTACAAAACATTAAGTTCTTCCAAAATAAACTCCATCGATGCATGATCAACAAAGCACACAAAACTATACACATTCGTGAAGTGGAAAACCCATACCTACCAGTGTGAACAACTCTAATGTATTTCTGATTTTATTTTAAGTTGCGGTTTATACTTATTTAAAAGTGTTTTTTTAATTCCGCTGTAACTCTTCTCTGTGTTCGAATCTCATCTTTTATAGTTTATTAGCGTTTCTTAAGTTTCATTGACAACTTTGTGACATCCGACATATGTCATTTTCATAGTGACATAATAGTTTCGACACATGTCATGTTCATTGTGACGTACTGGTTTCGACATAAACTTTGTAACGTAGATAAAATGGTGCCAATTATTGTCAGCAAGACACTAGGTTAAAATTAGCTAATGATATATAAACAATTTATATGATGCGTTTGTATAAATGGATAGTAAATTATTATAAATAATTGTATAAATTTTATAAAAAGAGCTAAGAAACGCTACGGGTTCCATGAAATATATTTCATTTGAAAATCAATGATTGTATGTTACTAACCTTTGATAAATTCCTAACACTCCCTCCACCCTTCACCTTCAAATAAAATAAGAGGATAGAGTAGAGCACTTGAAAAATTGAACACTTCGTCATACCTTTACTCTCTCTACCGATTTTCTTCCCTTTAGCCAATCTCTGAAGCCCTATCTCTGAATATAATTTTTGTCGGTCAAGTAAAGAATTTCACAAATCCCAGATGTGACAGTCGATATGATATTACAGCAACTCGCGTATAGCGAGTGTTGTACCCGTATAACCTTTCGTGGAAAAGAGATCTGTAGGTCACAGAGCACAGAAGGTCAATTCTCATAATTTTAAAACATCTCTTTGATTATATCGAGAGTTCGTGATTGAATTATGAATTAACTGAAAATATGTATTCTGATCTGAAATACAATCCAGTATCAGAACTATCTCAATACAGTCACATGACGAATTATTGATTGATATAGAATAAAAATAGATATTCCATAGTGTGAAACATTAAGTTTATAAAAAATCTCTTTATTATTTTTTTAGAACTGAGAATGAGGTTAATGGTCAGAGGTCCGTGAGGTCTCTGGTCGCTGTGGGGTTCCACAGGGCTCGATTGTTGGCCCTTTTTATTTCTCGTTCATATCAATGAGCTAGCTAAGTTGATTTTTTTTCTCATACATATATATTTTATATCATTATGTTGCACATAAAACTATTCATACATAAATTAAATAATCCTCCTCAATAGCTCTATTGTTACACCGGTTACACACATCTCTACATCATCCAAAGGTCGACTGGAAGAAAATGTCTGTGGCATTAAGTCCACCTTATACAATGCATATTATTTGCAGGAAGTATAAAAATAAAATAAATAAGTCAGGAGGACTCACTTATGGAAACTTAAACGACAAGTCTACTGATGGCGTGTATAGCACTCTCTCTAATATCGTGAACATGTTCAACATTAATAATTTACATTTAAACGAAAAAGCTTTTTCTAACTTAATCTCAAACAAGTAAAAACCAGTGTTATGATATTATAAATGGAAAGTTATATGCAGCTGGTGTATTTTAGCTGTTTCAATAATAATTAAAATACACCAGCATATATATTATTTTGTTGTGGGGAATCACTGTCAACATTATAAGTCATACAAGAGATCTATTCGTGCAATTTATAATCTCAGTTATAGGCAGTCACGTAAGTGTATCATGACAATCTAATCTCAATATATTTTTGAAAATTAAATGTATGTAAAGAAAAATCTTCATGTATTCGCAAAATTTAGCGACATTCATGATATCAAGACTAGACATAAAGATAAACTTGTGTTGCCAACGATTACACTACAAAAAGCAAGCAAGTCTTTTCGTTGTCAAGGTGTGTGATTCTTCAATAAAACTCCTAGCAAATATCTAGAATTAAGTATCAACAATAGAAATCGACCACTTTGTATAGACTCCTGCCCTAGATATGACCAATTTATTAATGAAATAACAATATTATTTTAAGTGGCCTATACCCAATAGAAAACATAATTTTATGAAGTTCAGTATCAAGTCAGTGATATAATAAAATTTTAGAAAGCAGATCCAAGCAAAAAGCAAACACAGTCACATTCACAATACGAGCAGGCGCGCGCAAAGCAAATGACAGATAACGTAGACAGGAAACATTGCTTGCCATTAGTCCAGTGTTGCTAGGATGGGAAAAAATACATTTCAATGCGTAGTTTTTTTTTATTTTACAATTATTTTGTTACGTTTCTCAAGTAAAAAAATAAATAAAAGATTTGCAAGCAAAGGGTTTTTGATGTACTATTGTGGATGTTGGAAACATTTTCAAAAGTTGTTTCCTTTTCAGCCCTTGTATAGTTTTCCCTACTGCATTTGATTATTTTTTTATGTGATAACACGAACGACTGGTACTACTGTAAATTAAATCTCGTTAATAGCCTTTTTAGTATAATTATGTTCTGTGTTCATAGTCACACCGATCTAATAAAGACCGACTGGTCGACTTGAGGTTGTCTTATGGACAACCATGGATGATCTGGATGTCGTAATAGCAGCTGTTCCCGGATCCCTCCTATGTTAGGCGCAGAGTGGCACACCGTGTGGTTTTAGGCGGTCCGATTCCGACACACCACCCTGCCGTAAACCCTGGTGGGGTGACGGCCCGAGGAGGTTTCCACACGTTAAAAAAAAAAAAGGACAATCATGGATATCTCCAACGATAATCATTTTGATGATATCCTATAAAGGACGATTTTGATCTACGTTAAATGCACAACGTATCTGGCGTGTTTAATGGGATAAAATATAATAATAATAGTTTTTTCTCATCATCAACAGCCTTTACAGTCCACTGCTGGACCTAGACCTCTCCTTAGCAAGGAGGTTTTGGCCTACTATACCACGCTGGCCAGACGGGTTGGAATAGTTTGTTTCAAGTTTTCCTTCTCTTTGTAATGATGTTGTCTTGCATATTTGGTGCCCTTAGTCGCCTTTTACGACATCCACGGGTGAATAGGGGTTGTAACACTGTGTATTCTTAATCCGTCACCACACGGACTTGTCCATAAAATAAAATTGCTTATTATAATATTAAATTACGTGAATAAAAGTTATGTAACGTCAGCAAAATCTTCATTGCCCTGTTCACAAACAACACTGTAAAAAATAGAAGATATTTTAAAAGATGAAATTTTGGTAACAGCACAAATAAAATTATTATCAACAATGTAACCCACCTTTAGCTTCATTTTAAATCCATGCCGGAGAAAGGCCTCTCCTTAGAAAGGTTAAGTGAAACAAAATTAATAAATAATGAAATTACAACTGATCATTTATAGAGGTACTGAAGTAGATGCAATTCTTTATTACCAAAAACACAACTGAAAGACTATTCCCAGCAACACCAATTTCGGTTCATGATTTTGTTTATGCATGTGTGTGTATACGTGATTTTATTTGCACAGTTACTAGAGTGACATCTTCGAAATATCTTCTATTTTACCGTGTTCTTTGTGAGTAGGACAGTGAGGACTTTGATGACGTAACGCAAGTTTTAATCACATATTTTTTGTCATGTGTTTTATTGACGACATTAAGTCGATCACTCAGTCATCCTTTACTGCGATGATACCCACAGGAATCCACGTCCTACCTCACCCTAGTTCCTCGTCATAACACTGGTGTGACTCGTGGTGTTACTTTGTGGGATGCACGGTAATTTATTAAACAGTACCTGAAAATCGGCATTTCTTTTGAAAACATAGGTAAAACAGCGTTTTCCAAAAATAAAACCTTGCTAGATCGATTTATCGCCTCCGAAATCCCAGCATACTAAATTTCATGAAAATTGTTGCAGCCGTTTCCGAGGTTCAGATAATATACACATACGAGTATCAATACTGACAATCAATTGACTGCACGACTGGCCTAGTGGTTTAAGCGGTCGCCACGCCACACTCCACTTTGCTGAGTGTTGTGGGTTCAAATCCTACACGGAACAACACTTTGCGTGATCCACAAATTGTTGTTCTGAGTCTGGGTGTTCTTTATGTCCGTTTCTTGTATGTTTGTAAAGTCCCCCGCGACACAGGATTTATTCCTAATGCGGGCGTTGTCTTTTTACAAAAACAAAAAAAAAAACAAAACAAGTACAAGAATTGCTCGTTTAAAATTATTAGATTTAAAAACAATTATGCATAACTTAAAATATTAACACATCGGCTTTACTCGTTCAGACCAAGATTGGTCGGTGTTCGTAGTTCTTGATTACCCAAAAATACGTGAAAAATTACTACACATTTTGAAATTATTTAAATGACAAGGAATTGATGCTGCTCACTCCAGTATTTAGTTTGTTGTTTTTAGAAGAGACATATTTATTGTTGTATTTCATGTTTTTTTCTTCTCTTACGTGGCAGTTGAATGGTATACGAGTAGTTTTACTTTACGGCCTACTAGCGGTACTGTTGCGCTTCAGGTCGTTAATCAAAACTAATGCTACTTAAGTAACACTACGGATGAGGTTCGGATGCTCTATGTATAGATAGGCCGAGCCAAAGCTATGGTCCTTTTGTCAAAAGGCCAACCCTATACTGTACTCGCATAGCTTTAATATAATCAATGTTCACAGACTTAAAAATAGACATCTGTGATCAATTTTTCTCGGGGGTTTTCCAGAGTAAGGTCTTAGGAAGTAGTGGCGTCTTCAACTTATAAAGTACAATGTGTAAAAATATCTGCATTTACAACCAGAAAAATAAATGTATCGTTCCCATGTTTGCAACATTTTACATTGATGCTTGAATACTATTGTACGTAGCGTGATGGTCACACTTAGGAGCAGAGTAGTACTCATAACGCCTTGAGAAACTGTTAATAACAATCAATTTACCTAAGTAATAAAACAAAGAAACAAAATTTTTATCTATATATTTTTCGTAGGAATTTGACAATTATGTATTTAGGATCACAGTACATAAGTATACATTCACAATTCAATTCCTTATATCATAAATGGGGTAACTTTAGCACAAGAGATTTAACTTATATCTAAAATATTCCAAAAAAGAAATCATAGATGGCGCCACTTGTAGTTAACTGATTCATTGGCCCCTGTGTTTTATAGCATAAGGTGGCAGCAAGGAGACGGATCACTAGACAGTAAGTGACTACCCTTACCCATGGACGCCTCCAAGCTCAGGAGGTACAAGTGCGTTGCCTCCTTATTAGTTGAAAAGGAAAATAGCATGTCTTGCCTTCTCGAAAATCGTCGAAAAGGAGATTGTATTAGAGAACAAGTTTTTAGTTATATGATCGATAAAATTAAGATACTATATCTCAAGTAAGATTTAGTTTAAAATAGTACTGTATGTAGAACAAATTAACACTTATTTCAAAACATATAACACATTTAAAATAATTTGATAAGACAAGTAGCGCCATCTACATCAAATAACGCATTACAAAGACGATTAATTAAACAGGAAGTCACATCAAAACATCACATTTCATATGTCCATCTTATACAAAATAGGATTTAAGACTAAATTACAATACAGTCTCAATAGAATCACACATTAAATAACTAGGAATACCGCTCACAGAAATCATTATCCTACTTAATATAGAAGGTACTCTAGTTTTGTTTAGTACTAAAACAACTCTGGCCGTCAGAAATTACATTCAGTCTCACTATCTTCTCATTTTGTATCTATTATTTTATAATCATTGTCAATATTGAAAATAATCTTATCCAGATTTTACTATTTTGTATTTTATATTAAATGTAATAAGGTTCTAATTCATTTTTAATGTGCAATGCTTTTCCTTTTAGCGATCTGTTTGAGTGGGTCATAAATGGGCAGAAATGTGTGACAAGTGAGCGCTAATTAATTTGACTAATAGCGCGTTGTTTCTCAGTTAGGTGAGGTGTCGACATCTTCTTAATTTTTTTAACTCCGTAGATAATATTTCAGAACGAAATATTATAAAAAAGTGTAATTATTAGTGTGTGTGAGTTAGATTATGATGTACATTTGTGTATTAATAGAAAATTCATTTTCGGAACCTAATAAATTAATATAAAATACAAAATTAAGTTAAAATAATCGTTTTTGTAAGAAAATTTTTCTTTCTATAACAAGTAGTGCTTATTTGTGAATAAAGTCTTACTACAAACGATTAAACATGTATTTTAAATATATGAAAGCCACGTGATCTATTTGAAACGGAGACAAAAAGTAAAAATATAGTTCCCTACTCAATTCATAGATGGCGTTACACACATCTTTTACTACTCACATCCTTGTCTGCCTCCTTATATCTATGGTTAGATTAAATCTATAGATATTGTTTCTGCCACGGAACGGGTTATGTGGGTTTTTGTAGTTGAGGTATTTTTTAGTACATACAAAAATTTTATGTTTTGTAGTTATAAAGGTTTGTGCACACTCGGGTTACCGCTTTTAGGGTTTCTTTCAGTTAATCACAGCAGACCTCTAACTGCCTCAGAACCTCAGAAATACTAAAAAAATAATACATTAATGTAATAGTATATATATAAACGTGTAGTAATACACGAAAGTACCACTCGGTAACCCTTTATAATACAATAGCAACTCTTGCAACAACAGAATAAAACACAATTCAGCTTACACTACAATGAACACAGTTCAGTACAGTGCAGATATACTTCAAAGTCGCCTCTATTTCTATGACGTTAAGATTCGGATTCTCGTTAATAAGAGTAGTCGAGTAATTTTGATCGATCGAAGCCACGTACTTGTAGCCTTATACCTATAGCAGGCTTGACTTATAACTACGGGAACACACAGTAAGGTATTGCAAACGCAATATCCAATACCCTGAGATACAGGAACCGTCCAACTCTGGTGTTAATCTAAGATAAATTCCTTTTGAACTGCAAACTATATTTATCGTATGTATAGTGTAAATACTTTAACAATTGGGTAAATGACTGTATCGTAACTAAATACCAACGTCCACTTCATTAAAACTAATATCGCGAAATATCTCGGCAAATACAATTAACATAGCTTTTTATTATTATTACGAATTTCAATCAAATAAACAGTGAAATATATTGTTCAATTGAGTAGTCTAAAACAGTGACGTCACAATTTGATATTTAGTACATTTTTCATACAAAAATGTCGTTTTGCAGATGATAAAAAGTAACTAATTTGACTAAGGTGTCATCTAACCTATTCTATGCCAACTGGAGTGCAGTGTGTAACGACCCTTACGTGAATTATATAGAAAAAAATAGATCACTGGCTTAACAAAAAACACCTGTGTATGGTCCAGCTTAAATTGTGCTATATTTAAAACTATTTCATTAAACTATGACATATTGACATTTTGTTAGACATAGTAATAAAAATGGAGAAAAACATATATTTCATCTAATACAATCAATAGGGCGTCGACACCAGTTATCGGCTATGTTGTATGTATAGCGTTTAAAAAACTAATTTTGATTAAATATTTGAGACATTTTTTTACAGTTTACATAATTTTTAGGAGCTTGAGTTACTTTTTTATATCAGAAAAAAAATAGCAAATGCATTTTCGATGTTTTTAAACAGCCCCTCGGAGTTTGACTGCGTCAACACTTACACCAGTAAAAAAAATAGTTCATCGCTAAAAACTTCTAAGACTTGTTTAATGCCTTACGATAAAAAACAACCCAAAAACTTAGGTTACTTTTTATCCATTACAGTTTTACTTTCAATAGTTACGAGAATATTGCAGAACATTAATTTACTAAAACTATAATAAAATTTAAAAAAATCATCAAAGCAACTTGTCAACGATATAAAATATTTACCACACGGCCGTTAACTGGTAACCCCACCCTAACTAGACTAGTTTTATCTAAACAGGTACCAATGTTAGTCTTCGAGGCAGTAATCTAAGTGGTCTTCCATTATTTTGTATTGTTCGCATGAGAACCTATTGCATTTAGGGCACGTCAAAATCTGAAAAAATATAAAAAAAATAATTAGAAATTATGAAAACAATTAAATGGATTTTTAGTAAGCTAGTTGTTAGAAACAAAGTCATGATAAAGTGGTCTAAAATAAGTGAAATAAAAACTTAATTTACGGTGTTAGAAAAAGATGTCGTCATTGTAAGTCTTATCGTAGACCCCGTAAAGGGTCAAAACTTTTGGGAAAATTCAAGGAGTTTTCATCCAAAAATCTTTTTTCGTTGTGTAGGTTAATATTTTTAAAATCAATGTCAATTTTATCAATTTCAATAATTTAGTTCACGCAAACAAAATGTTGCCATCAATAAAATTGATCTGATTTCTCATTTTGTAATATAAAATTCATCAAACCTAGTACATAATAAATGTTTATTTAAATTGCCTTAAATGTATGTAATATTTTCAGTAATTTACAGGGTCTACCCTTAAACCTTAAATTATGACAACATCTAGACTTGCATGACAATTGGGTAGATGACTGTATCATAAATAAATACCAATGTCCACTTCATTAAAACTAAGATCGCGAAACATCTCGGCAAATACGATTAACAGTTTTTTATCATTATTACGAATTTCAATCAAATATACAGTGAAATATATTGTTCAATTGAGTAGTCTAAAACAGTGACGTCACAATTTCGTATTTAGTACATTTTTCATACAAAATTGTCGTTTTGACTGATGATAAAAAATAACCAATTTGATTAAGGTGTCATCTAGCCTATTGTTACAGAGGCAATTCCAAAAAAAGTTAAAATTATTAAACAAAACCTCTAAGATATTGTGGTACGTTTTCTGCTCAAATATCTTTTTTATAACAAGCCGGAACATCGTATTGAACTCCATACATGCTACATCAAGTTATCGTTCATAAATACACAATGGAAACCACAGAATAAAAGGGATGCTTTAGGGGTGTTAAATTCACACAAAAATAAAACTACAGTAAGACATTTGAAACCCAGTCTTTGACCCACCCGTCTGGCCATTGTGGTATCATTACATCTTCAACAGCCTTTATCAGTCCACAGCTGGACGTAGGTCTCTTTTTATCAAGGAGGTTTTAACCTACTATACCAAACTGGCCAGACGGGTTAAAATAGAAAAAAAAATCATCTCTTTGCAGGGATATTTTCCTGAAGTTTGTTCCCTTAGTCGCCTTTTACGACACCCATGGGACGAATAGAGATGGTAACACTACGTATTCTTAATCCGTCAGCACACGGTAGATATTGTCTCTTTAAGTCACTATAGCCTCGGTCCGATTTCTCCAGCCGAGATTTACGGTATTCCACATTCTAAGAACATCGACCCATCAAGTGACCATTTCATTTTTTTCGGCTTTAAAGAAGATACGAGACTGGCCTCAATGAAACAAGCCATAACCTCAAGTAGTGCTACACACTTAATCGACTAAAAAAAATCATAACAGAACAATGATTTTGATGATCTCATCAAGGCTGTACTTTCGTTTCGTCATTTTAAGGTTTATATCTAAGCATAACAGTACATAAGTAAAAAAAAAAACAATTAGTATGTTATTCCTAACAAGCATGCTTGTAAATAGAACAATCGCATCTCAAACACAACAACGAGTCTCACCGATCAGTTTCCTGGTGACCTAATTAGATAATCCATCCTAACAGCTATTTTCTACGTACTTAACTCAAGAATCATATGCATAAGACTGTAGAACATGTAGAGACACGATAAGAGTAAGACTATTCATACAGAAAGAATGAGAAAATGTGGTAAGATTCTGCTCTTCAAGTCGTATTATTCTTAGACAGGAGAAGAAATAAATTATATATTATTCTCTTTATTACATATTGATTACATTTTTAAATGCATAAAAAAAGAAAAAAAATTGGGTCCCAAAGACAGACCTACATGGACCATGTCGAGGAGGACTGCCTTCTATATCAGACCCTTGATTCAGCCTTTTAGTGTGAGCCTCTTAAGGTGTTGGTCGACGCTCATTATGATTATTAGACGCAATAAATAATTGTGGGATGAGCAGGATTACTTTTAAGCTATTGCATAGCTTTTATCGCGGGCTTCGAGCGCGGCGACCGAATCAAGAAATTCCGTAACGAAAATAAACCTAACACCCCCCATTCCGACCGTGCATCGTCTAACGTCGTTTCATTTCGGCAGACTTCGGCACGGTGTTTGTATGTGCGACTAGACGTATGCGTGTAGACTGTACAAAGCTCGCACAGATCGAGACGAGCTGTTCCGAAATATAATTGCATAAGTTTATCAAAAATGCTATGCAATAGCTTTACCGCGGCAGTCCCCGAGTGCCACACGTATTTTTTCTTCATCTAGGTGTAATTTATCTAAAATATCTAAAACAATACAATATCTAACTAAGACTATAAGTCTGTTGTAAGATATATAAGTCTGTTTAACAGCAGTCTGGTTACCACAGTACAGGCTCTGCCTAGTTCAGGATCAGATAGCCATGTGTGAGATGTGTGGCGCTATTTATTTATTTATATAGACTTTTCCTTTTTGATAATAATTCTGATTGTTGTTTTCCAACCTACGGTCGATTATTTGTAAGGTTTTGGTATGACCTCGGTCGTTCCAACTTATATAAGCTGAAGCATGATACTTGCAGTTAAAAAGGGTTGTTTGAAAGGGTTGCATTTTAGTGCTATGTTTCAATTAAATCACTAATAACCTAAATGACAAAAGACAAAAACAATGGAAGATCATTGTAATTTGTTTATTTCTCTATTATAAAAGTATAAAAAAATGATAAATGCAATAATTTATTAAACTTCTAATCGGGCCTTAAGGAATATTCTGTTATAATATGAAAATGAAGAGGCTATAATAGACGATTATTTTTCTCAAAAGATACTCTTACGTAACATTAAACATGTACTTTTATCTATTTTGAAACTATACTAATAAAGCTGTACAATGTGTTTGTTTCTTTATTAAAACATAATAATATCTAGGACTGTAGTTGAATGACTTTTTTAAGAGTTCCATCATCATCATCATCATCATCATCATCATCATCAGTCTTCAACAGTCCACTACTGAACATAGGCCTCTCCTTAGCAAGGTTTTGGTCTACTACACCACGGACTAGATAAGTTGGTATAGAGTTAGTGATGTTATCTTGCATTTTTGTTGCTTGAATCGCCTCTTAGACATGGGAAGAACAGGGCTGGTGATACTTAGTATTCTTAATCCGTCACCGTATAGAGGTGTGACAGATTACTTAGTGAAAAATAACATATCACATTACTGTATTTAAGTACTAAGTAGTTCCCACAAGTACAGTCGAATGTTCAGGGACTCAGCTTCTGCTACTGTCAGTGTGAGATACGTGTAAAACAACTTCTAATACGTATATTTTTTAAGCTATGTTCTTTTTACATCTTTTAAAAATTAAAGATCAAAAAGAAAGATTATTCATATTACTATAATTATAGTGTTTAAAAATTGAATTATACTTTTTAGGAAGGACCACTTTTTAGCCAAAAGACCTTTATCTTAACTACGAAAACATGCTCTGCATGTTCTCGGGGACTTCCCTCTTGGCATATACCCGAGTCCTTTACAATACACTCACATATAAGACCGGTTTTAATGGGTCCGATTCTGACATATCACTTCGCTATGAGTCCTTTTCGGGGCATCCCCCACACGATAAAAATGCCTGATATCATGATAAAGCATTTTAACCCGTATGAGTAGTACACAGAAGTTCTATTTTACAGTGTTACCGTTTGTATTAAACCTTTGAAGCTTCGAAAACAGTATATTCAGTACTGTACTGTTTTAAGGAAATAGATATTCTAAATTATTTCCTTCACTAACTATTGCTATAACAGAAGCCTATTTACGCGTCTCATACTTTTTTCTACATATTTAAAACTATCTGCCTATTTCAAAGTAAACAATTGTCGACATGTTGTTGTAGCAAAATGACTGATTTGAAAGGTTTGTCACACACTGGACAGTCGAACCGCAGCGGTGGAGGACTCGACTCTTTGGTGGCGCCCTCTGACGTTTCTCTTTCTGGTGATAACTTCGTTTTCTTCGATACCTTATGGATGGATGAGGAATTGATATACATATCGTTTTAAGTATCATCGTCATGAACAGTCCTAATAATCCACTACTAAACATAGATCTCTGCTGAGCAAGGAGGTTTTGGTCTACTACACAACATTGACCAAACGGGTTGGTATAGTTTACACGCAGATGGTGCTCGCGTTAGCGGGCAGGCGCTAGGAGGGATTTGGATGTCGTAATAACAGCTATTACCGGATCCCTCCTATGTCAGGGGCAGAGTGGCACACCGTGTGGTTTAAGTCGGTCCGATTCCGACACACTACCTCGCCGTAAACCCCGGTGGGGTGACGGCATGAGGGGTTTTAACACGTTAAAAAAAGGGTTTGTTTCAATTTTCCTTCTCTTTGTAGTGTTGTTTTATAGAGTCCGCTCTCTTAGTCGGCTTTTACAACAATCATTGGATAAGTAGAGCTGATAATACTCCGTCATATTAATACGTTACCACCCCGACGTCGTTTTAGCAATGCAATAAGGCTATCTTCAATAACTCCTAAATTTCTATAAGCACTTATATTAAAACACGTACATAAATCGAGTTTTTAAAATAAGTTCACTGAGCGTCTCCGCGTTATCTCGATTTTGTTACGATACAGTGAGCTAAGGGACAGCTGTGTCACCTGATGGAAAGTAACCACCGCCGTCCATTAAACCCTGCAACTCAGAAGTCACAAGTGCATCGCTTTTGAAACGTAAAGGACTCTTCGTTGAGGTAAAAAACTTTATTATCATCTCAGTGGAAAGATGTTCAAGGCTCTCAAAAATAACCGGTCCTGTACTGTTCGCATCGATGGTTTCCCGCAACCTTTACAGTCTTTCGGTACGTGGTTGCCAGTTCTGAATTTTTTAGCTCCATCGGTCGTCATGCTTGCGAGCAATGTGCCTCGTCTACTGCTGGCAATTGTTCGGGTAGCCTTGGGTCATCTGCGGATCTTCTCATTCCTGATTCAATAACATGGAGAAACTTCGAGCATTTACCGCTCTATAGCTCTTTGGGTCTAATTAAAACAACTTATTCAGCATTTAAAGTGCCTGACTATTTTGTTTCGTTTTTTTGTGCTTTCTTCTGAGGTTTCCAACAGGCAACTGCTCGAGAACAAGTCATAAAAGACAGACAGGTTCGATCGCAAGTATGATATCTAAATAAAGAAGGCAACTCCACGGATAGCGTATTGATTTAAACGCTCGCCAAGACGCTCTCTACTGCGCCGAGCGTTTTGGGTTCAAACTGCACACGGCACAATACTTTAGGTGATCCACAAAGTGTTCTATATCCGTTTCCTGTATATTTGTAAAGTTTAAGTTGAATTATAAAAAACGAGACTTACCCTGGGTGTGGTGTGGGCGCGCGTGGGGCCGGATAAGGTGGGGACGGGGTGCGAGGGCCGCGGGATTCGTACCTGAGGCGGCTCGGGCAGCGGGGGGTGCACGGCAGCACGACTCGCTGACATTTGGTACACGTTCGGATTCATTTTACGCACTTCATCCAGCTAAAAGAGAATTAATAATTCTATTAATAATAATAATCATTATCATCGACAGCTGTGACCAGTCCACTGCTGGACACAAACCTCTCCTTAAAAAGGAGGTTTTGGTCTACTATAATATCCTGGTCGAACGGATCGGTATTAGGGATGGCGATCTGAAATCGATTAATCGAAGAATCGATTTTGTAGACCAAAAAAAAAATCGATTTTTTAAATCGATATTCTGTACTGAATCGATCCATTGAATCGATATTTCACCCTATAAAATCGAGATTCGATTTTTTCTGTTTCGATACGGTAAATTTCTGTTTCGATACGATAAATTTCTGTTTCGATACGATAAATTTCTGTTTCGATACGATAAATGGGTTTGTATTTGTATTGAAAACATAGACTCAATGAGCCAATCGGAAAGAGATCGATTTTTGCAAAATCGATTCTTTTTATCTCTGTGCAGTGTTATTGTGCGTAATTTGGTCCCTCAGTTGGTTGACACGGAACCTACGCGATGAATAGAGGTGTTGATTCTCCGTGTCTTCACCCTCTATATGTTAATAATAACTTCAATAAATGAGTATAATAAACACACTTATCTAACAAATACTTCAGTTCCTCACACACATATTTACAAAAAAAAAAATAACTGAAAAAATATATACATAAATATACGAAATTAAAAGAAAGAGTCAAATTAAGAGTCACTTTGGCAGGCTTTTAATATAAAAAAAAGAAGAAAAAATAATTAGAATTTGGAAAACAATACCAAAACCCACAATGAACATTTCATTAATTTGCCAAAGTTTAAATATTTTCTTCTTTTATCTCCAGTCCTGGAGTTATACCAAAACGTTTCCATTGCTTCCACGACAGATTGAACTCCCAACTAACACATCATCATGCAAAAAGTCGCTGTATTAAACAGATACCGCATTGTTTGAAATTTTTGCAGGAAGACACTTGACCTAAACCCGTGGTTATCATTGCAATACCGAAATTCTTATTTAAAAAAAATTACGTATACAAAAGTTTCTTACGGTAGTTACAAAATGCCACTATAACCAGGTAACTTGGTGAGACTCTAGCCTTCTAGTACGTGTCGTGACGGATTAAGAATACAGTCACCCCCCCCTATCCATCCCATGGATGTCGTAAGAGGCGACTAAAAAGACAACATCATAGCAAAAAGAAGGAAAATTTGAATCAACCTTCTTTTTTTCTTTTTTTTTAACGTGTGGAAACCCACTCAGACCGTCACCCTACCGGGGTTTACGGCGGAGTGGTATCGGAATTGGACCGACTAAAACCACATGGTGTAGCACTCTGCGCCTGACATAGGAGGGAACCGGGAACAGTTGCTATTACGACATCCAGATTGAAACTTGAACCAACCCTACCCGTCTGGCCAGAGTGGTATGGTAGGTCAAAACCTCCTCTCGAAGGAGAGGCCTATGTCCAGCAGTGGAGTGTTAAACTGTTAATGATTGGTGAGAGACTGGTGTCTGAAGTAGGTTTAAAAAACCTGTAATTTCAGGTCTCCTCCAATCATAATTCATCTATACAAGGCTAAGATCATTAAGGTGTTTAGACTAAGGAAATAATAGATTAGAAAAATAAAAAACAGGTTAAAAATATAGCGTTGCGTCATTAAGAGTACATGCATACAGACAGATTAAACATAGTGTCGCAGGGCAACAATACTCCAAAGAGATGGGAGTAACGAAACTCGACAAACACATAACGCGTTAATTTTAAAATACCGTTATCTATATGTGGAGGGAACAGATGTTATGTCCCTCCGACACAAAGGGAGGATCATGCTTGGCGCGCCGCGGCCTAACGGTTGATGTTGGAATGTTGTATATTTGCTAATTGCCACGTGAATCTCTATTTCGCGATACAGGATTAGTAGTTGCTTCCTAGTTCATTATACTTCGAAGTTCGATGTGTCTTCGCTAGATGGCGTTGTAGTATATTTTCTCGTTTTGCGCTGTATGTGAAAGTCGCCACACTAAGTAATTATTTTACCACTGCCTTGGTGACGCAGTGGTAGCGACTGCTATCCTTGAGGTCTCGGGTTCGATTCCCGGGACGGACCAAGTGTTTGCATGTTCTGTAAATATTTGTTTCGGAATTTGGGTGTTTTCTATGTACAATACGAGTGTATATATGTGTTTACATTACTTGTCTAGTACAAGTTGCGCTTATTTTGGAACTCGATGGCGTTTTGCGTCAAACGTCTGAAATATTTATTATTTTTATACTTAACATATAATATAATTTAAATCAATCAATATTCTTTATTATTTCTCAAAAGTTATCAATTTCCGCCACTTTCTAGTGTGATTTTATATAATTTATAGCATTTCTCGTGAAATGGGACATCCAATATTAAACGTTTGTCAATTCAAACCAATAGTTCCTAAGATTAGCGGGTTCAAACAAACAAAATCTTCAACTTTTAATATTGGTGTAGATGTCAAAACAAAAACTAAATACAAAATCTTACAAAAATTTGTCCTGGATGTGATTCAAACCCACGACCTCGAATTTTTTTTTTATACCACGACGGTGGCAAACAAGCATACGGCCCGCCTGATGGTAAGCAGTTACCGCAGCCTATGTACACCTGCGGCACCAAGGGCATCACGTGCGCGTTGCCAACCCTTCAAAAACCTATTTACCCCCTTCTTGAGGGAGCTCATAAAATTCATTAGCTCATTCGTCCCCTGAGATGAACGAATATGTTAATAAAATATGAGTAAGAAAGTTATACATACATGTCTTTTAAGCTCCTGGCTTCGTTTTATTACATTCCTCACATCGGTCTGGAGCTGCTCCTTTTCACTCGCCATCCTCTGGCGAGATTCGCGTTCGGCTTCGAAATCGCTCCTGGACAAACCATACAGTTCTTTAACAACTATCATTAATGAGACCGGAGGCCTATTGATGCAGGGGTGACAGTTGTCGTGGTAAGTATGTGCAATACAATGCCACGATGACTGTCATGCCTTTAACGTCCCCAAGCGAGGATTAAAAAGCATCTTACTAGGCCGCCATAGTGTGGGTCACCATACTGCATTGTCTGCATTCGCAATGAGCATGGTGGACTTGGACTCAATTCATGCTTTCCATCAGGCAGAGTAGGGTCACTTTGGCCCTTAAAATAATTAAAAAAAAACGACCTGGGTATCGAAGCCGAGACCTCGAGGACAGCAGTCGCATTCACTATAGCTGCGCCACCGAAGCAGTTAGAATATACATTCTCCATGTAGTGACGAATTAAGAATACAGACTATCACCCTATGTACTACGACCGCGTACCCCAGTGTACCGTATTCATCCCTTAGGTGTCGTAAGAGACGATTAAGCGAATCGAATATACAGGACAACTTCACTGCAACAGTGGGCAAAATTGACACAAATCCTTTTTTTTCACGTATGGAAAGCCCCTCGGGCCATCACCCCACTGGGGTTTACGGCCTGAGACACGAAAGATCCAGGAACAGCTGTTATTCATCCAGACCATTCCAAGCGTCTACCTGCTGGCGCGGGCGCTATCCTCGGATGTGGACATAAAACCTATACCAACCCGTTTGGCCAGCGTGGTATAGTAGACCAAAACCTTCTTGCTAAGGAGTCCTAAGTCCAGCAGTGGACTGAGAAAGGCTGTTGATAGATTATAGATACTTACTTGTACAAATCTAGTTGTGCTTTCATCAAATCTACATTTTCTTTTTCGTCTCTTAATTTCGCTAGTTCAGCCTCCATGGCCTTTAAGTCCTGTCCCCTGGCCACCAGGGCCGCTGTCAACGCTTCCACGTTCGGGGTGGGTCGTTCGACCTTGGGTTTGGCGGCGGATTTGTTTAGGAGCTCGTTGTAATCCCGGAATATGCCTTCGAATATAGTGAGGGTACTACGAACTTGACCTCTGAGAGAGAAATATTCAATTAGTTTTTAAGATAATAAGACATTATTTAGTGGCAAGTGCATTTTGGGGAGGCGTATGTCCAGTAGTGGATGTCTCTTGTCATTTTTTGAAAAAGATATACAGTGGTCCCGCGGTAATCCGGCCCCTGTTTAATCCGGACCCCCCTGTAATCCGACATCAATCAAACAATTTTCGCTAATGTAGATCGTGCATGATTGAACAGGTTACAACTTGTGCTCGACGCGTAGGCATTGTTTCAATTTCGATTGCTTAGTTTGAATTTGACTACGTGTGATACCGGTGCAGCTTAGCGTGCGGTCATTGTTTGCTGTTAATTCATTGTGTATTATGTATACGTACCTAGAATGTCGTCACAAGCCCAGAATACAAAAACATATACAATCTTATCATTTGTCTGTAATTTGTTGGATTACAAGGTACTCTTTTGTAAAAAAGCCGGGCAATAGGGGGTCTTAGGCAGTACTCTGTAATCCGACAAATTCGATAGTCCGACACTGCCCTGCAAAACGTTTGTCGAATTACCGGGGGTCCACTGTAATTATAATCATAATTTAATTAATACTTACACATTATTTAACGTAGTGGTGTGTTGTTTCTCCATCTGCTGTTTAAGTTCGGCGAGTGTTGTCTTGAACTGCTCTACCGAGCTCCTTTCCAACTTGTACTCGTGAAGATTTGCTACTAAACGTAACGTTTGGATCAGTGTGTCTGTTGTCCTGGTAAAGATAAATGGATTATAAACTTTTTTATATAAAAAGTAGTAATTTTTATTAGGAGACTCGTGTCCTCGAGTCCTCGTGGAATTTATTTATATTCCAAAATTCTAACATGTAGGTAGCCTAAGTTTTTCCCTATAACATCAGCTTGCTATCAGTAAAAGTCCCATCGAAATCAGTCCAGCCGTTCCAGAGATGAGCCGGAATAAGCAGACAAAAATTGTGAAAATGTTATTTTGGTGTATGTATCGTATATATATTCATATGCATGTAGTAAAAAGCAGTTATTTCAATATTACAAACAGACACTCCAATTTTAGATTTTATAGTGCACAGGTGAACTCTCTGTTCCTTTACTCTTACAATACAATGGGACGGATATCAGACATGATCGGGCAGAGTTTGCAAGACCGATGGCTATGTGCTCTCCGAGGCACGGGGGTTAACATCCCTACTCCCAAAGTCCATTTCATTATTAAGCATTTCTATAATCAGAAAAGCTTCATAATACTTTTTGGCCCAAACTAAAACTCAAAACCTTTGGATCGGCAACCGCATACGTTAACCGCTAGACAAACGAGGCAGTTCGAACATATATGACCAAGTGTTTAGATAATGAAGATATGTCGTAGGTGATAATCATCATTCATGGATACCTGCAACTAAAGAGACACGAATACGTTGCCATTCTTTCGGTCCTTTGGATAGCTACCACCTGATTAAAGAGGGAACGAAAGAGTGGCAACGCTCCCGTAACCCTAGAAGAGTTTGAGTTCCCGTATCCCTAGAAGAGTTTGGGGTCCCGTAACTCTAGGAGATGGGCTCCCATAACCCTAGGAGAGTTTGGCCTCCCGTAACCAACTCACTCTCCGAAAAGCATAAACAACTGCTTAACAATGATTTCACACAGAACATGTTCTACTGGGTAGATAAATTCTTAAATTGTGACCAATATCTCTATTTATTTATTTATTTAATCAACTCCTCACTGTACTTACAGTTTTCCCAACATGTATGAACCAATCCTATTATGGGAAATAAAGAATTTGAATTTGTGAGGTGCCTGGCCATGTGTGCCAGAATATAGCCACGATGCCTACTTTAAAGTTAAGGGTAAATAAACTCACCCCTGCGTCACAGAATTGAGGATATCAGCCAGATGTTTTAACGTTCTGTCGTAAAGTTTGATATTGGAGGTGAGGCTGGTGGGTTCCGACGACAAGGACGTGGGCTCTTCACTCATCGAGATACGAACCGGCTGGAACATCTAAAAACAATTTTTTTTTTTATTAAAACTTTTTTTTTTTTTTTTCAAAAAAGGACTACCTTTGTTGGTGTAAAGAGAAATTCTATTAAATATCTTTATATCTTACATATGGTCGTCTAGACTAAACTAGACAGTCTATGGTAACCAGACTGCTGATTAACATACTTATATGTTTCTAAATATATACAAATTATAGTTAAATTACAACCTGACAGAAAAATTTGATAGCACTCTTAACATAATCATTTGTCCTGGGTGGGGATCGAACCTCGAGGTAATCAGTCATCATCTCTAGGACCGTCAATAAAACAAGATATACTTACAGTCGTCGACGCCTCTTTCAGCCTATTACGAAGGTCTTGTAAGTGTTCTGTGTACATCTTGACTATTTCTGACTCTCCAGTCTTGAATTTCGTCATCTCGATCTAAAACAATAGTATATTTCATTTAAAAGCATGTACAGTGGACCCTCCACCGGCCCCGTCTAATCCAGACCCCTCTGTAATCGGACAACGATCAAACAATTTCGCTAATGTAGATCGTGCATGATTGAACAGGTTACAACTTGTGCTCGACGCGTAGGTATTGTTTCAATTCCGATTGCTTAGTTTGAATTTGACTACGTGTGATAGCGGTGCAGCTTAGCGTTTATTCATTGTATATTATGTATACATACCTAGTAATGTCGTCACAAGACCAGAAGACAACATATACAATTTTATCATTTATTTATAATTTGTCGGATTACAAGGTACTCTTTCGTAAAAAAATCCGGACTATAGGGGGTCTTAGGCAGTACTCTATAATCCGACAAATTCGATAGTCCGACACTGCCCTGCAAAACGTTTGTCGAATTACCGGGGGTCCACTGTAATTACATTTGAACAAAGAATTGGTGTCTAGCCGTTGTTGTAATATTAGATAGTACTGTTCATTCGCGTTGAGAAAATAATGACGTATTGAACAAACTGACTAA
The DNA here is from genome assembly GCA_949316085.1 of Hypercompe scribonia. NCBI lineage: Eukaryota > Metazoa > Arthropoda > Insecta > Lepidoptera > Erebidae > Hypercompe > Hypercompe scribonia. Next base: position 3,476,578 of record OX438982.1, read on the forward strand.
TCAGGTTGGAAGCGAATGTAAATAGTAAGAGGTCGACAGTAGATATTAACTTAATTCATCACCATCATCACCATCAACAGCCTTTTACAGTCCACTGCTGGACCTAGACCTCTCCTTAGCAAGGAGGTTTTGGCCTACTTTACCACGCTGGCCAGACGGGTTGGAATAGGGTTTGTTTCAAGTTTTCCTTCTCTTTGTAATGATGTTGTCTTGTATACTTTGTTCCCTTAGTCGCCTTTTACGACATCCACGGGATGAATAGGGGTGGTAACACTATGCATTCTTAATCCGTCACCACACGGACATCAACTTAATTACTTCATAAGAACCTTTATACATATGAAATTTACATGAGTTGTCCTTGAAAAAATGCATGTAAAGACACCAGAAATATACATCTTAACATATCTGGCCACCACTCAATGTCTATCAAACTGATCCAATTAAAAGCTAAAAATATGCTTTAAACAAAGTGTGGTAAAGACCACATTACCTTGACACCCTCCAACTCAAAAATCCTGAGCTGAGAAGCCTTCAGATCAGCTAGCAACGTCGCCTGTTTCGACTCCAACTGATATATCCTTGCGTCACGCTCCTCCAGTATCTCTTTATTCTCGTTATGCTATAAATATTAAAAAACATTAAACTAAGCAGCAATATATTACAGCTATACTATTGCGACCATCCATAGCACACATACAGAGCAAGCATCCATCCACATAACAATATATCTTGGCTGACAGTTTCCATCGGTGCTGAGCCATCATCGTCGTCATCAGCCTATCACAGTCAACTATTGGACATAAACTTCTCCCATTGCACGCCATTTGGTCGATTTTGGACCAAAAAAGAAATAATCTCAAACATCTCACACACGGCCCATTGATTCCAAATTAAGCAGAGCCTGTGCAATGGTAACCAGTCTGGTGACTAACATTCTCCAATATTTTTGAATACGTACACATTATTTGGTTTGGTCCATGGGGGGAATTTGCCATAGTCACGCTTGGCAGGGGGGTGACCGCAGTGGCGAGAATTATTTCTCTGATGATTGGCGTTCCTTGGGGGAGACCTTCGTTCAGCAGTGGACGGCGATAGGTTGAATAGTGACACATTATTTACAAATATTAGTCTTGGGTGGGAACCGAAACTACGATCCTCGGTTTAGCAGTCAGGGCCACTAACCCACTAACTAGAGCCACTGAAGGGTTAGTGGCCTTGATAACAATCTGCACAACGAAAAAACACCCTAAAAATGGACCTAGGAATATATTAAAATTACTTACTGCAGCCGTGGCAACCCGTATTTCTAAATCCTGTATCTTCTGGTTTAACTCTTGTATCTCTGTTAAGCGATCTCCGTCCTTGAGCTGAAAAATTTAAACCAGTAAGTACATGACCAGAGACAACTTGTTCTAGCTTTGTGAAGGTTCTAATAAAAGAAAAAGAGTATTAAAAATGTTTGAGCCTGCTACGCTTCGTTGTGGCATATTCTGGTTGCATCGATTAGACATGAGGAACAAAACTGGTATGAGAAAAATATAAAAACAATCTCTGAAGCAGGTTGCCTATTGTGTCCTAATTTGAGCTCAATCAAACAGCGCAAACCAACAGCTTCATTTAAATTCTTTGTTTGAAAAGGATTATAAAAAAATATTATTTAATAATGAATCTATCGTTTGTAAGTGTGTTAGTAACTTCTTATGTTGCCTATCATTTAAACAGGCTAGATGACACCTTAGGGTCGATTTATACTAGCGCAGAGTCGAAGCGCATCGAAGCGTCAAATTTTTTACAACTGAAGCGAAGCCGCACGAATGCGCGCGCATTCGCACGAATACGCGCGCACTCTCACGTGTAGTAATGGGCATCAATAGCTTTTTCCCAAGCATTATTTTTGGAATGTTTGTCACTATAATTTTTAGCTTTTGTATTAAATAGGCATTCATATTTTTGCACCAGGTAAATTAATTTTTCGTCCGAGTCCATTGTGATTAACACCGACGCAGGCCAATTTCCGACTGATGACGCGTTGGTTCGTTAGTGGGCGCGGATACACGAGAATGCGCGCGCAAGCGCGCGAACGCGCGCGCACGCGCGCGCTTCAATCAACGTTGTTCGCGCGCAGACGCGCGAATTCCGACGAATGCGCGCGTCTGCGCGCGTCTTTTTAAAATCTCCGAAGTAATGTGTGTGTTACGCTGTAGAGTTAAGGTTGAATTTGTTATGTTAAGTTTTGGATAGACGCTTCGATGCGCTTCGACTCTGCGCTAGTATAAATCGACCCTTAGTCAAATTGGCTACTTTTTATCATCTGTCAATACGACAATTTTGTATAAAAAATGTACTAAATACAAACTTGTGACGTCACTGTTTTAGACTACTCAATTGAACGATATATTTCACTGTTTATTTGATTGAAATTCGTAATAATAATAAAACACTATGTTAATTGTGTTTGCCGAGCTGTTTCGCGATATTAGTTGTAATGAAGTGGACATTGGTATTTATTTACGATACAGTCATCTAACCTATTTATATTATAAAGCAGAAGAGTTTTGGTTAATTGAACACATTAATCAAAGAGATAGAATTAAAAAAATAATAGTGTTGGATAGCCTATTTACAGTGAAAGGTTATGGGTGATATAACATCATGCTACGACCAATAGGAGCCGACCATTAAAGAATGTTGCAAAAACGAAGCAAATTTCTACCTCGTGAAAGACGTTGACTAGTTAAAAATATCCAAAAAATGCAAACTTACTTCGGCGTACTCCAATTTTTCCTTCAATTCATCTCTCTCTTTAGATACTGCATCAACTATGTGCTCCAACGACTCCCTTTGCCAGGTCAGTTTCTCATTGTCTACTATCACCTGTAACGATCAGAACAAAAATCTGAAGCTTCTGTCATTTTTGTTTTTAAACCAACCCCCACACAAAGTATATATCCAGTCCCGGGGCGCTTTACAAACATGCGTGAAACGGACACAAAGAACACCCTATGTTTTTTTCTTTTTTTCTATATTAAGAGGCTGCCAAAATGACTCTACTCTGCCTGATGGAAAGCATGAATAGAATCCAACAGTTGTGGTCACCATACTCATTGCAAATGCAAACAATGCAGTATGGCGACCCACACTATAGCGGCCTTGTGAGATACTTTTTCAAACCCCGCTTAAGGACTTAAAAGACGTGACAGTCATCGTGACAGTGTAAGGCTTACACAGTTACCACGATAACTATCACCCCTGCATCAATGGGCCTCCGGTCTCACACTCACCAACGAAACGCGACAACACGGATGCTGGCGCTTTAGGTTGGTCTTCTGTGGAAGGGTAGTACTGCCCCGGTCGAGCCGGCCTGCTCGTGCTGAAATCAGCGTGGCTCTACTACCTAGCGACCCAGGCTCGGAACAACAATTTGTGGATCAAATAGTGTTGAAGCATATGGACGTCGAGCCCACAACACTCACCGTAGTGGGAAGCGGTGACCGCTTCAACCACTACGTCATGCGAGCAGTATTTACACTTAGATACACACATACTCAAAAAAGACGACAGGAATGACGTCATAGAATTAATTTAACCTTACATTTTAATATAGATTGCGTTTATACTTTCACATCAATATTAAGGATGTTTAATAATGTTGTTGATTTTGATTGTATTATTTTGAAATCGTTTTTTTTTAAAAGGCAACGTCCGCATTAAGAATAAATCCTGGGTCGCGAGAGAGTTTATTAACATAGAAGAAACGGACACAAAGAACACCCAAACAGAAGAACAATTTCTGGATCACACAAAGTGTTGTTCCGTGTGGAATTTTAACCTTTTTTTTTTTTTTTTTTTTCTATCGTGTGGAAACCCCCTCGGGCCGTCACCCCACCGGGGTTTACGGCGAGGTGGTGTGTCGGAATCAGACTGACTAAAACCACACGGTGTGCCACTCTGCGCCTAACGTAGGAGGGATCCGGGAACAGCTGCTATTACGACATCCAGATACCTCCAAGCGCCTGCCCGCTACTGCGGGCACCATCTGCGGGTAAACTCTCTAATTAGGCGACGTACGGCACACGCGGACGTCGCCTCCTCGCGGCTGGCCACTATAGCGAATGGAGGGGAAAACCCGTCCCGTCCATCCGCGGCCACACTCAAGGCGGCATGAGGCGCTGGCATGCGCGCCTCGCTGCCGGCTCGCCGGCGGCGAATTGGGTCCGAGTGGAGGTCGTCAGCAGACAACATCATTACAAAGAGAAGGAAAACTTGAAACAAACCCTATTCCAACCCGTCTGGCCAGCGTGGTATAGTACGCCAAAACCTCCTTGCTAAGGAGAGGCCTATGTCCATCAGTGGATTGAAAAAGGCTGTTGATGATGAGATAACATTATTTTCGCATCAAGTATGCACGACATCTACCTCACCCGCTACAAAGTTTTTGATTCTAACGAGATCATAACGTCTCACATCGCATACATTGCCTCGCAGGCACACGCGCTTTAGCCAAGCGCCCGTACAGAATGCCATGTATAACATGCTATGTTTAATATACACAGCATATGTATGGCTCATGGAAAGTGTACAGTGACGATGACGCGAGTTCCATGAATTTTTTTCACCCAAAAAGTGCTCAACGCGCCTACTATACCACGCTGGCCAGACGGGTGGGCAGCGTGGCATAGTAGGCCAAACCGTCCTTGCAAAAGAGAGGCCTATATCCCGTTGTGAATTGTCAAACGTTGTTGATGATGATGAAGTACATATCCTTGAATTGCCTAACGTTTGAGGGCCGGGCAGAGCAGAAGAGGTAGAAGCTCACACTAAGCCCTTTGATTCACTGACAGCAGTTGCAAGCTGACATGGCATTTGACAATACCACACATCGCACACACGGTTATCTAATCCCAATTGAAACAGAGTCTGTGCTATGGTAACCAGATTGTTTATATGTTTCTAAATATTCTAGATAAAATATCCCTCAACACAACAAATGACCTTGCTTATCATAATACTTCAACACTTTTTTTAGGCGAGAATCAAAATCACGACTCATGGAGAGTGTTCTGACGAACTCTTCCAACTGCTCCCATCCTCTCCGTTCCTCTACTGGACAAAATGTGCTGGCCTTAGAAGTCACCGTTTCAGAATGATAGACATACGCTCCCGAACCAAACGGTTTGACTCTTCCTTCCTGTGCAAATCAGTTAAAGCCTGGAATTCATTACCAGCGCACGTGTTTCACTACGATCCCGGGTCCTACGAAGCGAGGTGTGAAAAAATATCTCACTAGACCGCCATAGCATGGGTCGCCATACTGCACTGTCTTCATTCGCAGTGAGTACGGCGACCACCGCTCTTGGATTCTATTCATGCTTTCTATCAGGCAGAATAGAGTCATTTTGGTAGGTTGCTGAAAAAAAACGATCTAACTACTCTAAAATCAGTGTCACCATTAGACTGAGAAGCCCGTCAAAGTGTCTAATTTAAAAGTACTGTACTATACCTGACGTCGTTGTTTCTCAACAAGCTCCAACTGTGCAGTCAATTTGTTTATCGTGTCGTCATCGGGTGAGGACACAAACTCCAGCGCAGAGGAGGGACCAGACTTCGCGATTTCCCTCTCTCCGTTTTCAGAGTTGGTGTGTGAGTGCAACTGTGATACGGACTCTGAGAGGTGGTTGATGTCTTGTTTCAGCTTTTTGTTGTCGTGACGCAGCTGTAAAGAACAACATCATTGTAAATTACCTATAGATACGTTTATGACGATAAAGATAATATCTTTGTTTGTGTATGACACACGGTTCATAATACCGCTTTCCACTCTACAAAATCTTTCAAATAAATTGCGTCTCTTGCTTCCACAGTCCACTTTGGACGCACGGGCTAATCACCTACTTATATTATTTGGTTCGGTTTGAATGTAAGATGGTGAAGCTCGCTGGAACTCGTTGTGGAGAACCTTGAGGGGGACCTATGTCTAGCAGTGGATGACTTTTGTTGAGCCAATGCTTAGAAATGAAATGAGAAGACACCAATATTAAACGAACGTTCTTTTTCTCTTATTTCACATGAGTACTTCGTCTTCGCTGTTCGTTTTTCGTTTTAACAAAATTTATTTGTGCATATTTACTCGTAAGTCAAGATCGCTGTAGCAAAATACACGTGTACTTAACAAAATTAGAAATATTTTAATGTTGTTCAAATAAACTGGAGATAAAAATACACATTAACCCTGACCAGAATAGATTCGAACAAGGGCAATGCGCAAGTGATATATGGCGGGTACCAGTGTCTTTAAACACAAACCTTGCAACTTGCCACCTCAAAAACTTTCACTATTTCTCCGAACTCTTATCATATAGGGTGGGTAAAGAATTCGTTAACATTTGAATCTAACATCTCCCGCAAACGTGTTACGGGAATTCTTGGGGCTGATGCTACTGGAATTTGCTAGCTACAATCGTAACACATGGTTTCAACAAGACGGAGCCAATGTGTGACACATACAATGAATCCCTGGCGGTGATCAAAGACATGTTTCCAGAAAAGACGAGGCGACATTCCATGGCCACCCAGAAGTCCAGATTTATCCCCAGCAGACTTCTTTTTATGGGGTTATTCGAAGAATCGTGTCTACATCAATAAACCAAATACACTACGTCAACTAAAAGAAAAGATCAGCGAAGAGATGTCGACGATCTCGCAATCTCTTTGCCGTATTCGAAAATTTCGGTGCTCACTTAGAAGAGTGCAAAAGTCGAAACGGTGGCCATTTGGACGATGTAATTTTTAAAAAACAAATTCCAACTAATTAGCTTTCTTGTAAATAAACCATTTTTAAAATATATCAAATGGTGTTTTTACACGATTTTTTTAAGTGTTAACTAATTCGTGGCCCACCCTATATTTCCCGTCAGTAAGTGTTAAAGTACTATTTGTTTTGGGACTTAAGCTCATTAGTAACTTAACCACCACTTAGGCGTTCAAGGTCTAATTATTTTCGACATTATAGACTTCAGCGATTATCCACAGTCTACTCGGGACTGTAGTTAACTGACGGTAAGCATACGATATGTGAGTTGTCAACTAATGACCCGCTACCTTACGTAGATATGGAGTGGAGTTGATAGAAGTCTACTAGGGTCGTGCGTGATCTAAGTTGGTCGGGTCGGATGCTAATGAGCCTGTGACTTTTAAGATTCGTTAAAGTACTGAATGCAGTCAACAATTTATAGAGGCCGTATCAGTTCGCAGTTTGACATATTATTTAAAATTATTTTACTAAACAGTATAATAACGAATTTAATTTACATTATAATTAGCTGTATAAATACTTTTTACCGCAATTTAAAAGGCCTTACAAAAAAAGTAACAAAGAGTTAAATAGACGCCAAGGTATTTATTTTAAAGGCCAATGTTTGTAAAAAAAAAATACCTTTTCAACCAGTTGTTTCGTCTCATCAAACTTCTCCTTGTGCAACATATGGGTCTTCATCATGTCTTCTTGGCACGAAGCTATAATCATAAACTGTTCCTTCATCGATTCGTTATTTTGTTTCAATGTCTCTTTGAGAATTATATTCTCGTCCAAAATTTCGCCGAAACGCTTCTGTAATTCTTCTGTGCTTTTATCGTCGTTAATAATAGTGCTGGCTATCATCATGCTTGCCGGAGAAGGCTGTAGAAGAATTTTTTTTTTAGATTAATTAATCTTCAAATTTAATTCGTATAAATTTCAAAACTCAAAAAGTTTGACCCAATATACAAACTCCTTCGAAGATTAGTTTTATTTATTTTTAGTTTCAGTATTGATCCTCATTACTGATCAATGCAACGCCAATGTGCCACAGCACGGTGCAGTTAGTTATAAAAATAATATGAATGTCAAATGATAAATGACGATAAATGATAAAATATTGATTTCTTTAAGTAAATTTTTTACTCATATCTTTTATTACGCGTCGGACTTTACAGATAGAAGGCGCCGGTATTTCCTAAGACTTACTCTGGGAAGAAATACCGAAACAAACCACAAATAAATCCTTTTTTAAGACCATGAACATTAATTAAATAAAAATTAAGCGAGTATAATTCATGGCTAAGCAGGCAGAGCATTTGAGTTGGCCTGTCCACATAGACATCATGTGAGCCATAGGCTTTTCTTATATTTCAAGTTACATTAGAGTTCTTTCATGTCCTCTAACCAGTATTAGTCAAGATCGACAACCCGAAGCGTGACACTACTGTCAGTAGAACATTAGGGCAGGCCGTGGAAACACTTAAAACTACCAGAAAAATACTCGAGACTTCTAACACAAGTGTCCTTGACGCGAGTGATTGAGTATGTGACCAAAAACATACACTAGAAAAAAATTCTTTCTAGAGCCTTATCTCCAACTCCAGTTATATGTTAGACAGTTTATTGATTTCAAGTGTAATGACGTCAGATTTGTACTGTGTTAGAACCTTTTTTTTTAACGTATGGAAACTTCCTCGAGCCGTCACCCCACCGGGGTTTACGGCGGGATGGTGTGTCGGAATCGGACCGACTAAAACCACACGGTGTGCCACTCTGCGCCTGACATAGAAGGGATCCGGGAACAGCTGTTATTACGACATCCAGATCGGTGTTAGAACCTACGGACCTACCATATCATTTGTATTGGACAATCTGGGAAAACCTGGGTTCGCATTACAAAAGTAATAATAGTATCGATAAAATTTTAATCGAGTAAAAATCGACAGATGGATAGAAACCTCTTTGTTTGTACACCGTATTACAGGGTTATAAGATAGTAAATATACCAATAACAGTAATGTTTTCATTTATGATTTAACAATCATATTTTAAGGGTTTTATTAAGAGCCTGCCAAAGTGACTCTACTCTGCCTGATGGAAAGCATGAATAGAATCCAAGAGTTGTGATTACCACACTCGTCGCAAATGCAGACAATGCAGTATGGTGACCCACACTATGGCGGCCTTGTGAGAAGCTTCTTCACACCCCGCTTGGGGACGTAAAAGGCATGACAGTCATGGTGACAGTATACGGCTTACACAGTTACCATGATAACTGTCACCCCTGCATCAATGGGCCAATTATTTTAAGGGTTCAATTTTAACTTTTATTTTATACTTCAAATGCCGTGATATAATTTAGGGATTATATTATATGGGTTATCTCAGTTCTTAATGGGTTACATAAGAAGGAAAGAGGTTCTAAATTATATTTTTTTGTCTATTTGTTACGTTTTGTGTCAGATTTCTTCGTCATATATAAAAGTTTTCAACAATTCTTGTTTTATTTCAATTAGCTTAAGTCAAGGTTGGTACCATTTCCTTTCATAATCACATTTAATTTAAACCACAGTATTAATACTTTATGTTTAAATGATTCCAGTGCCTTCAACAGTTGCCTGGAAGAAATTGCTTTGAGGCTCTAAGTGATAAGGCCGATCTTAGTACATTTTTTGTACAGCTTGTGAGTGCCCCCTCCAAAAAATAAGAGAAAGTAGTGGTCCTCTAGTGATTTCACACACTTGGTTAAAACCAACAAAGTATATTAAAATCCTTAAAATATCACTTGATCTCTATGACAAATGGCTAGGAAATCTATGCCTAGTCTATTGGGAATAGACCTAAAATAATATGGTCCGGGTCCCCTTCAAAGAAGGACGCCTGAGACCGGCCGCCGGGGTGGGTTTTAGTGGAAACACCACATAATCCTGGCTCCTGCATCCCCGGGGAGCCGGAAATCCGAAGGGATTTAACACCCCGACAGCAAAAAAAAATAAAAGGTTATTAGGAATAAACCCTGTGTCGCGGGGTACTTTACAAATTAACATGAATTGGACATAAAGAACCCCCGGTTCAGAACAACAATTTGTGGATCACACCGATATGGATAGAAAACGGTGTGGCGACCGCTTTATGGTAACCACTACGCCATCCCTGGTCAAATTAAGTGCAATCTATACATATAATAAAATCATAAGAAGGTCAAAACTGTACATTGAATATTTTTTTAAAAGAATACTTGGGGCGTGATCTACAATCGATATCGAAGCCTCTTTGTCTATATGTACGTCCGAGCCAAACTCAAAAAGTACTGCATGGATTTACTTCAAATTTTGCATGAATATTACTAACAGGTCGGGTCAACATATGATCACGCTATCACCTACGGGGGAGAAGCTGTGAATCTTTTATCTTATGCATTCTGTGACAGCGTGTAATGTAACGACGCATATTTTGTAAGGTATGATACCTTTGTACGTATTTTTACTCTTTTGTGTCCTGGACTATATTCCTGCATTATTTTCTCTATTTCCTTCAGTCACATCTTATGACTGAACTCAGCAGGATTCCCATATAACTCTCTTCACTTGCTTCTCTTGCAAAAAGAAGCGTTTACTTATATTTTAATGCTATTTTAAAAGTTGTTTAATTATAATGCTATAGCGACACTGGCATCTTAGGTATGATTGGTGCTGTAGAGCCTTCACGCAGACGACGTCGCGGGCAGCAGCTAGTTAGCAAAAATTTATGTCTGAAATAGGGTACATTTCAGGTAAGTTCTAAAATGACACTATTGACAACTGTCATAGCGATCAAGTTATAATTTAAGGAAGGAAGATGCGGTATTCTCTTTATCGGTCTATTTATGCCGAGTATGAGCGTCACGAGAGTCGATACCTAAACATTAATTAAAGATTAGAGAGCATTATTCATACCCTTGGGATGTAATATTCCCCGTATGTTGAATCATATTTCTAATCACAAATCTGATAAGGATTATTGATATTCGACGCGCGATACTGATAAGAATGTTTTCGTGATAGCCACAATTGCTATCATGGCTGATGTAAACTGGCAAAATTTGGCTATCAAAATCTTACTCTCGCGTTTCCGAGTTGTAGTTATAATGTATCGTCTAAGAAATTTCTAATAATTGTAAATGTGAGAGTATGTTTGTTTGTCTGTTTGTCTTTGACTTTGACGATTTTAATGAAAATTATCATCATGCTTAGATTCTAGGCTACTTTTTATGGCGACATACACGCGGACAAAATCTATTTTTTTTTCTTTTTCTATATTAAGAGCCTGCCAAAGTGACTTTACTCTGCCTGATGGAAAGCATGAATAGAATCCAAGAGTTGCGACCCATACTATGGCAGCCTAGTGAGATGCTTTTTCACACCCCGCTTGGGGACGTAAAAGGCATGACAGTCATCGTGACAGTGTAAGGCTTACACAGTTACCACGATAACTGTCACCCCTGCATCAACGGGTCTCCGGTCTCGCACTCACCAACGAAATACGACATCACGGATGCTGGCGCTTTACGTTGGTCTTCTGTGGGAGGGTAGTACTGCCCCGGTTGAACCGATACGCTCGTGCTGAAATCAGCGTGGCTCTACTACCTAGCAGATACTATTACCATCTATATACCTACATTAAGCAGATAATGTGAATATGTATTTACAGTTCCTCATGTTTAAATTGTAATAAGTTGAAATAGTTTTAAAGCAAATTATTTAGGCAATAGGTAATGATGATGTACTTCTAGCCAATTACGCAGGAAATATTACAGTGCGCAAGTGTGTGTAAAATATAGGTGCACTCTCTGTTCCCTCACTCTCTCATTTACATAATATTACGAACGGACACTTATCGTTATACTATTGATTTTATGCATGAGATACGATACATTTTATTTGTTCGTTTTTAAGATCCATAGTACAGTACAACAAAGGACGGGTAGGCACGCTATAATAAAGATTTTTGTACATCCCTACGATTTTTTTAAGAGTACATATTGTTATTTTAGTGTCCCAACCCAAGTCAGCGCCAAAAGACAAGAATCCCTCGCAAAAACTCAGGTAGCCCTCCGAGTTTTGAACATTACAATACAACCAGGCATTTTGCAACTGCTGTCTTTCTAAGTAATCAAAGAAGTGGCCTTGAATAGTAATAACTTGAACACACTATCTTTCCATGTCCCGCAATGGAGTATGATAAGCCTGATGATGTTGATGATAACACATCTCACGTACACCCACGTGATCCCTGATGCTTAACATTGGTTTTATGTGGAGCTTTATCACTCCAGTGGAACCATAACCAGCTCATTTGTCTCGAAGCAGGGTTCTCCCACGTGTAGAAGGGTTTTAAAATCGTGATGACTGTGTGTAAGAATCGTTTCACAGTCTCTGCCTAATCTAGGTAGAAAGAGGTGTGAGAGAATTATTTTTTTCCACTCTTGGTGAAATAATATATAATCTCAGGTCATAGAAAATAGGTATGTTGTCTATAAAAGGCAGTAAGACCGTGTGCAGTTTTAGTAGACGCTTAGGTGTATTCGACTGAGACACATCGCCATAAGGAACGCCTTCTGATTGATAATGTAGGTTTCCAATAAAATATTTTTCCTTTACGTAGTACCCGGGGATTTAAAAATAATTCCTTTATCCATCTGGCAACATCCTCAATAGTAAAAACTTTTTCAGTAAATAATTTATTCACTGAAGACATGACGCAACAAGGACGGTTCGTTTAACATAGATATCCGTGCTCATGTGTGTGTGCGTGCAGAGTTAATTCCCTGCATGGATTCATTCAATATTGTTGTATTTAAATGGAATTAGCAGACGGCACACCTACTGACCTGACGCCGGTGACGTCATCCGTGGGTTATTGAGACACGCGAGAGTAATGTATATAAGAGGAATGCTCGTAGTTAGCTTTCTAACTTAGAACAAATAAAAAAGGAAAGCTTGTTAAGCATGTATCGAACCAGACGTATTGTAGTTTATTTATTTCATTACAAACAAACGCTAACTAGCATCTAACAAGGGGCATTCCCTACTCGTCATCACCGATTTCGCTCAAATTTATAGGACATATAGGGCTTGGCTAAAGATGAAATTACCCAAAGTGGGAACTCCAGATGGCCAAGCGTTTAGAAGCTTTGAACCCACGACCATGAGATTACTAGTCGGAGCTCTTACCACTACGCCAACTACTGGTTGGTAAACTTCTCAAAATTTATAGCTTAAATGGTGAAAAAATTGCGCGAAATTTTTTTTTCTCAACACTTGGCCATCTGGAGTTCCCACTTTGGGTAATTTCATCTTTAGCCAAGCCCTATATATCCTATAAATTTGAGCGAAATCGGTGATGACGAGTAGGGAATGCCCCCTTGTAAGAAATTTTTTTGTAAGGATTTTATGAAGTAGGTAGACTATAAATTAGGCGACTACTACTGTACTCTTTGCTACTTTTAGGGATTGGGTAAGCCAGTTAGGTAAGTCACATTTCGCAAGTTAGGTAAGTTTTAATTAGTCAATTGCTCCGAAACTTTTGCCGGTTGGGATCGGCTATAAGTCTCCTACGATATGGTTCACTTTCGATTAATTAGGTAAGTTACATTATACAGTTAAAACTGTTTTATGGTACTGCAGGAAATCAATAAATAGGTTGAGTACCTAATGAGAATTTGTGACATCGAATTTTAATTTATTTTTTTTTGCTCGAATGAGCTAAATACAAAATACTGGCAATTAGATTTAAACGACGTTTTTTGCTTCGTGTAGCCAAATGTTTCACGAAGTCTAGAAACCATTTAAAATAATGCTATGATCGTTAGGAGCAAGACAGTTACCAAAATCTTGTCTTTATAATAACACTAATGAAATAATACTACAAATACATTTAAAGTTTTACACACAAGGTTGAAGAAGAAATCGTATTATGGTTCACATGAGGTCAACTATTACTATCTTTTTGATAATAAATTATTGTTTTTAACTAAACAATATCATAATAGAACTAATATTATAAACAGTATTAATTTCTGCAACTTTTACAGATACTTTTAGACTTCGGACTTTACAAATATTTAGAAGGCGCCAGCATTTCCTAAGACTCACTCTGGGAAGAAATGTCGTAACAAATCACAATCGTGTCCTTTTTTTTAAGTTCGTGAAGTTTTATTAAATAAATATTATATTGTATTTAGAGATTCTCTAAGGATATAATTTAGCAAATATAATAGCAGGACAACTTCACTGCCAAAAGATAGAAAACTTGATAACAAACAGAAATTTCAAAAGAGATTGATATACATTAACATTTACTTTTAAAAAATGCAAACTAAATAAAAAAAAAATGCTGTACGACGATAAATATTTTAGAATTTTTACTTTTTAAACATTTTTAGTTGGTAAAATGAGGTTTGAATCAAAAATAAGTCCTTCTCTGTTTTTTTAATAAGAAGTAGAGGTTAGTTATTGTTCGAAATATTATTTTATTAATATAGTGATCTAGATATATTATAGTAATAGAAAAAGGTGTTGCTTTTTATCTATTTAACTATGCATGTCTTATTATAAGAAATATAGTGGTTAGTACTTTATTTCCATTATTGTATTCACCTCAAAATGTCAAATCCTGATCTGTGGTAGAAATCAAATACTACTTTGATTGACAGCTAATAGAACACATTTCAACGCCCTTGAATTTGAATTTCGAATCAATTTACAGATAAATAATAAAATGATAATACTTACACCACAATTTCCAAGTTTGAAATGCGCCTTAAAAGCCATGTTAGCCTCACTAGAGAGGTCCTTCATGGCTTCTTCCATTTGTTCCTTGTCAATTGCTACGTCACCGTTCTCTGCTACACTGAACTTCATGTCCAAGCTTGATCCTGGCGAACTACCAAGGATTATGAAAGAATCGTCGTCTCCGTTTTGACTTGTTGTCATTGTCTTACATTAATCTGCGAAAAGGAAATAAAAATATTTTATCTATGCGAGCTTCACTTCCTCGCTCTGTCCGTTGCGTACTTCCTTTGTCCCGTCTGACTACGATGTGTATACAAGTAGGATTGGCGTCAGAAACGTAGTCGGTCATTTAAAAAAAAAACCAGTCAACCATACAATGACATTGTGCGGACTTGAAATAATATTAGAATCAGGACAGGAATACAATAAACTTTATGAGAGACAGGGAGAGTACATTCGAAATACAAATTTAAAAAATTAACTAAGACTCGGGTTGACTGTCATCGTCGCTAGTCACAGAAGAATTCGAAGTATATCATAATATGTAAAACGTATTTATAAAACAATAATCCTTCACATAATATGTAAAGTTCTCTTTGGTTCGTTGACATCGAAACTATTTTGAATTCAAATGAAGACATAAAATAAGCATTGCTAATTCAATAGTTTCGACTAATAAGGACGAAACATATGTGCTGTTTTAGAAAATATTAAACGAAAAATAAAAATTAAATTTAAAAAAAAATCTATATATTTTTTGGTATTATTAGCATTTTAAGTTTAAAAATGAAAGCATACTTGAAGAGTTGATAATGTGTGGATTGCCGCCAGGACTATAGTAAATTTTGTTAAAAATTGAAAGAAACGAGAATGAAAGTTATTGTTTCATTAGATGACATCAGTAACCTCACCTAAATCTTTCAATTCATGGGTCAAAAATAACAATAATTATAATTTAACACATATCACACAAAGCAGTTGTGAGTCCAAGCTATGCAGAGCCGTGTACTGTGCTGGACTGTTGATATATGTTATACACTTCCACCCAGAAAGAAGAACTTAACATGCTCTTCATACAATTATTTGTCCTGGGTGGGAATGGAATCACTGGGTAGCAGTCAAGGTCTCTAACTTAGTAGTTAATAGGCTTATCGGTCAATTAAAAGAGTCATAAATAAGTTACACCTCTTTGTAGATAATGTTTCAACAAACAAAACCTGTGACAAGTACAAATAGTGATGACAGGGCAAATGTATTGTATTTTACTTTATTTCAAAGTTAATAAAGCAGACAGTACTTTAAACAGCTGTGCAAAGCAAGAGTCAGCTGCCTCGTAGGTGTTGTGTATCATGTAAATCAATCAATTAAAAGTCTAAGTGTTGCCATCAAAAATATTTTAAAATGCTTAAAGATATACTAAACTAATTTGGTAATAACTTGAAATGTCTTTTTTATAGTCTTGATATTTATTTTATCATTATCATAATATTACTTAACGCTCGAGACATTCTTTAACAGTCAATTACTGAGTGATGCACAGAAAACAGGAAGTAGATGCAAATGAATGTAGATATCAACATATTAGTAGGGTGATACCTAAATATAAAGTTTTAATAAGGGTATCAGAGTGAGAAGTACAAACAGCTCTATACAAATATTTGTATTTACAAAATATATTCCTTTGTATTAACCTGGGTACCTTTATCTTTGTACGTTAAATTACTTTTAAATTGAAGTACAAACTCGTTCCAGAATACTTTATCTTATGTTACTATTCTAGCCTCTATTATTCTCAATATTATTGGAGTTGGCTGTTCAAGTTACTAACTGATCCTCATTGAACCTGAGACCTGTTGATTGGCAGTTGCATACCCTAACTGCTGGACTATACATGGACATATTCTACATAACATAGATATTTAACTATGTATTATTTAATTGAAAGTGTTAAGTTTGTGCAGTTGTATGTCCCTAAAATTGTGCAATAGATATCTCCTACAGTTGCCTTCTTGTACCATATAGACCACATTTGTCCAGCAGTGGACTATTTAGTGGGCTATTACTGATGACAAAGGTATTACTATTCTTATACTCGCTATGCGTTGTCGCTATCACAAAAAGAATATGTAGCTATATTCATTGTTGTGGCTATCGGATAGGCACTCTGCGTAGGTGGTGTAACAATACATTTCATGTCACTGATAAAATTATGTACTATATACATAGTTCATGTTTGCAGAAATGTTTAGATAATAAAATTTAGGTTGATCTCAATCATTTTTATCATGTTATATTAGATTACAACAAAAATATGAATATGGCATCTTAACTCTCTCAAATAAATCAACTTAAGATTTAAAATCAATAACATTTCAATTGACAAGTTTTTGTTCCACAAATATTTGTCGTCCATGTTTAAAATGATATTGCATACACATTAAAATTGTTAATCTAAACACTATCTTTAGGATTTGAAATTATCAGATAGGAATCTCACCAACATAACTTTTGCATCTGGCTTCCCTTGCATGATTTATTTTGTCTATAAAAAAAGTAGGCATATACTATTCCAAATTTAAATTTCTATTTATATAAATAAAGACATGTGAAAGTATATAATTTGTCATGACAAATATTTCACATATTAATAAATGATTGCACAAGATTTGAATGAAATTGAAACAGGAAATGGCATGTGTTCAGAATTTGAACTCTTTTATAAAATAATATAGTCAATAGCCCAGTAGATGTCAAGATATTGTAAAAAGAAATGTGCAAATGAACAATATGTTCAAAAATGTTAGTAGAAATACATATTTTCTTTATCTAATGGCTTTATTATTACAAAATACAAGTCTATAATAGAGTAATAGGCAAACCTAATCTATTTTTGATTATACATATAATTTTTTAAAATTCTTACACACATACACTGTACATATTCACAGACTGCTCCAACATTCACATTCACAAAATAAATAATTAAGTTCCTATATTTTTCTTATTAAATTTAAACTTTGTGTTCAGCTATTAAAATAACATACTAATATTGTTTATACACAAAAGCAAAATATGAGCACAGCAGATAAAATAGTTCGAACTGTTCCACTTTTAAAAACCTAGATAACAATAATAGACAATATCTAACCTTTTATGCAAATGAGTCACACGGAAAGTCCCTGTAGCGTAAACAAATAGAACATTCACCAAATAAAAATATTTACAAATTAAGTTACTGTAAGTAAATTAAATTGTAATTAAAAACTAAAACTGGTTTGACCACTATTTAGCTACACATGTGTTGTACCTGCTCCACTCAAAGTGACTAAAAATAAAAATTATGAAACTTGTCATATTTTCGAGAATAGAAAGAATAATACCACTTACCGGATAAACTGATGTAATGACAAAACGTAATCAACGAGTGCATATACAATATAATATTACATGACGCAGTAGTAGCCAAATATTTAATTTGTTATCAACAGCAGATTAGGTTGAAATCAAATGTAAATATTTTTTTACCAACTGGAATGCTGAATGGGGACAAAATTCACATGTGACCTTGATTTATGTCACAAAGTGACAATTCAAAACGTTTAGTTGAAGGGTAACTAAAACAAAGCAATAACTAAACATAGATGGATGACATCATGCTTGTCAATTATATTTTTCTACCATAAAATTTTTAAGTAAATCTGAAAATACATCTACCATTTTTTTAGTTTTTTAATAATATCTACCTAGTTTCCTTTCTTTATCCATTATTATCAATAGTAAAAGTATTAGGTTCCCCAATAAATTATTTCTTTTGAAATTTTTGTAAAGCATGATACCTGATTTTGATTCTCTAGAGTCTAGAATATTTGAAATATTATTAATTTAGTATGTATTATTCTCTGCAGCACTCAGTTTAAGGACGTTTACATTAAAATTGCAATAATTTCAACAGTTACAATGACATTTAACAGCGGCTCAATATTGGTAATCAGTTGAATAAAAATTTGATAACTTTTAGTTGGCTAAATTAAAAGATAAATTTGTTTATACTACCGTAAAAAGGTAATTACAGTAGATGAAATAGATTTTAGTAATCGAATAAAAGAAGGGTTCCTCAATATTATATTGATTACATTTTCTATTGTTTCATGATTTTTTCGTATAAAGTGATCAGTTTTCTGCTTTAATTATTAATTTATTTGTATGAATATGATATATGAAGTTCTGAATAAATATGTTATAAAAATGTATTATGTCGTATACAGCAGGTTGTATTTTCGTTAAAGTTTGTAAAAAAACAAGTATATCACTTTTTCAATATCCTTGCTTGATACAAGAACTATTTCTTTGTTTTTTCATGGCAATAAGTTGATTAGAAAAAATAACTCGGTAACTTTGTGAATCAAATACTACGTTGTTGACATGAGTGTGGTCAATCGTCACAGAATAAGCGCGCCAAAACTGCCGTGCTTAAACCGTCCAAAAATTACAGTAATTTTAATCTTTTTTTAGCTTACTGGTGTGTTACATTTTTTTAGGTAATGAAAATTTTCAAAAATAAAATAACACGTGCATATGTTTATTTTTACATAAAATATTTTTATTTGTAAGCTTTATTGCTAAACAAAGGATTTTGTAGATATTTGCCCAATCTGTCAATTTCAGATAGTTAATAATTCCACTTCTGTTAGTGTTTAATCTGATACGAAATAATAATCTACTTGATGATTCACCAGGGTCTTAGCATGCCTCGCCTCTGGAAGGAAATGTTATGGTGAACAGGAGTTGGTGACTAACTAATAAACTACGGTATTCTGAACATGCTTGATCAGTGTGTTAGAGCAAATGTCCAGGTTAATATCACCACCCAGTGAAATATATTGACGGGCGTTTTTGTTAGTCAAAGAGCCCTTTAAAAGGTTCATTATTTTAAAGTACCGAACTGGTTCTCGGCTAGCTATATTATCATAGATAACATATACTAGCTAAATGTTTTCATGTTTATGTTTCAGATGTTTTAATTAAACAGATTAAATGTTCTGGATTTCTTTAACGGCAGTTCATGAAAAAAATTACCTTTTTACTCTATGAATCTGCTACAGTTTACAATCTATATTAAAATCTGTGGTCAACCACTTTCAGCTGTCAATCGTTTAACGTCAAATTGACATTGTCGATCAAATCAAACTTTAGTTGTCCAATTTGTAGTATCGTAGTGTATTTGAATTTTATTTATATTGCGTGAAAGAAATGTCGAACGTTAACACTTTGGACTTACAACATGTTCACCAGTGCTTCCAACGAAGCCTAAAAGAAGAAGATGACGTTATTATAGAGGCATATATCGATGGTTATAATGAATTAGTAAAGTAAGTTTTCCATATGGATATTATGAACTCTGTGATAAGATTGATTTGCAGATTAAATTGAGCGTAAAACGCTAAGTTGTTAGAGATAAGAATCTATAATTTTAAATCTATGCTTACGTGTTAATTGTTAGTTATAATTTAATAAAAAGGAGTCTATTTGCCTTAAGGAATTAAAAAAAATGTTTTAAAAAAAGTATGTTGTTATATTCATAAAAGGATTTTATGCTAGTTACACGAAAATTTGAATTATAGTAGATCTTCATTTCCTTTTAGTAAAATTTAATAGTTTTATAATTAATGTTTGCATATTAGTGTGCCAAGTATTTAAATGAAATTAAAATAATAAAATATTCTTACTAGTGTTTATAACTGATATAGGTAGCTATAGGAGGTATGATACATGAGTAATGTGAATTATGTAGTCATGTTAAATGTAACATAAATTGGTTGAATTTCCCAGTACCAATAAACAAAGAGTTCTAATACAATAAAATCTAAAAAAAAAATTGTTAAGTAATTATTTGGAATCATCTTTGTTAATTAAAAAGTTATAGACAAACAGAATGTCTCTACAACAATAGGTTGCCATGTCCAAAGTAAACTTATTAAAACAATGAATAACTGTCTATCAGCACCTATTTCTATGTGGTTGATATTTGACAAGTCAATATTTAGTCAATTGTATCATTATCAGCTATTTATTTATTTTGCATTATTCTATTATAAACATTAAAAGTAATAGAATGAATATTTAAATTCAACAAGATTAAAACCAAAACCTCATTCGTGAAGTTTAAAAAATTTAAATTAGAATAATTTTTGAAACTAATTGACCAAATAACTTGATCTCTCACACCTAACACATTATTGAAACACAATAATCACACATAACAAAATAACTCGTAACATGTAAACTTTTACCTCACAATAACTAATTGTATAAGATTTTGTTGAAGAATATCTATTATTAGTACCTATATCTAAAAGTTTGATTGAAATCATACAATTGTTAGCCACAATACAAACGGGCAACATTGATAGATAAGCATGCAATTACTGGGTTGAGTGTTATGCGATCCACTGGTGGAACATTAAACAGAGTTGAATGTATCACAGGATCTACCCAGACGAATGGTGGATCACAGTGCACTTCATAGAGCTATTCGATCCACTGGTATAGCATAAAAGAGAGGTAAAAGTGTCAGAGGATCCACCCAGACTTATGGTGGATCACAGTGAACTTCATAGTGCTATTTGATCCACTACTATAGCATTGAAGAGAGATGACAGTATCACAGGTTCCGCCCAGACTAATTGTGGATCACAGTAAACTTCATAGTGCAATTTGATCAGCTGATGGAACATAAAACAGAGTTGAATGTATCACAGGATCCACCCAAACAGATGATGGATCACAGTGAACTTCATAGTGCTATTCGATCCACTTTGTATAGCATAAAAGAGAGATGAAAGTATCACAGGATCCACCCAGTCTAATAGTGGATCACAGTAAACTTCATAGTGCTATTTGATCCCCTGATGGAGGAAAAAGATAGAGGTAAAAATGTCAGAGGATCCACCCAGACTTATGGTGGATCTCAGTAAACTTTATAGTGCTATTCAATCTGCTGGTATAGCATAAAAGGAAGATGAAAGTATCACAGGATCCACCCAGACTAGTAGTGAATCACAGTAAACTACATAGTGCTATTTGATCAGCTCATGGAGCATAAAAGAGAGATAAAAGTGTCAGAGGATCCACCCAGACTTATGGTGGATCTCAGTAAACTTTATAGTGCTATTCAATCTGCTGGTATAGCATAAAAGGAAGATGAAAGTATCACAGGATCCACCCAGACTAGTAGTGAATCACAGTAAACTACATAGTGCTATTTGATCAGCTCATGGAGCATAAAAGAGAGATAAAAGTGTCAGAGGATCCACCCAGACTTATGGTGGATCACAGTGAACTTTATAGTGCTGTTCGATCTACTGGTAGATTGAGATGGTGATTCCTAAAGAACAGAGGGATATAAGAAGGGCTCTCTGATGCATAAAATATTTTTGCCATAATAATTGAACTCTCTTGATAATATAGAGTGGTGAAAAATTATTTAAAAACAATAGTTGTATACTTTTTGGTAAATGTATCCTATTATTTTTTCTCATATGTTACCATAATTAAATTTTTTGCATTAATATTTTTAATTAAAAAAATATTTTATATGGTGAAACGAAGTATAGCGGTAGTGCCCCGAGATAGTAACGACTGGGTGTAATAGGCTAAAAATAAAAAACAGTTTAAAAATTTCTTCCTCTTCGAAGTTCTAGAGTCAGTTTATTAAATATCAACAGTTTTTGAATATAATTTTTTTATTTTATTCTAGTACATATTTACTTTCGATATATTTTTCTAGACGTCATTCTGAATCGAATGAGCAATCTCGCTTATAATTTTAGAGTTTTATCGCGAACATGTTTTTAAATTTGTTAACTAGCCTACTTGTGAACTTAGACCTTTGTATCTTCAAAGTAGGCCACTTACAATTTTGGTTGCAGCAATCTTAAGTTCGGGTATCTCCTAAACGTCATTTACTAGACGACTTTGTAGACTTCATGGTACTACTGAGAAGTTAAACAAATATTAAACGACCAGCTGACCCAAGGAACCTCGTCTGCGTTTTCGATTGTCCATAGCCAAATGTTGTACTCGTATAATAATTCTTTCATACATAATTTTTACGAATCTACCCATTTACGCAACGCACGCAATGGAAGCCTCTCAAAAGGAATAATTTGCCAACATTTTTGTAAAATTAACTAATACTCCGCTTCTTTTGGTTGTGGCATGATGATATATAGCATATAGCGTTCTACGATAACTGGGCTATCTAATACTGAAAGAAGTTTTAAAATTGAACCCGTAGTTCTTGAGATTAGTGCGTTCGACCAAACACTCTTAGCGCTCTTTAGTTTTACCTTGTTATTAACTCGTTTAATGGACCGGGTGGAATAAAATGCCCGTCGCAATCGAACGTTGTAATTGGTATTTTTGTCTAGAGTTACCCACTAAGATTAAACTTGCCATATCATGACGCTGGAACGACTTGTTTTTTTTTATATTTTATGTTTTATTCTTTTTAGATTTTTAAACCTCATTGGATCAGTGTTCTCCTTCGTGAGTAGCGATGTGAAAAGTAAAATTAAAGTTATGGAAAAACATAGGGAGTCGGAAAATGCAGTTTACTATGACTCATTCAAGAAAATGATGAAATATGAAAAGGAGACGAACTTGTACGACCAAAATGACTTCGTGTCGGGCTCGAGGACAATGTTACGTTTGCATAGAGGATTGGGTAATTTCCTCTTTTTGTTAGTTATGTTTATGGTGTCCGTGTAGTGACGTATTAAGAATACAGAGTGTCAACACCCTTATTCATCCCATGGGTGTCGCAAAAGACGGCTAAGGAAGCAAACTGCAGGACAACATTACACCAAAGAGAAAAGAAAACTTGTAATAAACCCTAAACAAACCCGTCTAGCCAGCGTGGTATAATAGGCTAAAACCTCTCTTCTAAGGAGAGGTCTATGGTCTGTTGATGATGATAATGATTTTGGCATAGGTCTAAACTTTCTTAACTAACAATTTTTGAATGCAGCTTGTGCAACGGAGAGAGACAAATTTTGATATTTTTCTTTCTTTCGTGCCTTTTTAATATACTTGTATAGATTTTTTCCGAACTTCAGTCTGATGTTGGCCATTTGCAAGTAATTGAAGGCATGTATCTGTTTTCTACATACTTTTTACCAGAGCTGTAAATGTTATGCCAATGTTTGTATTTTGTGTCGTATCTTAAAAACGGATGGACCAATAATTTAAATTATATAGCCCAAAAATCTGTTAAGTCTTTTTAATAGGGTATTTGACAAATTTTCGTAAACGACTCCAAAATGTTCTAAGTCACTAAAAGAAACACTTGACGACTGTTTTTCTTGAATTTTGAGCCATTTTAATAACCAAAACGCAGTTTTAACAAATATATTTCGTATTTCCCGCTAAAACGCTAAGTCCCGTGATAAGTCAAAGGCGTGACGTCACGATGTAAAAAACAAACAAAATAATACGATAGGACTACGCGTAGATAAGTATTGGTTATTTGGTTATAAATATTTATATTATTTATTTTATTATTTCGTTACGTTCTTTGTTCAAGATTTATGTAAAAATGAATTCAAGTCTTATAGAATATGTACCGTTCCTTTGTGTCGAAACACAAGCATTAAAACTCCTAAATTGTTTATCCACGTGCCGCAATCACAAAATCTTCGTGCAAAGTGGCTGAAGTTAGCACGACGTGATCCGACCAGTGTAGCACCCAAATCTTCTATTTATTATTGCGAGGATCATTTTGATGTAAGTATTATTACTTTAAAATATCTGTAAAAATAGAAATAAAACATCACAGATAACTCCTGCATGAGAAACTCTTCATAAGAACGGTACCAAATCTGTGTTAGACTCATAATAACTTAGATTATAATATTTTGTTTATAACCTATACAATCTAAGCAACATGTACCTGTCACATACTTAGGTTAATAATAATAAAGCAAAAAATAAGGCTAAGTACATAAATCAAACTGTAATTTTTTTACGAATTCAATAAATTATCGGATAGGGATAGTTTTCTACTTACAGTGAAGTTTTCACGTTCCTAAATTCTGCAGAACAGAAGTCCAGATTTGATGCGAAGAAATTTGCAATCATAAAAGAATCAATTTTTGGCAAATTCGCACTATCGGCTTTTGAGAAACCAAGATCCATATTTTCTTAGGCTAACTGCACTTGCGACACGAAATAATCAAATAAAATAGTAATGAAACCTGAAAATAAACACGCAAATCTCGTCGTCGTATAACTGTCTGAATGACAATACATTTTGTTTATTACATCGTGGCGTCACGGGCTCTGATTGGTCGTTGAGACGTTTCGTTTCAATGATGTACAGATTAAAAAATTCTTATTTTTATTTAGGAAAATAAAATATTAAATAATTTTTATTCGTGATTTAAGTCAAATATTCTTAATTAGGACCTTTAATTCTATAATATTCAATAGAAGACTTATTTATTTGATAACTATGTCAAATACCCTATTATAAAAGTTGTTTTTGTTTGTTTTGTTGAAGAAAAATGATCTTCATGAGAAGTTACGTGAACATTAATATAATAATGTTTCTAAAGAAGTATTTTTAGTAATTTGTGATAAGTGTTTCATTATCTAGTGTTGTGTTAATTGCAAAGATAACGATAAACTTGAATTTGACTTTACTTTTATCGTAGATAAGTGATAATTATTGCGATGTAAATAAATAAATCTCAGTATCCGATGCGCAAGTGACGTCACTAGTGTTGTAATCATCAATTCGCTATCGTAAATGCTAACTGTCAGGTTGTCTTTACTAACTACATTTTAGTGTCAGTGTTAAGGTACTAGTATATTGAAACTCAATGGCTTTAGATGAACGACATTCGGATACCATTTCAACATATGTATGTATGTATGTATGTATGTATGTTCGGAGTATCTTTGCGCGATCGAATCATGAATGAGGAGATCCACAGACGAACCAAGGTCACCGATATTGCCAGTAAAATTGTTAAACCTAAGTGGCAGTGGACGGGCCACATTACACGCAGAAACGATGGCCGATGGGGCTGTAAAGTTCTGGAGTGGCGACCGCGTACTGGGAAACGCAGCGTTGGTAGGCCGTCCACAAGGTAGTCCGACGACCAGGTGAAGGTCGCGGGAAGCTGCTAGATGCGGGAGGCACGGGACCGGCTGTTGTGAAGAACCTTGGGGAGGTCCATGTCCAGCAGTGGACGTATTTTGGCTGAAATGATGATAATGATGATGTATGTATGTAACACGTAAGAAAGCCTTGCTGCAACAAAAATAGGCGGGAGTGATACCATAGTCCATTAAAAAAAGCGGACGTGTTATTAGCACTAGTGTACGGAACACAACAGTTGCGTTTTATACGCACTGTCCTCTGTTGACGGTACTCCAGTGCTGAAAACACACTCTACGTACATTAGTTAGCAGCGTAAGGGTATTTCTTGTATATTATAGGCATTAGTAAGTGTTAAGTAGTACTTAAATTGCTTTTTACCGAGTGAGTGGGGTTGTTGTTGGTGGCAGATTAAGAATACGGAGTGCCACCACCCTATTCATCCCATGGATCTCGTAAGAGGTGACTAAGGGAGGAAATTACGTAGTACAACATTACTGCAAAAAGAAAGAAAACATGAAACAAACCTAATACCAACCCGTCAGGCTAACGTAGAGTACGACAAAACCTCCTTTCTCAGAAGACGATTATGTCGAGCTGCCAATTTGAGCTATGAGTACGTAAAAACAGATATAGTATAAGGGGGTTAAGTGCTCCGGCTACCTCACACACTAACATCACTAGACAGTGATGCGAGTGTGTGAGGTAGCCTTATACTATATCTGCTTTTGCACCCTTATACCATAAAAAAACTGTTTTGATTTTGTTAAATATTTCAATCAGTCGGGAAATGACTTGCTAGATAACTGCAATCTAAATCGCCCTTGATACTCACTTTATTTTACTACCAAAACATTACTTCTATCAATTTAACGATAATCAATTGATAAAAACTGCCAGTGGTAATAAATTAATAAAGTGTATGTAGGTATAATAACTATACATAGCTATCTGGCCTTTGGCCACATAAACTAGACAGTCTGTACTATGTATATAAACAAATTCTACGTTTTTCTTTTTTCTTATATGGGGACCAAAAAGCTTTAAAAATCGCTTTTTGTCTTGTCTGGTTGTCGTGGTAAAGTACGGTCAACGAAAAAAAATTGTAATTATACAATACTGAAAAAGTTATTTTGTTTCAAAAATGGCAGCATTCTATAACGAGCAGGATTTTTTTTTAATTAAATGGAAGTAAGTTATCTTTCAATTATACGAATGAAAAACTTTATACTTATCTCTTGAGTTGCAAGTCCTGTGAAAGTCCCTTGTATCAGATCACTCGTCTCTCCGTTTGCCTCCTGTACCATAAAAAGTATTATTCAATAGGGTATTTGACAAATTTTTGTAAACTACTCCAAAATGTTCTAAGTCACTAAAAGAAACGCTTGACGACTGTTTTTCTTAAATTTTGAGCCATTTTAATAACCAAAAGGCAGTTGTAACAAATACATTTCGTATTTCCCGCTAAAACGCTAAGTCACGTGATAACTCAGAGGCGTGACGTCACGACGTAAAAAACAAACAAAACAATACGATAGGGCTACGCGTAGATAGGTATTGGTTATTTGGTTATAAATATTTATATTATTTATTTTATTATTTCGTTACGTTCTTTGTTCAAGATTTATATAAAAATGAATTCAAAGTCTTATAAAATATGTGCCGTTCCTTTGTGTCGAAACACAAGTATTAAAACTCTTAAATTGTTTATCCACGTGCCGCAATCACAAAATCTCTTAAGCTTAAACTCTTCATAAGAACGGTACCTAATCTGTGTTAGACTCATAATAACTTAGATTATAATATTTTGTTTATAACCTATACAATCTAAACAATATGTACCTGTCACATACATAGGTTAATAATAATAAAGCAAAAAATAAGGCTAAGTACATAAGTCAAACTGTAATTTTTTTACGAATTCAATAAATTATTGGATAGGGATAGTTTTCTACTTACAGTGAAGTTTTCACGTTCCTAAATTCTGCAGAACAGAAGTCCGGATTTGATGCGAAGAAATTTGCAATCATAAAAGAATCAATTTTCATCACTTGCGACACGAAATAATCAAATAAAATGATAAGGAAACCTGAAAATAAACACGCAAATCTCGTCGTCGTATAACTGTCTGAATGACAATACATTTTGTTTATTACATCGTGACGTCACGGGCTCTGATTGGTTGTTGAGACGTTTCGTTTCAACAACCAATCAGATGTACAGATTAAAAAATTCTTATTTTTATTTAGAAAAATAAAATATTAAATAATTTTTATTCGTAATTTAAGTCAAACATTCACCTTTAATTCTATAATATTCAATAGAAAACTTATTTATTTGATAACTATGTCAAATACCCTATTAAATGTGTAACATGTTTGTAAACGAGAATTTACCTAGTATGTACATATGAGCTGTCAAGTGCAAATATTTCTGCACCTTGATAGCTAACACTTATGGCTTTATTACGATAACAAAGCCGCTTATGAAACGCATAATATGGAACAAATGTTCATACGTACTACACGTTTATTTAACAATAACGTTGTACAATGGTAGAAAAGCAATCATAAGGTGAATGTTTTCAGTGCGTTCACAATAATAAAGTGCAAGGTCAAAAAAGGTCGCATGTCCATTCAATCTTTTCGTTTTTTTGATTTTGAATTTCGAATCTTAGTCTTCCTATATGTTAAACACACAAAGGACGGTTCGAAATTATCGCGTAGTTCGATGATAAGTAATGAAATACTTAAGAAAGTTGTCCTTGTCTAAATATCTTGGTCTATTTTGTCTTTGGTTTTATACTTTTATTTGAATTTCGAATTACAAAGCTATCCTTTATTTGTGTTCTGGTATTTGGTACTATCGCATCAGTTCTTTTATTTTACATCGTGAAATAGGTAATGAATTGGCAAGGTTAACCGTGTATAGTTTCAAGGATATTATATGATAAGGAAGAGATTATACTGTAGTAATCACAACTGAAGACCACCTTGCATCAACGCTTTGAAACCTATTTATCCTATTTATCGGAGATCTGTATTTGTCTATGAAAAAAAGTATTTCAACTCACCGATATTAAGTACAGACAAACTGTTTTATTCATAAAATATCTGAATTGTAATACGAGACGAAGACCATGTTTGTTTCGTTACGTCACGACGCTTAAGGCCGCGTTAAAATGACGCGCGTCAATAAAATTAACTTTTATAAGAGTACAGACGACTTGAATGCACCTGATAATGAATTGTTATTAATCGTATTCTTCATTATTTAGTTGTCCACCCTAAAGGTGATAATATTTCTTCAAATTTAAACGAAACTTCATCACTGTGGACACGCTCTGAAGACGGCTATACTTTTTTAAAGTTGAATATGATTTTAAGATGTGTAAAGTTCGTATAGTATTATTTTTTACAATTTTTGTATAAAGAAAATATAAAATTTAAGAAATGAAATTGAAATGATTGAGAAATCTAAATACATTGAATACAGAACTCGACTACACGCGTTCAAAGCCAGAGGACTTCTCACCATATAAACGGTAAATAAAGATGGAGCATTTATGGTATCCCGATTATTTTTTTATAGTGATTATAGACATGTCTTATACTTACACTTAGTACAGATCATCCTCTTTCAAATTACCGTAACTTCAAATTGGGGTGGTAACTTCTTGACATAACGTAGACAAGAATCTTTTTCTTTTTAATTTGTTTTCAATAGTTACAACAAACATATACAGAAAAGTAATTAACAAAATATGAAACAGAAAGTATTTTGTAACACTGATACCCATGATAAGATCTAACTTGTGTTATGGGTATCAGGGCACAGCAAGTATCTATAACGTTTGACAATTGTTAGTTCATTCAACCTGTTTATATGTTTAAATATATATATGTTTAAATATATATATATATATTCATTCTGTTTATATGTTTAAATATATATATGTGTGTGTGCGTGTGTATGTATATGTTTGCGATTGTATGTTTATGTGTGTGTGTGTGTGTGTGTGCGTATTTATATATTTTATCTGAATATAAGACTCACTCTATGAATTTGTTAAAAAAAATTGTTATCAACTATCAAATTTTCTCGTCATATTTATATCTTCTGCAAAACATTCGCCAGTCATGAAATCTCAAAAACTGAAGGTAATTTTCTCTCCTTCTCCAGACTTCATCCGCCTATTCCTGAAGCGTCTGAGTGAGTCTGACGAGACCATGAACACGTGTACAACCTGCCAGGGCTCTTACAACGAAACCTTAGCTGAATTTCACCCCTGGTACATCAGGAAGGCGGCGACATTGGCAATGCATGCGCTACCGTCAAGACCTGATTTATTGAAAAAGGTAATTTCATTTTAAATATTCATAGGTCTACATCAGCATACCGCGAGCCGCTAAAGACTGGGGTTCTCTGGGGGCAGAATAGTTGCTGCGATAGGGGATAGGATGGCGACCTGAACGGGAGAACCCTACGGTCGGGTTGCCACGTCAGAACTGTGGGGGGGAAATATTTTTTTCCACCGGGATAGGGTCCAACAAGGCATGGTGTCAATTTGAGGGGGGATCTGAAATAATATGGTCCCGGTCCCCCCCAGAGTAGGGTGCCAGAGGCCGGCCGTCGGGGCGGTTTTTAGTGGGAACACCACATACTCCTGACTCCTGCACTTTACCTCGTCAACAAAAAAAAAAGTCCACATCAGCATGTTCGTCTAGTGGTTAGTGGGTTCAATTCCCACCCAGAATAAGTGTTTGTGTGATGAGCACGATCGTTTACTCTATGTCTGTCTTTATTTGATCGATGTATTTATAAATGTATAAGTATGTTTATCAGCAGATCTGTACAGTACAGGCTCTGCCTAGTGTGATGATATATATATAAAAAAAATCTAAACTCGCTAAAATATATAGCAAAAAAATAGATCGACAGACAACATTAAACCGTTTTAACAATTGCTTTTTTTACGGCTAAAGATTAAAAGTGTCACGTTATGGTAAGTGATTATCGCCACCTTTGCACTCTTTTCCGATTGGTATTGGCTTTGAGCTAACTTCACTCGGAGAAATTCCACGAAAAAATTGCTTGGGACTGGTTTTCTGTGAAACCGTAGTAGCCCTCTTATATACATTCAGCTGTTAAATGAGTGTTAATTATAACCTACTTGGGCTAAAGAATACTATAAAAAAAACTAAAATAGAAAATTATACAGGGTGGGCCACGAATTAGTTAGCATTTAAAAAATCATAAAAAATAAACCATTTGATATATTATAAAAATTATTCATTTATAAGAAAACTAATTAGCTGGACTTTATTTTTTAAAAATTACATCGTGTAAATGGCCACCGTTTCGACGTTTACACTCTTTTAAACGAGCTCCGAAATTTTCGAATACTCGTCGGTAAAGAGACCGCGAAATCATCGACATCTCTTCGCTAATTTTTCTTTTAGTTGACGTTATGTATTTGGTTTATTGATGTAGACACGATTCTTCAAATAACCCCATAAAAAGAAGTCTCCTGTGAATAGATCTGGACTTCTGGGTTGTTCATGGAATGTTGCCTCGTCTGGAAATCAGCTTTTCCGGAAACATGTCTTTGACCACTGGCAACATTGGATGTGTAACAAATGACTCCATCTTGTTGTAACCATGTGTTACGATTATAGCTAGCAAATTCCAGAAGCATCGGTCTCAAGAACTCCCGTAACATGTTTGCGCGGGATGTTATATTCAAATGTTAACGAATTCTTGGCCCACCCTAAGCCGTAGGTGGCACGAGGTACGTCGGGGTGCCAGGGATTTCTTTACGAAGGTGCACCTGGTTCTCCGACTGCTAATATCCGAGACGGTGTGCGGTTTTTGGTCGGTTCTAGTCCGATTACCGCACAGATAAAAAAGTTTTGCAGTTAGTATGACTGCGACACTTCTACTGCGAAGAGGTTTCATTTGAAACGTTATAGCATGACTATTAATGTTAATCTAAGCATTACTAATTAAATAAAGCACATGTTTATGCTTTATTCGACTACAATATAACGCATGTAAACGGGTAAATAATCGATTCTCCAAAAAACAATTGTGTAAATCACTTTCAAGTGTTGCTAATGAAACCATTTAGAACCAGTGACGTCACACTGAAGGACTCTATCTATTATCAACATCAATAGTTTATATATCTAATGATTTCTTTACACATACTAAACTGATGTACACAACTCTTTATAACGGACTTAGAATAGGTTTTTAATACAGTTGTATTTTTATACTTAGTCTGACTTGAACTGAAAACCGCACGCCGTCTCGGGAACTAGTAGTCAGGGAACCTGGGACACCTTAGTAAGGAAATGCTTGGAACCGTGATGTACCTCGGCTCACCTACGGCTTGTAGATGACCCCCTCCTGTGTGGTAGCCCCGATGTTCCCTTTTCTGCCCCCAAAAGGGGCGCGTACATTATGTAGGGTTTGCGTCGCCACCCTGGCCTGCTAATACGACAGGTGGCCTGACCTGTCACCACTAAGCTTGCGCTTATGGAGGATGGAGATTGTTTCGCGAGCTCCGGCGAGAGTTCTAAACCTCTCCCAATCCTGCTCCACGATCTCCTTCGCAAGCAGAAAGAGACGGAGTTCCATGCGCACTCGATCTGTATCATGGCCGCAATCATGTTATGTGGTTGTTACCAATAAACTCATCAACAACCTTTTACAGTCCACTGATGGATATAGGCCTCTCCTTAGCAAGGAGGTTTTGGCCTACCATACCACGCTGACCAGACGGGTTGGAATAGTGTTTGCTTCAAGTTTTCCTTCTCTTTGTAATGATGTTGTCTAGCATGCTTTGTTCCCTTTGTCGCCTTTTACGTCACCCACGGGATGAATAGGGGTCGTAACACTGTGTATTGTTAATCCATTACCACACGGACAATAAACTCTGTCACACATATTTTTTTTTTTTTTTTTTCAAATAATTGTGTAAAGATCACGATAATTTCGTTGTGTCTTGTTCTTCATGTTTATTAGCAGTCTTGTTATAGCACAGGCTTTGCTTAGTACTTGATCAGACCACTGTGTAAGAAGATATGGGTAAAATTATAATGATTTCTAAATTAATTTGCAACAATCTTATCTCTTTTTGTAAGGGTACACTTTCCATTTGGTTGGTCCTATTAAAATTATAAGTAAAAGTACACCTCAAGGTAGAAGACTCAGAAAGAATAAAGCAGTTCGTAACAATTCAGTTTCATTGTGGTCGGTTATTTTATAAACGTCAACTGTTCACTAATACTGTTCAATTAGACTCTTTGTTCTACTTTATGGTATTTATTATTGATCGTAAACACGAAGAAATACGTACGTTAACGTTCGATGATAGCTTTAGTTATACTGTGTTAATTTATGACATGACATCATACGTTCGAAAATCAAAATTACGCGGCAATCATTTACTGTTAAAAAAGTGTAATAACAGCAGTAACTCTCTATGGTCATGTTTGTTTACAAAGCATTACAAAAATAAGTAGGTTAGTTAACAAACATTTCAAGTCATAACAAAACGAACCCGTTATTAAATAGAGCTTTATGCGTGAATAACAATCTGTTACGTCATATTATGCTATCGCGAAATTACTTTTACCAGCTGATTAGATAAATATCAAAATAATTATCGACTTTTTTTAATTTATTTTTTATCATAGGTACCTAAATGACTACTCTGCCTGATGGAAAGCAAAAGTAGAATCCCAGAGTGGTGGTCACAAATATGGACAAAACAGCATGGTGACCCCCCACTCTGGCGGCCTAGTGAGATGCTTTCTTACACCCCGGACGCCGGATCGTAGCGTGAGGGAAACACATGCGCCGGTAGTGGTAATTCCAGGTTTTGACTGCTCAGCACGCAAAGGAAGAAGCGAATTGTTTAGTTCAAGAGCGTGTGTCTTCCACTCTAAAATGGTGGCTTCTGAGACCAGCACGTGAGAACTAAAATTTAAAAATCGAAGACGACTGATGATAGGGTGAAGGGGGGTATCAAGTTACGACAATGCACTTGTGATAGTTGCACCTGCGCTTGACTCCCGTCCGCACCTGGCTGACTGCAGTGGTACAGTGGCTGCGTATGCGACTGTTGTGCTGAGGTCTCGCACTTCGAACCCGGATCGGACCAAACGTTGTATGATCTGCAAATATATGTTTAGACGTTTTCTATGAATGTACTCATTTACTAAAGTTTGCACAGCTTTGCTCACTTTAGGACTAAATGGCGTTGTTTCAGATGTCCGGAAATATTATTATTGTCTGAAAGATATTTCCTTCAGA
Organism: Hypercompe scribonia; assembly: GCA_949316085.1. Classification (NCBI taxonomy): domain Eukaryota; kingdom Metazoa; phylum Arthropoda; class Insecta; order Lepidoptera; family Erebidae; genus Hypercompe; species Hypercompe scribonia. The sequence goes on from OX438982.1 coordinate 3,510,632, forward strand.
CACAAAGGGTTTCGGCTCCAGTAATCTTATACTCCGTGAGCAATGAAAGAATTACTTTATACATGTGTTCCTTTGTACTTTTCTAGATATTTGGAACCGAAAGCAGCTTAGAATCGGCACTCACCATCTTACCACAGACGTTGTCGATGTGCGATGAGGTGTACAAGCGGGTTGAGCAGCTTTACACGGATTTTGACTTCCACGGCCTACCGTAAGCATTCTGTGTCTATTCTACATACTTTTTAATAAAGTTAATGGGCAAGTGAAAATATTTAATGGATGCGCCCTAAAGTCTTGAAGATCACAGACCTTGCAATATATTTAAGGGCATTTTAGGTACCCATCTGTAAACCTTATAAGGGTTACGTAGCCATACTATATGACCCGTTCAGTGGGGAGGGGAGAGATGTCTTTAAATTATTACATTTAGTCAAAATGAGGGTAGCGTGAGATTTTCACGTAGTCAATTCCTCTAAAGAAGTCTTGTGTTTTGTCGAGCTGTATTCAGATATGACGAGCACAGTGCTTGGGATGAGATTTGGCACATGCCTAGGAAAAGGGGGGGAATGTAAAAAATGGGTGACGTAGTATGGGTGCGTTCTCAATTGCCAATTGTTATATAGTGTAATTTAGTTATTAATTTAGTTCAATTCTCTGATTATTATGAAGGTTTTATGACTAATATATAATTTCCTTGTCTAGTTCTATTTTATCCACTTATAAGATCAGTATTCACACATAGTATTGCTTTAAATATAATTTTTATCACTTATTACAAGTAACTTTGATTGTCCAAGCGCTGAATTATGCTCTTAATTGATAATATTGAAGTTTCTACGTCACATATTTATCAAAAGGTTATCAATTTAGGCACAGAAAGAAAAACTTTATCATCCTTAAATTTATCGTAGGTAAAGAACTTTTTTAAATAATGCGACGTATTTAAATTTGGAACGTTTACCACTGTTTCATACATTTAAAAGAGGTTTTAAACTATTGAGTTGACTTTGACATTATGGCGCGAATGTAATGTGAAATGTCATTACAAGATCATGAAATATTACTCCTTCGAAATAGTTTTAAAATCCTTGCCTAAATGTGCTCTATATTAAATTAAGTATAAATTTTAGTAATTCTTAGTAATGATGAGTATAGTATACATTTTTATCGATAAACACTTATTCATTGTTTGATAACGGTATTGTTTCAAAGCAAACTTTAAATATACGTCAAATGTCGTTGTCCTGCTCTGTATACTTTATCATTCACTATGGTTGATGATTTTAAAGAATGAAGTTAATTGGATTGTTTAAAATTTTTTTGTTTTAAATCACGAGTACTGAATGGCCATAGACAATCAAATTTACTAGTCTCTTTTTTAAAAAGCATTTTTTTTCTGAAGAATAATTAAAAACAAATACGATATATATTTCTGTGGATACTTAAAAAAAGTAAATGGTGCTTGTCTTTTATTTTTGTTGCAATAACTTTACTATTGAAATATTATAAATTAATTTATATTTATTTATAATTTTACAAAAAAAAACACTAACACTATGTATTGTATATATATAATGTTGCGATCTCAGATAAAAAGTACAGTTAATTGTAGATAATTATGACGCCATAGCAAAATAACAGCTCAGTATGACAAAAGTGTGTAATTATATGAAAGAATGTAAAAACAACAGTGGTCAATATTGTGGTCTAGTGGTTATTGAGTCCAACTGTTCAGCCAGAGTTCGTGGGTTCGAGTTCACCCAGGACACAAAACTATGATGATGTATGTATTTAATAATATATGAAGTTGTTAATCTGTCTGGTCCTGAGTCTGGAAACAACCAGTCACCGAATTGTCGAGCTGGATTTTATATTTATTTTCAAATAAAACGAATTAAAACAAAAAAAAATGTAAAATAAAGTGAATTATGTTATATCAACGATAATTATATAACTGAAGATGTTGCAATATAATGTCCACTGCTTGACATAGGCCATAAACCATATAAGAATGTTTTAGCTTATTATCAAACAAAATTGTTTGTAATATAACAATACAATGTATAAAATTAGGCCATTAAATAACTTAGTTTGTAAATAAATATTCATTTTATAAAACTATGATTATATTAAGCTTCCTAATTATTATATTAATTTAAAGTTTTATATAAATATTATACATTTTTGCCTGAGCCTTCACAGAGATGTAAATATAATATTAATATAAATATTAAATATAAAACATCTATTTAAAAATATAACATTTTTAAATTAGTTAACAGCACTGCCAAAAAATAATTTAAAACTAAATTAACAATTAAAAAAAAAAACAAATTGTCTATGTGGCGCGAATGAGCTCAATCGGAACAATTGCTCACGCAACTATATTTGTAGCTTTTTATAATAATAGAGAATAAAATTGTTACTATAAAACAAAAGTTAATTCATCAATTGTAACATTATGTAAAAACGGCTATTAGTGTCATCTAGTCAGGCAAAAATATGTATCATTCACCAAGAATTTTAAGTGTAATTGTTTAGTAAATTAATCCATTTTTATCGTAATTTATCAATCATCATCTCGGCCAAAAGATGTCCATAGGCCTCCCCAAGGTTCTCCACAACAGGCAGTCCGATGCCGCTTGCATGCAATGGTTTCTTGCTACCTTCACCAACTCGTCGGATCACCATGTGTAGGCCCTACGAACGTTGCATTTTTATGAATGTTGATCATAAGTCATTAATTTTCCTTTTACATAATGCTGTCCATTATTATAGAGTAATGTAACATTAAAGTATCATTTTAAGTAACGCAAACTGTAATTAATTGATAGTTAATTGATAGACCATTAAGTGTGTGACGAACGTATAATGAAAACTAATCTTATTGCCATTATTTTAACTAAATAATAAACTGTACTGGCTTGTGACGTCACAATAATCACAATGTCGGATATATTAATCGTGAATTGCTGAATTTTTTTATATCTTTTATTGTACGGGATCTGCTACACTGACTACTCTGCCTCATGGAACGCATGAATAGAATCCAGTAGGTGATCTTCATAAACAGCCTGTAACAGTCCCCTGCTGGACATATGGAGGTTTTGGCCTACTATACCACGCTGGCAAGACGGATTGGAATAGGGTTTGTTTCAAGTTTTCATTCTCTTTTTGGCTGATAGGTGATCTTACGCATTGCGAATGCAGATAATGTAGCATTGTGACCCGCACTATGACGGCCTCGTGAGATGCTTTTTCACGCCAATTTAAAGGACCCTGGATCACTGTGGGAGGGAAACACGTGCGCTGGTAGTGAGTTCCAGGTTTTAACTGATTTGCACAGGAAGGAAGAGCCGAACTGTCTTGTTCTTTTGGTCTACTAAACCGTGCTGGCCAGACGGGTTGAAATAGGATTTGTATGAAGTTTTCCTTTTCTTCACAGTGCTAATGTCCTGTATAATTTTTTTTTTTTAATTAGAAAATATTAATTATTTATTGCAAAGTAAGTAGAACAATTAATGCAGCGGATTATGATTAACAACAAAGAGTTTATATTTTTCTGTTTAAACGATGTGTCATATTAATGACATCTACTGTCAAAATGCGTATTTATGTCATTGTATCCTTATTAATCAAAAGATAAATTACACGAAATAATTTTGCCCAATTGACAGTGGAAGTCTTTTTTTTCTATAGTAATATAAGACCTATTTTTGTTAAATTTTAAAAATAAATTCTAATATTTATGAAATTAGAAGTAAACATTTAGATTTTTTTGTCTTAAAGTTAATTTTAGTCCAATTATGTACATAAGTATTATATATTTTTATGATGTGTTTATAAGTCAAGCTACATCGATACGTGCATAGTCTATTTCTTAGTGTTGCAAGTTGTTAAAATATTTTAAGCATTTATTAATTCTGTATTTTTTTTATTCTTATGATACCTACCTAATAAAATAATTACGTAATCAAATTTGTTAAATATTTTTAAAAAGCTTTTGATATTCGTAATGTCTGTTTGAATTTCGTATATGGTCTAAATCATGTTGAACGATAGCGTCGTGATTTTTAAAGGATTTCATTGCTAGAGAGATTTTATATCAGATCCTTGCCGCTCCACTTTCTTTCAAACATGTGTGTAACTAAAAATATTTAATACCAAAAATTTTATTTTCAAGTTTTTCGTTTCCTTTAAAATGCATCACAGGCGCTTCCATCAACTACAATGTGTACACGACTTCTATAATGAACATGTTCATAAGACTTCTCTTACCTGTATTCGACGTGTCAGTCCTTAATCTTGTCTCGGGTTCGATTCCCGGGTCAGAAAAAATATTTTTGAATTTTTTTGATTATTGATACGCTTAATAACAGCCGAGAGTTTGAATATTGAGGTTTTAACTTCCATACTTCGGAGATCAAACCGTTGGATCTGTGCCTGATCTTTCCCCCGGTCCTCTCGGATAACCGTCGCCCGAGTTTGTACACACTTGTACACTACAATGTCTCTTGCGTAGCTGGTCACCATTGCCACCACTACCTTCGTCGGCTAGGAGTGCATCATTCGATGTGTAAATACAACACTTGAAACATCGAAAGACAACTTTTGCCAAGTATTTAATTTTGTTCCTACACATGCATATTAATGACAGTTTTGTTCAGGACACAAGTTATATACAAGCAATTGCGAATATCAAGAGCTCTGACAGTAATTAGCTGTTTAAGTTGGTATACGCATACTTAATGTATACAGGCTGGCCTGTAGTACGAGTACATATGTGTGTGTATTTTATAATTGTTATGAAAGATATCATGTGCTTGATGCATTCCTAAATCATTCCTAGATTAGTGAAGCAGTTTTATAAATTTTTGTAAAGGGTTTTACTAAATAAAATATATACCCAGTATTTGTATTTTTATTTTAATCTGGTACTCTTACATTGTTTACAGCGCTGCTAAACATATTTGCAGTCTGGTAACACTAATTAGTACAAAAAAGGAACTAACGTAATAAGTTTGACTTAGATTTTTTTTCTATATTAATAGCCTGCCAAAGTGACTCTACTCTGTCTGATGGAAAGCATTAGTAGTATCCAAGAGTTGTGGTCACCATACTCATTACAAATGCAGACAATGCAGTATATTGACCCACACTATGGCGGCCTTGTGAGGTGCTTTTTGACACCCTGCTTGGGGACGTAAAAAGCATGACAGTCATCGCGACAGTGTAAGGCTTACACAGTTACCACGATAACTGTCACCCCCTGCATCAATGGGCCTCCGGTCTCACAATCACCAACGAAACACGACAGCACGGATGCTGGCGCTTTAGGTTGGTCTTCTGTGGAAGGGTAGAACTGTCCCGGTCGAGCCGGCCCGCTTATGTTGAAATCAGCGTGGCTCTACTACCTAGAGAAAGAGATTTGTCAAAACATCCTCCTTACATACATAAAATGACGCCTGTGTCTCCGAAGAGATACAGTCAGCGTCAAATTAATTTGACCTTTCAAAATAGTCAAAATTATGTGAACAAAATCAATTCAATTTTATGTTGACGGATATGGCACTCAAATTATTGTAAGCATTCAGAACAGTCAAAATATCTTAACTTTCTGTTGTTAATATTGTGTTAGCTTACAGTATTTATAATTAATGTTGTCAAATATGTCGTTCAATGGTATCTAAACATTCATACTATTCAAAAATCATTCTCATTATGGATGGCTCCATCTCTGTTTGAATCACCTTTTTAAAACTAAGGCTGGCCGCACAGTATACCTGTACCGTTAAAAATTGAAAAGACAATGTGTAGCGACTACTTGAATAATTAAACAAATTATAATGAATGTGATACTAGTAGTAGCAGGCGTGGAAGGTTTCTTTGCACGGACTGTAAAAAAATAATTAAAAAAGTAAATTAAAAAACCCTACTGCCATGTGTCATTTTCGAATTAAAAAGAAATTAACAAGGTGATAGGTTTATTCATATAATAGCGACCCACTCCGGCGTCGCACGGGTGCAATGTTGATACTAAATAAGTATACTACAGAATGTCGAAAAGCACATTTTGTCTCAAATAATAATTCAGTTGTCACTTTGAGCAGCACGTTTTTATTAAGTATTGTTATTTTCCTCACTAAAAAGCTGCGATAAATAGGTGCAACCGCTGCTAATCATAAAGTGCTATAGGGCAAAGAGCTTTTTTTTCTTTTTTGTTTGATTCATGGTTGTTGACCTCAGATGGCCTCTACAACCACAGGCTTTTCGGTGAGCGCTGAGGGCTCTCAACCGGCACCGCGAAGCGCCGCCTTCGACGCGCCATTTATAGTCACGCGCCACCATTTGATCGATACCGCCGCAACCGCTATGACAGTGCCTTTTAAATCTATAATAAAAATAAGCGCAAAAATATGTTTATTTACGACATCACATTAGAAACCTCTAAAATTATCAGTGTTTCTCTATTATATTATCAATATATTATTATACGTATAAACCTTCCTCTTAAATCACTTTCTATTAAAAAAATCGCATTGAAAACCGTTGCGTTGTCTTAAAGGTCTAAGCATACATAGGGACAGACGGGCGGCGGCGGGAAGCGTCTTCGTTTTATGTAGGGTGGGCCAAGAAGTGGTTAACATTTGAATCTTCATCCCGCGCATGTTTCAATGAATTGAAGGAATGCATTTGCTGGCTGCAATCATAACACATGGTTTCAACAAGATGGAGCCACTTGTCACACATCCAATGAGTCCCTGAGAGTGGACAAAGACATGCTGCTGGAAAAGCTAATTTCCAGACGAGGCGATATTCCATGGCCACCCAGAAGTCCAGATCTATCCTCAGCAGACTTCTTTTTATGGGGTTATTTGAAGAATCGTGTCAACATCTATTAACCAAAGAAGTGTGCAAGTGTCGAAACGGTGGTAATTTAGACGACGTAATTTTTAAAAAATAACTTCCAACTAATTAGTTTTTTCGTAAATGAACAATTTTTATAATATATCAAATGATTTTTTATACAATTTTTTCAAATGTTAACTAATTCGTGGCCCACCCTATATAATATGTATGTCAGCTGTCTGGTTATCACAGCGCAAGCTGTATAAGGTCGTAAGATGTGAGGTTAAAATATATTTTAAAAAATTGGCAAATGAGAGGATAATAAGAAAAAACAAAACAACATTTTTTTTTTATATCGCATTTTATTCGATGCACCGAGATACAATCACTCGCGTATACTCATAAAACACAAACAACACTAAATAAATCAACAATGTTAAAGTAAAAATAGGTACATTACATTATTTACAGTGCGTTTAATTGTACTTGTAGAAGGCCTTGCTTATGGACTCGCAGTTGTGGTCGTGAATTATTTTTAATTTAAAAAAAAAATCTCCGGATAGTCTAAATTCTGAGTTAAACTGAAAATTTAAGAAATTTCTAATAGCACAAAAAATCTTGTACTAAAATAATTAGCAAAAATCTGAACGTTACGATCAACTGTAACTTGAGCTAAGATCACGTTAAAAACTCTGCATTCCACAACAGGCATTCCATCAATTTTTTTATTGTGACTTAACAAAACCAAAAGAAACATAGCAAGCTACATACATATAATAAAACTAGATTAACTGGAACGCATTAATTGATTATAACAATAAACGATTTTGTAATATCAAGCACGAGTAAACTCATTCATCAATTTGTACACCATTCAAGTAAATACTAGTTCGTGTATTACCGACTAATAGCCTGTCAGAAAAGAAAATATACAGAAAAAAGAAAGCATAGTTTTTACTCGACTACACCAGCAGGTGCGTAATGTTATCCGAGAGGCAATACAAAATGCCTTTGAAGCATTTTTCTCTCTGGTCCAATTGATTTCCTCAAGACCAATATCAATAAACTATCGCTGTGTTGACAAAGAGCCATAGATTGTATGAGTGATTACTTCAATTAATAGATATAAAACAAACGAAAAAAAAGGTTAACTTATTTCATAAAAAAACATCAATTTCATAGGTATACCGTTAGGTATAAAGCTATATTTTGTATTGGTTAATATTACGTTTAGGTGTAAATGCAGGGTTGCTAGCATAAAATTAATTCCGACGGCGCCCATGGCTCAATGCTCGAATATTTTGGGCTCGAAGACGACTCGACTTGAAGAGCGAAGTTACATAACACATCAGTACAAAAAGAAACAATTTTATAGAAGTAAAGAGAGAATAAGATATCATTCTTGTTTCCACGGGAAAGTGTTCGGAGCACCTCTCTATATTCGGTTGAACATAATATTGTTGTACATGAACCATACGCTGTAGTTGTTTCTTAAAATAGATAGAAAAATTGTAATTACTTATGTAACAACACCGACGGCATTATGCGTATTACATAGTAACATTTAAAAAAATATTTGCTCAAAAGGAATTATGGCTAAACGTATTTAATCTATGGCTTGTCAGATATGTCGAAGTGTTGCTATAAGAAAATAAACATTGTAATAATCTTTGTACCGACGTGTAAAAATGTCTGTAAAAGATTTACTTGCAGAAATAAATACCATTTATCATATTTAAGTATATTTCGTTCTTAAGACATAAATCATATCGTAAATTTGCAATATTTTTACAATAATCAATATTTAATATAAACTCCAGTCATTATCCCTATATCAGTTTAACATAATAACGTCAAAGATGGAAAAAAACTCCCTTATAAAACAATTTCATTAGTCATTTTGACAGTCGTTTTAAGTAGCTAACATTTAACACCAAAATAATTTTTTTTTTTTTTTAAAAAGACAACGCCCGCCCTATGAATAAATCCTGTGTCGCGGGGGACTTTACCGACATACAAGAAACGGACACAAAGAACACCCAGACTTAGAACAACAATTTGTGGCTCACACAAAGTGTTGTCCCATGTGGGGTTTTATCCCACGACTTTCGGCGAAGTAGAGGGCGGCGTGGCGACGCTTAAACCACTAGGCCAACCGCGAAGTCAAGTCTCGAAATAGAATGAGACCAAACCATTGAATTATGTCCATAAGGAAATCATTTCATAAGTCTAAAATAAGTGTAAAGTGGGTGTGAAGACAAAGTCGTAATGCACACAATACGAGAACTTTACTAGCGCGATTCAGACACTCATTATCTTTAATAGTTTCATTTGTGAATTAAAATGTTCTTATGAAATGTTAAATTTATATCTAGTGTTAAATGGTGATTTGCTTGTAAATATGTATTGATTATTTATTTAAAAGCATTGTAGATACGCCATCTGTTAATAAACTGCTTAACTAATGTGCACAACAATATAGCCAGGTTTTTTATCCAAAATCAGTGCGACTTGTAAGTAAGGTTTGTCACAATTAAAAAAAAAAATTGAGTCAATTCGTTACGATGAGTCGGGGATTTTATTTGATAGTTAATACACTAAAACTCAGCCAGCTGGCTTAGTTTAGCTTAGTCAACTATATAACTTTTATATTACCACACTACTAGGGTTGCCACAAACTGATCACACATCTGCAAATTATTTTAAAGAGATGATTATCTTAATTTTTTTATGTTTTACAAGACGTGGACCGAAAACGAATTATTTATTTGAAAATGATGTACTCCTCTAGCCGTTTTCAGCCAGGCTGGCCAGGAGATGGTGCAAAGCGGGTGCGTAAACACAGGTGCACTTTCGGTTCTCTAATTCTCAAAATCCCAAAGAGACGGTTACCCAACATAACTGGGGAGAAATTAGGCGCGTAGGAGCGACGGCTTAACGTGCTCTTTAAGGCACAGGGGTTATCTTCATAATCAAAATTCCGCAATAACTTTTTGCCCGACCCGAGAATCGAACTCAAGACCTCTCATTCGGCTTTCGCATACGCCAACTGCTAAACTAACCAGGCGGTCAACAGGTAATTTGAAAATAAGAACCATAAATATACTTTTGTTTCGTTGATGACATTGTAAATAAAAAAAAATGACAAGGCATGTAATTATCCTACGTTTGTAAATTGCCGACATCGCTATTTTAAGCCAACTTAAAAAAGAAGAAGATTTTATGTTCCACTGTATGTATTATTGTGTTTAACATGTTGGTACACTTTGCGAATACGTCTGACAACCCTATAATCACTAGGCACCTTAAAAATATCGAATTTTTGAGATTAAAAACCGATAATATTATTTTAAAGTATGTGTTATTATGCATACATACATAATTTATATCTATTTCAACCATCGTTATAGTTAACTTTGAATTTTATATCGATCTAATTAGAAAAAAGGGTAGATTAACCCTTACTGGCGTAAAGGTCCACTTTTTTGCTTTTTCCTAACAATATTAACCTATTTTATTTATAAGCCCTTGTAAAAATGTTAAAAGATTTAGAATAATAGAGGCCTCATATAGAACAATAGACCTAAAGTGGGGTGTAATATCTATCTTAAGCAAATTTTATGATATAAGAAATAGAATTTTAACAATAGTAATTAGATATTTACATAATATATATTTCTTTGAAGCAAAACACAGCATTTATTCGAACACTCTTATATATTTGAACCATAGGAGCTACGTAACTTTTTTTTTTTAATTATGATGAAATGTGATGCAAAAATCTATGTAGTGACGGAATAAGAATAAAGGATTTCCCATGGGGGGGTGTCGATTTGAAATAAAATCCTTTTTTTTTTTTTAACGTGTGGAAGCCTTCCGAGCCGTCACCCCGCCGGGGTTTACAGCGGGGTGGTGTGTCGGAATCGGACCGACTAAAACCACACGGTGTGCCACTCTGCACCTGACATAGGAGGGATCCGGGAACAGCTGTTATTACGACATTTTGAAACAAACCCTATACCAACCCGTCTGACTGGCGTGGTATATTAGACCGAAACCTTTCCAAGAAGGTTCAGCAGTGGACATGAAAGATCTAATGATGAATTACTTGGTATTTCTGGGGTATTTCATGATACATAACACAATGATCAAGAAATGTTCGAATATTTAGCAAAATATGCCAGTAGCGCTCACTGGCGGTAGCAATTAAAGTTAGGAGTAAAATTACACTATCACACCACAATGTAACATACAATAATATTTAATATTGAGCTAAGTATAAGAGTATATAAGTGTTACATTAGTAATGTGTTTAGTACAACCGTAGCGACTATGTACATTGTTAAGTAGACTACCTTGAATATAGCTAAATTACTGGACTGATTTTGATAAAATAGCATGAATCCTACAATAACTTAAGTAGGGTATTGCAATAAATATATTGTTCACACACATAGTGATGTCATACTATTTTAACAGTGCTGCCATCTGGTGAAGAGTTAAATATTTTTCTAGCATCCATTAAATATAACAATTAGATTAAATTTAAATCACATACAAGATGTAGTATGTATATAACGTTACGTTATGAAATGATGTGTAATATCTTACAATAAACTTAAGGAAAATGGTCGAAACGAATAGTCCCGTTTCCCCGGCTTCCTGTTACAAGGTTCCGTTTCTTTTTGCGAAGTAACTCCACAGATTGCAGTAAATCGAAAGGAAAGAAATTACACATCAAAACATTACGTAAGAGGATTTTCATTAGCTTTAATTCGCAGCGATAGGTGTCTGCGATAAACAACTCGCTACAACTTGTGTGAGCACGAAGACACAAGTCTTCACGGAGCGTGTCAGGCCTGCGGCGGCTCGTCTAGCGGTGAAGCTCGCGGCAGGTCGGTGTGTTCGCGCGGCAGGTCGCCGTGGGGCCGCGGCAGGTCGCCGTGAGCCCGCGGCAGGTCGCCGTTGGGCGCGGGCTCGTCGGCGGGCCGCGGGGCGGTGGTGCCGCCGGTCCCGTTGACGGTACTCCCGGACCCGCTGCGACTCGTCGACGTGGAAGACGAGGAGTCGCCCGTCTCCGTCGAGTTGGAGTCCCTATGCATAAGCGATTTTTTTAATAGGAATACTTTTGACTTGTCTAAAGTATATAAAATTCTATCAGTCAACCTAGCCTTCATAGTACAAGCTCTGCTTAGCTTGAAACTAGGTAGTATTGTGTGTTAGATATTTATTTAAAATTATTATTGTTAATTACGAGTCAAAACACTTTTGAGTGCGAGAACCTAAGCAGAACGGCCTTTGAGGGTGGCGAACGGAGCAACAACCTGGGGTTTCGCTCCTGCAGAAACGTGCGCACTCGAGCAACTACGGGGATTTCCCGTGTATCATTTCGCCTGTCACTTTTCCAGTGTCACCTGTTTGTCATTTGAGCTGTAGTACGTGTATTTAACAACTAATTCCACAAAGGTAATGGCCTCGCGATGAATACCCGACCAGAGGCTCTCAATTATAACCCGCATGGGGCCTCACAGTAGTTAAAACCGCCTCTGTTTATAAGTCTCAAATAGAAATTCAACAGTGTACAACTTACTTATGAAACCCGTTGGTCTGACACGTGTTATAGGCTCCACAATGTTGACACTTCAGTCCCACAACATGGAACTTCACTGTTGACAGCTGGAACAATATTGCATGTTATAGAACCATACTCCAAATCTATATATTAATACGTGAAGCAAAAACTTTGGACCCCTTTATACAAAAATTGCGCGGACGGAGAAGTATGAAATTTAGCACACTTATAGTTTATATGTAGGAGAAGTGCAGAACGCTAATATTTTTCAATAATAATGCTTATAAAGTACATTAAATCAATTAATATAATAAAACATTACACACACTACTATGCATGCATTTTTACTATGCATTTGACACACACGAACAAGTATTTGTTACACGCATATATACTCTGTGGTCAAATTGTTTCTTTTGTTTATCATTTTGTTTATACACATACTATAGACATCGAGTACTGACGTAGCCATAGATTACTGTTTTATATGTTTACTGTGGTCTTACTGAATGTCGTACAGAAAGGTTTTATTTGCCCCACTTAATATAAAAAATACCGCTCGCTTATACAAATTTGTATAATGTAAGTTGTGTTTCATTATAGTCGAATTTCGACCAGTAGGCGACCATTGGTCTTAATATATATATATATTTTTTAAGTTGTCTAGTTTACCTTGTGACAGTCTTTGCACAGTATGGTAGCTTTGTAGTCAGCATATTCAGGTGGCATCGGGGTAGCTGCTACCTCAGAATCCAAGTAACTCCATAGCTGTTGAAAAAAAAATACTTTTACACACACATCAATTTTAATACGAACTTTTCTTATCAACATTCATATATTTTATTTTGACTGCACGGTTGGCCTAGTGGTTTAGACAGTCGCCACGCTGCTTTCTACTGAGCTGAGTGTTGTGGGTTCAAACTCTGTATGAGGCAACACTTTGTGTGATCTACAAATTGTTGTTCTGAGTATTCTTTGAGTCAGTTTCTTGTATGTTTGTAAAGTCCCCCGCGACACATGATATAATTCCAATGCGAGCGTTGTCTTTAAAAAAAAAAGAGCTGTGATAAACAATCTAGGGAGGGTAACAAAAACAAAAGTTTCGGTATTCTGGTCTCAAGGTAATAATAGAATATGTAGCTAGTAGTAGGTAGTAAGAGAATATGGGGACACCATCAAATGTTAAAAAAAAAATCGACTTATTTACAAAATATATTAATTCCCTATTTATCTATTCTACAGAAAAAAAAATCATATCGACTATCCCTTTCTTTTTTCCCTCATAGAAGCCTACCAAAGTGACTCCACTCTGTCTGATGGAAATCATAAAGAGAGTCCAAGAGTGGTGGCCGCAAGACAATGCAATATGGCGCCACACGCTATGGCGGCGTAAATAATTGGTAGACATACATTAGCCATATCTATCATGCTGGTCTGGCAGGTCGGGCAGGCGTAGTGGCCCGAGTGCAGCAGTTGCTCGAAGCAGGGCCGGTGCAGCAGGTGCCCGCAGTCCGGGATGTGGCACGGGATGCGGGAAGTGTGGATGTCCTCGAGGCATACGGGACAATTCGAACGGGATACGTTCTCTACGCACTGTAACATGTTAATTATTTAATGTACACATATGCAGGTTCTAGTTTATTTCACGTAGTGCACACGTCGCCACATTTGAATGCCAAAGATTTTTTACACCCAGCTTAAAGAGTTTGACCAGGCGAGGTGATCATGTCTGGTGGGTCGTGACCCAGCGATTAATGTTGGGATGTTGTACATATGCTAATCGCTGTGAGAATTTCTATAACGCGATTCAGGATTAGTAGTTGCTCTGTAGTTCGATTTGTCTTCGTTAGATGGCGCTGTAGTACGTATTTCTGTGTGCACTGTATGTATAAGTTACCACAAAATACACTTACCCTATGGCCGACCTGCTGCAACTGCACTGGCAAACACATGTTGCATCGCTCGCAGTGGAAGAACCTGTCCCGGCCGCCAACCCGGCAGATACCACACCCGTCACAGTGGTATTGACGCTTGTCGTCGTCGTCGAACAAGTTGCATATTAGGCATGTGTACTGCAAGTTTGAACATGTCATAATTAAATACTTTTTCTTTTAACGTGTGAAAACTCCATCGGGCCGTCACCCCACTAGAGCCGGTGTGTCAAAATCGAACCGACTAGACATGGTATGCCAATCTACCTCTGAAATAGGTATTAAAATATTCGGTTCGTGTCATAATTATAAATTAAACTACTTATTACTATTTGCCAGCTAATGTTGGGAAACATTCGGCTTTTGATGCGTGCTCTATGCTTAAGAAATAGTTTTTCAAACAAATGAATGTTTGTTATATTAGTTGCGATATTGATGTTTATTTGATCAAATAGAAATGAGAGCTCTTAAGTGTTGTCTATAGGTTCGTGCGACATACATTTATCATGTGAGATGTCCCATGAAAAAGATGATTATGAGAAATTTAAATGAAAATCCTTCTTATTTTCTCATAAGCTTGAACAAACATCGTTTCATACACTTCTTATAATTCTGTCAATTTTCATAGACAACCACTTTTGTACGCTTTTTTTTCTTTGCAGAAATCCCCGCGGATTCCACCGTAAGATGGTTTTGTCGGATTCGAACCGATCAAAAACCGCACGCCGTCTCAGGTACCAGTAGTCAGGGAACCAGGTGCCCCCTAGTAAGGACATCCCTGAATCCTACGTATGTTCATATGACATTGATTAAGCATATATTGTGGTGTGATAAAGCATTCACATAACAGTCGTTTGAAGAATATTTTTCCTTACAAAGTCTCAAAGAGGACTAAGTTTCTTTGTGGTCATAGAGCAACACAACCCACCATACCATGCTCTACACATGTGGTGGTCTAGGATAAATATTTATTTCACAAAAACTGTGACCACTATCAGTAATAGGTAGCTTAGAAAGCAATTCCGCCCGGTGAAAACTACAAACATATTCTTATCAGATTAGTTGTTAAATATTGTGCAATTTGCTTAGCAGATGTTCACGCTCAAACCACGATATTATTACATATTTTACGTTTTTGTATGATTTTATGATTATTACTTTAGAGGAACTTTACTATTGTTGATTAACAAACAAAAACTGCAACAGTGGATGTCGTAACCTACAGTTGCTGTAATATTTTTTCTATGGTCTGTTAAACTGTTAGATAATTGTGTTGCTAGAGCCCAGTTAACAAAAGCAATCATAGACAAGATGTAGCAATGTTCTTAGTCAATAAGTTATTTAAGTTTGTTAACTAAATGAAAATGTTTTTTAGATTCTAATCTACACAATAACTTATGATTATAGCTGAACAATTGTGTCTTTACAAATCTAAAATAGATTGCTAGATTCTTACCTTCCCAAATCGTACTCCACAATTCTCACAGACCTCCTGGACCTTTTGCCGTTTATCACATTCCGTGCAAATCAGCTCGGTTACAGACTTTCTGTTGAAGTAGTGTTGCTCATTTTCATCATGACAGTATCGACAAACATAAACTTTGTTACAGCAAGGTGTCTGAAAGCATCGGACATAGGGCTTAAATAATACATAGGAAAAAATATCAAATCTTAATTTTTTGTAGATGTATATTCTTTGTCTGGAAATACTCTCAATGTTCACGAAATAATATCCTCAGAAACCTATAACATTGTGTGGCAAGGTTGAAAAATTTATTGTGTTTGTAACATTTTACATTAGAGTATCTGCAACAATTTTGTTACTGAAACAATCTCTATTAGATAATCTTTGGGTTGCAATCACAAAATTTAAACTACAAACTTGTTTTCCATATAAAAGTGGTAGACTGATGTAAATACTATCATAGTGCTAGCTACCCTCATATTAGGAGGCACCCTTACACACTTAGTGAAAATATAATATTATTGAAAGGTAAAAAGGCCCAAGACACAGTTATGGCAAAAAAAGTCTTAACTCAATAATAATAATCAAAAGTATATATGTATTTATATCAGTTATCTAACACCCATAGTGCAAGCCCTGCTTAGTTTGGCACTAGATGGTGTGTGTACAGTAGAGTAATATTAATATATTCTGTTAATATACATAATATTTAAAAAAAGAACAATGTTGACTCAATATGTACTTGACTTTACATGTGTCATTTTAGTTTATCATTTATCTATAAATCTTTATCTTATATGAATACATTACACATTCCTGATTATGATACAAATTAGAATATTATTTTCATTTACATAATTATTATTATATGAGTTAGTGTCAGTTAGTGTTTGTAACTGCCAGTCAAGAGATCTTGGATTTGAAACCTGTGTTTTTATTGACTTTTAGTGATTATAAAAATGTTCAATAACAGCCCAGGGTTTGGCAGTTCAGGGTCTTAATCCTGGTTCAAGGTCTTAATAACTTAAAAGAAGCCACAAAGAAGAATAAGTTCAGATAATGACATAACTATATTTATATTAATAGTAATAAAAAACTATGATATTAAAGTTTCAGTGGGTTAACAGGGGTTAATTTCCTATCAATAGCAGATAAAAAGTATCGATCACACAATAATGTTCAGTAAGGCATCTTTTTAATGTATTTGCAACTTTCAAACTCATTAATATTGGTGCCAAAATACTCGTGAACCTCACTCTCCGGTTCGTTGACTCCAGCTTTGTTTCCTAAACCCGCATGTCATCATTACAAATATATTGCGTCGGTGTGTATAAATAAAGACTACCTATGTTATTTTCTCTGATACATACACCAAAACTTAACCTGATTTTTAAGAGATCTTTAAATAATCGTTCACATATATTTACCACGAACTTAGCACGACGTTTATAATGAGCACAACCAATTCGTTTTTCTTTGCTTGCCTCGGTGTTTAATGCTCCATTATTGTTGATCACTTCCTGTTCCTTCGACATCTTTCTAGCACTTCTACACTACACTTATTAGAAACAATATTCAAATATCTCAATACATCAATAAATTAATTTTAATAGTATATCTTATTCATAAGATAATAATGAACAACATTTTACTTGCGTGATGACATCTGGCTAAGTTACTGGGTTTTCCAGTAAATATAGCCTACTTGTCATTGTACACGATACAAGACAACCAATTATATTTCTGATAAGAGTAAAAGAGATGGCAAAAAAATGATGCCTTAGATTTTGAGGATGAACACATTCGCTGATCACTTTGACGTATTTTAAAACGTTTAATAACCTACTTTTTACAAACGTGACTTGTGTAAAGTTAAAGCGTGAATAGGAAATACAATCACTTATTTGACAAGGTTTAAATTAAATGCAATGCATAAAATATTATTCATCTGTCTTTATAGTTTACAATTATAAAAGGTCGATTCACTTTAAAGATCACTTCTAATCACACAAGAAAAATAAAACAATAGAGGGAAAGTTTATTTTGTATATGTGATATAATTGAAGGATATTAAGTCACCAATCTTTCTTTTTACAACGTGTTTGAAACCTCCTTGGGCCGGTACTCTTTTTTATTCCTCTGCAGTAATCTCCACATACCAACTGCTGGTGTTTATGTCTAATTCGAAGTATTCGAACTAACCAAAAACGGCACGCTATCTCGGCTTGTAGGTGGCCCCACCCTATGTGGCCATCCCAATGTTCCCTTTTCTACCTACAAAGGGGCGCGCACGATACCTAGCGCTCGCGTAGCTACCCTGGACTGCTTATGCTAGGGTGACAAAGGGTTTAACCGGTCACCAGTAGGCTTACGCTTATGGAGGACGGAGATCGTTTAGCGACTTCTGTCTTCCATAAGTGTAAGGTCTGGTCCCGCTTTGCAATCACTTTCCCAAGCTTAACCTGCTCGCAGAAAGAGACGGTGGAATTCCACTCGCTTTCGCTACGTATCATGACCGCAATTATGTGACTGAGAGAATCCCCACTTCGATGGCTGTTACAACGTCACAACTCTGCTCCATCCACGCCGAACATTCTGCAAACGCGTGGAGCGCTGTGTCTATGGTTCGACCATCGCAGTGATGGCACTCAGGGGTTGGGTTCTTGCGGATCAGACATAGGTTATCTCTGAAACATCTTTTTACAGTGATCACCTTCGTAAGCCGCTATGAGAGGGTCCCGTGATGCCTCTCAAGCCAATTCTCCAATCCAGCCAATTATCATCATCAGATTCCAATATTAAGTAAAGAATTAATAACAACTAATGCTACATTATATTTATAACAACACGGCATAGCACGTAGGTGACATATATCATACTATAACGTGTCTGAATTCATTTCCTTTCTTTATTTGCTTGTCACTTCTAATTTTGTATTACAGAACCGTCACAGCAAACAAAATGACAGAATTTCAACACAAAAACCACCCATCAAAGAAATTATGATTAAATAGTTAAAATTCTCTTCATGGCAATATGGTGAAGCCGGTTTCAACAGTTGTAATTTTACTAGCACTTGCATACCAAGCTACAACGCTAATTCCTCCGAAATTTCAATGGAAGACATTAGATTTCGCCTTTAAAGATGGCGAAAGAGAAAGCGCTATCAAAAGTGGCATGTTTATACCGAACAATAACATGCCAACGGGATTAGCGAGGTGGAAGGACAAACTCTTTATCACCATACCACGATGGAAAAAAGGCGAGTGGTTTAGATTATTGACAGTAACGTCCATTCTTTTGATTTCATGAACCTCATCTTGAGTTCCTTCGCTTTGTGAACAGAAATTACCGAATTTATAGAGCTGTACCCTGCCACGCTTTGCTTTGGCACTTTGTGGTTTCATTGATAAGAGGCAAAACTTACATGAAAATTAGATAAAAGTAATCTTTGAAGCGAGTTGTACACAATCACAATCTACACTCAATTGGTGCAGAATTTTTTGATTTTTTAAAGCATTCGCTAACTATTGTTACTTAATATTTATTTATATAAAGATTACAAACTTATTTCATATTGAAAGATCAGCTTCAAAAATTTTTATTTGTCGAGATTAGTATGTGTATTAAAATTAGGGTTTATCATTAAATATATTAAACAAATTGTTATAAACGTTTGTACAGGCGTTCCATCATCCCTTAATTATGTATACCTGAATGGCAGTCAGCAAGAGCCACTGCATCCTTACCCAAACTGGGAAGAAGGTGCGGGCAATTGTCGCATAACTTCCAACAGAACGGTAATCTCAACATTCAGAGTGCATGTGGATAAATGTGATCGGCTTTGGGTTGTCGATAATGGAGTTTGTGATATGTCAGGTTAGTTATGTATGAAATATATCAATCCATTCATCCGTCAATCCTATCCATGTATTGATAGATTAAAAACACGGAGTGTCGCCATCTCTATTCAGCCCGTGGATGTCGTAAGAACCGACTAAGGAGCAAACCATGCAGGGCAATAGTTTACTAAAGGAACTACTAAACTCAGAAAGAATCGTCTTTCTTTTTTTTTATTTTATAGAAATCGTAGGGTGTATTATACTTACCTATTGTAATTATTATTACTATTATACCTAATGTATAATTTTTTGTCGTTCATTATTTTTTTTTATACAGAAACCGCTGTACAAGTCGCTCCGCCATCGATTCTAGTGTTCGATTTAAATACCGACATGCTGTTGGTAAAACACGAGTTTAGTGATGATGTTTTAAGAGACACTTCTGTATTAACCAGTATTGTAAGTGCAATTATACTGATTTTGATCAAGTGTTCATTAAATGGTGTTTTTTTTTAAACTATTGTCATAATAAGCCCAGCATGAATAAATTGTTACTTTATTGACATTACGGTATCTAATGCCTGAATGGTGGCCTTTATATTAACTGGCTTAATTAAAAACAAATCTGAGTGACATAATTTCGGCGCTAATATACGAGTTTTAAACAAAATAAAAAAACACTATTTAAAAGTAATATCATGAAATAATGTACCTATCTTTTGTCTATATATATTTATAATTAAATTAGAACATTACTTGTAACGCCTTTAGCCTTGTAGCCATAGTTTGGATAGTGATACCAAATAGTTGTGAATTCTTACTGTGCGTTAAAGTAATTGCCTTTTTTGCAGGTCGTTGAAATACCTGCTTGTAAGAACTCTAACTGTTCGAGTGCCTTTGCATATATAACAGACATGGGGTCCAACGCAGTTATTGTCTATGACTTGGCAAACAATGATTCGTGGCGCGTCGAAAACCATTATTTCCATTTTGATCCTCATGCTGGAGAATATAAAGTCGGCGGTATTGACTTTTACTGGCGGGATGGAGTGTCTGCTGCTGCGTTGACGACACCGAAGAAAGGCGGGTAAGTAGCTACTTAATGGCGGGAGATTCTATATATGGCGACTTTCACATACAGTGCAAATAGATAAAACATACTTCAGCGCCATCTAGTAAAGACACATCGAACTAATGAGTATAATGAACTACGGAGCAAATACTAATCGTGTATCGCGAAATAGAGATTCACGTGACGATTAGCATATATACAACACCCTAAAATTAGCCGTTGGGCCGCGGCCCGCGAGACATGATCACCTCGCCTGGTCGGAGGATCCTGCCTTTGTGTCGGAGGGACATGACACTCGTTCCTCCACATACACTTAATAATATCTAGTCCGTAGTCTCATTGAACTAAGTAATCCAGGTCCTCCTCAGACTATAAACGCCGTAAATCATAAGTAAAAGAAAAATATTTCGATCTTTCATACTTTCTGATATATATTTTTATTCTAGATAAACTTCATTAGCCTTTGAACTTTGTATTCGTAATTTAACATAAGGTTTATTCTTATACACAGTCTATTTAAATTTTACTATAATTACTTTTTTATTACAGCTTTTGCGACTTATACCTTCATCCCACTTCAAGCACGAAATTATTCAAAATGTCTACCAAGTTGCTAAGAAATAAGACCGCCACCAGTGAAGATATATTAAATGGCGTACAGGTAAGCTTAACAAATACAAATGCGGAATAAAAAATATAATAGGTATCGATTGTTTTTCGAAAATGTCCGTAGACAAATTATTCAATGAGATGTTTTTCAATGAGTGTTTCTTTGAATCTGAACATTATTATACCACATATGATTGTTAACGCTTTAAATATCTGATGACAAAGAATTAGAACGGACCCCTATCAGGACCAATTCGCGTACCTAATGGCTACAAGTCTCCCTCGTAGTCAGAGAACTGGTAGACTTGGTATGTGTTTACATTGATAATATATATATATATATATATATATATATATATATATATATATATATATACACTATTGATGTTTGTTTAGTACTAATGGTTCAGTTGACCTCTTCGGTTTACTGCAGTCATAGTCCTATTTGACTACCCGAAACATCTTTTGGTAGCTGTTTGCTCTATTTGTTTGCCTTACATTCTTCCTCTGTCTAGCCAAAAAATTATTAAAGTCGGGTAAACAGCGGATAATAATATAAATAAGTCTTTATTACAAAATTACATTGCACCGACTCCAAAATAAAATTGTAAGAAATGAGGAAAATGATAATAAATCGCCAATAGTACATGGGGTTGTTAAGTATTAGTTACGCTACTTTTTACCTATACTATATATTTTATAATCAGGTCGTTGGTGATAGAGGACCAAAGTCACAAGCTACGGCATGCGACATCGATCCGAAAACTAACATTTTATTCTATACACAGGTAACATATGACATCATTTCAGTGTTAAGTCAAATCGGTCCTCTATTCTTTAACAACAGTTCTATGTGACGATATTACTATTTGGGATGTGTGGGAAAATAATTGACATTAGTATTGTTAAGTTTAATTATTAAAAATAATCGTAAATTAACAAGTACTATTAGAATTTACAATGTGAATTTGGCAGTTTGTTCATTACACTTTAAGAGCTCTACCAACTTGATTTTCCAACGCGTCAGGGGTAGGTAAAATAATTCATAGAATGATAAAAAAGTACTACAAAAAATACTTGAATATATAGAAAACTGGTGGTAAGTTTTCTTGATTATCAGTTTTCAAACCAGTTGGACAAAGGCTCTGACCATATAAAAATCATCAAATAAATAAATAAATATTCAGGACATTTGACACACAACGTCATCTAGTTTCAAACTAAGCAGAGCTTGTGCTATGATAACTAGACTGACTGATAGAATACTTGTATACTTTTTTTTGTAAATACATACATATTATACATAGACAGATATAAAACATCCAAACTTCGAAATAAATATTTGCAGATCATACAAACATTTAGTCCGACTCGGGATCGAACCCGAGACCTCAAGCACAGCAGTCGCATTCACTACCGCTGCGCCACCGAGGCAGTTATACTACTTAAATTATACTTAATAATGTGTTGCAGGTCTGTAAAAATGGTTTAGGTTGTTGGAACCTCGACAAACCTTTTTCAATTGAAAACTCGCCAGTGATATTCAGCGATTGTAATTTGATGGAATTTCCTAATGACGTCAAAGTGAGATCTCATTTCTATTTAGATTTAATCTGTAGTACAAAAACTAGGCAGACTGACTGATTTAGCTGTTAGATAAGCAATGTTGTCTATGTTTTGCAAGTCTTTGACAGCGGTAAAAAATACGTATATCAACTTTTCCCTTTCCACCGCAATTTTGATTGCTAGTCCAATCACCAACGTTGATAGTAGATGCAACTTAACAAACAACAAAACAACTTATCGTCATCCACTGCTGAACGAAGGTCTCCCGCAAGGAGCGCCAACCATCTCGGCCTTGGGTCACTCACATCACCGCAGGGCAGCCTACACTATGTTTGCCCAATCGTGGTCTCTACTCTAGCACACTTCGGTTCCAGTGATCATTGGTTCGTCTGGAGACATGACCGGCCCACTCCTACTTTAGCGTACTGATTCTCCGTGCGATGTTAGTTACTCTCGTTCTCTGTCGAATAACCTTGTTACAAATTTTATCAATCAATTAACGAGGTTCATATAAGTCAGAAACATCTAATTGTAACCATAAAAGAAATCCCTAAAAACAGATAGGCGAAAAAATTCGAGCAATCCCTACCAATGCCATCGGTAGGGATATATGGCCGTTGAAGATTTAATGTATCCCCACCGGTGGTGTTGTTTAGAAAAAAGTTCTAAGTGTCTCTGCAAGTATTGATTTATGGAATAGGGGAATAGTTCTTTTGTCAAGCGAGTGAGGATATTGGAGGCTCAAATCCCAACCCCTTAACATAGAGAGGAGGCCACTCAAAGGTCGATAGGTAAAATATAGGAATTATAGAATTATAATTATTATTTTATTATTAATATACTATATAATAACTTAACCTTAACCTAATTAACTTATATATAATACCTATTTTATCGAATATTATGTTAATTTTATATGTATGTTTATGTATTGTTTATGTATTTTGACTTCTATGTCAAATAATATTTTATTAGTAATGTTTAATATCATTTACGTCAAATATTTTTTATTTTATGGTCATTATATTGCATACGTACGAGAATGCCTCATGGCATTAAGTCCGCCTTTGTACAATATGTGCATTAAATAAATAAATTAATTAATTAATAGGTACCAAAAGAAAATATTTTCTAAAGAATTATTTCTTTACTTGATGTTTTACTTTGATACCTGATAACGTTAGAAACGTAAGAAACGTTAAAAGTGATAGGTAAAATCCGAAGTGTTTAGCTTTTGGTATTTCTTGTGAAGCTTTTCCTAGATTCATACTACTCTTTTGTTCAGGTGGACAACGAAGGCAATGTATGGATATTAAGCGATAGGCAGTCCCGGTTTCTATACGAAGGCATGGATTATGAAGACATTAATTACAGAGTGTTAACAGCGCCTTCCAATTTGCTTGTACAGGACACAACTTGCGCCAAAACCTGTAAGTATATAAACCGCTATACCTTGGTGAAACTGGTTTTCCTTTGTAAAATTAGTCTGTACCACAGAATAAACATAGGGTGGGCTACGAATTAGTTAACATTTAAAAAAATCGTATTTAAAAACCATTCAGTATGTTATAAAAATTGTAAAATTGGATCAGCCTATATTTACACAGTATTGACATCCCTGAGAATCCCTTTTGCCTCAATTGTTTGTCAACGCCTCTTAAACGTTAAAATATTGTTGATTAATGTTTCAATTTACTCAAATTCTCTTTAAGTAGCGTTTAACAGGCTATTTGTTTTTAAAAAGGAACACAAGGTGCAAGAGTTACCTGCGCGACTACTGTGAGGCTCGTGTTTATTTTGAATGTTTTCAACACTAAAAAAAAGTGATAAAGTGAGCGAGATCGAATTAGGTTAACGTAATCGATAGTTCCGGCGTAATGTCCGTGTGGTGACGGATTAAGAATACATAGTGTTACCACCCCTATTCATTTATTTATTTATTTATTTATACAGCATGCACTTTATGTACATAGGCGGACTTAATGCCTAAGGCATTCTCTACCAGTCAACCTTTGGGTGATGCAGAGAAAATAGGAAGTAGGTGCGTTTCAGATGTTGAATAGAAGAAGTAGACATATACAAAGTTTCATATACTAAAATTAATACAAATACATAAATTATTATCAGATTCATCCCGTGGGTGTCGTAAAAGGCGACTAAGGGAACAAAGTATGCAAGACAACATCATTACAAAGAGAAGGAAAACTTGAAACAAACCCTATTCCAACCCGTCTGGCCAGCGTGGTATAGTAGGCCAAAACCTCCTTGCTAAGGAGAGGCATATGTCCAGTAGTGGACTGTAAAAGGCTGTTGATGATGATGAATCGATAGTTCGATACGGTTCATACAGCTCTTGATTCTAAGGTGATGCTGGGGCTTCATGTGGCCTCCTCCTCAAGGACTCTACTCAAACCCTAATTTGATTGCATTTTATTTTTATTCATTTCAGGTTTTAGAATCAGAAGTGCTAAGTAGCGCATCTAATATTTCAATTATATTTTTTTAAATTCTATATTTATTCAACTTTTTCAATATTGTACCTATGCATATTAAACCTCTCTGCTTCAAATATATATTTTTATTTGTAGTCTTGTGATATTTTATTATGGTTATACTTTAAAAACGACTCGAAGATTTGCACCGGTAGTCTTCACGCAAGGTCGGATTTTTTTCAGCATAATTATTTTTGTTATACTACAAAAACAATAGGTAAGTGAATGGCTTGACAGCCTCTAGGGTGTTGAGACCCTTTGAGTGGTGGGAATAGGGAGTAGGAGGAGTCTGGATTTCTGCATTTTTATAGACACAGGCATTTCTTATAGTTTTAGTCTGTTCTCCATCGTCAAATCTATTGGATGACAGTCACTGTGCTGTGATTCGAATGAATCCGTATTGGATTTATTTGACAAGTTCTCATCTCACTAAAAGAATACTATAGATTTATTTAGATTTATAGTTGCGATCATAGATACAAGTGACGCGCTCTCACTCAGGCTTATGGTACCATGACGACCAAAGCGTGGTTTTCGAAGCTACTTATCAACCTCGCTTCATCTCCGAGTAGTTCTGGTAATCTGATCCTCTTCCGTCTTCACTGCAGTTGCAATACAGACAGGTTTATCGAAAAACCCAGTGTTCAAGAAAAATATCTAAATTTTAGTACTCAAGTTGTTTTACTTTAGCTAATAGATGGCGTTGTTAGTATTTGTAAATCACGCTATAGTTTGACAGAAGTAGCACAAGAATTTTTTTTTTGTGAATCGTTACCTGACACGTAATTTATTAGTATTATTCCTTGTCTATGGTTCTCCCTCGTTTAGCAAAGATGACTGTTCATGTCTATGGTTAATATAGAAAATAAAACAACTAAAATAGTCGTAATTTTTTATTGAAATATACAACATGGTAGTTATAACTATGTATGTAATTAAATAAGTCTATGTGATTGAATAATTCATAATTAATTATAATTTTTGCACGTGTCCTTCGTCGATTCCAATTCATTTCGTTCTTTGTCAGTCTTTTCACTAATAATAACTGAACCGACTTAATTTACGAACTTAGGAGTTTGAGCACCTACTCGACTAAGAGAAGTTTAAAGTCCAATGGACATGATTATACGAGTAGATATGACAAGTTTTGAATCTATTTTATACCATGGCAATACTCTAAATGTAATATTTAATAGTAAGGATGCAAAAATAATAATTTCTTGTTTCTCCTTTAAGGTTAAGCATATTGTAATGTATACTCATGACAATTAATTTCACATTTAACACGCTCCTGGGATTTATATGAAAATCGCAACGTTTTTTAATGTTGAAGATTTTGCCATGTTGAACGCGCTAACCTCTAAAACTACTGGTTCTCATTCTTCCCGAGACTTTCCTGTCATAACTCGGTGTGTTCGTGGGTCACTGCTGTTGATCTTGGTGTACAGGAGCTACAGTGGTGGACATGTGGGGGTATAAGTCCCATTAGATCATTCATAAAAGTAATGATGAAAATGGTTGCAAAACGAGTAAAATGTATTCCTTTTGAGAGACGCAGAAAGCTGGTCAGCTAGTATTTAATAAAGACGTATGGTTCTATTCACGTATGTACAATATGTACATATATATTTTGTGAATGTATGACAAGTTTCAGGAGTAAGAGGACTGTTGATATCACTGAAACTAATGCATGAGTATATGGGTAAATATTCGTTCTTTTTAATTCTTAACTTTTCTTTGTACCTTCTGTAGATATTAAATTCACTACTGGCCTTTAAATACATAATTATTTAAATCACTTGTATAATGAATGCGGTAATAATGCAGAAGTAAAAAGAGTGAAGAATCACCCAAAATGTGTCTTAAGACGTTCCACGTTGAAACTAATGATACAATATTGTTAGATAGCTGTATTTATTTTAACACTAGAGTATTATCATAATTGTTTCATTACATAAATAGATTTACATAAAAAGGGTCTGATATCTCTATATTTAGGTAAAACTGAAATAGAAATTTATTTATCTATAGGAGTATAGAATCCTTTGAAGCCCTACTACTTGGCAATCTGATATCGGTGAGTACAGAACACAAAAGCTTCATTAATAGGAAACTTTCTAAACACCACTTTTGGTTTTACAACAAAATCGTTTAAAAAAAAATTGATAAGTGTGAAGGGTCCTTAAGGTTCGTCGTTACAATAACTCCTACAAAACCTTCAAAATTCGTTTCGTTCTACGCTGGAGAATTCCTAATAGTAAAACCTCCAAGCCATTGTCATTCCTGTAAATCGAAGAGATCTTAGAAATTTGTGTTATCATAGAAGTTATACTACAATCATATCTTATTACATAACTACAGCTGCCAACGAAAATGAACTATTATATCTATTATAATATATTTTTTTTATTATAATACTCATTAAATTCGAATTTTTTATACTAATTTTAAATTTAAGTCCATCTTTGGTTCAACACTCGTGCTGAACGCGTGAACGAATCCAAAATATACAAAAGCGTTGCTATTTGAAAGGTATTACTGACAGTGATATTATTGCTGAATCGTCTACCGTAGGCCTTACAGATTAAGAATTTACATGAGAACATTTAAAAAAAAACCACCAAATGTGCCGAATAATTAGGAAAGCTTTGTCATTCAAATCGAGTTCTTATTGCCATTCCGTAAGGTCTTATTTCTTACAATCGGCAATTAATGAGTAGTTCAAACAATTGCCTCCCTATTTAGTCGATATATTTTCATCTCTAGTCATTGTCAGCTTAATATCCACTACATAATACTTATATATTTTCAATACAATGTGGTGTACGTGAAGTCGAGTTTAAGATTTGAAAGCAAATATTACTAAAACATTTGAAGCGGCACCTATATCGACAAATTGAGAGACATCTCTAGTTTTTATACAGAGTAATGTAAAGTTTGGGATAAATTTTCTGGCAGATTTTAAAACAGGTGTACAGCACTATTTTATATACACCCATTTGCAAATTATGTTCGTTACTGAAATCTTTACAGAATCTTGGGATTTTCGCAAATACATCTTGCTTTGTAGTAAGCGATCACCGTGGCCTATTACAACGTGCTATTTACAATATATAGTCATTAACTTGTTTGGATTGCATTTCATTGACACCGCTTCAAACCGGTTTTCATAAGCAATCTTTATATAGGAAAGAATTATATATTTTTGGTGTATAGCAATAACAAGGTGAATGCTATACCTATAACAATATCTAATAGGTGTAAAAAGGAAAAGAAATATTTCTAAAAACGTGTGATATACCCACTCGGGTGGTGTGTTTAATTACAACTTGAATATTTAAAAATAAACAAGATGCTGACTTGGCATTCTATATATGTAAAATTCCTCATTTTGAGTCAAGACAACCTTGTCATATTAATTTTTTAGTGATTTACGAAAAATTTGCCTATCGACATGCACGATATTCTGAGACCACAAAATAATGACAAAACAGCCTGTACAGGCAACTTCTCAATTTCTAAGGCATATCACGACACTACACTTCGCAATCTAAAAGTTAAAAATAATTTAGAAAAGGACGCAAATCGCTCTCTCATTTTTACTTACGGAAATTACCGAACATATCCGACCGCGACCGAAGTGTACTGCCGAAGGAAACAGTGGTGCGTCACTGTGAACGTTGTCCTACCCTACAAGATCCGTTTTGCTGTGACGAAGGAATTTCTACCTTATTTTAATAATCCATAGGTTAATTGTTTAGTACATTATCTAGTGTTCTCTGTGCTTTCCGCTTTATGCTGTGGCGTTGACTTGGGTTGGGTGAGGCGCTGTTTTAGGGGAGTGTTGTACTCCCATCCGTCTTCACCTTTGGGGCTGAATAACTGTAACAATTCAAAATTTTATTATTATAAATTGTATTGGTTGTAACTTTCTATAGTTTTACTGGTTTGAAAAATCAAATGCAGAGGGTCAGACCGATTGTTACCGCTACACTGCGTTACATGTTACATGTAACGGTGTTTGGCCATTCGATTTTTTTTTATTTTGTTATAAGTTTATTACACAAAATTTTTGATGCTTAACAGACTGTTCGCTACAACTCAACACTTTTGCATTATTCGAATTGTAATATGTGATAAAAGTAAGTCAAAACTGTTTTTTCTTTAATATGTTCTCTTCATATCATTCACTTGGACTGTTAAATAATATTGATTTATTTATATAATAAAAATTGTGCGTGTCTCGGAAAGTCGGAAAGCACGTTAAGCCTTCGGTCCCGATTGTTACGAACATTCGTGGCAATCGTTATTGGGAAGTCAAGGCCCTCAAATATACTGATAACTTTTTTTTTTTTTTTTTTATCGTGTGGAAACCCCCTCGGGCCGTCATCCACCGGGGTTTACGGCGGGGTGGTGTGTCGGAATCGGACCGACTAAAACCACACGGTGTGCCACTCTGCGCCTGAGATAGGAGGGATCCGGGAACCGCTGCTATTACGACATCCAGATCCCTCCTAGCGCCTGCCCGCTACCTCGGGCACCATCTGCGGATAAACTCTCTATTTTAGGAGACGTACGGCACACGCGGACGTCACCTCCTCGCGGCTGGCCATTGTAGCGGATGGAGGGGAAAACCCGTCCCGTCCACCCGCGGCCACACTCAAGGCGGCATGAGGCGCTGGTATGCGCGCCTCCGCCGCCCGGGCCGCCGGCGGCGAATCAGGTCCGAGTGGATATCGTCCTCCCGGGCCTTCTCTGCCGTCTCCTTCCGCGAAATTACGTCTTCGCAGAAGGTTGCGACCGCGGTAAAACAACTGTCGCTACCGGCCATGGAGCGTATGACGGCCGGTAGCGAGAAATCTCCTCCAATAACTGCAGTGAGGACCCCACGCTGCGCCGCCCAGGCGGAACAAACCGCTAGCGTGTGCTGAGCCGAGTCCTCACTGCAGTCGCAGTGGTGACAGGCGGAGCTCAATTCCCTCCTGGCGACTGAGTGCAGATACTTCCCGAAGCAACCGTGCCCGGAAAGGACCTGCGTCAGTCGGAAGGAAAGGATCCCGTGCTGCCGCCCTGCCCACTCGGCGATGACCGGCTGGAGAGCCTCCACGAGGGCAAAGCCAGCACGTGGAGTCTCCAACCGGAACGACCAACGAGCCATCGTGGCTCGACGAGCGGCCTCACGCCACTCGCGTATCTCTTCGGGCGGGGGCCGTATGCCGCTATCCGCCCGGAAGTCAGCCGTCTGCCGATAAACTTCGGCGAGCACTTCCGCCTCCAAATCCCACGGCAGAGTTCCGGCCAAGGCGCACGCCGCCTCCGTCGATACGGTGCGGTAGCCGCGTATGGCTCTAACCGAAAGCGCCAGAGGCGAGCCCTATTCTGGGCGGTCAGAGCCGCCGCCCACACCGGCGCACCATACAGCGCCATTGACCGGACAACCCCCCCGTATAGCCGTCTCGTCGCGACGCTGGCTCCACCCAAATTCGGCAAAAGTCGCCCGAGGGCAGAGGCAGCGCCGACCAGCTTTGGAGAAAGCTGTCGGAAGTGCTCGTCGAAGAGCCACCTCCCGTCAAGGATCAGGCCCAGGTACTTCATCTGGGCCTGAACCGGTACGAGGACCGAATTGACTACGATAGAGGCGCCGGGTGGTGGACCACGATGGGGCCCATGGAACAAAAGGGCCTCCGTCTTATCTAGGGCCACCCGTAAACCCAGCGCCTCAATACGCCCGACCACCAAAGAGACTCCCGTGGTGGCCAGGCACGCCGCCTTTTGAAAGTTCATTCCCCGGGCTGTGACCAATGTGTCATCTGCGTAACAAATTACGCCCAAACCGGGGGGAAGACGACCTCGGAGGGCCCAGTCGTATCCCATGTTCCACAGGAGTGGTCCGAGGACAGACCCCTGTGGAACACCGCACGACATGGGCCGCCGCCTCAGAACACCGTCACGGTCCTCGTACATGACGGTACGCTCCTCAAGATAGTCTGCCTCAGCTACTCTGGCACCCCGTGGTAGTGGAGGGCTTCCCTGATGCAGCTAAATGGCAGACTATTAAATGCGTTGGCAATGTCTAACGACACCGCCAACAGCACGCCGCCACAGCTCACCGCCTCTTCGGTAACGGCCCTCAGGCGCAGCACAGCATCGACCGTCGAACGCCCCGCCCGAAAACCAAATTGGGCGTCCGACAGATCGCGGCCCACCTCGCAGAGGTGCCGGACGATGCGGGCAGAGAGTATTCTCTCAAACAGTTTACCCGCCTCGTCCAGCAACACGATGGGCCTATAGGCCGCTACCGATTCGGCTGGCCGTCCCGGCTTCCTCAATAGGACCAGCTTCCCGCTTTTCCAGCACTCAGGAAAGCGTCCGGACGCCAAGCTAGCGTCCAGGACCTCCCTGAGGCGGTCCGACATGTGTTCGAGGGCTCGGGCTAGCACTCGGGCAGGTATCCCGTCCGGCCCGGGGGCGGTGTTCTTAGAGCGGATCCGTAGAACAACCGCCCCTACCTCCGATTCCCTGACGGGCGGAACATTGTCTTCGTTCACCCCGTCGTCTTCGACCATGAAGGCCATCGACGGGGGCGTGTGCTCCGCCCGCTGCGGGAAAAGGCCCTCGACCACTTCTCGCAGGAAGCTGGGCTGGAGTGTCTCTGTAAGGGGGGGGCCCGACGTGCGGAGTTTTTGTCGCGCCGCACGATAGGGGCGACCCCAGGGATCACGATCGAGACCCTCCAGCATTTCCTTTCTCTTAATTTCTTTGGCGCGGCTGATGGCCAGCTTCAGAGTTTTCCGCGCCTCTCGGTACTCCTCATAAAGCTGGTCCTCCCCGCCTTCTTCGCGGTGTCGCCGCCAACTACGGGTGTAGGACCTCCGGGCACGAGTACAGGCCGCACGGAGGTCCGCCAACTCCTGGGACCACCAGTAAACGTCCTTCCGTGGAGGCCGGCAACCTCGGATGCGGGGCATGGCCGCATCACAGATTTGTGCAATCGCTTCGCAGAAGCGACCAGCCCCCATGTCGAAAATATACTGATAACTAATTCAACCTTCGAATTCAGTTCGCTCTTTAAAGGTTGTAAAGGTCTGGTCCCATGTTCCAAGAGACATACTGGTAAAACTAGTTGCACTGTTAGTTCACCTCAAAAACAATCTAGGGAGTAACGAAGATGGTATAATTAATAAACGATAGTGTTCTATTTGGAGCGTAGTGCTAAAGAGACGCGGTCGCGTACCTGCGTCTGCCACTTGTCGCCGGTGGCGTCACGCAGCTTGACGGCGTCGCGCTGCGCCTGCTCGACGTGTCGCTTGGCGCTTGTGGCGAGCTCCGTGTCCTGCGCGCGCAGCGCACACGTGACGTGGCGCCACACGCGCCGCGACTCGTGCGCCGCCTGCGCCGACACCGGCGCCACGCGCTTGCGCCGCGCCTTCATGCCGCTCATCTCGAACAGCGTCTCTGTGCGCTGTGACAACACACGTCACGTCACGACAAACTCGTTATCGCACAATCGACAAATTAATTTCTTATTTTTTTAGATTTTTGCACCTATTATATGTGTGTGTACACATATAATAGTTTTTGTTGTATAGCGGGACTCATTCTCCTAATCTATTATTATTTATTTATTATTTCATTGTTTTAAAACTTTGGAGAAAGAGAAGAGAGAAGAGAGAAAGATGTTTAAGATAATATTTAGAAAAAATTGAAATCAATAGAGACGAAAGAAGAGAATGGTAGAAAGCAATATTACATTTTACTACGAAAAGCGCTTACCCCAGTATCAGTCCACCGTCCGTCCATCCTCGAGTTCCACTCCCCCTGGGCGGTATAGTAAGCTTTCTTATCTGCGCCTGCAAATATCTCGCAGGTGACGCGATGTTTCTTCCCGCCATAGAAAGGTTTCGTCAAGAACTCGATGTTAGCCTTGTGGCCTGTCTGCACGCATTCGATGACCACTGAACCACCTAACTCTATCCAGGGTACTGTTAGTATTGATCTATGGAAAGAAAAATAAAAATACTTATATTATTAGATAATTGGATTCGATGGCTGGAATTAAGGGTTAATAGAGAATTTTTATAAAACTGTTTTAAATCCAATGCCAATTATGTATTCTGTGCAAGTGAATTCTGGAAAAGGGACGAAACTGTGTAACAAGGCAAAGCACGCGCTGTTAGGTTAACGACGTAACATTTGTTTAGAATAACGCGCAAATTCAGAGTTGAGGTGTATTTATTTCATACAGGCTATATTTAATACAATTAGTTACGTGGATTATAGTGTTGTTCCATGTGGGATCGAACCCAGAACACTTAGAGCAGTACGAAGCGGTGAGGTCATCAATACAGTGGAGTGCAGCGTAAATGTAAATAGCAATCACAAAAGTCAAGTTTAGATTGCAGTTTTTTTATTTATTTTGAGAGCCAGTCAAGGTGACTCTACTCTGTCTGATGGAAAGTATATATAAAATTCAAGAGTTGTGGTCACCATACTCATTGCGAATATAGACAATGCAGGATGGTGACCAACACTATGGTGGGTTAAGAAGCTTTTCAAGCCCCACTTGCGGACGTAAAAGGCATGACAGTCATCGTAGTAGCGTAAGGCTCACACACCACGTTAACTGTAACTCCTGCATTACTTTTAAAGTATCAATTAATACAAAAGCGAACATACCTGCCGTAGCCATTAGGGAATGTAAGCGTATACTCCTCTCCAGTTTCCAGAAGGGTGACCACTCCTCGTCCAATATTGTGGACACCGATAGACAGTCCCAAGAACTTGCTCTTTGTCCACACCCACGCTTCGAACTGGATACGTTTGTTCACGTGTTCCGCGTAAAAAGCTGATATCGGAGGGTGATGGGACACCTGTTCCGCTACGAAGGATAGCTGGTCTGGAGTACACCAGGGAACTGGACCGTCTCCTACTTTTAGCTGGAAGGATGAAAAATGAATTTATAATTATTGATTTGGAAGTCTAAAAGCTGTAGGCATCTTACACTACGTTTGCAGAGACGAGGTCTCCACCCTAAAACTCTTTTACCCTTGTGGTTGTCGGTTCAACGGCTAATATAGCCAGCCCACTGCCACTTTAGCTTGCTAATACGGCGGACTATGTCGATGCCCTTAATTCTTTGCCAGATCACCTTATTCTTGATGCGATCCGCCGATTCTTAAAGAGACGCTGATCATAGCCCTTTCCATAACACGCTGAGTAACTTTGAGATTGTGGATCAGCTGTATCATAAGTATCCACGTTTCGGCTCCATATCACGTTATCAAATCTATTGATCACTGACATCTTTCTGAGTATATGCTTCATGTTCGTTATGGCGAAGTCAATCTCATTTGTGGTCATAGTGTTGGGCTTTGCTACATCCACTTCCTTTAGGACTATCTTAAAAAGAATTCATCAAGAAGAGCCCTTCGCGGTCGACTAGCATTTGCCGCTGTGATTTCTACTGATTTCAGCATTTTAGTGGTGAAGTGGAGGGCCCTCAATATGTCATCAAACATATCTTTCACGTCGTCATCAAAGTGTGCCGAGGTCGGTGCGTATACTTGCACAACCTTGAAGGTATATCTCTCGGTGAGCTTGATAATGAGGTACGCTACCCTATTCGATACGTAAGAATACCCACAACGGCGTCAGGAAGGGACTTGGTTATCGGAAACCCAATGCAACCTCTCAATTATTTGTTTCCCTCGTTGAATTACAGTAGATTGCCTGCCTCTAGGGTTATGCTTTGCTCTCTCTCCTTCAGACTTCACATAACCCTAGAATATGTCACCTAATTATCCCAAGTTCCACCTCTAGTTAGGCCAGATGTAAGTTTAATCGTAGCGTTTGTCCGTTGTAAGTAGCAAGGGCCCCCCTAGCTCCCCTGCCCCACTGTTACCATGGTAGCCATCATAACCAGGAATACCGGGGCCATCATGAACTGGGGGCCGTGGCGAGTAAATCAGTCAGTCAGTCTTTAAATACAGGAGAAGCTATGGGAACTGCTAAAGTATATAACTGGAAATAAATTTACGCTTTGATAGCATTTAATTTGTTACTAAAAAATCGCTTACCTTGTCAATACTATTGGAATGAGTGTCAGGTAGCGGATCGAGGTCCCAGTGGCAGCGGAAAATCTCTCCCAGAATAGGGTTATATGGCTTTTTGGCGACTTGGGACTTGCGACCGGCGTGATATGAGCTCAAGTACCATCGCACCACTTGTACCATGCGGTCTCGGGGCGCTGGCTGGTCTACTATCCTGGATACAAATATATTTTGATTTACTACGTCCTATGTCCAGCAGTGGACTGTAAAAGGCTGTTGATGTTGATGATGATGATGATGATGATGATACAATACTAACTGTACCTTACCACTTTTCGCTGTGGCAAAAAATTGCAGCGAAAAAGGTATTTTAAGTGGGTGTATATTAATTTGAGCTTATTCAGTACAGTGCAGACCTTTTCGCGTTTTTGAAATTTCTTACTTAATATTTTCACATTCATAGATTCAATGATTTCTATTATAATACTTTTAATTGTATTGTTACTACTACCGCTGACCTCTAAAACTTTGACTTCAATAATAGAAATAAATATGTGTGTCTTTGAATTAAAGTGATATTTTTGTAATTGTTATGAATTTAAAATGTAAATTAAACAGCTTATTTTTGATTTTTTACGGAAAGGGTGAAAATTTAAGAAAACAAGTCCAAGTTAAAAAATTGATACTAACTTTACGAATTGGTCAGGGTGGGCGAAGTAGTCGGCATACATCTCAAGAAGCGATCGCCTCTCTAATATAAATGTAGGTAGCACAACCTGTAATATAAGGGTAAGAATGTTAATAAAACCTTAGCATTAATTCTGTAAGAGAAGAAAAAAAACACAAAATGAAAAAAAAAATTTTTTTTGAATTATATAAAATCGGGCAACGAAAAACTACAGTAAGTCCAGTATTTGTGTTGTTATGACTTATTATGGTCTAAAATTTAATACAAATATGAGTTCAAGGTCGATAAAAACAACAAAACTGGTGAAAATCTGACCGCCAGGTTTTTAAATATACTTTATTAATGGTAATGTTACTACGCATGATATACGCACCATGCGGATGTGAAAGGGATGAAGTTGTTACGTTACTTCTAAATGACCTAGAATTATAAAACGACGTATTTTTTTTTAAATTGTGTCGAAGTCATTTATAAATTTTATTTAAAAATTTGAATTAATGATTGTTAAGTCTAACGCTAACATTTCATTTTAGTTGAAAAAGTCTTGTGAAGAAATAAATATTGTGTAAAAACAAATGGCAATATTTGCTACTAGCTTTTGCTTACGGCTTCGTTCGCTTGGTATTTGTTCTGACACATTAAACTTCGTAACAGATCATTTTAAATAAATATATTTTTTTAACATACAAACAATCCTACGGTACATCATCTTTGTGTAACTTCAATGGTTTAGGCAGAGTACGCCAAGATAAATCTCGTAGGTCAAATTTTTGCCAGCTTAATTGACATCGATCGTTTATTACATAAAATCATTACAAATTGTAGCCTATATGTTATTCCGATGTATAATCTGTATTACTGTAAAGTTTCATGCGAATCCGTCCAGTAGTTTTTTCGTGAAAGAGTAACAAACATCTTCACAAATTTTCGCATTTATAATATTACTTGGTAATTTTTGATTGGCTCATTTTTAGAACGAAATTCCTTATCGCGCGTTGCGAAGGAGGCTAGACGGAAAAAATTCAGATGAAAAGTTGTCACGACACTTTTTGCTATATCGGATGTAATAGTCGGCATTATTAAGCTTATTTGAAAACTTAAAAAAAATTTGTATTTAAAAGTTCATTTTTTCATGAAGCTTACCGAATATGGACACGTAGGAATGCAATCACAGTTACGATTAGTCATCATAATGAACAGTAAGATTTAAAAAAGTATTATTGTATTCATCAAAGTATTTAATGAGGAAATATATAAGGTATGTAACATCACGCTATAAACCTTAGGTGAGAAGTAGTACCAACGCAGATAAGACTGTAGGAAAGACTAGTGACTAGCCGCTAATGTACGAGGGTAAGTTTTTAAGTTCGCGGAATGACAGTGAAAAAGGCGGGTAAACGCGCTCTTTTGATGCCTACCGTATTCAGTGACTCATAATTAGTCTGCATAGTAAAATTTGTTGTGATTGGATCATTAGTTATTAAACTATCGTTGACCAAGTATTTTAATCGGGAACGAAGTGAAAAAAATGGAGAAAATTGAATTCCGTGCGGTGATAAAGTTCCTTACTAAGCAAGGAAAGTCTGTTCAAACCATACTCAATGAGATGTCATCGGTTTACGGGGATTCTTGCCCAGGAAAAACAATGGTCTACAAGTGGCATAGTTTATTTAAACAAGGCAGGGAATCACTTGAAGACGACCCGAGGCCGGGGCGCTCCGTTGAGGTGACTACGCCAGAAGTTATTGCAAAAGTAGAAAAAATTGTATTGGAAGATGCTCGACTAAAAAAGAAACAACTCGCAGAAATGGTTGGAGTATCGGATACAACAATTTTTAAAATTTTACACGATCATCTTGGCATGACTAAGGTTAGCGCACGGTGGGTGCCGAGAATGCTCACGCCATTGCAAAAACAACAGCGCGTGGAATGTTCACGTGCGTTTTTGGACCTCTGCAATGAAGACAAGGATGGCGTATTGAATCAAATTGTTACTGGGGATGAAACTTGGGTTCATCATTATGAACCCGAGTCCAAACAAGACTCCATGCAGTGGCACAAAAAGGGCACAGCACCACCCAAGAAATTTAAGGTTTCACAGTCGGCTGGGAAACTCATGGCAACGATTTTTTGGGACTCAGAAGGAATATTATTGATAGATTATAAAGATAAAGGCATTTCTATAACGGGGGAATACTACGCTTCAATCTTAGAACAGTTAAAAGAAGCCATCAAAGAAAAAAGACGGGGAAAATTAACGAAAGGTGTCCTGCTATTGCATGACAATGCTCCCGTTCACAAGAGCCGAGTCGCACTGGCTGCCCTGCATAAGGTGGGCTTCGATATTTTGAATCACCCACCCTACAGTCCAGATTTGGCTCCGAGTGATTATTATCTCTTTCCAAAAATGAAAAAAGAATTACGTGGTAAGAAATTTTCAACTGATGAGGAGGTTAAGGAGGCGGTTTCGGCGTATTTTTCAGACAAAGATAAAACTTTTTTTTACGAGGGAATAAAAAAACTAATTGAAAGATCTGAAAAATGTATTCGTGTTGCAGGGGATTATATAGAAAAAGAAAAATAATTTTGTGTTTTTATTATTACTCAATACCCTCCATTCCGCGAACTTAAAAACGCACCCTCGTATTCTTATTAGTGAACAGTACTCTTGAAATCTGTAAGATACATGTTACAGTCAGAATTCTTAACTCGCAAAAGTATTTTTGAACAGCAAAATTAATAAGTGCAATTAATTAATTAATTATTACATTTATAAGTGCTTTTTAACCGCAACAACATAAAATACTTTACTTTCTTCGGACTGTAAAATATGTAAGTCCCTATGTCGCTTAGTCCTCGTGTCCTTAAGTCCCTATGTCAACTGAAGAAGGAAGCGTGCTATAACGATGTACTTAAACATTTTAAAGAGCACAGTTTCCTCTCAATGAATATCTACAGAAATAAAGGAAGCGTAGAAAAATATAAAATGGATCATAAAGGCATTTTATTTCGTAGATATCTAATACCACGACATTATTTTTCTTAGATATAATTTTATGGGACACTATTTTGTTCGCATGTCCCAGAGGAGGCGTAAAGACATTTGATATGAGAAAGGAACGATATTCAAATTTATTTTAGGTTTAGTACCTATTTCCTCGTAGTTAAAAGTGGCTTAACGGTTACTGGGGAGCCTCCTAGGGTCTATAACCAAAAGAATTAGACTAAAATTTCAAGTTTTTTTTAAAGCCGGGTATATTCTAACATGTGTTCCACCAAAAGGATAATCAGTTTAATTTTATTATTAACTAGCTGTATCCTAATACGCTTCGCTGGAGTACATCTTTGTTGTATTGGTGGCAAATGATAAAAAAAAATAGATAAACCAATCTTTGAAGCGGTTTGTATCTCGTGTCAAAATTGTATCACAATTGGTGCAGGCTTTTTGATTTTTGAATCGTATACAAGCTAACTTAACATTTTTATATATATAGATAGATATGTAGATTAGTATAACAAAATATTTTTTAAATATGAATACCTACGATTTAAGCAAATGAACAAATTATAAGCTTTGACAATATTTAATATTGATTTATTGTATACATGGAGGTATATCACAAACTCGTTAATTACGTTTACGATTCGATGTCTATTTTTTTGAATTTTTGTTTTATTTTTGGTTTTTACTTTTTTTTACAAAAAACTTATTATTTTTTGCTTTTGATTTTTAAAAGGACAATTTCTGTGTAGACTTTACAAACATATATGAAACGGACACAAAGATCACCCAGACTCGGCAAAAGAATTTGTGGATCACACAAAGTGCTGTCCCATGTAGGGTTTGAGCCCACAACACTCAGTGTAGAAAACGGCGAGGCGACTGCTTAAATAACTACGTAATCCGTTTAGGTTTTGGTTTATTCATTTATTTACGACAAATAAGTTGGAAAAATATTTTAAGCGCAATGAATCTACATAGATTTCTTTTTATTTTAAGAACCTGCCAAAGTGACCCTACTCTACCTGATGGAAAGTATGAATAGAATCCAAGAGTTATGGTCGCCACACTCATTGTGAATGCAGACAATGCAGTATGGTGACCCATACTATGGCGGCCTAGCAAGATGCTTTTTCACGCCTCAATTGGGGACGTAAAAGGCATAACAGTCGTCGTGGCATTGTATTGCACACACTTACCACGACAACTGTCACTCTTGCATTAATGGGCCTCCGGCAAATAGTTTAAATTCAGTTTTTATGTAGCTTTTCTTATATACTACATAAAAAACTATAATAGAGGAAGAAAAACATACCACTCACCGGCGGTATGTAAAAAAGCCAATTAATTGACACAGTGAGAAGGTAAACTACCTTCCTTCTACTGGTAAAACCGTAATGTGAGCATTCCCGTTGGGATTTTTGATGTTGAGACACGTGTTTTGTTCCTATAAGAGACTGCTTATAAGGGACTAGTTCATTCGCGTTAGAAAAATAGTGACGCAAGCCTCGCACCTCTGACCAAGCAGGTTCCAAGCTTTCGTATGAGACGATATTTTTTTTTTGTGTCACTATTTTCTTAACGTGAATGAAATATATACCTTAGTGAGATCCATTCCAATCTTGACTTGTGACAGCAGATGCGTGACAACCGAGCCGTGGTTTTCCATCGACCCGAGGTCACTGTCCGATTCATCTTCGTACAACGCTAAAACAATAGAAAAGAGACATTCTAATACACTGTTTTTCTGATGATATGAACCGGGGTAACGTGGGGACCAAGAAATTTGCCTTCTGTTTTTATACATTACGATATATACATGGGTGTTTCTCTGGCTGATAAAATTCTTAACGAAGTTATTCGACAGAGAAATAGAGTTACTGACATTGCACGGAGAATCAGTATGCTGAAGTGGAAGTGGGCCGGCCATGTCTACAGACGAACCGATGATCGCTGGAACCAAAGTGTACAAGAGTGGATACCACGATTGCGCCCTGCGGCGTAATGGACCGACGATTTGAAGGTGGCTGGTAGCGGATGGATGCAAATTGCCCAAAACAGGGATGGTTGGCGTACCTTGGGGGCGACCTTCGTTCAGCAGTGGACGGCGATAGGTTGATGGATTGATATATACGTATACATTAGTATATGATTTAAAAATGTAAAAATTGCCAGACTTGTAGTAGTGCAGTTTTATTTAGCTTCAGAAATATATATATATATCATGTAATATATATTTATAAATAGACAGAATATCTATGGTTTTGAAGCAACTATGTGAATTGTAATTAAAACTTTCTTCTGTACGTATTGCACAGGTAAAGTTTAAAATACGTGTTTTTTCCTGCTAAATACATTTACATATGGGTTTTCCGGTTTACAATAACCTGTACCTTGAACAGAAATATAAAACCAGTACAGCATACTGTTCAATCGGGACACTATCTGTTTTAAATATGTCATGTTACAAATTATGGTCTGTACAGTCGATACACAGCACATTGTATGGTAATGTCAGATGTCGAGACCTGACGTCAGGGGACCTCTGACGTCAGGTCTCGACATGCGTAGGTATACCTTCTAAAAAAATATGGCTGACTGCATTAGCGGAAACTGTTCAGGAATGTTATTAGTCGTACGTGAGTTTTGTCAGGTTTAAATTTAATTTAGTCCATTAACTTTTGTTTACAATGATTTTACTTCTACAAACAAAGTGTGAAGTGTATTGTGACTGTTACCGATTGAATGAGTGTTGTTATTGTGGTTACATTATGTAAAAATCAAATATAATATACATGACTTATAATAGCAAAGTCCTATAAAGAAATTTGAAATATAAGTTAGAGGCATATATAGCACAGATATAAGAGTAGAGGACGATCAAAGAAAAAGTGCATGGATTGTGTGAGAGGATATTGCTATGAACCGAGAAAGCAGTGTGATGAGTGACAGAGGAGAATGGAAGAAGGAAAGTCATTGCACCGCCCTCAAATAAATTTGGGAAAGGGTCAGGAGATGATAAGATAGATTGCATTTATTTTTATTTTTATCTACTTTTCCAGGCAATCATTGAATTGATGGAGAAACTAAGGTGACGAATTGAAGTTACATCGAAGGACAAGTGTAAGAGACCTTATGTCAGGTATTTAATGCTTATTACAACTACGTAACAAATATCTCTTCTTACCGTCATAGTCAATCTCCCCATCTCTAGTCCTTGGTAGGTCGACGGCGGGCTGCGACGAGTCTTGCTCCGCCGCGCCCTCCGCCGGACAAGTGCGACTTGCACTGTAACAAATAAAAGTTATTCATTAACAACAGAAGTATAGTAAAGGATTTTGGTACAATAATAATAATGTCCTTGGACATTTCACACACGGTCGTCTGGTCCCAAAGTAGGCAGAACCTGTACTATGGTAACCAAACTTTTGATAAACATACTTATATATTTCTAAACACATGCCGCGTTATAGATACATTACACACAGACAGAATAAATCATCCTATACATCCCAGAAACTCCTGTCCAGGGTGAGAATCGAACCTACAACCTTTTAGCTCAGCAGTCAGGGTCACTAACCACTAGGCCAAGAGGCGATTCAAACATCACTACATCAAACTTTTAAATGTTTACGTTCTATTATTTACATATAATTATGCATTATCAGCATCATCAATCAGTCTATCACCGTCTGCTGCAATTCTGTACTATAAGAAGCAACAACTAAATTCATATCACTGTATATTACATGGTGTATGATAAAATTTATTTGATTCTATTCCATTTAGGTCACATTCAACCTGTGACCACGACACTGGCAACCAGGTTGAAGTCGCAAATCCGATGTCTTAGTCACGACACTGCCGCTGCTAAAATTAGTATGCGTAACGCGGCTACGTAACCAATAAAACCGTTTATAAAAGTATTGAAGCTGACAAATATATAATTAATGGTCAGTCACGTGCTTTTGTCACTGACATCCGCGTTCACAAATATTAATTAAACTTTTTTATTATATTTTTAACGGCATTTATCTGGTGACAAATTTTGCCGAATAAATCGTTTTACACGCTACACACGGCCGTCGATCGAAAACAAGGCGGAGGTGTACTATCGTGACCAGTTTACCGATCAGCGTTTAAATATACTTATAGTTTACTAATTGCAGTATATTAAAAGACGTCAATACAAAATTAGTTGTTCTGGGTGATAATCGAAGCTACGTCTCTTGGCTTAATAACCTAAATCACTAGACCGACAATTTCAGGTGGGGAAGCCTTCGTGGCCTCCTCAGGATACGGTCTGACTAGACGCGGCGTTGATTTTGGTGAGGTTGACCTGGAATAATAAGGTCCGGGTCCCCTTCAGAGAAGGACGCCTGAGACCGGCCGCCCGGGTGGTTTTAAGTGGAAACACCACATACTCCTGGCTCTTGCTCCCCGAGGAGCCGGAGATCCGAAGGGATTTTCCACCCGGCAAAAAAAAAGGCCGACAATTTCGTCAGTTTTCAGTAGGTATCCTACAGATATATATTATTTTTTGTATCATACTTTTTACTCACTATTATTTAAAGAAAAATATTTTACAATACTCGGACACAATGCCGTTCATAAAGGAAAATTTATGGCTAAACTTCAAGATCAGGCAACTCTCTTGGCGACAAACTATAAATCCTCGACATGTATATAAATGGATGTCCGTCCGTTCGATTTATGTGTATGAGGACATTCAACTTCAACACCACTTGGCTGGACTCTTTGAAGCCTAGCGCTATTGTGTAACTCACGAGAAGTGTTCGAGTGAGAATCATTGCATGTGATGATAGACAAGTTGATGATATATACTTACCTACCTTCAACAGTAGAATATAAACGCAAACATATGTATACATTTTTCTGTCCTCTAAGGCGAAGATAGCCTCCTTTCTAAGGAGAGGCCTAAGTCCAGCAGTGGACTGTCATTCGCTCTTAATAATGACAGCTGTTCTACAGCTTAACTCACTCGACACCATCCACAGAAAAATAATCAATTTCTCTTTTTCTGTAGTCGGTGCAACTCAGAAAGAGAGACTTATGATAATAAAAACACAGTTTACCTTCAATTATTATGACTCATAACGAAGTTCACGCGCGTTTTTATTGGCACGAACGCAAATAAACCGACACGTCAGGCACAACATAAATAGCTTCACGCCACAATAACTGTTTACGGATCGGTTTTATTATCTTTCGAGTAACTGACGATTATCTTTACGATTTGTACACGAAAATTGTAATCTTGAGAAAGGGTAAGTTGTTGCCTTACACGATTGAGTTGATAGCGTACCTTAAT
Source organism: Hypercompe scribonia (assembly GCA_949316085.1). NCBI lineage: Eukaryota > Metazoa > Arthropoda > Insecta > Lepidoptera > Erebidae > Hypercompe > Hypercompe scribonia. The sequence continues at coordinate 3,555,100 of OX438982.1, forward strand.
ATCTTTTTTTTTGTACAACGGTAAATGAGGAAGGTCTCCTGATAGTAAATAATTTAACCCATAGACACTTGCAATTTAAGTCATAATTGCGTTACCGCCCTTTGAGACCTCGGTCTGTCCCAGGTCGGATAAATGACGGAGTTCTGAACGTGAAAGGAAACACCAATTAGCTTCAATATTCTGTCTTTAATCACTAGTTAATTGATGATAAAATTAAGATTCGTGTCCTCAGCCATTTAAAAACAGTTATGAATCCTATGCATGTATCTTTTCTTATGAAAAAGGGAAAGGAATCAGATGGGTCACATAAAATTACCATCACTGTTCACGGATATCTATGAATCACAAATGCGTTGACGAACCTTGAATACGGAAAATTTGGAAGACCCATTACAGCCTATCACCTTAACTAGTTTAACTTAAAAAGACGAAGACGACTTTTTTTGATTCGTTAGTGCTAAGAAATATCTATACAGTACCTATAATGTATAGTCTCTACAGTGGTATCATAACTCGGGTTAAGTTATAAAGCCATTGTATTGATTGTTTAGTTGAGAAAATAATAGTCAATTAATTCATTAGTATGCCGCAACTGAATAACAAAACTTATATTTTATTTGAAAAATTAAATTGGACAGGTTTTGCCCTCTATTCAAATAATGTGATACTAATCTGGTTTTCGCACCACAAGCTGCCTGACGATGACTGGTTTGGCATTAGTTAATACGATTTTTTGTTTTTTTTTTATACTACAGATTTTGGAACCGTGTTTTGTCCTACTAATTTTGAATGATCGAAGTGCCGAGATATAGCTAAAATTCAATTCCCAGTTGTAAAAAAAATAAATTTACAAACCTTAATACCTACATAATAGCACTGAATATCCAAAAAAAGAAACAGAATTGACCACACGGAAATTACATAGATTCCCATCCAGATTTAATAATAGACACCTGAGTAATTAAAAACAGTTTAGTATCATCATCATTAGCCGGAAGACGTCCACTGCTGAACCTCGGGCCTCCCCCCTAGAACGCCACGCCGTAGGGCTGGACGCCAACTGCATCCATCAGCTCCCTGCGACTCGGACTATGTCGTCGGTTTATCTAGTGGTAGCCTACCTACGCTTCGTCTTCCAGTACGTGGTCGCCACTCGAGAACCTTTCTTCCCCAACGGTTGTCGGTTCTACGAGCGATGTGGCCTACACATTGCCACTTCAATTTGCTTATTCGAAGAGCTATGTCGGTAACCTAACAGTTTAGTATACTATAAACTAAAATATAGTCGAAAAATGTTACTAAAATACAGTTTGGTAATTTATTTAGATCTTTATCAGGTAAATTCATCAGCAGACTTATTGGAAGGTCCGCAGGCAACAACGGATAACGTCGATACATTTGAGTTTATCCATATCCATACGCGACCAGCTCAATAAATATAAGCGCAGTGTATGTTGATGTCTAAGCATGATACACTAGCTTGAATATTATAAGTCGATATATTTTATTTCTAACTTCTCCTATGTACTCCTAATTTATTTCGTTGATGGGTTAACAGTTTCATTGTGTTTTGTGTTTTAAGAGCCTGCCAAGGTGACTCTACTCTGCCTGACGGAATGCATGAATAGAATCCATGAGTTGTGATCACCATACTCATTGCAAATGCAGACAATGCAGTGTGGTGACCCACACTATGACGGCCTAGTAAGATGCTTTTTCACACCTCATTTGGTTACGTAAAAGGCATGGCAGTCATCGTAGCGTTGTATTGCACATACTTACCACGACAACTGTCACATCCGCATTAAAAAAAAACTAGTAAAAGTGATATTGCTGTGTCACTGATATAAAAAAAGTCAATAATTCCGTTACGTAATCTACCTAAGCGTTATCAGTCAGGACTGGAGTTGTATTCCGTTTAATATATAAGGCTATTAATCAGCCGGCGTATTCCGCAAGTTGGTGTTACTGAGACGTCTCAAGACGCCACTCTAAATTATGTTTAAACTTGAGATGTTTTACAATGGCTGGTGTAGATCTTTCATATCGGTGGTTTATTTAGAAAATACGACGAGGAAAACGAAGTTAGAGGGTCAAAGACAATGCTGACATGTGTAGTTAAATCATATACCTAATATTCAAATATTTATATATTAATAACTACTTCGGTGGCGCAGCTGTAGTGAATGCGATTGCTGTGCTTGAGGTCTCGGGTTCGATTCCCGGGTCGGACCAAATATTTGTTTGATCTGCAAATATTTGTTTCGAAGTTTGGGTGTTTTCTATGTATTTACAAAATAAAAGTCTATAAGTACTCTATCAGTCAGTCTAGTTATCATAGCACAAGCTCTGCTTAGTTTGAAATTAGATGGCGTTGTGTGTCAAATGTCCGAAATATATATTTATTATTTCACATCCATTCCGTATTTAACGAATGAGCGAAGATGTTGCCGTGAAGGATGAATTCGCTTGTATTTTACGTACTAGAGTTTTTTTATGTTTCAGAGGGATTCTTGATTAATGAGCGGTCTAAGGGAGTGGTCATTAAAAAATCGATTGTCCTTTCTGGAGGACAAACCTCGAACCACATACTTAGATCACACATACATATCTGTACCTACTTTATGAAGGTACCATTTGGAATGAGAAAGTGTTTTGAGAGAATGGTATGCATAAAGAGTATATATACCCGGACTGTGTGTATAAGTATAATACGGAGCTGTGGTTGTTTCGGTAAGGTAGTTAATAACTAATCGAGCGGGTAACATCAGATAGTTTGTATATGTCATGGACAAGTCTGGTGAAGCTTCCCGCTGACGGGAAGGTGTGCAAAATCTATTGGCTATTAGATAAATCCCTTTCTTTTAGTAGAAGTAGAATAGATAATATCTATAGGTATAATAATAGGTATAATAGGTAATCTTTTAGAAGAATAGACAGTCAAGATAGTGGACATTTTTTTTAAGGACAATGCCCGCATTAGGAATAAATCCTGTGTCGCGGGAGACTTTACATACAAGAAACGGACACAAAGAACACCCAGATTCAGAACAACAATTTATGGATCACACAAAGTGTTGTTCCATATAGGATTTGAACCCACAACACTTAGCGAAGTGGCGCGGCGTCGAGACCGCTTAAACCACTAGGCCAACCGTGTATTTCTTAACAATATAGACTTAAGAGACCCGGCGATTCGTTCTATCTAACCTATGCTAAGAAGTGTACAGGTATTCTTTTATGTATAATATAATAACGTAAGTCATAATGGCAGTACAATAATTTACTCTCTCGTGTGTAGTTCGTACTTATTTTTATCTATCATATTAAATTATACTATTTGGTATACGTAATTTATCTTTAAGCGTAGAAGATTCCGATTCTTTAGGTCACACCAGTGTTTGTTGAACTACAGACGACCCACGGTAATCCGTCCCCTGTCTAATCCGGACCCCCTTGTAATCCGACATCAATCAAACAATTTTCGCTAATGTAGATCGTGTATGATTGAACAGGTTACAACTTGTGCTGGACGCGTAGGTACTGTTTCAATTCCGATTGCTTAGTTTGAATTTGACTACGTGTGATAGCGGTGCAGCTTAGCGTTTATTCATTGTGCATTACGTATACATATACTACGTAGAACTAATACGTATACTAGTAATGTCGTCACAAGCCCAGAAGACAACATAAAGAATTTTATCATTTGTCTGTAATTTGTCGGATTACAAGGAACTCTTTTGTAAAAAAAGCCGGACTATAGGGGGTCATAGGCAGCACTCTATAATCCGACAAATTCGATAGTCCGACACTGCCCTGCAAAACGTTTGTCGAATTACCGGGGGTCCACTGTAATTCCTAAAACGTTCTAGTGTAACGACAGCCGCTATTTCTAATACAAATAGAATTAAATAATGTACATTCTAAACTATCACAAATCGATCAAAATTTAAATTCCCAAAATGGTAGCGTATTTAAATTTAGCGAAATGATAAATTATGCAGCAGAGAGATATTTTAAGACGGAGCTTGAATTCATAAGCTGCTTATATTTCATGAAAATTCAGTTGGTTCAACGAGACTTACAAAAATGTTATCAAAACTATACTTTCTCTAGCAAATTATAAAGCTTAAAATGACGAAACGACTACATACATACCTATTTATAAATAGTTATAATTTAAAGAATGTTGATTATGTCTAAATGGAGTTGAAATATTTGAAACATTATATTTACATTCTAAAAAATGTAAAAATAATTCATTAGACCTTCATTACAAACAAAGATACAATTTTAAAACAAACATTCAAATAACAATACAATACAGTGCGAAAGTTTTTTGCATGTGTAGGTTCAAATTCACTGAACTCGCTAAGAATTTCACGCTTCACGTCGACTTTGTCTACAAAAAGAAAAAGAATGACATTCTCAAAGGCATTCAACAGTATCTAGAACATTCCTGAGATCAAGTTAATTTTTATTATAAAGTTCAAATTGCTCGTCTTAGAAGGTAACTGACACTCAATAAATAATGAAGAGATGTGTTTTATACAGGTGCTGAGGAATTGGGTAGATGACTGTATTGTCAATAAATACCAATGTCCACTTCATTAAAACTAAGATCGCGAAACATCTCAGCAAATGCAAGTAACATAGCTTCTTATTATTATTACGAATTTCAATCAAATATACAGTGAAATATATTGTTCAATTGAGTAGTCTAAAACAGTGACGTCACAATTTGGTATTGAGTACATTTTTCATACAAAATTGTCGTTTTGACAGATGATAAAAGTAACTAATTTGACTAAGGTGTCATCTAGCCTATTATGAGCTACTAATGTGAAGTGTAGCGGCTTTAGAGAAAAGGACAACGAACTCAATTACGTTTTAATACGAAATAATTTTACTTACATAATACGAGTTTGCATGTCTTATAAATTACTTAAACAGTTGCATGCTAGTTTCAATTTTTTTTTCTTAATTTAATTTATTTGGCAAAGGCAACAAAGCAGTGTGACTGGAAACTTGTTTGCAACACGGAGTTGCTAGACCGCGACGGGTCAGTGTACGGTGTTAGACCTATATTTTCAACTTACGTCAATCATAGATAAAATATTTTTGATACAATACTCATTATATCATCATAAGCGGCCTCCGACATCCTACTGCTGGACATAGGCCTCTTCTTTGAAAGGTTTAATTAATAAAAAAAAAATGTAGGATAAAATCAAAAAGGTAATAGGTATACCTACGTCTATTATTACCGCAAAACACTGAATAGGAATTGCTCAGTCACGAAACCTGTAATCATGTTGCTATAGAGAAGTTTCAGTCATATACTAAACAATAAAACTAGCCTAGATTTAGTACAAACACACCTTTTTTTGCTCTAGTTATTAAGTGAGGTTGTTATCACAATAAAATTTGTGGTACAAATCTTCATGTGCCATAAGCAATGGGATACTGGTAACGCCATGTGAATATACCAATAATTTTTGATGGAAATCAAATCCTACGGTATTGTGAATATATTAAATTTGAATCTAATTTATTGTCTAAAACATAATATGTTAAAATAAATTAACAAAATCTATGGCACATTACAGAAAAGGTTTAATCGCCCATAAAGTAAGGTCTCAAGGAATGTTTCTCCAATTTCTCCAGACCCGCCATTCTCTAAGTGTGTTCCGCGGAACCCTAGGGTTCCGCGACATCCCTGTAGGGGTTCCGCAAGAATTTAGAAAAAATTCCAAACACCTCTCTCTGGTCGACCGTTCTGACGCGGCGTATCACGATTCACGAGGCGCAGCCGACCTTAGTCACCTCGTACAATTTTACTATGCCGCCACCGCGGATATCTACTTGTGAGCGCGAGTCCCTTTGATAAAAGCGCGCGAGTCCCTTTGATAAAAGCCGCCCCTGAGATTAACAATAATTGTAAACAAGCTACTTTCGGCTCTAATTTTAAAACGTAAAGTCGAAATTGTTTACACAGCATTTTTTGTATTTCTATTTTTATTTCGGCTTGTTATTTATCAAAGGCGCCGACTCGAGTATTTTTGAGAATGTTCGAGATCTGGCTAGGACTATAAAAGCGGCGATCGCGCCTCGACGCTTAGTTAGTCGACGATTAGTGTTCGGAGTGATTAGTACCTACTTGCTAGAAACAAAGTGTTTAGTGTTCTACTGCTGTATTCTGATTGTACATTTCTTCTTTGGACTAAACTCTTTTACGCAGTAACGATCGTGCGTTATTTTGACCCCACCATCCTGACATGTAACATTATTAATAAAGAAGAATGGAACGTTGGCTTACAGGCGTTAAACGTGTTGCAACAACATCTTCTAACGAAGCCGAATGTTCAAAATCAGATCGCGCGGAGTATACAGCAATTACCGATCCAGACGATTATGCAACGACGTCAAGTTCCACGGTTTCAAAGGCGAAAAAAAGGAAGTATGATGAATCATATATCAATTTCGGATTTGTTGATTCCAACGGCTCACCTCTCTGCATGTTATGTAGTAAACTGCTTCCTAATAGTTCCATGGCACCTGCCAAGTTGCGCCGGCATTTAGAAACTGTACACCCCGAGTCTAAAGACAAAAATAAAGAATTTTTTGTACGTAAAAAAGAACAGTTATTGGAAAGTCAAAAAACTATGATGCATGTAACCCAAACTATCAATGAAAAGGCCACAGAGGCATCATATTTAGTTAGCTATCGCATTGCACAAGCAGGTGAAGCGCACACTATCGCTGAGAATTTAATAAAACCATGTGTGTTAGACATAACAAAATGTATGCTCGATGAAAAATCTGCAAAGCATGTTTCTACTGTGCCGCTATCAAACGATACTGTTTCACGGCGAATTCATGATCTGGCAAGCTACGTCAAACAAGAATTAGTTACACGTCTACAAGAAACACGATTCGTCTTGCAAATAGATGAGTCTACTGATGTCGCTGGTCTGGCTATCTTGCTGGTTATCGTGAGATATCCATATGAAAGTTCTTTGGAAGAAGATATGCTTATGTGTTCACCGCTGCCCACAAAAACTACCGGAGAAGAAATTTTTAATAAAATAAATATATTTTTTGGGGAAAATAATCTCAGTTGGAACAATTGCATTGACATTTGTACAGATGGGGCCAAGGCGATGACGGGTATTACAGCAGGACTAGTGTCACGAATAAAAAATAAAGCGCCTAATTGTAGTTCCAGCCATTGTATCCTGCATAGACAAGCACTTGCGATGAAGCAAATGCCGTCAAATCTAAAATTAGTTATGGAAGAAGCGGTAAAACTAATTAATTTTATCAAAACACGACCACTACAATCCCGATTGTTCTCATTATTGTGTGAAGATTATGGCAGCAAACATAAAACACTGCTGCTCCATACAGAAGTGCGATGGCTGTCTAGGGGTAAAACTTTAACAAGGCTATTTGAACTTAGAGCCGAGTTACAAATGTTTCTTTCAGATACTGCTTTTAATTTGAAAGACCGTTTGTATGATAAAACTTGGTTGTTCCGACTGTCTTTTATGGCGGATATCTTTCAAAAACTGAACGAATTAAATGTATCATTGCAAGGTAAACAGACAACAGTGTTCCAGGCCTGTGATAAAATAACTGCCTTCAAAAGAAAATTAGATTTTTGGATTATTTGCGTTGGAAAGAGAGAAATAGAAAGCTTTACCTCACTCAATGAGTTTGTTAGCGATAACGATTCAGAAATGTTTCAAGATGATGTATTTGAGGAATTGGTCAAATATCTCACTTCGATGCGCGCATCTTTTGAGAAGTATTTTCCCGAAGAACAAAATACAAAAATGAAACTGAATTCATGGATTCATAATCCTTTTTTACCCAACTTACAAAAGCCCGAAAGTATGTCAAACGAGATATATGAATCTCTTTTAGATATGTCATCAGACACAAGTATGGAGGTACTGTTCAAAACGACGCCTCTCAACGATTTTTGGTGCAGAATTCGTGATGAATCTCCAATGCTTGCCAAAATGGCTCTGAATATTCTTCTCCCGTTCCCAACAACATATTTGTGCGAAACAGGATTCTCAACCTATGCAGCTACGAAAACAAAATACCGCAATAGACTGGACGCCGAACCTGATATGAGACTTCAACTGTCCTCTATCAAACCTGATATCAACCAATTGATGAAAAATAAAAAACAGTTTCATACCTCCCATTAGATTTTTTTTCTTTTTTAATAACTTCTATTATTATACTTGTTATGTAAGTAAGTAATAACTAACTGTTACATTGTACTTTTATTATGCTTATTAATAAAGAATACACTTTTAAAAACTATTGTTTTATTATAGGGTTCCGTCAAGTATTTCGCTTTCCAAAAGGGTTCCGTCACCAAAAAAGATTGAGAACCGCTGCTCCAGACGATGCCAACCGCATGTACATCTGTAACACACGTATGTATAACACCAACATGCAAATGTTATTACATGAAACAGCGTATTTTGTCGGCCTCCATAAATAATACGTTCAGGCTAATATACTGAAAGGTCATGGCGTGTCCGGCCTTGTACCACAAAGTTGTGCCAGACATTGAACGAAATAATTAAATGCTTTTATTTGACTTCCTAATCACTTCTGTACACTTTCAGCTTTTTACTAAATAGGAAAAAGACTTCTAAGTTTAAACCAACATATCGTGTTTCCTCATCCATTATCGCGAGTATTAATTATTAAGAAAGATAAGAATTTGAATTGTTGAAGTATGTAGGATAATAATTGCAAATTTATTTCTTACACTATACAACATCAAGGCACAAATCTTAGGAGCGAGGCGTGTGAAATCTTTTCTTGCCTCCATGCCATGTTAGTTCAGGTCCCCTCTAAGATCAACGCCATGCCTGGTCAGACCCTCTCCTGGGGGACGCTACAAGGTACCCCCGCTGATATATAGTTGCGGCCCGATCGCGTTTTTGCGACCAGGCCGCATTGCTGTTGCCGACCGCTGTGATTTATTCACCACCAGAGGTCCTTATTATCTGGCAGCTTGCGGTCCTGTTGGCGGCTGCTAATGCTGCCGACTAACTCTGCGCTGGGGATCAGCCCTCTCCCGATCCCGTTCAGCGACCTAGAATTGTTTTTACCTAACCTAACCGCCCAGTAACGTACACGTCGCACAACTTACATACATGTACTTTCAAGTCTGGCAGCGGGTTAATATATCAAAAATTACCCGCAACACCAAGCGTTAATATTAAATACGGGTATATATACATATATTACGTAAGTGTTTTCTGTTTGTTCGTCCTTGATTACGTTCGTGTTTGCTGAGCAGTACAAGCAATACTAGGTATACTCTTGTGTCGCAGGGACCTTTACAAACAGACATGAAACGGACACAAAGAACACGTAGATTAAGAATGACAATTTGTGGATCACACAAAGTGGTTGTTGTGTGGTGTTTGAACCTATAACACTCGGCGCAGCGACAACTTTAATCATTATGCTATCCGCGCACTCAAAAATGCCTTTAATAAGTTTGGTTTAGTTGCAATACCTATAAAATAAAGAAATACGAATGATATTTTAAAGTGAGACAACTTTTTAATATGAAATAATAGCAATAAGTCGATACATCTCATACAAGGCGTTGTGGTTCTAAATTAGATTGACCCTTTACGATGATAACTAGGGTCGTAATTTTGCAAATGGGATAATGCAATTTGTTTGTACGTTGGTTCAGTTTTGAGCCCTCCTTGAGTCCCCTTACTCTTGGTCAGAGGGAGGAAGGGTTTGTGCTCTTTCAACTCAAGTATTACTTAACACAGATTTTCTGCGACGATATCACTTTGGTTCTTTTGTGTCGAAGGGTGTAGATGACTGTATCGTAAATAAATACCAATGTCAACTTCATTACAACAAATATTACAAAACATCTCGAAAAATACAGGTAACATAGCTTTTTATTATTATTACGAATTTCAATCAAATAAACAGTCAAATATATTGTTCAATTGAGTAGACTAAAACAGTGACGTCACAATTTTGTATTTAGTACATTTTTCATACAAACTTGTCGTTTTGACAGATGATAAAAAGTAATTAATTTGACTAATGTGTTATTTAGCCTATTGCTACATATTCGTATATTTTATATACAAAAAAAACGATTATTATTCGTAAGAACCCTGGACCTGTATTTCGTGCGAATTTGACCTTTGATGAATGTCGATTATGGTGTCAAATCTCAGATTTATCGAGGGGTGGCAATTACGTGCGCCATCGATATCACACCATCGGGCAAGGCAGCTGTAATCTGGGAAATGAGTCATAAAGATTTGTAATGCCGACATTAGACATGAATATTGCGCACATCGTTCTGTTTATATTTTACAATTAATATTGTGAAATATATAACCTTTATGTAACCTTGTAATAAGATCTAATATACAATATCTAAGAATTAAGTCAAGAATCTTCCTTTATTTTGTACTTATTACACAGTATTGTCACATCCCATCATAACATTTTGCGTACACCTCACTGTTTGAAATTTTTTTTTTTATATTAAGAGCCCTGCCAAAGTGACTCTACTCTGCCTGATGGAAAACATGAATAGAATCCAAGAGTTGCGGTCACCATAGTCATTGCAAATGCAGACAATGCAGTATGGTGAGCCACACTATGGCGGCCTTCTGAGATGCTTTTTCACACCCCGCTTGAGGACGTTAAAGGCATGACAGTCATCGTGACAGTGTAAGGCTTACACAGTTACCACGATAACTGTAACCCCTGCATCAATGGGTCTCCGGTCTCACACTCACCAACGAAACACGACAACACGGATGCTGGCGCTTTAGGTTGGTCTTCTGTGGGAGGGTAGTACTGCCCCGGTCGAGCTGGCCCGCTTTTGCTGAAATCAGCGTGGCTCTACTACCTACCATATCATTTAGAACCTGTAATATTTTTCGTTACTCAGGGGATTTCCCCTTCAAAAACGATTATTGATCCGATTTATTTAAATCAGTTTCAAATAAAATCAAGATTGTTCAATACGTCACGTTAACAGCGTTTTAATGTAGCTATATTGTATTAGATTGCCTGTTTGTCCTTAATTTATGTTCGTAGTAGTACTGTGTTATTAATTTTCTAACCATAACCTATTAATGTCGGAACTTTATACCACAGGATGTCTGTATCCGCTATAAGGTTACTGAATTACTAGTAAAAACAACAACTAGTTAATTATAATTAGTAAATGAATTAATTTACAATGTTTCACTATTGTATTACATAAATTTTAAAACAAACCTTAATAATTAGGAAATAAGTGAGTGATGACAGTTGTCGTTGGTAAGTGTGTCCAACACAATACTACAAAGACTGTCATGCCTTTTACGTCACCATGCGAGCCGTGAAAAAACATCTTACTAGGCCGCCATAGTGTGGGTCACTATCCTGCATTGTCTGCATTCGCAATGAGTAAGGTAACCACAACTCTTGGATTCTATTTATACTTTCCATCAGGCAGAGTAGCCACTTTGGTTCTTAAATAGCAAAAAAAAATATTCAAGAGTTTAAAAATTATATCAGGGCGTGTATACTGAAGGTGTGTTTACTAAGTATTGATTAAACCACAAAAAGGCTGTAAAACAATATCTAAAGGTTAAATTGCGAATTGTTTGTTTACAAAATGAACTTTTTTAATTTCTTTACATATTTGGATCAATTGTTTGATGTTGAATGGTTTTAAAGGTAAGGTAGTAAGTAAAATAACTTTATTACTTATTGTAATACTGAGTTTATTAAACAATATCTTAGTAGGCAGTCGATAGATGTAGGCGATACAGAAGTAAGTTGTGTTATTGTATGTAAATATTTATTCGTGCATGAAAATGAGTGGCTCCATTAAATCGAAATGCTAGGAAAAACAATAACACGATAGTAAAATGTAAATGTTAATTTTAGAAATATGAAGCTGATAGAAATACATCTGATAAAGTGATGTTTCTCTGTATAAAGTGTCGTATCTGAAATAGTGGCGACAAATTCACTTTTTTAAAGTATATTAGTGAATTCGAGTGACAAGAGCTGTATCAATGGTCTTAAACAGTCTGCTGCTCCTTAGCAAGGAGGCTTTGGTCTACTATACTATGCTGGCCAAACGTTGGTAAAGGGTTTGCCAGTTTTCCTTCCCTTTGTAGAGATATTGTCATGCATATTTTATTCTCTTAGTTACCTCTTACAACAATACAGATTACTCCCTAATTAGCGGATAATCTGTGTACGACACCCATGCGACGCATTTTTGGTTTTTCACTCGTTAGTGAGATTTTCTTCAAATGTGAATGGGACTAAATGGGAAGTGTACCCTTATGATAACGTTCTAAGGTAAAAGTATAAAAGAGCAACCTAATTTGGAATGTAATTTTTTTTAATTCTCTTAAAAAAATAAGTTTAAAAACTATGACCCGATGACGTAAAGAAGTACAGTAGGTACTCTATTTTACCTTGACCATCTTCATTTTTTCAACAGCCTTTTACAGTCCACTGATGGACATTGGCCTCTCTTTAGAAAGGAGGTTATGGCCTACTATACCACGCTGGACTATACCGGACGGGTGGGCAAAGGGTTTATTTCAAGTTTTCTTTCGCTTTGTAATAACATTTTCCTGAATAGTTTGTTCCCTTAGTCGCCTCTTACGACACCCACGGGATGAATAGGGGTGATAACACTATGTATTCCAAATCTATCACTACACGGACGATGTTTGACCTTAATACCTATGCATTTCTCGATTGCTATCTGAATTACTGTTTTGTTTCGTCCTGTTTAGATATTTATTCGTTTCCAGATTCCAGATTGGGCAAACACATAACCGTCCGAATTATAAGACCGTATTTTAAACATGCATTTTAACTTAAACCATATGACGTAAGATATATTTTCTTTTCAAAAATATAAATTTTACTGTACTATTAACAGATTTTTATCAGAACGATGGCAATTAATTATAAACTCGTGCAGACGTGAATTTTGGAGTTGGACTTAGTGGAGAAATTATACATATTACTCAATTAATCAGCTGTCGGTCAAAAAAGCACAACGGAAATATTTTAAACCGTAAATGTCGAACATAATAAGGTTCAAAATAGAGAGCATGCGCTTAGAAATCCTGCTGGATAAGTGAAGCCACACTAGTGAGTCATAATCCTTTAGGAGAAGGACATCTTTTTTGATAGCTATACGGGCTAAAGTAAACAGGTGATGTCATATTTAAAACTGTACGCATGTAAAATAAACCCTAAATATATGACATAAGGGTTTGATTTTCACATAACAGTGGCATCAAAATTTTTTATTTTGTGTTTGTTACTTTATTCTACAGCAATCTTTTCTAGAAACGTTTGTAATTTTAGTAGTATACTATAAAGTTTAATCTTCAGGTAAGGTTTATCGGTGGTTATGCATAATTTTTTAATTTTTTCTGTGTTTGTAGATATGTTCCTTGGGTGTAGCAGTCCTATGAGGTGAGTTGCCTGCAATATTACCGGTTCAATTGCTCATCTGATCATGGATTTATTTGTGTAATGATTATAAATAATAATACTAAAAGAATTTCGTGCAAATTGACAAAGAAAAAGAAATAAAATGTACTGATTTATGTCACGAGATTGTTGAAACATGTGAATTCGGCGATCATTGTTCCGATAGTCATATCTGCTCATAAACTGATAGTTAAGAGCATCGGCTAATACCTTAAAGGCTCACGTTAGAAGGCTGATCAAAGGTCTGATGTAAAAGGCAGTCCTCCTTGACACAGTCGGTATTGTGAAGAGGTTCCTGTCTTTGGAGCCCTAAACACCGGTTTCTTAGTCACTGTACCTGACGTCGACGGCTACTATTTTTAATATTTAAAAATATGTATTTTTGTCTTCCTTTTTCATGTATTCAAAAATGTTATCAATAGGTACATATATACATATAATGAAGAGTATAATATGTTGGATGTCTGACACACAACGATATCTAGTCCCAAACAACTATGGGTTCTAATATAACTGATATAACTCTGAAATAAATTTTTGCAGATTATACAAATATTTGGTCCGAATCGGGAATCAAAGCCGATTCGTATAAAATACCTAAAAACTGACATACATAGCTAGGCGAATAAATATAAATTCAAGTTGAATTTTGAATAAAATGCATGAATGTTTAATGAATTGTTAGCGACTTGAATCAAATTCAGCTGAAATGTTACTTCAAACTAATTTCAAAGAAATATACTCTATACATAATAATTGTCCTAAAGCCTTTGTTCTCATGTCCCTGACCTTCAAGGCCGACACCTTGGCAGTGGCCTTTAACATCACGTTGACTGTCGAGTTATTTATTCACTATAATCAATACCTGCATGTAATAATAGTATTGACTGTGGTGTAGTGCCATGAATATTTCAGCAAATATATTACCTAATTATTTGTGGTACATTGAATAGTGTTAAAACAGGTAAGCGTCGAGCGTCGTGCGTAACAATATACAGTATAGAGGAACAGTATTCAAAACCAATATACATTTAGATACAGTGGATGATTTATGATATTCGAGTACGCATTTTAAACATACATAGGTACGATCAGTCCAGAATTGTCATAACAGAATGTGAAGATTATCCCATAAATCTTCACATTCTGATATGACAATTTCAGTCCTCCACAAGAAGTGTTTGGACGCTCTTTCGTGATCAGGTTAACTGTTTACATTCAACTGATTCGGCCTTCAGTTTCTTTCGCTTTAGCTCGTCAGAACACTCTCCATGATAAAGTCGACAGAGGACTGCGAAAGAGGCAACATCTCTTCGCAAGAGCAGAGACTCGCGTGGATTCGGGACTTTATCGGGACGGGATAATGCGGACTGCTCGTCGCTGCAACCGATTGAGTGTCCAGCAAATATTGTGTGAACTCATCGTAAAAATGAGAATAGTTTTCATCGCAGGAGCGAATTTGGGTCTTATAAAGAAGACAGATACTGAGGTGAAAAGAGTTTCACATTAATAGAAAATCCATAATCGATCAGAGTGTCGTGCAATAGGAGAGGTCTTTGTCAGGCAGTGGATTGCAATACGCTGATTATGATGATGATGACAAGACATATAATTTGACAATATTTAATACGAAAGCACAAGTCAAATCATAGATAAGTATTTTTGGAATTTAGTTTTGAATTGGTCAAGGCGTCTAATACTTTTTTGTTTATATAATTTAAATCGTAGAGGTATTTTTAGATTTATCAAATTCTGATAATCGCTAACAAATCTGAATTAGTTTGATTAAGTAGAATATTAATATTGATACATCTCAAACACTGCTGTCTGGTTCCAAACTGGAATAAACTTGTATTATACTGCTGATATTAATCAATTAATTGTAGTCAGAATCACTTACCACCAGACCAACAGGCTAGACAACTATTGCCGATTGACTTTGAAAGGCCTTAATATAAATACACATGCGTTATAATTACAAAATACGTAAACTAAGTGTGTGAGGATCCAGATGTAACTTACATTATAAACTAGTATCGATTCTATGAACTTGAAACGACCGTGAACATGACAGTGAAGGAATCGATTTAGATTTTAAACATTTCAAGTCCGGCACTGCCGATCAGGTTTGCAATTGAAATTGCTGACATCTTTTGCGTTCACGTACACAATTTGTCATTAAAATACTGATAAAAAAGGCGTACTAAAATGTAAAATCGGCTCATTGGTTGACCGATTTCATCATGTGATACCATCAAGTCAGGCGTTCGATTTATGTTCACACGTTTCTATCCGATTGAAAATCTAGTCAATCAAATTGTGTTTGAACTGTTATCGTGTGAAAGTTACGCGGGAGTGTTTCTTTGAAGGTTCAAGTTGAGGGTTATGGGAGTGGACAGTTGTGCGCAAGGTTGAAGTTCTATAATGATGGGATTTGTTTGCCTTCACAACAGCTTTTTATAAAGTCACCTTATTGAGGTGAAACATTTTATTTTACCAGATGGAAAAAAATGTGATCTGTATCGAAGGGAGATGGATTAACAATACGGAGTGTCACCATCCTTTCTTATTTCGTCGGTGTTGTAAGAGGCGACTAAGGGAGTGGATTACTCAGGGTCAAACCCGTATATATAGTATATGTAATATCTCCTTTCTAGGGAGATGCCTATATTCAGTCAGTGGGCTACTAAAGGCAAGGATGACGACACTATGAGTGGTAAATACTTGGCAATCTGTAAAGCACATTATTACTCTAAGTTATAAGTCGACACTTGTTCTGCTTCCATTTTACTTACAGTGGTTGTTTTCTCACAAGTAACATTTGTATAGTTTGATGTCAACATGTTTTCTCCGTAACCACTAAATGATGACAGTACCTACACATATATACTGTATTCAGAGCTTTCGTCCTATGTCAAATAAAATACGTAACTACACTCGGTGTAGACGTCGATGCTAGACAATAACAGTCAGCGCAGTGCCAAAAGTGCGTCTATAAATTTCTTATGAAACGCTATGACGTCATCGTGTAAAATTGTACTATCATTATTCAAGAAAGTTTTAGACAGCCGTTTGTTTACGCGGTATAATATTTTAAAAGACATTAAGTAATTCAAATGAATTACGAAGTGAGCGTTCAAATTTGTCTAATTGTTAATAAAAATATAGTTTATTTGGTCAACTAAAATTGTAAAAAACACCGCCCAGATATTCAAGAGCAAAGAGCTTTTCTACGTTAAAGGAAATTGAACTGAAAGAAAATTACATATATTTTTTTTTTAAAGACAACACCCGTACTAGGTATAAATCCTGTGGCGCCGGGGCTTTACAAACATACAAGAAACGGACACAAAGAACAGACTCAGAAACAATTTGTGGGTCACACAAAGTGTTGTTCCATGTGGGATTTGAATCTACAATACGGCACAGTAGACGGTGGTGTGGCGAGCCCTTAAACCACTAGGCCAACCGTGTAGTAATTTACATTTGCTAGAACTTGAGCCAACAGATAGGTCTCCTGCAGAGAGTAGACACATTACAGGTGTTAAGAGTAAGTTTTGCTTTATTCTGATTTCTCTTCAAAACTTTTGAAAAAATGAGATGTGAATTAGAGAAGGACGTAGATCTTCTTAGACGAAAAAGTTTTGCCATCTTACAGATATTTTCTCCCAAATTCGCAAGAGCGTCAGACACACCTCAACAAATAGTTGATATAATATTAGACTTGTGTTTGTTTTTCATGTCAAGGTCTCGTCCTTTCTTTTTGTTTGACTTATTTTGTCAGCAGGGGGTTATATTTTTCGTGTTTATGTGTGTACATATTTTAGCATGCTCTAAGCTCTACAGCCAAAACTGTTTAACGGATTTTGGTTATTGTGAGAATGACAGTGTATACATGACACTTTAAAAATTACAATCTTGTGTTTCTAAATTTTAAGTACCTATACATTTTTGTTTTTCATAATAATATGCGTTTGATTTTTTTTATGTTATATGGAGAAAAGAAGCAGACGAGTCACTTGATGGTAAGTGCTGCGACGCCTGTTTTACTAGTTATTCGTATCTGGTTCTGTATACCACACACATACTCGGAAACCGGTCATATTTTGTACCGTGTACGTTCTTGTAATGTTGCTGTGTTTTCTTTAAAATCAAGCAGCAAGTTTTCTTTGAAAAGAGGAAACATAATTTCTCCATGTTTCACAATATCAACTGTACTTGAAAAGTTTGTGCAAACATTTAATTGCCGACTCTTGTGGATACAGAGTCTTAAAGATAGAAGTCATTGAGTAAATTTTGTTCCTAATATCATTTGAATAAGATTTTCCTCAAATATAAATCCTAAATATTCTAAATTAACTTACGGTGTAATAGAATATGTTAATCTAGTGTACTTCTGCTTGAATATAGAGTTTTTTATTACAAAATAATTGACATTGTACTGTTGTTTATTATATATAGACATAAATGTTTCTTTTATTAATGAATGTAAGTTTAATATTATTTAACAACAACAACTGCTAATTAAATATTGGTTTTTTGGTATTTTATACGACCATCACGTGGATAGGGACACAAAGAAAGACGTTGGTACCTTTCCAAATACGGTACGAAGTGAGATACCAGCCTGGTCGGAGAGTGATTCATGATGGTTAATCCTGTAAACCGAACTAAATTTTGTGTCTAAGGATCTCTTGTAGGTAGTGGACACGTCTTATTCAAACCTGCTATGGTCAGTTCTTAGTTTCTGTACTATCACTAACTCAACAGTTACCTTGAAGACTAAAGGTTATCGCAAAGTATTTTAGAAACTCGGTATTGAACAATTGAACGTTTAGACCTAGACAATTGTTGTATTAAGTAAAAAGTTGTCAAGGACTTTGCAAACGTAAAAGAATTATTTATTTCTCATATAATTGATATATCTAGATTAACAGTCCAAGCTGTGAAAGCGCCACAATCAAAATGGCGGCCATTTGTTAGCCACTGTGTATACAATCTCGTAGAGTCACGTTTCTCTTAATTAAAGCACACACTGTCATGCATACTGGCATTATAAAGTTGTCTGTTTGTCTCAGTTGTTTTGTAGGTAACTTTACAGACATGTAAACTTGTTCAGGTAGGTGGTAGATATATTTAATTATTAACGATTGCCCACGACCACGCTGAGTAGATGCTTATAGCATATACTCGTAAATCCCGAGCTGCCAAATGTTTAAGTTTATAGTCCCAGTGGCTTAGACTCGTTGATGAATCAGTTGTGTTAAAATGATATGTATTAATTCCATCAACGTGCGACTAAGAACTAGACTTGTTATGTTTACGATTTAATTTTCCGGTTTGGACATTTAACACTAGTTAATCATAAGTTTACTAGTTCTATCGATACTTTGTACAGTTTCTGTGCGGGCCAATCGCGACGTCGAATGCAGTCATCGTTACGATCGAATTGATGTTAAGTAAAGTTACATTAGAACCCTTGGATGTTCGTACATGAGGAAACGAAGTAATGAAGCTTGAATCACTCACGAGACTGTTACGGACCCGAGGCGGATACGACACGCTTCATTAGCGATGGTACAGAACATTGGAAGCGGTGGAGCAGTTATAACTATTGTAATTTACATATTTACATTGCCATACGAGTATAAATTATTTTTACTTTATACGTCATGCATATTTGGTGCATTGGTGGACTTAATTCGGCCTCCTCTACTAGTCAGTAATTGGGTGCGGCAGAGAAAACAGAAAGTAGGTGCATTTTGGTTTATATGTGTAAGTACATTAACAGCCTTTTATAATCCACTGCTGGACATAGGCCTCGCCTTAGCAAAGAGGTTTTGGCCTACTATACCACGCTGGCCAGACGGGTTGGTATGCGATTTGTTCTAAGTTTTCCTTCTCTTTGTAATGATGTTATCTTGTATACTTTGTTCTCTTAGTCGCCTTTTACGTCACCCACGGGATGAATAGGGGTGGTAACACTATATATGTGTATGACAATAAATAAACTAACGATATATCAAACAAATGTAACATATAAACCTATCATATACTAAAACCTATACACTATATACATATACACACAAACAAAACACATACATTTTCATAATAATATGCGCTTAATTTGTTTTATGTTATATGGAGCCCTGAGACCGGAGGCCCATTGTTGCAGGGGTGACAGTCGTCGTAGTAAGTGTGTGCAATACAATGCTACGATGACTGTCATGCCTTTTACGTCTCCAAGTGAGGCGTAAAAAAGCATCTTAATAGGCCGCCATAGTGTGGGTCACCATACTACATTTCCATCAGACAGAGTAGAGTCATTTTGACAGGTTCTCAAATAAAAAAAAAACATACTATTAACAATGGTAGATGACAATTATATAGAAATTAATTCTGCTTGTTGTTTTAAGAGATACAGCTTCTCTTTTGCCTTAACCGAAAAACTGTTGGTGGTCATCCTGATTTAGTGCGGGGAGGTCATTCCAAAGAAGAATGAACTCTACAACAAAGTCAGACCTATGAGAGGGACTGCGAAGGGTATTTAAAGATCGTAGGTTTCTGTTGTGTCTGTTTTTAATAAAGTATAAAAGAGTGAGAGTACCTAATTTGCAACTTAGATGAATTGGTAGCCAGATAAGTGGTGAGCGGAAAGACGACACATGATCATATTTACGAAGGTTATAAACAAATCGAATGCAGTTATTAAGAAGACGGTCTAACTTATCAAGAAGATCTGCATTCAGGTCATAACAACACACGTCACCATAGTCGATTACGAGCAAGATAAGGGTTTACACAAGCATAGTCTTGGTATTTAGGGGTAGGAAATTTTACAAGCAATAAAGTGCTCGAAGATCCATATATGTAAGTGACGAATTCAAGATTTTGAACAATTGTTTTTAAGGAATGGAGGTTCTTGTAGAGATGCTACAGTGTTTGATAATTCTATATTTGAGAAACGAAGGTGTCTTGCTGCCCTTCGAATTTGTCAAAGTTTCGCTAAACTCACTCGCTGAATTGTTCACTAAAGTATAGTATTTACATACATAGGTAGATATGATAGTTGAGAATAAACATTTAGGTAATAAAAAAGTGGACTTTAAGCTCTACAAAGGTGCGTGCCATTTTCGAACATTTCGGACATTTAAAACCAACATCGTTTACTTTCAAACTAAGCAGAGCTTGTGCTCTGATAAGTAGACTGACTGATAGAATACATATATATACATATAGATTTTGTAAATACAAACATATTATACATAGAAAACACCCAAACTTCGAAACAAATATTTGCAGATCATACAAACATTTTGTACGACCCGGGAATCGAACCCGAGACCTCAAGCAGTCGCTTTCTTTACCGCTGCACCACCGAGGCAATTATTAGTTATTTTCTCAACAACCATAACTGTAGCGTGTGCTGTTTTAAAGCCACTGTTAAAAACCACAGCGTGTGAAACATCACCGTTATAATGACCCACACCTAATGAAAATGGCAACAATGGATGGTGTTTATAGCCGACATAGTGTACAAATGCGTGGAAAAGTTAATAGAGTACGGCTGTACTGGTTTGTCTAACGTGGTATTGTTTTTGCGGCAATTTTGTTTCACGCAAATGCAATAAGAGCATTTTCTTCCTTTTTAAAATACTATTTAAGACAGTAGCTTGCTTAGACTATTGTGATAGTCGGGACTGTTCTGGATTTCAAAACTGAAATCCAACGAAAATAAATCGTTCAAACTGGAAACCTGGTCGTAACGTCTTCCAGATTGACAGTAATATTTGCGTACACTCAAGTCTTTATGTCCATGTCTAAACACAGTGGCGCATTGAAAGCCCATATTTTGCGAAGATAGATTCAGTAACACTTATATAATAAGAGGCAAGTCTATCGTCGTCCACTGTTTACATACTATATTTCTTAATACACATATCTATATAATTCAAAATATATATATATTATACGGACTATAATCGTCACTTGTGCCATGTTTAGTATTATACGCTTTATGTATTGTTAATTCATTTTGTCTCAAAAATTAGTGATTCCATCGAGGGTTTTGTCTTAGATTTCAAGACTATGTAGTCATTTTCTAAAGCACTGGGTCTTAACTTAGCCTAAAAAATAAAAGTTTTGACACTTTTAATACACAATCCGTGTGGTGACGGATTAAGAATACATAGTGTTACCACCCCTATTCATCCCATGGGTGTCGGAAAAGGCGACTAAGGGAACTAAGTATGCAAGATAACATCATTACAAAGAGAAGGAAAACTTGAAACAAACCCTATTCCAACCCGTCTGGCAAGCGTGGTATAGTACGCCAAAACCTCCTTGCTAAGGAGAGGCCTGTGTCCAGCAGTGGACTGTAAAAGGCTGTTGATGATATATGATGATAAGCAATATCAGATCGCTAACCATTACACCAATAGACTTGAGAGTATAAGAATAATTACAGGTAATTATGAAAGTTTCGTTATTGTATATTTTCTACGATAGGCGAATACATAACCTTCAGTAAATAATGTTAATATTACAATTGTTAAGTAACAATTTTAATTGCAATGATTAAAAATTCTGTAACGATCTTATCGGGTGACTCTGAGTTTGACTGTGTGTTCACACACACATCAACTCTGTATTCGATATATAAAGTCCTTGTAACATAAAAATGAATACAATTTAGCTAGAAGAAGCTTACTACTTCGAAGAACTATGTTTATTCGCAGTAAATATAAGTCGGTGTAAATTACTTTTCAGTTACGAGTGAAGGTGCGCATAAGAGCTGGTTATCTATAATACGTAGGTTTCTAAAATGTATGGTGGCACAACATCCTCTTCCAGATGTCACCTGTATAACCTGTTCAGCATTAGATACAGCTCAGCAGCAGAGGATACAGGAGTAGATTGTTCACAGTTAGACCTTGATATAAGTATGATCATAGCATAATAAATTGTATTTTTTATAAAACAAGACAAATCCATTACGTTATTATTCCCGAAAAAAAACATACCTACATTTTCTTAACGTATATTTTTACAAAAATATAACAGCGTGGGCAGAACAAGGCACTGTTTCCCTGTCATGTCAAGGGCTCTCGACTCCACGGGATTTAATGATTTCACCTTTGACCTTATTATTTTTACATGTAATGAAATACTGGGTAAGGTATTGAGGAGAAAAATGAGTGATGGATACTATCACAATGATAAAAATGTTTGTGGCTGTGGCTTTGCTTGTTGATTTTATTTTGACATTATTTGGTATAGTCATCAATCATGATCAACAACCTCCTATAGGCCACTGCTGGACATAGGCTTCTCCTTAGAAAGGAGGTTTTTGCCTACTATACCACGCTGGTCAGACGAGTAGGCATAAGGTTTCTTTCAAGTTTTCCTTCTCTTTGTAGTGCAGTCGTCTTGTGTAGTTTACTCCCGTAGTCCCAGTGACACTGTATTCTTAATCCGTCGCCACACGGATAGTTGGGATGGTAATTTTTCTGAATTAAAAGATACCTTATGTTACTTAAATATATTTCATATCTCTTACTTTCTTTTATATAAGTTATTTATTGTATTATATGTACATATAATATTGTGTTACATTTTCAGGTCACACAGGACTTATTCGAGCCACACACAAACCATCACAACATATGTACATATATATATATATATATATATATATATATATATATATATATATATATATATATATATATATATATATATATAGATGAAACTAACTTCTACCTAATTTATTTCTAAATCTGATGTTGGAATCTGTTTGGAATTTATGTAAACATTAAAATTTTGCAAATGAATAGCTTTTTTAACGTATTTGTATTGTGTAACGTATATGTATTATTTAAAACTTGTTTTTAAATATTTCAATGTTAAACATTAAATATACGAAATGTTACTATGTGCGTTATTTTACGCAAGGAAAATATCGGATTGTGAATATACACCAATTTATATTCGACTTGACTTTAACTGCACGGTTGGCCTAATGGTTTACGCGGTCGCTACGCCACTCTCTACTACGCTGAGTGTTGTGGGTTCAAACCTCACATGGAACAACACTTTGTGTGATCTACAAATTGTTGTTCTGAGTCTGGGTGTTCTTTGTGTCCGTTTCTTTTATGTTTGTAAAGTCCCCCGCGACACAGCATTTATTTCTAGTGAGGGCGTTGTCTTTTTTTAGAAGAAAGAAGAATATTCAGTAATTTTCGTTGTGTAACATTGTCCTGGAGGGTCATTATTTATTTGTATGTACCTAGTGGTATGCTAGTTGGGGCGTTGAGCCTGCCCGACTCACACACAAAGAGCAGAATTACATACAACACACATTTAAAAATTACAATTTTTTTTCGAATATGTGAGTCGGACTTAACTGGTGATAATAAATTTACATTGTTTCTATATTTATAGAT
Source organism: Hypercompe scribonia (assembly GCA_949316085.1). NCBI lineage: Eukaryota > Metazoa > Arthropoda > Insecta > Lepidoptera > Erebidae > Hypercompe > Hypercompe scribonia. Next base: position 3,579,093 of record OX438982.1, read on the forward strand.
AAGTATAGCCTATAGTAATATATTAACTATCGTACTGAACGAAGGTGATATGCACATTAATTTGAGAAGCAGTATTAACGAAGACCGCGATTAAACAACGTGGTGTTTCCTTCATCATCATTCTCTCAGCCAAAGACGTGCACTTGGACGTAGACCTTCGACAAAGTTCTCCACAACAGCCAGTCTAGCGGCTTCCCGTGACCTTCACCAGGTTGTCGGACCACCTTGGGTTTTTTTCTTTACACTTAGTAAAATAGAGAACTCTTGTAAGTTATACGAAGTCTCCAAGAAACAGGTTATTGATCCAACTCCCATGTTTGTTTTTAAAATGACTTAATTAGATGTGAATAAAAGAGAGGCGTTCTTTAGGGAGAGCTTCGTTCAGCAGTGGACGGCGATAGGTTCATTGAAAAAAAAAGAGATTTTACGCAGGAAGAAACAAAACATGATATGTGCCTTAAAATCATTATTTCGCTTGCATCATTAAACCTTAAAATACAGTCTGTATTGTCTTCTATTACCAATTTAAGGGTTCATTACTTTGATATCTTGAAATCAACCTTAAATGTGTGTTTAATTTGACATCATGCCATAGTATTTTATATATAAAAAGGAACATCTACTACCTATTAAAAAATGAGTTACTTCCAATAATATTACCTGTAAAATTTTCGCCGATAGATATGACTTTCAAAAAGATTACGGTAAGTAGAAAAGAGCTTAGAGACTCTGGAGGCGAGACTATTGTATATTGATTTTCTTAAGCTTATTGGATAAGTAATGGCTATTATTATTTATCAAGCTTAAGTTATATTGTGAAGCAAAAATTCCTTTATCTTTTCGTAGTATAAAATGAAGTTACTTTTTTTTCTTGTGCGCTTAATCTTCCAAAGTACCCATCGGATTTAAATGCGGTTTTTACTATCATTTAGGTTAATTATTTCGGCCATTTAAAACCAACATCGTCTAGTTTCAAACTAAGCAGAGCTTGTGGTATGATAACTAGACTGATTGATAGAATACATATATACTTTTTTTGTAAATACATACATGTTACACATAGAAAACACCCAAACTTCGAAGCAAATATTTGCAGATCATAGAAACATTTGGTCCGACCCGGGATCGAACCCGAGACCTCAAGCATAGCAGTCGCATTCATTACCGCTGTACCACCGAGACAGTTATGTTTCGGGGAAGGTTTATATATGTATATATAATACACCAGTTTTATATAATTGGAACATATAAAAAAAGTCAGTGTTTCGTACATACACAGAATTTTTGAACGTCTTTTTACTCATACTGACAAAACTTTACTAGATATATGTGGGTTGGTTTGAAAAGTTTGAGACCTGATCAAGAAAACTAAGTAACATTACTAGTCAGATAATATTAGAGATATTACTACATAAAAAATTCATCATCATCATGTTCGTCATCTTGGCCAAAAGACGCCCACTGCTGGACATAGGACTCCGCCTAGATTTTTCCCAACAAATTACAGTGGACCCCCGGTAATTCGACAAACGTTTTGCAGGGCAGTGTCGGACTATCGAATTTGTCGGATTATAGAGTACTACCGAAAACCCCCTATATAACGGATTTTTTTTACAAAAGAGTACCTTGTAATCCGATAAATTACAGACAAATGATAAAATTCTATATGTTGCCTTCTTGGCTTGTGACAACATTACTAGGTATGTATAAGTAATACACAATGAATAAACGCTAAGCTGCACCGCTATCACACGTAGTCAAATTCAAACTAAGCAATGGAAATTGAAACAATACCTACGCGTCGAGCACAAGTTGTAACCTGTTCAATCATGCACGACCTACATTAGCGAAAATTGTTTGATTGATGTCGGATTACAGGGGAGTCCGGATTACCGAGGGTCCACTGTACACGTAAAAATATTTTATTTCTGAACATAACCTCCATTTAACTCAATGCATTTCTTCAATCTACTTTGCAAGGCTTTCAGGTTTCTAGGTTTTAAAAGTTATACTTGAAGCTCTGCAAAATACTGATTCACTGTGGCTTCAACCTCATCATTTCATGAAAATTTCTGGCTATTGAGGTGCTTTTTTTAAGTTAGGTAATAGTTGAAAGTTTTATTAACGACGTAAATTATTTAATCGACTCGAATAACGACGAAAATAAATAACTCAGGTGAATAAACCAGGTGGGACAGCAGCTTAAAACCACAATCTCGAACTTGAGCCATTCTTTCGACAGACGTTTAAAAGCAGCAAATACTGGACGTTTTTCTTTACTTTCGTCACGCAAACGACGCAATAGGGTACCATAGAGCGCTGAGTTTTTTACTTAACCTTTTGAAATATAGTCTACCATTATGATACCTTGCCAGCTAATAAAATTGTCTTTGCTTTCTTTGGGGTCGGTTCATCAGATTTTTTTTAAACTCGGACTGCTGTTTAGACTTAAGCGTATAGTGATGAAGCCTACTAATATATATAATGCTACAGCAAAAGCCAAAGAGCGTATAGATTCAGTGAACGTAATATTGTGAAAATAAAATACAAGTCAGCGATGGGCTATATCCATATCCCACAATTAACCAAAGCAACCGTTTCAAAGTAATATTAACCTTTATCCAATTAAAAGCGTTGTGCACTTATTGTATGCCTAAATTGCCTTTTACAACAAATCATTAAAATTAATATCTTGTTGGATATCACAAGATTAAAAAGCTCGGGCAGAGCGTGCAACGCTGATTGCAAGTGTGCCAAGGCGGGGTACGTCGCTAGTAAAATATATTGTACCTATTTACCAAGTTTGAATATCAAATAACATTTTTGTGAATTTTTGTAATATTCGTAATATTTGTTGTCTTGTTTCCTCTTTATATAGATAGCGACTATATCATATAACATTACTGTATTCTAATAATTATAACATTACATTTATAATGATGCAGCTTATGTAGACAAACAGAATATTCATTCTTTATGACAGTTAAATAGAGTACGTTTTGCAACAGTCAAGATGAGGTGATATAACTCATATATATATATTTTTTATATTTTATAAATGTGCATATTACTACTATGTTGCATTACCATTTTTTTAATTAGGTTACGGTGAATAAACTCTTTCTTTGTACAATGATCTACGGAATCAAATAAGTGCAATTTTAATGCTAACTGAACTGTATGTTTAGAAACTTTTTGAAATTTATATGTATGAGTATAAAATCATAGACAATGTGGAGTCTAGAAACGTTCGCTAAACCACCAGCAATACGCCGGCCTGTAATACAACTGCTATTTGTTACCGCCGTTTAGGTAATTTTCACCTTTTCTCCAGAAACAGGGATAGGAAGTTTGGGTTTTTCGGTAACCTCATTTACTCGGAGAAAAATTAAAATGAACATTTTTGGCTTTCTGTGAGACTGTGCCAGTCGAGCTGGGTCATTTTACTTACATTTTTATTTAATATATTAAGAATACAAGGTTCACAATTCGGCAAATAGGTATAAAGGTGGTAGTGCCACGCTGATTTCAGCACAAGCGGGCCGGTTCGACCGGGGCAGTACTACCCTCCCACAGAAGAACTGTGTAAGCCTTACACTGTCACGATGATTGTCATGCCTTTTACTTCCCCAAGCGGGGTGTGAAAAAGCATCTCACAAGGCCGCCATAGTGTGGGTCACCATACTGTATTGACTGCATTTGCAATGAGTATGGTGACCACAACTCTTGGATTCTATTCATGCTTTCCATCAGGCAGAGATGAGTCACTTTGGCAGGCTCTTAATAAAGAAAAAAAATTCGTCAAAAAATCACTTTTAAGTTCTAATACGCAGTCTACATTTTGTTATGTTAACATAACAAAGTTCGTAAGCTGTAACACAAACCCTTACACCAACTAAAGACTGGAGTTGGACCGTTTCAAATATTCACAGTTCCAATTTAAAATACGCTTGTTAACAAGGGTTACTTTGAATAAACATTTCAGTTCAAAGGGCACGGGTATACCATTTAATCTGTGCTTCGTTAATGAGACAAGAATAACCATTTAAGCGAATGCTTATTTTTCCCAGACAGTTAGATAACAGATTGTGTTAGCATAACAAATTAACAAATGTGACTGTTTAACAGTTAAATATCTATCGGCCTTCTTGTAGTTGTATAAAACAATATGGTTATTGCCTTTATTTCTGAGGCATAAGACGTCTAACGAACGGACGGGTTACATGAAGGAAAGTAACTAACACCGATTGTGGGCATCTGCAACTGAAGAGTCGGTACTCAATACTTTATTGCACACCATATTGTTACATAGATGTGACATGAGGCTTTGCCAGAACGTAGAGATCCATCCTCTAAGGATAGAGGATGAAGTGATTGGACCCAACTAGCTTATTATTAATTATACATTTACCACTTATACTTATATGCGTATACACATACATATTTATACATACATGTATGTTACATAGATAGTAATATCATTTATTTAAGGAGTGAGTGTCGATAGTGTTGTTGCAGTGCATTGTCGCTCTAGGTCTTCTCAGAATCAGGCCATAAGGGGTTTTTGTTCCGATAACTACTCATTCGAGGATTTCAATTTGCGCAAGTAGTATGTCGAAACAATGTTATAACGATTCAGCAATTCATTTAAATCGTAATAGGCCGCCATAGTATTGGTCACCATACTGCATTGTCAGCATTCGCAATGAGTATGGTGACTACATATTTTGGATTCTATTCATGCTTTCCATCAAGCAGAGTACAGATACTCTGGCAGGCTATTAAAAAAAAAAAATTGACATCTTATTTTCTGACGAAACCCATTTTTGCCTCAAACAGATTTGCAGGTATTGGAGCAATGAAATTCTCAAATTTAAACACGAGAAGCCATTTCATTCGCCTAACTGTATGGGCTTCAATTTCAGCAAAAGGAATCATTGGACCCTATTTTTTTCTACTGGTTTTTTCAAGATTTTCTCAAATGTTAACTAATTCGTGGTGCACCCTATATTAGAGGAAACAACTTAAATAAATCAAATTCCTTATATAGAAACCAGTACCAATCTATGTACCATAACATCTTATTGGGATTAACTCTATATAGACCGGCCCCGGGACTATAATCATTTGAAAGGGTTCATATTCGAGAGGGTAAGACGCTTGGGCTGCGGTAATGATGGAGGAGTAAGTACTTTTAAGCTTCTCATAAAATATTGACAAAACTTTTTGAGTATCTCGAGCTAAGAAATATTTCCTGTCGATTTTTATCGTATCACTTGTTTTTATTCTTTGACGACTCTTTGCCTCTCATCTATCTTCTACGTGAATATTTAAGAATGTGATTTTGGTTTGTGTACGGCAATAGGCTGAATGGACCTCAAATTTTGAATACGATATACACCACGCTTTAATGATGATGTTATGAAATTTGTTTAACCACAAATAGTCGTCGTAACAGCCTTCTTAAGGAGCAAACTACGGAAGATATACCTTTTACGTCCCCAAGCGGGATGTGAAAAGGCATCTCACAAGGCCGCCATAGTTTGGGTCACCATACTGCGTTGTCAGCATTTGCAATGCTGACCACAACTCTTGGATTCTACTCATGCTTTTCATCAGGCAGAGTAGAGTTACTTTGGCAGGCTCTTAAGATAGAAAAAAAAAAGACAATAGTACTGTAAAACATTAAAACAAACCATATGTACACCTACTCGTCTGGTTAGTTTGTCGGCCAATATTTCCTTTCTTTCAGATGTCTATGTCCAGCATTGGCCACTACAGTTCATGATGATCAATACCGTTATTTGTAGAATGAGTAACACTTATCAGATGTTACCAGTTTTCCAGTCAGCTTCTCTATTAGAACTACATCGATAGTTTTTTTGCAATAAACGTTATAACCGCTTCAAATAGCGTTCATGTAAATATTTCGGTTGTGTCTCACCTTTCGCTGTCCCGTCTCAGCGACCACCTTCGAGAAGTCAACGCACGTAACATAATGCAGTCAATTCACTATGGTAACATCACAGAACAAAAAAAGCTTAACTAAACTTAAAAATCATATTATAAATGCACTATTCTCACTATAAGATACACCAACAGGACTCTTCTGTCTTATTTGTTCTGATAACTCCTCACCATTATAAGACTTTCGAGGCACTGATTTATGTTTCGATGGCTTCTAACACGTCATTTTGTTTTACTATGTTGATTATAATGAAAAAAATATGAGTACGCTATGTGTAAGTGTCTTTGAAAACATCGTTTAAAATAAATAAGGGTTTTGTGGATTTTGGAGACAGCCTAAAGAGAAATCCCTACTAAAATTATGGATTCGAAAGTGAGTGTCTTTCTGTTATGCTTTTACGGCTAAACCATTGAACCGATTATAATGAATTTTGGTATGACAATATTTTTTTTTTTCTATATTAAGAGCCTGCCAAAGTGATGCTACTCTGCCTGATGGAAAGCACGAATAGAATCCAAGAGTTGTGGTCACCATACTCATTGTAAATGCAGACAATGCAGTATGGTGACCCACACTATGGCGGCCTTATGAGATGCTTTTTCACACCCCGCTTGGGGAAGTAAAAGGCATGACAGTCACCATGACAGTGTAAGGCTTACACAGTTACCACAATAACTGTCACCCCTGCCTCAATGGGCCTCCGGTCTCACACTCACCAACGAAACGTGACAACACGGATGCTGTCGCTTTAGGTTGGTCTTCTGTGGGAGGGTAGTACTGCCCCGGTCGAGCCGGCCCGCTCGTGCTGAAATCAGCGTGGCTCTACTTCCTAGCCTGATGTTTTAATTGTTGAGGAATGATAATAGCTACTTTTGTAGCGATAACTGACATACACGCAGACGAAAGCTAGCATATAATTTAAAGGACAGGTGATATCTCACCTTTCTTGATTTGCCATTATTCAACTGTGAGACAAATGATTTACGCTGAAACGCTGAAACGCTGTGTATTTTCTTGGCAGCAAAAAGAGCCTATATATAAACTCTATTCAACAAGTTCGTGAACTGGTTCGTGTAATTTGAATGAGTGTTTCCTCTAAAGAAAATCACGGCACGTAGGTTAAAGAATGTTATTGTTTCAGGACTTAGCTGCCATTAGTGTTTGTGTGCGCAGTATGTAATCAGAAAGCTGCCGCCTGTGACGTCCCTAATGCTGACATGTATTTAATTTTAATAAAATCTGGGGACGTTATCCACTTAATACGTATTTAATATTAAAGTTTCATGTCTAACCCTTAACATAAATTAATGACTTGTGCGTCACTTGTGCCATGTTTAGTATTATATGCTTTATGTATTGTTAATTCATTTTGTCTCAAAAATTAGTGATTCCATTGAGGGTTTTGTCTTAGATTTCAAGACTATGTAGGCATTTTCTAACGCACTGGTCTTAACTTTGCATAAAAAATAAAAGTTTTGACACTTTTAATACACAATCCGTGTGGTGACGGATTAAGAATACATAGTGTTACCACCCCTATTCATCCCGTGGGTGTCGTAAAAGGCGACTAAGGAACAAAGTATACAAGATAACATCATTACAAAGAGAAGGAAAACTTAAAACAAACCCTATTCCAACCCGTCTGGCCAGCGTGGAATAGTAGGCCAAAACCTCCTTGCTAAGGAGAGGCCTATGTCCAGCAGTGGACTGTAAAAGGCTGTTGAGGAATACACAATCTGATAGAAAATATATTTTTAAACAAATTTACTATTTCATCCGACAGTTACTTACGAGAACTTAATCCAGTGTTAGTTGAAGGTGAACTTGAACCTCACACAATTTCAACAAAGTGCCTACGCGTAAATCAGCCTCTATTGAATAGTCTATAATGTCTTCTGCCAACTTACTCCTTTATGAAACATAGCGAGATTAACATGTACCCCTATTTCTCGTTTTAAGTGTATTGTTGTTGCTATATCTATGTAATACTGTATGGACAGGCCGACTCCAAACTGTGGCCCTTGCTTCAAAAGACCAACTCAGATCCTATGCTGCAATCTCACAGTTTCCATTTAATCAATGTTCATAGATTGAAAACAAAAAGGAGACCTCTGTAGTTTGTTTCTACATTTCTTCCCTGAGTGAGTCTTAGGAAATGCCGACGCCTTCTAGCTGTTAAATCTTACGTGTAAAAATATCTAGAAAAAGATTTATTTGCAGATAAGTATGCGATAAATAAATTAAATATTTAATATCCCACTAATATTATAAATGCGAATGTAAGTTTGTTTGTTATAGTTTCACGCGAAAACTACTCAACTGATCATCATGATCTGTTACGTGACAATGTGGCAGAGCAAATTCCACGCGATTAAAGCCGCGGGCAAAATCTAGTAAATTATAAATCATGATAGATTATATTACAGTAAGTTTTGTAAGTAAAGTTTGGTTGACTTACAACTGTAATGGCTACGTTTATTTCTTGTTTTTTCCTAATTATGTTTATAGGAAATAAAGATTCAACCCCTTAAAATATAGTTAAGACGATGACATAAATAAATTGTTCGTTTATTTATATCTTGAGAACCAAATAGTGATGTCGTCCATTTATATTTTTGTCTTTGCTATTTTTCATTTTTACACTTTTTCCACGAAGAATGAGTAATAAAAAGATAGAGAAGGGACTTAATGACCGACTTTTTAAAAGAAAAGAAAACGTGAACATTATTTTTCTCAGTTATTCTTTTGTCGTGAACACTAATGCAAATGAAGTAGTTATAGGAGTGAAATATTTAATATTATCGTCATCATTATTTAGTTTCTTTTAAGTTAGAATAAGGTTTCGAGTTATTAAGTTTGTAGGTATTAATGTCACTCTTATTAGGATGTACGGTGTTTCGAGTTTGGGTGCTCTTTATATCCGTTTCATGTACGTCCGTAAAGTTCCCCACGTCACAGCACACATTTCTAGCGCGCGAAAGTTTTTTTTGAAACAGAAAAAAACATATGACTTATATCAGTTCTAGTTTCAAATATAATGTTAACATTTATCACGATATTTACTATAATTCAAGCTCTTAAAAGCGATGCTTGACTAACGCCGACAAAGCTGCGGTCAAAACTAAACACAGTAATAAATATTACGCTAGATAAATTTTAGAACAACACGGTTTATTGTGTGGCCCATAGTCATTGAAATTCACAAGTATTCTAACAATAAAATTATATTCTAGTTTTGAGAAAATCAAACATGACTTGCCTTCTGTAAGTGTCAACAAAATTTATGGTAACCTACATAAAAACAAGATTTCTATTTCAATAAGGCAGTTATTAATTTTGTTTTGTGCCTACTGTGTTTTTCAAATATGATGTTTCAAATAAAACGAGTTTTAAGATTTTGCTGCGATATTGATATTAATGTGCGATATAAAACTCGATAGTTGTTTAAAGTAACCACAGACTTCCACTCGAATCTGAGGCATCTGATTGGTTTAATGTTTCGATTCTAATGGACGTACTTCACCACAGCATTATGCTAATGCATAACGCTGTGCTAATCTGCTGGTGTTTATATCAACAGACTTAGAAGTAGAAGGGTCCTCTGTATACCGTCTTAATTTTGTAAAATAATTGGATTATGCTGTGAAAATCGCGCCATACGTGCGTTTTATTTTATCTTTAAAATACATCTATAATAGCTCGGTCAAAATAGGTATTGATTCTTACATTACCCAACAAGCTTTCAAATTTACAGGCACGTTACAGATAATACGCTATTGAAGTTATGAGAAGTTCAAACCGTTCAAAGATCTTATAAAATCGTTCTTTTAGATTTTTTAGCTAAACGGTTAGTTTTACGATAAAAAAGGTTTACCCTACTTGTAAATTATGTCTGTCTGTTCAATGTCTACGAAATTGTTTTTTGTAATTTTTTTTTCAAGATTTACCAATTCTGAAAAAAAACCATTCGAAAGTTTTCCCTTTTATATTAAGTGACTCCGTGAACATCCTATTCTGTGCATCAAACAGTCTGTATCATATGATGTTGATATACTTATGCACGTTTAGAATGCACGCAGTAAGAGTATTTGCATTTTGTATCTAATCATAACTTATCAGTCGGGATTGAATCGAGTGTATCATGTCTATGGAATGGCCTAACGTGTGAAAGAGTCCGAATGTAGACAATGGTACATTTTATGTGACGTCATTGTACGACACGTATATTGGAAGTCACGGTCAGGAAAGAAGAAAATATAATAATTAACGTATTGTTTTATAGTAAAAAACAAACTACGATAGCTGGAGAGAAACAAGAGTTAGATATAGAAGAAGCAACAATAAAGTATGACATAGATACGCACAGAAGTATGTGTAAAAGAATAACTGACAAGACAAGAGAAGAGACAAGAGAAGGTGTTTTTAAGCAGTTGTGTTTATTGCTTTAATTATTCTCTTATTTTAGATTTAGTTATATAGAAATAACAAGCAGATATGTTAATTGGTATTATATTAGATCGTTGCTATTCAATCAAAATTTCGGAATACGTCGGAGTTTCTAACCCGCGCTGGCGAAATCCGATTAATGCAAGTATTTTTAGTTTTTCTAATTGCTTAATTACTTAGTTGTTAGATTTATACAAGACGTTATTTTCTACCTTATTGTGAACTTGTAGATAATTTGTGCCACATCTTAGTTCTGCCTGAATTGTTGAAGGCAGTTTCAACACGCAGGAAATAGGCAAACAATGTTGGTGTATCGAGAACAGGGCGCACCGAGTTTAGTCTGGCCTAATTATATTTGTATAGCTTATAATTAGTCATTGTCATTAAGGAAAATGTGTTGGACCTATTGTAATTATAAATAACTGTAGTTAAGAATTTGTCTGTATTGTTAATATGCATAAACAAATAATAATAATAACATTTCGGACATGTGGCACACAATACATTCAATCTCAAACAAAGCAGAGCTTGTAGTACTAGACAACTTATATAAACACATATTTCTAAATCTATCTAAATTAAGAGCCTGCCAAAGTGAATCTACTCTGCCTGATGGAAAGCATGAATAGAATCCAAGAGTTGTGGTCACCATACTAATTGCAAATGCAGGCAATGCAATATGGTAACTATGGCGGCCTTGTGAGATGCTTTTTCACACCCCGCTTGGGGACGAAAAAGGCATGACAGTCATCGTGACAGTGTAAGGCTTACTCAGTTACTACGATAACTGTCACCCCTGCACCAATATACATACACAATAAATACATACATATTATACATAGAAAACACCCAAACTCCGAAACAATCGAACCCGAGACCTCAAGCACAACAGTCGCACACGCCACCACTGTGCCACAGAAGCAGTCAAAAAAAAATGGTTTTCATAAGTACAAGTTCTAGACACTCGAAGTTAATCTTAGTGTACTATGTTTTGTAAACTGACTGAAAAACAAAATCTCCACGTTTATGGGCAGAGATATAATCGAATAGCAGCTAATTAAATGATCCAGTAAATTGCACGGATGACGTATATAAGTGGTCACCTCACTACTCCCTACTGAGACCGGTTGAGAGCCCTCAGCGCTCACCGTAAATTAATCCGGGTAAAGTTGTAGAGGCCATCCGAGGCCAACAGCTAAACGTCAATTCAAAAAAAAAAAAAAAACTCCCTACTGACTGTCGTGGCTACGACATACGGGTTGTGTGATCCACAATTGCTGCTCTGAACCTGTAGTCTGAGTCTTATTTATACCCTTTCATACACCCAGCGACACAGGAGATATTCTTAGTGTGGAAGTTATCGTTCAAAAGAATAAAGTAAGAACTGAGACAGATCTATACACAACGTATATTTAGAAAGGCCACAGAAAGTTCAATTTTCACGCTCGAATTCCGTCACGGCATGAGTAAAGCCTCCGGAATGTCAATGTTACTGTTACGCAACAGAAGGGTTTATTGGATATTGAGATATTCATATTAGAAGTGCCGAAGATAATTGAAGTTCGAGTATTTAGGGTCGGAATGTTAAAAGAAAAGGGGAAAGGCTCACAAAGTGAAATAGTTTTTATTTAAAACTATTATTACTCTCAAGCAAACGTATTTTAACACTTATTTTAATTTTCCGATTCTTTAAAGACTAATCTATTATGGATCACAATAGTCTATGTATGAATTATTATACCAATTAATATCTTTAATGTAGTAGTAATGCAGTAGTAATTCGTTCATAGTTGCAACTATTAATTATCCTAGGGGAATTCCCTGAAGGGTACACCTGATTCCCCGGCTACTGGTACCTGAGACGGCGTGCGGTTTTTGGTCGGTTCGAGTCCGACATAACCACCAGTAGGTGGTATCCGGGGGGATTTCCACACAGAAAAAAAGGGGAATTCCCTGAAACGAATACGTGTTTTAAATTCAAATCGCTGAAAAGTTATCTTGGAAACAGTTTAAAGGTAAAGAAACTTCAACGTATGAGTGTTTAGTACACCCCGTTTTAAACTAACCGTCGTTACGTTGTTTATATATATGGTTTAACAACTAATCTTGTCTAACACGAAGGAATGCGGGTCGATTTATTTCTTTTACAAGCGTACTTTCGCATAGCTATCGAACAGATAAATTGTCTATTGATCCGTGTGAGTGACGCACGTGAGACTTATACCATAGTGTTTCTAGTTTATAGAACTAATAAATACATTATTCAATGGCAAAAAAAATGTATGGAATTATGTTTATAGTTTATACGTGTGGTGACGGATTGAGAATAAGGAGTATCACTCCATCCTGTGGGTTTCGTAAGAGCTGACTAAAGAAACACTACGTAGGAAAACATTGCAAGGAGATAGAAAATTTGACACAAACCCTATACCCGTCTGGTCAGGCGAAGTGTGCTGAAATCTCCTTTCTAAGATTAATTGATTGTTGATATATCAATTGCTGCTCTCGATAAACCAATTGCTACATTTAAGATTAGCATAATTGAGGACGTGGTTCGTTGAATAATGTCCATCTTGCTGTAAAGAAGTTTTAAGATTTTATTTTAATACTACGACACAATTTAAGATCGTCAAATCTAAGCAATAGGTCAAGGTCAATAGAAGAATATCTTTATAACTTTGGAGATGCAGCTGTAATCTAGTGATGGGTCTAACCAGAGAAAGGAGAAGAACCACTACAGTTACGTCATAGTATTATTTGCACTAAAAGTGCTTATATTAAGAACCTGCCAAAGTGACTCTACTCTGACTGATGGAAAGCATGAATAGAATCCAAGAATTGTGGTCACCATACTCATTGCAAATGCAGACAATGCAGTATGGGGACCCACACTATGGCGGCCTTGTGAGATGCTTTTTCACGCCCCGTTTGGGGACGTGAAAGACATGACATTGTGGCATTGCAAGGCTCACATGGTTCCCACGATGATTGTCACCCCTGCATCAATGGGCTTCCAGTCTCGCGCTCACCAACAAAGCACGACAGTGTGAATGCTATCGCTTTAGGTTGATCTTCTGTGAGAGGGTAGTAGTGCCCCGGGCGAGCCCGCCCCTTTTTTGCTGTAATCGTCGTGGCTCTACTACCTTGAGTAGTTTTCTACTGGAACTAAGATTGAAATCAAAACTGAAATTCAGTGGAGTTGAATTATTATAGAAAGTATTAATTAGTTCACCTAGAATACAACGTTCGTGTCTGAACAATTATATAACACCTCAACTATTATGAATGACGTAATTCTAGTTGTGAAAGTGCCAGAAAGATATTAAAAATTAACTATCGCTAGACCGACTTAGTAACTAACACGACGTAAAATCATATTATGAACTAATTTGCATATTTTTCAGACGCCATGTAGAATAGAAGAAGCGCAAGTAATAATTTTTGCCTTTATGTCAGAAGTACCTTAGATTAGTACCATTGATTTTTTTGTTTCTATATTAAGAGCCTGTCAAAGTGACTCTACTCTGCCTGATGGAAAGCATGAATAGAATCCAAGAGTTGTGGTCACTCATTGCAAAAGCAGACAATGCAGTATGGTGACCCACACTATGGTGGCCTTGTGAAATGCTTTTCACACCGCGCTCGGGGACGTAAAAGGCATAACAGTCATCGTGACAGTGTAAGACTTACATAGTTACCACGATAACTGTCACCCCTGCATCAATGGGCCTCCGGTCTCACACTCACCAACGAAACACGACAACACGAATGCTGGCGCTTTAGGTTGGTCTTCTGTGGGAGGGTAGTACTGCCCCGGTCGAGCCGGTCCATTCAAGCTGAAATCAGCGTGGCTCTACTACCTAGCAGTACTACTACTGACACACTTTTACGTCACTAGTACCATTAAAAAAATTCTATTGATCGTGTTTAAATAAATCTCTAGTTTCATTAGTTCCTAGACTAGGGGAACTTAGACTGAAATTAAAAACTATATAAATTTATAAAAAATGAATAATATTGAAAGGGCATTATGTACCGAGATGATAGATATATATATTGTATTTTTTATGGTACTAGTGATGTAAACATGTATCATTAATGGTACTTCTGACATAAAGATACAATCCAGCATCGCTAGTAACATTGGTTGTACTAGTAACGTAAAAATGTGTCACTAGTAAATGGTATTGATCGATGGTACTTCTAACATTATAGTTTTTTTACAAGAACGAGTAGACTGATCACCTGGTGGCAAGTGACAAACAATGCCTACGGTTAACTGCAATATAAGAAGAACGAAAGAGTAGCTTAACGTCAGTTTTCTGTTAGGCCATAGAATAAACTCGGGTCGAATTGGGCCCAGTAATTACACAACACACATACAAGTAATGTATTAATGTAGTTATCTTTTTAGCTTTTATGATTTCCAGCATTATTTGGGGTCGGCTACAAGTTCAACAAGCTGTTATTAAGTTTTCTTGTAAAGAAAACACAACACTTTTAACCCGACCCGGTATTCGAACCCGAGACCTCTTGATTGGCAGTCGCATACGCTAACTGTTAGACCAACAAGGCAGTTAAATAATATTATGCAATGCATTACTGCATGTAAAGTATTTCAATTGTTAAAACTATTTTTTATGTGTGACTATAAGTGGAAAGTTTCACATTCTATATTAGCTAAATATAACAACCTATTTTAGTAAAAGCATCCCAAATTTGATTCAATCAAATCTCTCTACTTCCCTGACGTTCATAATAAAGTGTTTAGAAATATATTGTGAACCGTTATTCTTGTGATAGCTAAGTATGTATTTACAAAAAAAAACTACAAATGTATTTATAGCAGTTGTCTAGTACTCCGAGTACAAGCTCTGATTAGTTTGGGGCTAGATGGCGTTGTTTTAGATTTCTAAAATGTTGTTATTATTATGAATAACTGGTAAACAGCCACTGTCAAGTAGAAAATTAGATTTATTTATAAGTGTTTATATAATATAGCCCAATTGATTGGCTAAATATTACTAAAATATCATCCTATAAGAGTGGTATACGAATTTTTTTATGTAGTTAATGTTCCATTTCTCGACATGGTGCCGATAGATTTATATCCTAAGAAAATCGTTCACCTGCGTCACGATTTTTAACTGCAGACTAATTAAGTGGAACAATTTACAGCCGGCGCAGTCGGTCGGAACGTATAACTAGCACAATTACAGTACAATGTAATATCCAACACTATGTCTTACATTTTAACAGTATTTTAGCCTTGTATAAAACACTGCACATTTCACACAAATAACTAAATACAGTGAACCCCCGGTAATTCGACAAACGTTTTGCAGAGCAGTGTCGGACTATCGAATTTGTCGGATTATAGAGTACTGCCTAAGACTCTCTATAGCCCGGTTTTTTTTACAAAAGAGTACCTTGTAATCCGACAAATTACAGACAAATGATAAAATTCTATATGTTGTCTTCTAGGCTTGTGACGACATTACTAGGTATGTATACGTAATGCACAATGAATAACGCTCAGCTGCACCGCTATCACACGTAGTCAAATTCGAACTGAGCAATCGGTATTAAAACAATACCTATGCGAGTTATGTCGTCATAGACGTGACGTCCCACAATGGCATCCGTCATGAACGACCATTTAGCCGTTACCGAGGGTCCACTGTATATGAAATAGTATTCGATTTTGGTTTGTTCGGCTCGATCTTGAAAACCACTGAACGGATTCAAATGCTATTTCTTATGTAAACTGTTTCACACATCCAAGTCCGATCTGAATATAAAAAAGAGGTAAAAAGTTAGACTGAAGTTAAAGTTTCTGTGAGTTTCTATGACCTTAAGGTGCCTAGAAAAAAAATAGATCTAGTACGTAACCATTGCTTTTGTTAACAATAATGTGCGACCCAGATCACAGATAATAAATAGACCAAAGACCCAGTAAACAAAAACATTAAAACAATACATGCAAAAGTGTGATGATAACACGATGTCTATTTTATTATTCGGTAAGGGTTACGGACGTGCCATAAAAAGTGTTTTAACAAAAGTGTTATACAAAATCACATAACATCCAGCGCTAAGTGGCCTGCTCCACATCTTTCTATTTTAATACTAGAAACATTCTCTATTCAAGAGCTGCAAAAGCAGTCAAGAAATATATCATAGTATTTACAGGGTTGCATTTGTCAAAAGCAAATAAAGATTATATGTTTCTTTGTCTCTCTGTTCGACTCTTGTCCGTGTGGCGACGGATTGAGAAAACAGTGTTATTCCCTATTCATCCCGTGGGTGTCGTAAGAGGCGACTAAGGGAACAAAGTATACAAGACAACATCATTACAAAGAGAAGGAAAACTTGGAACATACCCTATTCCAACCCGTCTGGTCAGCGTGGTATAGTAGGCCAAAACCTTGCTAAGGAGAGGCCTATGTCCTGCAGTGGATTGTAAAAGGCTGTTGATGATTGAGTCAAGAGGTATCAAGTTGAAATTAAGATCAAACTTTCATCGGGTCCTTTAACGCTGTGAAAAAACTCCCTAAGTCAACGAAGCTTAAACATGTGCTTATTAGCATTTACGTTAATTCATTTGAAAAAATTGCAGATAAATCAAAACTATTAGTTGACCTAGAAGAATCTTCAAATTTGGCAAGAAATATAAATTCAGAAGGTCAATAATTTGTTGCTCTATCAATATTGATGCAGGGATGACAGTTATCGTGGTAACTGTGTAAGCCTTACACTGTCACGATGACTGTCATGCCTTTTACGTCCCCAAGTGGGGTGTGAAAAAGCATCTCACAAGGCTGCCATAGTGTGGGTCACCATACTGCATTGTCACTTTGTCACTTTGGCAGAATAGAGTAACTTTGGCAGGCTTTTAATTTAGAAAAAAAAAAGAGTAAAAATGTATTTTTTGTTACTTAATGATGCCAGAACAGTTGAAGGGCTAAATGAAATAGTCAATAGATAAATTATAATTTGGAAGGGCACATAGGATTCTCTTTAACTGTTAGACGGTTTGTGATTACTTCTTAAATTGACCCCTTCCGGGTATGACCTAAACTGGTGAGGGCCGCGGGAAGCCGTTGGATGCGGGCGGCATGGGACTTGTGGAGAACCTTGGGGGAGACTTATATCCAGTAGTGGATTTCTTTTGGCTGAGACGATGATGATGGATAGGACTATTTCCGTATTTGATCGTGTTTTGTTACGAGCAGTTCTAGTAAAGACCACTTTTGCTTTTGTATTGATTATCGTAAGAGTTTTATCTAACATTTTTTATATTCCAATTCCGTTACTATCAGATATGGTAACAAATATTTGTGTACAAAAAGGCTAACGTACATGTGATCCTACAAAAAGTTTTAATTTCCTGGACCATTTCGTACCTAAATATTGGTTCTTGTTACACAGGGCCGTGAAAGGCCCCAAAACGGTCGGACATAAGGGACCGGAAAAGGTTTCATGGAGTTCAAAAAGCCTAAACAGTTCAGTATTTATAATCATATATAAGTATTTACCTCACAATTTCGAGTGCTGTTTAATGGGATAAGAGATTTTAAGAGACTCCAGTTTTGCGTTTATCACTAGAACCATAAACACAATTA
Organism: Hypercompe scribonia; assembly: GCA_949316085.1. NCBI lineage: Eukaryota > Metazoa > Arthropoda > Insecta > Lepidoptera > Erebidae > Hypercompe > Hypercompe scribonia. The sequence continues at coordinate 3,597,132 of OX438982.1, forward strand.
TTCTAAACTTTGTCCATAGTAAATAGTCGTCAACTTTATCATCATACTCAAAACCTCTTGAAAATGTAATCTATACGTATTAAATTACTTGGACTAATTACTTTTTTCAACGCAGACCCTAATATTAGAGGCTACAAAGAAGTTGGTGTCCGATTCTTTCTACGTTGTAAGCACCAAGTAAGAGAAATTGGATCCCCGAGGTGGTAAGAATGAGCGCTTGTATAGAAGCTCATTTTCAAAGTTAGAAACACGAAATAAAAAATAATGAGTACGAAGTGAGTGAGAAACCGCAGGCAATAGCTACTTAATAACAGAATAACAAACTGGAAGTGGTGGTTATCTGCAGTATAGATACTTCCCCAATTCCGTAACCTCTAATGCGTAGAAATCAGCTGTGCCCTCACTCCGTTACGCTTATTCTTTGTGCTACTTAAATGCGGGCATGGATTAAATATTAAAACTGTACTCGACGTTATAACATAACTAAAGGGGTATGGTAAGGAACTCCCTTACTCCTTAATACCTGCAGTGTCATATTTCTTTTTTTTTTAATTTAGAAGATTTTTTTTTTACATTTAATAGTACCATCTTTACTTTTCACTGTCTTTCAGCCATAATTGTAACTGGGGAATAATGCCACTAATCAAAATAGATCACGCCGGGACCTTTGAATTACTTTATTAAAAGTAATGTATAAACCAATTCGATATTTTTAACAAAAAGTCACTGCAGTACAATGCCCACAGACAGGACTAAAAATATCACACTCATAAAACCTGACACTCAGGTGCTGAAGTCGTTTCCGGTACTAAGGAGACCGGAATACACCATTTAAACTCGTTCACTCACTAATCAACCTCAATTAACAAAAGATAAAGTTCATATTTCTTTAAAATCAACATAACCCTTAATCCTCAAAACGTAACGTAAACTAAATGGGACACAAACAGTTGAAACACTGTGCAAAACACACAACACGTACACATATCTAAACTCCATGCGTTTCTAAAACATAAAACGTAAATTTCACGTATCAGTGTGACGTACGTTATTTTGGCGAATTTACACGAACGGGGACGATAATCACGGACAGTCGCGTTTTGCCGGTGTCGAGCGTGTGGAACTATCGATCGCACGCAGCGAGGGTTGTAGCGGAGGTGTGCCGCGCGGCACGTACCGTCGCACACTGAAGCGGGAGCCGCGAGATGAACGTAGAATATTATTGGAACAGACGCACGATTAGGTTCAATTGTAAAATATACTCGTACGATTCTTAATTTCTTTATTTAATTAACTGGATAATTGTCTCGGCGTGAGGATTTCTAAATAAAGATTTATAATTTTATTTTTCCGCTATTTAATCTAATACACACTACAAAATATATTGCATACAATATGTATACAATATATTTCGCTTATATTTAACTGACCCGGTGAACTACGTACCGTAAGACTTGTTTTTTTAAATTTTCTGCCGAGCTGATTTGTAAATCTGAACCATCAAAAAAATTCATTCAAATCGGTCCAGCCGTTTAGGAGGAGTTCAGCGACATACACACGTACAGTAGAATTATTTATTTAAAGATAAGGAAAATTGATAATAATGGAATCCTATAGGCTTCCAGTAATTTGTTAATTCAGAAACGGGTAGCATAAAACATTATACGCTTAAAAGTAAATAAATATATATGTTTTAGACAACACAAACACAATTTTGTGGATTAATAATGGCATTTCAAAATCATTAGCCATGCGAGAGTAAATCTAACAAACACAATTAGTCTTTATTTAAATTGTCAGATAATTTCTACAGTAATTAGTAAATTGTACAACAACACTACTTTCTCGTGCGATGTCATGTAAATAAGTTTAAAAATGAATAACATAAATCAGAGAAACTGAAAAATAAGAAAGAAAGGCAAGTACAACAACTTAATGTTTATTACGTGTGCTAAACGACTAGAGTTTGTTCATTAGAGTAAAAGTAATTTAAAATTATAATCATATTGCCGTTTTAGAGATAATTTTTCTGTAATAACGTGTACCAAGTACTCGGAACGAAACAGTACGAGTATGTACGTACGTACTTTTAACGTACGATACGATAATTCTCTTTCTATTGCGATAGGCTTAAGTTTAGTACCTACGATCAAAGTTCACCTACTCTATGCCGACCGACCGCATCGCGCCGCGTCGGCGCATCGCTGCGGCGATCGACGGCAAACGCGTCCGAATGCGTTTGTTCGCTAACACATGCGAACTCTGTTTATAAATAAACGGTCCGTGTGTGCTCACATTTACAATAAACACTTGCTTCTTTGACTGTACAGATTAAGATATTTTAGATATGAAAGGAGTAATATTTGCCCGTAGTAAGGAGAGTTCAGTGAGAGTTAAAACTATTTTACTACATATTTATACGATAGATTACGACGGAATTGGAATACAAATTAATAAGTAAGATCAGCATCATCAATCATCATCATCAACAGCCTTTCACAGTCCACTACTGGACATAGGCCTCTCCTTAGCAAGGAGGTTTTGACCTACTATTCCACGCTGGCCAGACGGGTTGGAATAGGGTTTGTTTCAAGTTTTCCTTCTCTTTGTAATGATGTTGTCTTGCATACTTTGTTCCCTTAGTCGCCTTTTACGAAATCCAGGGGATGAATAGGGGTGGTAACACTATGTATTCTTAATCCGTCACCACACGGACAAATTCAGCATAGGTCTATCTATGTTGGTGTTTACATTTACAACGAAATCAATATAAACGTGTCAAAGTTGACTGATTATATTTCATTAGATCTTTAATATAATAGTGAAGCTGAATATATTTAAGTTCCACCACAAAAGCCACATTCTACCATCGCACCGCTCGCCATCGTCAGGGAGCTCATCCACATACATTGGAACCTAAATGGTCGCGCACAGTGCGGTTTCAGAGGAATTTTCTCCCGCGAACAATCCCGTTATGGAATGAGCTCCCTGCCGAGGTTTTCCCTGGGAACTACAGCATGGGGTTTCTTCAAGAAGGGGGTAAATAGGTTTTTGAAGGGTCAGCAACGCGCACGTGATGCCCCTGGTGTCGCAGGCGTCCATAGGTTGCGGTAGCCGCTTACCATCAGGCGGGCCGTATGCTTGTTTGCCACCGTCGTGTTATAAAAAAATAAATAAATAAATAAATAAGTAGTTACACATCACTAAAGACGATTTATTCTTCTGTTCTTGTATTATTCAAACAGTTAAACAAAACGCTCATACAATGACAGTACGTGGGTGTTAATCTCGATTCACTGAGAGATTATGTCGCTTACAAATGACGTACCTTAACTAGTTCTTTCATGTGTTTTTTATCAGTAAATTGGACTCAATTCCAGTTTTTCCAAGTAAGTAATGGGTTCTTAATGGAATGTTATTTTTAGGAATATATGTTATTGCTAAAAAGTAGAAGATGTACCACTGAATAAGGTTATTCTTTTCTATATTAAGAGCCTGCCAAAGTGGCTCTACTCTGCCTGATGGAAAGCATGAATAGAATCCAAGAGTTGTGGTCACCATTTATAGCCAAAAATTAGACTCGCCGTTATTTTTGTCGATGTTTTTAGGCAAAGAAAACTTGAAAACGATATCCGGACATTGCCAAAAGTGAAATATATTTTTTTTTACGATCACAATTTTGTTCTAATTAATTTCAATTTTGTCAGTTCAGGACGTCGTTCGAGTTAGTAATTTATTGACAAACAAAATTGTGTAATTAACATGTTCATTTGTTTTGTCAGAGTGTAATTTGACTTCAATTAGTGTGTATTTGGAAATTTATAAGTATGTTTATTTCCGTGTGACGGATTCAGAATACAAAGTGTCACCACACTTGACCATCCCGTGGTTGTCTTGAAAGGCTACAGAATCACACAATGCAGACACCAGCACTTCGAAGAGTAGGATAACTTGATACAAACCGTATTTCAACCCCCTTTGTAAGGAGAGGTCTATGTCCAGCAGTGGACTATAAAAGATTGTTGATGTGAGAACCGATTCTGTTTTGTGAAGTATCAGACGGCTTGTGTGAAATTACTTTTACATCATCAGCAGCCTTTTACAATCCACTGCTGGACATAGGCCTCTCTTTAGCAAGGAGGTTTTGGCGTACTATACCACGATGGTCAGACGGGTTAGAATAGGGTTTGCTGCAAGTTTTTCTTCTCTTTGTAATGATGTTGTCTTGTATACTTTGTTCCCTTAGTCGTCTTTTACAACATCCACGGGATGAATAGGGGTGGTAACACTATGTATTCTTAATCCGTCACCACACCGACAATATGTGTTGTGTGAAATGTATGAGGTTATTATTATTTATCGCAAGCTTTTATATTTATAATATTATAGTATTTTGAAATAAGACGATTTTTGAATTGCCGTCACTTGAAGAAGAATGTTATAGGTTTGACCACTATCTGTCTGTGGCATCATAGCTTTTTAACGGCTGGAGCGATTTGGATGTGGTTTTGCTATGTAGATACAATTTTTACGTTTCATATAGATATAGCAGAATTAATGGAAAGGTACCGTGCATAACACAAACATTTACTCGGGTGACCTAAGCTCCGTAATTTTAATTACGTATTCCAACCAAATCGGGCAAGTTTTATTTATTTTAACGCACGAATTCTATGATGAAAATTACTCAAATTTTTAAATTCATTATTAGGAATGGGTGAAATGTTGGGGTTTCTTTTTATTTTTTTTTATTCAGGGCCTGTCAAAGTGACTCTATTCTGTCTGATTGAAAGCATGAATAGAATCAAAGAGAACCATACACATTGCGAAAGTAGACAATACAGTATGACGACTCACACTATGGCGGCAAAGTGAGATGCTTTTTCACGCTCCGCTTAAAGGTCCCAAAATCATAGCCTCGCGTGTGAGTTCCAGGTTTTAACTGATTTGTACAGGAAGGAAGAAGCGATCCGTTTAGTTTGTGAGTGTATGGCTACATTCTAAAACGGTGACTATCAAGACCTGCACGTGTTGTTCTGTAGAAGAAGGGATAATTATAGTGTATAATTTATTTTCTTTTTTTACCATGATATATGTGCAAATGTGGAGTCAATATTCATGATACAGATAAGACCAATGTTTGACTTTCAATATTTAAAATGACAGCTCGTTAAGCATAGTACAGATAGAAAATAATGGATTAAACCTTTGTGTAACTGTGAAAGTACTACTAAAATCACCCACCTTGAGATGCATGCTTTCTTTCGTGTTAAGTAGTTTGCTAGAGTCGTTACGTAAGACACGATTTCAAATAATTATAATAGAATTGAATAAAATAAAGGTATAATATTTGGACATAATCTGTGACACATTGAGATTATAGTGTACAATTTTCACTCCACCTAGCCAGCAGACATCCTATACCACGTTTGCCAAGACGCAACTCCACTGAAGAACACGTTTACCCCAACAAGATGCTGAGGATTGAATCAAGTGACGTAGAACTAATAGACATATGTCCGGCAGTGGCATTGTAAGCCCTTAATGACAACGAAAATTCACTCCTAAGGGAGTGAAATAAGGGATGAGAGGTTATAGGGAGTTAGTTTCAATTTTAAATAAGAACTAAGAAATATCAGGCGGGCGAAGCCGTGGACAGAGATGTCAAAGTCACCGTACCGCCGTAACTAAAATGTACTCCTCAGGAGTTCTGATTAATTAGTTTAAATTTATTTATTCAAACAATTTGCTCAAATGCAATCAAGTCAGCCGGTATAAGGTGTTGCTTTATGTAACCTGTGGCTTTTGGTGGAGTACACTCAACAAGTTCATTGCTTATTAAGGGTACTCTTTTTCAATGGAGGGAAGCTCTTTTGGCTTCTTTGAATCGATTTGGCAGTGTAGGCAATAGATTGTGCAAATCAGGGGGTCATCGTCTCGAAGCTTTTCGCCACTTAGGTTTATTTTGTTTACCGAATGTAAAAACGGAAAAGGTATTGTCTTTCTTTTGCGTTACTATTAGTTTTATTCAACATAAGTCTTCTGTTAGATAGTCCTTTAAGTGGAGCGTGAAGAAGCATCTCACTAGGCCGCTATAGCGTGGATCGCCATACTGTATTGTCGGCATTCGCAATAAGTATGGTGACCACCACTCTTAGATTCTACTCATGCTTTCCATTATGCAGAGTAGAGTCACTTTGGCAGGCTTCCATAAAAAAAAAATAAAGATATAAGACCAGTTAAACTTACTTCTCGTTTGGTCACATTAAAAATTTAAAGAAAAACAGTCTTTTGGGCAGAGATTAAAAATGAAGAAAGAAAGTTTATTATAATACAATTCTTTATAATGGAGGCACTAAAGTATTATTGAAATTAAAAAAAAAATTCAACCTAATAGAAACGTAGAGGTTTTGAGAAATTTCGTTTTTTTTCTCATTATTTATGTTTAAGAAGACTTATATTGTGTCAAAGGGATATGTCTTTACTTTTTACATTTCTAGAACAAATTACTCATATAGAAATTCTAATATAAACTAACAGAGCTTCTAATGCCCTAGAGCCAACCCTTCGTAATATATAAAGGCTATGTTTACTTCATCATAAATTATATACAAAGTGCCTGAGAGCTGAGTATGTTTCTGCGTAGCTATTATTTTATTTTGTATTTCCTTTCTTCTAAGAATTGAGTTCCTATATTATGGTTTACGGTGACCTAATGGATGTTGGGTCCTCAAACAAAAACAAACCTAAATGAATATCTAATTAAATAGTAGATATAGATAACAATGACTTATATAAAGAATTTTAAACTTCTTTTGTTGATGGTAAAACACGTTATTACAAACATTTTTCTTGAGGGTACCTTATTTTCCTCATACTTGTCTGTCTATCTCTCCATCCGTATGCTTTAGCTTAGAGAGCCATAGAGTTTGGAAGTTGTAATTGTGCTTAGACATAGCATTATATTAATCGCGCCGAGAGTATCTCTCTCTTAATTTAAGAGCCAAGCCGGTGGAGCAATCGCCACTTTTCTCTGTCCTCTGCGATCTGTTTAACCTCCTGATAGGCCACGACTCCCACTTTCTCCTTCATTTGCTTTATGTATGTTAATCTAGACCGTTCTCGGTTTCTCTTGCCTTCTATTTTTCTATTCAGTATTATTCTGAAAAAGTTGTCGTGTCTTATCGAGTGTTCAACCATTTTGCCTCCTCTATCCTCAATAGCACTCAACAACTGCCTCTCTTCATTTACCATCAGTAGGACTTCATCATTGGTTTTTTTCTCAATCGTTAAAAATCAGTGTTAACTTGTATTAATTTTTTTTGAAACCAAGATGCAGTTTCCAGAGTAGATTTTTATTTTCATGATTGCAATAATCAAGTTTGCCTAAATATACTGACTGACCAAATGACGAATCGAAAGCTAATAAATTCATTCTGTCGTGGATTAGTAACTTTCACCATTTTCACACAATATAGGAAATAATGAAACTCGTGACGTGAGCACTTCCATTGTTATATTTCGCAAGTGGCTCTAGCGTTACGATACAACTGAAGCTGGACTAAATCCAGTAACACCTTTCGGTATTGTGTTTTCCATATTCAGGTCAGGACTTGACCATCATAAATCTAACGCTGTTCTTGATTTGAGAGTTCACCGTTTTATAAGGCCATCGTGATTTTATCCTAGGAATATTATAAATGCGAAAGTTTGTGAGTATCGATATTTGTTACTCTTTTACGAAAAAACTACTGGATGGATTTTGATGAAACTTTATACTAATATAAGTTATACATCGGAATAACATATAGACTGTTTATAACGATTTTATGTAATTTTGGTCGTAATATAACGATACATCAATCACGTCAATTAAGTCGGCAAAAAAATCTGGCCTCTGAGAGTTATATTGACGTATGCTGCCTAAATTACTGAAGTTACAAATACATATATATATATATATATATATCTATATTTAACATGATCTGTTACAAAGCTTACATATGGCAGACCAAATTTTACGCGAGCGAAGCCGCGGGCAAGTTAGTAGAAAATAATTTATTTAATGGCATGTTTGTAGCTACTCATTTGTTTTGTATGTAGCAGTCAGTTTTCAGTGTGGATACCTTATTCCTTGTTACGATATTTTCTTTATATATGTTGCCTAAGATAAGACATGACTAGCGTAAACTGTTAATGGCATAAATCGTACGACAACTGTCCTTCTAGTGCTCTATTTAGAATTTATAATACTAACATTCTGTTTTTTTCTTATATTAAAAGCCTGCCAAAGTAACTCTACTCTGCCTGATGAAAAGTATGAATAGAATCCAAGAGTTGTAGTCACCATACTCATTGCAAATGCAGACAATGCAGTATAGTGACCCACACTATGGCAACCTTGTGAGATGTTTCTTCACACCCCGCTTGGGGACGTAAAAGGCATGACAGTCATCGTGACAGTGTAAGGCTTACACAGTACTGCGATAAGTGTCACCCCTGCATCAATGGGCATCATCTGTTATGGTAAGAAAATAAAATCACAATAGAATTAGATTTACATTTCATTTATTGCGCCGAGTCTATCTAATACAACGTATAGAGAGCGTCTTTTTGGGATATTGGAATTCCCTATTCATTGAAAAGTCTGTTTGTATAACGAATCTCATGTTTGCCCAATCAAATCATTCATGTTGTGTATAACCGTGAAGTTCGTGTAGAGTTCAAAACCCAAGCAACAGTGAAAAGATCAAACGCTGGTGGATCAAAGGTCAAGATTAAATCTAATCCCAATATCCCCCCAATCTATCTTATCAGCTATGTCATTATTTTTAATATGTATGTTACTAATGTCTAGATTGGATGTGTTTTAATTCAAACCGTGTTTTATGCAAGTCTACTAAATCATCTCGTGTAAGCAAAAGCAAGCCAAATGCGTTCATCTCAGGTTCGAATTGAAATAATATTTCAGTGTCGGATATCTCACTTAAGGAGAAAATCTATATAACATCAAGCTAAGACCAATAGGAGCCGAGTATCAATGAAAAATATTACAAAAACAGTTTTTCTTTCTATCTGCGAGATGCAGGCGAATTTGTGCGAGTCGATTAGTGTTATGAAATAAGTTTTTGTATTCCTCTTTGTTGGCCTTTCTAAAATTCAGTGAGTACAAGATTTGTGTCAACGAATTTTGCTAAGTTTTGGGTCTGGTCAGCTATCGTTTTAGTCACGCGATTGTTAAAGGCTAGGCTCGGCTTAGATAACACGTTATAGCGTGCTCGTTCCCGTTACGTGCTTGTAACAACTGCGTTGTACAATATCTGTTGTTTTAGGTTCACAGTTTGTGATTTTAGTATGAAGGGTTATCACTACAAAATGCAGTCTTTATGTTAAGTTATCTAGATACAGAAATGTCCAATTTTGCTGCACATATATATTATTAGCTTTTGCCCGTGGCTCCACCTGCATGTATGACATCGATCGTGGTGCAGAGTAGCCTATGTCCTTCTTCAAAAATCAAAGTATCTCCATGCTAAATTTCATTCAAATCGTTACAGCGGTTCAGTCGTGAAAGCGTAACAGATAGATAGTTACTTTGTATGGAACTATAAGGAGTTGGTTATAAGATTCCAATATAAATTTCAAAAGTAATTTCTAATGGCACTTATTAATCAGTATGTAAGACTAGATATAGTTTGGAAGACCTTGGTTTTTCTTTTGCATATTTAAAAATGGTGGTTAAATTGAATATTTAAGTAGATATATAGTAGATCTAGGTAGGTATATATTGGAATACAAAATATATAAGAAAAGAAGGTTTTCGGACGTTATCGTTAACGGGAACAGTTATTTGATGTTCCTAACACGAACACTCTCAAAGAACATTTAATAAGGGATTTTCTTTTCAACACATTGTTTTATTTTCTGGCACTCTCATTGAAGCTTCGTATTTATAGTAACATATATCTGCAGAGTTCGTTTATAGCTTTTTTTTTTATACTCAGAGCCTGTCAAAGTGACTCATCTCTGCCTAATGGAAAGCATGAATAGAATCCAAGAGTTGTGGTCACCATACTCATTGCAAATGCAGACAATGCAGTATGGTGACCCACACTATGGCGGCCTTGTGAGATGCTTTTTCACACCCCGCTTGGGGACGTAAAAGGCATGATAGTCATTGTGGTATTGTAAGGCTTACACAGTTACTACGATAACTGTCACCCCTGCATCAATGGGCCTCCGGTCTCACACTCACCAACGAAACACGACAACACAGATGCTGGCGCTTTAGGCTGGTCTTCTGTGGGAGGGTAGTACTGCCCCGGTCGAGCCGGCCCGCTCGTGCTGAAATCAGCGTGGCTCTACTACCTACTAAGATTTACTTCTTACTAGATTAACTAAAGTGATCAGATATACCTGCACCTTTTTTAATGAAGGTCATAAGGCCATATATAATATTTCCTCCACGGCCTTTGAGTATACTAAATACCTAATTCTCTAACATTAATGCATTTCTGATCATCTAATACAACAGTACAATGAAACAAGAACATTCAAATATAATTATTATTATTTCAGACGGCTAATTGGCTCTGAAACCAAATAATTTAAATTCTACCCGTGTTTAGCAAATACCCATTAGTAGTATTCAAAGGGGCTGCTTTACGTCATAGCCGGTCCGACAAGAATAGCAATTAGTTTATTTCATAGGTACGGTAATAATATTTCTTGAACTGCGCGCTGAATAAACGAATATTTGTTAATATTTTAACACTGATACACTTTTATGTGTTTCACCCAAACCAATTCAGGTAATTGATTACAGTACACGCGGTAAACGGAAAACTTGTGAGAAGTAGTGGAGCCGAATTACAACCGAGTGACTGGTTCCCGTACGTGGTAGTCATAGCGTAGGTTATGTTTTTTTTTTCTATTCAATTATTATAGTATTTTTACAGGATTTTGGTTTTGGCCGAGTCTTTGATTAATTTTAAAAATGAAGATGATAAATTAGGAATTAATAGTATTAATATAGAGCAATAACAGGACGAGGAAGATGAGAAACTACGCTGCCATGTTTAGATGAGAAATAAGACTGCAGTACCTCAAGGAGGCCTGCATGTCTACTATTTGATTGGAGTACTAGTACAAGTGCATCTGTCAGTACAAAAATAAATTCGGATATGACTATAATATTAAAGTCATCTATACTAATATTATAAAGCTGAAGAGTTTGTTTGTTTGAACGCGCTAATCTCAGGTACTACAGGTCGGTTTAGAATTTTTTTTTAGTATTGGATAGCCTATTTATCGAGGAAGGTATAGGCTATATATTATCACGCTAAGATCAATAGGAACGGAGCACCAATGAAAAATGTTTCAAAATCGAGAGACTTTGTTCCTATTGAGGGCTTCCGCTGTTTGCGCTGCGTAAACGGTTAACGTTTCACATAAATCATGTATGAAAGAATTGTTCCCTTACTCACCTATATAAACGAAGTCGTGGGTTAAAGTAAGCGGGCGGAAGTTAGTATAATTTAAAATTTTAGAATGCCTCAACATTAATATCAATTCAAAATTTGGTTCACACTTCAGGTCCAGGTAATGACATGTATATAAAAAAACCACAAAAGTAACACCAAATACCAAATCAATCGGACTTATATAAGTTAGTAAAATGCCTTTATCAACTAAAAACGAGCGGACGGTCTATACTAATGATTATGAAAATCATCTCGATCGCATTAGCTTCCAAACCGAATATAGACGCTACGATGTCAAAAACTGACACATAGACAAGTAGAGCTTTTTTCGTCGGAGCTTAAAAAGCTTGTCACTAGAGTTTAATTCTGGTTTCATTTGCATTTAGTACTCAACTAAATACGCGTTTTGAATAATCGAATACCAGTAGCAGTTGCTCCTGTTAATATACATTATTTCAAAGCACAGACCGTGTCATGTCATTTCATTGTTTGTAAGAGAAACCGCGGATATAAAAGCTACTGTCATGTTTAGATGTATTGTAAAGTGTACAGTATTAAATATCTCGGTTTCTAGGCATTTAACACGTTATTGTAAACTCCGAATACAATAGTTTTGCGTCACACTTCGTTTAAATTTGTATTCGCCACTTTTATTTAGATATACAGAATGTGATCCACCTGTCGCCAAGAGGCTGTTGTTTAATGGTAAACAGATATCGTTGCCTAGAGGTAAAATACTGTGAATAAATTTGAATATTAGACCTTTTAAATCTCTAGGGAGACGCGGTTGTTTATGTCGAGTTACGTAGCGCTTTGAGAGCTTTTTTGTTTATAAAGACAATATGCGTAAAGCGTCCAGCAGTCTGCGGCGCTTTGGTAGCAGTACACAAACAAAAACTAACGTATCGTCTATTCAATTAGTAAATTAGTTCATTATATTACTTAGATTCATTATAGTTTCAGATTCATTATAATGAATACCAATCGATGATATGTTAACGAAGCATAGGCGCCATTGGTAGCAGAAGCGTAAAAAAAAGTTGAATAGTTTATTTCCGTTTCAGACCTCAATTAAAACGATCACCATTTGCTCACGCTTTGTGGAAGACGAGTAGCGTGCATGATAAAGAAAGAATATAAACTCTACTAACTGACATGCGCAAATTTGTCTGTGTCTCTGAAAACGAATAAATTTGCCGCAATTCTGAAAGTTTTTCATTGATGCACAGCTCTTAGTTGTCGTTGCGTGATATCATAACAACCTTCATAGGTTTTATTGAAACTAAACCAAACGTATGTAAATACTGCTGGCGACAATTTGTTTCACAGGTTTACGTATGGGACTAATCCCTCCCATACGCCCACCAACGTAACTTCTGTACACCAGGATCAACAGCAATGACTCACGAACAGACCGAGCCATGACATTCAGGTAGTTCCAGGAAAATTAAGCTGTCTTGCAACCCGCGAAGGTGTATGTATATACATGTAAATACATATAGGTAATGAAATATCAACTAAGCCGTGGTCAGCCCTTAAGAAGCTTATATAAACGAGATAAACGTCGGAATATGGATCAAACGAACCTCAACCCCATTCTAAATAGCCACGTTTTTAATATTCTTACCCTGTATCAATCTAGGTCTATTGCTGAACTAAATAATGTAGGTCATCATTACAATAATACCCAGCACCGTTCCTCGAACGGCTGTGAATGTATTACATAGTTCATTGACCGATTCGTTCAGGAGTTAGCTCTGTCGTTTGACCCAAAAACGGTTATGTACATAGATGTTTGCAAGCAAATCCGGACACGTCACTCGTTGAGGTAATCTTGCTTAAAGCTCGTATTATGCAAAAGTAATATTTTTAAAGATTCAAGATGGAAAATGAGGGTAAGCGGTCACCGGTGCGCGTAAGTACTCAACACAACGAAAATGTTTTGTTTTGCTGCGCAGGTCTTTTTACTCACAGTAATTTTGAACTTGGCACGCGTTGAGCAACAGAACATCGGACTTTATGGTGTGATACACATGCATAGTACAGTATGATAGACCAGTTTGATCGGGGCAGTACTACAAGCTCACAGAAGACCAACCTAAAGCGATAGTATTAGCGATGTCGTGTTTCGTTGGTGAGGTGAGACTGGAGGCCCATTGATGCAGAGGTGACAGTTATCATGGTAAGTGTGAATCTTACACTGCCCTGATGACTCTCATGCCTTTTACGTCCCCAAGCGGGGCGTGAAAAAGCAGCGAGAGGCTTATGTTCAGTACGGGACTGTTAAGGGTGATGATGATGATATGGTTTTCGGATAAATATGTACCTATTGACAACAAATATATAACTCAAAAAAATGATGCCAAATACGGCAAACGTTCTCAACTTTCTATTTTTACGCACAGAATCCACATTGCATAATGCATAGGTTGCCGGTTAATGAACTAGGTCGCTGGGGGTTGACGACATCCCCCATCCCTCCGCAAAGTTCATGAACTTAACGTTGTTGTAAGGAATGCATTTACTAAATCGTACTAAGAATTTTCAGTTCAATCAATACTTTGGAATATTTAAATGTGGCACGGATTATTATTTTACTTTTCGTTAGTTTCTTAATTATAAGTTCTTAGAAAGCTAAGGTATACGTTTGATCTAAAAGATTAGCTTTGTTAAGTATTCTTGGCGTTTTATAACTGACCAACTTTAATAAAACTGTTTTCTCTATTCAAAAAAACTCTAATAGTACATAATTATGCCTCAACTATATATAATATAAGTTCCAAACGTAAAGTGATATGAAAACATAAATTAATTACTGATTTAATTTCGTTACTTAATTAACTCAGGTGGGTGTATGTGAGTGTAATAAGTTTGTATAAAATATTTATGTTTAAATAAAATTCTTCTGCTTTGAGTAAGAGCAAGCTATGTAACAGTATCGATAAAAACAGAAAACTTGGCCTTAGTGACCGACCGAAAGTTTCGGTCAAAAAATCCAGTTTCGGCTTAAGTATTGATTTCAAAAATGGCCGAAACTCGAATGTTCCTAATTTATTATGTGTCGTTCGGTGAATTTCGGAGCTAACTCATGCTTGCCCGCTCGCACCGCCGTCAATTGTTAATCGCATTGAGTTTATATTATGTTTTGCATGTAAGCGATTAATATATAGACAGTTAGCATTACGTTCCTAACACAAATAGTTCTTTATTCATAGATGATTTGTGGATATGAACAAAAGTGGTTTAGAAGCAGAACAACTGTTATGTTTGCGTTACTTGCAACATCATGTGTAAATGCTGTTGTAGTACATAGACTTCATGCAGCGATCATCTGTAACAACACGTGTTGGTTGTAGCTGCTTTTATTAGACTCCAAATCGAATGAAATAGGTTGATTATTGCGTCATCAGAATGAAAATCACATGTTTTTATATGTTTATCTTACGGGCTCTTAACCCGCAGACATCGCAAATCGCTGTATGACTTATGCTGTGCTATATCATTGTTGATGCTATTATGACGGATTATTGTAATAATACTGTTGTTTTGAGATGTTTGGCAAGAATTTTACAAATTCCTATGTTAATTGTTTAGTCTTATTGCAGTTATCATAATAAAGAGGAATGGTGTGAACAATTTTTATCGTAGCCGCAAGATTTCATGTTGTAACGAGTCCTGCAAATTTTATTTTGAGAAGTTTCAATATTAGCTTGTGTTGTGTAATGTGTCTGAAACTGACTGTATTATTAATTTTTTTAGTTACAATGGGTCTTTGGTATCAGCACTCATAATGTCGCGAATGATGTTCAAAGTCCCGGAATATCCTGACGTGATGAATATGGGTAACGCTATCAAAACGCATCGTTAATTTTAAGGCACTCCCGCACTGGGGTGTTATTTTCGGCGGTCGGTAATACCGGATACGTTATTGTGATGTCGGTTTTTAGCACATTTATGGCATGTCTCGACATAAATCGTGTATCTCCTACGCAGTGCTGAATTTTGGCAAGGGCAGTACAAAGATTAAAAGACAACCAAAGTGCGTATTTTTGAAGAGTGATCATGTATCACTCTACTCTTCAAGGCTTCCGGGTCCAAAGCCAATCGAGCAATTCCAAAATAACCATATGAATAAAAATATACTTCATTTATTATTTTTAAAAAGCAAGTGATTCTGATTACCATTTGTACATATGTCTTTTATAATTAAACACTATTTAACTGTCTATTTGTATTAGCAAATAAATGTGTAAAAAGCACTAGATTCCAGTATACTAGAGAAATTTCAAATGTTTGCGAGTTCCAGTTTCAGCTGAAATTGAATGCAAAGCCGAAATTCCGGTTTCGGCTGAAAAGCCAATTTTGGTCGGACACTAATGAGCTGAGTAAAGAGCGGAAATCATTTTTCAAAACATAGTGTACTTGTTATAAATAAATAGAAGGTTATAATCATATGCCATACCTCTATTTATTACCGATAAACGGTTTTCTATTTGTACATAGGAGTACTATATCAGTTTCGGATTCTATGTCGCCATTTTACCTCCCACAACGGCGTTAGAAATACATATGTGAATATTTTTTTTAATAAATAGATATGAATACCACTTAATAAGTATTTATTCCATAATATCTCCACTCTATTTTTTAAGTCATGCCATATGCAAGAATCCACTTCTATGAAATTGGTAGTACAACAAAACTTGATCCACGGTATCTCATCCATTTATATATGTTTGTATGTATGTTTATTCACATCATATTAAGTTGAATGGTAGTTTTTTTTTTATTTTGGATCGTATCTACGTTTGAGAGGATAATGCTGTGACTTATCGCGGCTATTCTATATACTTATTCTTCAGTTTATTCACTACAAACACAATTATTATCTGAAGTCGTTTGTAAGTCAGATATTTGAGATAATTATACCTTGCTATTTACGAGGATGTAGGTATATTAGAGCAATAAACAGATGTCTTCCTATTGTCATGATTAATTGCTCGAAAGTTCTAAAAACAAATAACCCGTTCACTTTTATCGTCCGGAATTCTAAAAGATTTTTTTTTGGAAATGTGAACCTTGCTTAATTAGCAGTGCAACTTCTTCTATACTGAAGGCAAATTCTCTGTGTTTTCTCTACTCCAGCTTGTTTAACATTTTCGATATATTTTATTTTGCCGTATTTTATTACTTTCAACTACATTTTCACCATCATCATCGTCGTTAACATCCTTTACAGTCCACTGTTAGAAATAGACCTCTCCTTAGAAAAGAGGGTTTAGCCTGGCGTTTTAATTGGTTTTTTTTCAAGTCTTCCTTCTCTTTGCAGTGACGTTGTTCTGTGTAGTCTGTTCTTTTAATCGCCTCTTACCCATGGCATGAATGGTGGTGACACTCCGTATTCTTAATCCGTCGCCATATGAACAACATACTACGTACATGATGTTACAAGCAAGAATAAAATGTCATAATTGTTTGACTAAAGATCAATTTTGGTTTCATAACACTCATATCTGCAGCTGAAAAGAGAAGGTAAATCGAGTTCAAATATATCAAAAATTTTCAATTTCACTAACCTGGGTCCCGGTTGCGGCGTATGCGCAGGTTCGTCGTCCGCATCGTAGAAATCGTCCTCTCCTTCGGAAGACGAATATGACGTGTCCGGAACTAGTAAGGACATCGCTCCTGTAGGAGCAAAAGTTAAAATAAGCTGAATATTTAGAGCACCTATTAGCGGCCCACTACAATTTCAAGAAGTTCTTTGAAATTATCTATCTTGATTCCCACGGGAAATTTGTTTTACATTTATTATATACTTATTTATAATTTTCCATTGATCCCGATGAATCCACTCTTTGTAGTACAAATTGTCGGAATAAGGCATACAGATCCCGAGGTTAGACATTTTACGGAATAACGCGAGAAAAGTTATAAAAACTTCAATTTCTACTGAGAGACGCAGACATATATAGGTCAGCTAGTTCATTTATATATTGACGTCTGTTAGGGTCTCTGCATATCAGTCAGGCGTATTTTACGCTCATATTTCGCTGATAGTAATTTCAGTTTCACTTACACAATAGGGTAGAAAGCTTATTGCCGTCAAACAGGCACACATATTTATAATTAATATACTTTTATTACATTTAATAGATAATTAAATAACAATTTTATTAAAATGGACATTTTGTCACTTACTGGGTGCGTCTAAATCTTCTAATGGCGGTAAGGGGTGTGTCGGCGTGTTCAGCTCGCGACATTCCGCGCCCATCTCCACACGAGGCGACAGTTCTGGGTCTGTTTGAAAATTAATATTATCATTTTAATGGTGAATGTACAGGGCACCCTGTGAATTTTTTTAATTACAGGAGTTTCAAACGTAGATTCAAAATAACGTGATTCCCACGCATAAGAGTACCAGTATCGGTAGATGAACCGGGGTTCGTCGAGGTACCAGATTTCCTTTTCAGGGCATACCTAGTTTCCTAACTATTGGTACCCAAGATGACTTGTGTTTTTCAATCGGTTCGACAATTACAAATCCAAAGAAATTTTATTTCGTCTTTTTACAGTGTCAAACCTTAACTTCAATTAGGAGAAGGACAGCAAGATTGCAGAGATTTTTTTTTGAGAAGAGAAGAGAAATTTCTTACCTTGTTTGGCGAGTGTTTGTGAAGAAATAGTGGGACCCTGGTATATACCGTTGATAGGATTGACGGTATTCTGTAACAAAAACCACATACTAAATTAAAACGAACAGATATGATGTTAGGGTTAGTAGCACCAACCTATATACGTCAATATATCATTTATGTCACCTTTTTCTTTGGTGTAGCAAGTTTTTCGAGACCGGAGGTCCAGGTACAGGTGACAGTTATCGTGGTAACTGTGTAAGCCTTATACTGCCATGCCTTTTACATTCCCAAGCGGGGTGTGAAAAAGTATCCCACAAGGCCGTCATAGTGTGAGTCACCATGCTGCATTGTCTGCATTTGCAATGAGTATGGTGACCACAACTCTTGGATTCTATTCATACTTTTCATCAGGCAGAGTAGAGTTACTTTGGCAGGCTCTTAATATGGAAAAAAAAATACAGAAACGGGTGATGGATTAAGAAGAGTGTCACCGCCTCTATTCATCCTGTGGGTATCGTAAGAGGCGACTATAGAAGCAAAGTACGCAGGACAACAGTACGGTAAGAGAAAACTTCAAACTATTGTTATACCAACACGTCTGTTCAGCGTGGTATCATTACATCATCAACAGCATTTAACAGTCCAGTGCTGGACATAGAACTCTCTTTAGAAAGAAGGTTTTAGCATACTTTACTAATCTGGCCAGATGGGTTGGCATAGCGTGTGCTTGGAAAGGATCTGGATGTCGTAATAACAGCTGTTCCCGAGTCCCTCCTATGTCAGGTGCAGGGTGGCACACCGTGTGGTTTTAGTCGGTCCGATTCCGACATACCACCGAACTCTCATTCCGACATGAACCGAGGCGGTTTCCACACGTTAAAAAAAAAAGCGTGTGTTTGGAGTTTTCCTTTTCTTTGTAGTGATGTTGTCCTCAGCGGTTGCTCCCTGCCTTTAATGATAGCGTGGTATCCTCCTTGCTATTAAGAGGTCTCTGTGCAGCAGTGAACTATTCAAGGCTTTTGATGATAACGAGAAGAGAAGTGAATGTGTCAGACTATGAAAACTTGCAACTCATAAAATATAAATGCTTTGCCGCCCTCTCAGTCCGTCATCAAAGTCAGGAGGCATCGGAAACCTTACTCAGGTGGTGAAAACGCGATCTTCTCAAAAGTCGTCTTATAATTCCGATTGAGCCCATTTGTGGTCCATTTTGCCTAACTGCTTCTTGTCTTATTTTCATATAATGGCGTTAATGTTGTTTGTGTTAAACGCAATTTCTTAAGTTTTGTTTACTTATATAATAATATAAGAATATCCTTACACATCTCATACACGGCCATCTGATCCCAAACTTAGCAAAACTTGTAGTACAGTAACGAGACTTCTGATAAACCTACTTATATATTTCTAAATAAACACATGTCCGTTCGTGTGGTGATGGATTAAGAATACATAGTGTTACTACCCCTATTCATCGCGTGGGTGTCGTAAAAGGCGACTAAGGCAACAAAGTACACGAGACAACATCATTACAAAGAAAAGAAAAACTTGGAACAAACCCTTTTTTTTTTTTTTTTACGTGTGGAAACTCCCTCGAGCCGTCACCCCACCGGGGTTTACGGCGGGGTGGTGTGTCGGAATCGGACCGACTAAAACCACACGGTGTGCCACTCTGCGCCTGAGATAGGAGGGATCCGGGAACCGCTGCCATTACGACATCCAGATCCCTCTTAGCGCCTGCCCGCTAAAGCGGGCACCGTCTGCGGATAAACTCTCTATTTAGGCGACGTACGGCACACGCCGCACGTCACCTCCTCGCGGCTGGCCACTATAGCGGATGGGGGGTAAAACCCGTCCCGTCCACCCGCAGCCACACTCAAGGCGGCATGAGGCGCTGGTATGCGCGCCTCCGCCGCCCGACTCGCCGGCGGCGAATTGGTAGTAATAGTGGTAGTATACTTGCTAAAAATGATTCAATTGCACATCTGTTTAAGACCTTTACCACATCTTGTAATACCATACCAGCAACGCAACATATTGGTGTGCCAAATACAACAGAATGTTCTAATCGATTAAGGATGCGAGTAGATATATGATATGAGATGATATATGAAAATAGTTTACCAATATACTTCAAGAGCTGGGTAAAATACTTGTTTCCATTGATCATTGTTAATAATGGATTAGTTGCCTAAGCTGTAACTCACTAGTAAACGCCCTTATTGTAAGTTTATACTACAGCGGACCCTCGGTAAACCGGCCCCTGTCTAATACGGACCCCTCTGTAATCCGACATCAATCAAACAATTTTCGCTAATGTAGATCGTGCATGATTGAACAGGTTACAACTTATGCTCGACGCGTAGGTATTGTTTCAATTCCGATTGTTTAGTTTGAATTTGACTACGTGTGATAGCGGTGCAGCCTAGCGTTTATTCATTGTGTATTACGTATAAGTACCTAGTAATGTCGTCACAAGCCCAGAAGACAACAGCATATAGAATCTTATCATTTGTCTGTAATTTGTCGGATTACAAGGTTTGTAAATAAATCCGGGCTATGGGGGTCTTAGCACTCCGACAAATTCGATAGTCCGACAGTGCTCTGCAAAACGTTTGTCGAATTACCGGGGGCCCACTGTATTTTGAAACGTAGATCAACAAATTCATTGAATAAGTAGAGAATACAAGTTCGATCTGTCATTATTTTCGTACATTATTTGGTCTATTAAACTATAACATGAAGTACATTTTGAATACGTTACTAACTAATGCGAGTCTACATAGTTAAAACTTATTACTAATCAGAAACTCGCCCCTAAATCTACGTCAAGATTAACTAAACTATTTCAAAACTAAAACTTGACAACGGTACCTTGCTAGCTGAAGAAGGTGGGTTACGTTTTGTTAAGTCCCGGCGGAAAAAGTGCGGCGACATTGATAAGTCACGCAAGCTAAGTCTCGGGCGGGAGCTTTGCCGAGGGCAACGACACTAGGAAATTACAAATATTTCTTTTC
The DNA here is from genome assembly GCA_949316085.1 of Hypercompe scribonia. Classification (NCBI taxonomy): domain Eukaryota; kingdom Metazoa; phylum Arthropoda; class Insecta; order Lepidoptera; family Erebidae; genus Hypercompe; species Hypercompe scribonia. The sequence goes on from OX438982.1 coordinate 3,618,267, forward strand.
GTTTATTACTTTTAGTTATGCTGTATATTTGAGTCATTTTAATAAATGATTTTTCTTTAAATTCAACTAAGTGTATGTCGTGCCACACAAACTTTAGTGTTCCGTAGTTGAAACAAATTTTTGATGCAAAATAAGTTTGCAAGTATTGATAGTCTGTCAGCTATTGATGGGTGAACATGACGAAAATGTCAGATAAGGGACGTAAGGGGGTTCGATCAGTAAAGATGGTTATCGAGGATGATGATGATGTGTGATGAGTGCTAAAGAGGTAACACTTGTTTCTTTTTACCGTAGATACATCTTGTATGTACAAATTAATTGCTGTTCGTTAATTCTGCTAAAACTCTGGCAGTTCAGTGAAAGTTTAAAAAGTGAGAAAATATGGAAAGAATGCAAGGAAAACAACAGAAAAACAGTTTCTTTTCAGAGACGCAGATGAACTTGCATGAGTCAGTTATCACTAAATAAAAAGGAACATTATAAATCGCAAATGACGCATCTTAGGTCTTCGCAAAGTCTTCTCTTCATTATTATTTATGTGAAAAGTACGACAGCTCTTAGTCTGAAGTCGGAGTTTGCGAGTAGCATTTCAACTCCGACAACGTAAGGTCGTGCCCTCGGCAGAGTTCACGAGGGGTTTTACAAGCGAAGCAAAATGATTAAAATCGGTGTACATTTTATTAAAACTTACTTTGACATGCAAGCGTCTTAAATTTAAAACCAAATTGTGGGTTTCCAAATCAGAAATTATATGCGTAATGTGAGAGTAAACGCAGAAGTAACTATTACAAGCAAATCAAATAACTATAAAGCAAAATACATAGTGGCTGTGATCCTTTAAAATCGATTAAGGAATCGATTTTATCAATTCGATTCTAAGAAAAAATCGAATTATCAAATTTAAATACTTAGAATCAAAAGTCAGTAGTTTTTTTTTCGTTTTGGGAGCGACGTAATAATCGACACACAGCGTATCTAGCGTACTCCATGACCAGTAACTTACTGATAAAACTATGTAAGCTTTGTAAAGAGCTTTGAAGGATGCTTAAGAGATACGTCCCTAATTCGATGACGGCCAGATATGATGGAAAATATAATGTGATATAATAATATTACCTTAGCTATTTGGAGTAGCACTATGGAATGTTTTATGTTGTCCAACATGGCCTGTAAAATAGAAAAAACAGTTAAAATATAAGCATTAGTCAGAACTGTTTAATTTATATCTAGCTTACATACGACTATTGAGATCTAGATGAGTTTGGAGGGACGGATGTTATGTCCCTCAAACACAAAACGGAGGAAATTCCAAATGAAAAGACGACGTGAGCCACGACCTGTCCTCACAATTAGCAACCAGTGCAAAAACTTTCATTGCGCGATACAGGATTGATAGTTATTCTGTAATGATAGTAGCCAGTGTCTTGTTTAAGGTCAATCATTTTGAACGTTTTATCTCGAAATAATGTACTAATTTCAGAGGGTTCTAAGATTTGATAGACAAAAACTGGTCTGTTTCATTAATATCTTATTTAACACTTACAATTTGTTTTGATAATAATGATGGAGTAGATCCAACTTATGACCTTCAAAAAGTGTCGGAGTTAAAACTAGCAGACAGCAATACAAGATGTAATCAAAAAGTAAGGTGAGTTTTTTAATTTCGTGCACTTAGCACATTTTTTTTTATATGAGGAGCCTGCCAAAGTGACACTACTCTGCTTATGGAAAGCACGAATAAAATCCAAAGAGTTGTGATCACCATACTCACTGCAATTGCAGACAATGTAGTGTGGTGACCCACACTATGGCGGCCTAGTTAGATGCTTTTTCACGCCACGCTTTGGGACGCAAAAGGCATGACAGTCATCGTGGCAGTGTAAGGCTTACACAGTTATCTCGATAACTGTCACCCCTGCATCAATTTTAATTTCAACTTTTTTTCTTGCATTGGTACACTCGTCACGATTACACGGCCATAGTTTCGACTGTTTAGCACATGCTATGCTTCAGTGCGAGGCATAAAGGTTAGACTTGTATTTGCATAGCAGGGAATTTGTACTCATTTTTATGTAAAAGTGCTATTAAGTGCTCAAAAACTCTTGAAATGTTGATAGTGGCGTACGGTGAGTCAATTCTGAGTAAAAAATGTTTACAAGCAGTATAAATTATTCCAATAGAGCCGAGAAAATGTTAACGATAAACCTCGGAAACCCGGAGCGCCGAACGCTAAAGCACGTTAAAAACCTACAAAATATTCAGAAAGTGAAAGAAATCGTGTTGGCAAATCGATGAATCACTTTTAACGGATGTTTTGGGTATTGCTTAATTTGGATCAGAAGTAGGAACATCGCCAAGACATGTTGAGGGAGGTCCATGATCCTGATCGATTCAAAAACGTTATAACTGGTGACGAATCCTGGATTATGACGACGAAAACGAAACACAACCATTCCCATACAAGAGTATAGAAGAGTCAACACCGGAAAAGGCACGCTAAGTTCTTACTTAAGTTACTTTGATTACCGTGACATTGTGCATCAAGAGTTCCATACGAATCCACTACTACAAGATCGTACGGAAAGCAGTGGTGTTTCAATGAATCAATGAGAACAAAAAGGCCGGCAGTGTGGAAAGAAAATTCATGGGTTTTGTACCATGAGAATGCACCGGTTCGGTAGGTAGTAGAGCCACGCTGATTTCAGCACGAGCGGGTCGGCTCGACCGGGGCAGTACTACCCTCCCACAGAAGACCAACCTAAAGCGCCAGCACCCGTGCTGTCGTGTTTCGTGGTGAGTGTGAGACCGGAGGCCCATTGATGCAGGGGTGACAGTTATTGTTGTAACTGAGTAAGCCTTACACTGTCACGATGACTGTCATGCCTTTTATGTTCTCAAGCGGGGTGTGAAAAAGCATCTCACTAGGCCGCCATAGTGTTGGTCACCATACTGAATTGTCTCCATTTGCAATAAGTATGGTGACCACAACTCTTGGATTCTATTCATGCTTTCCATCAGGCAGAGTAGAATCACTTTGGCAGGCTATTAAAATAAAAAAAAACAAAACCTGCGCATACATTACTACCGAGTAGATGTTTGGCCAACAACAATACTACTATCATGCCTCAATCACAGTCTTTACCAAGCTTGGTCTCTGCAACTTTTTCCTCTTCGCAACATTAAAAAAGCTCAGGAAAAACGAAGATTTGCGACGATTGAGGAGATTAAGATTGGAGGAGAAGCTCTGTACAATATCCAAGAGCTCGTTTTAGAAGTGTTTTGACAAGTGGAAAAAGTGCTGGCATAATCACATTGTATCACTGCGGGATTATTTTGAAAGGAATAATGGAAATGAATATTTTTTCGTAAAAATGCAAAGTCACCTTCTGTTTTGATCACACTGTGTATAAGATGATGCAGGGTTGACAGTTATTGTGGTAACTGTGTAAGCCTTACACTGTCATGCCTTTTATGTCCCCAAGCGGGGTATGAAAAAGCATCTCACAAGGCCGCCATAGTGTGGGTCACTATACTGCATTGTCTGCATTTGCAATGAGTATGGTAACCACAACTCTTGGATTCGCTTTCGATCAGGCAGAGTAGAGTCACTTTGGTAGGCTCTTAATATAGAAAAAAAAAGATGAAAGACATGACTCCATTATAGCAACAATTAATCTGAGAAATCCGTGGCAAAGCAACACACAAAATAAATGATTTTTAAAAGTAACGGGGTTTTTTAAACTAAGAGTTTATAGAATCTACGTTTTGATACTAAATAGCTTAAGTTGAGTAATGTGATTTTTGCTAAAAATTTATGAATTTTCTCATACACGCAACAAGAGCAAACGCTACAACACCATTTACTACAAGGATTACTATTATACTATTTGTGACTTCTAGAAATGACAAAAAAACACGTAAACATACTTACATTGGAATGGTCTAAGATAACTTGTCCTTTACTCTTTTCCAACGGATCAGCTAATTCTGATACTCTTACGTTCATTTTCTGTAAATAAATAAGACTTTTAAGGCGAACAGTCGAAATTTGACAATGATTAGTTAGTAGTTAGTGACCTTGACTAGAAGAGCCAATAATTAACGGATGAGTACGATGAATTGTTCTGTATCTGGGTGTAAATTATTAGCAGTCTGGTTACCATAACACATGTTCTGTCTAGTTCCGAATCAGACGACCGTGTGTGAGATATGTAGTCATTATTATTCAATATCCATATTTTTTGTTTTATATTGTTGACCAGTTTAACTTGAACTGTTATCATAAAGACTTCTGGTCAACATAATTATGATGTTTACTATAAATATTGATTTAAGAATAATTTTCATTATATTATCCATACTCCACATGGATATTTAAATTATTTTTTCTATTTTGTGCTTAATAATAACTCTGAATGAATATAATAACATAATAATGAATATTTCGGACATTTGACACACAACGTCAACTAGTTTCAAACTAAGGTTTGAACCAAACCTTAGTTTGAAACTAGTTGACGAGGTTGTGCTATGTTAACTAGACTGACTGATAGAATACTTATACACTTTTTTTTTGTAAATACATACATATTATGCACAGAAAACACCCAAACTTCGAAACAAATATTTGCAGATCATACAAACATTTGGTCCGACCCGGGAATCGAACCCGAGACTTCAAGCACAGCAGTCGCATTCACTACCGCTGCGCCACCGAGGCAGTTATTAAGGATAAGAAGACAGCTGTTGCGTTTGATGGTTAGTTTATAAAAGCACTTTAATTTTTTTTATGGTAATTTTAATAGAGTTGTAACGTACATTCACTAATTCAATCATAATCTGTAGATAGGCATCCGCCTCAGCTATCCGCCTCTCTAGATCACCGTGGCGGTGTCTCGGCGCCGGCATACAACGTGACCACCGCTCCCGTCTGCCATGTCGCGATATAGTGTCTTCTAGTGCGCGCACCCATCGCTCGCGCTCAGAACCGTCTCGAGCCTGAAATTAATTTTAGACGCTAAATCATCTTTTCCTTTTCTCAAACAAGGCTGGAATGGACTTTTTTGTTTATAACGACATGACTGAACTTCGGGCAAAAGAACCGTTATCAGATCTCCACAACCCATTGAGAATGCAGATAATGCAGTATGGTAATCCAAACTATGGTGACCTAATGAGATGCTTTTTCACGCCCGCTTGAGGACGACAACGGTATGACAGTCATCGTGGCAGTCTGAGGCTCACACACTTACCACGATAGCTGTCACTCCTGTATCAATGCGCCTCCGATCTCATAAAGAACACATGCTTTCCGAAGCACAGAGAGGTTCTTAATATGTTAAGAATGGAATCTCATTCATGATCTGATCTGGATAGAACTGCTTAACTTTGCAATATACTAACTTTCTCGAGTTTTAACAGCTTCTTATCTTCTCTCCTTAAATCATGTTATATTGAAACTAAACATATTAAAATTGTCCTATAGACACCAGTGAAATCGATCGCTTTTGCCAGTTAGTGAAAAAATGATCTTGAATAGCGAACTTACCTGAAAATGGAACGTCTTATGGTCCACAGTAATGGTGAATGTGGAGTCATCTTCATCATCGATGCCTATGACAGCCGCACGGAGTCTCACGCAGCCGCGCCGCACACCCCGTGTCATTTTCTCTTTAGACTGGAAAGAGAAACAACTTTGGTTAAATTAATCTGCCCAGTTAATTATTTTACTTACGTTGAATAACAACGACAATTGCTTTACACATTTCACACAAGGCAGCCCAATCACTAACTAAATTAATTAAATCCAGATACAAAACAAACAATCGTGCTCATCATACAATTATTTGTTCGGATGGGAATCGAACCAATGACCAGTGTGGCGATTACCACATTATAGCACGAGGTAAAATATACAATGGCGCCATCTAGCGAAGATACATCGAACTACGACGGAGTATGAACGCAACGTATGAATGTAATGAACTACAATGCAACTACTAATCCTGTATCGCGATATAGAGATTCGTGTGTATACAACATCCCAACATCAACCGTTGGGCCGTGACCCGCCAGGTATGATCACCTCGCCTGGTCGGAGGATCCTCCCTTTGTGTCGGAGGGATATGACACGTCCTTCCACAACCAGTCAAGATTATTAATCATCAAATAAATAGATTAGTTACATAATAAACGTCTTCCTTCACCAGTGTTTAAATCCAAAGGTTTATAGAGTTGACTACATTTAAAAAAAATGTGTTTTGTTACAATTAGAAATTTAAATTGGACTTTAAATGTTAAATTTACTGAGTATAATTTAAGTTTTGCTTTTGTTTAACATTGTATACATCAAAATACATACATATTATACATAAATTTTAGAAAAAGACGAATATTATACAAAATAAAGTAATATGAACCGAATGTGACCTCTCGCATGGTAATGAACCTCTGATAAGGTAGGGCTTCCAGTACACCACATATTTTATTAGCTCTTCTAACTTTTAAACAATTACAGTGGACCCCCGGTAATTCAACAAACGTTTTGCAGGGTAGTGTCGGACTTTCGAATTTGTCGGATTATAGAGTACTGCCTAAGACCCTCTATAGCCTGGATTTTTTCCTGCATCCGACAAATTACAGACAAATGATAAGATTGTATATGTTGTTGTCTTCTGGGCTTGTGACGACATTACTAGGTACGTATAAGTAATACACAATGAATAAACAGCATACAATGAACGCACGCTAAGCTGCACCGCTATCACACGTAGTCAAATTCAAACTAAGCAATCGAAATTGAAACAATATCTTGCGTCGAGCACAAGTTGTAACCTGTTCAATCATGCACGATTTACATGAGGGATTATTATATCTGATTATTAGTTCAAGAGTTTGTTGTCTTTAACGATAGAAGAGCGTATATATGATGTAGAATTACAAAAAAAAAGTATTTTATAGGTTTAAACGGTCGCCACGCCGCTCTCTGCTGCGCGAGTGTTGTGGGTTCCAATCCCACATGAGACAACACTTTGTCTGATCCACAAATTGCTGTTCGGAGTCTGAGTGGTATTTGTGTTCGTTTCTTGTATGTTTGTAAAGTCCCCCGCGACACAGGATTTATTCCTAGTGCGGGCGTTGTCTTTTTAGAAATAAAAAAAAAATCCTTATGTTAATCTAATTTTTAATTTTAGAAGCAGATCAGTCATAAACTGTGAACCATGTACATATATTTAAATAGTAGGTACAAAGCAAATAACATCAAAATCAAAAAACGATTTCGATTTGGCAAAATACATATTTACATATATTTAACATGAACAATGAGTATATGTTTCAATGTTAATTCAATTCTCAGTTTAATTCCATCAGTATTGATCGGTGAACGGTGCAGTGGTGTGGAAAACATGGATACCGTGAAGAGAGCTTATAATCAATTATTTTACGAGCTAGCAGGTAACTAACAATAGTCGTTATTTGTAAATAAAAAGTAAAAAAATATTTTACTGACATAATTATATATTTTAGTTTCCATTACGGTTCAGTTTTAATCTAGATAAAAGTTGATTTTAATTAAAATACTTAATTAAACTCAAGTTTAATGTTTTTCTAGTATTACGAAACGAAAATAACGTGATAACTAATAATTCCTTTCTTTCCTCATCTTTTCCTTTTTTTATTTATTTTATTTAGTAGTCGAGAAGATTGACAAGTGTCAAGAATAAAAATAAATTATGTTTTTTTTTCTATTTAGATATTAAATAAAAATACAATAAGAATATTACACATTTCATTTTGTTTTCTGGCTACTTCTACAGGATATTAAACAATAGAAAAAAATCGACAATAATCTTACTGTTTAGTTTTAGCGTTCTGAAATTGGTAATACATTATGATATTAAACTACAGTGTAAAGGAAAAAATTGTAGATATTAACATTGACATTAAATTCCTTTACGTACTGTTAGATAAAGTTTAAATAAATAAACAATTAGGAATCCTTAAATTTTTTTGATGCTCACAATTACTAATATTACGTTTTTTTTAAAACATGTTCCGTATTTGGAAAGCTTCAATAAAATATATAGTTATAATGCCGAATCGAATCCACTGGTCACCTAATTGTACTCGTATTTACATTATTTGACGTAGTACGTTACGGTAGTACACTGTTCACCACTTGCTGATGATAAAGCCTCTAATAATATCTTTTTTTTATTTGTGAGTCTGCCAAAGTGACTCTATTCTGCCTGATGGAAAGCATGAACAGAATCTAAAGGTGGTGGTCACCATATTTGGAATGCAGAGTATGGTAATCCACACTATGGTGGCCTAGCATGATGCTTTAGGACGTAAAAGGCATGACAGTCATCGTGGAGTGTAAGGTCCACATACTTATCACGATAACTGTCACCCCTGCATCAGTGGGCTGACGGCTCACACTAATCAACGAAATACGACAGGACGTATGCTGCTGCTTTAGGTTGGTCGTCTGTGAGAGGGTAGTACTGCCCCTGTCGGGCCGTCCGATATACATATATTTGTATTAACAATTTTTATGTTAAACAAATAGATAGATAAATAGATATTATACACCAGATAACTATCCGAAACTTTATCAGGGACTGGTGAAACTGACCCTTAGGCTTTTCTTTATATTTTGATTGTGGATGCTGTTTAGTAAAATAGTTTAACTATTAAATCTCTCATTTGGCTACTAGTTTAGCGGTTAGACATTCTGAATGCTAAGCTAGAGGTCCTAGAACTAGGATAAAGAATTGTGTGATGAGAGCGGTGACTTGTTTTGCATTGGGGTATTCTGTACAGACATAGTACGAGTACGAAATTGCACTGAAACCATAACCATTGTAATGACGAGAAATTATGACAACATTATGAAATGCCATACGCGTTTGACGTCCCATTTTATAAATGCTATAGCAAATGGCCTAAAACGAAATTCAAGGTGACCTCCTTTATAGACGTGCATTTCTTACGAAGGAATATAATTTTATTTATACATATGATGGTACATTAGCAGTAAAATTAGTTTTATATTTCGAAACCCAGTGAATGGATTTAATGTTTTTTTAACAACACACGCGAAGCATATTTTTAAAAATGTTCAGTTGATTTATTTTTAGTAATATTTTTCTTATATAAAAATGTACAGCGCCCATTATTTTGAAGTTAAATAGGAAAATAACGATTTGACGTAACAGTCGTCTACTCCATTACGCACCATGGAATAGGCAAGCATTTCTCAGTAATATTTATGGTCAGTCTCACCACTCGCTGATAGACTAATGTGAACTTATTTGACCGATAAATACCGATTTTGCTTTCACAAGTCTTGGATAGAGAAATATGTACATATGTCTCAGACATACATAAATATCGGCAACTTTTATCTATCAAATATATATGACAGATTGACAATTGAAAGAAATTATTCTAAAAGTAAATTAATCAAATACGTTTGGCGTAGTTAATTGAGTCAAGTAATAAATAGGACATAAGAATGAACCAGTGTGTATAAACGTATCGTAGGTGACCCAAGCAATGACGTACAATGTTTAGGTTATAAAGGTTATTTATTAATAAAATCTGTACTAATTTTGTAACGTCAAAGTATTGTCGAAAACATTTTGAGGATTTGTAGACTTTGTGTTACTGTAATGAATACTCGAAATCACAAATGTTGGAGGTAACATTACGCGTATAGTGGGTATTGGAAACATATGATTTCTCATTTAAGTTTTCAAAACGGTATAAGCTTTCAAACAAGTAGCGTACGAAACGAATTTAAACTTTAAGTCTCGATTTATCTGAACTAATTTGATAATGAGCTTGTTTCATCGCTAGCACGAGCAGTTTTGAATTATTCTATTGAGTTGTATTGTAAAACAGTATGCTATAATCATTAAAAGGGATATAGTACTTGCAGCAGGTCAATATAAATATTGATTTTTATCTTGCTCTACGGACACAATTTTTGAATCGAACAGCGAAACCATTCTGTCATTTGCGGCTCGCAATCGAATGTAAAACGTAGTCTCTACATTGTCCAAAGAGTGACAGATTAATGGTGTTTTATATAAGGATAATTTAAACTACCTCGGCGCAGCGGTAGTTAATACGACTGCTGTGTGCTAAAGTCTCAGGTTCGATTCTCGAGTCGCACCAAATGTTTGTAATCTGCAAAGATTTCTTTCGAAATTTGGGTGTTTTCTATGTGTAATATGTATTTATGTATTTACAAAAAAAAGTATATAAGTTTTCTACCAGTCAGTCTAGTTATCATAGCACAAGCTCTGCTTAGTTTGAAACTAGATGACGTGTGTCAAATGTCCGAGATATTAAAAAAAAACAAAATTAAAAATATATCTAGTTTGGGCAATATGGTCTAGTAATTTTAGCTTTAGAAAATCCATAGCCATTGACAAGGAGTTCGCTTACAGACACGTTACCACGAAGTTCATCCACTTACAGTCACGGCTCCGAGATAAAGCAACATGCATTGAAAACCTTTCCGTGTTACAATCACGACAAATTGGTTAATCTTCTACTGCAGAAAATTTGTAAGCAAAACCACCATATTGACGTAACTTTACAACAGAATAACCTCAAAACAAGCAAGGCAAGCGACTACTGCAATACTGTAGTCATTAAATTAGCTATTTTTTTTATTGTTTGCTTGTAGGATGTTTGATGCCGTTATTAATTATCGAACGACACTGATGGATAAGTCAAAAATGTAATATAATATAATATTTCGGACATCTGACACAACGCCATCTAGTTCCAAACTAAGCAGAGCTTGTGCTATGACAACAACTGACATTATTCCATACATACTTTTTACTACTAGACAACATATATTTGCAGATGTTACAAACATTTTGTCCGACCCGGGAATGGAGCCTCAGACCTTAAGTACAGCAGTCGCATACGCAACCACTGTGCTACCGAGACTAATTAAAATAAATTGGATTGTTTATTTATACATTTTCGTACTCTTATACTTCCTACAAATAAATAGCATAAGGAAGGAAAACGGACTTAGCATTGCCATTTTCTGCTAGTACTCCCACAGCTCTGTATCACCCAAGACCTTACAACATTGGGTGGTACCGAGGTAATGTGTGACAGGTGTGAATATTTGTTACAAAAAACATTTGAGACACATTCATTTAGTATACACATACGAATTATACGTACTGCATAAATAATGTATAGACAATACATAACACAATCAACAAATACGTTTTTTTCTTTAGACTGTAACACTCACTTTTACGTGAATTAAACTTCAGCAGAAAACATGAAAATAGGGCAGCTTTTAAATATTAAATAATGTTAAAAGTATTAAAAATAGTTAGTTTTTAGATAATATTGCCTTTTTTTTCCATATTAATAGCCTGCCAAAGTGACTGTACTCTACCTGATGGAAAGCATGAATAGAATCCAAGAGTTGTGGTCACCATACTCATTGCAAATGCAGACAAGGCAGTATGGTGACCCACACAATGGCGGCCTTGTGAGATGCTTCTTCACACCCCGCTTGGGGACGTAATATGCATGACAGTCATCCTGACAGTGTGAAGCTAACGCAGTTACCACGATAACTGTCACCCTGCATCAATGGGCCTCCGGTCTCACACTCACCAACGAAACACGACAACACAGATGCTGGCGCTTTAGGTTGGTCTTCTGTGGGAGGGTAGTATTGCCCCGGTCGAGCCGGCCCGCTTGTGCTGAAATCAGCGTGGCTCTACTACGAATGCTAAATTAATAGTTAGTAGTAAGTAATGCTACTAAGTACCTTTAAAATGAAATTAAGCTAACGAATTCTGCCTTAGCAGTCATGTTCTCTAAACACTACACCAATAGCCTTAGCCCACAACCCTGCCCGCATGTATGTCGGTTATCGCAGTAAATAGTAGCTTACCTGTTACACCGATATAAAATAAAAAATTTCGGACATTCGACACACAACGCCATCTAGTTTCAAATTAAGCAGAGCTTGTGCTATGATTACTAGACAGAGTGATAGAATACTTATAAATTGTTTTTTTTTTGGAAATACATACATATTATATATAGAAAATCTCTGAATTTCGAAACGAATATTTGCAGATCATACAAACATTTGTTCCGACCCGAGAATCGAACCCGAGACCTCAAGCTCAGCGGTCGCATTCACTACTGCTGCGCCATCGAGGCAGCTACAATGTAAAAATTATATTACTGTAAAGTTACATAAAAATCAGTTTAGTAGTTTTCAGTAGTTTTGAAAGAGAAACACGCATACATCCATCCTCACAAACTTTCATTCATTCAACATTCAACTTAGCATTCAGGTATAGTCATTTCGCGACACGACCAAAATTCTTTCGTACACAATTATAAATTTTAATTTCCAAAATATTTCTCTGATGATTTTCAACAGTCGAATGTTAAATGATATAATGCAACATGAAGTTAGGTATCGAATTAAGGACAGTTACAAAGAGACCAGCACGAATGGACATTACATTACAATCCTTTCACCTACAGAACAGTTGCAAAATGGCAATGATGAATATAATATACTTTAATACGCCATTGTTGCGGTGATGAAACGATAAGAGCCGGCGGATTAATTTATGCTGATACAATTTGCAATAAAGTAGAGTAAAAAATGCGGCCATATAAGTATTGGATGCAGTTGGGGTACACAAAAAATCTTGTGAAACTGTATTTCGTATGTCGTGTTTGGCTAAAAATAAACTATTTCTTTCATTTATAAAAACAAAGTCGTACTTTAAAGGTGAACATATATTTGGAAGGGCGTGACGTCATAAATTTTGCAATTAAACACGCAGAAGTAAATATATGTATCCGTATGGTGAAGAACTAAAAACAGTGTGTCTGCATCCTATTCTTCCCAAGAGTGTTGTAACGAGCGATTAAGAGAACAACATATGCAAGACAACATCTTTGCAAAGAGAAGGAAATCTTGAAACAAACTCTATACCAACCCGTCTGGCCAGTGTGGTATAGTAGTCCGAAACTTCCTTTCGAAGTAGAGGTCTATGTCTAGCAGTGGAGTATGAAAGCTGTTGATGTGATGATGTGAAGTAAATAAGTGGCAACTGTTCTTTGAAAATCGTCAACATTTATGCACATTGTTACTTTCTTAGTGACACTCGATCGAAAGGACCTAAAATTTGTCTTCCTGAAGCATTTGTTTAAGATCTGTTTCCTCAAATTTAACCTGCATAAACGTACGTTCAAGTACTTATATAAAATCATTGTGTTTATAATTATGCATTACGTTACTAAATACTAATTTATACACTTCCACGATCTATGACGTCTATAATTTATGACTATAGTCATTGCAATTTGGTCGATACGTCTGGCAATTCAAAGATATATATTAAATAGCTATCATTACACATAATTATACATTACTAGCTGACCCGGCAAACGTTGTTTTGCCATATAAAAATGACGATTGATCAGTTTTCGACCGGAGAGGAAAAATGATTAAATTACTAAAATGGCTATTAAAAAATAAGGGTTGATCGTAGAAGGGTGAAAATTGAGGATTGTATGTATTTTTGTATGTTGTATCATAAAAAAATAGAAATTAAAAATATTGTATAAAAAATAAAAAAAAAAATTTAGGGTTGTACTACCCCTAACATTTAGGGGGATGAAAAATAGATGTTGGCCGATTCTCATAGATACCGGATAAGCACAAAATTTTTTATCAAAATCGGTCAAGCCGTTTCGGAGTATGGCAACGAAAACTGTGACACGAGAATTTTATATATTAGATGTAACGCGATAATTTAAAAATTGGCATAATTATTACGTTTAATATCTACTGAACCCATTTTTATCACAACTTTAAATTCAGTGAATGCAATTTGGATAATTAAAAAATCTAGGTCAGTTAACTGATAGTTCTTTTTCAATGCAACTATATTTAATGACCGATGGTACATAGATTGTGTTGCAGAACAGTATCCTCAATTCTCATATGATTATATAGAGCACGCGCTTGTTACGTAACGCAATGCACTTTATTAAACAAAAATTATACTTTATGCGCTGAAGTTGAAAGAATACTCAGTCTGGGTTTATTGTGCATGTTTGACGCTTTAAATTCGTAAATTGATGAACAAACATGTGTTACATTAGCATCCGTGTTGTCGTGTTTCGTTGGTGAGTGTGAGACCGGCGGCCCATTGATGCAGGGGTGACAGTTATCGTGGCAACTGTGTAAGCCTTACACTGTCACGATGACTGTGATGCCTTTTATGTCCCCAAGCGGGGTGTGACACAGCATCTCACAAGGCCGCCATAGCGTGGGTCACCATGCTGCATTGTTTGCATTTGCAATGAGTATGGTGACCACAACTCTTGGATTCTATTCATGCTTTCCATCAGGCAGAGTAGAGTCACTTTGGCATACTCTTAATATAGAAAAACAATTGCATATCGCGAAATACGTTTGGTTATGCTGAATAAGGGCAGAGTTTATTGGTTTTTGATATAACCTTGGATCCCGCTTATATCTTACAGAAAAAATTAAAGAAATAAGTATTATGGCAGTTTAATCAAAATTTATTTAGGAAAACTTTTTTTATATATCAGAATCAAGACAATTTATGATAAATCGAAAAAAGTGTCATTTATTCTATTAACACTAGACGAAAATAAGCTCGTAGTACATAGCATACATCTGCACAAAACAAGTATTTTATGTAGTCTTTTGTGCTCGAGGTCTCAGGTTCGATGCCTGGGTCGTAGCAAATGGATCTGCAAATATTTGCTTCGGAGTTGGGTGTTTTCTATTTATAATATATATGTATTTACAAAAAAAAGGATATAACTATTCTATCAGTCAGTCTAGTTATCATAGCACAGCTCTGCTTAGTTTGAAACTAGGTGGTGTTGTGTGTCAAATGTCCGAAATATTTATTTATTTATATAGGGCTATGTATTCGCTTTTATATCAAGCTTCCCAGTCACATAGAGATATGTCGATAAATAAATTTAAATCTATAGCAAAATTTTGTAAAAAAGCATTTTAGAAATTGTTATAGATGAAACTACTCGGTATTGAGTTGTTCATAACCAACAAATAATAATCATTAAATTAGACGTAACAAAAAAAAAACGAATTCCTACTGAACTTCTTGCCAGATCTCCTCTGTAGCGGCGTTGAGTTGATAGTTCGATCGGTTCGAATACGACATAACCACTAGTAAATGGTATCCGAGGAGATATGCATACAAAACAAAAGCAGGGAAAAATATGAAGTTCCACAAGCACTCGTAACAAGTTTTTCTTAAAGACAACGCCCGCGCTATGAACAAATCCTGTATCGCTGGGTACTTTACAAACATACAAGAAACGGACACAAAGAACACCCAGACCCAGAGCAACAATCTGTGGTCACACAAAGTGTTGTCCCATGTGGGTTGGAATCCACAACACTCAGCGCACCAGAAAGCGGCGTGGCGACTGCTTAAACCACTAGGCCAACCGTGAAGTCGATATGAGTTTTAATTATGACAATTTGACAGACCAGACCTTTTGACATTGCAATAGTGTTTCGTCATAACAAAATAATGAAAACATTAAATTAATGATTTTTTAGAATAATGGTTGGTACACACACATATACACTATGTAATTACGTAGCTATTTGATTTATTTGAATCTCATATCAACCTGGGTAATTGAATTTTGTTGAGTTCAATTCGGTTCATTACTCAGAAAATCGGAATAACCAGTCGATCTTGATCTATCAAGCCAGCTGTGTTTGAGTGGCGGTAGTCACTTACCGTCAGGTGAACCGCCTAATCATGTGCCCCTTATACCATAAGAAAACCACTTAGTCCTTGGACTAGGTAACATTTTCCATCTCCAGTGAACTTGATACAGTTGTTTCTTCTTATCAGATGCACGCGTCAAAGACTGGCTGTATATGACGTCACCAGTGCCTCTAATAGCTACCATAGCTGTCTACTTGGTGGTGATAAAACTACTCTTGCCCGCGTTTATGAAGAACAGAAAACCTTATAAGCTCAAGGAAATCATCAGATGGTACAATGTTGTGCAGATTATTGCAAATACTATTGTCACATGGGGGGTAAGTAGCTATGAAATTTTTAATACGGTTAATGATGATATTCGCACTGGTATCATTTTTATTGGTACAGTTTTGATGTTTAATAAAGATTTGAGTTAACATGATGACTTGATAATCTCATACCGAATTGTATAAACTCATGCAGCATATGGATGGATGTGCTGGATTCGAACGGCATGGGACCGGCTGTTGTGGAGAATGTTGGGGAGGGCTATGTCCAGCAGTGGACGTCTTTGCTAAGATGATGATGAAGCATAAGAAATATTTTTTTTTCCTCCTTGTTCCCAAACAGGGTTCGATTAGGTTTCAGTCTACTACGACATGGCTGAACTTCGATTTTTTTAAGTGGAGCGACTGCCGTCAGACCTACAGAGCCGAAGAAGGTACTAGACGGCGTGAAAGTACCGTGGAAAAACTGTCATCAGATTTTCTTTTGGGCTCCTAGTACCGTAATGATTGCAAAAGATGAAAATCGGGACTAGCAGCTAGCCTCGCATATTTTTGCATGAATTTCATAGTTATGCTGAATTAACATTATCACATATTTAAAAGTGTATTAATATGTAAAACATACATTACGCGGTCTATATGTCACGTAAACCAAAGGCCAGTATAACAATGTACATTATTTGCGTTAGTGCCGGGCAGTATAATTAAAATGCCATCGATCCTTAAAAGTTATCGTATTAATTTAAATACTTAACTTGAACTCTACAACTTTGATTACGAATCTAAAATAATAGGTGGTCATCTAATATTACACTTGGGCAATGGGAATCCATAGGTTATTTATGCTTTAAATCTTTCTAGTCTAGCCGTCTAGAATCATAGAGTATTTCATTGTTTGTTAATTGCCGTGGTATCGACACTAAGGAAGCCTTCGACCTTTTTTCCCAAACTAGAATAAGATATCTGTGTTTTGTAAAAACAATGTTGTAAGGGTTCTTCGAAACCTACCCTAAAGAATTTCTACAGATGTTCGTATGGCAACCGGACCAACAACTTGTAGAGGTTTTCAAGACACCATCAATAGCCTTTTACAATCCATTGCTGGACATAGGCCTCTCCTTAGCAAGGAGGTTTTGGCCTACTATACCACGCTGGCCAGACGGGTTGGAATAGGGTATGTTCCAAGTTTTCTTTCTCTTTGTAATGATGTTGTCTTGTTTACTTTGTTGCCTCAGTCGCCTCTTACGACACCCACGGGATGAATAGGGGTGGTAACATTATGTATTTTTAATCCGTCGCCACACGGACAAGACACAAGGTTTTCAAGACATACAAGGGTCACGAAGGTTTAAGAACGGATAAGTTTAACAATGTGTCAATCTACCCGTTTACCACTAAGCCAGGATCTCCTTTCGATACTAATTAGAAAGGTACGACAAAATTAATTACGTATCATTTATCAGAAGGCGTTTGTGTCATTTTACATAGATAGCGTGAAAGTGATATGTAGCATCCACATATATGCTATGTATGTATAATATATTGTATTATAAACGTACCGGATGTTCCCGTGTCGTGTACGCTGCGCAGGTTATGCAGTGTCAATTTGATCAATTTTATACCGCCCAGCGCGAGTAGGGTGTTCACAAATCAGTATACTCTACATTGTTATTTGTATCGTAAAGATTGTAAAAATTGTAGAAATTTGTCATGTATTGACATATTTTTACGTAGTCAGATGGCTCTAACTTTAATTTAAAATGTGATTTTACAAAAACATAATTTAAAACAGACATTTTAACTAAGTTTCCCAAAATAATATTTATTATTGATAATAAGGTGGTGAAGGTCGCGGGAAGCTACTGGATGCGGGTGGCACGGGACCGGCTGTTGTGGAGAACCTTAGGGGAGGCCTATGTCCAGCAGTGGACGTATTTTGGCTGAGATGATAATGATGATTATGATGATGATTGATAATACTAACTAATTTCACAAATAAAGTGTTGAAGTGACTAACACAAGAAAACTTCAAAAAATGAACTAAATTTAACTTATTCAACTTACTCATTAAACGTCTTTTCTAAAGAGAGGTCTATGTGCAGCAGTGGATCAGGAAGGCTGCCATGTGGTGATGTGAAACTGATATCGTGTATTATGCGCCAATATGCGTCATTACAAAAAACCCTCTCTAAAATAATTTAATCTTTTTTGAGAAGAATCAATATTCAACTTTCGACTGTTAAAAAATTCAAGATATTACGAAAGTTCAAATGTGCAGAGGTGGTTGAATAAAACTATTTCATGACAGAGTCATCAATGGTTGTATTAGTTTTATTATCATGATTAATATTAATTTACCTGGTTCAGGCACTCGTGTCGTATGTTAGATACTGACCAGAGATAACGTCACTAGAATTGGCAGTGGATTTCATAATCTATAACACGACACGAAACATTATATAAAGACAAGATTTTTATTCACTTAAACACAATACGAATAACTTATACTTCGTAATACTAAAAGAATGTTCACATAGATAAAGTAATGGCTTTTAATTCACCATAAACTATTTGTCTTCGACGATCAATTCACTGATAACCCAATCGTATTGGCAACTTTATTGGCAAGCTGTCTGATATATCAAAGTTCAGTGTCATGAAATATAAAATAACTTCTCAATTGACTTCACGATACCGTTTTCTGAGAACTAGAGCATTGTCATGTTGCCTCATTTGTGAAGTAATGACCAAGAGGTTTGTTTCATTATGGTTTATTTTTCAGAAGAATGAAACATATTTCTGGTGTATTTGGGTTCAAAACTTCGAAACAATATAAGAGTATTCTTTAGCTACCACTTAATTTACGACCTAAATACGCTAAAATCTTTAGAATTTTTTTTTCTATATTAAGAGCCTGCCAAAGTGATTCTACTCTGCCTGATGGCAAGCATAAATAGAATCCAAGAGTTGTGGTCACCATACTCATTGCAAATGCAGACAATGCAGTATGGTGACCCACACTATGGCGGCCACACCCCGCTTGGGGACGTAAAAGGCATGACAGTCATCGTGACAGTGTAAGGCTTATACAGTTACCACGATAACTGTCTCCCCTGCATCGATTGTTAGAACTTGCATTCTTTATCTTTGAAGTTTCCCTCTTAGAAGTCGAGGATTGTATTCAGAAAAAGGAAATCGTTGTGTATAACGAATACCATTAAAAATCCGAAAAAAACCCCAAATTTAGAACGGTCTACTTAATTATCTTAAACTTAAGCATTTAATCTGAAATATTCTCTGCGTTTGTAGTAAATGTGGCATAAATGATTAAAATTACAAGTGACTCGGTTTGGTTTACGACGTATGGACCCAATATCCGAACAACAGCAAAACATAAAATGTATCAGTCGGTCGCCACTCAAGATAAGTCGTAAAAGATGATTGAGGGAAAGGACTTAAGTGCTCGAGGACGTCAAGCTTTTGCACTTAGAATATCTACATCTGTGAGTAAATAGGGCAGAAAATATTTTTCTTTTTTACCCGACTGGAGGCGGGTTATTCGTTTTTTGAGTATAGGTATTTTTATTTCTTTGACACGCTTTCCTAAACTCCTTGTTAGGTCTTGGCTTAGGAGATTTAGTTAGATTTGTCTTTATTTATAAAAAGTATAAAGTTATAATCACTGGTTAGCAAATTTTAGAACCCTATATATTTTCACGTAGTCGGTTTTTTATTTAATATTTAGATTGTTAATGATACTTATCGATTATGGTTAAGTTAGTCTGCCCACTCGTGACCAAGATCGGGATTTGATTAAAACTGTACCTTATAATTCGCGATAATGTCTCGATTAATACATCTGATACATACTTATTGTATTTCTATTTCTTATTCGTTATATCTTCCTACGTAGAATGAATTATTTCGGTAATGAATGATAAATTTAAGTACCTGTATTTTCTTCATTGTTAGACGTGCTTACACTAACTTGTCTAAGCTAATCAAGAAAGTCAAATCTGAATATTGGAGTAGACCTGATTGAATATTCTGCTGTCTGGTTTTCGGAACGCTATGTTTGACGTTCGAATTGAATGTGTTTGTAATTTCTAGACATGTGAAGATACTGGCATCAAATTTATTCGTGACCTAGATGTTGTTCATAATCAAAGCAAAACGAGTTGCAAGTAAATTTAAACGTTAACAGATATTAGAAAGGTATAAAATCGGTTAGAAAACTCGATGTCATTAGTACCTTATTCTTCCTAACAGGGGCTGGGTATAGTTTCTGCGTTCCGATGATTTCTAAATCTGTTTAAACTTTGGACATTACTAACAAACGGACACGCTTGCTACCTCGGAGGTGCAGTTCCCACCCGCTTGCAGATGATCCCTGAGTTCGGAAGTGGCGTCTTCCTAATAGAACCTCTATTAGGTTGTCTAATTAATAAATCCGCGGTAGGTAGTTCACCGCCTCTACTGTCCGGTTCTCAACGTAGCGTCGATATGTGCCAAGTGCCTTTCGACTTCCTCCCGCTGTCTAGCTAATTATTATTAATTCAGATTATACGAGGATACCGTATCATTTTGTCGAAAGCAGCGATAGTTCTTGCCCGTTTTCCACCTTTTGATGTTCTGGTGGATACGGACGCGAGAGTATACGACCAAACTCGCACCATCTGCTGGGGTGAGAGTGAGGAAGTTCAGAAAAAAGCTGAAATGCGACACCTACAAGCAATAGCACAGTAGTACGCGCAGCTAGTACAACCATGGAATGCGTCATTGTCGGTGTTCGTTCTGCCTAACCCCGAAGTTCGGATAGGTCGGGAGAAAGGCAGCGTCACCTAACGACTGACACAGAAACTGACCGGACATGAAATAATCGATAGCCATGTGTCTCTATCTAAAAGGGCGATACACTTATTGTGATCGTACCTTGAGACGTTAAATATTCTCTAAAGGAACGACACCATTTAAAAAGTTTAAATCAATTCACAAACGAAAAAGATATTACTGAACATAACAAAAAAAAATCGATAGGATTACGAACCTCATTTTTTAAATCGATAAAAAGAAATTATAACTTGATTTATTTCTGTTGAATATTAATATTAAGTGTTAGAATATATTCTTTAATCGGTATTCACTGGTGTTAATATTCAATTAGTAATCTTGGCGAGCTGTGACATCAACAATCCGATGTTTTGTCTCATTATGGTCCCACTACATGTTTGCACTACCAGTACAATGGCACGGACGCTAATGACTGCGTGATACAATACGATTACGTATGAACTGCATCAGACATTTATTGTCTCTCCAATGAAATGTTTATTGATTCATGCTGTTTGTGGATATTTAAAATATAGACTAATAGACCGATTGTTTAATGAAATGTCTCCATACAACTTATGTGGAAAAACGGGTAAGTACATACGGTTCGCCTGTCGGGTCAAAGTGTTTCATTGAAAACTTCAGAGATTAAATACCTCTCTTATAGATGCATTGTGAGCAAATTATAATAAAAAAATATTCTATTTAAAATTACAACAAAAACTTAAAACCCTTTTCTCAATGCCTGATCGACTGCAGTTTTGACATGAAATTATAACAATTCGCATACATATCAAAGCGATTTACATAAGAGATATCTAACAATTCTTCATCTATACTAATATTATAAAGCTGAAGAGTTTGTTTGTTTTGTTTGTTTGAACGCGCTAATCTCAGGAACTACAGGTCGGTTTTGAAATTTTTTTTTGTATTGGATAGCCTATTAATCAAGGAAGGTTATAGGCTATATATCATCACGCTAAGATCAAAAGGAACGGAGCACCAATGAATTATGTTTCAAAATCGGTAGATTTTGTTCCTAATGAGAGCTTCCGCTGTTTGCGCTGCGTAAACGGTTAAAGTTTCGCATAAATCATGTATGACAGAATTGTTCCCTTACTCACCTATATAAACGAAGTCGTATGTTAAAGTAAGCGTTAGGCCAAAGTAATTATTCTACGCGGACGAAGTCGCGGGCAGAAGCTAGTAATATTTATAACGTAAATGCACTTTTAAACGCATAATGTTCAGTCATTTAATGCTTTCATAAAATTTTTATAGATGTGTAAAATCTTTCCTCTCGTTCTTCCGCAGTTTGTCTTCAACTTCCGTCCTTTTCCACGAAATAATTCCCTTTTCAAATTTTTGTGGGCTAAATTTGAGAATGACAAGACTTACGAAGCATAATGAGAAAGCGTATGAGTTTCAATCTGTATGATTCATCAACATCGGAAGCAGGCGGGCGTGGCTCATATCCGATCGTGCCATAAGACATCGGAAATACCTTGAATCAAAATTCGCACGATATATCGTGACAATTGGAGCAACAATATTCATGTATTAACATTGTCAAATTTCAAAATATGTCGTGATAAGATAAATAATTGTACACAAGAGTCAATGATAGGCAAAAATTACCGAATATGTATTATTTTTTCTTAAGACAGTCGGAATTCATGGCAACAAATGTTCAGTTCGAATTTCAGGTTTGAGACTCCTTACCTTCGTTTATGAATATCGATGTTGGTACCGATCCGAAAGTGCAGCTTGATAAAGTTTCGTAGATTGGGGGAGTATCGAAAGGCGGAGGATTGAGGATACATTTATTTGATTGATTATTATTTTGATTGATTGACCCTGACTGGGTCCTAGCTTTTGCGTACTAGCCATACTCTCAATCGATCCATGCAATAAGTAAAGTTGAGGCACACGTGAGCGTTTAATATTTCTCCTCAAAACTGTTCGGGAAGAGACGTGTTTGTGGATAAATACATGTTTTTATAGTTTTTAAGACAATTTAAACTTAGTTATCCAGTTGCGTATCAGAATGACTAAATGACTTGAAAACTTCAAGCCTGTGGGCGCTTACATATGTAATAATAACAAATAATAATAAAAACCTTTATTCGCTGACCGTATTACAAATTTCAACTTACATACTACTTATAAAATATTATATTTAATCTTACTTCTTAATTTTATAAGTATATATGCATTTTTTCTTTCTTTTAGTAACCACTTAGTCAGATTGTCTTCCGACATAGGCCTTCCCCAGTTACTTCCATTTATCTCTATCTCGAGCTATCCTTCTCCACTCTTTCGCCAGATCATCATCCCATCTTTTGTTTTGACGTCCTTTTCGTCTTTTCCCATTTATAGCTACCAGTCCATAACCTCCTGCGTCCATTTTTTCCATGAGCTGTCCTCATTATATGACCAGTCCAGTTCAATTTAAGTCTGTGTGTTGTAGTATATTGTAGTAGCTTACATATGTACAATTCCACAAATAAATATTTTTCCGCTGCATTGCAAACAATGCTTACATCCAAACACTTTCTTAAGCTATTGTTGGAAACATACAATTAATAGCACTTATTGACCGTTGAATTCAACACTGCGTAACATTTTAGAAATTCCACATCATAATTAAGTTGAAGATTTTTATGATATACGACTTATAAGATGAAACGTGTTATGGCCGGCGGCCACGCCTGCACTTTCATTCAACAGAATGCTTTGAGGCCTTAAAATCAGCGGACACGAGAGAACGATCTGATATCATTAGACGTAGACGAAATTTGAATAGGATATTGTTTAGCGACAGTGCTCACGACAAAGCGATATGGCTGGTTTACAGAAGACGTTTTAAAGTTTCAAACTAATGACGTAAACGAAATATATGTAGGTTACATATTTGCATGGGAAGCCGCGATCTTCTGTGAGCAGGTTATGCTCCAGAAGGAGACCGCAGAGCGAGATCGGGAAAGGGCCGATCCCGCTCGAAGGAGGCGGCGAAGGGGACGCGGCAGAGGTCGCTAGCTCCCTAATCGCCGCCTAAGGGTCTTGGGGCGTTGTGACTGCTGCAAACGACCAGAGTTAGGTGACACTCCGGTGCGGCCGAGGAGTGTCGTCTGGGGCGGGGCGCTGTTCTGCCTCTTACTGCGCAGGGTGGAAAGAGGTGCAATAGCGTCTTGCCCCTGGGGCATGAGGTGCCCGGGATGTACCTCACTTGTGAGGTATGGCAGGGAGGACTCTAGAAGCCTCTAATGCGTTCCTGGAGCTCCTCCCGACTGCCGAGGTAGGCCGCCGCAGGGTTTAGTGGATAGACCGGTTTTTCGGGAGTCCCACACACGCCCTTCGTCCCTCCGGAGGGTATGGTGCGAAAAGCATTCCCTGCGTAAAAAAAAGGTTACATATCTGTGTAGAGCTTATTTATACAACGTAAACTTTGTTTACGTACGGTGATATCCACATAAAAATAAAATGAAAAATAATAAACCATTTTATTTCACCTTTTAAATTGAAACGGACAGAAAAGAGTTTCGTTTGCTGCTAGTTTCAGAAGAAATAAAAATATATGCATGATAAATTTATTTGGGGTATTGAATAATGTCCATAAATTCTCATTAGGTCAATCTATTTATAGATTTAGCGACCCAGATCTGCATCATCAGAGTAGGAAAAATATGACTAAAAGTTAAAACTGTGATAATTCGCGACAGTCTTTGAAAAAGATTCGAGGAATAAGTAATCATTTTTTATATTAATTTCTAAATGGTTTTTAGGAGTATCTGGATTTTTCTATACGTGATTATTTATGAATACACGCGTAATTTATAGCCTTGAATGTGACGTCAAGTCTCAAGTAATGGATACCAGAGCGAACAAGTATAATTCATTAGTCTGACTCATTTAAATGGATTTAGAGATATGTGTACGGTCCTTTATGGTTTTAGCACAAAATAAAAATTTATGATTAATCATTCAAGCTAGAAACTAGTCTAATGTCTATAGAAATAAGGATGTAAATTTTTTGGGTTCAGTTTTCTTAATGGTGATTAAAAGAGAGAAATTCATTTAAGATAGAACTGATGTTTCCATTTATAGGTTTGGCAATTTAAAAGGTAGTACAGTCACGTTGATTTCAGCACGAACGGGCCGGCTCGACCGGAGCAGTACTACCCTCCCACAGAAAACCAACCTAAAGCACCAGTATCCGTGCTGTCGTGTTTCGTTGGTGAGTGCGAGACCGGAAGCCCATTGATGCAGGGGTGACAGTTATCGTGATAACTGTGTGAGGCTTACACTGCCACGATGACTGTCATGCCTTTTAGGTTCTCAAGCGTGGCGTGAAAAAGCGTCTCACTAGGCCGCCATAGTATGGGTCACCACACTGCATTGTCTGCATTTGCAATGAGTGTGGTGACACAACTCTTTGGATTCTATACATGCTTTACATCAGCAGAGTAGAGTCACTTTGGCAGGCTCTTCATATATGAAAAAAAAATTGTGGGTAGGCGAACCTACATAGGTAATGGAAGAAAAAGTAAATATCTTTTCAGTAAGAGTGCGTGTGAAGGTAGTTTTAATCACAAAGGGTAACCTTCGCCTTCGCCAATTACACATCAAAGGAATAGATGAGTATCCCTCTCATAAACCTTCTCTGATTTTAAATCAAGGGAATCAATGCGTTTCCCTGTCATAAGTGGTTACATTCTCTGATTACAAACCCAGGGAATAGACTGGTTTCATTTTCATAAGAGACAACAGTCTCAAGATGTTTTCGTCTAACTCTGAAAGCCACTGGGCGAGCTGATTAGAATTCGAGTCGGCAAAATATAAGCTTTTAATATGTTTCTGCTTACCCCTTCAGGATTCCAGGTGCGTGAGTAAACGTGCTTATATTTCTTATTGATTGTGCTTTTGAGATTAAAATTTTCATTTTGTTATTGTTTTATTAAAAAAAAGTGCTCATGCGCCTAAAAACAAAAATAATACTTTTGCATTTTTATGACCAGTATAAAACTTTGAACATGAACGATTACCTTGTATATCTAACTTCCGTGTAATTTAGAAATCAACATAACACATGCCGATTTTTATCAGTTTAGTACATATCTTGAATTATGTAAATTTTAAAACACTAATAATTTCTCATATTTTTCAATTTATGGCCAGGATCATCAATCATCATCATCATCATCATCATCATCAGCCGGAAGACGTCCACTACTGAACATAGGCCTCGCCTCTAGAAGGGCCACACCGTACGGCTGGACGCCAACTGCATCCATAGGCGTCCCGCGACTCGGACTATGTCGTCGGTGGCCAGGATACGATAATGAAATAAAAATATAACAATAAGCTTTTAAATAGAACAAAAGTAATAATTGCTAGCACCAATTTCTCAAATTAAAACAATTGCAGCTTAAAAACACCACAAATCACAACTAAGTCACCCACAATCTGCAATCACAGTTGTGTTACAAGTATATTGTTTGACATACGATTAAGCAAATATTTCCTCAAGTGGCAATATAATATGTAATTGCTTAATGTGGTGTACATTCTTGAAAGAGGCATGCTCGTGGTAGATCAAAGCTTGGTTATTTAATAACGAGAATTAAAGAGATGGTGTATTTATAGAAGCAAAATCGTCAAAACACGCATGCCATGATATTTAATACCTGTTGTATAACTAAAACCGTATTCAGTGCGTGACCCTAATGGCTGCGGTAACTCGCAAATAAACTAATTACGTACATCAGGGCAAGTCGAAGTCACGTGTAAGTAGGTACGTATTGTGTTCTCAACCCTAATGAGTAAGACTTAAGGTATTTATGTATTTTTGAAGGTCTACTGAATTTCCCCCGCGTTACTGTCTATTTTGTCAGACAATTCAGATTTATCAGCATTCAACAAGACTTTTCTTTCTGGGTGAAAACAATTCTGTCTTTTTCAAGATTCTAAAAATTTATATGTAAAATAATTAGGTAGTTAAGGCGCAAACTCATAATAGTGTAATTTAGCGATACAGTAAGTAACCTAATACGGTATAAAATCAAGCAATTGAACCTACTTAGTAACATTAGAGACTTACAAATGAGGTTCAACGGGGTCTGTCATTTACGTTCGGAGCACTCCCTTACGTCAACGCAGTATCTCTTACGGAAGACCGTTAGTGTTGTAGTAGTAAGGTCGATACCAATGCAAACACAAGGAACATTGTGACTGAACTTAACCGTGACCTGATTCGCATATCTATATGTGTGAATGGATTCTATACCAAGAATAGATAGGCATGAAATTGCATTTATTGTCAACTTATCTTCTTTTCCTGCCCTAACTAATTTACAATCATTGAAGGAAATTTCTGTATTAATGTACAAATTAATGTAGTTGCTTCGAAACGAAAACGTGAAACTTTTTTCCACGGTTAAGCAGCTGTATCTATTGCAAACAAAATGCATTCATTTTTGTGTAGATTATCTACTTTTTTGAACTCAATGGGATCGCATCAATGGGAGTACTAGAATCAATATCATCTGAACCCTTGTTATTACTCCGGTTCTTCACAAACGGTGTGGTGACGGATTATTCATCTTATGGGTGTCGTAAGAGGCGACTAAGGGAGCAAATTAGGCAGCACAACACCACTGTAAAGAGAAGTAAAACTCGATACTAACCCGTCTGGCCAATGTGGTATGGTAGGCCAAAATCTCTTTTTTAAGGAGAAACCAATGTCCAGCAGTGGATGTTTAAAGGCTGTTTATGACGATGATGATGATTTGCAAACATTATATCTTAAGCAGTATTTTATCGCCTCTAATATGACGAATATTCTGATGAGTTTACCAAAAAGAATCGAAAATTCCTTTCATTCAATAGTGTATCAGGGAATGAAATTAGCATTAGCAAAGCGTTTACAATTCGCAGACTTATGAAATTGAGATCAAAAATAGCTTTCAATGATCTACGAAATGAATAATACATTTTCCTCTTGAACCCAGATCCAGAGTCGTGTTGAAGTAAAAATAATTTTAATAAGGATTCAATTATTTATTCACATAAGCTCCTTGTTGAAGGTGCTCTTAAAGTAATGAGCATTTATACGATTTTGGCACCCACTTATTTTGGGTAATTTAATTTTCCTCGAATATAAGGTTCACTAAGTGGCTGACTTTGTTCAGTTTTGCTTGAAAAACATCTCGTTGGAATAAGGAAGTGCTTTACATGTTCAACCTTCTTGCGAAATTTGTAAGGTAAATCAAGAATAAGTTAAAAATACAAGTTACAAGTGAGAAAATCTGCGTGTAATCTGTGTTACTGAATACAACTTAAGTATTAAATCAATTATGTACTTTATTCTTATTTATTCCAATAAACTTTATCGTCTACTTTATTACAATGACGTACACTTGTGTATACTTAAGTACGTCTGACCCAAAAGTCTCCTTAATAATTAAGAAAGAGCTGAAACGAATTGCTAATCAGTGCTTTCCTTGAATTATAGCTGAGAACACTTTTGCTTAAGTTGACATTTAATGAGTTATAAATCTATCATAAAATATTTGTATAATCTTGCTAGGTAGTAGAGCCACGCTGATTTCAGCACGAGTGGGCCGGCTCGACCGGGGCAGTACTATCCTCCCACAGAAGTTCAACCTAAAGCACCAGCATCCGTGTTGTCGTGTTTCGTTGGTGAGTGTGAGACCGGAGGCCCATTGATGCAGGGGTGACAGTTATCATGGTAACTGTTTAAGCCTTACACTGTCACGATGACTGTCATGTCTTTTACGTCCCCAAGCGGGGTGTGCAAAAACATCTCACAAAGCCGCCATAGTATAGGTGACCATACTGCATTGTCTGCATTTGCAATGAGTATGGTGACCACAACTCTTGTATTCTATTCATGCTTCCCATCAGGCAGAGTAGAGTCACTTTGGCAGGCTCTTAATATAGAAAAAAAAAATCTGTAGTGAACAGTCAAGTTTCTGCAATATATGTGTTGTCCAGTGTGTTAGTTCTCGTCTCAAGTTATTTCGTTACAGATAGTACGGCTTTTGAAAATGGCAGGATTCTGATATTTATGCGGGAACTTTATCAAAGAAGCTCTACAAAAGATCAGGTTGAACTGTGATAAGAACCCCTGCTCTGAAGTTCTAATTGAACAAACTTAGGATCTCGTTTGAAGAAGCCCCATTTCACATATTAAACGTAGTCTCATTAATCATTCAAAATTGCTGTGAACTTTACTTTTAAGAGCTATAAATATCTGTCAACTACATACAGACTCTTCTAACACTATGTACGGATTCATTCAAATAATTATTATAAGCAGTTGTACCTATCGTTAAATTTCACTTTAATAAAAGAAACAAAAAACACAGCTAAAAAACAAATTCCTAGGATAATGAAAAGTAATTTATTATAACAATATCATTTATTACCACGCTATTATAGAAGCTTATGATTGTTTTGATAAATCCTACATACGGCAACCAGATTAAAACTTGGTTAAAATCAGATAACATGTCTTTCCGAGTACATTACAGGATGAATATTCGATAAATTAGACGACTTGATTATCCACGACCTCTAGTACCTACAGGAGTCAAAAAAAGTCAGTCATGCCATATAAATCTGATCGAATCTATTACACAATAACTCAATCTAATAATTTCTTTTTGCAAAAAACCTTAAAGTTTTAGAGAGGGGATCTTGAATAAGTGTGTCTTTCAGTGCCAACCGGCACAGAGTTAACTTGCAAAAAGAAACAGGTACTCGTAATTCTGTCTTCGGGGACAATCATGACCTCCACTTCGACGGCGATGAGTTTTTTTTTGGAACATGTTTATTTTAAATGTAGAAAGAAAAGAACAGTTGGTGTCTGTAATATTACCAGCTGTGGGAAAAAAGCATGGCTAATATTATTTATTTTAAAACGACAAGTTGATAAACACAAATTGGTTTTGAATCCACCTTCGAATGATGTTACAAGCGTCAAACACAATTACATTTCAGACAAAATCACTTGTTGTATAATACCTAATTACTATTTGAGTATAAAATAATGTAATTATAGTTATTAATTATTAAAGCTGTTTTATTTTCAATTTAATCCCTTTCGAACACCCTTTGGTGACACTTCTGTTGCAATGGAACGTATTTTTTATGTCCCATAAAGGTTCTATGTCAAATATCAATGTTATCAAAACTTCGTAATCGATTTTGCTTTTTACTCCATAATTTATT
This sequence comes from Hypercompe scribonia, assembly GCA_949316085.1. Classification (NCBI taxonomy): domain Eukaryota; kingdom Metazoa; phylum Arthropoda; class Insecta; order Lepidoptera; family Erebidae; genus Hypercompe; species Hypercompe scribonia. The sequence continues at coordinate 3,648,454 of OX438982.1, forward strand.
TTAATTTTGATAGTATATGTATGTACGTTTGTATAATTCTCTGTAGCGTCTAAGCTATTGACTCGATTTTAATACATGAGGCGTCAATAGATTCGTAATAATGGTCCAAGATTTCTTTTCCTATATTTAGAGTCTGCCAAAGTGACTCTACTCTGCCTGAAGGAAAGCATGAATAGAATCCAACAGTTGTGGTGACCATACGCATTGCAAATGCAGACAATGCAGTATGGTGACCCACACCATGGCGGCCTTGTGAGATGCTTTATCACACCCCATTTGGGGACATAAAAGGCATGACAGTCATTGTGACAGTGTAAGGTTACACAGTTATCACGATAACTATCACCCCTGCATCAATGGGCCTCCGGTCTCACACTCACTAACGAAACACGACAACACGGATGCTGGCGCTTTAGGTTGGTCTTCTGTGGGAGGGTAGTACTGCCCCGGTCGAGCCGGCCCCCTCGTGCTGAAATCAGCGTGGTTCTACTACATAGTAATGACATAAGTGACATATATAAATCTTATTAAAATCATAATGTGTTTGGTTTTAAAAGAACTAGAACTAACTTGGCGAGGACATTACTAATATGTATATATTATACAGTTTAATTCAAAATATACGTTTACAATTCGGTCGTACAGTCGTTTCAGTCAACGTTCCTATTTGTATGATTTGGTGCCGCAGTATTGCACGGCTAGCGTAAACTATTGCCGATCGGGAAACGACAAAGTATTAAATAAAAACCACGGCCCTGCCTTCACCATTTTTGGTTTTGTTCTTTTTAAATCCCTTTTTTTACGCAATCGGATAACAAGTTTATTTCCTTTATTAAACTTTATTTTCTACTATATGTCATGTGTGCCATGGAACCAGGTGCACCTTAGTAAGAAAATCCCTGGAAACCCGACGTACCTCGGGCCCCTTCCCATGTGGGAGCCTCGTGGTTACTTTATTGTCCCCTAAAAGGGTGCGCGCGGTTCGTGGCGCTCGCATCGCCACCCCGGCCTGCTTCTGCTAGGGTGATAGATGGCCTCACCTGTCACCCCCAGGCCTGCGCTTATGGAGGACGGAGATTCGGTAGGGACCCTAAGTGGGAACCGAATTGGTCCTTACAAAGATAATCCTAACCCTGTCAATCTATAGATGGATGGTATGAATGAGTGACCGTTCTTAACACATTGAGATTTTTATGTGCCTCGGAGAGTACGTTAACCGATGGATGCTAACATGTTGTGTATATTTGGCTTGTAATCGGTTTCACAGCAGGGGTTCTACGTAAAATATTCAAGTTCAACCGTGTCACAGTAGACTCAATGACCAACGTGTGGAAACCCCCTCGGGCCGTCACCCCACCGGGGTTTACGGCGGGGTGGTGTGTCGGAATCGGACCGACTAAAACCACACGGTGTGCCACTCTGCGCCTGACATAGGAGGGATCCGGGAACAGCTGTTCTTAAGACATCCAGTTCCCTCCTAGCGCCTGCCCGCTGCCGCAGGCACCATCTACGGATAACCTCTCCATATAGGCGACGTACGGCACACGCGGACGTCGCCTCCTCGCGGCTGGCCACTATAGCGGATGGAGGGGAAAATCCGTCCCGTCCACCCGCGGCCACACTCAAGGCGGCATGAGGCGCTGGTACGCGCGTCTCCGCCACCCGGTTCGCTAGACTCAATGACCACCCCCAACTTAGTTTGGGAAAAGCTCGGAGGATGACGGTCATCGTCGTTCAAGTAATAATAATTAAGAAAAATGCTAGTATGTCATAAAAAGACTAAGCTATATGATTACTTTGTTCCAGATACTGACTTCAGGTTGGACGACTACCTATCACTACGGCTGCATACCTGCCAATTACTCGATGGACCCCCAAGCAGTTCGAATGTTGCATTACATGTGGTGGACGATTGGTCTTAAACTGATGGAGTTAGTTGAAACAACATTCTTTATCTTGAGGAAAAAAGACCGGCAAGCCTCATTCCTTCATATGTATCATCACACCAGCTCACTGATCATTATATGGACTGCTGTAAAATATGTTGGAGGTAAGTACACCGTGAGGTGACTTATTAAAAATACAGAGCGTCACCACTTCTATTCATCTCGTGGGTGTTTTAAGAGGCGACTAAGAGAGCAAACTGCGCAGGACAAAATCAATGTAAAAAGCAGGAAAACTTGATATGAACTGTATACCAACCCGTCTGATCAGCGTGATATTGTAGGCTAAAACCTCCTTTCTAAGGAGAGGCTTATGCCCAACAGTGGCCTATTAAAGACTGTTGATGATGATGATATGAGTACAAAATTACACTGACTTAAGAGAAAATTATCTCAAATCACAGTTTTAATGTTCAAATGACATACTCATTGCAACTTCGCTAGTCATCGAATTTTGACCGTTTTGAATGTGCTTACTTGATTATAACTTTTTGGGTACAGACTTTTTTACTATAACAGGAACAAATTTTAAACTGAATTGTTATAGTTTGATTTGGCCCTTTTTACTTATTATGACTATTTTATATTCTTTAAACGTTCTTAGATTTATGTACTGTATTTCTTCTACATAAAAACATTATATACAACATATCTATACTAACATATAAATAAAATTGGAGTATCTGTTTATAACATTGAAATAACCGCCTTTTACTACATGCATATGAATATACATACGATACATACACCAAAATACCATTTTTTACAATTTTTGTCTGTCTATCTGTTTGTTTGTTTCGGTTATTCTCTGAAACGGCTCGACCAATTTCGATGAGACTTTCACTGACAGATAGCTGATGTTATAGGAAAAAACTTAGATTACTTAGATTTTAGAATTTTGGAATTATAAAAAAATTCACGCTTCGAAGTCACGGGTGCAGCCTAGTACTAAGGTAAAGATTAGGTTTATTCAGTACATGCATTCGTATCAGACCGTGCGAACCTTTTACTATCAATATTAATGCAGGGATGACAGTTATCGTAGTAACTGCGTGTCTTATACTACCACGATGACAGTCATGCATTTTACCTCACCAAGGGGGGTGTGAAAAAGCATCTCAATAGCCCGTCATAATGTGGGATACCATACTGCGTTGTCTGCATTCACAATTAGTATGGTAACCACAATTCAAGGATTTTATTCAAGCTTTCGATCAGGCAGGCCACAGTCACTTTGATAGAATTTTAAAAAAATATATAAAACGTATTGTCTCTACTCAGTTATTATATTAAAAGTAATACTAAAGTTTATGGATTTCAATGATAAATATATAGGATCTTATTTCATTTGAAATTCTTTTCGTCTTTTTATACAAAACACTGGTGTCCTGGGTCACGTTTTAACAGTATTCTTATTAACTCCAACAGCTAAATTAAAAGATGATGGGAGAAGCCACAACCAGAACCACTTTCTGGCAAGTCTGATACCTTAGCCGTTGCCACGTTAAGTTTGTAATATTAAGATATTTATAAAAGGCTGAATATAATAGAATGATGTATTTAAAAAGTAAATAAATCAATAAAATGGAAACCAAATTAAATAGGTAATAATAATACATAATCATTTAACATGATGGATGCACCTGAAACGAAAAGATGGGATAATTTGTATTTCTTCAAAAAGATTTGTCACAGATCGTAAAACAGGTTTGAACCCACAATACTTAGCGCAGCAGAAAGCGATGTGGCAACCGCTTAAAGCACTAGGCCAATCGTGCAGTATTTACATTTCAAGTCAAATGAATAGATGCAGAATATAGTCAACATACTAGTTCAGTCTTTATATCAGTTCTTACATCAAGGCACTCAGTTTCGTTACGTACTTAATGGTCTACATGCCTTTCCTCAGAAAAGAGAAAATCTCAAGTTTTAAGGCGTAAAACAATAAGTGTAAATGAAAAACTTCAAAAATAATATATCTTTGGGCTATCCAGGGGTGTATTGTTTACGGCGAACAGCCAGAGAGTGGGGACCTCTGGTGGCGGATTAGTTGTTGCGGTCGGTGATAGGATAATTTGTTGCGGCCTGGTCGCAAAAATGCGATCGGGTCGCAACAAATTATAACAACCGGACTGATAGGTGGGAAAGCCTTTGTGGCCTCCCCAGGATAGGGTATGACTAGGTGCGGCGTTGATTCTGGAGGGGACCTGAAATAATAAGGTCCGAGTCCCCTTCAGAAAAGGACGCCTGAGACCGACCGCCGGGGTGGTTTTTAGTGGAAACACCACATAATCCTGGCTCCTGCGTCCCCGAGGAGCCGGAGATCCGAAGGGATTTTCCACCGCGACAAAAAAAGAGTTGTATTGTTTTGTTGTGTATTTCTCACTCGCAGCAAACGGTTCGTCAAACACCATTTAACGTTCGGTAAATAGTTTGTTAACTTTTATTCTGGCAGTGAATAGGGTTAGTAAGAAAGTAAAGCAGAACCACTTGTGCTGCATAAAACTAACATATATGTATATATAGATAACTCACACGCAGACACAGAGCAAATGATCGTACCTATCATAAAATTACTTGTCGTGGGTGCGAATAAAGCAATCTCTGAATAAACCTTAGACCAACAAGTCAAAGCCTATCATTTTTTCTGCAAAAGCCAAATCTATTCTACAGACATAATATTTATTTCAACATCCCTAGGGACAGACAGCAACATGAAAAAAAAAGAAACGGTTAACAACGGCAATATAACAATTTAAATGTTTAATGCCGACATCGCGTGTCGTGTGCTATTCAGGCCAGTCAAGGCGCCATCTACTAGCGTTTTCGCAAATTAGCCACCAACATAAAAAATAAATCGCATGCAATATCGATACATGAAACATGAAGTCATTTAATAATGATAGATAATAAAACTGCGAAAATTTTAGTTGGTTGGTATAAACTAAGAAAGTTACTATGTCTGAGAGAATGTGAGATGGTGGTGGATGACTCGTAAGTAGTAAAAAGGAAATAAAATAAAAAAAAAAGCGTTCAGCAGTGACATGTTTGCTGTTTATTCCAAGCCTTGACAGGCTTGCTGTGTGAGCCTATTGCCGTCTACTGCTGAAAAAAGCACCAATGACTTCAAAAAATGACTAGTAGTAGATGGATGCGGATTGTCTAAGACCGGGATGGTTGGCGTTCTTTGGGCCTTCGTTCAGCAGTGACATGTTTGCTGTTTATTCCAAGCCTTGACAGGCTTGCTGAATGAGCCTATTGCCGTACACTGCTGAAAAATGGACCGAAGATTTGAGAAAAATGACTGATAGTACATGGATGGCGTTGCTCAAGATCGGGATGGTTAGCGCTTTTTGGGCCTTCGTTCAGCAGTGACATGTTTGCTGTTTATTCCAAGCCTTGGCAGGCTTGCTGAATGAGCTTATTACTGTCCACTGCTAAAAAATGGACCGACGATTTGAGAAAAATGACTAACAGTAGACAGATGGAGATTTCTCAACACCGGAATAGTTAGCGCTCTTTAAGGTTTTGTTCAGCAGTGACATGTTTGCTGTTTATTTTAAGCCTTGACAGGCTTGTTGAATGAACCTATTGCCGTCCACTGTTGAAAAATGGATCGACGATTTGAGAAAAATGAGTGACAGTAGATAGATGGGGATTGCTCAAGACCGGCATGGTTGGCGCTGTTTGAGGCTTCGTTCAACAGTGACATGTTTGCTGTTTAATAAACTATTAATGATTGAGTGTTTAAGACTAGCAATAGAGAAAAAAAGAGTGGATTTTTTTTCGGAATTTTCACTTTAAAAGCCAGAGATCATATTCGTGTTAGATTACTTTTTTAGTCTATAGAATTTGCATTATGTAAATATACTGTAACATCGAGTATACAACAGATACATCATAAATCCATTACGTAACAAAAGCATTTTATCGATGATGGATGGAAGATGTTATTTTCCGAATCATAACAAGTAAATAAATATAACTTCACACAACTCACACACGTTCGTATGATCCCAAACTAGGCAGAACCTGTACTATGGTAACCTAACTGCTGATGAACATACTTACGAGTATATATTTCTCATTAAATACACTCACCGGCACGGAAACTTGGCCAAGTACAAAACGTATGACAACTTCCTTTTTTTTTCACTTAGCTCTACAAATTTTGGCTAATTGTGATCGGAGTCTATCCAGTTAACGTTCCTGATCACTTCTTTTCACATTAAAAGGTTTTTCGGGTTCATAATGAAGTTTATGCAAAAAATCACGTTTTCACAAAATTTTACACTAGAGTTAAAAGCACTACGACTACTACGCAACACTTTAAAATTGTTTGATTTTTTGTCGCTTTCTGTCCTTTTTAATAGCGTGTGTTGCCTCCTCTAGACCTAATGACCGCCTGCATTCGGTCTGGTATGCTTTGGATGACGTTCTTGATGTTGACTTGTGATAAGTCGCGCCAGGCAGTAAGTGCAGCATCTCGAAGCTGTTTAAGGGTTTGTGGTGGGTTCGATGATAACTTTATTGCTCGTTTCAGTTTGTCCCATACGTGTTCTATCGAATTTAAGTCCAGGCTGCGAGCTGGCCACTGCAATTTTTGAACACCAACCTCTTGAAGGAAATCATTCACGATGTGAGCGACTGTGGACGGGCATTATCATGCATTAAAATAAATTGGTTAAAACCAATAAACCCTCCGAAGGGCACAACATGATCTTGAAGAATTTCTTCCACGTATCGAGTTGCATTTAAGGCGTTATTGACGATGACTAATTCCGTACGAGCATCAGAACTCACGCCACTCCATACCATTATAGAGCCTCCGCCAAAACTGACCGTCGGTGTGGTTGTCATCGCCAAATAGCGTTCCCCTTTCCTTCTCCAGACACGTTGTCGACCATCAGGTGCATTTAAAGCGATCCTGCACTCGTCTGTAAACAAAACCCTTGCCCATTGCTCAAAAGTCCAGTTAGCGTGTTCGCGGGCGAAGTGAAGTCGAGTTACTCTGTGCTGTGGGAGGAGCTGTGGACCACGGGCTGGTCTTCTTGCTCTCAAATTAACTTCCTCCATACGTCTTCTCACCGTACGCTCGCTAACATTCACACCTCTGGAGATTTGAAGCCGCTGACGGATCTCAACAGCTGTCAGGAAGCGATTTCTTAAAATCTCTAACACAATAAAGCGGTCGTCACGAGCTGATGTGCATCTTACACCGCCACTACCTGGTCTTCGGGTGTAGCGGCCAGCGGCTCTTGATACCGTTTTAGTGCATATTGCATCGAAGAACGCGGCACGTTTAGGACAATAGCCACTTCACGATGGGTCAAACCTTGTTCGACTAATGCCACTGCCTGTGCTATCTGACTTGATGACAAAGGCATTTTTATGGCTCCTAAGGGGCCTTTAGGTGTTTATTAACCACAATAACAACAAAAGTCTTTGTCAAATTAAAACTTAAAATTTTTAGAGCACAATTAAAAACTTCGACTTCGTCGGATTAATGACACGATTTAACTAAACTTTAAAACGCAGACCAAAATGCATTTCAAATTAGTGAATTACCCTCTTGAGATGAACATAAACATTTTTTCTACCCACTTACACGATAAGAACAAAGTTAGACACCCTTCAAAAAATGTTATCGCATGTTATGAGTTTGGCCAAGATTCCGTGCCGGTGAGTTTAGATATTAAACCTAGAAATACACAAATAATCTTGTCTATAATTAATCTTGGGTGGAAATCGAAGAGTCAAGGTCCCTTAATCTAGACAGGTCAGTCAAAAGTTATGTTAAACATTCTGATAGTGATCTGACTGATAGAGTTTGCTATAATTCATATTGTTATAATACTTGGCCATAAAATAATAATTTATTACCAGCGTTTTACCCCAACTTATTTACTTATCCCGTATTTAATCAAGTGTCAAACAAACAAATGCTTATTTGAGCCATAACAAGACGTAGACAGGCCATTACACCAACTAATTGGAAGTCATCGATCAAGTTGAAAATGTTCTGATGGGTTTTGTTATTCATGTTCTATTCAAATAGATTTTATCACCGGGGAACAAGAATAACTTACGAATATCTTAAAATTCAGGAGATAGTATTAGATATGTTTTCAAAAAAAATGTATTCGGCATAACCTTTTTGACTTCTTAGTGACTTAATGATTTAAGTGTTAATCCATAAATCAAGCGCTAATCGTATATATGAGACGGCTTAGTACCATTAGACGGTTTCCACTAGACAACACTAAAACTAGGCTTAAATTAAATTGCTGTGTATAAGTTTACAATTTGTAAATCGACATTAATGTAATAAAAAATTAAAAATAATACAGTATATTTACTAAATAACAAAACACAAACTAACAATTCTCTAAACAATCTAAATCTACCTGATAATCTAAACATAAGCCAGTTTGTTTTATAAACAATGTTGTCAATATATCTGTTTCTTATCTTTTTGTTACGACGTAAAGTGAATTTTAAATTTATGAACAAATAAAACAACTGTCATACTTTGATGTAGTACGTTTATGCTATATTTTTGTGACAGTACAATGTATCGGACAAGAAACTATACTCGTATATCGTTCAGTGTCGTATCGATGTTCCGATATATAGTATTGGGTATCTCTACTATAAATTATTCTGAAGAGGAGTCTCGTATCTACTACTTAAGTATTGTCCTAAGGCGTCAGATGCATTCATAGATTACGCACTACAGATATCTACTTTATTTCAACATCTCTTTTAGATTTCAACAAGTTGGTTTTAACTTTGGGTCGTCGCTATAGCGGCCAACTTCTTCCCGTGTCGTGATAGTCAGCACGTTTAAGAGACACGCCGTGTTTCTGGGATGTGTCGACTGTTCGAAAAAATCACGAGTCCTGGATAATTCAACATGGTTCAATCGTTGTACACTTACCCTTTCAAACACTTACATACATTCAAATAGCATAAACACTTTACAAGCGTTAACCTAAGACGGAGAAAATCAGACACGCGCCTATTTTTTAATCAACTGGGGATGGGAAAACACCTATCTACAGTCCATATGTATTGATTTTTATTTTCTTGATATTGGTTCAGCATCAGAATACATTGTGTAGGTTATCAAATTATATAAATACATACAAAATCATCCATATCATTATAATTATTATATACTTGAGCTGAAATTTTGACACGTAAAATCCGCTTCAAGAGATTATTTTTCTTCATTTTTCGTGACAATTTTGTTAGTCATTCTCGTCAATGTGTAACAGGGGAGCGTTGGCAAATTACAACTTGTAGTCTTATAAATACGACCTGAAAGTCCTTATTTGTATAACGTTCCAAGTCACAAGAAACTAGACAATCACTAAATGTCAGAGCGCATATAATTTCAGATTGAATTACGTCTACTGTATTTCCCAATAGACGAAAGAGACATCTCAATAATTACAATCTATCCTTTCTTGCACAGTTGATTTCTGTTACTTCTGTTAATCTGAAGATTACATGTATCTTTATTTTTATTTGTCCTTATGATCTATGATGTATGTATTCCTGACCGATTTCGGTCACGACGGGTAATCTCAACGCAGGCAACACAGGCAATATTATACTGCACTAACATTACTCCAACACCTATTTTCATATCACAATCTCCTTTTTCTACTCTCTAAAATCTGCACATCAAAACTGAAACAACAAGAAATTCCTCTTGCAGCCCAATTTTGAAGCTATGAGTGTAACTAATCTACGCATAGATGTGACAAATAATTAATGACTGGGATCTCTTATCTGAATTGAGTTCTATTGACTAAAAAGTCGAAATTTTCATTATTACATTAAACAGTATATACGACATATATATATATATGTCGTATATACTGTATATACCTTTTTTTTGACTTCGACGTCTTCTTATGACCACGATGCACTCTCTTAATATATCTTCGGTGGTAATAGAGTTATCTATCTATTTGTTTTCCTAATCTACTTTCGTGACCTAGCATCCAATATTCTCTTATATATCCGTGCCACCCATACAACACTGTCAACCGTTGCCCAAGGAAATAGAACACGAATTGACGTGACAATACTATAACAGACAGAAAAGTATACCCAATATAAATGAGGAAAATGTCATTATTGTATATTAAGGTTCGTCTTTTTCTGGGGATTTTGCCGATATACTTATGATTATTTTTGGGATGTCAATGGTTACCAACATTAACGACTATATTATAAACGTGAAACTTTGTAAGGATGGATGTGAGTATGGATTTTTGTTACTCAATCATATCAGAACGGATTGGGATGAAATTTTTTGTGTCGAAAGTGTCAAAACACGAAAAATTACGATTTTAGTTGGAAATTTAAAGTTTATAAAGACTAGTTCAATGATTCTACGTTTAATTTTTACTCAATTTTAAGATAATCAAATGTTCAAATTTTAATTGCAATTAATATTTGATCTACAAATAACACGCTAAGTTATCCTTATTACCCTTTATTATCCTGCTTCTAGTAGGTCTTCGATGCCTTGTGTTGAGAATAATATTAACATTCTATATGGAACAAGGTCACCATAATGCTAAATCGAAGCTGCATACCTGCACTAGGCTATGTACACGTTTAGCATAGCATCAAAGCCAGTGCAATTGTTGCATTTTAATTAAGATGAAGCCAAACTCAATAGAATAAATATCGCCATTGTCTACAATTATTGTAACAAAAGTCTTATATGATACAACTGCACGGTTGGCCTAGTAGTTTAAGCGGTCTCCACGCCTCTCTCTACTGCGCTGAGTGCTGTGGGTTCTGATCCCACATGAGAGAATACTTTATGTGGATGTACTTGTTGTGTTTGTATGTTTGTAAAGTCCCCAGCGACACAGGATTTATTCCTAGTGCGGGTGTTATCTTTTTAAGAAGAAAAAATATACTTGCGTCTAGATCTAAGCAGCCAGTGTGGGTCGCCATCCTGAATTACCTGCATTCACAATGAGTATGGCGATCACCACTCTTGGATTCTATTCATGCACTCTATCTGGCAGAGTAGAGTGACTTTGGTAGGCCAAGAATTAAAAAAACCAATGGAGTTAGTTTCGTTCAGCGGTATTCATTTCAACTAAAAAAAATATTGGAAGAGATAATTTAATCTTAAGCTCTAGCTCTAATCTAGTACATGCCAGAAATATACTGTTGCGCATGTCTCTCAATAAAGTGTAGCCTCCTAAACAGAGGATTGTTTGACCTTACTTTTTGGAACGAATCGCTATTACTACTATTCAAATTGATTAAATTAAATGAATACTAAGAACAAACAGATATTGACAAGCATTTTACCTGAAAACAAAAGACTAATCATCTGGAAATAGAAACAATAGGTCTCAATTCAGACGGCATTGGATTTATGTAAGTACCTAATCATTGTTTATATTGTCTACAGCTATTCAAGAAACGAAGTGTATCTACTTTCCTTCTCTGAAACGAGATACACTTTAAAATCATGTCTGTGCCACTCTTGTAAGTTTATGCCTGCCTTGTTTATATAACGACTACGTAGTCCCATAAGCGCGGGTAAATCAGCACATCTGCTTTTTATCCAGTAGGTGCTTATGAATAAAAAAAAGGAATACTTGTGCTTCTGGAAACGCAACTGGAACCTGACTTGGTTTTTACTAATATTAACATGAAAATTTTCCGCTCCATCTATGTTTTGTACAAACTGACCTAATTTTTTTTACATAACCCTTATGTACAAGTATAAATACACAGCTATTTATGTGATATCCATACGTTCAATTGTATAAAAAAAACATTGTTAACGTGGGTCAATACTTTCTTGTTAACCCTCCAGCTAAACTAAATTCTATGTTAGAATTTTGAGGCACTTCTATGTTCTTAGCGTGGTTGAACCTTTGATAGTTCTAGGGTAACACAAGGGTAACATATGTAAAGCATTCTAGAATACTTATAATTAAACATTTCTTCATTGTATGAGTACACCGGCTAGATGGTTATCGTGTCTTAATTTTACTGTAGTTGCTAGATCATAAAATGTGTATTTCCATCGTTTATAAATGGCGCTTGGCGTATATGATTACATGATGTTTATATTTACGTGGAAAACTGTAAACAGTCTGTATCTCCTTCTTGTTCTTAGAGAGATGAAAGATTGCCAACTCTCGCGATTCCTGTCCTCCAACCAAGACCTCTTCTTACGGCAATTGTATCCTTTACAAGGAGGAGAACATATATCGATCATGCCTAAGCACGTCGAAATGTGTGGCTTTTCTCTTCTTAACAGTACGCACAAATTGCCGTTTTTGATTTAAAGGCAGCGTTGGTCTATGTGCCCACATTTTATAATCTTCTAAATGCTATTGAGATTTTCTTTAATTGCATATATTCCACAAAGAATCAGAAAACTGTAAAGTAGGAGAACAACGACATTATACTTATTTGATAGTAATAATAATTTGTAAGTAACCTTAACGTTTACCTGTAAGTAACCTTTTTAGGTAGTAGAGCCACACTGATTTCAGCACGAATGGGCCGGTTCGAAAGGGGCAGTACTACCCTCCCACAGAAGACCAACCTAAAGCGCAAGCATCCGTGCTGTCGTGTTTCGTTGGTGAGTGCGAGACCGGAGGCCCATTGATGTAGGGGTGACAGTTATCGTGATAACTGTGTGAGCCTTACAATGGCACGATGACTGTCATGCCTTTTATGTCCCCAAGCGTGGCATGAAAAAGCATCTCACTAGGCAGCAATAGTGTGGGTTCAACACTGTAATGTCTGCATTTGCAATGAGTATGGTGACCACAACTCTTTGGATTCTATTCATGCTTTCCATCAGGCAGAGTAGAGTCACTTTGGCAGGCTATTCATATAGTAAAAAAAATTAAGATTTTTACTTTGCCTGAACAAATTGTCTGTATAAGGCTGGTAAGCAATAATCGATTAGCACTTTCGTGTTTCTCTGTAAGTTGGCACGCTTATCGATTAAGCTACATTCCACGAAATACCAACAAGTTACTATTATTCTGTATGTACGTTTAACGACCAAGTACATAGTCGTCGTATATCTAACTTTGTGAACTGAACTAATGTTACTAGTTTCAGTTGTCGTCCAAATCAGTGAAAAGAGATTTACGTTACGCTGACCACAGATTAAATAGTGATATTAGTAAGGAAGAGAAATGAATGGCAAAATTGGTGGTCACCTTATGTAGTCTTTCATACATGCATTTCAAATGGCTGAAAAAAATAAATTAAAGCGCGATGCATCAATAATTCTATCCAAATTTAGTACTAGATTCATCTGTCTAAAGACATTCACGAATAGAAGAATAAACTCGATATTTAATAGTTAATCGAACCATTGAAGTCCTTAAAGCCCGATTGCCAAACCTTATGTAAATTTTCACCGACTGTATGATTTAAATAAAATAGCACACGGTTATAACCACGTAAAAGCTATTTAATTTTATTTCAGGCAGCTAGTTATTGAGTTAAGGGTACCTTCGTAAAACCCTGGCTATTTTGAGAAGGGTCTCTAGCGGCGAAGATCTCAGTGAAAACGATCAGTATGTACAGTGTACAGCCGAATGAATTTTATTTGGATCAAAGCCTTTGAGATTACGCAGGGTTGGTTAATGTAAGCGTATGAATTGGTTGGTTAATAAATACATTTTATTATAATTTAAATATTTTTTCTATGAACGATACTTGTTTTATGGTTTTTAAGAATATTGTAGGTTTTAAATATGTTTAGAACCTTGAAGGTTACAGTACCCGGAAATTAAGGTTAGATTAATATGAAAAATAAGCAATCGTCAAAATCAGCAGTGATTTTCTCTTCTCGAGTAACGTTTCTAAAGTATCATAACGGGCCTGTTGGTCTAATGGTTACTGATGCTGACTGTTAAGTCGTAGATCGTGGTTTCGATTCCAACCCAGAACAAATATTTATGTGATGACCACGATTATTTGCCTGGGTGTAATTTATCTACAATATGCATGTATTTAGCAATATTTAAAGTTCTGTCTAACGTGAAATAAGACAGCCGTGCGTGTAAGACGTATAAAATATTTTTTTTAAATTATTTATGATAAGTGGCAAAAGTAACATTAACCATTAATCTATAAAGATAATTATAAAACCTTAATACTGACAAGTCTATATATTTTTTTTATAGTAACCTACCAAAGTGACTACTCTGCCTGATGGGAGGCATGAATAGAATCCAAGAGCAGTGGTCGCAGTACTCACTGCGAATGAAGACAGTGCAGTATGGCGACCCACGCTATGGCGGCCTATATTTATAATACTTGATACACGCGTACTATACGATGGAGAATCAGTTTATTACTAAAATATTTTAATGGTAAAAGCATTTGAAATATCTTAAGTATGAATTAAGCCTTTTGAAAACCTTTCTATACCGCATTTACGAAGTATTTAGGTTATTTAATAATTTCCTCATTAAAATTCCACCCTAAGAGCAATAAAGGCACGAACAAACGAAACTTGGCCCCGATTTCTGTGAAATACTTATTCAAAGAAGAAACGCTGGCGGTTTTTAATTAATTAAATAAAGCAAGCATGCAAAGCAAGTATTAAAAACCTTTTTGCGCTTAGCACTGCAATTGACATTTGAGAGGGACGCAAGTGCTCAATTAGGACAGATTAAAAAAAAAACAGTTTCATTATGAACTGCGGTCTTCTAAGAATGGCTTGTCGTTGTATTTTATTTAATGTAGCATTTTAACTGCTAACATCTCAATACCTAAATATGGTAGAGATTAGGCATGGGTATTGTGAAAAATTACGTATACAACCTAAAATAACCGACCTTACATTTAAATACTCTTTGTAACCAATACCTGCAAGTCTAAAAGTCATATTTAGCGATATGAGCATAGATACAACAGTTTTTTGTTTTTAATTGCTATGTGTCTCCGAAGTACATAGGTACTGAATGTCTGAAACACAAACGCAGTGTAGATGAAATTTTTAAATTGACAACAGGAGAGAAACCTAGCTATTGTTAAAACTTCACAACAAGTTAAAATTTAATGATCGACTGCACGGTTAAGCCGACGCCACGCCGCTGCCTACTTTGCTGAGTGTTGTGGTTTCAAACCTCACATAGGACAACACTTTTTGTGGACCACAAATAGTTGTTGAGTCTGGGTGTTCTTTGTGTCCGTTTCTTGTATGTTTATAAAGACACAGGATATACAGTGGACTCTCGTTAATCCGGCCCCTGTCTAATCCGGAGCCCCCGTAATCCAATATCAATCAAAGAATTTTCGCTAATGTAGATCGTGCATGATTGAACAGGTTACAACTTGTGCTCGACGTGTAGGTATTGTTTCAATTGCGATTGCTTAGTTTGAATTTGACTACGTGTGATAGCGGTGCAGCTAAGCGTTTATTCTTTGTGCATTACGTATACATACCTAGTAATGTCGTCACAATCCCAGAAGACAACATGTAGAATCTTATCATTTGTCTGTAATTTGTCGGATTACAAGGTACTCTTTTGTAAAAAAATCCGAGCTATAGGGGTCTTAGGTAGTACTCTATAATCCGACAAATTCGATAGTCCGACACTGCCTTGCAAAACGTTTGTCGAATTACCGGGGGTCCACTGTATTTCTAATGTGGGCGTTGCCTTTTTTTAAAATAAGAATGATATAGGTATTTTTTCTATTTAAAACCTACTAACATTAATATAAAACGATGCGAAGTGATATAAAATCGATTGTCTCCGCATATCAATCGCCCAATTTTTCCAATGTTTTCGTTTGAGGAATAATGTAAAATATTGTTGACAGACAGATCCGCATGTGTACGTTGGGGACATGAAATATGTATAAAGTTTGTTGTCAGTTCTCTTTGTATATCGCGAAGAGGCAAATTATGTATACAGAACTTATAATGTTGAAACGAAACCTAAAGTGCTTTAAGTGGGTATCGCCGCAAATGTATTCATATTATCTTTTTTAAAAAATTTTGATTTGCAAGACGTTGTAATAAGTATCTTAGGAGAAACAAAGTTTAGCAACACTACTTACTAATGGCGTAGACACTTCAGGCTCAGGCTGTTTCGATAAAAATCTTTTGTATAAATAGCTAAAATTGTTAAAGAAACACAATACTAAATTTACGTAGAAAATTCTAGCGATTTTAAACTTAAAACATTAATAATTATTTGAATCCAGTATACACATCAAATAAAATAACGCATTTACATCTCTTTACGTAATACATCAAATCAAGCTATCGCCGCACAGTGTGTTAAGAACCCTGTTTTTGTGTCATCGTGTTTTTATTGAATTAATCGATAGAGTCTACAATCCCAACGATTAGAGTAAAAATCCGGGTACGCTAAGACTTGTCCTTTTTCCAAAAAAAAATGTCAAAGTTTCGCAATATTCGACTCTTGAAAACCGAAAAAACAAAAAATATAATTTAATGGAAGTACCTATTACAGAATTTATTTATTCTATCGAAAGAAGGACTAATAGCCGACCGTCCTACCAATTCCTGTTGCTTTAGTATGAATGGGTCGAGAGTAATGATTTATTTTATGATTTTTCGTTTTTATTTTTTTATACATCAAAATCGCCGTAGTAGGTGATCATTCCTACATTAAAAAATAGCTTAAGCTTTCTATTATGTGTGGTATTAATTCCAAAACCTAATTCATTGGTTTCCAGGAGTTATTGGGAATTTTAGTAATATCTGAAATATCCGCACTTAGGGCTGCCACTTGAAGAGGCACTTTTTTACAACTTATTTTAAATCAATTTTGGCATACACATTTTAGTTTATATTTTACATTTTTTTTAATCAATTTTAATATACTTTTTGATTTATAACAATTCATTATATAATTTATATTTTATTTTTTTATTAACATTAATTATATACATACCTTATTATTTTAAATCAATTATCATTTTGTTTTATATCTATTGTATTTGATACATATTATATTTATATATGTATGTAACTATATTTATTAAAGTATAGTTTTGGCTATAAAGCAAAATCAGTGGTTGTTCCATCTGAAGTTGGAACAATTTCAGGGGACTGAGCGCCAGTCAACCTGTATACCGTAACTGTACTCTGCACTTCAACAACCTCAGTAAGGCGTGACTGAGGTACGTCGTGCAGAACTACAGCCGGGGGGCTTGCCTTAACTGGCCGGCCTGCGAGAAGGAAATCTCTATAAATATATATACCTGGCGACCTTCGTAGTATGTAGCCTTACCCTCGGAATGGGCGTTACCCAGGGGTGGACCTTCTATCGACCTTACTCGTGGGAACAACAATGGAAACTAATCAAAAACTAACAAATAAACCTGGAATTACAACACAGAAGACTATAGCATTACCAATGGAAACCGATTCAGACAGCGAGATGTTGTCAACTAACCAATAGAACAATGCGTGTCAACAGACAGATGACCGTGAAGGACATTCTTCTGGTACAAAAATACTAACTCGACTGGAAGCATTTAAACTATTTAAAGGAAAAGCAAAGCAGCTGCCGCTTTCCGAACGAGTGAGTATGGTTGTCAATTATTTTGGGTCTGAATATCAACTTTCACAAACTGACGAGGAGTTGAAACAAACACTTTCAGGGTTTTTATCAAAGAGTCAAGATTATGTTAAGCATTGTAAGTTTAATGAGTCCTATTTTATTAAAAAGAAACGAGATTGGCTTAGTGGTACTCTTGTAAGTAGTCATTTGATATCAGTCCCTGATAAGGATGAAATTTCATCAGAAACGGTTAATAACGAACCTCTCTTTTCTCCGAAATCTATTAAGTTTATGGCTTTAAGCAGAAGCCAATAATATAGATCTAAGCGAAAACTTTTGGAAGCCTTAGACAACGAATCAAATGTCCAAAAAATACAAGCTTTTGTACGATCTATTAAAATCGGAGGACAAAATCTGCTACAGTCATCTGCTAAAGATTTAGAGACACTATTATTTCTATGTCTAGAATCTGAGACTGCTCCAACAGAAATCCTTACAAAAGTTCAGACTTCTCTAGAACCATGCACACCTGTCGAAGCTCTGGCTATAAAAACTGATAGAAATATGTCAGTCGAAACATACAATGCAATTCGATTAGATCTCAAAAGACGTGGATTTGATGCATATCCACCGTATTATAAAATTCAAGAGGCAAAAAAATCTTGTTATTCTGACCAGGTTCAAGTGTCTGAAAGAGAAGCATCTGTGCCTCTTCAATGTTTAGTCCACCACACTTTTACTCAGGTGATTAAATTAAGTGATAAAGTCCTCATCAACTATTGTACCAAGAAAAGCATCCAAGCAGTAGATTGCATTTTAAGGGGTAACTGGGGCTTTGATGGTAGCACTGGGCAATCATTGTATAAACAATAATTCTCAGACGCAGAAGGTGACGAAAATAGTCTTTTTGCGACGACATTTACGCTATTACAGGTTGTTACTAAAGACAGCAATGATGTAATTTGGGTAAATACTGCACCGTCATCTTTTCGTTACTGTAGACCGTTACACTTGCAGTATAAAAAAGAAATGAAAGAATTAATTATTTCGGAGAAACAGTCTATTCAGGATCAAATACAAAATCTTACACCCATTGCAACTGAAACATCGAGAGGGCAAACAATAAAAGTTGTTGAATATGAATTATACTGTGCAGCTATTGATGGGAAAGTCTTGAATGCAATTCTTTGTACACCATCTCAGTTACGTTGCCCATACTGTAATTTGACCTCATCCCAATTCAACGATTTAGAGGTTACATTCTCCAAACCAGTAATAGAAGAACGTTTGGTGCATGGCATAAGTCCACTTCATTCTTGGATAAGGGCCTTAGAATTTTTATAAAACCTGGGATATAAGGTAGAGGTTAAAAAATGGAGGATCCCTCAAAGGTCAGAAGAGAGCCGATTAGTCGAGGAGCGTAAAAAAGTAATCCAGGCTAAAATCAGAGAAGAAATGGGACTTTTGGTAGATGTTGTCCGTCCAACTTCAGGGACCACTAACGACGGAAACACTGGACGCACTGCTCTTTCTGATAGAAACCGAGGAACTTTTGCAAACATTCTAAACATTGAACAGTGGCTATTAAATGGATTATATGTTATTTTAACAGTTTTATCTAGTAACCTCCCAATTGATCCTGAAAAATTCGCAATGTTTTGCAAAGAGTTGGCATACAAATATGTTGCGAAGTATGGATGGCATCCTATGACTGTCACGCTTCACAAAATTTTTGTACATAGGTGGAAAATTATAGAAAAAACAAATTTACCAATCGGCATGCTTTCTGAACAAGCGGCTGAGTCACGCAACAAATTTTGGAGGTTTGACAGAGAGCACCATACCAGAAAGAAATCTCGTGAAGCAACTATGTTTGACCTTTTTCATAGAGCTTTAGTCTCATCGGATCCAATTATCTCTGATTACAACCTCCTAGAGAGAAAAAAGAAAGCTAAAAAAATCCCATTGCCACCGGCCGCATTATCTTTGTTGAGATCTGTTCATGAACAAAATCAATCTATCGATGATTATTCTCATGTTGAAATGATTGTAACCAACAATGAAGATGAATTTTAGTTAGGTCCACATAAAATTTTACAGATTCATATACATTTTCCTTTAGAATAGCCAACTCCATATTAGTTATAAAAAAAGGTATTTAAAACATTTTATTTTTTCAAATAAAATATATTCTTGTTAGTTTAGTTTTCGGATACATGAAAGTGACAACCCTAAGGAAAATTTTGAATTTCCTATAACTCCTGGAAACCAATGAATTAGGTTTTGGAATTAATACCACACATAATAGAAAGCTTAAGCTATTTTTTAATGTAGGAATGATCACCTACTACGGCGGTTTTGATAATTAAAAAAATAAAAACGAAAAATCAGAAAATAAATCATTACTCTCGACCCATTCATACTAAAGCAACAGGAATTGGTAGGACGGTCGGCTATTAGTCCTTCTTTCGATAGAATAAATAATTTCTGTAATAGGTACTTCCATTAAATTATATTTTTGGTTTTTTCGGTTTTCAAGAGTCGAATATTGCGAAACTTTGACATTTTTTTTATAAAAAAGTACAAGTCTTAGCGTGCCCAGAGTTTTACTCTAATCGTTGGGATTGTAGACTCTATCGATTAACTCAATAAAAACACGATGACACAAAAACAGGGTTCTTAACGCACTGTGCGCCGTCCACTGCTGAACGAAGGTCTCCCCCAAGGAGCGCCAACCGTCCGGTTTTGAGCAATCCTGTCTTCGTTCGCAGTGTTCGTCACCGCTCTTGGATTCTATTGATGCTTTCCATCAGGCAGAATAGAATCACTTTGGTAGGTCTCTTATTTAAAAAAAAAATCCGCATCCATCCGCTGCCAGCCGCCTTTTTCAAGTCGTCCATCCTTCGCGCCGCAGGGTGCCCTACACTACGTTTCCCCAATCGTGGTCTACAGTTTAGTACACTTCGGCGTAATACAAATTTGTCGATAAAAAGACCTAGAAAGGATATCGACCGGAAGGGGTATTATGAATAACATAAACTATTGGCAAAGACATGTTTGAAAGCAAATCACTGCACATACAAACAAAAGGCTATGGATACACTAAAAAGCAGACAATTAGGCATACGACTATTGTCTAAATATTCATATAACTGCGGAGTAGTGTCGTAGCGCAGAAACTTTGTACACCAACAGTACATCGACGCATATCTAAAGTCTACTTAGATTAGATTAGCACGTGAAACCTCCAATAATTATTTGAACAAAGCCAGACAATACAAGATAAACAGATATTGAAACTTCTAAATAGATAAGTTAAACAATGGATCACAATTGTTTACAAACAATACATAGTCACGTCGATTCTGTCCATAATAATCGTTTTATCCGTATGCCTATGACTCACCTCTATTCGATAACTGTCATTCCAGTCTTCCAAAGAAATTCCGGGAGGGTTGTAACTGGAGGTATATTTAGTGAGATCGTTATCCGATTATCGATAAATGAAGATAGATTGGGCAATTTGTTGGGTTTGATCTTGGTTTTATGTTGGATGTTTCATCTATGTTGAATGTTTCGTGATTATAAGAACTAATTTTAGAGTTGTTGTGATTCTTTATATTTTTTGATAGGAACCCTTCCTTTTATATAATATTTGTTTAATTAATAAATAATATAAGTAACATCAATGTTTACGTGACTCCGTCATGATGATAAACTGTATTTTTGTATAGCTGTATTTTTTAATTGTATTTTCAATTGTTCAGTTGTATTTGTAGGTTCAAATATGTCGCAGTGTTGTCTTAACAAAAAAAAGAACGAAGCAAAAAAAATACTCACGATTGACGGTTACAGTAGGTGGGACCACAGTTCTGCAGTAACCACTTTTGTACCTATACATTACTGGATTTTTTCTCATTTTTTTTTATGTTTATTTATTTCTGTTAGTTTAGGCGCTACGGTAGAACATAGATAGACTGCCAAAAGCATTATCCTTTTTTTCTTGGCTTCGCCGTTGTCTGGTAAAGAACTAAATCAAATTGAATTTCCTTCTTTTGAAAAGATGATTAAGAACAAAAATGTTTTGTATTTAATATAAAATTTGCAACTTAAAGCAAAAAGCCCTAATAATGTGACTTTTAAGTATACACCAGCCGGACATGTACGTCATCACTTATTCACATCAAAGTTTGACTGGGATATAATACTATACCGTATAAAAATAGAAGATCTCATAAATATTAAATGGGAATTTCTACTTTTTTGAAGTGTCAGAGATCATTAGGCATCATTTGAATTTTCATCAAGTCCAGTACCAGACAAGCATTTCGTGTTATGCATAACAATGTCTTCGTTTACCAGCTGTTAAATAAAACATGGTGTTAATAGAAACTTAGAAGACCTTTCGTTTCCAAGGTTATGGCTAAACATAGAAACGCAAGGGTGTATTAATTTTTATTTCTTTCCCGATGTCGGTCTTACTAAGATGTCAACGTTTTACGCAATCTTGTAAATAAATTGTTGTTCGTCAGTCTTACTAATACAGTGGACCCGCGGTAATCCGGCCCCTGTCTAATCCGGACCCCCTTGTAATCCGACATCAATCAAACAATTTTCGTTAATGTAGATCGTGCATGGTTGAACAGGTTACAACTTGTGCTCGACGTGTAGGTATTGTTTCAATTGCGATTGCTTAGTTTGAATTTGACTACGTGTGATAGCGGTGCAGCTAAGCGTGCGTTCTGTTTGCTGTTTATTCATTGTGTATTACTTATACGTACCTAGTAATATCGTCACAAGCCCAGAAGACAACAACATATACAATCTTATCATTTGTCTGTAATTTGTCGGATTACAAGGTACTCTTTTGTAAAAAATATCCGGGCTATAGGGGGTCTTAGGCAGTACTCTATAATCCGACAAATTCGATAGTCCGACACTGCCCTGTAAAACGTTTGTCCAATTACCGGGGGTCCACTGTACTTGAAAATGGCTGGATTCATTTGATTAACTTTGGGCTTGGAATATTTGTAGCAGTCCAGAGAAAGTTTAAACGATGAGAAAATAAAGAAACAATGGCAGAAAAATATGTAGGTGATAAGAAGTACATAGGGACATCTAATATTAATTTGTTGATAGTCATGTTACAATAGTGTTTGGAAAGCGATCAGTCCATGAGATTAAGACTGATTGATCACGATTTTATAAACTAATGACTATGGGTATCGCCAGAGTTATTTTTAAGGGGGTGCTTCTACATCTACACATACTATTAATCAATATAAAATATAGAATTAGACTGGGTCTTTACATATGAAATTAAAGTTTCTTTCCTAAAAATAAGCTAACGTATTTTTTATGTATGTTTTATATATATTAATTATAGTAATCACCCACACAATCTATGCATCTTTGTCAACACAGTGGCAGTTTATTGATGGCCTTCTTGAAGGTATCAGTTGGACGAGAGGCAACAAGTTCTTCAGATATTTTGTACTGCCTCTCGTATAACATCACGCACCCGCTGGTGTAGTCGAGAAAAAAATATGTATTTTTCTATACATTTTCTTTGCAAGTGCATCCCCTTGCACTCATGCTATTGACTACATAAGTAGATGCTAAAATAATCAGGTTTTAGCATTGGCTTAAAGAATCTATTTTGTTTGCGATGTCGTTGTTGATAGTTTGTAAATTAAACTTGCAAAATTTAAAATGTTTCTGATATTAATGACGGGTTATAAAACTGACGCAAGTTTCTATAATGTTGCTAAAAGATAACGATAAATCATAATCACTAAATTCATTGTCTTCAACAGAAACGTAAGATTATTTTGCAGTAAAATGAAACAGGCACTTTACGTAACATTGCACAAGCTTACATCAGTTTATCTCCTCAGTATTGTGGGCTTATACTACCTCACAACATCGCTCATATTTGACCAAGCATATCAATAAAAGTATCATATTGAGAATAAATCCTTTAGACTGCACGATTGGCCTAGTGGTTTAAGCGGTCGCCACGCCGCTCTCCGCTTCGCTGTGTTGTGGGTTCAAATCCTACATGGAACAACACTTTGTGTGATCCACAAATTGTTTTTCTCAGTCTGGGTGTTCTTTGTGTCCGTTTCTTGTATGTTTGTAAAGACACAGGATTTATTCCTAATGCGAGCGGTGTGAAAAAAAAAGAAAAAAAATAGTGAAATTGACAAAAAACGAGGTATTTTCAAAAAATAGTGGGTAATTTTAAATTTCACAGCCGTCGGGAGTCCGGCTTTAATTTTTTATGTTGGTATACATGATCTTGAAGTAAGATAAACTTTTTAACTGTAATCATTGTTTACTTTATCTGTGGCAGCCGCAAGGGTTAGACGTATTTTTGTAAGCAAGGTGATTTTCATTGGTTAAAAGAAATGGATTTAAGAATTCGTGTACAATTAAAAATATTAATATAGTGTAACAAAGTATGTAAGTTTTACAAATAAACCACAGAAGTCAATAAATACTTTAATAACACTCATTAAACTTTGTATATAAATATAAAATAGTACAATACGTGTAACATTATGTTTATTTTTTCATTGTTAGAAATTAAATTCTGAAATATTTCTACCGGGCTGAAGGACCTTCTTGACCCGTGTCGGTCAAACAAACGGTCCGAATGCGAGACATACTCGTACATGCGAGTTTTCTAAGCACCTAAGCATGTGATTTGTGAATAATTCATTGAAATAAGTAAAATAACTTTCTTAACATGGTCAAAAGCAATTATAGACTATATATAATCATAATAGTTCATAGAAGTCTTACACAATTTAGGGTGTAGCATTACAAAACTGCAAAATTACCATCGTTTAGTAAGCGACCAATAATATTTATTTATTAAAATTTTGTTTAATTTACTTACAAACAAAAAA
Source organism: Hypercompe scribonia (assembly GCA_949316085.1). Taxonomy (NCBI): domain Eukaryota; kingdom Metazoa; phylum Arthropoda; class Insecta; order Lepidoptera; family Erebidae; genus Hypercompe; species Hypercompe scribonia. The sequence continues at coordinate 3,672,880 of OX438982.1, forward strand.
AATCGAATCATTTACGAATTTGAGTATCGTCGTGGCAGTTAACGCGGTACAAGCGCCTTGCAACATGAACGAATTGGTTTGCCCGCATCCGTTCTGGCAATTTCAACTTGACATATGAAACTTGTGGTCATCCGAAACATTTGGTTGACAATGAATGCGGTTGTGGAAGATGATGATGAAACTCAATCTATGGTTGCATTAGCAGCAGTTTAAATGTGTTAAATAAAAAACTTTAATAAATTTTAATGATTTCAAAGCAAAGTTTGCGTCGAAACATACCTAGCACTGCTCTATAGGCTCACAAACGAAGGCATTTTGAACCACATTGTTACATGTGACGAGAAATGGGTTCTATTTACCAATTGCAAACGCTCAGCAGGTCGGTTGGATTATGTCTTATCACCTAAACAATGCCCTAAGTGAAAACTTAACAATAGAAAATTTATTGTCACTTTTTGATGATCTAGCACTAGTGTGATTCATCACAGCTTCTTACGAAACCGAGTGTGCGTTACTGCAGATTAATACACATCTGCAGTAACGCTCATGAGACGAATTACGACGACTGTAATGCCTTTTACGTCCCCAAGCGGAGCGTGAAAAAGTATCTCACTAGGCCGCCATAGTGTGTCACCACACTGCATTGTCTGCATTTGTAATGAGTATGGTGACCACAACTCTTGGATTCTATTCATGATTTCCATCAGGCAGTATTCTTATTATAGAAAAACAAAGATTATTTTCATTTGATGTGGCCAGTACCGCAAAATGGTATTTTCATAAGCAAAGACCGATATTTAAAAATATAAAATTAGAGACATGCATGTGCTATCGCAGTGTCTGTCTTTTGCAGCAGGCTGTTAATCCAACTGCTTAATGTGAATCTTGTTTAATTTTCTTGGCTTTTGCCTTGATTATATGCAATTTCTAGCCTACACACCACATTTTAGTCATTTTGAACTTCAAGATATCTGTCTGAGGTATATTTTTTGCACAGATATCACCCCTTATACGGGTAGTGCCCACATATCAAATTTCAGTCTCCTAGGACTTCAGAAAGTATCCTAGAGGTTGTGATGATCAACAGTGAATGGGTAGTGTCTAGTGTACTGTTAGATAAAATTTTACAAATATTATAAAATGGTGTCGGTATGAAAGAGTTTTACACCTACATTACGAAATGAAAACATTAAAATTAATGTCGTCTTCAGGTAAAACAATGTAAGTATTTGTATGCATCGGAACTTTTTTGTAATATTTGATATATGTCTATGTATATATTCGTTGTATGTCTACGAAATATATGATAAATACCAGATAGCTGCGGCTGCTCGGTGCGGGCGGCTGCACGCTGGCCGATGAGGCTGGGACAAAATATGGATTCGAGCTAACTACTGCTCCTCAGTACGTCCCCAAGCGGGGTGTGAAAAAGCATCACACTAGGCCACCATAGTGTGGGTCGCTGCATTTGCAATCAGTATTGTGACCACAACTTTTGGATTCTATTCATGCTTTCCATCAGGCAGAGTAGTCACTTAATATAGAAAAAAATGCATATTTTCAATTTAAATAGTTAAGATTTAAACGGCTGTATCATAAATCGTTTAATTGTAAAAATATCTTGAATTAATGCAATAAACAATATATTAGTTTTAATTTCAAATAATAGTGATGAGCTACAGTACCGAACTGATTATTTAAGAGTAAAAAAAAAGTCGTCAATGTGGCCAGTATGACATAAATCTTATTCAATCAAAAAAGAGGTTTATAGATAATCGATATTTCAAATAAAGAACTCCATACTTCTGAAGGCAGGGGAAAACCAGAAATTTAAATATTTTAAATATTACCAGAGTATATAGAGTTTACTACCTAGTTTTGTTAAATTGCAACTCTAGTGTGAAAACTCTCCCAGACTCATAAAACAGTATGCAAATGGAATGAATAGGCAACGAAGTTTCGCTATAGAAGTGAGTCCCTTGTGTTTGTGACCTACATATCAAACACTGCCAAAGCTAGATGATAAAAAGAAAACAGTGTTACTGAAGTCATTGTCTGTTTTTGAAGGCCCTGTTGGTCTAGTGCTGTGACTCTGACTGCTAAGGTGGATGTGGCACGATAATTTTGTTTGTATTTAAGAGTATTTAAATATGATTATCAGCACTAATTATCGCACAAGTTCCGCCTAGTTTGGGCAGATACTTTTGTGTGAGATGTGTCAAGCTATTTTTGTTATATCTGTACTAATATACTAAATTGAACTGTCTGTTTGTAATTTGAAATCAACAGCGCTAAAAGCATACGAAAATACTGAAAGTATTTAAGTTTCTTGTTTTTTTTTTTAATTTTAACAGCCTACCAAAATAGCTCTACTTTGCCTGATGAAAAGCATGAGTAGAATTCAATATTGTGCATGCGAATTTTTTATCTGTCTGTTTGTTACGGCTAATCTTTGAAACGGTTGAGCCGATTTTGATGAGACTTACTGGCAGATAGCTGATGTTATAAGTAGTAAGTTATACTCCTTTTATTTAAAAAAAACGTTTACATAAAAAAATTGAAACCAATGAAATGTCAAACAATATACGATTCAAATAGGAAAGTATATAAATATCACGCGAAGCCGTGAGTAACAGGTATAGTATATTATATGAGTTGTAGGTAGGTCAGATGAAGTTCCATTATTGTCTTGGTTATTTTTGTGAACGCATGCCATATATCCTAGGTTTCTTCTGGTTATCAGTTTTACTTAATAAATATCAGAGATTTTTGTCATTTACGAATTATATCTTTTTCCTATGGCATGGGAGGCAAAAGACAGTTTACGTAATAGTGAGGTACCTACTACTTCGTGTGCAACGTTCTTGTGACTAAGTTGAAAGTGTCCATATCTGACACTCAAGATTGAAGTTTTGTCGCCCTTTGGGTTTCCCACCTTCATCCCTCCTCCCAAGAAAGTATAATCCAACATCGCCCCAATCAGCTCTTTGAACACGACATCATAATGACGAATAAGTTACAAACGATAAGAATAAGTTCAATGAACTTCCAATATCAGTCTTCAACCGATAAACTAATCTAATGTGTTCCAAATTCAAACATAGATTTATATCCCCTCAGGAATTAGTACGTTTTTTTTTTCTTTTTTTTTTTTTCTGTGCCGACATCACCCCGGACACCACCTTCTGGTGGTTATGTCGGACTCGAACCGACCAAAAACCGCACGCCGTCTCAGGTACCAATAGCCGGGGAATCAGGTGTACCCTAGAAAAGAAATCCCTGAAAAAGTACGTCTTAAACACCCACGCACCTAAATCAATTATGTCATGCTTAAACGTCCGTCTGAGTGAAGATATTTCCGATGTTATCACAATACTACATAGTTTCAAACCTGACCACATACAATATGATTGTTTATCGTACTAGTTACGACGGTCATCTAGTGAAAGTGATGGGGCAACTGGACACAGACTTTCCAGTCAAAACTCCATCTTATGTTTAACAAACGAAGGTGTACATTTCTTCGGTTGTAATTTGTTAATAAGGAAACGCGTTATCTTATAATTGTATAACAGTGTACAATTACAATAACGATATTATTTGTTAATATTTATATTGCTTATATTTACTTAGGAGATAGTTTTAGAATATCTAAATTTCTCATATAGTTACCAAAAAAAATGTAGAAAAAAAGATGAACGAGTCGCGGGACACTCGTTTTAGAACGAAGTCCCTTTCGTATGCAGGGTTGGCATAATCTAATATATAAAATTCTCGTGTCACAGTTTTCGTTGCCATACTCCTCCGAAACGGCTTGACCGATTTTGATGAAATTTTTTGTGCTTATCCGGTATCTATGAAAATCGGCCAACATCTATTTTTCATCTCCCTAAATGTTAGGGGTAGTACAACCCTAAATTTTTTTTTTATTTTTTAGACAAAATTTTTAATTTCTAATTTTTTTATGATACAACATACAAAAATACATACAATCCTCAATTTTCACCCTTCTACGATCAACCCTTATTTTTTAATAGCCATTTTAGTAATTTAATCATTTTTCCTCTCCGGTCGAAAACTTATCAATCGTCATTTTTATATGGCAAAACAACGTTTGCCGGGTGAGCTAGTTAATAACAAAAAATATACTTATATGCACACACACATATGTATGTATGTGTGAGAGATTACTTATTGGTCTTCTTCATTCTCTCTTTCTCTTACGGTTTTCGTAACGCGTTACATGTTTTCTGGGCTAGGTCCCTCACCGTTCCGCGATAAGGAACTTCGTTCCAATATGACTTAAAGGGCACAGATAAGTGATTACCAGATTCATTGCTGATTGCCCGGTTGCTGATTAGAACAGGTACTTAGGCAGATAGAGCTATTAAGAATAAGCCACGCTTTTAAGCAGAAACTTGAAAGACGATTGGTGCTACTTCTCGAATTATTTTCCAGGTAGTCATTCGAAAATTTTCTGACTTTTAGTGAGATATTTTAAAGTTTGGGTACACACAGATATTTTATAGATGGCATTGATTTCTTGAACCTTGACATCAACAGCCATATTCCACTGCTGGATATAGGCTCCTTAGCAAGGAGGTTTTGGCCTACTATACCACGCTGGCCAGACGCGCTTGTATGGAGTTTGTATGAGGTTATTCGTCTTTTTGCAGTGATGTTATTCTGTGTAGTTTGTTCCCTTAGTCGCGTCTTACGACCCCCAGATGAATAGGGTTGGTGACACTTTGTATGCTTAATCCTACACCACACGGAAGGTTATGTTTATATTTGTACATGTTTATACACTCACCGGCACGGAAACTTGGCCAAGTACAAAACGTATGACAACTTCCTTTTTTGTTTCACTTAGCTCTACAAATTTTGGCTAATTGTGATCGGAGTCTATCCAGTTAACGTTCCTGATCACGTCTTTTCACATTAAAAGGTTTTTCGGGTTCATAATGAAGTTTATGCAAAAAATCACGTTTTCACAAAATTTTACACTAGAGTTAAAAGCACTACGAATTTAAAATTGTTTGATTTTTTGTCGCTTTCTGTCCTTTTTAATAGCGTGTGTTGCCTCCTCTAGCCCTAATGACCCCCTGCATTCGGTCTGGCATGCTTTGGATGACGTTCTTGATGTTGACTTGTGATAAGTCGCGCCAGGCAGTAAGTGCAGCATCTCGAAGCTGGTTAAGGGCTTGTGGTGGGTTCGATGATAACTTTATTGCTCGTTTCAGTTTGTCCTATACGTGTTCTATTGGATTTAAGTCCGGGCTGCGAGCTGGCCACTGCAATTTTTGAACACAAACCTCTTGAAGGTAATCATTCACGATGTGAGCGACATGTGGACGGGCATTATCATGCATTAAAATGAATTGGTCATAACCAATAAACCCTCCGAAGGGCACAACATGATCTTGAAGAATTTCTTCGACGTATCGAGTTGCATTTAAGGCGTTATTGACGATGACTAATTCCGGACGAGCATCAGAACTCACGCCACCCCATACCATTATAGAGCCTCCGCCAAAACTGACCGTCGGTGTGGTTGTCATCGCCAAATAGCGTTCCCCTTTCCTTCTCCAGACACGTTGTCGACCATCATGTGCATTTAAAGCGATCCTGCACTCGTCTGTAAACAAAACCCTTGCCCATTGCTCAAAAGTCCAGTTAGCGTGTTCGCGGGCGAAGTGAAGTCGAGCTACTCTGTGCTGTGGGAGGAGCTGTGGACCACGGGCTGGTCTTCTTGCTCTCAAATTAACTTCCTCCATACGTCTTCTCACCGTACGCTCGCTAACATTCACACTTCTGGAGATTTGAAGCCGCTAACGGATCTCAACAGCGGTCAGAAAGCGATTTCTTAAAATCTCTAACACAATAAAGCGGTCGTTACGAGCTAATGTGCATCTTACACCGCCACTACCTGGTCTTCGGGTGTAGCGGCCAGTCTCTTGATACCGTTTTAGTGCATATTGCATCGAAGAACGCGGCACGTTTAGGACAATAGCCACTTCACGATGGGTCAAACCTTGTTCGACTAATGCCACTGCCTGTGCTATCTGACTTGATGACAAAGGCATTTTTATGGATCCTAAGGGGCCTTTAGGTGTTTATTAACCACAATAACAACAAAAGTCTTTGTCAAATTAAAACTTAAAATTTTTAGAGCACAATAAAAAACTTCGACTTCGTCGGATTAATGACACGATTTAACTAAACTTTAAAACGCAGACCAAAATGCATTTCAAATTAGTGAATTACCCTCTTGAGATGAACATAAACATTTTTTCTACCCACTTACACGATAAGAACAAAGTTAGACACCCTTCAAAAAATGTTATCGCATGTTATGAGTTTGGCCAAGATTCCGTGCCGGTGATTTTATATTGGACCTTCAAACAGTAAAAATAAACCCAAAAAAGACAATGCATTGTAAAATAACAACCTTTTTTTTTTATAGCAACCTACCAAAGTGACTCTATTCTGCTTGATGGAAAGCATAAATAGAATCCAAGAGTGATGGTCGTCGTACTCACTGCGAATGTAGACAGTGCAATATGGCGACCCACGCTATGGCGGCCTAGTGAGATGCTTTTTCACGCCCCGCTTAAAGGACCCGGGATGGTAGTGGGAGGGAAACACGTGCGCTTGTAATGAATTCCAGGCTTTAACTGATTTGCACAGGAAGGTAAAGCCGAACCGTTTAGTTCGGGAGCGTATGTCTAGCATTCGGAAATGCGATAACAGCCCAGTACTTAGTCACACCTACATTTAATGTATTCCCTCTTTAATCTTTGACATTTTTTAGCATTAGAAATGATCTTGCAATAAATTGAATGCTAACACATTCATCTTGTTTTCGTGTTTTCGTAATCGTGTTTTGCTTTTATTTGAGATCGAGATAATGCTAAATAAAAATAGTAGGAAATGATGTAACGTTAATAATTTAGAACGCGTGAATCGATTGTAAGTCGATGTTTATCAATTCAATCGTTACAGTAATCATAGGTATGGTAACTCTAAAATAGCGTCGTGGGTTCGTGCAACTAAAAATAAAATTTGAATATAGAATTCACAATGACAATGCCTGGCCACTGCGAATATCTTCTATCGAGATTTATTTATACTTGCAAAACCTGATGACGGCCAGTGTCAAAAAGTTTTGTATATCATAGTCTACTTTTTCTTTTTTTTTTAATGTGACATTTTACCTGACGGTGTGGATTTCTCAGTGGTTTAAGTGGCCTGTGGGTTCCATCTCCACATGAGACTTTACTTAGTGTGATCAGCAAAGTGTTCGTTTCAGAAATGTAAAGCCATAAATAAAATCATCATAAGGGCTTCGGAACCTACTGACATTTAGGTATATAATCACGAGAAATCCTCGGAAGACGTTCAATCAATCACCAGTTACTTTCACTTTCTACGCTATATAATGATAACCGCGATCGTGATGATACTAGGGTTGACCGCTTGACTAATTTTTTTTTTTTTTGGATGCATTAATAAATGAGATCTCATTAGTAAAGTTTTTAGGCTCTTGATGTTTTTAAAGTTTATTTCAAGTGGATCTCTGCAATGTAGCATTTTATACAGAGCTAATAATAAATACTTGACTCGTATAAGGCCGTTTGATTCCAAATTAGGCAGAACTTACGCTTGTCATACTTAAATTTCTGGATAAATGTATTTTAAAAATAAATAACACCTTTTTTTTACGTTTGGAAACTCCCTCGGGCCGTCACCCCACCGGGGTTTCCAGTAGGGTGGTGTGTCGTAATCGGACTGACTAAAACCACACGGTGTGCCACTCTGCGCCTGACATAGAGGGATCCGTGAACAGCTGTTCTTACGACATCCAGAAATAAATAACACCTAGGCCAGCATTAATGATTATGTTCATCAGTCAGTTGTTGGGTGAGCAATTGACTACCTCGAGGTGCAGCGGTAGTGAAAACGCCTGCTGTGCTTGAGGTCTCGGGTTCGATTCATGAGTCGGCTCAAATGTTTGTATGATCGGCACATATTTGTATCGGAGTATGGGTATGTTATGTCATTTACATAAAAAAGTATATAAGTATTCTGTCAGTTAGTCTAGTTATCATAGTACAAGCTCTGCTTAGTTCGAAACTAGATGGCGTTGTGGGTAAAATGTCCAAAATATTTATTTATTAAAAAAAATCACTATACCAAACGACCAAAAGTATAAATTTATACCAAATTCTACTGTCATAGTTTTTAGTTTTTAATCTCAATAACTTTATATCGGATCTACTATCTTCTCAGTTCCTTGCAAAATAGAAAGCCCAAGTTATTCCAATGTTTCGACTAAATTAATATTTATAATGGATGGATGCAAACACGAATATAAATGTTAAATATAGACGAATAAGGTCGTCATGATTTCATTTAAATAAACAAGAGCAGTTTTCGAATGTGTATTGTTAACTTAGCGGTATGATTTATTATCGGTTGGCATAAAGCCTCTGAAATTAACTAGTTATTGAAATTTCAAGTAAAAATTTATTCATATTTGAACGGTCACGTTCGTTCGCACGGAAGTGTAAGATCAGATATAGTTTTTAATTAAATAATAATAAATAAATATTTAGTGCACGTCACGCACAACGTCATCTAGCTTCGAACTAAACGAAGCTTCTACTGTGACAGCTAGATTGATTGATACAATACTTAAATATTTTTTTTGTAAATATATATATGTTATACATAGAAAACATTTGTTCCGACCCAGGAATCGAACCCAAATTGTACAGACTATAGGAGTAAGTTCTCACATTCGTATATTTACAACGTAACGTTAAAAATAATGACATAGTTATTTTATACTGTTGTGGAGGGATTGGAGGCGAGCTGATCATGCCTGGCGAGCCACGGCCCAACGGTTGATGTTGGGATGTTGCATTTATGTTAATTGCCACGCGAATCTCTGTTTCGCGACACAGGATAGTAGTTGCTTAGTAGTTCATCATACTACGTAGTTCAATGTATCTTCGCTAGATGGCGCTGTTGTATATTTTTGTTTGTGCTAAATGTGGAAGTCGCCACACCGTCTTTTTTGTATGTTATACAAGCGAACTAGGTTGATAGTCGAAATTTTTACTATTACCACATAACAGCCACAAATAAATTGAAAAGTTATAAAAAAGACACAAAAATTGTAAATAGTTAAGTGACCATGTAAAATTAGCGTCTCGTGACACGACGAGACGGTCAGAAATTAACTAAGCAAAACTGTCAGAAATCATACACTCTTAGGGACTCTAGACTTCAAAATTGTTAGTGTTTTACGAGGTTTTCAAATGATTACTTGGCCGCAGTATCCTTGCTGAAATGATATAATAAAGTTGCTTTCATATTTAAATTGATGGTCCGCACACGATAACTAAAAACCTTGAAACGTAGTTATTTTTATATTAAATAAGGAATTAGTTATATTTTGCTACTATTAAAAAAATCGCTTAGCTAAAAAACAGTCGAATAAGCGTGTCTTTTTTGCATTACTTTTATATAGCGATAACTCTGATGAAACCATATCTTTTAAACTCATTAATCTACAATAATAATCGTTTTATTACAGGTGGCAGCGCGTCATTTGTCCCACTGATAAATAACGCTGTTCACGTCATAATGTACAGTTATTACTTACTTTCTGCTGAAGGCAGTCCCAGATTGAAGAAATTCCTCGCAAAGCATAAGAAATGGCTTACTGTAATACAAATGGTACGTATCTACTAACTCTTAGCCTATTTCCCTAAAGTCATATCGTAAAAATGGTTTTCATTCTGTTATGTATAGTTTCAAATAGGTATTTGAAACTTCCCGGTTCCCTCCTATGTCAGGCGCAGAGTGGCACACCGTGTGGTTTCATCGGTACCATTCTGACACACCATCCCGCCGTAAACCCAGTGGGGTGACGACCCGAGGGGGTTGCCACACGTTAAAAAAAGGCATTTGAAGCTAACACACGTTTAAAAATTAAAAGTAATAACAAATACCATCAATACTTTAGCAGTTCTGACTCTAACATTAAATTGATTAAGAGGTATAAGCAGACTATAATCTTAATTACGTCAATATGACAATAAACAAAATAAATATAGTGCCAATACATATTGGTATATAACTAGTGTATATATTATTATAAATATATGGATTAATATTCTCCAAATAGGTTCATAAATGACAAAACTATTAACTATAATAAAATAAACAATAAATTGGGACCCTCGAAAGGTCGATTCAAAAACTGACTCAACGACCTCTTTTTCCGTGTTGATATACAAATCTATGCTAAGAAATCGGACGGTCGGTGAATTGGTTGTATGGAACTCAAATTGGCAATAATCTGACGCCGTCGCGGGTACCAATAGTCGGGGAACCGAGTGTAATCTAGAAACGAGATCCCTGGTTGACCAAACATCCCTGACGCTAAAAATTCGTCTGGGATCACCTTCTATAACGCACTGGTTTTTACTGAAGATGCAGCGTTCATTTGTTCGTAATTGAATTATCACTTCAACGATATAAAAGTTAATGATGTTGTATACTTAATCAGTCATCAAAATAATCAGTTTGTGACAACGTCACCAATTGTAATCGGGGCGTTGCCGACATACATGAATGACTTGTTGATTGGGGCAATATACGTGGAGCAGACGAGAAAAATTTATGAGTTTCTATTTTTTTATAGTAGGTTTAAAAATTATGGAATTGAGGGAGTTTAAGTGGTTAACAGAAGGGCTATTTTGTATGATGTTTTCTCGAATTGATAGTCAATTTTTCTTTTCTAAAATTTCTTGTTTCCTTATTTTATACTTTTAATTTTTACTATTCCCAACCCATCTAAACACGACAGCATTCCTAGCCTGGAAATTAGCTTTAGCTTTTTGAATGGAACATAGGATATTTTATTTATGTACCTGGGTTCAATAGTTACACTACAACAAGGGTACATTATGTTTCTAGAATAATGCCTTATGAAAAAAAAAATGACCTTGGAATTTATAATTTATATCCCTAAACAGTATAACAAACAGATTGTAGTGAAGTACCAACAACATTATCCGAAACTACCCCTGACAGTAGTCATTTGAGGTACCCATCATCTCACAACGCCAGCAATAATATTTATATAACACTTTATCAACAGCCTCTAGCAATCTACTGTTGAACATAGGCCTCTCCTTAGAAAGGAGATGTGTGCCAACTATATGGCGCTGGCTAGATGGCTTGATATTAAATGTTTCAAGCAGTTCTTGTCTTCGTAGTGCTGTTGTCCGGTATAGCTTGCTCCAAGTCAATTTTTACAACACCCCGAGGATGAATAAGGGTGGTGTGATACCAATACTTAATCCATTCCCTGCTCTATCTTCACTATCTATTCTACGTTTAACTGCCTCGGTGCGCAACGTTACTGAATGCAACTGTTGAGCTTGTGGTCTCCGGTTCAACTCCCGGGTCGGATCAAATATTTATATAATCTGCAAATATTTGTTTTGAAGTTTGGGTGTTTTCTATATATAATATGTGTGTATTTACAAAAAAAAACTATTAAGGCATTCTATCGGTCAGTCTAGTTATCATAGTACAAGTTCTACTTAGTTTGTAACTAGATTATGTTGTGTGTCAAATGTCTGAAATATTTATTTATTTATTCATATACTAAAATCAACTTTTTGTTTCTCTTTCAGATTCAGTTCACACTAATAATCATATTCACATTTCCAGTGTTACTACTGAGCTGCCAGATACCAAAAAGCTTTGCCATCATGTTTTTCTTCAATGTATTATTTGTTTTCTACATGTTTATAAAGTTTTTCAGACAGAACTATTTGAAAAAGCAAGAGAAAAATGGAGTTAAGAAGAGTCGTTAAGTTTTCATGAGCTTTATTTAATATAACAGTCTCAAATAAGGACGACTTAAAGACAAACTTGACGAAATAAGTTTTTAAAATATAGTTGTCAATGACCCTCACTGATAACCCAGAGTTTGTGGGTTCGATTTCCATTGAAGACATATAATTGTGTAATCAACATTATCACATGTTCCTCATTTTGGTATAATATATCTACAATATGTATTTCCTTAGAAGTATATAAGAATGTTAGAAAAATTGCAATACCTGGAAAATGCTACTAAGTTGAGACAAACTACTTTATAAGGTCACATGTACACTTGGCAATAAAGAGTTTGATTTTGATGTTTATCAGCAGTGTGGTTACCTTAGCACTGGCTCTATCTAGTTGAAGATCAAACTGTGTGTGTGTGTTAGTGAATTATTATTATTTATTCAACAAGAAGTGTTATAAGTTCAATAAAAAATCTTATATTCATATTACCAGGTTCTATAGAGATCGACAATTTTTTAAAATTATCAAAGCTTATAATATTGTAGATTGTAATATGGTTTAATTGAAGTAATCATATACAAGAACTGTATATTCTTCATGTAGACTTGACAGTGTCTGCAAAACTTTGTTATGATAAGTTGAGTATTTTTGAATTTAAAATGTCATAGATAAGTTAAATATTTTAACATTTAGTAGTCTTTTAAATAACCATGTGTAATAACTAAGGTATTCATAAAAATATAAGTAAAACATAATATATATACACTCCAATCAGTTCTAGTTGCTTTTTAGTCTAATAAGAAAAAAAATAGTTGGAGTTATTTTAGATTACATTAAAATTAGATCATTAGATCGACGAAAGGAGTATTCTACTTGGCATTATACTTGCTACTTTAGCCTCACCTTGGCAGCTAAGGTACACATAAACAACTCTGAACCTTGACACTGACACCAAAGTGTTAATAACAATATAGTTCTTACTTTTAAAATACATTACACGTTTAATGTAGGTCACGGGCCGTGTACAGGGCAATTAAAAGTTTATTTTTATTTAATAAAACATATTCCCACACCTAGTTGTACTTTTTAAAGAAAGTTAGTCACATATTAAGCAAAGAATTCATTATTTGGTAAGTTAGACTAATTTTAATTTACAATAATTTAATTAAAAAACTAACCGATACTGAAAAACCATTTAGGAATCAAGTTTTTCTAAGATATAAGTTGTAATACGTTACTATGAAACGTCACTTACCGTGTAATAGGAAAGCAGGCCAGCGTTCTCATCCAACACGAACCACCTATACTGCCAACCTTTCATCACATTTGTCCATTTACTTAAAGAACCCTCCATCATGATTACAATTCAAAAACAAATATCAAAATACATTAAGAAAATAAAGACTGCGAATTTCACACTGCGGCACGATTCGTCCACCATAAATAATCCATATGTTTGACAACTGTCCGAAATGTTGGCAGTTGTGAAAAACTATCATTCGATTAAATTTATTCGATTAATTTTAATCTACTAAATTACTGAAGAATGTTCATTCGACTCATTTGTTTTCCTAAAACAAAATAGTACAATCTGACATGTCTATGATGGTGTGATTTGATATGACCTATAGAAGAATCATTTAAGTACCAAGAATTACGTAGTAATCATAAACTGATCTTCATAAATTCGCCGTACATATGTGTTTTAAAAGTTCAATGGCTGGTAGAAATACCTTTTTATAACAATCGTTACCATCTTATCATCGGGGCATTTTATAAGCAAGCTTACATGAATTTGAGTGTATTGTGATGTTTTAGTACACTAAATACGATGAACAGATTATTTTTCAAATGTTAATATTAAATTAAAATAATTCATGAGTTTATGAATTAGTTAATTGTAAAATCAAAAACAGTATATTTGGTTCCTATGTTTGGTACTTAAAGTTGATATCGTTGTACAATTAATGATTTTTTATGTACTAAATGTGTCCAATATTGTAAGACTACTATGAAATTACTTATTTCAGGATATAGGAAGAGAAAATAATGCTGGTACCACGTCCATAGTGACTTTTTAGAATGTTATCCGTTATGTTGGTAAATTGTCTTCCTCTAATTTAAGTATATCCATAAAACAGAGATGAGTTTTAATGAACTATGCATTACTAACTAGTACTATAGCAAAGCGATGTGTTATGCTATTCTAAGTTTAGGAACTTTAAAACACCCAGAGGGATATCAGACCCTCTAAAAGGAATAGAAATTGTTAGGTTTTTTTTTTGAAATAAAATATCTTAAAATTATTACTTCCATTAATTGTTTCCTTAAGATAGTTCTTAAAATAGTTCATTTGTAAAACTTGTAAAACTTGAAAAAAAGACAGTTTTAGGGAAGTGCGGTTAAATAAAATTATATTGTAAGGGCAGTTATTTTATATTTTACAACCATTATCACTTTTTGTTAAAAAACATTAAGACTATACGCAACAAACGCGTCGATTTTTAATTTAGTAATACTAATATTATTTACTATTTACAAGGATCATTTGCAATTTGGCGCTTCGTATGTCAATGTGGCCTTAACGATCTGCCGAGTTTCGTTTTACTATAACTTGAGGATATCGATACCTGGTTTATATTTTTCTGATCTAAACTTAAGCCTGAAAGGTCTACAAATAATGGCACATTTTCAGAACCCTCCGCTGCCACATCTTTAGAATCTTTGTCAAAACTTTCTGGAATACCTTCTCCCTCAATAGCCAGTGAGTCAAAATCTTTGCTAAGGGAATTGTTTTCCGCAGCTTCAACAAAAGCATTTGAAAGATCGCCACTGATTTTGTTAACGTTGCCTGATGCGATGTCATACATGAAGATTTCTTTTTCACCAGTAGCATCGCCATCTCTGTAAAGAAAAGAAAACTGATAACATATTGATTACCACAAACCTGTTGAATTATTTTCAATAATTTATACACTTACCCAGTTACAAGCAAGACAACTGATTGAGAGTCTGTGTCAGTTTTCTTTTCAACGTCCAACCATTTCTTGAAATTATCCTTTGTCGGACGCTTCAGTAACTCATGTAAGCTCTCACCAGCTATAAATTTAATACCTTTCAAATTATCCTTGTTCGTCGCTCGTTCAGCTCTCGAATGATTTGGCAAAGCCTCTGTTTCAACTGGAGCTAATACAACAACTGAAGTAATATTTCTTCCTTTTAAGATATCTGGAAGAGGGAACTGGTTACCACTAACTTTTAAAGGTAAATATCTATTATATTTCTTATCATTTAAAGCTACTGGATCAATTTGAGTAGCGTTTTCGTGAATATATTCCTTAGCTACATTCTGTCCCTCAAGAGTTGCAGGATCGAAATGTACAACTTTCATTTCAACAGCTTGATCTTTTGATGGAGGAGCAACAAAACTGGGAACATTTTCAGATGCAGCAAATTCCTGATCATCATCGATATCTTCATCAATTCGAGATTCAATTTGATCACCATTGGATTTCACATATACGGGCCTATTTTCACTCGAAGCGATTTGTTGCCCACCCCCAGCGCTAAAAAAGTTAGCCAACTGGTCAGGAGGTAAAGAATCTAAAGGTGTCTCTCCTACTTTATCATAGTCTAATACACTAATGTCAGCGTTATCTAAAATACCAGATGACAGTAACTGTTCACGTAGGTCATCAGGAACTTCATCAGGAAGTTCAAATGCCGGTTTCTTTTGTTTTTTTTCTTCTGCTCCTGGTGCCGATGTCGAACTCACTGAGCTTTGTGTAGTAGATACATATTTTTGGGTAGTTGGTTTAATTTCAACTGTTCTGGACGATTGATAATATGGTGGGGAAGCCGTGCTTGTAGGGAAAGTTGGATGCGGTCGGGATCTTTCTTGGATGTATTGAGACCTTGGGGAAGTAGATTGAACTTGTTGCTGATAATTGTTATGCAGATGTTCTTGTTGTT
Source organism: Hypercompe scribonia (assembly GCA_949316085.1). NCBI lineage: Eukaryota > Metazoa > Arthropoda > Insecta > Lepidoptera > Erebidae > Hypercompe > Hypercompe scribonia. The sequence continues at coordinate 3,688,729 of OX438982.1, forward strand.
TTTGTTGTTGCTGTTGAGTAATCAATAACTGCGCTTGAAGGCGTTGAATTTCTTCTTGCTGTTTTTGTACATTTTGTGCTAACTGCAACCTAACTTGTCTTTGTTCCTCCTGATACTGCTGCTGTTGTTGTAATTGCTTGTTTTGTTGCTGCTCTTGTAGTTGTTGCTGATGGAGTTGATGCTGATGTTGTTGCTGTTGTTGTTGCTCTTGCAGTTGCTGCTGATGTAGTTGTTGTTGATGTTGTTGTTGTTGATGTTGTTGTTGTTGATGTTGCTGTTGTAGTTGTTGTTGTTGCTGCTGTCGCTGTTGCTGTTGTAGATGTTGTTGTTTTTGTTGTTGTTGTTGGTATTGGTGTTGATATATCTGTTCCTGCTGACTAGGAGTTGGCGAGGGTTGACTAGGATTAGACTCTCCGAAGCCTCTGAATGGCTGAACTGTGGGACCATTAACCGTTATATGTTGCTCATATTTAGGCACTGAAGCAACCAGTTCCCCGCCATTTGGTACTAATGAGCCAATATTTTGTTGATGATTATTGAAAGGTCTTTCAGATGGTCCATGCTGCAGGAACTGCGGTCTTTCCGAAGGGTTTTGATGTTGAAATACTTCTGGAGTTGGTGAAGGTTCAGGATGGAAATTGAACAAAGGGGCAGAAGAAGGTTGCGGAACAAATTGGTTTTGAGTAATAGGTGAGGGCGAAGCTGAAAGGGATCCAGCAAATGAGTGCTGTGACGGAAAAGAAGCTTGTTGTGTGGGTCTTGGTTGGAGAATCTGTGGTCCTTGATGGAAACTAAACTGTTGTTGTTGTTGTTGCTGGAATGCATGTTGTTGGAAAGGTGGACGGTTATTTTCTACTAGGGGAGGAGAAGGCTTAAGGTTAAAGAAAGGAGAAGTGCTTGGACTTGGGTTAATTATGGATGGTTTGCTATGAGCCGTTTCAACAAATTGTTGGTGTGGTCTTTGTTGAGGAAGTTGTTGTGATTGAGGAAGAAGGGAAGGACGACGTTGATCTTGGAACTGAATTGTGCTTGCACTAGGGTTAGGTTGAGGAAGAGGATTGAAATTATGAAGAGGCCTATTTGGTAAATGTTGATGTTTCGGTTTATCTACTTGCTCAGTTGTTATTGTGTGATAGTTCTCTTGTAAGTATTTTGGATCATCAAAATATGGTTTCGGTTGAGCCGAGAATGGTCTTTGAGGTCCCGAGTGGAAACTGACTCTTGGTGGTCCATTAAACTGTTGTCTTGGGGTAAAGTTTGGTGGATTGTTACGAGAATGAAATGTTGGTCCATTATTTGTTCTGGGAAATGCGGTAGGGAATGGTGAACCAACTGGACTCTGAGGAGTTGGTCCATTAAAATGTGGAAGTGGACCTATAGGACCGTTCGAAAAAGGAGGATTGAAGGACGGAGCTGGTGCAAATGGGATTCGGGAAGACGAAGGTTGTGGTTGCCTGAAAGGTGTTACAGATGGACCTTGTCTAGGTAATTGTTGTTCGTTGGAACCTTGTGGGGCTTGAAATTGAATTCGACTTTGGGCCTGTAGAGGTCCAGGTCTATAAACATGTGAAGATTGTGGACGAGATTGTGAATGTTGTGGATGTGGTTGACTCAAGATGGCTCTGGGATTTGAATCAAAGTTTTGCGTAGGCTTAGGTGATACAGAACGCTCTAACTGTGGAAAGGTAGGATGGGTTGGTTCCAAAGGTTGATTAGGATGCGCAATGGCAGGTTTAGGTGCTGTTTCTTCGTGATCTTCCGAATGATGTTCATCTCGTCGGTCACTATAATGGTGACTTTCACTACCAAATGAAATCTTTACGCTGCTATCACTATGGTATACTTCAGATTCAGGTTTAATAATAGCTCTTAATGTAGTCGTTTCACGTGGCACGTAAGGTTCAGGAGTTACAGTCACATATCCATGTTCGTGTTCACGGTCATCTTCCTCATTCGTCGGTGGAGTAATAGCAGGGATTGGCTTCTCATAAATAACTTTATCCTTGGAATGTGGATCTTTACTGTACTTTACGTAGAACACATGGACAGGTTCTTTCTTTTTTTTCTGTACTGGTGGGGGTGGTGGTGCGGGCAGTGATTCATTGGATTCTTTAATAATGATCTCAATAATTGGTTCAGGAGCTTCGTAGTAATGAGGATGAGGTTCATGACTGTACAAGGGAGCCGTTGGTAAAGTTCCATATGGTGGACCAAAGCTCTCGATAGAATCATCTTGAACATTCAAAATCTTTGATTGCGCGTATATTTCATTTTTGTTCACAATACCATCGTCTATGTTACCTTGTGTTGGATCATATAGAGGATCTTTCTGTGAATATTGAACTACTGGCTCCATTTGGACAGCATATGGTGGTAACCTTCCTTTTGTCGGGCCATGTGAAATTCTCCGGTTGTTTGTTAGTGCTCTAAAATGTTGTACTCTTGAGTGTGGCAATACAAGAGAATACTGTAAATTTTGTGGTGATCTTATGTTGTCTAACTGTCGTTTTGGTTTCGCTTTTGCCGTCGAATTTTTCGCTGATGCTATGCTGAGCACAGCCAAGGCTGTGACCTGGAAGAAAAAACAATGAATTAATCGATTTTGCTATTAGTTTTGCATTAATTTTAATTATTTTTTAGTTTGAGTAGCACTTGTCTGAACTGGTGGGATCAGAATTATGTTTTTTTTTTGTGATCTGGGATAATCGATACATTAAATACTGCGATAAGATTTCTTGTGGCGACTCGTAGGAATTATCAGTTAATGTGGAATAAATCTTTATTTATTTCGTTAGAATTTGTTAAAGTATTTTAAACTCTTACCGCTTGACTTTATTACGTACTGTTAGTGTTGGGATAAATTGATATCATCAATTTTTTAATTAATTTAATATATGATAAAAAGATTTAACTTCAATTAGGTTTTATATTTCTTGTACAAACTTTATTCACATTTTTAAATGCCCTCAAAATCTGGTAACAGAAAGAACTTCAAGGTTCGAAGTATACTACATACATCATCATCATCATCATCATCATCACCCTTTTACAGGCCACTGCTGGACATAGACCTCTCCTTAGCAAGGAGGTTTTGCCCTACTGTACCACGCTGGCCACACGGGTTGGAATAGAATTTGTTTCAAGTTTTCCACCTCTTTGTAATGATATTGTCTTGCATACTTTGTTCCCTTAGTCGCCTTTTACAACACCCACAGGATAAATAGGGGTGGTAACACTATATATTCTTAATCCGTCACCACACGGACAACGGATACTACATATGCTAGTGTCATACTAGCTAAAATCTTATAACTTAAGTCATAACATTTATCAGAATAAATTAAGTATGGTTACCCGTAACCTAAAGCGAAGTTTTATAGTCAAATATTCCATCAGAACACTAACTTCATAACATTACTAGCTTATTTAAACACTATGATTTTCATGTGGGTTTGAATAATAAATAAAACAAAGTTTAATATTATTTTTTAGAGCAATAATACCCAAGTACTTATCCTGGGCAAATGTCATGAAAACAAGTATAATTTAAACTTCAGTTAAAAATAGATGATATACCACATAAATATTACCAAAACAAAATAGTTTGCGCAAAAAGTTGTTGACATACTATAGTGATGTACCTACTGTGACTAAATGAATAGGTTCTCTAAATAGAATCGATTTCACGGCACATCAGTGTTTATTCATTGAAGTGGCATTCTTCATTTGTTCTAGTGTTGTTTTCGTTATGCATGGTATGTTTGCGGTAATGCTTCATTTTTATGTAAACCTGTCTAATAGACTTATTTTTATGACATATTTATGAGGCAAATTAGTGCACTGATAGGTGATCGAGTTATTGGTTCTTGAGGTGGCCGCCATATTAAGTACGTTTTTTAATTTGTAAGCTGAAAAGTCTGTGTGGCTGTGTGCCTTTGAAAGTCTTATTAGTACGGTACTGATATTTCGGATGACTACCGGTGTTATGTGCATTGGCAGCGACGTCTGCTGCAGGTGAAAATTCATGCCAAAGGTTATTTGTGCAAGGTAAAAATTTTATTCAAAAGCACACAGGCAGCCTGCGTTTTTTTTTAAAAAAAAACAAAATAAACAAAATTTCTAACAAAGAGGTATTATCTTTCACAGGATAACTTTGTTAAAAAGAAATACAAAACTAGTAGAAACAAGCAGCAATAGAATATCCAAACATGTGATTATTACGAAGATGCGAGTATGAACACAACATAACGACAGAGAAAGTGTTTTAATGTGAAAAGGCTTGATGTCTGCCCACCTTGGACCGACCGACCGCCCGTATCGACGCACGCGAGTTAAGCGCGATAGCGATAACGCTCTGAACCGAAATATTTTATTTTATTTGAAAATTAATCAGAACCTTATGACTAATTAACTACTAATTATCTTTCTATAGATCATTTACACATTTTCACATTAAAGTATTTAGTGCGTGATTATTACAGAAAAGAAAAGAAAATTAAACAAGAAAAAAACAGAAACAGTACATTAGTTATTCTTACAGAACAATCAGAAGTCTAACAGTCAAGAGAATCGATCCAAACCATTGGCACAAGAACACACTCGCCTAAAGACATTTGGGCTTGTATAAAACAAGTCTATTTCAAGCAAGTCGCACAACCTGTTAATGCAATTAACAGATTTTATGCAAAATGACCAATTTCTGTAATTGGTAGTATTTTGGACTACATTTAATAGGGAACTCTAACCGCCTTCATAAGAACTCTTAAGTATAATTTATTTAGTAGGTAAGAAAAAACTATTTGTTGCTACGTTATTTTCACTAGAAAGGTAACGTCTGCAATTTTCCATCTTTACTGTAGTGGTAATAAGTATAGTCTCGCACGTCTGATCTCATAGGTGTCGTGATATATGTTTCACTTATATTACAGATATCTAGTAAATTTGTGCTGTACTAATGTCAATCTGTAAACCATATTCGGGGATACTAATAACAATAATAATTTTTTTTTAATACTTGATAATTCAGTGTATGATCTCTAAAAGAATCTTAACATTTTATGAGCTTTGTTGGTAATATGATCTATGTGATTTTCATAGGTTGATATGGTGTAATGTATTACGTCTAGATTACACATCTTATTTACTCGTTATAGTGCTACTCATTTTAGAGTTGTATAGATTTGTGTAGAGAATTAAATTTGTATATTTTGGCTATATCTAGGTTATTAAGCTGACAGTACGTCTGTCTCGACATAGACAGACACAGTAATTTTCAATCTGTATGTGCATTTCTGTCTGTCTGTAATACTAACCAACATTGCTATTATTACAGTCCCCTATTATGATAAAATATTATTTGGACATAAACAGCTTATTTGCAAAATTAACTATCTGAGTACTATTATTATTAGTTCTGTTTAGTTTGAAAATAGATGACGTTGTGTGTCAAATGTCCGGATCTTTTTCCGAGTAGAGGCGTGCAGTACGCAGAGAAATAAGACAAATTCTGTTCTATTTCTTTCCCTCCATTAATTAGCCTTAAACCTCATTCATTATTTTTTTAATGAAAGAAGGAAAACAGTTATGTACGCTAAAACTGTAACCTATCAAAGGAGAGGCCATATGTAGTGAACTGCTAAGAACTGTTAATAAGCTAAAACGCTACAAATGTAATATATTTATTTAGAATACAAAAAGGAACGGAAAGAAAAGTAAATTGTTTGCTCTAATTTGCGTGTGAAACAAAAAAGTTTCCCAGTTAAGCATAAATAGCTAAACAACCATTTTATTAAAATAAAAAAGTCGCGTACGCTTATGTGTTACGGTAAACGCTATAGGCGTAAGGAAATTTCGTTGACCGACCAGTCCGCCGGCATTCCAATAAGATTAAAAGTATACCACGGAAAGCCAAACTGACATTCCTTGTCCGAGTGGAAGTCGAAATGCATGATGTATTCAAATATTTTTATTTTACTGCGGACTCGTAAGCTATACTCCAGTTTGAATTTGTAATCTGCCAAGATTTAAAAAAGGAATAAGATTATGGTTTGTGTTTTTTTTTTCATTTTTTACGCACAAGAGATATAATAATGAGAATGTTTTCAGGAGCTTTGACAAATAGATAGTGAGCTTATTGTTTTCTTAAATTACTATGCTTGATTGTGATTTATGCCTACCACAGAACTGAGATTAATTATATATTATTCTTCTTCTCTGTTTTGTGATTTACACCAATATAGCACATTAAAAGCAATGAAGTAATTCAAAATTCATTAACATTTTACGTGCCACATATTAAGTTTTTAACGTTTAGAAAGTTTCATGGGTTTATAATAAATATTAGTCTTTTTTTATAGGTCTCACCCTTGTTTATTAAGTTAATCGGTCAGGTAAGTGTAAGTAGATATGCTACGTATAGTTGGAATAACCACTTTGGAGTCATTATTAATCAACAAAAAATATTACTCAAATAACGTTAAAAATAATTGTTAAAAATATGTCAAACATTATCTTTTTAATAAACACGGAGTGTTGTAACTAAAGTTTCATGTCAAAGTATGAAATAACTATAAATATTTAGCAGCATTAAATAAATACTACATAATAACAAGTTATATACATGGTTAACGCAACAGTACTTAGCACATCTTGTTGCTGTATACAGTAACAAATATTAATGCAGGTTAAGAAATGCATTTTTTATTTTGAAATGGCGCCTTTATTTGCGGTGTTGCTACACTGAAAAAAAGTAAAAGTGATCACGGCCGTCACAAAAGTGCTAATGCTGTCCGTATTAAACGGTTAAATGAAGAATGTAGATGGTTTAAATTTTGTGTGAAGTGTTAATGGTATTTTGAATTTGGAAACTGTTTGTGGAAATGTCAAATGTTAATTCTATTTATTTATTCATAGTTTCTTATAGACTCACAACTAAAAAAGTAAAAAGAGAAGAAAAGGTAATTTGATCCAGTTATGTTCAAATGTTGTCTGGCATTTCGGTCCAATGATTAGTGATCTTCCTGTGTACTAAGCCAGTGGCTGTGGGTTCCATTCCCAAAGAACATAAATAATTAAACTATACGTTTAATAATTTGTATTAATATATATATATATCTACGCATAATAATTGTATATGTTAAGAAATACAAGAGTATGTGTTTTAGCTGTCTGGTTACTACACCGCTGGCTTATTTTGGAATCAAATGTGTGTAAGATTTATCAATTTATTAACATTGCTAAAAAAATGTAAATTGATTTTACGTCAAAATATTTAGAATTATATTTATATGTTGTATAATTTTGATGACTCATCAAATAATTTGCCATAAAAAGAAAACAATGACAAAAAACACTTAGGTAATATTAATAAACCTTCAGATAGCTACTAACAAAGGATACACGGTACTTTCTCTTTTATCTGAGTGGTTAACATTTACTTAACGCTTAACTTAAGCAATATTCCTTCTGACCATATTTTAACATCATACTGGTAACACAGTGATGTTCTTGAGAACTATTTGCAAAATCATCGCAATGCAACGAGTGGATGTGCATTATTCAGCGTGATTGCGTTTTGTTACCATGTGAAAATATCTGGTGTGAATAGGAACGTAATTAGAGTGTAGACACTGCTTAATATGTTTTATAGAGAATAATAGATTTAAAAGCTTGGCAAATTATTATTTGTTAGGTAAGATTGTAGTTTTGACGATCTAAATGGTTCTGTAGCTTACAAAGTCGAAGTTCGAGTTACTTGTCTTGTAAGTGTATGTAATTTTTTTTTAATTTTTTTTCTAAATTAAGAGCCTGCCAAAGTGATTCTACTCTGCCTGATGGAAAACATGAATAGAATCCAAAGAGTTGTAGTCACCACACTCACTGTAAATGCAGACAATGCAGTGTGGTGACCCACACTATGACGGTCTAGTGAGATGCTTTTTCACGCCACGCTTGGGGATGTAAGAGGCATGACAGTTATCGTGGCAGTGTAACCGCTAAATATAGGTGTTTTAATAGTTCATTTTTAATATAATGTATGCAAGTTATAAAGATGTCAAGAGGCTGTTATATATGACCCACATTTTCCAAATTTGGTTAAAATTAAAACAGGTGGCCAGCCAGGCCAGCGTATTTTCACTTGTGATGAAGTGGTTGTGGGCTTGGAACAACGTTAGTCATTTTAGCTAAAGGAAGGTTAAAAATATGAATTGTGTTACTAAAAAAAAATAGTGTATTTTTAATTTATTTTTTTACTTTAATAGTCTGCCAAAGTGACTCTACTCTGCCTAATAGAAAGCATGAATAGAATCCAAAAATATTGTAGTCACCATACTCATTGCGAATGCTGACAATGCAGTATGGTGACCCACACTATGACGACCTATTCAGATGCTTTTTACGCCTCATTTGGGGACGTAAAAGGCATGACAGTCATCGTAGCAGTGTATTGCACACACTTTTAACGACAACTGTCATCCCTGCATCAATGCGCCTCCGATCTCGCACTCACCAACGAAACACGACAGCATGAATGCTGCCGCTTTAGGTTGATAGTCGACCCGTTTCTGCTTAAATCATTTACTCAGCATAAACATTATTTATCATTTATTTTCAACATAAGCGACTACTCAAGCGCGTCTTCTGATGTAATAATAATTCTGTTGTAACTTCAGTATTTTTGGTGATTCACTTGCGTGTTCCAACATACTCACAAATGACGACAATAATTGTATGCTCCAGCGTCAAAACTACATTAGCTACTCATTAGTGTAACAAAAGTCTCAAGCTCCAAGTCTCCAAGTGATATCTTCGCTCTAGGAGATACCAATTAGTTATAACAGAGTTACATCATACCGTTTATTTGTGTCTGATTCACATATGATTGCATATGCTATTATCTCAATGATCTGTAACGGGACTTGAAGTGGTCAGCGATTGCATAGTATGAGCAAAGTAATTTGGAGTCGTTTTTATTGGTTTGGTTACGCTACTAATTTGATATGTGTTGGTAGTCTCGTTTTGTTACGGGTGTGATTGTAAATTATAGTTTTTTTGCTGCAGTTTTGCTCACATTAGCCTGCGAACAGTAGTTATATTGACATAGTGTGAACGGGCAAATTATCCACTTAATGGAAAGTGAGTACCGACGTCCAAGGACCCATGTAGCTTTGTTTACGTTTCCAAAAATCCAAAGTGAAGATAATTTGCCATGTATACTTTTGTATTAGTAAATTTTGTACTGAGGGGTGAAGATTATTCTTATGTATTACAAGATTATAAGGAGGGTGTTGTTATAAAACGACTTTCACAAACGTATAGAGACTTTTTTAAAGAATTTTTCTCGAAGACGTAATAAGCAAGTAAAATGTCATAGACGCTACAAATACAAAGTCACGTCAAGAAGTATTGGTTCTTAGTAACACTTAGTTATTCATACGCGTATATTGAAAGCTGTGACTGCCATTCAGCTTTATTTAGTCACTCTCTTAAAGGATGTAACTTATGTAGGCACGAAAATATTAACTTTCACCAATAAACAGACACACCCAAAAGTGTAACGTTGCCCATTCTCAGCGTCTTGAGGTCTTTACCCAGCTTTAACACATGAAAAATGTAGAAAACATAACCAACAGTTTCGGTGGGGCAGCGATAGCCAATACAATGCCTGTGCTTGAGATCTCGGATTCGATTCCCGGGTGGGACTAAATATTTGTATGATCTGCAAATGTTTGATTTTGACTTTGGGTGTTTTCTATGTAAAATATGTACATATTTACAAAACAGAATTTATGTAAGTATTCTACTAGTCAATCTAGGTGTAATAGTACTTGTGTGTAATATTTACAACCTCTGCTTAGTTTGAAGTTAGATGACGTTGTGTGCAAATTAATATGTGTCATTGGTTAAATTAAAACTAGTCAAAAAAAGATTTTATCTTTGACGCCAAAAATGAATTTAACTCCGATCGGATCCGATTCAACGTCAACAACAGCCTGGTATTTAATTTGGCTCAAGTGACGCTATGCGTAAAACTAGTTGTCGAACATAGAGTGTGACAGTTTAAATCAAAGGAAATATGACCTATTTAACTAAAGGAAATATGGATGGAATATGACAAAGGAAATATCAATCATGTTGAATAACTCAAGTTAATTTAAGCTGGCTAGCCTATCTCTCGCTTGATTTCAGAAGCAACCTTGTCGCAATCGTGTGGAATCGTGAGTGAATTTCGCAATTTGATATATTCGAATAGTTAAAATTGAAAGGCAAAATTCAAGAACTAATTATGGTTAAGTGTTCAATGGTGATGAAATTGTGGTTCTATATTTAAGTATTAAACGATATTTTTATACATTTACTGTTAGGAGTTGAGTAACGTAAGATTTATGGAAGAGCAATTAGAACTATTCCTAAAGAATACAAATAGGAACAGAACTACATTATACAAGTATACACGTTCACAAATATTTATTCAGATTCACTTTAATAAACAATATTTTTAGTAATAAATACCACTCCTAGGAGTCAAACTAGGAGTGGTATTTTTTTTAAATTCGGACTAAATGGTATGATTTTTCCGAAATAAATGTAAACAATATTTTCCAAATTGGGAATGAAATTAAAAAATTAGAAACCCAATTAAATATCACGCTCCTATCTAATATTTCTAAAAGGTTGGCAAAAATAATTTAGACACCCATATTTAGGCTTTTATAACTCGGTGATGGACTAGTGTCACTATCTCCATTTATCCCGTGAGTGTTGTTAGAGCCGAAAACAGTATTTTAATAAAAACTAAAAATAAATACTGTAGCACTAAAATGACTGGTTTTGAAACATTTTTAAGACTGGCAATAAAAGTTCGGTCAATAGTTCATTATTACATTTGTGACAGTTGCGTCAACCGACAGTTGATCGTAACTGTCACAAATGACATTTTTGCATTTAGACTGCGATGGGCTGATGATTCTGACGATAATGATGATTAATTACTAATTATAATAAAGCTACGTTACCAAAAACTAGTTTCTCTAAGCAATGATACTGCTGGTCTTTGCTGGGAAATAATACATAGAGAAATATACTTACTTGTACAAAAATCTATTTATTTGTCTTTACATTATTATAATACATGTATTTATATTATTATAAATACGTGTATTACTGTTATTATAAACAACAATATCTTTTAATATATTAAATTATGAATGTAAGTGAGCAATTATGTTTATAACATGTGTTACACTAATTACGCAATTTGTAATATTTTAATACGTAATTTGTATATTAGTCAACAAACCACTTCATCAACTTATTTAAAATTCATTGAATTATATTTGTGGTTCCAGATATGTAGTGTAATTTGTATAAAGTAAGTTAGATGGCGCTGCTTGCCCGTCATAGCTGCGTCAATCGGATCGGATCGGCATGTTTTCTACTTTCAACTATAATATAAATATTACACCAAACTCACATAATTGAATATTTATGAGTATTTAAGTTGAAAGTTTAAATTATAGCTATTGGGTGAACGAAAGGAATGTTTAATAAAAAATATTATCAATAAATCGTTCTCACTTAAAGCAATAAATGTCTATCGCCATGTAGTAAAGTTAAATGGTGTAAGTGCAGTGTACAGAATTGTTTTTAGATAGTTATTGTGTTTAAAAACAATATATTATTCTAAGTAATAATCCAGCATCATAATTTTAGTTCTAAACTGTCAACCCCATTTCAGTCAACTCATTTATTTGACGTCAGAACGGAAATTACGGAGCATGACGTCTTACCTACCTAGTCTTATGTCATAATTAATTTCGTGATGACAGAACCAGGAATTCATTTCATGATATAAGACTGGAAAATTAATTATAAATAATTTATTGTAACTTCTATGGTGAATTTTAAATTCGTATATTTAATTCTTTGTATTATAAGATGAAATTCTAGTTATTTAAACTGTATCATAGATGAATAATATAATTTTTGTCTATGATTATAATTAAGACAAAAAAATGTATTATAATTTCGATACAAACCTTCAATATAGTTTTTCAAATTGGTATTGAGCTCTTGACCTTTTTGGCTTGATGAGCGAGCCAGCAATTTAAAAGAATGCAATTCTACCTCTTTTAATATGCAGTTAGCAATCATAAATCGACAAATTACATTGCATATTAAAGCACGAAACTTAACCAAAGCCACAACCGCTCTGTTTCTAATATGCAACACGATTCTTTCCATCTCTATTCTACTTTCCATAACCGTCTCTTACACTGTTTCCTTACACAAACCACTAATCGCAATGCTAATATTGCTTTTACTAACTGACTCGAAGACTGGCATTTGTGGCAATTTGCTGGGCGTGGGAAAGTGAGGTGGGAACAAGTGGTAGCGTCAATTATGACGTTGTTGTGGCGGGAAGCAGGTTAGGTGGTCAATAGTTGATGTGTATCAACACTATCATTGGCAATGTAAACTGATTGTGAGAATTAATTAGATGGTTTGATAACATTTAAGACTAAGTATTTATGTCTATTTTGCTTTATGTTTGTTAACGAGGGAATTTGATTTATTATATCTATACTCAACTCGCAGTTTTATTTTCGAGACAGCTCATGTGTCTTTACGGGAGCTGTTCGGTGTTTTTGCGACATAATTTGGAAGCATATTAGTCCCATGAAAATCCTTATTCGTTTGAATAGAAAATATTAATATATATCCTCAAAAACGTTAAAATAAAACAAAAAATCTTTAAGAGGAGAAAGATATTGGCAGTCATTAACTAAATAAAGAAACAAGAAGATAATAAAAACATTAACATTCAAATTAAAACTGACAATGAAAGAAATTATAAACTAATTAAATACATTCTTTAAACATGAAACTTAGATATAGTTCTTTCATTAATATAACTGACAGAGATGCAATATTTTTAAAAAAGGAATTGAACTCAAAATTATTGAAAGACAATAATAACTTCTTAGAACAAAAAAGTATTTAGTTGATCTATGACCTATATCAACAATCATTAAATGAGTTCAATATTCAATACTCAATACTCAGGATTCGTACTTTATTACACATCATATCGTTACAGAGATGGGTGCCCCGTCGGGCACGCCAGAGTAGAAGAGGGGATGAAGTGATTATGCCAAAATTAGCTTATCAATAAGTATTTATAATTATATATAAATTAATACTATACTCATATATATTTATACATACATGCGTGTTATATACATTTCATATAATTATTTTACGGTTTTTTTATCGATTTTATATCGGATTTGCCCACCATATCGTTACAGAGATGTTCCATTATGTTTTGCCAGTACGCATGGACCCCGTTGGGCACGCCAGAGTAGGAGAGAGGATGAAGTCATTGTTCCAAAATTAGCTTATCAATAAGTATTTATAATTATATATAAATTAATACTATACTATATAAATGCTATATAATTATTTTACAGTTTTTTTATCGGATTGATATCGGATTTATTCTTGAAGTGTATAATACGCTTTATTGATTAGTAGTGATATTATAAGGGGGTCAGTCATATCATTAAAATATTAAAAGAATTGCTTTTCTATGATTACACTTCGTAATAATGCGTTTAAATAACAAAAACTGACATTCATATAATACAATGCGATCTTATGGGAATTCGCGCAGCTGATGAATAACTACATTGTTAAAACACTCATTAATTTCCTGTTATTTGAGCATATTCAGTTTTTAATGATGCCGCCGTAGTTTGAGGTAGTTGCACTTCCTTCCTGATTCATTAGCTTACTTTAATGATCTGTGTCATTCGAATTATGAACAGTTAGTTGCTAAGCTGACGTCAAAATAGCAATGTTTTTAATGCTGAAATGTTGCCACGTATTTATGACAGTTATTTCAATGTTTGAATACCTGTATATTGTTATAAATTATCATTTATGATCTCTTTACCTGTTGGAGAGCCATGCTTTAACACAAACTAGATCGACCGAAGTGTTATCATCGGAAAGCAATTCTTTTAGCGCTTTAATCATATAGCTAACTCACTCAATTTTAGGAGAATGGACTTGTGATATTGCAATTACTCGTAGACCTGAGTGGAGTTCTGCTCAAAAGTGTAGTCAAAAAAACCGCATCCAAATCGGGTCATCCATTTTGGAGCTATGATGCCACAAACAAACACGCAGACAGTGCTAACATTTATAACATTCCTTTTAGCCGCCGAGGGTTAGAAACTGATAAATACGTTTTTATATGTTATGGTGTAACATCGGTGGAAAATGTGTTTTGAATAGTTTTTTAATTCCATTAGCCGTTATAAAATGCTAGAACATCATAAAAATGAGTCAGAAATAGTCATGAATATCATAGTTTGTGGAAAATAAAAGTACATACCATTAAATAATATGAAATTATACAACACTTTCAATTTAGAAAGATTACCAAAGGTCAGACTGTCGACGTACGATGGCGTGAACGCGGCGACGCTTCTTCTGCGCTCACCCGAGCATTCGTTTGGGTCACGGTAAGTTTCACGCTCACTGTCTATGGGATAAGTTAAGAACTTTGAGCGAGAATTTTAATATATTAAAATTTATTAAATAATACCTTGAACTATTTTTCCAAGTGTACTTGTCCGTGTGGACACCACAAAGAAATCACAATGCAATTATAGATACCTGAAAACCAAGCTTTGCTCGGTTTTTTTTTAAAACACTGATAAAATCCGTTGCCTGAGCCGTTTCTGAGATTCAAATTATATGTATACACACAAGAATTGTTCATTTTAAGGCATTAGATTTTACTGGAGTACGTTTCCATGTTTATGAGTAACAATTTAACAATTTAGTTTCACTAATGAAAATAATTTCAGTAATATTTTTGCCTAGTGTAAAACGGTAAAAATGACTATTCTTTATTTTCTTTAGCACGAAGCAAACTTTACAGTTTTACATAAATTAATGACAGACATACAGCAATAGACAGCTGACATGTAGGTAGTAGTTAAGTTTAGACGATAATCGAAGTATATGCATACATTATCGAGATAAACATGCCATATATGAGACACATATTGAAATTAACCATCGCCAGTGATTACGAACAAAATTAACAATTAAAACATGATATAAATACCTTGTAATTATTATAGCATTTCTATATTAATGTTTATTTTCGTAACGCCAGCGCCATTCTCTTGTAATGGAACCACAACGTTGTAACATTAACTCAATTATCTAAATCGCGTAATATAAACTTTATGTTTGGAACACAATGATTATAAAATAATAGGCAAAGGAAACGAAAGTGAAAAGCCTTTAGTCTTTGCAAAGTGATAATAATTTTAGGTTATGTTATTTTGACGTTTCTGACTCTGCATATATTAAGATAAATACTAATTCATTTGTTTATGGTATGGACCATAATATTATTCAGATCATTATAGCTCAAATAGATTTAAATATTTCTTTTTTTTGAGGTTTTTATATCAAAATAATATGTTAACCCCATCGTGACTTTTTCTCAGAAACTAAAAATACTTAGTTCTTTAGCGGTGACCAAAGTGTGTGTGATCACGTGTTATAATGGTAGTGTTATGGGGGATGGTATTATCCTCCATATGTATTGTATTATACTGTAATTATGTTTTTTGAGGCTGACCTTAGAATCAATCAGGAGTGAAGGGTTGATTTTATTTTACGATTTAGGAGGACAAATAAGATTCTCAATCAATGAAAAAATTACTCTTTTGGGAATTCTATATGACTTTTTTCATAATAATCGTGATAATATTATCATAAAAATAATTAAAAACACTCTTCCGCTATTTTTTTGAATAAAAAATACTTCAAATTCTAAATTCTGTATTTGTTTCGATGTTACAAAACTTTGTCAGATGTAATCAACCGTTTCAAATGTTATTACACAAGATGAATTACACAAAAACAATTAACACCACGCTGTAAATAATTTACACATATGCTCAATCATTTACACATTCACTAAAATTATTAAATTATACAATTATCTTCGGCTATGATTGAACTCACAGTTCTGATTGATACAGACGCTTGATTAAATTTCCATTCATGAGCTGACATGATAATTGTTGGTATATCGGTATTACTAGATGTTACTGTGACCGTGACGTAATTACCATTACGTCACATGAAAGTGTTAGTAATTATTGTAATTACTTTCTTTTAGTATCGCGTGAGATGAGAATATGGAGCCACTGTGTGTGGAGTGTTGCATACAATAATAAATAAGTTTTGTCTATTGTTGGTAAGTTTAAGGTTAATTACCAAAATTTTAAACGTGAGCTGTGGCTTACATTGTCAGCTCTAATTAAATGTAAAGTAGTAATGTTTACAGTTTAAGGAATAAAATTTCAGGAGTATTTAAAAACCTATCATGTAACATTTGTGGGATTGTAAAGAGTCATTTATTTTTATTCTAAGTTCAGAATTTGAAGTAGACATTTATTTGCCTACTAATATGATGCAAAATTTTGGTGAAGACCAAAGTTATTAAATTATAACTGTTTGGATAAACAGACTTTTCAGTTGATTTCAGATAACCAACACGTGCTATCAAAATATTTAATACGGAAAAAAAATTATTATCATATATTTTTTGTTTGAACGAGTCATATATTTATTACTAATTGCAATATTGTTATTTCGGACTGTGTTTTTAAGTTTTAATTTGTGTCTAAGTGAATTTTAGTTGGGAGAGTTAATTTGACTTTAATTCGTATCTAATAAGAATTTCTTTTAATTAGATACGAATTACAGTCTGTGTACTAAAACTGACAAGTAACTGTCTATTAATTTTTGCTGGTATCGGTCCCTTTCCTATATTCCTTTTCCTTGAAGGGAAAAATGTTGAAAGCTTCTGACTGATATCCGTATTACGTAATCTAGTAATTTCATGTCAAGTATGTTCAAATATTTGCTTTGTCATAGTTTCGGAGGGCGTTAATTGGCTGTGCAAATATGAAAGTATGTATATATACTTGACATTCTCCGGTTTTTCTCTCTATTTACATATCTGACGTCGCGATTACCACATGTCTATAGACCTAGAAAAACCAAGACGTAACTTTGACGAACATTTACGATCTGCGTTTTGTGGCTTCGTTCCCCACATATGGCAACACTGTGTGATCCATAAATTATTGTACTGAGTCTGGGTGTTCAATGTGTTCATGAGCGTCACCAGAGTTATTTTCTTTAAAAGGAGGTGTATCTACATCCACTCATAGGGTTAACCGATATAAAATATAGAATTATACTTGGTCATTATCTATGAAATTGAATTTTTCTATGAAATAAGTCAAAAATATGTGTTTCTCTATATATTTTCTTTTTCTGCCAAGAGGGTGCAAGTGCACCAAATTTGAAGTCTAATCTGTAAATCTAGAAAACCAAGGACAACACTTTGTATGTCCCATAAATTATTATTCTGATTTAGTCTGGCAACACCGGATATAGTCCTAGAGCGAGAACTGTCTTTGAAAAAAAAATCGAGAGTTCTCTACCGAATTATTTCTGAACGATTGCCCTCAAATTTCCTTTTGTAATATAAACACTATAATTTCATTAAAGGGAGCCATACTTCAGAACACAGAGGCCGGCTCTTCCACAGTGATATCATGGCCTCTCAAAAAACAATCACAAACCAAAAAGCCATGAAAGAAAGATACTGCAGTTCCAAGTCAGTGTTAAAATTATTACTGTTTACTGTATCTGTTTCATTAAAGTACAGAGTCGACAAATCCTATTAGAGATGGCTCTTGCTTGAACTATCTATATCAACGAATTATTAACATATTTAATCCCGGGTCTGAATAAATATTTGTACGATGTGCAAAAATTCGATTCAGTGTATATATTTAAAAAAGTATAAAATGTATTTATACCAGTTGTCTAATATCTCTAGTACTAACTTTGCTAGTACTAGTTTGGGAGTAGATGTAGTTGGGAGGAGTAGGGAGGAGTTTGAGACCGGAGGCCCATTGATGCAGGGGTGACAGTTATCGTAGTAACTGTGTAAACCTTACACTGTCACGATGACTGTCATGCCTTTTACATCCCCATTACAGCGGGGTGTAAAAAAGTATCTCACAAGGCCGCCATAGTGTGGGTCACCATATTGCATTGTCTAGATTTACAATGAGTATGGTGACCGCAACTCTTGGATTCTATTCATGCTTTCCTCCAGCGGGGTGCAGTCACTTTGGCAGGCTCTTCATATATATATAAAAAAAAGGTGGAGTTGTGTGTCAGATATCCGAAATATTGTTTATTTATAACGCAATTTAATGTTAAGAATTGTTTTTGACACGTGTCGGAGTGTCAAACACTTGTAATAAGAACAATTAAACTGGACGTGAAAGATAACAGTAAAGTTTTAATTTGTAGAAAGTGGATGATGGTGGTGTACATAACAGAATAATTATAGTCTTAATTACTTCAACTTATGTTCAGTGTTATACACTCATAGAGATAACTAACATATTTAAGATGAAGGTAGAGTTTGCACCTAGACTGCACGGTTGGCCTCGCGGGAGCAGGTAGGTACTAGAAGAGATCTGAATGTCGTAATAGCCGCTGTTCTCGGATCCCTCCTATGTCAGGCGCAGAGTGGCACACCGTGTGGTTTTAGTCAGTCCGATTCCGACACACCACCCCGCCGTAAACCCCGGTGAGGTGACGGCCCGAGGGGGTTTCCAAACGTTAAAAAAAGAAAAAAAAAAGAAAGAAAAAAGTAATTAAAGCCGCTTTTTACTCGTGCTGAGTGTTGTGGGTTTAAACCCCATATGGGACAACACTTTGTGTGATGAATAAATCGTTGTTCTGAGTCTGGGTGTTCTTTGTGTCCGTTTCTTGTATGTCTATAAAGTCTGTGCGACACAGGATTTATTCCTAGTGCGGGCCTGTTCTTTCATAAAAATGAAAAAGAAAGTTTGGCATGTTGGTCTGATGTTTAGTAAACCTGACGGCTAAGCTACAGCTCGTGAGTTGATTACCCACCCCGGATAAATAATTGAGTGAAAAGTACGACCTGTCTTTGTGCTATTTTTGGGAGTAATTTATCTATGATAAGTATTTTGAAATATAATATATAAGTAAGCTCTCAAAGTGGCTACTAAATAGTCTTGTCAGCGTGACTGAGTTTCTGATTCTTGTGCAAGCGTTTCGATAGCTTAAAACACAAATTCGAAAAGCGTCAGAAGAACCGTATATTACACTATGACATTATTTCACACTATCTGCTCCTCTTTATTGTTCTACGTACCTCAATCTGCATGTGTTGCCAGAGCAAAAAAAAAACTGAAATTTTAATAAGTGTTGCAAACAATAAACATTTTATCTTCATCGTGAGAATAAAAAACAACAATAGATCTGATTACCTCACTTTTCATACACTTTCATTCGAATATTTCGCTATCGTTATGTAGGTGCCCTAAAGTCGAAATTGGCTTGCGATTTGAATTGAATATCCCAATGAGAATATTATGCTAAATACATTTCTCTTATAGGTATTATGCAAATGTATTAGAGTTTTCCGAGTCATTCCGAGCGTGCAAGGTATGTTAAAATACAGTAAATAGTTTACGTAACTCGATCATCTATTTATCTTTCGCCATCATGTATGTAGGTAGGACTTGTGAGTACGAAAAGGTAGAAAAGTACCAAACGCATTTTACCGTAAAAGGGTTAATTCGTATCTTTACCGTCCTAATTACCAATTCGGAATCGAAATTTAAAAATAGTTCTGCTATTCAAAAACTTCTGAATGTATTATACTTTTTTTGTGAGCTCCATTAATTTAGCAGTTAGTGATCTCAACTGCTGATGTCTTGAACGATCTTTGTTTGAACTTCGACCCAGCATCTTAAGGTACAGGCATTGTCTTGTTTAAGAGACAAGGATCAAATTTTTAAATTACAATTTTGTGTAGCTTTTGAACTCTAGCGAACTCAATCTTCTTGTTATACGTTAAGTGTGTTCAATACACACATATCTATATATGGCCATAACCTTTCTATTAAAGAGAGGCCTATGTCCAGCAGTAGACTATTACAGGCTATTGAAGATGATGATGATGACTGGACTATTTACGGTGCCGACGTGGGCTTATGCTAAGAGGTTTAGAGTCCTTCCATCTGTTTGTAGCATCAGGGTATTCCAGAAATATAAAACAAAGCAACTACCAATTTCTTTTCACATAACCTGTTTCTTGCAACACTATAGAACTAGCTGTTTGTTCCTCTTTTTTTAAAAACTTTATTTATAAAAACACATACCACGATATGTAATGTAATTTATAGTCACAGTACACTATGTCACTGGCCATGGCGGTCACTAGACATAGTGTACTGTGACTATAAATTATCGTAAACTATGTATGCCGTTCAACATATACTAACTCTGCCTTGTCTAGGTAAGTATTCGTTTAAGTAATATATAGCAGTATTTTAGCTGTCTTCAATATACGTGACTTATGTAACATTGACACTTTCTTATTAGTTCTGTGGTTTGCATAGCAATTTTATTGCACTAGAGCATATTCTACGCACATTATTTTAAGTGCCAGTACTTTCACCTATTTTTGAAGAATTGAACTTTGTGATGAAAACATTGTCAGCAAATTAACATTAAAGACAATTCAAAAGTAATATTTAAATAATTAATAACTATCGTTAACCCATTTTTTTTTCCTAATATGAGTGGATTTATTACCACAGAACGCCAGGGAAACGAACACATAGTTAAATGAGGCTCCTAGTTCGTATATTTCGTTCGTATTTCGTTGGTGAGTGCGAGACCGGAGGCCCACTGACGCAGGAGTGACAGACGTCGTGGTAAGTGTGTAAGCCTTACACTACCACGATGACTGTCATGCCTTTTATGTCCCCAAGCGGGGCGTGAAAAGCATCTCACTAGGCCGCCATAGTGTGGGTCACCATACTGCATTGTCTGCATTTGCAATGAGTATGGTACCACAACTCTTGGATTTTATTCATGATTTTCATCAGACAGAGTAGAGTCACTTTCGCAATCTCTTAATACAGAAAAGAATATATAATAATTATAAATAAAAGAAGCAAGTGGTAAGTACTCTTCTCCTATTTATTGAAGTATATTTTCAATTATTTTTAGAAGTATTGAGAGATATGGATTCAGTACTTTTTGTAGTGTATATTTTAAAGAAGCGGCAAATATGGAGATTATCTTATAACTACAATCCTGGATGGATATATAGATCAATAAGGTTATATTGACTCCATGATTGTTATACGATAGGGCGTAATTGTCACTCACATAAAACTTGAACAAACTTCTAAAGTAGCCTTTTGTAACAACAAATGACAATAAACGTCAATAGAAAGACCACAAAACAGTTACCTAGAAGCCTCCGATACATAGATCAAGTTCAGCGACACTTTCGCCTGTTCAAGATGTTTTATTTATCAATAGGAACAATAATGAGCCACTACGCATTCTGTGGACATCCTTACCGAACGAGGTGCGACTGTTAGCGGGTCTATTTCGCTTAAGATAGCTACGTTTTATTTATAAATACTGTTTGAATTATTTATCGTATTTATTCTAACGCTAGCAAATTATGAGGCTTTATTTGCATGCTTTAGACTTATATTAATTTTATGTGTGTTGTTGTTTGTGGTGAGTTGTATTTGAGAAAGCTTGAAGTAATATTTGATTTAACTGCAAATCATTGCTTTTTATTTCATGTTTTTTAACAGAACTGTAAAAGTTCTTGATGATTGTTGGAATTAATATATTGTTGTATTTTTTGAACGCAACGATAAAAAAATCCTGATTAAGATTTCTTCATCAGGATGTCTTCTTTGTTTTTGCCATCACATTGCTATTGTTCTATGATGGCAATAAGAATTTGTCTTGTGAGCCGTTTTTCTGTTAACTGACTTCTCGAAGGCTTAAAAATATTTGTTTTTTGGTTCAGATCGAAAAATACAATAAATGTACCTCTGATCTCTTTAAACCATTCTGGAAAAAGATAGGAGCGTCTAAAATATCTATTTTAATATATTTCCTGTATCGCCCTCAATCAGATCTTGCTTTACACTTTGATTGTCCGAATCAAGTTTTGTTCAGACGACAAATGGCTGTTTAGACTATGCATGCGTTTCCAACGAATACTTGAATAATGATTAATAGGTACAACATTTTTGTGTAAGAGCAGACATGATTTCTGTTCGAGTATAAATAATTGACCTACTTAAATTATTCTGTCAAGATTTCCAGTATATTTTTAAGATTTGTCATGTTCAACAAATCCGGAAGATATGACATAGCTAATCCATTGTCCATTTTACGGCTGATAGTACTATTCGCGATATATTTTCGCGATAGTAGATTTAATTTTCTATTAATTTCCAGAATTATTCCAAATAAGTTAGTTATTTTCTTCTGTGAGTTGATCGTAACTGATCTTCCTAGCTTTTATTATACCCACGATTATTTGTGGTCGGCTACAAGTTCAACAGGTTTTATGGGAATGTCAACTTTTGCCACGGAGCGGCTGGCATCGGATCTCCGTAACCTTGAGGGCAAACTGATTCGAATGTTGCAACTATTCCATTTGATTGACCACAATTATTCTAGAAATATTTGAATAGGTCAATTTTTGATTTGTACTGTGCTGACTTTTGTTTGAATCAAGCAACTCAGCCAGTTTCAAGTTTATTTTGTTACAAAATCACATCACATTACATCAACAGCCTTTTGTAGCCCACTGCTGGACATAGGTCTGTCCTTAGCAAGAAGGTTTTGTCTTACTATACCACTCTGTAAAGAAGTTTTCCTTCCCTTTGTACTTACGAGTATGTTATCATGAGTGGTATATAAAATAAATATAGGTATATAACTAAGCTTCTACATATACATATACAAACATGTAAAACAACTTTGCTTACAAAAAATGGCCTACTGTTATATAATAGTGAAAATAAGTGTTTTAATTACTATAGAAAGTCGAATCAGAACATAACTACGAGTAGTCGTGCAAATATATCTACGTGTGTATCTACATACAAGTCGGTTGATATCGACTTTCGCTATACATGCTTAACTTATATAGGCATTTCTAATAAGTCACGTTTCTCAGCCTATACAGAGCTCAGCAGGTACAGAAAGACGGAGACAGAGAAATCAATAAATTGACCATAGAATAATCTAGAATGAATTAGATTTTTAATGTCAAATGAGCAGATTTGTCACTATGGTAAGCGACTACCGTCGCCTTAAACGTCTGTAACTAGTGTTTAAAGGATTTGCTGACATCAAAAGGTGATAGTGCTTAATTTTCTCGGTGATTTGGAGATTGTTTTAGTTCTCTGATTTATTTGTTATACTAAATTACCCTCCATTAACAATCAAATCAATCAATCAAAGGCAAATTCGTTTTTATCACATTTCTTTTACTTATATTAAAAATGTAAAGCAAACGTCTTTGTTTGTTGTTCTATTATAGTATGAGAATGCTGAATTGATCTGGATGAAAGGTAGAATATCGTATTGGGTACTCTTTTCACGTATTTTTCATACATTAAATCACGCGTATTTCTCCCGGAGGGGTAAGGCATATTAAACGCCCACTTTTCGCCAGTGTTTTGGTCCCACGTAATAAGTTCACGCCTATTGCTGCTAATCAGGATGTTTTCGTCTCGTCTGTCGATCAGCAAATGCATCACTTGCAGGTGACTTGGGTCCTAAGTTCTGGTCGAGAGCCCTATGCACCCAAAATTCAAATGCAAAATTTAAAAATATTTATACAATACACATTTTTTGTTACTAAAATGTCTTAAGCAGTTTATTGTTTCCAATCTAATAGTCTATCGTCAAAAGTTTGTGTTTAAAAAAATAGACACCGTTAGACAGGAAATAAACAGAAAACAAAAATGACCTACTTTACTTCTAAAACAACAATCCCATATACGCCTTAATAGTTCAGTGGGTCATCTATACCACATACCGAAATGGTTGTCACCAATCCCAAGTGTCACGTCCGAACAGTAAAAGCAACCATTATATTCGCTAATCGACCGTGAAATTGGGTTCGAGTTCGAATACGACACGGTAACATCCGAAATCGATTGTGCGTTTAAACTGGTTCCGTTTGAAATTAAATATACGTCATTTTTTAGATATTAAAATCTTAGAGATTTATCTCCATAATAAGAATGTAAAGTGTGTGACAAATTGATTCAATTATATCGATTATATTTCTATTATATAGCGTGCTGATCCCTGGGTGGCGACAGATTAAGAATTCAGAGTGTCACCGCCCCTACGGGTGTTGTAAGAGGTGTCTACGTGAACAAAATATGCAAGACAACATCACTACAAAGAGAAGGAAAACTTGAAACAAATCCTTCACCAACCCGTGTGACCAACGAGGTATAGTAGGACGAAACCTCCTTTCTAAAGAGAGACCATGACCAGCAGTGGACTGTTAAAGGATGTGACGATGATGATATATCAATTCCAACAATCGACGAGTTAGTAAGCAAACCCTTTACTAACTCGTCTAACAAGCGAGGTAAAGTAGGCCAAAACCTCTTTTCTAAGAAGAGGCTTATGTCCAGCTGTGGACTGTTAAAGGCTGTGATGATATATCAATCACAAGACTTGGTGTATGTTTTCATTTATTCATAAATATATGTATGTTAATCCCTACTTAATTATCTTACTCATTACTGTAAATTTGGGACAATTAACCACATTTCTCGCAGAACGATATAAAATAAAACCTATCAAGATTAAATACAGTTAGAAGGAGTACAGTTTTTTTTATAGAAGCCTATTAAAGTGACTCTACTCTGCGCGATGGAAAGCATGAATAGAATCCAAGAGTGGTGATCGCCATACTCATTCGGAATACAGATAATGCAGTATGGTAACAGACAATATGGCGGCCTAGTGAGATGCTTCTCCACGCCCCGCTTAAAGGACCTAGGATAGTAGTGGGCGGGACAAGGAGGGAACATTTCCAGTTAAAGTTAATCTTCCTTTCCTTAGACATTAAGTATTTCTTCAAATACGCTATTCATGTGATATACCAGTAACAAATTCAAATGCGTGTGTGCGTTATGATGACGCAGGACCTACTTTCTCACGACCTGATGCTTGCGTGTGATCGCGATCACAAGATAATCAAAGTATTTTATTGGTAAGTGAATCTGCTATTTCAAGAAAATCGATTTTATATGTATTTATAAAATTTTGTTTATCTCGCATATATGGATATCGTTTTCGCCGATGGATTTAGAAGTCTACTCGTAATAGAAAAAATTGAATGAAACTGGTATAAATTTGTTCTTGTTATTAGTTCGTATTTAAATCCTGTTTTGGATTTAGTCACCATTATCTATAATCTTTACTTCTATTTTATCTCGATTTTTTTTGTAGTTGTATTGACTTAAGTTTTGTTTTTCATGGCAAGGTGATTA
Source organism: Hypercompe scribonia (assembly GCA_949316085.1). Taxonomy (NCBI): domain Eukaryota; kingdom Metazoa; phylum Arthropoda; class Insecta; order Lepidoptera; family Erebidae; genus Hypercompe; species Hypercompe scribonia. The sequence goes on from OX438982.1 coordinate 3,714,240, forward strand.
CCAAGTGTCAAGGGCCTTGAGAATATAATCGTCATCGACAAAGGAAGGATGTAAAATGGAATAGGTAGGACTAGCAAGCTTGTTTTATACAAAACTCACGTCATTTTATCATACGTAATACTGAAAAACAATTTGAAAAATTTTCCAACGGACAATTCTAAGATTGCTCTATATAGGAGTAGACTGAATAATGTTGATTGATGTAAAAAAATAAGCAGACACATTGTGACTTTAAATGTTTCTTTTTTAAATTTGTTTAATTCTTTTTTCAAATTTGAATAAAGAAAGTGACAAAGAGTATTTATGTTTTTATTTATTGAAAACTTTTGACCTAGAGCTCTGCTAACCTTCTAATGGTGTTATTTTTAGCCAGTGATATTGCAGACACGAGTGCCCTCAACTGGTCTGGCGGGAATGTACGTAGAAAGCTGTGGAGTGAGTGTCGCGCATCGTAATGAAGCGGTTTTGGCGATACAAGCGATCTCCTGTAGTTGTGTGTGCATGGAGATCTTGTAACAGTAGCTGTATTGTGCTTTCATAAGCGTTGATTTTTTTTGACATGGGGTAAGCACAAGGAGGCAAGTCTTTTGATGGTAAGTGGGTACCGTTACTCACAGATATTTTCCTTTTTTTACGTTGTGAATTCTTTTTTCAGCATATTTTCGGTTGCGTAATCACAAGTGCGTTCGGCCTTTGAGTATTTTTTATTTTATTTTATTCAGGAATAAACTACAAAATACGTCTCATTTGTAAGATGATCTCTTAATTAATCACGTAACCAACACGTTATCCATTAAATAATATTACACTATTCGTAATAGTAACATGAGAGTAACTTACAAAAAAAAAACCAAAAAGGTTGCTAAGGTTAGGTACGCGACAAAAAAAAAGGTAAATAAAAAATAGAAATTATAACAAAAAGCAGAAACTAGGTTACATGTTAACAATGTTGGAAAATTGCGTTTTTAAGTATGAAAGAGAGGGAATGGTTAGACTCCGATAACTTCACTCCCTTGTCTGTGAAAAGCAATAAAATAATTATTTAATATCGGATTTCAGTTAGGCTATGGTATTACTCTGTTGGAGAGTTTATCTTTTTAATAGTTTAATTTTGTAATTTATGTTGTTGTATTTCGTGCAGTAAAGTAACGTTTATGGGAATATAGTGTACCTTTGGTGAATATATCTGAGGTTTTTATATATTATACATCTGTATCATATGTCCTTACATGCACGTAAGTCCATGATAGGTTCGTATTGACTAACTTTATCGCTAAGATAGAAGGAATAATAATATTTCGGACATCTGTCACGCAACGCCCTGTAGTCTTAAGCTAAGCAGAGCTTGTACTGTGGGGGCCAGACAACAGATATAAATACATAGAAACACTCGAACTCGCTCTTAATATAAATAGTAATTACAGTGGACCCCCGGTAATTCGACAAACGTTTTGCAGGGCAGTGTCGGACCCCTTATAGCCCGGATTTTTTGCAAAAAAGTTCCATATAATCCGACAAATTACAGACGAATGATAAAATTCTATATGTTGTCTTCTTGGCTTGTGACGACATTACTAGGTATGTGTAGGTAATACACAATGAATAAACGCTAAGCTACACCGCTATCACACGTAGTCAAATTCAAACTAAACAATCGGAATTGAAACAATACCTACACGTCGAGCACAAGTTGTAACCTGTTCAATCATGCACGATCTACATTTGCGAAAATTGTTTGATTGATGTCGGATTGCGGGGGGTCCGGATTAGACAGAGGTCGGGTTACCGAAGGTCCACTGTATGTCAAAAAGATATACATACAAATATTATTGGGATAAATCAAATCAGGATTAATAAAAATGTATTTAAGAATGTAAATGTCTTTAAATGTATTTATGTATTTATGTATTTTTATTTTTATGTTTTTACATGTAAAATAGTTTCAATATACGACAATTTATAAGTCCTTATCGATATTTCATCTTTATATTACAATTAAAGTCTTATTTAACGGTATGTTTATTACTTGTCTAGTACAAGATCAGTCGTCTAGCAATCGCAGTAACAGTTTTCACTGCGAAACAAGTCAACGTGGGAACCGAAACTCTTCTAAGGATGTGAGCTAAGTATTCGACCGGTCGCGGTCGGCATTAACTCTGGGCCATGATCAATGATTTCACTTTAATAGGCATTTCGGTATGGTTAGCAGCACAAGTTTGAAATGTTTTTGTGACGTCGATACTGTTGGAAAGTAAAGAAAAATTTATGAGTATTTGAATGTCTTTAGGAGGTATTTGACACAAATACGGAGATAAATACAGTGTATATATTTTTTTGTATTTTAAAAATGAAAATTAATTCAGAATAAAAATTCTCACATAAAATTAGCCACAAAATAATTAGTAATATTAACATAATTTTTGCACTTTTAGTTTTGTTTAGTAGTTCTCTTTCAAATACTAGTTACAATAGTTCATTCTTAAAAAAAATATTCAATTTCCTAAAATTCATAGGTAATTGTACACATTTACATATATTATTAATTGTAAAATATTTTTTTTATGTCACTCGGTTGAAAGATCAGAGACTTCCCATTAAGGCGTTAACTAACAAAATTTTCATCACATATATACATATTAATACTTATATATATATATATATATATATATATATATACAGAGTGACTGTGAGATACCTTCAATATTTGAGGACGTGATAGTATGCGATGAAATAAAATAACATAAAAACGAAATATTAAATAACTTCTTAGTAAACTTCGTACATAGTACACCGAGAGCCTAGTATTTAACTGCGGAATACTTGGACACCGCGCGGCCGCACGTGTCTATCAGCACAGAATACATAGGTACCTACACTGTACAGCTGTTGCCTATGTAGCGGGATGGAGGGCGGGGGTGGGTGCCGCCGCGCCGCTCGTGACTAGATCAACGTAAACAGTGCGGCGAGCTTAGGGAGTATAATATCCAAATTTCACTTATTTTTTAGAGACATTTCGATAAAAAATAAACTCCATAAGTATTGAAGGTATCTCACCAGTCACGCTGTATATATATTATTTTAAACTACTTTTATTGTTGACCTTACTTAAAAACAGGTTAATTGTACAGAAAACGTGATTTTTAATTGAATCTTTGGTTGGTTTTATGACTGTTTGGAAAAAGGTATTTCTAGGTACTTTGTTGTTTAAAGGTAGCTCCATATACCCTGTTACGCTCTCAACTACACATTTGTTCATAGCGTATGTGATACGAAATGATCATCACAGCCTATATTCATTACCGAAGTATGAACATCAAAATTCCCTGCTGTACACTGCGCGCGTTGTTACGTCACCAACTAAAATAAATTTGAAGGAAAGACCTATAAAATATCATTCTAACTCAGAATCCTTCGTAGGTTCATGCACAACAACTTTACTAAAGATAATCACATGATCAAATGCATACTTTACGATTTTATAAAGAACATACAGACAGACACACAGACATATATATATATATAAATAATTTATTCCACTATCAACGGTACAAAAAAAGTAATCATCTTTCATTGACCTTTTGATCAGTAGCGTAACATGCACTCTCACCTTTTTTGTATTGTAACGATGCTAACAAAGTTCTATTACATAAAAATGCGAATGATAGTTCGTTTATTATGATTCCGTCCTTAAATCATTCAATCTATCAATATAAAATTTTGCATACTTATTAGAAGTAAGTAGTGAAAAGGAAATAGGTACTTGTTTTCCAAAAAAGTACAAACTACTCATACCGAGTAGAAAAGTTAAGATGGATACACAAAGGAATTCGCCAGCAAAAGCTAGTGTATCTGTATTATCACTGTATGTGTTTGTTTTCGATTCAATATCACTTAAGCACCAAATAATCTGCGCATTCTCGCAAACCACTAAACCGATTTTGAATAACGACCACTGCTTAGACACGACGCGGACGGTAGAAAACTGCGTCATCGAGAACTTCCTCTCCAATTAGAAATTAAAATCAACGATGTTCGATTTATTTACAAGACATGAATACAATGTAATATTCATCTTTTGTAATAGCGGGCCTCGTGGTTAAGTGATAACCGAGTAAGTCAACACATTGAAAAGATAATAAATCCTAACCCGGTTGGTCCACGGAAAGGTGACCATTCTTAACGTATTGTGATGCCTCCGTGTCTCAAAGAGTACGTTACGCCATCAGTTCTAGTTGTCATACGAATATCTGTGGTAATATTTTCAAAAATCTAAATATACGCAAGCGTATTTACGTGGTGAAACGTACTCTGTGTGGTGACGGATTAAGAAAACAAAATATTACCACCTCCATTTTGTAGTAAGAGGTGCTTGAGTAAACATACTGTGCAAGACAACATCACTACAAAGAGAAGGAAAACTTAAATCAAACCCTACAGCAACAGGTCTGGCCAGCGTGATATAGTGGTCAAAACCTCCTTGCTAAGGAGAGGCCTACATATGTATGTATGTCCAGCAGCGGACTGTTAAGGGCTGTTGATAATGATGATGTGTTTACGTTTGTATATATTTGTATTTAAGGATACCCTTCAAAAATACCTTATGAGTTCTGAAGATCTCTCAAATCTACATTTATTTCTGGACATGGTTCAAAGACCACGAGTATAGTCAAACATAATGAAATACCTAACACCTTTTCTCAATATAGGAAACACAATGTGCCGATATAATTGTTTTTGAATTCTAAAACAACTACTAATGTAATCGTTATTGGTAAGTCCCTCATATATTCTGACTATTTCTATCATCGAATTTAGTTCGCCCTCAGGGTTGCGTAGATCCGACACCAGTTGCTCCGCGGAAAATCTGATATTCAAGGGGGTTTATAATGAATTCTTTTCAAGGGGTTGCATCTACATCCACACATATTGGTAACCAATATAAAATCGAATTATACTAGGTCTTTACCAATGACAGTAACTTTTGGAATAAGTTGAAAATATGTACTTTTCTACGTATTTCATTTGCTGACAGAGAGGTGCAAGTATCCTTGCACCCCACTAAGACCCCAAATTGTCAGAAAAGGCCCTCCCGGCCGCCATGTTGATAATAATAAAGGTTGAGAAGTTGACTAAAACAACAAGTCGTCTTAAACCTGAGTCACTTACATGTTACGAAATGTAACAGAAGAAAAATGTGCTCTGAGGATCCATTATACTCCATAATGTCTTACAATTATCGTGTTTTATGTTTGTTTATGTCATTTTTATGTTACGTAACAGATATTATGTTAATGTCATGGTTATATCTATGCCATTATGATGTACTCTTACGCAAGGTGCACAGTTCAAAATGGTTGTAGTGATTTAGTTTTGAAATGTACGGGATTATGTCGTTATCAAATAAGAATATTTGATACTTTTTTGTAATGTGTAATGTTTGTAATGTACTGATAATTTTTTGTAAATTGGTCACTACTTTACGACCTCAATTGCCAAGTTGTCAAATTTTTTCAAGTGACATCGAAAAAAAGAATTTCTTTTAGGTCTTGAGTATCATAATAACAACGAAAAAGAGCTACTTTTATGAAAACTTAAGTTTAGATTAATAAATGAAAGAGACACGTTGTCAACGGCAGAAGTTACTGCGTCTAACAGCAACAGTCCTCAACGCGTCAGAGACTACCATTAAGCCATAGTAACGCTTGCAGGTATGCCACCTCATCCAGCTACTTCAGATTATCGTCGCAAATATATCGACAGCTACCGGTGATTTCGTGGACAGCTGTCGTTAATAACTTTCGTGTTATATATGAGTATGAATAATTGCACGAAGATTTAAATTCGTTAAAAAAAATATTTCATACATTTGACACAACGTCATCTAGTTTCAAACTAAGCAGAGCTTGTGCTATGATAACTAGACTGACTGATAGAATACTTATATACTTCTTTTTGTAAATACATACATATTATACACAGAAAATATCCAAATTTCGAAACAAATATTTGTAGATCATACAAACATTTGGTCTGACCCGGGAATCGAACCCGAGATCTCAAGCACAGCAGTCGTATTCACTACCGCTGTGCCACCGAGGCAGTAAATGTCTCAAATGTATCTACAAATCGCTAAGTTCAAAACCATTTATTACACTAACAGTCCACATTACATTTTAAATATGTAAAATAAATTCTTGTCACATGAAATATTTCCCGTGAATCATATAACTTTCTAAAATAAAACTATGAGTCATAAACCACGTGGATTCATCCAGTGATTAAAGTTAGAGATGGGATACGGGTATCGATAAATTAACAGGGACATAAATTATTTCACCTCTTACTGTTAATTTAATTAGTCATAGTTGATTTATAGGTGCTGCTTTTAGAAAATTAAAGAGGGCAGATAGACTGGATATGCTAAATTGATACTATAAATCTCATGCATGTGAGGACATAAAAATAATAGGAGAAAGTAATTGATTCAATTAAATCACAGCCTTGATTAAACTTGTTCTACCAAGGTATCAATTATAAGTAAGGTAGGAATTTGACTTGTAGGTCTAGGTTTTCTAATTGCAGAGATAATGAGTTAAGTGAAGTTTTTACATAAGATTTGCGATGTGTCATTGCGTGATGAGTACTATCATTTGTTGTCACTGGGTGCCATTTATCTATAATAGATATATAGGAATCACTGTTCTTTAATGTGTAATATTTTTTTATATTTATTAATTTATTTCGTGTAAATATTTATGAACAGCAGCTATTTAAAATACTATACATTATAAATAATTTTAATTATATGACACTAGTGTACATTATTAAACAGGAAATTAGAACATTTTTTACATATATATTTATTAGCATATTTTCTATTACAGGTATACAACTTTGAACTGTTCCTTGTTATCATTTTTACCCTACAATTTTTCCTATAATTGTCAACGTTTCATTGCACTCAGACACTTGGAAATCAATTCTTAAATTCACCATCATGAATATCATCATCATCACTACCCTTTAATAGTCCAATGCTGTATATAGGCGTCTCCTTAGCAAGGAAGATTTGGCCTAATACACCACGCCAATCCGAAGATTTGATATAGGCTTTGTTTCAAGTATGCCTTCTCCTTGTAATGATGTTGCTTTGCGTATTTTGTCTCTTACGACACTCATGGCATGAGTAGAAATAATGACACTCCATATTCTTAATCCATCACATAGGAATATAAACAGTTGTAAATATATAGTATTATATAATTCTGAATATGATTACAATTTTTATTTTTATGTCTTCAAAATGTTATCGATATTTTTACTTTCTCACTATAAAAAGATGTTTCGACAACATCGTACTCGCTTTATGGTCGTTAAGATAAATTATCCTATACATTACGTCACTATTATGCATCTGTGGTAGAGCCTAATGACCTGTTTATGCGACTTAAAAAAATGACATCTAAGTTGTGAAGTCTCCCCGGTGGCGGGAAAAGTTAAGTATTTGATAAAACGATTCTATTTTACATATTAAAGACTTTTCGGAAAGATTATTTTATATATACTTATTTATCAAATAAATTTCCTCAGTCCCTGCATCTGTTGTAGAGTTTATATTCATTTTGATTAGTTTTTAAATTTATTTCTCTGTGGATCAAGTTACGTTGTAACTATTCTACAATTTAGTGCACATATAAGGGCTATTAATGGCATTAACAATGAAAATAATTGCATCTATTTTATTTTATATATGACTAATACTGTGATATAATAATTAACTGATGTTTTATGATCTCACACGCGACCGATCCCAAAACAACAATCCCTGCAATATGTAATATCTGCTAAATACATACTAATATCGACGTCGTCGTAGAAAAACGACGAATTTTGTTATTAGGTGCCCTACAGGACCAACCGTCAATCGTCAACCGTGTGGTGACGGATTAAGAATACATAGTGTTACCACCCCTATTCATCCCGTGGGTGTCGTAAGAGGCGACTAAGGGAGCAAAGTATACAAGACAACATCATTACAAAGAGAAGGAAAATTTGGAACAAACCCTATTTCAACCTGTCTAGGCAGTGCGGAATCGTAGGCCAAAACCTCCTTGCTAAGGAGAGGCCTATAGGACTGTAAAAGGCTGTTGATGTTGATGACCCTATAAGAGAGCGTTTTAAAGTTTATATTATATTAGAAATAAATTTTGTAGTATAGTATTTTGAAACAAATTTAAAAAGCCGTTTCAAAAACAATTGAGAAAATATCATTTGTAAGCTTAAAAGAGCTCTCCTGTTTAGTAACAAATTATTGTATTCGTGGTTTTTGTACAATAACAATGTATTATTAATTACATACATGCTATGGATTTTTATTAAGAGCTAGCTGTACCATGTGCGTGTTGCTACATCACCAACTAAAATAAATTTAAAGGCGACAAAAAAAAAAATTCATACCAAATCAGAAACCTTCACGGGCTCTTGCACAACAACTTTGCTATAAAGGACATACAGACAGACAGACAAACATTAATTTTATATACATAGGTGTATTTAATGAGCGACACGAGTAGATCCTCTTGTCACACAATAGCTTTAATTATATTATTGTAGCGAAAAATTCTAAAAATCTTGTTAATATTATGAGTCTAAAAGTTTGTGATAATGGACTTATCAGTTTGGAATCACGTCAAAACGAATGCGGAAAAAATTTGCTACATAGACTTCCAATTGTCCAGAAAATGATTATCTACACTAATGCTGACCACCTTTAAAAGTTTGTTAACAAAATTAATTAATAATTAAGGAACTTATTTACCTCCAAGAATTATATAGAATGACCGAAGATTTTTAAGTCTTAGCTGTCAGCCGCTGTCAATTAAAAAAAAAACGACAATATATATGACATGTGTTTTATGACGTAACTACATGTCCATTCAACAAAAAACATAAAATAATCATAAATGCAAACGTAAAACTCAACGAAAGTGAACACATAGTACTTCTTTTAGCGAAATCAAAAGTAAAAGTTTACTACGACACCTTACTGTTTCCAAAATAAGGTTCAAATTTGAAAAGCTATTTAGTTTAAAGAACAATTTTCTATTAGCATGTGTGTTGTGTGTGTCAATAGTGAATGACAGCTTTCTCTGAAGGTCGTGGACCAAAGCGTGGTTCAAATAACGTTTTCTTTACGCAATCCTTTAATTTTGTATGAGTTTGTATGTGTACAGGTATAACTACTATTTTGACTTGTTACGATGATTAGATTACGTGACGGTATTGTTTAAAAGAGTGGCTTATTTGTTATTGAGTAATGGCTTAGTAAGTGGTTAGAGGTGATTAATTGTTTTGCTACTCTTTAGAGTGTTAATTGCTCAACCGATAATCACGAAATTACGCATATATATATAGATAAAACAGTTTAATTAAGAGAAATGTACTGTTAAGAGAATTGGTTATGGTGGGCATTTGGATGATCTTCAGGTTTTTTAAAATCTATAACAAGGTAAGCGTACCCGCGGGTAAAAGCTACTTTCTTTAAAAATGTAAGTCAGTTATCGAGATGATCACAATTACATATAGATGTATGTTTCGAATACCACGCAGGTGTCAAAACGACATTAATTCACTTTCTATATTTGAACTACCAATACATCAAATTTCAAAGTTATTTATCATAATTCAGATTCTGAAGTAAGGTTTTGCATAATATATTTAACGCTAGCTTACATCGGTAGGTCGTATTTCTCAGAAAATTCACTATTAGAAAATAAAATAGATGTCTTACTGTCCGTTTCTATACTCCAGTGCACGGGTATACCATCTTGTGCTGATATGTTAACTAGTTAAGTCATGACATCGTAACAAACAAACAGACATATTCACTTTCGCATTTACAACATTACATAACATTAATACCTATACAACATTACTGTAATTGATTATAGAATACATAATATCGCGTAACAAAAATTAGCAGAGTTTATTTCCAATGATAATGATGATGTACACGTGGGCGGGCAGTCTCATTGAAAACCTTTATAGGTAGTAGAGCCACGCTGATTTCAGCACGAGTGGGCCGGCTCGACCGGGGCAGTACTACCCTCCCACAGAAGACCAACCTAAAGCGACAGCATCTGTGTTGTCGTGTTTCGTCGTGAGACCGGAGGCCCATTGATGCAGGGGTGACAGTTATCGTGGCAACTGTGTGAGCCTTATACTGTCACGATGACTGTCATACCTTTTACGTCCCATAGTGGAGCGCGAAAAAGTGAGATGCTTTGATGAGAAAAAAAAAACCAGAGAACTATGCAGGAGATATTCTTGTGTACAAGTGTGTGCGTAAGGTACACACTCTGTTCCCTCACTCTCACAATTTAATGAGACGGTTCAATACAATCGGGGTGAGATCCGACAGCTTCGCGTACTCTCCGAGGCACGGGAGTGAAGACCCTAACCTCTAAACTACAGCCTACTGTTAAGTATTTCAGTAATTAGAAAACTCAATAACACTTTTTAACTCGACCTGGGAATCGAACCCGAGACCTCTTGATTGACAGTGGAATATTCTAATCGCTAGACCAGCAAGGTCCGCTAGACCGCTAGAGCTAATAACTATTGATGATTTACACCACTCACAACTACTATTAGCTGTATTGGTTGGGTGCAATTAGCTTCATAATTTAATAATACACATTTAAAATCTTTAACGTAACTTAATTTATTTAAAAACCGGCTAGAGCCTTGATAGTCTTACTGTTTCTGCTTATGCTAAATATGTAATACATACCTATAGTACGTATGTATTTAGCAATATATGTGTTTGTCGGTTGTATGACGGTCACACAAATGTTAATCCTGAATGGAGTCGAAAAGGTGGTCAGATAATAACTATCAATACCTAAATATCTAACATAACTATCAAGTTTCTCATTTATCGTCATCATCAACAACTTTAATAGTCTACTGTTCGACATAAGCGTCTCCTTCGAAAGGAGGTTTCATTTATAACGCAGCGCAAATTCACGATGTAATCAATTTTGTTCTGTTATTTAGGAGAGATATTTGTTTTTTTTTATATCTGTATAGCGGAAGTGTTAGATAACATATTGTAGGTGATGTAGTAACATAGAAAGGTGAACTAGGATGACTTTAAATAAATATGCTCGAGAAACTTCCGACTGACGAAATCTTTGTTGTTTGTGGAGTTGCTCTCTCGATTGATTTTGTTCTTAGAGTTCATATACGAGGTATATTTGTTGTTCGGCTTTTATAATATAACAAAGGAACTACAAGTCGTACAACCAAGTTGTCAAGCTGTACAGCCTGTCACGGTCCATTTCACGCAATGTCAAGGTTGTGACCAACGAAGCGAAACAATGTCGGTCGGTAACCGGCAGTGGTGTACTATCTTCATGGTGTTATGGTGTGATCTTTTTTGAATTAGACAGTGGGAATGTGTGTGTGTTGTGATTTTGAATTAAGAATACAGAGTGTCACCAATCCTATTCATTCTGTGTGTATAAAAGAGGCGTCTGCGCAGGACAATAGCACTACATAGAGACGGAAAACTCAAAACGAACTCAATAGCATCCTGCATGGCCAACGTGGTATAGCAGATCATTAGCAAAAAAAGAGAAAACATTTTCTCTTTTTTTTATTTTGTTGATGGAGTAGAGAAGTCAGTGTTACGCCTATATTTTAATATTTTTATCAAATTCGATTCTTATATGTAAAATTTATTCTGAATACATATAAAAATCTTTAATTTATGTAAAAAGAAATCGGTGCTACACAAGTTTTAATATGCAGTACTGTGCTAATTATCCTTAGTAGGTTATTAAGACAAGTTGAACACAGAGCTTATAAACCAAAAGTACAAGGGTAAGCACATGAATATTAATTAAGTAATGGTTACTTGCGACCCACTATTCAATATAAGTTAACATTGATCAAAATTTAACCTCAAAATTTCGTCAAATTTCAGACCAGTTTGTGTAAGTAAAAGGGACGGTATTGACACACTTATACGGACGCACACATTAAGCAACACACACACAAACATGTCCTGTTGAATATTTGGTAGACTGGTTAATATTGCAGCCGTGTGCAAGCTCAATAGGTCAAAGAAACTGCCGCATTTCACTAACACACAATCCGAATTATACAGCTTGCGTGCATTTCATTACTCAAGGAAGAGTTATAGTCAGAAAAAAAGTAAGTGATACAAGAAAGTTACGGAAAGCTTTGTTTATTAGTGTGTTAACAGAAGTTATGTAAACAGGAATGGTCCTAAGATCTCGATAGCACGTGATTAGTTCACGGAAAACTGACTGGTTCAAGTCAATGAACGACGGGGTTGTTGGTCCAGTGGTTAGTGACCCTGACGCTAAAACTAAGTTCGTGGGTTCGATTCACACACAGGACAAATATTTGTGTGATGAACCTAATTATTTCTATTCTATCAGCAGTCTCTTTACCATAGCACAGGCTCTCTCTAATTTGAAACCAGACAACTGTGTGTGTGATGTGTGATTTATTTATTTTATTAATATAGTATTGGTAACTTTAAAAGGTACATTCTAGAAGATGTCAAGACAGAAGTATATATTTTTTTCTTTTAATTACTAGTTTTACGAGCTTATTTTAAGAAATTGTTACATTTAATGCAATTTCAGAACTATTTCGTTCAAGATTTGTTTAAAATTACTACGTAAATAATATACGTCACTATCCTAAAATGCGTTGTCAATGTCTAATTCATTAGAAAATGACATCTAGTTGCATGTACATACCAATAGAAAAGTCAACCACAAGACCATAATATATGTTTTCAAAATGACAATCATACTTTAAAGTTATATACATTACATTTTTACAGTCATCAAACTCATCGCCTGACATCAACTCGGATCCATTCACTCGACCGAGCGTCACTTTCGACACGGCGGGCCCCCGTCACATCACGCACCTGTACATTCCCCTCAGGTAAACTTTATCTGGATGACATAACCTTTTTCGTTTCCGGAATGGAAGAGGATGAAGTAAAAAAACTTGTAGAACTTGTTTTTGTTTCACTTACACATGAATATTGAAACGATAGGTGAGTGTTTTTAGATCTTACGAGATATAACTGTGATATATTCATTTAAGTATTTATAATTAATAAACGACATTACAAAGCAAGAAGGAAGGAAGAAGCTTGTTCAGCTTCAATGGAGATCCTTAGTCGAGGAACCAAGGGAGCTCTCCCACAGTAGAGCTGACAAGTTGTCTAGAAATTTCCCATCCCATCAACTTATTTTCGGTTAATGCTGTTGTGGCTAATACAGCTTAACTTTTCACGGAACTTCTCATATTATTTGTATTCATGGGCACACAGTCACTGATCCTTGTATAAAAGAGTTACGTGTTGGAATGTTTAGTCCTATAGTCTGAAAACGTAACTTGTTTCTAGATTATGGGACTATGGTCGTACCCGATCAATCCTTCATGAATATGGATACCAGTCACGAAAGTTTAAATTCCAATATTATGTTTGAGTGTTGGATTTTGTTTTCTAAAAAGTAAAAGTAAAATATCAAGTTTATTAACACTTCTGTTCCATAGAAATATTAATGATAACCTCAGCTTCATGTTAATAAATCGCTACACAAGACACAGCCGTTTCTCTTAAAATAAATGTCAAAAGACGAATATACAATAAGCGTTATATTTGATTAAAACATGTGGTTTTATCTTTACTTATAGGTACGGAATAGTTATCTAAATATCCTTCGCTGTGAACCGTATTGATTAATGTGACTTCGATTCCCATGTTGACCTTTTTATATGATCAATAAATATTTATGACGAGTATAGATGTTGTTTGTGTCACTTATTTTAATGTTTATTGTGTTGCCCACTACATAGGAGTCTTTCAGTTTCCTTTTAGAAAATGGTGAAATAAAAATAGTATGTATTTACATGGGTAACCTACATAAATATGTACGAACACTATGCAAAAATATATCTAGCCTTCATTTATCCAATGACAGACATCCAATGACCTTAGTGACAGTTATCGTGGTAACTGTGTAAGCCTTACACTGTCATAATGACTGTCATATCTTTTACGTCCCCAAGCGGGGTGTAAAAAAGCATCTCACAAAGCCGCCATAGTGTAGGTCACCATACTGCGTTGTCAGCATTTGCAATGAGTATGGTGACCGCAACTCTTGGATTCTATTACTTTAGCAGGCTCTTAAGATAGAAAAAAAAAAGATAGATAGCTGGAGTTTATAAGTGGATGTTTTTAGTAGCTCGGCGCGTTTTTTGACGAAACTGTCTTGGTAAGTCGATTGGAATTTATTCGTTTGTAATAACATAAAAATTAACTATGTATGTATACAATCGAATGGAAAATATTAACATTTTGTTTCGTGTTCACTATTTATACATTATTTCAACAATCATTATACCATACAATTATGTTGATTCAAATCACTATCACACTCTTTCGCAAATGGTTGTCTACAGTAAATTTAAGTATATTCAGTTGCATTTCAAAGCTTTTATAACTTACTAAATTATTATTAGAGTAATTCATTGAATAATAATTAAAACTAAATGTTTTTGGTTTTATAATAAGTTGTGAAGTAATTCTTTGGCAATTTGGTTGTTAAATGCAATAGTTATCGCCACGAATATATAAATTTTACATTTTCTTTTAGACTTATAGTTACGAAACTATTGATTTTAGTAATAATCATGATAATAACTGAGTAACTAAGGAAAATCTATAGTAGCTTTTTTCTTTTTTTAAAAAGATACCGCTCGCATTAGGCATGTATTCTATACCATCGGGGACTTTACAAACATACAAGAAAAGAGGACAAAGAATACCCAAACTCAGAACAACAATTGCTGTCTCAAATGGTATTTATATCCACAACACTTTGCACAGTAGAGAACGGCGTGGCGACCGCGTAAACACTACACCATCCGTGCAGACATTATGGCAACCAGCCTCATAATAAAAATATACAAACACCTAACATACTATACCTACACGCCTTTTCTCCCAAAGGCATTAGAAGCATACGAGCTAAACCTCCACTATTTACCGACTGTAATGTAACATACGTACTTACTTAATTATATGTTTCTAAATACATACGTAATACAGGCACAAAAAAAATAGTCGTGTTCATCATTCAATAGTTGTTCTCTCACACGACTTCTGGCTTAGCGATTACTAATCTACATGACTAGATACTCATATTTTTTATGTAATAAATGCAATCATTAAGATCTATGTCAGCCAAAATATATATTCAAATATCAATTTTACAAGTATTTAATAGACGTTGCTGGAATGGGAATTTGAATTGAAAAACAAAATAGATTTCTCAATCTCAATCTTCACCAAAATATCAAGGCTAACACATCCGTAGACATTAAAAAATTAAAAAAAAAATTTTTGATTCGAATGTTGTCCATACTTGTGATATATAACCTTGTCATTTCACAATAATTACCATGAACTTACGCACTCTAATCTTGGAGTAAATTTCGCAAGTTTCGTGTGATATTTTTATTTAACTTTCACTCGTTATTTATATTTTTTATGTTCTCATCAATGTCTGACATTGATTCCCATGTTCATTAGAGTGTGTGTAATGTAAGTGAAAACAACACTTTTATAAAATGTTAACTAATATAATTATAATACAATACCCGCTTTTGAATAAGTAGATTAGTAGCAGTAACAAAATTTAATGGTATTTATGACATTTCAATATAAGACCGGCTGTTGTGGAGAAAATGTCCAGCAGTGAACGTTTTTTGGCTGAGTTGATGATGATGTTGATGCTGAATATGGGGAGAACGTAACGAAACTTTGGGAAAGATAATTAGAAAATCACCTGAAATATTGTCATTTTGTCCACAAAAAAACGCCTTAATTTTCAATATTATAATATGAGTATATAGTTAAAATCTTTAAGTAGTTTTTAGTCAATTATCTAAGTCATACAAATTATTATACGAAAAGTTGCGGTCAAAATCGTAACATAAAACAGTGTGAAACCAGTCATATGCAACACACAAAAATCACATAATGCACTCAAAATTTGTTACGACATAGTAAACTTCAGTTAAAGTGATTACATTAATGCAAACTGTAGCTTTATGTTTCTGACTGTTACGCAACTGTTGCGGAAGTATAAAGTAAGTATCGAACCATCTGTCTTTTATTATTATTCCGAGGTTAATAGTCCTAGGATATTACGATCTCCTTTTAGTTACATCAATCGAAATGAATCTACGCTGTGGTTTGGGAAATTGAATTGATTTGGAAAATACGAACGAAATTTTTCAAGTTTCGTTGTTTGGGTTTCCCGTAAAATGACTTTTCTTTTTTTAATGATATATTTTTTTATTTTAGTTATACATATATTATAAGTTAGTACGTTTGTTGATAGATTAAGAATATAAAGTGTCACCACCCCTATTCACCCCATGGATGGAGTAAAAGGCAGGGAACAAACTACCCAGGATAACATCACTGTAAAGAGAAGAAAAATTTGAAACAAACCCTGTATCAACTCGTCTGATCAGTGTGGTATAGTAGGCCTTTGTCCAGCATTGAACTGTTAAAGTTGAAACTGTTGACGTGATGTGATGTTGATATGATTAAAAGTTATCCTTGTTTAAACTATTTTGGCGCATTCGTGACTAAACATTACAAAAAAAATATTCTGAATTCAAATTTAAGCAAATAATACAAAAAGCTCGTGAAGCCTATTTGGTTTTATCCGCTTTTAAAACTTTCGATGTAGGTATGCATTTTTAAAGATTTGTTTAAAACGACTTTGTGTAATCAGATAATTACGTCAAAAAATTTCTTTGAAAAAAAAGATATCGCAGAAAAAGTAGAGCTTAAACCGTTAATTTCTGTTTTTTAACTGTTCGAAGCCCCAGTTTCATCAGTTAACGTATTGTAACAAACCTGTAAACTGACAATACCGTAGTTAACTCTCTCTAAATAACAAAATACATATAGAGAGTAGACATTGTAACAAGTTGTATAATATATCCGTAAAGATAAGTAAATAGGTGAAAACATGATCGGCGTAGAGCGAGAGGCGCGTCGATGTCTTTAGCTGTTGAAGTTCCGTTCGCGAATCCGTCCGTCAATTTGACCCACTTAGTGGAACATATTTGTATATTTACGTAACATCTGGGGATGTCTCTTTCTTGGGTAATATGTATTAAGATTCATCTGTGGTTATTTCTTAGATCAAAAATTTTAGCTGTTAGTTGGTGAAATTTATTTACATATTTTGAGTTCAAAAATTTTTAGTGTTTTGATCTGCGGTTGTGAATGTGGATTTGTTTATAATGTCATGATTGTCTTTTCTGTGAGTATATTTATGGGTATACTATTATTTTTATCAACTATAAGAAGTAGACCGAAAGCAGTCATTTGCAGATATTGCCATATTTTAAATATTCTATGAGAGACATCTCATGAATTTGGATTTTTGGCTTATGGTCTAGTGATATTTATGCTATTTATTACCAATTCTTTAGAATAATGTTTCTATTGAATAATATATTTTTTTTAATTTAGTCATAATACAAAATTCATAACTTAACATGTTGCACCATGTATTGTATTATGTGTAAATTTTAAATTAATTGATTAATTCTTTTTGAAAATAATGTAATTTTATATCCGCATCTACCTATTTACTTAAAATATTTTATATTGAACTGTTAATTTTTTTTACCCACAAAATAATTGCTGACTTTTTTCAGAAAAATAAAATGAACCTATTTTAACTTACCCAATATAAAAGCCTCATGTTATCCAAACACAACACTTTATAAATTAAATAGTAGAGCAACAGACACTGCACATGCGCGTAACGCCGCGCGACTCTTACGACTGGAGGCTTCGCCACCGAGTAAAGCCTCCCCGCCAAAGAAAGTGTCCAACCTTCACATTACATATTATGTAAACTGTAAAAGCGCAAGTGCATTATGTCTAGAAGGCTTCGTTTTATGGTACTGTTAATTGTTCGTGTGGGATGGGTTTAATTATAGGATGTGTTGATTAGAGTATGTTGAGAGTTGATGACCGTGACGTATTGAGGTCATTATTTGATGATAGTCCTGAAGAGAGAGGTCTAAAATGAATATACTCAAATAGGATTGTCCAATAAGAGTAGGTACTATCTATGCGCCAGTTTGAACTGCTCATCTGCTTTCGACAGTTATTTATAAAAAGACTTTGAGGTCTAAGGTGTGAGAAAAGATAAAATATGAATACTAATAATAATAATATTTAATAGGCTCAAGAGGCTTAAGAGGCTCACGTTAGAAGGTTGGATCAAGGGTGTGATGCAGAAGGCAGTCCTCCTTGACACGGCCCGTATTGTGAGGAGGTTTCTGTCTCTGGAGCCCTAACCACCGGTATCTTGGTCCCTGTACCCGATGTCGGTGGTCTACTATTTTTTATATTTTTAAATATGTACTGTTTATTTTTTTATATATTTAAAAATGTAATCAATATGTGTATTTATATGTAATAAAGAGAATAATATTTAATAGGCTCAAGAGGCTTAAGAGGCTCACGTTAGAAGGTTGGATCAAGGGTCTGATGCAGAAGGCAGTCCTCCTTGACATGGCCCGTATTGTGAGGAGGTTCCTGTCTTTGGAGCCCTAACCACCGGTGTCTTGGTCCCTGTACCCGATGTCGGTGGTCTACTAGTATTTTTTATATTTTTAAATGTGTATTTTTTATTTTTTATATATTTAAAAATGTAATCAATATGTGTATATAACGAAATAAAGAAAATAATATTTAATAATAATATTTCGGAAATCTGACACACAATGTCATCTAGTCCCAAACTAAGTAGTGCTTATACTACGGGTGCTAGACAACTGATATAAACACATAAATACTTGTAAATATTACACATAGAAAACACTCAAATTCTGAAACAAATATTTGCAGATCGTGCAAATATTTAGTCAGACCTGGGAATTGAACTAAAAACCTCAAGTTCAGTAATTGCACCGAGGCAGTCAAAGACTGGGTTTCAAAGCACTTGTACATGCGGTGGTGTCCACTTTTAGGTGAGCCGTCTGTTCCTTTGACCCCCTATATCTTAAAAAAAATAGAAATGTTCATTGCAGCCTTAGTTTTAGTTAACATTTGTTGGGATAATCCAAAGTAGATCCTTTAAGTTCAAATGGATGCCACAAACAATATATCATAATATATTTTAAAAACCAACATAAAGTTTTCATATCTATACGAACTACTTTGTTACTTAACACTTTTTTCCACATTTCAAGGCCTCCTGTCATTAACGTAGATATTTCATTTAAAATTGAAGTCAACATTTTAAAGCTTTGTCAAATTTTTATAGCCATTGCAAAACAAAAATGAAATTCCGAGACGTTTGCGGAGCTCTGCGAGTATTTCGTGACTTTTTACTGGGAATCAAAGTGCCCCATCAGCGACATAATCGATTTAACCCTCTCCTGGCGCCGAGGACCCTCCCTCCTCCGGAAATTCCACGAACGTCAGTAGATAAATATGCAGGCATATATTATTATACAAGACATGCTTTAGATTCTGTTAAGCCCCCGGTTGTTGGGCCGATTGCTCTTGGATTGGAAGATTCGCAGAAGCTGAGGGGCACACAGCAGCCTGTAAAACCGTGCGGGGACTCTGTAAGTACTGCACCTTTCTATTATAATAAGTACAACGTTGTAATAGCTTTATCCCATCTTCGTTATATTTAGCATCACTGTTAAGGAACCACAATATGCAAGATAACAACACTGAAAAAAGAAGAAAATTTTACACATAACCTGTACCAACCCCTCTAGCCAGCGTCGTACAGTAGGCAAAAACCTCCTCTCAAAGCCCAGGCCATAATGCTCAGCAGTGGACTATTGTAAAATTGGTTATACAATGGTTCCGTTATTTTAGTAAACCTAAATGAAACTTTACTTGATTTACAATACATCACTTTCATGTATATTAACTATATTCGATTGACGATTTAGTCAAAGCCCTGATAATGCGCACGCGCACTTGTGTCGATTTTTTACCACAGAATTTATATAGTATAGATGTGTTTTTTCAGGAACTAGTCTTTCCTTCCATCCCTACACCAGGCCCGGCGTATTGGTTTGATGCTCACTGCTATTACGAGTGCGTGCCAGACGTTGTACGACCACCAAAGCCTTGCCCGCCGAAGGAACCTCCTATACCTCCACCGTGTCCGCCGCCGCCTCCACCCCCCTGCGCGCCCAATCCATGTGAGGCCATTAAAATCTGACCTGTGACCCTTTTTCCTTCGCATGTTATCTTGTTTTCAGAAGATTTAGTGTAATTTAATCCTTTCTTTCCTCACTCCAGACTTATGTGCATTTGTTAAAATATTAACTTTGACGTTAAAGTACGTATGATTCTACAATAGCGTAAGGTCTTCATATGTAATTTTATAAAATGTAGAGTTCACATTTTAACAGATGAGCCAATTAAGTAAATAGTGAAAAAAAGAACGCTGAGAAAAAGGTGATCTATTGTTATTTTTGACTTGAACTTGATATACTTGTGATTGTAAGAATTACAAAACAGTTTGTTTTTTTTTTAATTAATATAATAAGACACATACTGTTCCACTCACAAGAAAGTAATTGAATAATTCATGATGCATGTATAATTATCATTTACTTTAAACGCTCTAATTGTATTTAATTTAACTAAAATTAAATACCTAATATTGCAACGAATAATGATTTATTATTCTGTTATTATTGTTGTTTACAAATCATTAACATTTATATTTAATCTAAATGCATATTTTAAAAAATGTGCGCGAAATTATTTATGGATGTGAAATTGAATAAAGATTTTTATAAATAAATGTGAAGCACAGATTTCTGACATACATATATGTTCATTAATATTTGTATTTTTATTCAGTGATTAAATTATATTAATCTGATAAACTTCGAAAGTGAACCAAGAACTTTGATTAGTGACAGTTTTGAAACATCTTCAACACGATAATATAGTTTAGAAATTTAGTCTATGAACAATACTGAGTCTAGATAAGAAGGCTTTGGCTCCAAATAAAATTTTTATTTTGATGAAATATTGAGGATCAGTGACCCACTGAATGCTAATTAAATATATTCTTCGAACCTGCTCACCCACTTATTACTGAGGTTTTCTATAACACAGTTATGAAGAACGACTCTTTTTCAATTAAGCAAATATATGTATTGCAAAAGTGATGAATGCTCATCAAATTTAACTGCGTAGTAATGTAGATTTTATTAAATTCAGTGTGGTCAATCTTACGCTTACTAATTTATATGCTAAGTATTTCGAAATAGATTTCTCTACGGGACAACGCTTTGCGTGAGCTGTAAATTGTGGTTTTAAGTAAAAAAAATGTAAGAATCCTGCTATCAATCCCGATGAACTATGGGTGGTTCACCATGGTATACTTGCCAGACATGAAACTTCGTGGGTTGCCAGAAAACATAACTTAAGCAATAAACCTTTTTGAAATCAAAAATGTGTGCGTGTACTAGCGTACACTCGTAAGAAGTGAAATTTCTTTATGATGTTATTTTTCAAAAAAATAATTTAAACCCGTCCGAAGTCGATGCAATCGCCACCTGGATTTCAAAAATGTAACTACTCAAAACGGGCCGCAAAATACATTGGAGACATTTACCAATCCCTACTCCGCTGGAGAAAGTATACTTCGAATCACGCGTGGTAGGGATAAGAAAAAGATGGCGCGTAACGAAAAAATGTGACGCGTAACGAAAAAATGTTACACTAAATTTTTTTCCAACCCCGATAAAGAAGTTTCACTTCAATAAATCAATTAGCATTTAGCGGTCCATTGTTTGACTTTCAAATTTTTAGTTTAGTTGGATGTAATTTTCAGTGTAAAATAATTTGCGGTTGTTTGAAATGTTTTTGTTCTCATCCTTTAGTGATGTCACTTATGTCAATAACACTTAAATGTCATTTAATTTTATTGCTGCTGCTGTACACTTTTGTGACCATTTCCTTGAGAAACTCATCAAAAAGTGCAATGAAAGATAAATGATTTTATTTTTTTGTTAAAGTTATAATTAGAAAAAAAAGAAAAATTGGGTAAACATCTTTCCTGGTCATCCATTGGGTCAAAATGTGGGACTGGTTACATACTGGTACGGAAATGTGACGGAAGTGTACACAGTGCTGGAGTCACACATGATGTGTATGTGATTAGTGTTGTGTTTTCGTCTATTTTCTAATTTGAATTTCGATTCCTTTTATGATTATTTTAAAATGGTTATACTTTTTGGCTGAGATTTTTTCTAAATTGAATTTAGAATCAATCCTACAGCCGTTGTACAGTACCCCATGGGTACTGTACAACGGCTGTAGGATGTAGGATGGCTCACAAAGATTTCATCCTAGGGGTACGGGATGGTTTTGGTAGAAAAGGGGTCATCTGCAAGCCATAGATGGATGGCCCGAGGTATGTCGGGGTTCCAAGGATTTCCTTTCTAGGTTACACCTGGTTCCCCGACTACTGGTACCTGAGACGGCGTGCGGTTTTTGGTCGGTTAGAGTCCGACATAACCCGGGCGATTTCCGCACAGAAAAAAAAAACAAAAAGTTGTACGGGATGGTACTTGATCGTAGTACTTATTATAATTTCATAAATTTCCACATGGATTAACACGCACATACGAGTACGTTACGATTAGGCGTTATGTGATAACTGCTTAAAATGTCCCCTGCCGGATATGACTACATTTACATTTGACCACTTCTTGTTATGCCCAGTTCTATTAAAGACCACTTCTGTTTTTGACCATTGCGTATGACTACAAGTACAGTGAGAACAAGAAAAGATATTGAAGACAATTTAAATAAAAATTGAAATTAAAGAAAAGAATCCCCTTCCGGATATGACCAAATTCTTAATTAATTGAAACAAACTAAAAATGTGTTTAATGTACTAAATATGTAGATTTTTTAATTTATGTTTTGTTGAATATTAGTTGAATATGTATATTCAATAAGTGTTTTGTATTTTAAAAATAATAACAGGTAGTAGAGCCACACTGATTACAGAATGAACGGGCCGGCTCGACCGGGGCAGTACTACCCTCCCACAGAAGATCAACCTAAATCGACAACATCCGTACTGTCATGTTTCGTTGGTGAGTGTGAGACCGGAGGCCCATTGATGCAGGGATGACAGTTGTCGTAGTAAAGGTGTGCAATACAATGTTACGAAGACTGTCATGCCTTTTACGTCGCCAAGTGAGGCGTAAAAAAGCATTGTAATAGGCCACCATACTACATTGTCAGCATTCGCGATGACTATGGTGACTACAACTTCTGGATTCTATTCATGCTTTTTTATCAGGCAGAGTAGAGTCACTTTGGCGAACTCTCAAATATAAAAAAAGTAAAATATTAAAAGAATCAATGTTAGTAATCTCATTTTTCTTTAATTCTCCATCGAATTTTATGTCCAAAGTCTTTCAAACTCGGATTTTATTTTTCATTATTTAGTAGTAATGTACTGCCTTCTTCTTAAACTCACCACAAATACGAAGAAAGTGAGTTTTTTTAGCATTCTTGCATTTAACCGTTTGTGCCAAGTCCTTCAAGTGAATTTGTGTACGTGACTGTACTTGAGATAGTCATAGCACGAAATGGTCAAAAACAGAAGCAGTCTTTACTAGAATTGGCCGTAGCAAGAAGTGGTCAAATACAGAATTAGTCATATCCGGAAGATCACATTTTGAGAACTTGTCACAGACCACCTGATCGATCCATTATCGCTTGTGTTCAAAATTTCTAAACAGGTTTTAGAACTAAATATATCGTTTTAGCTATCGTGTTATTTTAATCTATATATGTAAAATTACTTATATACTTGCAAAAAAGGAAAATAGAAATTCTATTTTTAATTTTACCTCAACTACACCAACAGTGCGTAATGTTACCCGAGAGGCAGTACAAAATGCCTTTGAAAAATATGTTGCCTTTCGTCCTGATTATTTCTTTGAGAAGGATGTTAATAAACTGCTATTGCGTTGACAAAGATACATAGATGTGTGATTAGTTTAATTAATATATATAAAACGTACATAAAAAAATAATTACGTGTTTCATAAAAAAGTCAATTTCATAAACAAAGACCTAGTATAATTTTTTTTTTTTTTTATAAAAGACAACGCCTGCATTAGGAATAAATCCTGTGTCGCAGGGGACTTTACAAACATACAAGAGACGGACACAAAGAACACCCAGACTCAGAACAACAATTTGTGAATCACACAAAGTGTTGTGCCATGTAGGATTTGAACCCACAACACTCAGCGAAGTGGGGAGCGGCGTGGTGACCGCTTACACCACTAGGCCAATCGTGCAGTCAATTGTATTGTATGTGTAGATATGGATATACTCCGCTGAAAATAATTCTTACGGTGTCCATGCTTATGAGATTAAAACGAAAGGCAAACAGTTCTATAAAAGTTTGTCATTTTCCAAAGTAGATAGATGAAATAGGTAATATCACGTGATCGAAGCCGCTGGTAATAGCATACATCAGATCATATAATATACAGATGGACATTTAATTATTAAAGTATTTTCAAAATATAACCCAGAACTATAAATAAACTTGTAAGTGCCTTTATAAGAAGAGCTAAGCGTAAACTGGTTTCATGTTTGTTTAGTCTGTATATACCTACTTTCTAATACCGCATTATGTAAATTCAAACAAGACGCATCGTGTGTGATACTAGTGGTCACTTAAAGCGACAAGTGACAGAAATAAGATTAATTAATGGATTCTACACTTAAGTACTAGAGACGTGAGAGTACACCAGCACTTCCCGACATGGGACGGTTTTGATAACTTACCACATGGCAAAGAGTGTGTCAAAAAAATTGTTGATATTACAAACTTTTTTAAATAACGCAGAGCCTATACTGTGTCCGTGTGGTGACAGATTAAGAATACATAATGTTACCACCCCTATTCATCCCGTGGGTGTCGTAAAAGGCGACTAAGGGACAAGACAACATCATTACAAAGAGAAGTAAAACTTGAAACAAGCCTTATTCCAACTCGTCTGGCCAGCGTGATATAGTAGCCCAAAACCTCGTTGCTA
Organism: Hypercompe scribonia; assembly: GCA_949316085.1. Lineage (NCBI taxonomy): Eukaryota > Metazoa > Arthropoda > Insecta > Lepidoptera > Erebidae > Hypercompe > Hypercompe scribonia. The sequence continues at coordinate 3,739,461 of OX438982.1, forward strand.
AGGAGAGGCCTATGTCCAGCAGTGGACTGTAAAAGGCTGTTGATGATGTACTGTGTAAGCTAGACTGCTGATAAACAAAGTCATATATTTCTAAACACATACTCGTACATACTCGTATTATAGATAATTTACAGCCAGCCACTGAACGAATGGTCGTGTTCATCACACAGTATTTGTCATATATGGGAATCAAATCCCACCACCAAGACTAACAAGCTGGTCACAGTTCTTACATCCTAAACTGAACACACACTCAGTCAGTTAATTTAAACACTATAACTAAGATTATCAGTACAAAAGTAGGTTTGTTTGTTTATACACTCTCACGCCGAAACTTCTCAACGTAGCATGATATAACTTAGAGTACATGTGGTCAATATTCAATAAAAAAGAATATTTCTCATCGACTGAGAAAGAGAGGAGAAAAATTGTACGTAAGCAAAAAGCAACTCTTTTATTACTTTTCACCGAGTAAGTTAGGAAACAGGAGGATAATCTCCTTCCCTCCCCTAATGGTAATATAACATTAATTATTTTTCAGTACATTACATCCATTAAGGTGACAACACTCTTGCAACTTTTTGATTCATGTCTCTCATATGTCTATGCGGTAGTTGCTCGTTAGCTCTTTATTACATAAAAAAATAAGCTGTGGGCAAAAGCTAATCATACATAATTACACATGTGAGTAAAACACTTCAAAGTGAGCAAACCCAATGAACAAAATATAGTTTTTATTAAGCTAGTTTATATCTAATTTGAAATTTCCAAATGTTACCCGAGGCGTTAGTCCAGATGTCCATACTTTGACCATATGGTGGTCGAAACTAGGCCTCGCGGCTAATCCATCACCTTTGTTCCTTACGTAACGTAACATCTTGAGTTAAACGGAACGCAATTAGTAATGCCTCTATGGATGAGCTGTCATTTTCGTTTTTACAATTAATATTTGTAAGGTATTCTTTGTACTTATTGCTTTTTAAAAAAGTAGGCCTACCGCATTTTTAATGTTTTCTGATTTGGGTATGAGTGTTTTAATCGAATAAAAACTTTTTTTTCAAATTAATTTGAACTAACTATTGCGGAAAGTTCATTTCCGTGAACTGGCTGTTTTATCTAGATTTATAAATGTTCCTAAAACACCTTCAAAATTGATCTGTCTATCCTGGAACATTTGAGTTGGACTAAAGTCTCCTAAGGTTACTAATGCCAGTATATTAACTCTTCAACTAAATAATATAAATATAGATATGATTACGTAAAACTATTTACACAAAACCAATCTTGTCTTGTTATTTCGTTACCGTATGATTCACCTCTTACTTTTACTAGTAATTACTATCTAACAGACATAACCAAACGAGATATCCATTCACTATTTATTTATTAAATCACAACATAAACTTGGATTTCACTGTAACTATTCGATGATGGAATCCGGCGACCTTCGAACCTTTATCAATGCATGAAATCGATTACATTATTCGATTTATTAATTATTTAAGGTGTTATTTTGAGATGCTAATTGAACTAAGACGTCTTATTAATTGTTAAAAATATTTTTAAACTTAACTAGTTACTGTCGTGGACTTTCGTGTTCATTTCCCTTGAAGCGGACGAATTTAATCGACACTGGGCCGTCCTAGGTGAACATTAAAGACAGGGTCAGAGAATTATACAAGAAACAGCTAGCCGATTCTCCCTTAGTCTAATCATTTTATATACTATATTTTGTACTATACTCGTATGTTTATTGTTTAAATATTTATTTGTGTTTTCATCTATGTATATTTCGTTTTCTTTTTTAGATATTCATTGTAAATTATTGCTGCCAACTACCAACACATTGCTTCTCTTAAAGACACACATGCACCTGCTATGTCAGTTACTGAATCACCGAAAGGTTGACTGGTAGAGAATGTCATATGGCATTAAGTCCGTCTCATGCAAATGTAATGCAGGAAGTGTTAAAAATAAAATAAAAATAAGTTAACAATCGTTGCTCAGCAAATAATAAGCATACATTCCCAGAACTTCGTATTCGGTGAATAATCTGTCCAGTATTCGGTAAGTCTTGTCGCGGCTTTACAATAAGAAGATTCTAAATAAACATATGCTTAGATTAACATTCGTGAACAGTGAACAGATTTCGTTATATTTCATTTTTTAATAAACTTCAATTCTCGATTTAATAAAAAGGACACGGACAGTGTATCTTATTATTTTCACGAATTGAAAAGTAATAACCTTCGAGCTCTACTTGTTACAAGATGTAATAAGAATAGTAATATGCGAAGATGTTTTATAAACTGCTTTTGTATAAGATATAATTGGATACTACACACATGATTTTGTGAACCTTGGCATAGATAATAGAAAAGGAGGTTTAATAAATATAAATGTATGATATATAAAGAAGGCGTAAATATAATTAACTCTATATCACTGAAGTAGATAAACAGCATTAAGTTATAAGCTTATACATCCATCTTTTGAAAACCATGCCGTTGGTCCCATACACGAGTGAGTCTAGGTAGTAGAGCCACGCTGATTTCAGCACGAGCGGGCCGTCTCGACCGCGGCAGTACTACCCTCCCAGAGAAGACCAACCTAAAGCGCCAGCATCCGTGTTGTCGTGTTTCGTTGGTGAGTGTGAGACCGGAAGCCCATCGATGCAGGGTTGACTATTATCGTGATAACTGTGTACGCCTTACACTGTCACAATGACTGTCATGCCTTTTACGTCCCCAAGCTGGGTGTGAAAAAGCATCTCACAAGGCCGCCATAGTGTGGGTCACCATACTGTGTTGTCAGCATTTGTAATGAGTATGGTGACCACAACTCTTGGATTCTATTCGTGCTTTCCATCAGGCAGAGTGGAGTCACTTTGGCAAGCTCTGAAGATAGGAAATAGATGGAAAGATAGTCTGGTCAATGCTCACATCCCTTACGTTTAATATACGGTTTTGTCATAATGTAAAATAAATTAATGTTACTTTTACTTTACAACTGTTGGGTTTTGCCGAATAAAAACATAAAAATACTGAAATAGATCGATTAGATAAATTCATTTCTAAACTGCAATTTCTTAATCACCTAGGACAAAGTATCTTTTTTATCAAAGAATGAACTAAAAATCTGAATATTGTTTATAGAAGGTTTTCTTATATACTGAAATAACAATCAACTGGGCTGGAAATCATCATCAAAAGCCTCTTACAGTCCACTGCTGGACATAGGCCTCTCCTTAGCAAGGAAGTTATGGCCTACTATACCACGCTGGCCAGACGGGTTGGAATAGGGTTTGTTTCAAGTTTTCCTTCTCTTTGTAATGATATTTTCCTGAATAGTTTCTTCCCTTTGTCGCCTTTTACGACACCCACGGGATGAATAGGAGTGGTAACACTATGTATTCTTAATCCGTCACCACATGCAATCAACCTATACTAATTTTATAATTCAAAGCTAACTCTGTCAATCTGTTATACTTATACGGCTAAACTACTACACCGATTTCAATAAAATTTTACATGAAAATTCTTTGATTCTTGATGAAGAACATTTACTACTTGTTAACGCGACAACCGACAAACACGCGGGCATAGTTACAGACTCAGGATAGTTTGACTATATTTCCAATTAAATCAGACGGATTGGGTTACAGAGATTGTGTGAGTTCACTTTGGTCGATTGACGAATTAAATTGGTTCACGTGGCATATTTCATCATTTTAGCTTCTGCTTACGAGCGGATGTGTATGTAATACTCAACGGATATGTTCAAAGTTGATGGTTATATAACAAGATGATTTGAATGATAAGATTCATAGAGGTAGTATTTATTTGAAACGAAAATAATTAGGCGTATGGGAACCTTACTAATGTACCTTTCTACACAAATTTAAATTCTATCGAAAATTGATGATACTATTCTGTAAAGTTTAATGATGATTTTAAATCGATTTAATTAGCAATGTGTCAGATGGAAACTGTTTTGCAAAGTACACAGTAGAACATCATTGCAAAAAGAAGGACAACTTAATTAAGACAAATCCTAAACCAACTCGTCTCGTCAACGTAGTATAGTACGCTATAACCGCTTTTCCAATAAGAGACCTATTTTCTACAATAGTCTAAAGGTTGTTGGTAATGATGGTGGAAACCATTATAACAGCATTTAGGTAGTAGAAGGTAAGGTAGTAGAGCCACGTTGATTTCAGTACCAGCGGGCCGGCTCGACCGTACTACCCTCCCACAGAAGACCAACCTAAAGCACCAGCATCCGTGTTGTAGTGTTTCGTTGGTGAGTGTGAGACCGAAGGCTCATTTATGCGGAAGTGACAGCTATCGTGGTAACTGTGTAAGCCTTACACTGTCACAATGATTGTCGTGCCTTTTACGTTCCCAAGCGGGGTGTGAAAAAGTATCTCACAAGGCCGCTATAGTGTGGGTCACCATACTGCATTGTCTGTATTTGCAATGAGTATGGTGACTACAACTCTTGGATTCTATTTATGCTTTCCATCAGGCAGTGTAGAGTCACTTTGACGGATCTTAATATAGAAAATATATATATATATATAGTAGATAAATCATTTCAGTATGTACGTGTGCTTAAATATACATTATTATGATTGTAAATATTATGCAGTGCAGTTCAATTTTGTATTGATCAGCAATTGCTTGAGAGGCGATTAACTCGCTGCCATCCAAACATCGTTAACCCCTTTTCTGAATAAGTTAAGTAATACGGTCTGAATATTACTTCACTGTTTGCAACTTAAATTATTTGAAAGCGCTGTTGACTTTGTTTATTTTTAAACTAGTTCTTTTCTTTTTTTAAAGAAAAGAAAAAGAAAATGTGTTCCTATGTTCTTTATGTATACAAATGAATGTTGATGTATATGTTTGCTTATGTAACAGAGGGCAATACGAGCAGATTGATCATCTAAAGGTAAGTGACTACCGATAGTTGTAGCTCCGGTAACCTCCATTACTCGGCAATCTAATCTTCTTAAAAACAGTCATCCAACATTTTCCTACAATTTATTTATATCTAAGTGTTATTTTTACGGTGTGCGAGAAAAATGAACAAAGAGATAATTTGACATTAACTGATTGACCATGGACACATCAAATTCATGAGTCACAAATGAGCTGTCCTATGAAAGGCCTCTCTCTATAGAATTCTTGAAATTCTAAGTTGAAGAGAAGGACTTGGGGCTTCTATATCACTTATTCGGTGATAAACATTGAAAGAATTGTTTAACAGTGGTTTGCTGTGAGGTCATGGTATCACCTGGTCGGACCGCCTACATAACCTATTTAGTTGTATATAGCTACACATAGCTCTAATACTGTTAATTTCATTTGATCTCTTTGCAGTCACTAGTTGCCTATAATAACTTTCAATTGTACTGGATTCCTTTTTGCATTGTTTTACTTTACGTTGTAATAATATATAACTGTGGAGAGAACGGGTGTCACGTCCCTCCGACACAAAGGGAGGTTCCTCCGACCAGGCGAGGTGATCATGCCTGGCGGGCCACGGCCCAACGGTTGTTGTTGGAATGTTGCATGTATGTTAATTGCCACGCGAATATCTGTTTCGCGATACAGGATAGTAGTTGCTTAATAATTTACCATACTACGTAGTTCAATATTTCTTCGCTAGATGGCGCTGTTATATATTTTTGTTTGTGTTGTAATGTGGAAATCGCCACATAACTATTCAAACTTACATGAATTTCTATCTGTGGTGTACAACAAATAGTTATCCAATTACAAGACAGTTAAGATATGATACACATTATACATCTCTATAACACTCTGTATATTAGATACCTCAGTGGTCTTTAAAATGGATAGAGCAGCATACCTTCACGTAGTTTTTATACAAAGAGGTAAGTAGGAATCTGTGTCGGTCAATATTAAGCGCGCCAGAGCTCTAAGGTCAAGTGGGATAAATGTTTGTAAATATATGGACAGATATTTGTTACCTGCAGTAGTTATTCAACTCACGGTTCCTTTAGCTGGATTTTCTGACGGTTTCGTGGTGTTTAACGATATCGATTATCGACTATAGAGTAGATTTCTTAATTTTTTTATGGGGTGCTGGAATGGTATGCAAGAGAAAATTATGCCTTCTAAACAGGTTCCTGGAATATAATTGTATGAAAATAACACTTATATTGTGTAACCAACAAATCGTTGTTCTGAGTCTGGGTGTTCTTTGTATTCGTTTCTTGTATGTTTGTAAAGTCCTCCGTGACACAGGATATATTCTGAATGAAAAATAAAAAAGGCAGTTTATAAACGAGCGAGAAACGGCCAGCTGTTTGTAAACGAGCATCAGTAAGCAGCAAACACATGGCGGCTAACTTGACACATGACACATGTCAAACACGATCAGTTTCGTAGATATGGTAAATTAATAAATAACTTGCATCTAGACACAAAACAAAAATCCTGCTTTTCGCACAATATTTTTCCTAGGTAAAAATGAAATCTATGACCTCCGAATAAGTAGTTAGGGTCTCTAAACACTAGACCAACAGACAAGTCAGATTCTTTAAGCCACAAGTAACTATTACCATATGAATATTGAACCTGTTACACTCGCAGTGAGCATCGTGGTAATCGACCACTTAGGTTTGACGTCAGAACCTGTCATACCTTGTTTATTCCCTGTGCGGTAATTACCACTGATACCACCAGCACGTGGTTATGTCAGATTCGAACCGACCAAAAACCTATACCCGGTTTTTGGTCGGTTCGAATACTCGGGTACCAATAGCCTCGGACTAGGTGCACCCTAATAAGAAAATCCCTGAAACTCTGAAGTACCTGGGGCTGTAGATGGCCCCCATCTGTGTGGGAACCTTGTGGTTCCTTTACTGCCCTCAAAAGGGCGCGCGCAGTCCGTAGCTCTCGTATCGATACTCCGACCTGCTTCTGCTAGGGTGACAGATGCTTTCACTTGCCACCTCCAAGTCTGCACTTATGAAGGACGGGGATTGTTTAGAACTAGTCATATCTAAAACAAAATGTACCGAAACCTCAGTTTGATAAAAAAGTAGGTAATTTCTTAAGATAATAAATTATTAGAAAAATATGTTAATTAAAAAAAGTTACAAGATGTTACTAGACTTTCATTGATATTAGAAAGTAAACAAAAATAATCTTGTGTTTATTATTTCTAACAGTTTTAAGTTATTTTAGATCTACATTTGTAAATTAAGTTAAAAATTTATTCAGAAGACGTAAAATGTAATTATTAACGTAACTGTTAATTATTTAAATAAGCATTAAGCATAAAGCACCATAAAGTTTATCATCGTCTACAATTATCTTTACTTATTACATTTTTTCAACACACAACACTCACATAAGACTACCCATTTTCCAAAATTCCCATCTCCCGCTTTCTTCTCCTACACTTAAGAACCTAATCGAACGAAAAATGGACGCTCGTGATGGAATAGTAAAAAAAAAAAGCCGGCAGCCGCATGGAAGACCAAAAAAAACCGATATTACAAATATTATTGCGTCAGTTTTCCCAAGTATTTAATAAGTTCTACAATAAAATCTAATATTTTAGAAAAACACACAAGACTTTGAACAAGAATTCACTCAATATACCAATATACCAATATTGAGTGAATAATCTAAAAAAAAATGATTTTAATGTAAAAAAAAAGGAAAACTTGGTACACATCGTATACCAATCCATCTAGCCTAGTAGGCCAAAACCCCTTTTCTAGGAAGAGGGTTATGTCCAGCAGTGGACTGTTAAAGGCTGTTAATGATGATGATATTTTGTAATTTTGATCACTTACTAGGGTTCTTTCAGTTCGATCAAACGAGACAATTTGTAAGAGTTAAAATGGTTGGTCAAAGTCCCTTATTAGTGAAGTAACCTTTTACGACACACCTATTTACGAATCCAATAACTTACAATCACTAATATTCCTCTACACAAATAAATAAAAGCTTGAAATTTCACAATTACTGATCTTATATATAACCCGATACTTTTGCTTAGCCACGCAACTACGTAAACCAGTGACCATGCACTTTAAAGCTCTTAAAGTGAAAAAATATTCCATAAGTATTAAACTAACAAGATTCACTGATGACACACAATCACCAGTGCTATGAACCCGAACTAGTTCAGTAGTCCACGGAAGAAGGGCCAAACGCACCACGAATAATATATCGCGATATTTTCCATATTCAGCGCCACATAGATCAGCCAATTAATATGCAGACGTGACATGGATTTGTGCTTCGTTTTGTGTGTGCTATCTTATAGCTAATAGGTTAATTAATGTAAAACGAATGAAAAACTCAGCTTTGCTTCCACCACCTTCACTACCTGCTCTTTAAAGTTGCCAGGAATTTAATTTATTAAAAAATTTCATGCACTCATGTACATCGGCGGACTTAATGCCAATCTTTGAGTGGTGTAGAAATTTTATAAAGTGCACCGAGGTTGAAGTCAGAGGTTACCATTTTTTATCTGACATAAACTTAAATATACAATTACACACATACTTACATAAATAGATATGGAAACACGCTAATACACAAACTTTACATTTGCTACTTTACACTGAAAACATTAAATTTTTAAGAGGTTCATTAATCATGAAGATCCTGCTATCTTGTCAAAAGGTAATTATTTACGTTCTCTTTAAATGAAAAACGACTTTGTTAATATCTTAATTTCGAATGGAAGCGCATTACAGAGCAGAACTGCTTACACAAGGAAAGAAGAGTTCATAAAGTCGAATTTGTAGTAGGAACACCCTCTGAAATGTAACGTGAGTCATTAAAGACGACCGATGAGATTGATGCAGTATCAAATCGGTTTTTTGGTGCCCTGTTGGAATTTGATCAATACAACGACCTATTGATTTCATCTGTGACTGAATAGCAAATGGCGATAGTTGCTATTCAGACATAAAAAATTCATAGATGATTTCAGTGTTAGGAACAAATAACAAAATTATTTTGTCTTAATGCTGGTTGAATCCCGTTAGTATTATCACCTCAACTTAGAAGCTCTGGTAACCCTATTTATGAGGCTAAGTAAGGGTGACTGATATTGTGGAGAAACTTTTCCAATTTTTGAGATTTTATATACTCATAAATATACTTATAGATAAGTCTTTTGCCTAGCTTTAGAATTTTGGAACAATTTGACTGAAACAATCTAAAAAGCAAACACCCTTGCCTATTTTCAAAAAGCCATCGAAGAACTATAATTTTTTTTAGTATATTTTATGTTGGTCTGTGATGTATGTAAATGTATGTGTGTGATACATGTATACATATGTTATTTTAATACATGAAGGCTTTGTTGATGTTTTTAAATGTTCACGTGAGAATGTGATGCTTATATGTAAATCACGGAAAAATTTTTAGATACCAAAAATCCGTGCTAAGGTTGTCTGGAAGAGATCGCCGTGACCAATAAGACCGCCAATTGTTACGTCTTATGTGTCGAAGTTAGCTCTTATTATGTTTTACATTATACTTTTATAGACATACCTATAAGGATATGTTTCTAAGTTATGTACGTGTGTATGTAATGAACGAAGTCGTGTTAACGCATATACATTCTTATAGGACGTTTCTGTCATTCATAATCTTTGCGCTCACGATGTTATAATATTACCGTTCATGTATTGGCCAACATTCGCCTATCGACCTACGAACATTTTAAATATAAATGTAGGCTTTTGTAACATTAAAATCATGTCCATTATATAAAGTGAGGGTAATATCAGATTATTGAAGCAATCACGTTTCCTTAATATCTTTAAAGATTCTGTTACTAAACTTTGTCCATTGAAATAGGATACTTGGGTGTTGAATAGAAAGTTGGGCTATGATGTTAGAACTACTTCATTAAATTGATCTCGATAACCGTTTTAGGAAAATAATTTATGTAAGTGATCGGTAGGTTTGGACTTTGTGGTCATAGTTACATATTAGAAGACCTATTACGAATGTCAGAAGTTTGATTATAAATTATTATTCATAGACTTGAATAATTAATGTAAATTGTAGGTACAAAGGAGAATGGTTGATCCTGTACCATTGGCAATATTTAATGGATGGTTATGATATTTATATCGTTTATGAAGTGAATCATTCTAACAATTTTCATGTAATTATCATATTTATAACACTGTGTTTGTAGGCCTTCCACATGGTCCGACGACCTGACGAAGGTCGCGGGAAGCCGCTGGATGCGACGGTACAGGACCATCTGTCGTGGAGAACCTTGAGGGAGGCATATGTCCAGCTGTGGACGTCTTTTGGCTGAGCTGATGATGATGGTGATGATCATATTTTTAAAACGTTGCTAAACTAATTTACATTTTTCTCAAGAAGTTGTTACAACAGCAATAACAAAACGCATGCCTACGTTTTCTAAAACTGACATGCTTAAAACCTGCTTTGTTGAAAACTAGATAGCGTTGTGTGATAGATGTTTGAAAATATTTTTATATTAAAAAAAAATATGTAGTAAAAACGATAAGGTATTAAAATCGATGTTTACAAAGGAGCCCACTAGTGTATTTAGCAGCAGAGTAACATTTTATTCACCAATCAAGAAAATCGTAAACAAGTGATTTTTATTTTATTTTTATTCACGCCTTTTTACTATCAAAATATTTTTTTACTAACCACACTATTCTTAATTTAAATTTATTGACAATTATACATCATCTTTTAGCTTGACATTCTTTAAAAGCCTGTTTTACTTCAACTGTCATTTATCTTTGTTTATTTACTAATAATTAACGAATAATCGACTTTTCGTATTATCATAGGTGAAAATTAGCTACCAAGTTGTTTTATGAATTATTTATAGTCTAACCATTTCATCTAATGTACCACTTATACATGGGACTTTCTCTGTCAATTTCGAACAATCACGTTCTTCTATCCGAATACTTTCAGCGCTGAACAGTCGAGAACCTAGACAAATGCCTACATGATCGACTGTGCAACCTTACATTTTGTAGACAGTTGATGCCCAACTCAGGATCAATGTCAACATCCAGCGGTACCGTAGATATATATCACAGGGAACTGTATTGACACGCATACCATTTGTTCGAAAAGTAAAAATCATAATTAAAAAAATCCGTTACATAGATACATGCCAAGCTAATAAAAGCGTGTTAAAAACAATTGTTTTTGAAGATCCTGGTAAGGATAACGGGAAAAACTGGCCAAATTATTGCATTGTCCTCAGTCTTTGATAAGTGTACAAAGTTTCAAATCGATTCGTCGTTTTATAAGGGGTGAAAATCACGTTCAGAGATACCATTACATGCTAATATACGAAGCTACTAGAAGTGTTTTAATATGTTGTATTATGCCACCTTGTTGACAACACTGACAATTAACAAATCATTTGTGACAGCCAGCTGTCATGGCTGTCGACGTTAATAAAACCCATGTATTAATTACATTGTACACTACAAAGTGAAATAACTTTTTAAACAATCTAAAATTCTGTGAACTGTCATTTTATTGTCGATGATGTTACCAGCCATCTGAACATTAAAATAATCCCTACCATGAGATACACAAGGTGGGACAAAGGCCTCATATATGTTAACCATTGTCCTTTATTTGCTGTTGACGAGGAGGGACCAGTAGCTGTTTAAACCATTTGGCAGGTAAGGCCATCTGTCACCCTAGAAGAAGTAGGCTGGGGTGGCGATGTGAGTGCTACGGACTGCACGCGCCCTTTTGGGGGCAGTAAAGGAACCACGTGGTTCTCACACGGGAGGGGATCATATACAGCCGTAGGTGACCCGTGGTACTTCGGGTTTCCATGGATTTCGTTACCAGGGTAGTTACACCTTATTCCCCGGCTACTGGTACCCGAGACGGCGTGCGGTTTTTGGTCGGTTCGAGTCAAAAGACAACGCCCGTATTAGGAACGAATCCTGTGTCGCTGGGACTTAACAAACATACAAGAATAGGACACAAAGAACATTCAGACTTTGAACAATTTGTGAATCACACAAAGTATTGTCCCTTATAGAGTTTGAACTCACAACACTCAGCGAAGTAGTGATCGGCGTGGCGACCGCTTAAACCACTAAGCCAATCGTGCAGTCAAATCATTTGTCCTGTGTAATTTGCTCCCTTAATCGGTTCTTACGACACTCGGTATTCTCAATCCGTTACCACACGGATATTATGAAGTTAAATATAAATAATGTTTTATTTACGTTAGAGTAAACTAAGAACTCGAGCGAACGAATTGAGTCATTTGTTCGAAATAAAACAAGAATACCCAGTAAATAGCAACCGACACGCATGTAAGTCGTGTTACATAGTGATACATTCACTTACTGATGAAACATGCAGAACACAATGTTTATGCAATCCTGGATCAATGTGTAAACTATGAAGTTGAGACATTTTCTATCTCTTTTCTTCTCTTTTCTTGTATGAATCACAAGGAATACATTAACATTTGACCATTACCTTACGCTTTGACGACTTTGATAGCAACTAAAGTCTTTATTTGATTCAATTTACACATAAAAATTAATTTGGCAATATAGATGCAAAAACTAGTTGGCACATAGGCAGACTCAATGCCTGAAGCATTATCACTCAGTCTAATTTTGGGTAATTCGGATAAAACTAACCGGAGTCGTGAGAAAAAAAGGAAATGTTATTTCGAAAAATAAATGAACTTGTTTTACTAAATAGAATACAAAATTAGTATTTACGAAATAATATTTAAATTATAGATTTTGCGTAATATATAAATGCATACATGATATGTACGTGCTTATGTGTACACATCTACTCTTACATTTCTTCTACTTCTCTATTTAAACATTATATTTTCTTTTCTTTCCTTTCCTATCCATAGAAAGCAAGTTTTAGCCTACAATACTACTCTGGCCATCCAGGTTGATGTTGTAGGTTTACCGCGGTCGCAAACTTACGCACAGACGTAATTTCGCTGAAGGAGGCGGTGGAGAAGGCCCGGGAGGACGATTTCCAATTGGGCCCAATTCGCCGCCGGCGAACCAGGTGGCGGAAGCGCGCTTATCAGTACCTTATGCTGTCCTGAGTGTGGCCGCGGATGAACGGAACGGGTTTTCCTCTTATGCGCTATAGTGGCCAGCAGTGAGGAGGTGACGTCCGCGTGTCGTCTAAATAGAGAGTTTATCCGCAGATAGAGCCCGCGCTAGCGAGCAGGTGCTAGGAGGCCTCTGGAAGTCGTAATAACAGCTGTTCCCAAATCCCGCCTATCTCAGACGCAGGGTGGCACATCGTGTGGTTTTAGTCGGTCCTATTCCGTCACCCGTGACGGCCATAAAGGTTTCCACACGTTTAAAAAAAGGGTTTGATTAAAGGTTTTCCTACTTTTTGCAAATATAATATTTTCGACAATAGGTTGACCCTATTACGTAAAGTCGTCAAAATGACTTGTCCAAAAGTGAATTGGTTAAATGCGCCTTTGCATACTTCTTTGAGAATATAGTCATGAGTGAGTGAGTGTATGAATACATATGAACAGTGTTACGTAGGAATGATCTAATCTAAAAACGAACCAAAATATATCTAAGTTTTGACGCTAAACTGTAAAAACTGATCTGTATCTGTCTAAAACACATTTTCATTGCTGTGAATAGAAATTCGCTTTTAATCTTAACTACTGATTTTAGAATCTCCAAATGAATAGAAATAGCTTTACACTGACATTCACATTATTGGTTGACCGTTAAAAATAGGAAGAGATTCTCGATTTAGATATATTGTTTTGGTAGTTACATCAGAAGGCTGTTATTTATAGTTTAATTTTTAAAAAATATTTTTTATTTGAAGTATTATACTTAGTTCCTTTTAGGATTAAAAAACATACACTAAGTTTAATGGTGGCAAATTAAGGACTTACGGATATAATTTATAACAGTTCATCATATTGATTTCTTATTTAATTGTAAATTATTTGAAGATTTAATCTAGACAACAAACTGTATTTTAGTTTAGGGATGTCCCGCTATTTTTCGTAAGTTTTAATTCGGCAGCGGTAATTAATACCACCATTAGATATAGACTATTCCGTAGAAATAAAGGTTTGGCATATAGGACGCTAGACAGACTGGTCCGTAAATTTAAATTATTGTAATGTTGGCTCTGAGGATCACAAAAAGTTTGAATCCAGACTAACATAATTATGCTTGTTAATATATATGTCATATTCAAATAACCATCCATCTAATAAGCAAAAGACTCATTGGCCGACTAACCACGAGGTATCGAGAAATACTCACATGATCCAACATTTGAAGGCAAACATTTCCTTTCATTTTCAAGATACATTGAATAACATCTTCAATTTGAGCTCACGTCGCCACTTGAGCAATAGGCTCATCTTACGAACCTCTCTCCGTGTCACAAGATACAATATTATGCAAATTATATTCGAATTTGTAATACTCTGCTTCAGTAATAGTATCGTGAGGATGGCAATTAGACGTATTTTGTTACGTATGTGGAAAAATACATACGAGTATTTATGTAGGTGGATACTTTGGACCAAATTTTGTGGTCGTTACAAACACTTAATGATGAATAAAACTGTGTTAGCAGATTTTCTCCACTTTAAGTATTTTTGGATATTCCGGCAAGATATTTCCGAAGCATGATAAAATATTAAAGTATAATTAGACAGTAAAATATAAAATATAGGTTTTAGTATTTTACTTATTGAATTCGTGCTTATTATACATATACCTGTCATCAACAGCTCTTAACAGTCCACTGTTGGACATAAGCGTCTTCTTAGAAAGGGGACTTTGGCCTACTGTACCATATTTGAAAGACGGGTTGGCTTGTTTCAAGATGTCCTTCTCTTTGTAGTTTTTTCTTAATCGTTTCTAAACAGATAAAAGCTACTGGCATGTACATATGGTTATCTGACATATTTGTTTCCATCCAAGACCTGTAAAATAAAAAAAATCAATTATCTAGCAGATAAGTTCAAAATAGTCTACCAGGGCCTTACCAACAAGTGGTGAAACTGGTTCTCAGTAGAATGATAGATCTATAGTATCAAATACTTTAATAGAATTAAGAATTGCCGCATATTGCCAAAGTGTCGAGTTACACTCGTATTAACTCAAAGATACTGTTGCCCTCAAATGTAAATCGATAAGCGATTTTAACACACATAGTTTAATAATCATTTTTTACATAATTGTTGTACCTTTGCTTATGTAACGTATATTTATCTTCGTTGTGCAAAGGCAAGTTATTTTTCTACTGGACATCGTCATCTTTCAATATTCTCTCAAATTTTATACGAAATCAAATAAGTTGATAAAGTTACAAACAATTTTGGCTGGTTTTTTCAGTCTATATGAAGAGCCTGCCAAAGTGACTCTACTCTGCCTGATGGAAAGCATGAATAGAATCCAAAGAGTTGTGGTCACCATACTCGTTGCAAATGCTGACACAGTGTGGTGACCCACACTGGCGGCCTAGTGAGACGCTTTTTCACACCACGCTTGGGGACGTAAAAGGCATGACAGTCATCGTGGCAGTGTAAGCCTCGCATGGTTATCACGATAACTGTCACCCCTGCATCAATGGGCCTCCGATCTCGCACTCGCCAACGAAACACGACAGCATGGATGCTGGCGCTTTAGGTTGGTCTTCTGTGGGAGGGTAGTACTACCCCGGTCGAGGCGGTCCGTTCGTGCTGAAATCAGCGTGGTTCTACTACCTAATACATTTTTATATAGATTTATTTGCTAGCCGGTCTACTTGTAAATATAGTTATTTTAAACTGTACAAAATAAACTGTACTATTAACCTCGCTATGGATAATATATACGGAGTGTCACCATCCCCATTCATCCGTCATAAGAGCCGATTAAGATAGCAAACTATCCAGGGCAAGTGCACTGTAAAGAAAAGGAAAATTGGAAACAAATCCTGTACCAACTCGTCTGACCAGTATGATATAGTAGGCCAAAATTTCCTCCCAAAAGAGTGGTCTATATGTAGTTGTGGACGGTTAAAGGTTGTTGATGATGACTGAGGTACTAGACAAGAAGATAATTTTAAAATAAAACTCAGAGGTGATAGAACCTTAGAGAGGCACGGCGTCGATTCGGGGAGTAATGATGAAATCAAATGGTCTGGGTCCTCGCCAAAGTACTGGTAACAATATATGGCTCCTGGTATCCCGGCTTCTGCGTTCCTAAGAAGTCGGAGATCAGAAGAGACTTTGCACTCCGTCAGCAAAAGAAGGTTAAGATTTACCAAAAGTCGATTTGGATACTCGAATGTTTGACCTGTGGAGATCCCAAGTGGAGAAGGTAGTAAGATAGAGGCATCAACTGACTTATAATAAGTTCATTTTATTTTTTCTCTACCTCTCTTTCTAGGTTAGAATCGTTTGGTTTCATAGCGGATATCAATTTCTTAATGTGTTATCTAATGCGTTTAATTACACAACTATCACTCGACCTCAGTCAATCACCATGAAATGATGGGATTAATATATAGTTTATAAATTAATAAGCTATTGTACACCACGAGGTGTATCAAAAGCTCTCGCATACGAGTATATCTTTTGTTAGCGAGTGACCGCATCACATTGAGAGACAGAACAATTCTAGCTATATATTGCTAACGTAACTGTAGGTGAACGAACTTGTGTAAGCGAAGGGACCTATCGAATGTATTACCTCACAAGTTGAAATTATAATTACGCTACTAAACACGTTAGTAAACTAAGTAATATAGTATCTATATTTATGTAATTATAAAATTGGTTTATATACGCTTCAAAACTCAGAAGTTTTGGACTCATTTGCTCAAATTTTGTCACGATATAATAAGCGTTTCAAATTTTGTTTTTATCTATATTGCCTGTCAGTTTTGCTTCTCATTTGTCATTAATGTTACCATAATGTGGCAGAGGTACTAATCGAAAATTCAGAACCTTCATCAGCATTTTTAAACAGTCTATCGCTGGCCATAAGCCTCTCCTGCGAAAGGAGGTTAACTTAACAGAGGTTAACTTCTGGTTAGAACCAGAAACTTATGTGATTTTAACATCTTAAATGACAATAATGATTTTTCATAGCTCCATCGCATAGCTAAGTTTGTGTTAAAGATATTTACATTTTTTTTTTGGTGGCATACGTTGTAAACGAGCTGACGTGTCATCTCATAAAAAACTGTCGGTGTTGGATATCCCACTTATCGAGGCAGATTATAGGCCATATAATGTCACTTTATCACCATTATGGATGGATTAAGAATATAGAATGTCACCAGGTTATATATCCCACGGGTGTCGTAAGAATAAACGAAGGGAATAAGGTTAAGGTTCCTGGTTAAGAAAATAAAGAACTCAAGAGAACATCACTGTTAAGAGAAGAAAAATTTGACGCAAACTCTATCTACCAACCAGTCTCGCCAGCATGATATTGTAAGCCAAACCTTTTTAAGATGAGGTCTATATCGAGTACTGGACTACTACAGGTTGTGGATGTAATCAATGAAAAATATTCCAAACATGGGGAACAAACAAACAAAACTCTCTTTAGGTAGACATGTGACAGGCCTGTTGACCTGGTGGTTAGTGATTCTGACTGCTAAGTTCGAGGTTATGCGTGCAATTCCCACCCAGGACAAATCTTTGTATGACGAATGCCATCATTTGTTCTGTATTTCGGTGTAATTCTAATATATAAAATTCTCGTGTCACAGTTTTCGTTGCCACACTCCTCCGAAACGGCTTGACTGATTTTGATGAAATTTTTTGTGCTTATCTGGTATCTATGAGAATCGGCCAACATCTATTTTTCATCCCCCTAAATGTTAGGTTAGGTAGTACAACCCTATATTTTTTTTTTATTTTTTTGACAAAATTTTTAATTTCTATTTTTTTATGATACAACATACAAAAATACATACAATTCTCAATTTTCACCCTTCTACGATCAACCCTTATTTTTTAATAGCCATTTTAGTAGTTTAATCATTTTTCATCCTGCTCAAATTACCTAGAAGTAATTTATATGGCAAAACAACGTTTGCCGGGTCAGCTAGTTTATCTACAATATATATTAATTTAAAAATATACAAGTATGTTTATCATCAACTTGGTTATCATAGCCTTTGCCTAGTTTGGGATCAGACTGTCGTATGTGAGATATGTGAGGATATTATATCAACTGCTGTAAGACTGTACTGGTCTCTATATTTAAAAGAAAGTTGACCCACTATGAATCACTAAGTTTCATGTCTCCGTGTTATGTCACAAAGACAGCACTGGTCACTATACGATATGTTTTATTTATAAGTTGATATTGTAATACATGTGTATGTAATATATACATAAAAATATTGATTATGTAGTAGTAGATATGTATAGTCTACTCATAAGGCGCTTGCACGAGAGGTTTTGAATTTTAAGTTTGAAAATCGTCTTGCTATTCTGTACGCGAAGGCCATGAGTTGGAATCAATTAAATTTATCTGAACGTTTTTGAAGATCACTTAATACTGTAACAGTTTATTGAATAAAAAAACTGTATGATGGTGAATTAAAAAAATTGTCCGCGTGAAGTGTTTAACAAAAAAAAATAAAGTAAATATTAAATTATAACATGATGTAATTTGAGTAATTATGCATTGTCTAAATTATTTGCCTTTGTTGACTGTCTAACCTCAGGAGTTACATATTTAAAATTTTGGCAGTTTTTACTATTTATATTGTACGACGCACGTACTAAGATATATTTTTTTTAAGTATGTATAGAAAGGCATGTATCGAAATTCGCCATCTTCAAAATTAAAAACACAAAGCAAGAAATTTTAGTAATGGTAGTAGAGCCACGCTAATTTCTGCACGAACGGGCCGGCTCGACCGGGCCAGTACTACCCTCCCACAGAAGACCAACCTAAAGCGCCAGCATCCGTGTTGTCGTGTTTCTTTGGTGAGTGTGAGACCGGAAACCCATTGATGCGGGGGTGACAGTTATCGTGGTAACTGTGTAAGCCTTACACAGTCGCAATGACTGTAATGCCTTTTACGTTCCCAAGAGGGGTGTGAAAAAGCATCTCACAAGGCCGCCATAGTGTGGGTCACCATACTGCGTTGTCAGCATTTGCAATGAATATGGTGACCACAACTCTTGGACTCTATTCATGTTTTCCATCAGGTAGAGTAGAGTCATTTTGGCAGGCTCTTAAGATAGAAAAAAAATAATTTCATCAGCCTCTAATAGTCGACTGCTGGACATAGGTCTCTCTTTAGAAAGAAGTTCTTTGCCTAATATAGGGCGTGTACTCGTATTAAGTTGTTGCTCCCTTACTCGCCACTTACAACACCCACATAATAATAAACAATGGTAATAAAAAATGGTATCGAAACAATCCTAGTTCTTTAGACAGGCGCTTTGTTATTATCGCGCGTAAATATATGTAGTGTCAAAGGTCTGACATCGCCTAAAGCAATACTGAACGAAACATAAAGACCTCTTATAATTAAGTAGTAGTTGACTATTGACCGTAAGCAGTGCAGTGTCTGTATAACAATGTAGGCCACTAAACTCCGACCAGGTGACTCAAACTTGGCAAAACCTGTACTATGTAACCTGAGTGTTGTTCAATATACTTATATATTTCTCAATAAATACACAGTATTCAGTAACGTAGCGGTAGTGAATGCGACTGTTGTGCTCGAGGTCTCGGGTTCGATTCCCGGGTCGGACCAAATGTTTGTATGATCTGCAAATATTTGTATCGAAGGTTGGCTATTTTCTATGTATAATATGTACGTATTTACAAGAAAATAGTATATAAGTATTCTATCAGTCAGTCTAGTTATCATAGCACAAGCTCTGCTTAGTTTGAAACTAGATGACGTTGTGTGTCAAATGTACGAAAAAAAAAATTAGTATACAATAAGTCACTTTGTGTTTGCGCGTTTAATTCTTTCGAACTACACAACGGATTCTAATACGATTTTCATCAATAGAAAGAGTAACTTAAGAGGAAGATTTACATATATAATATATAGTAACCGTACAAAATCGCAGGGAAACACTTGTTATGGATAAATTGTACCCAAGCATAAAATAAATAATTATAATAATAATAGTCTCACACGTCTCATAACGACTGTCTGATCCCAAATTAGGCAGAGCCTGTGCTATGGTAACCAACCTGCTGATAAACATACTTAAACATTTCTCAATACATACATATTATAGATAAATTACATCCAGACACAAAGCGAATGATCGTGTTTATCACACAAGTAATAGCGATCAGAGCCAACTTACCCATTGAGTGAGGTTATGGAAGAAGTCCCGTATTCATCCTGTGATTGTCGTAAGAGGTGATAGAACTAATGAATTCTTTTCCAACCCCTCTGGGCAGTATAGTAGGTCAAAATGGGCAAAATGCTCCGTTCTAAGGGGCAGCATATGTTCAGTAATGGATTATTAAAGGTGATAACACTAGTTTTATTAATGCAATGTTTCGTTCGAATTGACGTGATCACAAAAGGCATATAACATAGCACCTATCAGTTCCATTGTCTATCAGTCTGTTAGTAATTTACTTAAAATAATATCATCATCAACATCATCTCAACCAAGAGACATCCATTGCTGGGCATAAGCTTCCAAGGTTCCTCATTACAGCCAATCCCATGCTACCCGCATCTAACGGCTTCCCGCGACTCAGACTAGGTCGTCGGACCACTTTGTAGTCCAACCAACGCTGGTTTTCCAGTGCGCGGTCGTCAAACACTCAAATAACATGTTGAATGTAAAAAAGAAAACCACAATAATTTTTTGCCAGACACTACAACGACACTAATTTAAAGGGCCTTTAGGAATTTTAATCAAAAGAGATATTGGAGAGAAAGTCAATAGTGGAACAATGACGCTTCTTGCACATTCCCAATGTTATTAAATTGATGGTCGTAGCTCAGATGGGCCGATAAAATTTTTATTGGTAGGTACAGACGGCGTGTTAAATGTGTCCACTATTTCTTATAATATTGTATATTCGTTCATGTGACATAGTTATATGCTCCATATGACAAATATAGGGTTATTTTATACTCTCAGCAATATTCAGAAGTAATAATGAAAATAAAATAAAATGGAACACATTTTTATTTTGTTAGTAATGTCATAATTAAAAATGTCAAAAAATAACCTCCAAGCGAGATGTTAATTGCTACTATTATAAAAGCTATATAGTCGCGAAAAATCATATTTATAATCAAATACTTTCCATCGCTATTTTATCTTTTATTTATCTTTTACTTTATAACTTCTAGATATTTCTCAAATATTTGGGGAGTATCGTCAATAACCTTAATCAGTCCACTGCTTCTTTTCCTACTCTTTGCAATAATGTTATCCTGCGCAGTTTACTGTATTAGTCACCTCTTAAAACATCCATGGAATGAATAAGGTATTGACACTTTGTATTCTAAATCCTTCACCACACGGACAACTGTCAGTTGAAAATTAATGACATTTGAAAAGTCATTGTCGTTCAAGTGTAAGACTGTACATATAGCACACTTATCGTTGTCCTTTTCACTGTCAATTGTAGCACCACAGTGCAATTAATCAATATGTTATAATTCAAATCGTTCGAGTGATAAATATCATTTTTATTAGATCTGACTGTACATACTATCGAATGATATTCCGTTGTAACGAATGTTACGCAACGTTAGAGAGGTGTTGATAGCGAAGATTCACACGTATACACAAAATTATTTACAGATGGAACATTAAGGTGAAGGTTTCATATGACAGTAAAATATAACCTTCAAAAACAGACGATATGCACTGTCAGCTTAACCTCCTTTAGAGAGAATAATCACGGCGTAAATCCTAGTCCACATAAACTTAAAAAATAAACCCTTAGGCGGCATAAATGCCTTTTTATTTACTAAAAGTAGACATCATCATCGACAGCTTTAATGGTCTACTGCTGGACATGAACCACTCCTTAGAAAGAAGGTTTTGAACTCATAAGAAGAAATTATGTTAATGGTTGCATATTTTCTATATCTGATTGATTCATGTGACGGCAGCAAGACATTAACAAATCAAAGAGTCTTAATATTCTTAATATGATAGTGTTTAATATAAATAAATGTATAAGCTTCAATTGATTGAAACTTAAACACATAATTGTCTGTGCCTTAACGACTGACCGCATTTTGTGAGTAAAAAAAAAAACTTAAAAAAAGATACCATTTCATTACACGCGGAGCAGTGTAATAAAAAATAACATCTACTGATATAATATTATAACACAATACCTATTTGTTACGTAAAACAATAGTAAAGATGTTCATTTGTCTGTAATTGAGAATGTAATTGGCGGAACCGTTTTAAACCATACCTAAAACGAAACGTTAGATTGTTTTTTTTTTCCGTATTGGGTACACAGCAGCCCGCATACATATTTGCTGATTTAAGTGTTGTCTAAAAATGTGTTAAAAACAATGAGTTCTCTTAACTTAATCAATCCAAGTGTGTGCAATACAATGCTACGAAGACTGTCATGTCTTTAACGCCACCAAGCGAGGCGTGAAAAAGCATTTTACTAGACCGCCATAGTGTGGGTCACCATACTGTATTGTCTGCATTCACAATGATTATGGTGACCACAACTCACGGATTTATTCATGCTTTCCATCAGGCAGAGTAGAGTCACTTTGACACACTCTTAAAGTAAAAAAAGAAGTAAAATCTGATACTATAGATAAAGTGCCCCATAACCATTTCCTGCGAAAATTAGACATTTATATTAAATTGAATGAAAATTAAATTTCAATTAACTGGCCTGTTGGTCTAGGGGTTAGTGATCCTAACTGCTAAGCTGGAGGTCGTGGGTTCGACTCTTAGCCATGATAAGTATTTTGTGACGAGCACGATCATTTGCTCTGTGTCTTGGTGTTATTTATCTGTAATATGTAACTATGAATTTAGACGTATGTATATAAAAATGTTTATGAGCAGCCTTGTTATCATACTATAGTCTTTGCCTTGCTCAGGATTAGCCGGCATTTTGATTTTAACTTCTAAAAGATTTATTAAACATGGTAACCCTTCGAAAAAAGCAAAGGTATTGATAGGGATGCTCCTGTACAGATCTTTAAAATCAACATTGGCGATATTGTATTAGTGTTACTAAAATATTATTGTTACTAAATTAAATGATAGACATTTTAATATTATTTTATTTCATAGTACTTTTAACCTATTAAAATTATCAAGAAAACAAAAAAAAGTTAATAAAAACACACTCAATAAAACTATGGTAACTTTCGCTTTATAAACCATAGACTAAAGGTTTTATACCAAACCGGATACACTAAAACAAGTTGTGTTCATGTATTTTATTATACAATAGAAATTCCTTAAACAAAATATTTCATTACATAAACTCACGCACTTTTTCTAATCGTTTAAAACATGCTTTGTAAATGTTTCTCTTTACTTTCTTATATGCCAATTTAACTCCACATTACATACCAGATATATGACTTTTGTTAGTGTATTGTAATGTGTAACGGTATTCCTACCATGTATAACGGTAAATATTTTTTTTTTTTTTAAACCGGGCCTGGTGCTGGTACTAGGTACAATATTTAATGAAATAAATTAATTTTTCAACATCTTTTTTAAGATAGCAGACTACAAACAACTATAAAACGGACACAGAGAACCCAGACTTAGAACAAAAACTTCTGAATCATACAAAGTGTTACTTATGACCATTTGAAACATTATACCGTCCGTGTAGCCGAAATTTTTAATAAAATTGTTCGCACTTTAATATTACCTTTTGACTCCTGAGAAAACCCTGTCATGAAAGAGAATCTGATCCCTTAATGAACATAGGTTGAAAGTTGGGGATATCATTTTATAATTGTCTCCATAATGTGTCGATATATAGAAATATCTTGTATGATAAGTGACTCTGTACTGAGTATCCATATAAATGAACTAAAGATATTTATGGTATAGATAATGCACTCCTAGCCGATTTTCGTCACGGCGGTCAGTCTTAACGGAAACCTGACAACTTAGCAGAATATATTATAGTGTATAAATATGTGCGCGCAGACACAGGTGCACTCTCATCATCCGATAGGACGGTAATATAACCAGACGTATTACCAACGGATTTAGGTGCTCTCCGAGCCAGGAGAGTTAACATCCCAACTTCCAAACCTCGGGCTGTTATCAAATATTTCTGTTATTAGAAAAACTCAACGATGCTTTTTGACCTGTCTCGGAAATTGAACTCGAGACCTCTTGATCGACAGTCACATACGCTATCCACTAGATTAACGAGGCAGTGAGGCACAAGAACTATGCGTCATCAATCTAATATATAAAATTCTCGTGTCACAGTTTTCGTTGCCATACTCCTCCGAAACAGCTTGACCGATTTTGATGAAATTTTGTGTGCCTATCCGGTACCTATGAGAATCGGCCAACATCTAAAATAACCCTAAAATATCATAATGAACCCTAAAATTACTAGGAAATTATTTATATGGCAAAACAACGTTTGCCGGGTCAGCTAGTTATTTATAATTAGATACAGATCTTACATGGTATGTACGTATTATGTATTATTATGAAAATACACGACATACAAACATCAAATTTCGTCACAGAACGTGTGTTATGCAAAATGCATTCGTATTTATGACCATACAAATATTGCACACAGGACATTATGAGGTGGTGAGTCAGCTAACTCTGACATATGGCTATTTATGTTAAAAAATGTGAGTGATTAACCTTTAAATGTAACCAAAATAAATCTCCTTTAGTCACGCCATTGTTTAAAAATAGGCAAATATATAATATATTAAAAAAAATTAATCACAGGGGTTACCATTTATATCTTTCTTTGTAAATATCAATCTATGGGCTGAAAGTCAATAAATAAATCGGCAAAAGTTTGACTGTGAGCACAGCCAGTGCAACCTGCTCGAAACTTCAGACATTACAAGCGAGCGCGTTAATTCCCGTGAACATTATTACATATTATAGTGCCTAATAGTTTAGTTAGTTGTAAAAGTGTTAAAAAAAATACATCATATCGGTCACACGAATGGTCTAACGGAGTCGTTTGTCATGGGCACAAGGACATGAAGTTTGAACCATAAATGTCTCACGCTGTTATTAGGTTAGAGTTATTTATTTCTAAGTCATAAAAAATGAAAAATTGCCTTTAATCTAAGATAGGTAGATAAACAATTTAAGGACTAGTAAGAGATACGAAAATTAATTGGAGGAAAAATTTATAATGGTCATACTAGATATAAAACCTGTTAGCTGCACGATGGCTGACTGTTTAGCGAAAGAAGGTCACCCAACTATATCAAGTAAATTTGCCGAATCATTTAAAAAAAATTTGTCAGCCATAGAGATAGGCACAGGAAACAAGGCTCAACATAAACTTCTTAGTTTTACTGTATAGAAAAACAATTACACAAAGAGTTCTTTTTGACGTCATCACAATAGTATTTGCTAACAACCGTTGCCGTATCTAACCGCCATCGTTCACAAATCCGCAAGTGCTGAGACGCGCGCCGAATAGAAAGGTGACCAGTGAAAGCGGCCGCGCGTCCTTGTCATGAAAATATTCTATGTTTCCTGCTCAACAGGATGCATTGGGAAATACGTTTGATACATCACTGTTTCATAAAATAATGATTAAGTCAAACTACATTAGGCTTGTGTCCACGTCTAGTGTTTTTGTGATTCATTGACTGTTAAATCGGGTTTGATTACCACACCACCCAGTACAAATAATTGTATGATGAGTACAATAATTTATTCTGTTTGGATGTACTTGAAATATTATTATCTATAATACGCACGTATGTAAGTATATTTATTAGAAGTCTAGTTGCCATGATACAAGCTCTGTGTAGTTTTGAGAAATATAACCGAGTGTGAGGCAATCTAGTGTGTGTAAAATCTTTTTCTGACTCTTCTTACTTTCTTTTAACACCACTGTTATAATAATTCTCTGGTTCAAGTCTTTAGTTCAGTATTCTTCAAAAGTCTATCGCAGTCCACAGCTGGACATAGGCTTCTCTCATTGTACGGCACTCAGATCGATTTTGGGCTAATCGTCATCCAACTCCTGCCAGCCATTTTGTACAAATCTTCACTCTACCTGGTCTGTGGGCGCACTACACTACATTTGCTGAGACACAGTCTCCACTCTAGAACTTTTTTATCCCAACGGTTGTCGGTTCTGCAGCTAATATGGCCAGCTCACTGCCATTTTAGCTTGCTAATCCGGTGGGCTATGTCGATGATTTTGGGTCTCTGCCGGATCACGTCATTCTTGATGTGATACCGCAGAATAATGGTGAGTATTGCCTTTTCCATAGCACGCTGAGTGACTTTGGGTGTTCACGTTTCGGCTTCGTATGTCATGACAGGTAGAACGCACTGATTGTAGGCTTTTGTCTTTAGACTTTATGAGATCGACGATGAGAAGACTCGACGCAGCTTCTCAAACGCTACCCAACTCAGCTGAATTCTTTTATTCACGTCGTCCTCTAAGTTGTTTCTATCCAATTGTAAGGTCTGCCCGAGGTAGACATATTTATGGCACCGTGTACGGCAACCAGCTCCGGCAGTACATGCTCATTCAACATGACCTTGATTTTATCCTAGTTCCACCGTAGGCCGATACGTTCAGAACAGTCAACTAGATCATTCAGCAACTACTGTAGGTCCTGCAGCGTCTCTGCTATTATGACGATGTCATATACAAACCGCAAGGGAGAGTAGCAGATGAAGACGCGTAATTGAAAGGGTAGATATTTAATGAGATTGCTAAGTTATTGAAAAATTAATTAGTTTTAATTTAATTATTTGCCAAGAAAACATATTGTTAGTTGGAGTAAACTTCCCGCGTAATTCAGCCGGGGTTTACCCTGAAATATGGTAACTCTGATATGTGTTCAATAAAATTAAAGTGCCAAAGACGTGGTTAGAAATAGTCGCGTTAATAGGCAAGGACTATGCAATAAATGCACCGGGACTATTGACACACTTTCACAAAGTTTTATAGTGAGTGAAGTTTGGAAATTTTGAAACATTTTGAAATTAACACACCTGCAAGAAGATAAATGATGCTAACTTGCAATTACACAAGAGAAATGATGTCAGTTCAGTTTAGGATAACTTTGTATAAAAATAAAAAATGTTGCCATATTTATGTTGTCTTTGTATGTTTATACATAGAAGAACTTTTTTCAAACACACATTCATTACTATAGCATTGCATTATAATGTATCACTATTGGATCATCATTGTTTTCTAAAGTGGTATTTGGAAGGCCGCTAGCCTCGTCCCAAATACATCAGGCAGACGTAGCCAATCTTTTAGAGGACTTCATGAGCATTATATTCCCCATAAGTAATTATATACATATCTAGAAATATTTTCGTATAAAACCAAATATATAGATATATACGAGTATGTCCGTATACTGTCCATGTGGTGGCAGATTAAGAATACATAATGTTACCACCCCTATTCATCCTGTGGGTGTCGTAAAAGGCGACTAAGGGAACAAGGTATGCAAAACTACATCATTACAAAGAGAAGGAAAACTTGAAACAAACCCTATGCCAACCCGTCTGGCCAGCGTGGTATAGTAGGTCAAAACCTCCTTGCTAAGGAGAGGCCTGTGTCCAGCAGTGGACTGTAAAAGGCTGTTGATGATGATTGATGGTGAAGATACGAGTATATATATAGACATATCAATTAACATGTAGTATTATATCAATCATGAAGTAACTGCTAAACGCGTATCGAATGCATTACAAGGTAGCTTCCAGTTTTTGTTCGAAAGTTTTGTACTGACAGTAAACTGTACATTAGATTTAACATGTTATGTAATTGAATTGTTATTCTCACGCTAAGTTTATAATTACTATTCAATGTATGTAAATAATATTTTATTAAATTCAAAAGGTAAGCTTAAGAAGCGTTCACTGAATATTTTTACTTACTAAAAAATCTCTCTTCGATCTCATACTTGGCAACTTCTAAGCTTGTCACAGAAATTACGCAAGCTATTCTAAAATGAAGTCAGTATGTCTCTCAAACATTTTATCAAAATAAATAAACGTTTGAATGTGATTTTTTCTTTAAAAAACGCTTAAAAATTCCCACATTATATTAATGTATAAACCTAGACGCTAGGCAGACAAACATTATGATATAATATGTTACGTAAGTTTATGCATACAATTGTATAATCTGAGAGCTGGAACACCTAGCCGGGCAAAGATGGCTGCGAATACTTCCGAAAACTGGTTTGTAAGAGGGCTAAGAAAGTGGAAGCAAGTGGCTTGAAGTGAATGGTTTATACATTATAAAGCACTATAATTAAATTGTTTGCAATTTACAGTTTGAATTTAGCAATGGTGTACAGTGAACACCTTGCTAAATTTAAGAGGTTAGAGTGTTTTAAGGTGAATTTGAATGAAAATAGAAAACAGAGTGAGTGTACAGAGTTGTGCACACACAGAGTATAAGTTGTTAAATGTATAAATAAATATCATTTTTCAATATATATAAAGTTCAATCTATACCACGATCACCCACATGATGATCGTCATGTTAATTTATTTGGAGTCGGTGCAATAGATTTTTTAAGGTCGGTGTCAATCCCTCCATAGTCGTTAATCGTGATTGGGTGCGAAAAAAGGTAAATTGATATAAGGAACATGAAGTTAGGGAATTAGGGTGAGAGATATTCCAAGTTTCGGAAAACAAAAACAGCAATGAGAGTGCAGTGACTCGAAGAAGTCACGTTCACACTCGTAGGCCCATTTTGTTGTTAAACGCATCGAGAACAAGGACTGTAGGAGGAACTATGCTTCAGTACAAATAGGTCAGCTCGAACGGAGAGATATTTCACAAGAAACACGTGTCAAACAATTTTCTTCTTGCTGTTTTTACTAACTGAAGTTTCCACAGCTCAGAACCCCCGTCATCCTATTTCTAAAGGGTGAGGGAGAATCACGAGTGGAGTCAAACATTGTAATACACTTGTTACCATTTGTTGTTGGCTGCAGTGCTTGTCTCATTTTTTTTAATATTGAGCCTACCAAAATGTTTGATCTAAAGCATGAGTAGAATTTAAGAGTGGAGGTCACCATACTCATTGTGAATGTAGACAATGCAACAGGTGAATCCACAACATGAGGGCCTTGTGAGATGCTTTTTCACGCCCTGTTTAAAGGATCTGAGATTATAGTGAAAGGGAAACACGTGTGCTGGATGATGGAAACACGAAAGAGCTGAACCGTTTAGCTCGAGATCTTATTTCTACCACTTTAAAAAGGTGACTTACAAGATCAGCATATGTTGTCGTCTAGAAGAAGGAAGAAGGTGGGATCTGTTGGAAGAATTCGGCGGAACACTCTCAAGCAATAGAGAACTGCTCGAGCCTGGGTCGAGGAACTTGGTGGGTTCGGGACTCTCGATAATGCGGACTGCTCGCCATTGCAACCGATTGAGAGCAAGTGAATACTGCTGCCATAAAATGAATTCCTTCAATTGGCAACGTAGCTTGAACGATTTTTAGTTTTTATATAATATTCTAATTATATAAACCGCTAATCACAAAACTACCATACACACAATAGTACTGCTGTACTTGTGTAGCTAGACTCACGTCTCTTGCTCCAAAGTCATTTCACACCATAAAAAACAAATATTATTTATTTGGATCATCTATTATTTCTCTTGTATATTTTAATTTTATTTAAATAGATCTAGTTTGTATAATACGCCGCTTACAAAACACGGCGATCGCATTATGAATATGGTGTAGAAAAACAAGATCGCTTTCTCAAAGAAAGTTAATAAACATTCAAATATTTATCATTTGTTTTATAGGGTTCATTGTTAGCTTGGAACGCGTACTTAAATTTCTTAGAATTATCATGACTATAGTTTTAAGAACAACTATGTTAGTGATTATTGAATAGAGTTTGTAAAATATTCATAAATCCCGTGAGGTATAAGCGTACTATATAAATTCTTGTATACGAAGGGGTGGATAAAAAGGGAACGTAAGACATTGCTTTTACGGATGGTTTCGGTAATGTAAGCTTTTCCACTTGGTGTAGAGTTAAGCATACCTTTTTCCCGCAGCGGGTGGAACACACACCCCCATCAATGGCCTCCTTGGTCAGAGTCCATTTAACAGTCCATTGCTGGTCATTGACTTCTTCTTAAAATGGATAATTTGGCCTACTATACCAAGCTGGTCAGTCGGATTGGTATAAGGTTTTAAGACTTCCTTCTTTTTGCAGTGATGTTGTCTTGCGTAGGTTTCTGCCTTAGTCCCCTCTTACGACACCCACGGGATGAATAAAGTTGGTGACACTTTGTATTCTTAATCTGTCATCACGTGGACTAACTTACATTTAACGTACACTGGCCGACATCACGATTTAACATAAAAACATTCTCCAAAAAAATCAAATTTGTTACTTCTAAGAGACAAATAAACCTATCACAGTTTACATATAAAAGTTGAATATTACAAAATTCATCTCATTAATCATATTCCTAAGAACAAGTTGCGCACGCGCCGTTGCTTAACACGGCTATTATTGCCATGTCTCCTCCACAACAGTCATTAAAATTAAAAAGATACTTTCTATTGACAAAATGTTACAAAAATACTTAACTTTTATTTTGTTATGGAAACTGGCAAGCTGTGGTCATTAATTTAAATTACCAGTAGTACAAGACACAATGCCTAACGTATTTCTTTTTAGGTTAAGTGACAATGTGGGCAAGACCATGTGAGAGTTCTATCGTAGTTCATGTCGATCTATTAGTAATTATGACGCTGCCTTTAAATCATCTTGTGTGCCCGATGTTAATATCTACACTCATAATCAAATTGCAAGAGGTTGATGGCTGTACATTTAAGATATAATAGCTCCTCATTAAAGTTACAGAACTCAAAACCACAGTTTTGAGAATTTTTGTGTGCTTGTGCAAGTTAATCTTCTAGTAGCTTAACTGATTTAGATGTGGTTTTCTATTGTGTGTTAAACACACTTCACTCATTTACATTTGTTTTATTTCAATTGGTTGACAAAAACAAAAATTATATTAGTTTATAAATCCACTGCGATAACCGACATATAGGCGGGCGGAGACGCAGGCAAACAGACAAGCTGCTTATCATAATTATGCATATCACGCAATCATTCGTCCTGGGTAAAAAACGAAACCACGACCTTCGGCTTAGCAGACCTGTTTGACATCTTTCTTTGCACCTTTTAAGAAGACCAGCTATTTACGGTAAGGATTAAGTGAAAATAAAAGTGTTACAGCTTATAACGAAAGCCACAGAAGCGTTTATGGTACTAAATGTCATATGTTACAAGTAAACGACGTTTGTATGGCTCAACAGTTTTCTTTTGTTATTTTTTGATACGTGTTTTTTTATACATGAGATATATAAAGCTGTCAAGAAAATATAAAAATAATAATAATATTTTGGACCCCGGTCACATAACGTCATCTACTCCCAAACTAAGCAGAGCTTGTACTATGGGTACTACACAACTGATATAAATACATATATACTTTTTTTTGTAAATACATTCACATTATATATAGAAAACACTCAAACTCCGAAACAAATATTTACAGCTCATACAAACACTTGGTCCGACCCGGGAATCGAACCCGAGATCTCAAGTACAGCAGTATAATCTCGAGGCAGTGGTATATATATGTATACTTAGTCTGGCCATAAATACTGTTACACTTAATTATAAAAAAATATTACATTTGAATTTCGAATCTGTCATTTTTATACGATTGTTCATTGTGTTTTCTCATTTTGGCGCCAATACATTGTAAAATATTTTGCGATATTAAAATGGTGTGGGGTGATAAAGAGAACCGAATCGCTGTGATAGCATTACACAAAGTAGGTATGGAGCCAAATGCAATTTTTAAAACTCTCCATACACTTGGTATTAGTAAAATGTTTGTGTACCGGGCTATTAATAGGTACAATGAGACCTCCTCTGTTTGTGACAGAAAAAGATCTGGCCGTCCACGTAGTGTTCGTACGAAAAAGGTGGTCAAAGCAGTAAGGGAAAGAATTCGAAGAAATCCTGTCCGAAAGCAAAAGATTTTATCTCGGGAAATGAAGATAGCACCTAGAACCATGTCGCGTATTTTAAAAGATGACTTAGGACTTGCAGCCTATAAGAGACGCACTGGCCATTTCTTAACTGATAATTTAAAGAAGAATAGGGTGGTAAAATCGAAACAACTACTGAAGCGGTACGCAAAGGGAGGTCACAGAAAAATTTTGTTTACGGATGAGAAAATTTTTACAATTGAGCAACATTTTAACAAACAAAATGACCGTATTTATGCTCAAAGCTCTAAGGAAGCTTCCCAATTAGTCGACAGAGTGCAACGTGGACATTATCCGACTTCAGTGATGGTTTGGTGGGGTGTTAGCTATGAAGGAGTGACTGAGCCATATTTTTGTGAAAAAGGTATCAAAACATCGGCACAAGTGTATCAAGATACCATTCTTGAGAAGGTAGTTAAGCCCCTTAACATCACCATGTTCAATAACCAAGTATGGTCCTTCCAGCAAGACTCGGCGCCGGGTCATAAAGCTCGGTCCACGCAGTCTTGGTTGGAATCGAACGTTTCGGACTTCATCAGAGCTGAAGACTGGCCGTCGTCTAGTCCCGATCTTAATCCGCTGGATTATGATTTGTGGTCAGTTTTAGAGAGTACAGCTTGCTCTAAACGCCATGATAATTTGGAGTCCCTAAAACAATCTATACGATTGGCAGTGAAGAATTTTCCCATGGAAAGAGTGCGTGCTTCTATTGATAACTGGCCTCATCGTTTAAAGGACTGTATTGCAGCCAATGGAGACCACTTCGAATAAGCTTTTTATATTTTTAATTGTTTTATATTTATGTATTAAACTGACACACTGTAAAAGTAATAAATGTTATTTGCAGTTAACAATTTTCTTTTTTCTTTATTACAATATTTATGGCAAGACTAGGTATATTACATATTTCTACTTATATGTGTACATGATGTCAGGAATATAAATGACGCTCTTAAACTGTCCATACATTTTTCTGCAACGGTCTTCGGCTAGAATTTCTGCATTGTATTTGTAGACTCGAAATAAGAAAATAATGAATATTACTACATTTTCTCAAAGGATTCAATTTACGCAAATTTCGAAAGACCGTGTTAAATTTTATCTAATTTATACCATTTTATCTTCAACCATTAAGCTTAAGTGTTGCAAGCAAGTAACGAATGCGAGAGTCGTTGTATTTGGTAATTTATTCGCCCACAATGTGTGTAACGGGCTATGGCCTTCAGAACTAAACACACTATTGTATTGTTTTCTGTTTGGAAATTCTCAACGGCGTAAGGAATATGAGAATTCTTCGGATGCCTTCCTAAAGGGAAATAGATACAGTTGTGTGTATTTTTGATTAGGGTAGACTCGGTTGATCTCGGGGTTTCAGGGATTTCCTTTCTACCTTTCTACCCTTGGTACCTGAGACGGCGTGCGGTTATTGGTCGGTGCGAGTCCGACATAACCAACAGTAGGTGGTATTCGGGGGAATTGCCGCACAGAAAAAAAAAGGTGCTATGCACTTTTAAAGAAAAGCTCTTTCATGTTTTTTTAAGATTGTCATGTAATTGCCACACTGTTAACGTTTGCAAGTGTAAATGACATGCGTGCAATGTGAATAATAATAATAGAAAGTGAATTGCTATCGGTCGTAGACCATCATCGTTTATTATTTACTTAGAAATAGACAGGAAAATTTAAATTTCAAGCCTCAATAATCTTAGCTTTTTCTTCTGTCCTAGAGTTAAAGTACCCATGACCTTAGCTCTTTGTTTTACGACCAAAAATACA
Source organism: Hypercompe scribonia (assembly GCA_949316085.1). NCBI lineage: Eukaryota > Metazoa > Arthropoda > Insecta > Lepidoptera > Erebidae > Hypercompe > Hypercompe scribonia. Next base: position 3,773,540 of record OX438982.1, read on the forward strand.
ATTGGGAAAGAAACCATCTACCTGAGGTGATGGTAGTAACGAGGTGAAGTTAACTTTTAGTCTACTATTTTTTTTTTATTCTATATTAAGAGCCTGCCAAAGTGACTCTACTCTGCCTGATGGAAAGCATGAATAGAATCCAAGAGTTATGGTCACCATACTCATTACAAATGCAGACAATGCAGTATAGTGACCCACACTATGGCGGTCTTGTGAGATGCTTTTCCACACCCCGCTTGGGGACGTAAAAGGTATCACAGTCATTGTGACAGTGTACGGCTTACACAGTTACCACGATAACTGTCACCCCTGCATCAATGGGCCTCCGGTCTCACACTCACAACGAAATACGACAACACGGATGCTGGCGCTTTAGGTTGGTTTTCTGTGGGAGGGTAGTACTGCCCCGGTCGAGCCGGCCCGGTCGTGCTGAAATCATCGTGGCTCTACTACCTATAAAGCACTATATTATTGCACTATATACTTCACTTTAAACTAAAAGCTTAGCTCATATTACTAGTTAGTTTTAAATGAATTACCAGTACTACAGAGCAATTACCAATACTGTATCGTGAGATAGAGATTGCCGCGGCGATTAGTATATACATCCTAACACCAATTGTTAAAAAAAGATATAGAGATTGCCGCGGCCCGCTAGGCATGATCACCTCGCCCGATCATAGGATCCTCCCTCTGTGTTGGAGGAACATTGCTACGTTCCTTTCACAAAACATTTGATCTGCCTCAGCAACCGAACTGCGCCACTGAGGCAGTCAAAATTTAAAATCAAAATACACACATTTAACACGCAAAGCCATCTAGTTTTAAACTAAGCAGAACTTGTACAATGATAACTAGAATGACTGATAGAATACTTACATATTTTTTTTGTAAATACATATATACTTCAAAAATCCAAACTCCGAAACAAATATTTGCAGCCAATACAAACATTTGGTCCGACCCGTGATCATACCCGAGACCTTAAGTACAACAGTCACTCAAAATAAATCATTCATACTGAGTTTCAGCACAATTTAATGTTCGTTGACACGCAGTTTATACGAGCTTTCATTGGTTTCTGTAACTGTGAGTAAGATGTAACAAAGTGGACTACATAGGACATATTTATTCTGTTCTGATTTATAGTTGTAGTAGATAAGTTTACAATGCATAATCAATAACACAATATCCCATAGTCATTATATAGACCATTACCCAATACTTACCAAATGGCCTTGTTTCATTTTTTAACATATTGTGTGAATCTTTCTATCGCTATACATTAAATGATTCGATTCACGCCGAGATCCGCCATCTTTAAACTGTATATCTGATGAAATCCATTGTTGTGTGTTCTAGTTTGTTACAAGAGGACTGGTAATCATAGTGTTATATTTATTTTCGTAATTTGGGAAAATATAGACATCTTGCCAAACTCCGAAGAGAAAGACTCGCCTATTCAGGTGGTAACTACAAAAATACGTGCCTTAATCAGTTTGGTTTTTTTTAGATACTTTTTTATTTAACTAAATTGGGAAACAAACACACGGCGGCATGCCCGATAATTTATTATTTCTAGTGTTTATATTGAGATGCTATGGTGGTGTGTCAAATATGTCAGTTACTTGTCAATCTGTCATTAAAGTCGCAACTCGTCGTCGTTGTCATCGCAGTCGTTGACTGCACGATTGGCCTAGTGGTTTAATAGAGCAAGATCCCAGGGCCACCAGACGTCACGTATTTTCTGACGAAGGAAATGTGGACGATTGAGTAGTGTTAGTATGTACTAAGAACGCATGCCTACCTGCTAGCTTGCTCAGACGGCCAATTTTCAGGTATCAGGTAATCAAGGTACATAAAAACATTACTTACCTCACGTAAATTCTCCAAGCTGATTTTTACGTATATTTTAGGCAATATCCTTAAAAATAAGTCACCAATACTCCCAGACACTTTCCGTCGGCCGTATTGCTTTGCAGACGCTTTAAAGCTCCCAAAATAATTACTTAACTTCATGTAAATTCTGATGCTCCATTTTTATATATGTCTACCAGACAACTATTTTAAAATCTTTTACAAGAAGACAGACCGATCCAAGGGGCCAATCACCCCCTAAGCTCAATTTTAATGCCTCTGTGGGTAGGAGCGCGAGGGCATTATCCACACACATGAGACTGAGTGAGACAGATCGCGATGTCAAGGCCCCCTTCAGGCCAACAGCTAAATAAAAGTAACTCACAAGAAAAGTATTCAGTGATCTACTGTGTCCGTTAACAACGTGTGTGACAAAAATAAAAATATTTGCAGTGTTTAAAAAAATATAATGACTTCTCCATCAATTTGTGTTTTTTGTAAATATTCTGACGAAAATTTAATACTTTTCACGGAAGAAACATTAAAAAAGTATCACCGGCTATCAAAGTGAAGTAAAACTGCTGTAGATCTTGTGGCACAGATATTTCTCCTTCCTCCAAATTTTTCGCAGTTATATTATGTGGTAATTTTTTCTTTTCAGCTTGCAAGACTGATTTTCTCAATAATATATCGGCTTTAAGTAAAATATCATCATCTTTTAGATTTTCAAATAATTGCTCATCAATAGCCACTAAATTTTTCGGTGCTAATAATTTTTTATCCTGAATAGTAAAAATTTTTATATCTTTACCGAATTGTTTTTTAATTTTGGATTCTAAAATGTGTGGTTTGAAGTCCCCTCCAATTTCTTTACCATTATTTTCTTCACTTTCTTCTAATAATCCCATATAACACCGAAAAATATAAGTCAAGAAGTAACATCGTCCTTTTTGAATTATATTTTCTTCGATAAAGGAACAGATTTCACCAAAAGCAGTTTGATGTTGTTGACGAAGATCATGCCAATCAGTTTTAGGGTTTTTTTTGTTTGATGAGGCTTCATAAGAGAAATTCAATTGACAGATTGTGTGATAATATATTTTGGGATGGGAATAATTTACAATTTTATCAATAAACTCCGTATGATTTTTATTTTGTTCTTTTACTTTAGATAAAAAAACTGTATGGTCAGAGGAAATTAGAGGCAATCGTTTAGACTTGTGCTTTTTAGTTTTTTGGTCACAGTATATGCAAGTAAGACTGTTTTGAGTATTACTTACATCGGTATTAACCTTAATATTACTGTCAGAAAGTAAATCGATATTTTCCAGGTGCTCAATATGGTCTTTTACATTTGAAGAAACCGGTTCGACTAACTCAAGTAAAATAGATGGGCTAGGTATTGTTATAGGGTCAGGTATAATAGTGGTTGTTGAATTAAAATCTTGAGAAGTAGATGCTTCTGGCTCAATACTTCGTATGTCTAATTCAACTGTCGTTGAAGATTCTACAGATGAATTTTCAACAATATTTAATGATTTTTCTGTTGAGGTAGATTTCTTGATTGGTTCATTTTTTGGTAAATAGTATTTTTTATTTAACCCTGTAAATGATTTATAACATTGTCTATGATAACCACTTTCGAATAAATCACCCGGTAAAACAACGTCTTTAAATTTAAGGTTATGTTCTATTCTATGTTTTAAAACTACTCGACACTTTTTTAATGTTTCTTCCGTGAAAAGTATTAAATTTTCATCAGAATATTTACAAAAAACACAAATTGATGGAGAAGCCATTATATTTTTTTAAACACTGAAAATATTTTTATTTTTGTCACACACGTTGTTAACGGACACAGTAGATCACTGAATACTTTTCTTGTGAGTTACTTTTATTTAGCTGTTGGCCTGAAGGGGGCCTTGATATCGCGATCTGTCTCACTGAGTCTCATGCGTGTGGATAATCTTCTCGAGCCCTCGCGCTCCTACCCACAGAGGCATTAAAATTGAGCTTAGGGGGTGATTGGCCCCTTGGATCGGTCTGTCTTCTTGTAAAAGATTTTAAAATAGTTGTCTGGTAGACATATATAAAAATGGAGCATCAGAATTTACGTGAAGTTAAGTAATTATTTTGGGAGTTTTAAAGCGTCTGCAAAGCAATACGGCCGACGGAAAGTGTCTGGGAGTATTGGCGACTTATTTTTAAGGATATTGCCTAAAATATACGTAAAAATCAGCTTGGAGAATTTACGTGAGGTAAGTAATGTTTTTATGTACCTTGATTACCTGATACCTGAAAATTGGCCGTCTGAGCAAGCTAGCAGGTAAGCATGCGTTCTTAGTGCATACTAACACTACTCAATCGTCCACATTTCCTTCGTCAGAAAATACGTGACGTCTGGTGGCCCTGGGATCTTGGACTATAAGTGGTTGCCATGCCGCTCTCCATTTCGCTGAGTGTTGTGGGTTCAAATCCTACATGGGACAACACTTTGTGTGATTCATAAATTGTTGTTCTGAGTCTGGATGTTCTTTGTGTCCGTTTCTTGTATGTTTGTAAAGCCTCCCGCGACACAGGATTTATTTCTAATGCGGGTGTTGTCTTTTTTTTTTTAAAAAAGAAAAACTAAAAAAAAAACTTAATTTACTGACTAATAAATAATTAAGTCAAGGAAAGCTTTTTGTTTTCTGAGTATTGTTGAGGGTTCTATGCGTAGGCAGTCCACATATTATTTTATAAGTAAATATAGATATCAATAACACGTGAGGTTCTAAAACGATTTAATAAGAGATGCATTTACCAGCTTAAAAACATCTTACAAATTATTATAATAGTAGGTTAATTATTTTCTCAAGGATTTACAGATACCACCTACAACATAATACGACTGAATTAAATGACAAAAGTTAAATAGTTTTCAGTCTTTTATTATGTGTTTCCGGCAAAATTATCTTCCGCACAACGTAAATGACAAGTAGTCGTAAACATTTTTGAAGTTTACACGCACATTAAAGCAGTTTGTATAATATAATATCTACGATTTATCAAATAGAACAAGAAACTGATTAAATCATGTGTCTGATTATTTTAAAGAAGATGTAATGACAAAGCTTGAAAGGGGCATGCTTCGATAGTGTGGCCACGTAGGGGGGACTCATGGTCGAAGACTCACGAGAGTGTGTGGAAGTGTCGGCAGAGGTCGTCCACGGCGAATATTTGCCGACCAGGACCGTTTTAAAAGTACCAGGAACCGATAAGCTGCTCGCGCATGTTTATGGGTTCCTGGTAGCGATTGATGCATACGGGAGAAGCAAAAGATGTATGTCAGGACCGTAGTAAGTGGAGATCAATTCTCTGCCTATCCCTCTGGGAAATAGGCGTGACTTTATCTTATATTATCATTTATTTGAACATATGATTTAGTGATGAACTTTTTGGCAGCGACGAAAATAATGCCTTAGGAGGAAAACGATCTTGGAACATCCGTTTCCTGTCACTATCCTGAACCTGTCATTTCCTGGTAACCTGGTTTCCTATATCATTGAGGTAACAGATAAAGAATGTCACAGATATCAATGGCACAATAAAACGTTGTTCATTGTTTTATTATCTCGAAATTCCCTAGGTCTTCACCTCAGGGGCAGTAATTGTTAAATGGATTGGATGCACATCCGCTAATACAATCACGATATTTAATGACGAGCTGACTTATCCTATATGTATATGTATTTAGAAATATTAAGGTGCGTTTATCAGTAACCCGGTTACCATACTAAGCAGAGTACTTGTATACAATACAGCTTAGTCTGAATCAGTTGTGTGAAGTTATTCTTTCATGATGGAATCTCGTTATAGCTTCGGAAGTCATTTAGAAAAGCATGGACGCTGGGTAGAAAAGATAATACATAGAAAAATTCATGTTTATAACTTATTTTGTAAATAAAGTCGATTTCTATATTTTATATTGGTATATTATATGTGTTGATGTAAATGCGTCCCCCCGAAAATAATTCTGGCGACGACCATGTAGCAAACAGATCCCCGTGGACCCCGCAGACGTAAGACAGACAAGTATAAAATTAAACGTAATAATAATTAAAAAGCATGTGACAAAATGCCAGTAGTAAAGCGACACAGTAATTCAATAGGTATTCTCGTATCTTGACTTTCTCAACGGTCACCGCTGATACTAATCTAGGAAGCTTCTAACAGTGTTAAATACAGATTGCGCAAGAGTCGAGACAGTCGCCATTGTTCCGGCCTTCCGGTTTGTCGCGATTTTTTTTTAATTAAGTCACGCTGGAAGTGTGTCATGTATTGTGTGCGCAGCCAACTATTAACGTGTTTATTTGTGGTATTGTTTTTTTTTTAATTTTTTTCTTTTTAACAATCGTTTCGTTTTGTAACAAAAACTGTTTTTTAATCACAAAGTTTTTTCTCTGAGGTTTGTTGTACGTCATATACATTAATATATAACGTGTATTATCAATAATGTGTGCACCTTAGTCCACAAATTGGAAATGATACAAGATATATATGTATTGCGTATTACTTATAATACATTATTTGTGTATATTGTTTTTATATAATTATGTATACTCACTATAATAACTTTATACACCTCACACAAGACAGTCTGATTCCAAATTTAAATACCTATATATTAGATAAAATATACCCAGATAAAGTACCAATAATTATGCTCATCAATTGTTTGTCCTGGTTGGGAAACGAATCCATAACCTCTAGCCTAGCAGTCAAGATCACTGACCAATGATTAAATAATTAGATTATTGTAATGTTTCATTGTTTCCTTTTATGATTCCACATGGTGAGTTGCATTATTTTAGTTTATTATCTTTCATGACTATCCACGTTGATGATATCTTAATATATACATACGTACAATCTCGTACTACGGATAGCGTAGTGTTGTGTTCGATCCCCATATGGGACAACACTTTATTCAATCTATAAATTGTTGTTCTGAGTCTGTATGTTCTTCATGCCCGTTTCATGTATGAGTGAAAAGTTCTGTATCCAAAAAAGGTGTGTATTAAACGTCCATATTTTGTAGATTATGATTCACATGGACAAGTCTACCTCGTCAACTGGGTACTACAGACATGGCAAATAGAAAACATTAGGAATTCTATATAGTCGAAATGGATTAAGAAATCTGAGTTCTCGAATTACCTTTTTATAGTTTTAAAATGGTCACATTTAAAGAGTATATTATAATAGATCCCGTAAATAAATTAAAGGACGAAAAATAGGAAAACAAATGGTTTTTATTTTGAAACTAATTTAATATTTTATTAAATCGAGTTACCAATGGTACATGTCTATAGACATCTGAGCTTATCAAACAAATAGATCTGCTTTCGTAGTAGTACAGTAATTAGGATAGTAAGATAACATAAAATAGCTTTGGATGAAAGCAGATTCTTCGCATAACTAACCGATTAAACAGTGTGCTGTTACGTCACGACACTACAAGTAAAAGGTTAAATTTCCGTACGTATTACGTTACTAAAATGGTTCATTTATTCTAATCTAATGGTTCTAATTGACTACACGGTTGGTCTAGTGGTTTAAACGGTCTAAGAACACCGCCCCCGGGCCAGACGGGATACCTGCTCGAGTGCTGACCCGAGCCCTCGAACACATGACGGATCGCCTCAGGGAGGTCCTGGACGCTAGCTTGGCGTCCGGATGATTCCCTGAGTGCTGGAAAAGCGGGAAGCTGGTTAAGGAACCCGTGGCGGCTTACCGATTCGGTAGCGGCCTATAGGCACATAGTGTTGCTGCACGAGGCTGGTAAACTGTTTGAGAGGATACTCTCTGCCTGCATCGTGCGCTACCTTTGCGAGGTGAGCCCTAATTCGGTTTTCGAACGGGGCGTTCGACAGTCGATGCTGTGTTGGGCCTGAGGGCCGTTACCAAAGAGGCGGTGAGCTGTGGCGGCGTGCTGTTGGCGGTGTCATCGGACATCGCCAACGTATTTAATAGTCTGCCATTTAGCTGCATCACTGAAGTACTCCACTACCACAGGGTGCCAGAGTACTTGAGGCGGCTTGTGGCAGACTATCTACAGGAGCGTACCATCATGTACGAGGACCGAGACGGTGTTCTGAGGCGGTGGCTGATGTCGTGCAGTGTTCCACAGGGGTCTGTCGTCGGACCACTACTGTGGAACATGGGATACGACTGGGTTCTTCAAAGTCGTCTTCTTCCCGGGCTGGGTGTAATTTGTTACACGGATGATACATTGGTCACAGCCCGGGGGATGAATTTTCAAGAGGCGGCTCGCCTGGTTACCGGAGTCTCTCTGGTGGTCGCGCGTATTGAGGCTCTGGGTTTGCGGGTGGCCCTGGATAAGACGGAGGGCCTTTTGGTTCATGGGCCCCGTCGTGTTCCACCTTCTGGCGCCTCCATCGTAGTCAATTCGATGCACGTACCGGATGAAGTATCTGGACCTGTTTCTCGACGGCAGGTGGCTCTTCGACAAGTACTTCCAACAGCTTACTCCAAAGCTAGTCGGCGCTGCTTCTGCCCTTATGCGACTCTTGCCCAATTGTGGTGGAGCCAGTGTTGCAACGGTTGTTAACAGGGGTTGTCTGATCGATGGCAATCAATGGTGCACCGGAGTGCGTGGCGGGTCTGACCGCCCGGAATAGGGCTCAATCCTGGTGCTCTCAGAGGATACTGGCGTTTAGAGTTATACGCGGTTACCGCACCGTGTCAACAGATGCGGCATGCGCTTTGGCTGGTACTCCTCTGTTCTGTTCTGTACCTATATACATTGAATACTTTAATTGTAATCCTTAGTGTACTCGTACAATAATGAATGTCTATGTATCTATCATTACTAATCACTCACTCGCACACTGGACCGTTAGCTAGCTAGTGAGTTTAGGTGTTTAGCGTAAATTAGTTCACATGTCTGTGGACAACCATTTCGACTAAAATTTGATGTGTTAGATCAACTGTTTGACCTTCAAATGTCATACCTACGATGAGTTTCAAATTGCCAATTTGTAATGATTTTTGTATAATACCAATACAGGCGCAATAACGCAGGAGTGACAGTTATCGTGGTAAGCGTGTGAATCTTACACTACGACGTTGCCTGTCACACCTTTTACGTGACAAGACGGGGCGTGAAAAAACACCTCACTAGGCCGCCGTAGTGTGAGTCTGCATTGCCTGCATTGGCAATGAGTACCACAACCTCTTGGATTCTATTCATTCTTTCCATCAGGCAGAGTTGAGCCACTTTGACAGGCTCTTAAAAAAATAAAACAAATTTAATAATTGTGTAATCGTTAGTATACAATAACCAATAAACACATGGTATGTGTCTATCGTTATAAGTGACTCCCACACACTCTAGAGTGTTACTGTATATGAAAGTAACAAGTTCTAGGATTGTTATCTTGTATCAGAATCTAAGTAGGTATGTGTGATATAACCTTACTATAGGATTTAGTGGGTGAGTCATAACGTAACGTACCTTGTAAAGGTATTCTATTACTTGTATTTATAAGTAGTAGAGCTACGATAATTTCAGCACGAACGCGCAGTTCTATCCTACCATAGAAGATCAACCTAATGTGGCAGCATCCGTGCTGTCGTGTTTCGTTGGTGAGTGCGAGACCGAAGGCCAATTGATGCAGGCGTGTCAGTCGTCATGTTAAGTGTGCAATACAATGCCACGATAACTGTCATGCCTTTTACGTCCCCAAGCGAGGCGTGAAAAAGCAGCTTACTAGGCCGCCATAGTGTGGGTCACCATACTGCATTGTCTGCATTCGTAATTAGCATGGTGACTACAACCCTTGGATTCTATTCATGCTTTCATCAGACAGAGTAGAGTCACTTTTCCAGACACCTATTTAAAAAAAATTCTAACTTCTGTTTTGATATTTTCAGCAGGTACCGCAATACTGGTGTACCTCAAGTGTCCGTTCTGTCAGTCCACACTGTTTCTTCTGCATATCAATGACATATTGACCCTTGGCAATATATATTATTATGCAGACGACAGCACAGTTCATGGACGATACTATGGTCACCCTACAGCCACATTAGCTTCCGTTGAGGAAAAGCGATAAAAGCTTGTTACTGAGCTCGACCGGGTCCTAGGCCGCATTTCTCAATGGGGTCATGAGAATCTGGTCGAGTTCAATGCCAAGAAAAAACAAACGTGCGCACTCTCTGCCAAAAAGTCTTGATTCCTTCCCCTCCCCACTTTTCAGAACACTCAACTGCCAGTGCAGGACAATCTCAGTATCCTGAGTATGAATATTTGCCGGGACCTCAACCCGTGAGAATATATTGAAAGCGTTACTAAAGCGGCTTCGCGGAAGCTGGGTATACTGAACAGAGTGAGACGGTTCTTTCCACCTGAGTATCTGTGTCTTCTTTATAAGACCCAGGTACGCTCCTGCGTGGAGTACTGTTCTCATCTTTACGATGGATCCGCGCAGCATTTCTGGGCGCTTTGGATCGGTTACAGCGGCGAGCACTCCGGATTATCGATATCCCAAAAGTCACAGGGTCCCTTGAGTCTCTGCAGTTGCGAAGAGATGTCGCCTCTATGGCAGTCCTCTATCGCCTTTATCATGGAGAGTGTTCTGACGAACTCTTCATACTGATCACATCCTCTCCGTTCCTTTACAGGACAACTAGTGCTGGCTTTGGAAGTCACCGTTTCAGAATGGCAGACATACGCTCCCGAACTAAACGGTTCGGCTCTTCCTTCCTGTGCAAATCAGTTAAAGCCTGGAATTCATTACCAGCGCACGTGTTTCCCTCCCACTACGATCCCGGGTCTTTTGAGCGGGGCGTGAAAAAGCATCTCACTAGGATGCCATAGCGTGGATCACCATACTGCACTGTCTTCATTCGCAGTGAGTACGGCGACCACGGCTCTTGGTCTCTATTCGTGCTTTCCATCAGGCAGAGTAGACTCACTTTGGTAGGTTACTATAAAAAAAATGTATACAAAACAATACGATTAGAGAAACTTTTATTAAATTCGAATTACAGATCTATTAGCATTACTTTAATTCAATTCGTTTTTTGCAATCCATAATGTGTACAAAGATGTACAACACAAAATCTGAAAGAGAAGGCGAACCATTCGTTATTCATGTAGCAAAGTACAACATTAGTCTGTTTGAAATACATATTTATTTTATTTAAGCATGTTTCTGTATACAATACAATGAGATTATAATTTGTAAATATCTCAATACCATAAAAGAATAGTAATATCATACATATTTTCTTTCATTCTAAGTATGAAGCTTAGCATATACATATTTTCTTTCATTCTAAGTATGAAGCTTTATCATATAATATTTATTTTTGTGCTAAACAATCTTTTAATTTGTCAATAAACTTTTCATCGTTTTTAATGTTGTTAGGTAATATATTACAGATTGTAATGAATATAACCTATGGACTTGATGCAGTTTAGTTTAGACGTTGGTAAGTATAACCTATTTTCGTGTCTTAGTGTATATCTTTTGTATTGGCATCTTTTATTTTTCTGGTTTGTTAATAAATAAATAAACATTTTTTATATATATCAAATGGTTTTTTTGTACGATTTTATCACATGTTAACTAATTCGTGGCCCACCCTGTATTCTAATGTTCATGTCGGAAGTAAGGGATCAGAATGAACGAATGAATCGTAACGTGTCGCCGTTTTGAGCAATCACGTCTCGTCCTTATTGTCTGTTGCAAGCACGTGCTGCAAAACTGCATGAGGTTGCTGACTGAAGGATAAGATGCTGATTGTAAAGCACCATGCGGTCGCCGGTTGTAAAGCACCATGCAGTCGCAGGTTGTAAAGCTGCCATGCGCCCAAAAGCGGTACGTGGTCGTAGCCAATGAAGTCACAGTCGGTTTCGCGTACCAGCAGTTTGACAGCATGTCCGGAGCGCGTCCTCAATATATTTGATCGCAACATTACATTGTTCGACGGTGGAGTGTTCAGGATCGGTGGTGTCGACATTTTGACTTGCGTGGGGCAACGGTGTGGTGTTTTAACCGTATTTGTAATTGAGATGAAGAGATGGTAATAATAACATGGTTTTGACGAGGTAAAGCTATGGTGTCTTTGTCTTGCTACAAGTAAGCATGCTTGTGTAGGATAATCATGCCTAGCTGACCGTGGTCCAAAGGTTGATGTTGGGAAATTACATGTATACTAATCGTACGTTCGCTGTCTTTGTGCGGTTAAACAGATAAACCAGTCTTCTTGAATTGTTTTGACTTCATTTTTTATGAGCCATGACGTCTTGCAACGCTGCCTATTTGTTGGCACCAGTTCTAAACATTTTGAACTACCCGTCCCAAAAATTTATATTTTAGAGTTTAGTAAGATACACTCATAAACCTTTTTTTTGTGTGTTGCGATAGACTTTACGAACATACAAGAATGGACACAAAGAACACCCAGACTCAGAACAACAATTTATGGATCACACAGTGTTGTTACATGTGCGGCTTGAACCCACAACACTCAACGCCAGTAGTAGGCCAGTAGTAGGCCAACCGTGCCATCAAACTGCAACAATGTTCAAGACGCCTTTGAAATAAACATTTTTATCAAGTATTCAAAATTTTTATATAAATTTAAACTGAACGTGGTACTTATCATATCCTGAAGTTTATGTTTGTATACTGAATAGAATCATTCAATGTTTTTTAACAAAATCGATAGATGTAGCACTGATGCACTCTCTGTCCCTATACTATTAACCAGTCTTAACCGAGGTCATCTGTCATTCAAAGTCATCCAAAAATTTCGTAATCTTGACACTGTTATTGGTGAGTAGGAGTTTAAAAAACAAAAACTTGTATCATCCTTCGTTTATTTATCACCTACCCGCTAACTACACAAAACGGCTTAGTTTGTTGAATGCTAACGCCTACTGTTCAAAGATATTCTAATTAAAACCTTCAAGCAGACGATGACAGATCAATTCTGTGGATTGGTAATAGTTATCTTTTAATACAACCGATTCATTTCAACATGATTCATTTAATTACTTCGACTTTCATTTGAAATTCGAACACTATGAATTAACCGCGCGCTTTATTATGAATAAAGTATAGACAATATTAGACCTTACTGAAGGTTTCAATATCCTAGCAACACTAATTAGTAAATTTGCCGCTCAGCCCAGAAAAAATAATAAAAAAGTTACTTATGTAACTCAACGAAAACCAACTACGCAGGAGGTATAGTGTACAAGTGTTAGTGCAGACACAGGTGCACTCTCTATTCTCTCACTCCTACAATCCAATGGGACGGCCATTCTATACAAACGAGGAGAATTCAGGTGCAGGGTCGAAGGGTAAAATATATTCACTGTATCCATTTGATGGTTTAGGGTTGTCTTAGTAAAATAGAATGGAAATTATATCTACTACAGAATTGTCGTAGAAATGTTAACATTGTCACAGGAAAATTGCAACATGTCTAACTCAAGAAAATATCAATTCACATCGCCGTATTAATTTGTTGCAACACTCGTACTGTTTGTTTTTATACTACCTACTTATTTTTTGTTTATGTTTTATTTAAAATTTAGTACCGGATGATAGGTACGTATTAAAAGGAATACCAAAAAAAAAGTGTTTATAGATTTAATAAACATAATTATGTGCATAAATCATTTATTGGTAAATGAGACGAATTTCCAGCCTTCGAAAAACTTATATTTGTTTTACCTTCACTGGGGTTTACACAGAAATATTTTCTATGAGTCAATAGATTAATAGATTGTGTATATACATACTTGAAAAATGTATATAATTGAAATTAAAAGCGGCTAAAAACGTCACAAGAAAACCTCAGAGTTATACCGTACTCTAAAATTTGAGAATCTTATGGATAGAGAGAGATATCTTATGAACGGAGGAAATCCGATTTCTAACCTAAAATGCCGTTTTCGTACTAATTCGGTTGGTGTCTTGGGTTAACCATTCTTTTGTTGTTCGGTTCTAACGTTTAGGACGGCAGAGAGCAGAGCGCCCCAGGCTACCGTTTCGGCTTATCGTCAGTTTCTCTGACCCCAAGGCAAGGCCACCTTATCTTTTTCACTGAGACTAGCTAAAATGTTGTAGCCTCAGGCTTAAAGCTTGAAGGAAAACGCGATAAAGTTTTGTGATAAACTATCATGTTTCTCTTGGGAGTTTACGCCTCCAGCTTTCGCAATACTTGTTACACTAAGAAGCATGCTATTCAATTTTGTTATATTGGTAGTACAATACTAACTTTCAGTTTCTTTAAGGAGGCAGGAAACATCGTCATCGCTAAAAAATGATAAAAGGAGTAAAAATATTGCGTGTTTTAAACTAGGTCTTATTGTAGGTAGAAAAAAACTTATTGTTAATCTTATCTGGATCGACCATCTGAAGAAACTTACGTTTCTAAACTATTTTGTAACTACGTTCACATACCTGATTTGACGTAGGTAGGCGAAATTTTGCAAGATGAACTAAATTTATTAAGGTATTAGCCAAAATTAAGTATTTTTATTAATTATATCAGATGCTAGGCAGAATAAACGTGATCAATCCGATTGCACGAATTACGCAATGGTAGTTTAGTATTGCCAAATGTCACGGCTTTGAGCTTTATTGTATCCATCTAGAGGTTACTGGTGCCTTATACGATATGGTCTTTATATCGTAAGATTTTAATCTTAAGGTAGTAGAGCCACGCTGATTTCAGCACCAACAGGCCGGCTCGGCCGGGGCAGTACTACCCTCCCACAGAAGACCAATCTAAAGCGCCAGCATTCGTGCTGTCGTGTTTCGTTGGTGAGTGCGAGACCGGAGGCCTATTGATGCAGAGGTGACAGTTATCGTGATAGCTATGTGAGGCTTACACTGCCACGATGACTGTCATGCCTTTTACGTCCGCGTGGCGTGAAAAAGCATCCTACTGGGCCGCCACAGTGTAGGTCACCATACAGCATTGCCTGTATTTGCAATGAGTATGGTGACTACAACTCTTTGGATTCTATTCATGCTTTCCATCAGGCAGAGTAGTCACTTTGGCAGGCTCTTCATAGAAAAAATAATACGTTACAAAGATATAATATACTGATGGACTCGTAAACTGCATCAAAGTTCAGGATCACCTTCAAATTAATATTTTTGATAAGTATGCAATTTTTTTTAACTAAATGAAAATGTTGAAACTGGCAATTAATCTTGCTCAATCGCAAGTGTGTGCACTATATCTTTTGCGTAGTTGACTGATGTCCGTTAAAACTGGCCGCTGTAGCTGAAATTGGCTAAAAATACATATCATAGTATAGGTACTCCTTAGTGTTTATTATATGTATAGATCACTGTATTGTTTATTTCATTCATCAGTATAACTGTCATTGTACGTCTTTATAAGTTTTTATTCAGCTTGTAATGTACGTATACTTATATTTGTTGGTGAGTTATTCTTTTTTCAATGGAAACTTGCATGCATATTTTTATCACGTGACAATGCAATATAATGATGACACGAACCTGATGATGGAGTTGGAAGCTGGCCATAGGAATTCTGTAATGAAACTACGCAACTGTATCGAGGTTGGACTCATTTGATTCGTCTTGACGAGTACTTTGTTTTTAGGTAATATTCAGGGTCTGATGATAGGCGGTGGCCATAGGAGCCCCGTTATAAAGCGACATAAAATCATCGAATTTGATCTCATATGATTCCTCTAGATGTGTTAAGTCTCTTAATGGTATCCAGGGTCTGATGGAGCTGAAGGTAGCCATAGGTAGTCCGTATTAAAACGACACAATTAAAACGAATATGGTCTCAATTGTTTTTTGTATGCGACGAGTACTTTACTCCTAAATAGTAACCAGGATTTGATGATGTAGGTGGTTATAAGATTTTAGTAAGAGATTTAAGAAATAATGGGCACGTTCCATTTATTACGAATGTCAATTCTATGACCAGACTGAGAAACATTGCCCGCGATACCTAAAATTTCTTTAAAAACAAGGTTTTATTGAAACTTTGTGGTCTTTGATAAACTTTTACCATCAATTTATAATGAATTTGTGAATTTTAAATTTTTTTTTAAGTAAACACGAGTGACCAAATTTCGCGACAAGTTTTAGTATCGTATAAATTGTGAATGTCAAAAACTGAGAGTAAAAATTTTTTTTAAAAAATTTTTTTTTTTTACCTTAATTTGCATACATGCCATGGCAAGTCAATAAAATACTAGACTTTTATATGTTGCTGGTTTTAAATAGTTTATAATTTTATGGGCACACATTGTTTTATGTACTTCTGCTTTCAGGGGTTAAGTAAAACCAAAAATTTCACAATAAAAAATTTATTATCTATAACATAACATCGAACCATAACCGTAGAATGAAACGACTGTATAATTACATTGTATATATATGTATATAGGCTATACATGGCATTGGGCACGTTACATTAACTGAGAAATGTTCAACAAGAAACAAGATTTTATACCCCATTCATACACTTTTGTAGCATTCGTACTAATTGGTAAAAACTTTTTGTATATTTTTTTATTTTACCATTTTTTTGTTAACTACCCTCATACAACGTATTTATACGAATAACGTGCAAATGTAGAACATTCTAGAAGATGGTTTGTTCGAATATGTATTACTAAGATATCCCATATTTACAAGTCTATATTCGATTATCGTAATACACACGGCGTTTACATATGTGCGATCGAATTTTAGAACACATAAAAACAAGTGTATATATACTATGATAGCGTGTCTTTCCACTATACTATAACATTGCTACATTAGTGTACCGTGCCAAAATACCTGGTGTCAAACGCATAAATAAATAATGAAAATAATCGCTATCAATAGTTAAAACAATATCATTTTTATACTACGATCAGAAAAGTAATAGTTCTATATGAAACTTGTATTTCACATAAAAATATTCAAAATAATTTCAAATTACACTTGCTTGTAAATATACAATAACATTTCATATATAAAAATACATCCGTGCACTTGACTAAATTATGAGACACTTAAAATATTAAAAAAATATTTAAGAGATACTATTCGACGATATTTGAATGTTTACAAGCAAATGCAGACCTTAAAAAAGAATTACTAAGTAAGAATATATGTTATGTTAAAAATGTTTGATTCTGACACCAGGTATGTGTAAAAAAAAGAGTGATTAGTTACATGAAATCATTGTAGTCATCATCATAATTGCCGTAAGTGTCGTACTGGTTGAGATGTGCCTGCGAACAAGACAAATAGCACTTTAACATATAGTTTTAAAAGTCTTTATTAGATGGTAGTCACCTTACTTGATTACACTAATAAGAGCAACTATAAATTTAATATAGAATCTCCTATTACAAGAATTGTTTCAGCAAATAACTAATTTCACATATCTCATACAAGGCAGCCTGATCTCAAACTAGAAAAAGCCAGCTTGCTGAAACTTATATATTTCTAAATACATATATAATTTAAAAACATAACAAATCTTGGTTGGACTAAGTTAGTTTTCATCTAAAGTAAACAAAAAAACGCTTAAAATTTATAATATATTTACGGCCATTAGTAAAACACCGGTAAAATGCTATGAGGTCCAGGTGCCAGGTGGTCCCTAAAGGTTGATGAACACCACAAGAAGCTTCTGTGCTTCAATTTCAGAAGAAATTTCAGAGTCAATTCTAAATATCTACACATTATTATGTGGCTTATGTCCAGCAGTGGACTGCGATAGGCGATGGTGATGATGATAATATCATATCTTGAATTATGGAAAATTGAAATATGTTTCATAATGATCAAAGTCTTAGTCCACAGCTGGACTAGATTTTAGAATAAATGTTCAGGAGTAAATGTAGAAAAGAATAATGAAGAAATGCATGCTCTCAATATCGTTTTCTCAAACTGGACTTACTTTAAACCACACTATGTGTCCTAATATGACAACGTTTCTAAACTATTTAGCCACTTAACTTCTAAAGAGGATTCCTTCTAATATATTTGATAAGCATAGAAAATTTTAGCTTTGCAAAAAGAAGATACTACATAATAAAGTTCTGTGTGGTGACCGATTAAAAATGTTAGACAACATCACTGTAAAAAGAAGAAAGCTGGAAACAAATCCAATACCAGCCCATCTGGCCAGCGTGGTATAGAAGGCCAAAACTTCCTTGCTAAGGAGAGGCCTACGCCCAGCAGTGGACTGTTAAAGGCTGATGATGAAATTAAACAATCGGCAGTACTGAATATTCTGTTATGTTATATTTTCTAATGTTGAAAGTTTCAAAATTAAGTAGCCTATCAAACATGTTGGACATACAAGTAATTTACTCAATAACACTCTGAATAGGTTGTTATCAAAATGTTTATAAATGACAACATTACACTTAGGTAAAGTTATCAGCAATGCGTCATGTATTTAGCAATACAGAGATAAAACATGTAGCCAAATATAGTAGTATTATATCATCATGATAAAATTGATAAGAGATGTTAGAAAGAAATTGTTGGAAATGGTCAGTGCATATTGTATGAGGTATTTTTTGTTCCACTGCCAATTTAGTAACAGAAATATTCCAATATTTCAGTAGATTTACCACAGTTTGATACTAGTAATTTTGAAGTAATCAATAATTATAGAAATGAAATTTGGATACACAATAAGTCTTTAGTTGATAGTTTATATCACATACACATATAATTTTTAGTAAACTTTTGAACTGGTACATCTTGGAAAATATTTATGTAAAACTTTACCGGTAATAAGGAATAACTTAGGACACTTCACAAATTGCTGTTTGGTCCGGAATTTGGCCACAATGATCAAACAGATCGTCATTTTTCTAGGTAAAAATGAAAACCATTCATGCTTTACATATGTATGAAGAGCATTTCAAGATCATTCTGGGATAAGATATACTATATTTACATGATTGCCAAGCATTTTAGTTATGCACACATATCAAAATGACTACAATATCAACAAAATTTTGTGCTCATTATACAATTATTTAGCCTGTATAAGATTTGAACCCAGTTATGCTCTATATTTGCAGTTTGTCTGCGAATTTTGAAGGTATTTAGAGTTCTTTAAGTGCCACAACAAAATCTATTAGAATTCATCAACAGTTTCTCTTATATATTTTTTTAAGACGTCAAAAGGTTTAATATTAGGTAAATACTTACATTATCCCCTTCAACTTTTAATTTAGCTTTGCCCTTGCCTTTGGTCGGCTTCTTTGTCTTATCACTCTTTTCAGATTTCTGTTTTTCTATATAAAGATTGTCCACTGTCAGCTTTACCCTTTTTATGTCTGCTGAAGGCACTGGAAATAAGTAAAAACGATGATATTAGAATATTGTTTCACCAAACAGAACATATCTTAATAAACGAAAAAAAAATGAAATCTCTCTTGCACCAGGGACTGTAGAACGGAAAAATAGCTGGACTAGACATGACAGTTAAGCACAACAGCTAAGCACATTTTGAGAGGTCAATGTTTAATGATAGAATGCTTCAGCTGACAGTTTGGTTGAGATTGGCAATGGGCCTTCATGCAAGAAACGTATTCTAGTATATAATATTTGTGCATAAAATTATTTTGATAAAAAGATTGTTTGATGTCATTATGAAACATCACAGTTTAGCATAAGCCAAATGTAATATCAAAAGGAAGTGTCAGGTCAGGTAACTACATCCTGGAACTTGACACTGAACACAAAGAATTCTTCATTAGGTATATGATCTGTATTGTTTGTGTTTCATACTTGCTAGCTCTACACTGAATTGAACTTACTTTGAACAATTATATTCCTGACAAGATCATCAACAAAGGCTGGAAACTCATCTTTACTCTTATATAGATTTATCTTCTTTGTCAGCATATCAGCAAATTCACTGAACTCATCCTTTGTGGTTGGGTGAAAATTATCTATTTTGCCACCACTGATTTCTGAAACACCTGAAATGAAAACATATTGTGAGTACATTATTATTGTCACATTATCTCTGCTTTCCAACAATTCTTTGCATTTATTTAAATTCTTTACATATGAATGAAAATTGAATGATGGCCATGTGCATTTCTACGAAGTGGTACAGAAATATGTGACAAAACAGTCAAGTTAATTGGTTTCTGTAGGGTTTTAGTAAATTTTTTGCAAAATGACTGCATCATGGGTATCCTGGTTAGGAATGGAATTGTTTTCAGGTAGTGTTGTGTGCTTAAGCATAGGTCTTCTCAAAAGAACATGTTTCAATAGTGTTATCAAATCATTCACACACACTACTGTATACATACTATTAGCAGATTGCCATTTATGATGGTACACTTTACAAAATTTCAAGAGGAGTCTATGACTAAGTTGCAAGTAAATAGCGATGCCGAGGTAAGTGATTTTAGTTACTGTATGGTGTACCATTCTTACAACATTGAGACCCCTCCATGCCTCAAAGAAATCTAGTATCTGAATTGTGAAGCAATTGCTATGCATAAAAATCTACTAATCTACTTAAAGTCCACCCCAACATAGGATGGCGAAAGGATTGACTTACCAAAGGTTTCCATGGCCAGCCTGAGGTCTGACTCTTCTTGAAGCTTCTGCTGAAGGAGTTTGTGGGCCAGTTTCTGTTCTGGAGTCATCTCCTCGAGCGCTTTTTCAGCCGCTGCACCACGTTCAGCCTTCTCGCGTTCCAGACGCTGTAATTAACGTTTATGAAATCATCTATGTATTTAACTAAATATAAAGCATCATATACTCGTATGTAGAGAACGAACATAGTTGAAATAGAGTAATTTTAAAATGAAATTGTCATTTATTAATTGAGAAGTTCTATTACTCAATTCAGGACTTTTTAGAAGATAAGATTAATTTTGTTGTATAGTAACTTTAAGATTTTTTTTTTATATTAATAGCCTGCCAAAATGACTACTCTGCCTGATGGAAAGCATGAATAGAATCCAAAAGTTGTGGTCACCATACTTATTGCAAATGGAGACAATGCACTATGATGAGACCTCCGGTCTGTTGATGCTGTACTGTAAAGTATAAGGACTGATTTGCTATTTCATTATCAATTTTTTGTTTTTCGCTTTTGTATTTTTTTTGGATTTGTTTTGACATTTCTTGTTTTATATTCACTCATTTTTAGAATTATGTTAATTTTTAATCTTGCCTTCATTATTGATATTTTTAAATATTGTATGCCCAAATGGCAGGACATAGCTGACGTTAATATTTTGTAACCACCTTGACTTTGGCTAGAAATATGTCTAATAATGTTTTTTTTGGGCATGTTGAATATTGTGTGGTGTTGCTGAAATGTATACACTTTGTCGCCTGCTTGTGAGTCTGAGGAGGATATACCTTAAGTAGGTACTCCTAGATGATTCTGGCCACTTCTACCAGTATCAATGGAGAAAAGCAAACTACACAATATATATTATGTGCACAAATGTGTGTGCAAACATAGGTGCACTCTCTGTTCTATTACTTTCACAATCCGATGCTATCTGAAACGGTCGGGAAAGATTAGACAAAAGACCGACGGCCTGCCTTGTTGGTCAAGCGAGAGTTCTCGGGCTCGATTACCGTATTGGTTCAAAAGAGTTATTAGTTGGAATTGTGAGAGCGAGAGAACAGACAGCACATCTGTGTTTGCGCATACACTTGTGTACTACATATAATATCTTCTGAGGAGTTAATTTGTCTCCGTTAAGACTTGCAGTCGTAGCTGAAATCGGCTAGAACTTACATATATACCAGGAATATTCTATCTTAGTGTTTAAGAGAGATTCATTAAGTTTTAATTTATTAGTGTATATTATTTGTTAGTACGCCTTAACAGTGTTATACATATTGTATACACCTATGTAAATACTATACTCGTAGCTTGTTTGATAGAGATATTGTCACTTAATTTAACACACATTTATTTAATGTTAATTAATAGCTGTCTGCATTTATTTCATAAATACTTTTTTCGGTACAAAGTATCTAAAAACAATCAATTTTTAATTAATTACACAGACAATTTTTTTACATTAACAATGTTAGAGAAACCATTTTGAAACACAGACTCTATTCTTTAGTAAAGAGGTTTTGCACTACTATTATTGTTTGACTGTACATATATGAACCCCCTTTCAAACCTTTTTGTCTATAATACACTCACCGGCACGGAAACTTGGCCAAGTACAAAACGTATGACAACTTCCTTTTTTTTTTCACTTAGCTCTACAAATTTTGGCTAATTGTGATCGGAGTCTATCCAGTTAACGTTCCTGATCACTTCTTTTCACATTAAAAGGTTTTTCGGGTTCATAATGAAGTTTATGCAAAAAATCACGTTTTCACAAAATTTTACACTAGAGTTAAAAGCACTACGAATTTAAAATTGTTTGATTTTTTGTCGCTTTCTGTCTTTTTTAATAGCGTGTGTTGCCTCCTCTAGCCCTAATGACCGCCTGCATTCGGTCTGGCATGCTTTGGATGACGTTCTTGATGTTGACTTGTGATAAGTCGCGCCAGGCAGTAAGTGCAGCATCTCGAAGCTGGTTAAGGGTTTGTGGTGGGTTCGGTGATAACTTTATTGCTCGTTTCAGTTTGTCCCATACGTGTTCTATCGGATTTAAGTCCGGGCTGCGAGCTGGCCACTGCAATTTTTGAACACCAACCTCTTGAAGGTAATCATTCACGATGTGAGCGACATGTGGACGGGCATTATCATGCATTAAAATGAATTGGTCATAACCAATAAACCCTCCGAAGGGCACAACATGATCTTGAAGTATTTCTTCGACGTATCGAGTTGCATTTAAGGCGTTATTGACGATGACTAATTCCATACGAGCATCAGAACTCACGCCACCCCATACCATTATAGAGCCTCCGCCAAAACTGACCGTCGGTGTGGTTGTCATCGCCAAATAGCGTTCCCCTTTCCTTCTCCAGACACGTTGTCGACCATCAGGTGCATTTAAAGTGATCCTGCACTCGTCTGTAAACAAAACCCTTGCCCATTGCTCAAAAGTCCAGTTAGCGTGTTCGCGGGCGAAGTAAAGTCGAGCTACTCTGTGCCACGTGCTGTGGACCACGGGCTGGTCTTCTTGCTCTCAAATTAACTTCCTCCATACGTCTTCTCACCGTACGCTCGCTAACATTCACACCTCTGGAGATTTGAAGCCGCTGACGGATCTCAACAGCGGTCAGGAAGCGATTTCTTAAAATCTCTAACACAATAAAGCGGTCGTCACGAGCTGATGTGCATCTTACACCGCCACTACCTGGTCTTCGGGTGTAGCGGCCAGTCTCTTGATACCGTTTTAGTGCATATTGCATCGAAGAACGCGGCACGTTTAGGACAATAGCCACTTCACGATGGGTCAAACCTTGTTCGACTAATGCCACTGCCTGTGCTATCTGAGTTGATGACAAAGGCATTTTTATGGATCCTAAGGGGCCTTTAGGTGTTTATTAACCACAATAACAACAAAAGTCTTTGTCAAATTAAAACTTAAAATTTTTTAGAGCACAATTAAAAACTTCGACTTCGTCGGATTAATGACACGATTTAACTAAACTTTAAAACGCAGACCAAAATGCATTTCAAATTAGTGAATTACCCTCTTGAGATGAACATAAACATTTTTTCTACCCACTTACACGATAAGAACAAAGTTAGACATCCTTCAAAAGATGTTATCGCATGTTATGAGTTTGGCCAAGATTCCGTGCCAGTGAGTGTAATAATGCCTACATTTACATGGAAGGGAGGCAGTTTTGCGTTATAGATAATTTTAAAATATGTTGAACATTTTCAAGGACTCCAAATCTCATAAGGATATTATTAATTTTTAATTTCTATGCATCAATACCATCAATAACCACCCTCTTTAAACAATACTAGTACATCAAATTGTATGATAATTAATTACAATTAATTCAGTCTTAACTTTACTTCATAAGTCATCAAATTACATAAATTACATGACACACAACCATCAACTACACAAACTGCAACCGATCATTGCCAGATTAGTATTAGTAAGTGGGTATATTATTTTGCTATAAACGTTGGACTTTTTTAAAGCACATATTGGTATCAAATGCTCCTGCCAATCAATTACCATGTTCTTAACAACATGACATAGTATTTTAACAAACCAACGTATTCTGCTTAACAATATTTTTAATTATTTTTTTAAAGACTTGATAAATATTTGAAGTAGATCATTTTTATTTCTATGGTTTGTTCAGAGACCTTATAACCGATAAATGCTAAAAATATTATTATTTATTTATGTGTGTAATGCATGTCTAAGTAAAGAAGTAGTTTTAATATTAATAATTCTACAGGTATTTTGAAAGATTTGAAAAATAACAAAATGATTGTGAACACTTTAGAATGTTTTTAACAAATTGTGCAATAAACCCCGTTATATCTACTTTAAATACAAAATGAGAATGTTATTGAGGTTATTATAAACAATTATGAAAAGTTATTTTCATTCTTGACCGATATACATATAATTAAACAAAACTCATCTATTCTATCATGTTATGCAGCCTAAGGAATAAATATTCTTCAGAATCTATGCAAATATGTCATTCTATTATTGACATCATACACTTTTTTTCTATTGTAAATAATTTGTGCCAATCTTTGTGCTAATCTCAGTAGCTACAGATCAGAATTTAAAAATTCAGTATGTCAAATAATCTAATTTTTGAGGAAGGCTATAGGCTGTAAATTCAAATCACACTATGACCAACGGGAGTGGAGTATCAACAAAAAACGATGCAAACACAGAGTTCGTTTTGCAAACTTCCACTGTGTGCACTGCATTAACTTTTAAAATTTTGCAAAGATAACAGAAAAAATTGTTCATCCTTAAAACTAAACATTGGCTCACTATAACCTTTTTTAGAGTAACAAATTTGTTCCTACAGTATAACATCACAGTACAGGCAATAGGAGATACAGAGGAGGTTGTATGGGTCAACTAGTATTATATAATGACCATGGTTCTATTATGACCTTAATATTAAGACTGACAAAACAAAAAATATAAATATGTATATAATATGTTGTATGTGAATTAAAGAGTTCAGTAATAGAAACAGGTTTTGTAAATCATTTTCTATTACATGTCGTATCACATCAATAACTGGTATTGAAAGTTCATATTACGAATTATGAGCAATATTTTGGAAGGAAAGGCAACTGGCAATCTATGCAATAAAGAGAAATAAAGAATTACTAAAGATACGAAGTTAACACTTTATATTTAATGTCACACTAAGAACCAGTTTAAAGTGCCATTCTATAGCCACATATGGTACAATTTGACAAGACTCACCTCTCTTTCCGCTATTTTATCATGGATTCTCTTTTTAGGCTTTGGTGGAGGCGGGGGCAGCTCAGTTTTCTCTTCATCTTTTTTCTCTTCCTCCTCATCCTCCCAGCTCTCCTGCAATTTCACTGACGTCAACACGTATGCACGAAAATTGAGGTTATGTATAACTTCAACATAAAACTCGCTACACTCAAACGTAATAACTTTCAAAGATAAAAATAAATATTTTGGCAAAGCGTACGTTACCTTGACTGTATCTTCTTCATCTTCGCCTTCCCATTTATTCGAACTAGTCAACGTGGTCGGCAGTTTAGGCTCAAAATTATCCGCGTCTGGAAATTACCACGTAATGTCATCACTCACATTAAAATTTAAAAATATATACACCACATCTGTATTTATTATTACTTACCCCACGACACATCCATGTTTGCGGACTTCTTTGTAGTTTCAATCTAATTTTGTTACTTGTTTCACGTGAAGACAAAATCAGACAGTGAAGTAACTTGCCGCAATAAAGGTTTTTTATCGCAAGATGTCTCCAGGGTCGACAATGAGTACAACAACAATATTTTCTCAAGCGAATATTGTCAAACGATCAAAGAATTTCTGCAATGACCACGACTGGATTGAGAAACGATAGACAAATGACATAATTTTGGCGAAATCTCAACAAAACTATGATCGAATTTAGATAAGCAAAAATATGACTCCATTGCAGACGATAATTTCCGAATCACTAAAAATTTCAAATATGGCTGATACTTGGTATTACCATCCGTAAAAATTAAAAATGTTTAAGCTGAAGGCACATAGGCAAATTGTGTCATGATGGGTTACATTAGATATTTGGAAAACTGGATTTTAGTAAACTTAAGAAACAGTCTACTAATAAGACATATAATAATAATGGAGAATTGCAAAAGAAGAAAAAGTTAGATTAAATAACAAAAATTCGAATGACTTCTAAAACTACTTACTACATACTAATTGAACGCTAGCGCGTGATTCTTCTTTTTAGTTTCATAGATAAAAATCAACAAATGAGAAACCTAGACAACTGCCAATGTCATCTGCATATTTCTGTGACAAACGTTTGATAAATAAAATAAAGCGCCAAATTAACTTAAAATCCGTTTGTATTGTACGTTAAGAATGAGTATCTTTAGACGTTTAAAAACGTTTCCAAAACACTTTAAAGGATCATGGCATGTATTGAGGGTTTTATTGTGGAAACATTTGAAAGAGCATCAACATTGTTGGACTTCCGTATTGTGGAGAATATGTCAGGGTTGCTCAGTATTTTGTGCATTATTTATGATCAGGTTATCATTATTACCATCCGATTATGAAGGTCCAGACTATGTAAATATTCTTTAATAATGAATTAGTTAGCCAGTTATCTAGTTTAAAAAAGCTACCATAACATTGTATGTCTTTAACAGAAAATACAAAAGAAATACAAAAAGAAATACATATACAGATTATATTTTATAAGTATATTTATTCTTAGTTAAATTTTCTTCCACAGTATGTGAACTTTTCAGTATCGCCAAGATATTGTTCTTTAGTCGATATAAAGATACGGTAACTGAACAGTCTAGCTAATGTAATCATACAGTTTTCATTTTTCTATCAAGGAGTAACAGTAAATTTAGATATCCTATTAATTTTAAATTGAAATCACATTTAAGGTACATCGACGCGATAGTAATAATGTTAATAAAATTCTTTTCTCACCTCGTAACAATATCACGGAAATTATAATGGAGAATGTAAAAAATGAACTGGACTGGATGGATCCGGCGACAGGTTTATTTTGTTTATTTTTATTGTATTTTAAGAATCTGGTAAAGTGACTCAAAGACCAAGATCTTACTTTTAAATACTGGATATTGTTATACTGGAAAAATTTGGAAACAAAGACGCCTGACCAGTTAAATAACTTTTAATAAACCAACAGTGGGCGATTAGATTTCATATAAACTGCTGAAGCAATATTACATAACAATTGTGAATATTTAGTGTATAAAAGTATCGAATAGAAAATTATTTAAATAGGAGGACCACTACTATAACATTTGTATACTAGGATCAACAGCTTCGACCCACGTACACACCGAGTAATCGCCATGGTCTGGAACCAGCAAAGAAATTAATCAGTAGTAAATTGGAGAAGTTGAAAATACAATAAATCCACCCAATCCATGGAAAAGTATTGATAGTTATCGAGTAAATTGTATTCGATGCATCAAAGATATATACGTCAATAGGGTTGCCGCTAAAAGAATTAGCGTATTAAATGCCCATATTTTGCATAGTTGCAGATTTGTCGTCAGAATCATTGGAATTTGATTTCTACAACGATACAACGTTCTTGGCTGATTCCAGTGACATAATTACCATTGTGGATTTTGAGGTATTAAGATTTCTCAAATGCCAAAGTATTTAAAATATCTAACACAAACACTTTCATTTTTCATAATAAAAATATCTGACTGCCTCGGTGGCGCAGTGGTAGCGTATGCAACTGTTGTGCTGTATTTTCGGGTTTCGTGTGATCGATCTATCAGAAGGAAATAAATCACACTTAGTCGTTTCGGGCTTACAGTTAACGGTTTATTTAAAGATTACAATGGCTAGTGTTGCCAGGACTTAGGTAACATCTAAATGATTTGTGTAAAATTATATACAGAAATATAATAAACTGTCAACTTTATTTAAATTTATACTTAGGTAGTTATCATTATTACCTTGAGGCAAATTATTTGGAGTCAGTCATTTTTGGGATTTCTGAAGAAAGATAAGTCGGCACAAGTATGAAGACGTATCTTGGCTACAGAATTTCTTAATAATACTAATAACTATGTTGGCTGGATATTTACTAACATCCTATAATTTGTTTTAGGACGCAGGATCACTAACAAATAATTTCACTTACTCCATTAGAACGCTTGTCAAGGGGCCGAGGAATGAATTAGAAGAGCCTTTCAGAGAATTTTTTCATGTTCTTCTACATACTGGTACGATTGCATATCGTGATATTCTTTTTCAGTCTTAGTTTGCTGCTATTTCTCTCATTTACTTTAACAAACTACACACTACTTTGCGTTAACAAGTTTAACAAGTTACACTACTTTGCTTGTAGTTGTACCATCAGCTAAGTTGTGGATAAGAATCGTCGAAACGTCGTCGTCCTAATCGTATTAGATTACATACTTCACCAAATCGATAGAATTTTACACATTTATGCTTGATTAGCTTTTATATTTACCCCGATCTAAATCAATTGAACTCTAAAGAAATGAATTTCCTATTTTCCAGATAATGATGTCACTCCTACCCTGGGGTGGTTGCAGTGGGCCATAGATAAGTCTTATATAGAATACATTGGAAATCGTAAAGTCTTAAACGTAATTATGATATAGCAGTACACACTTACGCGCACACACACGCACACGTAAACACGCACGCACGTGTACACGCACACGTAAACACGCACGCACGTGTACACGCACACGCAGCTGCTCGAACGTTTTGAGGTTTTTATATCAAGACGTTTTGGACTGTTCGAGTAAAGTCCTAAGGAGTTCCCCCCGGCTCAATCGTCGTGTACTCACGCTTCCAAACACTACATACATTCAAACAGCACCGACACTTTACAAACGTCGACTTACGACGGGGATACTCAGGTGAGCTACTAAAAATACCACACTGCTTATAGAAAGTACCTGGAAATCAAGCCTTGCTCGGTAATTTTTTTGGTAAATCTACCAGATAGTTGATTCACAATTTACCAACTTCTTTTGTTCCCATCCCTAATTTTATCAAATATAAGTGTCAAAACGGGTCCATTAGACAACACCACCTACTGAAGTATTTAGCTTTTGGGTTGCTGTGTCTTTAAAGCAGCATTTATTTACGTATTCTAATGACACTGTAGCAATTTTTCATTATTTGAAAACACGGATAAAACAACATTTTCAGAAAATTAAACCAAGCTAGATTGGTTTATTGCTCCAGAAACACACACACACACACTAAATTTCCTGAAAATCGTTTTAGCCGTTGCCGAGATTCAGATTATATACAAGAATTGTTCATTTAAAGGTGTTAGATATAATAGATAGGTAAAAGCATCGATTCAATAGTTTCAGAGTTTAACAACGTAGAGTATTTGGCCTTTATAAACGCATTTTAGATTAGAATCTTTTAATAATAAGGTCACCACTGTTACACCTTTAATAGTCTTTTTAATCTTTTTAGAAATTGCGATTTCTCTACCGAACAAACTACATACCAGGCTATTTGCAAGCGATACAGAGTTTTATCAAAATATGCATTGTTCTCGCGGCGCTGCCTTTTTTCTTATATAAGTCTTCTAAGCTAAGCTACGCAAAGAGGATCGGATTTCAGGTACTGATATACAACAATAATAAAAAAGTATACTAGCTTTCGTGGATGGCTTCGTCTGCGTGATTCTCACCTGACAAGTACCCTGTGTTACTTGTTGTTAATTGGTGAAAGAATATTTCATCTCTTCAAGCAAATGTATGCTTTTGTAGCAAGTTTGTGTCTATTTAAGTAGTGTCTTTTGGAAACTTAACAGTATGACATAAATTTTGAAGGTTAAAGTATGCCGTTTTTTCCAGAATTTAATGAAATTATCAGGAGTGTCATATAACGTGTACAAAACGTCACATTTGTTGTTTACGATTGTCACATCGTCTGTGTACGCAACAATTATAACTAGTCTTTTGAAGGTAAAACATTGATTATATTTAAAAATAACATGAATGAACAACCTTATCTACTTCCATGAGGCTTTATTTTAAGTAACTGACTGCATGAAAGACGTAGTGGCTTAAAATGCCACCACGTCTTAAATGTTCAAACCCAATCATACTTTGACTGATCCACAAATCGTTTTTTTAAGTCTGGGTGTTCTTTATGGCCGCTTTATGCATGTTTGTATCTAGATGTTGATTATCATGGTAAAAATTAGTCTGTTACTTGCTGATAATCGTATAGGTTTCCATTGGTAAAAGAATTCTTAAAATTAGTGGTTTAGGGTGAAGGCGTAACAAACAAATTCACATTCAATTTTTTTATATTTGTTAGGATTATGGCATATAATGACGATTTTAAAAAAAATATTTCTGTGAAGGGGTTGAAATCAACATTTTTAAAATCAGTTTAAAAACGTTAAAAATGATTACATTCCCAAAGTGTGGGTGTGTTGCCATAAAAAGACCGCTAAAATTAGTTGTGGAAAACTGAAAAAAAAATGGTGAAGATCTGAAGTCAAGCTAAACACTCCATTGCTAGCTAGATATAAGCCTCTATTTAGAAAGGAGGTTTTGGTTTACTATACCACGTTGGCCAGACTGGCTGGCAAAGGGTTGTATCAAGTTTCCCTTCTCTTTGGACGGATGTTATTCTGCATAATTTGCTCCATTACTCGCTTCTGACGACAACCGTGAAATGAATAGGGGTGGTAACACTGTATTC
This sequence comes from Hypercompe scribonia, assembly GCA_949316085.1. Classification (NCBI taxonomy): domain Eukaryota; kingdom Metazoa; phylum Arthropoda; class Insecta; order Lepidoptera; family Erebidae; genus Hypercompe; species Hypercompe scribonia. Next base: position 3,804,330 of record OX438982.1, read on the forward strand.
TTAATCCGTTACTACACGGCAATAATAAATAAATAAATAATATATTAAAATATAGAATAGGCCATGTATATAATAGAAAACCAATGAAATAAAATCATTATCCTTTATTTTAAATATATTATTGTAAAATAATTTTCTTATTTTGTTCACAGGGGTCTTCTCATCCTATTCTCCCTTACAGCAATCCTGTGATCATATACATAAGCATTGTTTTATACTTTTTAAATATTAATAGTATAGCGTTCGTGACAAGTACTGTATCTTCGGACTGTTAGTATTACGTAATACCCTGTAATGTGGCATATTGGTAACTATTTACCCTTGAAAGGTTAACACATCGGTGACACAATGGCGATCTGGATGTCCTAATAGCAGCTGTTCCCGGATCCCTCCTAGATCAGGTGCAAAGTGGCACACTGTGTGGTTTTAGTCGGTCCGATTCCGACACACCACCCCGCCGTAAACCCCGGTGGGGCGACGGTTCCACACGTTAAAAAAAAAAAATCGGTGACACAATGGTGCCGTATGTGACTTTCGTACGTGAGGTCTTGGGTTCGATTCCCGGGTCAGACTATTCTGTATATAAATTTAATGTATATACAAAAAAGATATACGTATTCTAGTTGTCATGGTATAAGCTCAAGCTCTGCTCGGTTTGAAGTTTGTTGGCTAAAAGTCTAGTACAAGTCACTTGATGGTAAGTTTCACTTACAGCTATCTACATCCCAAAAGTCACAGGGTCATGGTAATATTATCGAACAGTATTGTCTTCATACAAACGGTCGGAACACAAATCATACCTACACGCCTCGAGTTCGGTACACACTCGGTACACAAACAGACGATTTACGAATATTTGATTGAAATCAGTACAAGTAGGTACTTACTTAATATAGTAAAGAACAATCACAGATTATATTTTGAGTTTTTAGTTACCTGAATTCTTCCTTAACGCACCCAGAGATAACATTTTTTATATTACATTAAATTTAAAAATAAATCTTTTCGTAGCTTTCAATGCCTAATTAATAAAGATGTTATATTTTTCTCTGAAATCTTTATTAAATTATGCTAATGAAAAAGAAATTACATGCATTTTTGTTGAACTCATTCCTATTTTATTCGCAGTATATTTCATTTCTGGAATTAAAAAATAAAATATTTAAAGTCACAAAACTTGAAAGAAACTCATGTAGTCGATATAATACTACCTATAGGCGAGCGGCCATACTACATGTTTACGTACCGCGCGGCTGTAGGTAACTATTTCAAGAATAAACCCGAGTCACAATACTGTAAAAATGATATTACCGTGACAAGGTGCATTACTATTCTTTCAGCCCTCCACCACTCCCTCAGAATCAGGACAATGCAATAAAGTGTCCACGTCAAGTAGACATTTTTAAGGGATCGTGGTTTAGATATTCTTTTATTGAATTTATCATTAGCACCCGCTGATAAAACCACCACGATTTGATATGAGTTTTCAAGAATCTTTCGTAGGAGAGGTGACATCAAAGTATTAATTGTTTTGATATTTAATATTGTTTTATTTTACCAGATCAGTACAGTAACAGCACAGCTATGCTAGTGTACATGTTTACTTTCTTAGTGGGCTTTGAATGGTTTAGTCAGAATATGACTACCGAAACTACACGAATTATCGTGTGTTGCTTCCTACCACATGTACCAATATTCATGTTTTGGGACAGCGTCATGTATTTGGAAAATCTTGGTAAGTTAAGCAAATATTTCTAGTAGTACTGTGCTTGTAAGTGATGTTCACTCAAGGGTCATAAATGCAGTCTCACCATAATGTCCATATTTTCACGCCAGTTCTGTGCCTATCTTTGTGCCCACATAAATAAATTTTTAATATGAGTAGATGTTAATCGATGTATTTAAATAAAATTGAAATGTCTGGCTGTGATTAAAAAAAAAACTGTGTTTTCACACGTGCCCATAGCTCTTTACACGACACTAAAATATAAAGTACCTTTCTTAAATTTTCTCCGTCTGTCTGTCTGTTTGTCCGGGCTAATCTCTGGAACTGCTGAATCATTTTTGATGGTACTTCCACTAGGAGACAGAGAAGATTACTGGCTGGGTATCACATGAGCTACTTTTAATTTCGGATTTCACACGGGATCGGGCTTTACACAATAAAAACACGTCTCTAATTTATAAGTTAAAATTCGAATCCTACCACGTATACAATACAATAGCAGAATATGCGTTTATGAATGAGATATGCACTATGCTGGCGTGCAACAATGAATGTTACGGTGGAAGCGCAGTTATAACTGTACATCTCTCTAGACCTTAGAATGTATGCAGGTGGACATGACAAACAATAACACTGAAAGCACAGATAGTAAACACGTACTTACATACCCATATACCCTGAACACGGTGCCAGACAAAATCAATTTCATATGAGCTCACCTTAAGCCACGCGCACAAGTGATCTCCTAGATAAGGTAAAGGGTCCCAATACTTTATAGAGACTTAGGGAACCCTAACTAATTAATACAGCACCGGACTTGCTAACCAGTAGCATCGCTAAATAACTTTTTATATCAAGTTATTGTGGTAAATAATTGACAGATTCATTCGTAGTTCTCTAAAGAAGTTTTTTTTATTGCGACAGCCCGCCAAAGTGACTTTACTCTGCCTGATGTAAAGCATGAATAAATTCCAAAGGTGGTGGTTATCATACTCATTACGAATGCAGACAATGCAGTATTGTGACCCACACTATGGCGCCAATATGCTTTGGGACGTAAAAGGCATGACAGTCAGTATGAGATTCACACACTTACTACTATAACTGTCACCCCTGCATCAATGGGCCTCCGGTCTCACACTCACCAACGAAACACGACGGAACGGATGCTGTCGCTTTAGGATACCCAAATTATTCTTTTTCTTAAAGTTTGACTGTTTTTGAATCTTCAGGCAAAGGCGTTACGTTCTCGGAAATAAACAAAATGCATAATCGTCATCTACCGGTAACAGTTATATGGTTGGTACTCGTATTACATACAGTATGGTTTTCGATCCTAGACAGTTACCTGGATCTGGTTATACCATCACAGTTTGGAGTTACTCGGAAGTGGACATTTATATTTAAGGTGATTATCATTTATATTTTGAGCGTGCTGTTGTGTAAATAGTGATAGAGACGGTATTTGATTTGTAGAATTTGGTAATGAGAGAATTGTATGTAGGTACTAACTCAATCGGAGTCGAAAGTTTGCGGAACGTGGGGCGTTGGGATGCTTCACCAATTAGCTGGTATGTCGCTGACGTGAGAGCCGGGTTGCGTAGAAGATCGGAAACATGGTATTGTTTTACATTATGGATAATCTGCCGTCCATATTACAAAAAACTTAATGGACAGCCGAATCTTAATTAAAAAACAATTTGCCGAAGCGGTGTCACAAAGTGATATGTTTAATATTGTGTATTTCTTTATAAAAAAAAATATATTGCATAAAACGGACCTTACACTTACTAACAAAATATTAAAAAAAAAACCCTATACAAAGCCGCCTGGCCAGCGTGATATAGTAGGCTAAAATCTCCTTTCAAAGGAGAAGCTTATTTTTGTATTTATTTAAACTGTTGATGTGTGACGTGAAGGTGGACTTCGCGCCACAAACATTTTCTTTCAGCCAAATTTTTGGGCTTTACAAAGATTTAAGAATGTAATTTGTGTCATTACCTAGTATCCATCCTATCCTAGCTCACTACTGGATATAAGTCTCTGCAATTACTCAACTTTTGGTTTGCTTCACACATCTGGCTCCTGTCAGCCATTTTACTCAAACTATCACTTCACCTGGCTAGTGGATGTCTTACTCTACGTTTGCCGAGATTTGACTTCCCGTCAAGTACACCATATTAAGAAAGCAAGCAAGCATTATTATTATTTATATGTTTTCTTATTGTATTGTATTAGTTATAGACAGACTTATATCACATGAAATTCCTATTCAATTCATCATCTAAATATTAACTAAAACCGCCCAGGATTTGGTGAAGATAGTGTAAAAAGAATACTGGATTAAATTAAAAAAATATAATGATTGCAATACTGTAAGAAAAACAAATTGTAACATTGTAAATAAGCATAAAAATAATAATAATAATTGAAATAAAATAATATTAATTGATTTGAAATTACTAGCCTCCACAAAATTACAATTGATGGCGTTATTAAGGGTCACTAAAAACTTTAGTAATTCTATCAAAATGGAATTTGGTGTAGACAAATGTGCAGTCATGTATGTAAAGAAGGGCGTGATTGTAGAATCTGAAGGAATGGAACTTTCAGATTCAACAAAACTCAGATCTCTGTCTGCCACCGAAACCTACAAGTATCTAGGTTTTTCACAGTCCTTGGGAATACCAGAATCTGGCGTGAAACAAATGTTACAGGAACGCTTCTTTGGACGCCTGAAAAAAGTACTTAAAAGTCTTTTATCAGGCGGTAACAAGGTGCGAGCCTATAACAGTTGGGTCATGCCGGTTCTGATGTATTCCTTTGGTGTACTTAGATGGACTCAGACCGAATTGGATGCCCTTGACAGGAGAGTCCGTACATTGCTGACTGCATTCCACATGCACCACCCACGTTCATCGGTTATGAGATTGTATATTCCGCGAAAGTTTGGAGGTCGTGGTCTATTAAATATCAAGACTCTACACAATCACGAGATATACAATCTCAGAGAATATTTTCTACAGACGAATGCGGGAGTGCATCGCAATGTAGTTGTAGTGGATACTGATTTTACCCGCTCGCTCTGGTTAAAGAGAATTGGCGCAAACCTGTAGTACTTAGTACTACTGATCGCAAGGAAGTATGGAAGGGTAAAGAACTTCATGGCCGATTTTATCGGGCCCTACACGGGTCTGATATAGACTTTAAAGCGTCAACGTCTTGGCTACGGTATGGTGATCTCTTCGGAGAAACTGAAGGTTTTGTTTGTGCAATTATGGACGAAGTTATCATGACGAATAACTACCGGAAATATATCCTGAAAGATAGTACGGTTGACATCTGTCGGGCTTGCCACCGTCCTGGAGAATCTATTAGGCATATTATTTCCGGTTGTTCTCGTCTTGCTAACGGTGAGTATTTGCACAGGCACAACCAAGTAGCCAGGATCGTACACCAACAACTTGCCCTTAAATACCAACTTGTCAATTTCGAAGTACCTTACTACAGGTATGTGCCCGACCCAGTTCTCGAAAACGGTCGTGCTACGTTATATTGAGATCGATCTATTATCACAGATAGGACTATTGTTGCCAATAAGCCTGATATTGTGGTGATAGATCGATTAGAGCGCCGCGCAATGATTGTCGATATCGCCGTTCCTCATGACGAGAATCTCGTGAAAGTTGAAAAAGAAAAACAATTGAAGTATTTGGATCTGTCTCACGAGATTGCCGACATGTGGAATGTGGATTCGGTGATTATTGTTCCGATAATCATATCTGTTCATGGATTGATAGCGAAGAGCCTCGACCAAAACCTTAAGAGGCTCGCGTTAGAAGGTTGGATCAAGGGTCTGATGCAGAAGGCAGTCCTCCTTGACACGGCCCGTATTGTGAGGAGGTTCCTGTTTTTGGAGCCCTAACCACCGGTGTCTTGGTCCCTGTACCCGATGTCGGTGGTCTACTACTATTTTTTATATTTTTAAATGTGTATTTTCCTACTTTTTATATATTTAAAAATGTAATAAATAAGTGTATATAATGAAATAAAGAAAATAATAATAATTAATAATATTGATTGCCGATATGTGGAGTGTGGATTCGGTGATCATTGTTCCGATAATTATATCTGTTCACGGATTGATAGCCAAGAGCCTCGACCAACACCTTAAGAGGCTCACGTTAGAAGGTAGGCTATACAATGCCAAGGAGTGTTAAATCTCCAAAATAAAACCCGAAATTGAGTAGTTCTACCTGGGTTGCCACATGAATGAAGGTGGCGCCCTCCTTTAATTACATCTCTTTTGAGTCGTGCTATAATTGAGCACGTCACCCACTCCACGTCCCACTAACAAACAGGAGGGCCTAACTTCCACCGTTTTTTTTCCTTCCATCTTAATTCTTTAAGACATTTTTCAGTAATCACCACCAATTTTTGGAAGGCGAATTTTTGGAAGAGCTATTACATTTTTTATCTAAAATATCAATTTTGTATGTGTGCAGTTAGGTTGGGATATCTTCTCCTATAGCGAGTAGGCGCTAGGAAAAGTCTGGATGTCATGATAGCAGATGTTCCCAGATCCCACCTACGTCAGGCTCAGAATGGTATAATGTGTGATTTTAGTCAGTCCGATTGCGACACATCACCCAGCCGCAAGCCCTGGTGGTGTGACGGATAGAGTATAGTATATTATTGTACGAGTATTATAAACTTAATACACGCGGCTACCAAAGTTGCTGTCCCTTTCATGATGTAGTATTACCTCAATGGAGAGAAAGACTCAATGTCGTAACGATAACTTTCATCATCTCCCTAGTCTTTATTATTCCCAAGATTATTTCGGGTTACCTCTAGTTCAACCGATTTTGTCTGAATAATCAGTTTTGTAACAGTATTTTTTTCCAGCGAAAAAATTTATTCTCCAAAACGAAGAAAATTGTCAATTTCCACGTGACATCTGAACAAACTGAGCGAGTATTAAGGGACAGCAGATATTTTGAAGCCTTGCCCAACCATGCTGAGATTGCAGTCAAAGTTACTAAACTTACAAAGGTATATTGGATCGGTATATCTTCCAACCCTGAATGACAGAGTTTACTCTCATCTCTAACTTGTTTCTTGTCGAAAATGGAGAATACTATTATATTAAAAAATTATTATCAAGAGCTATATAAAATAATATAACAGCAATTAAGAATATGAAGTGACACCATCTCTGTTCACCCCGTGGGTGTGGTAAGACCTGACTGAGAAGTCAAACTATGTTGGACAAAAACACAGCACAACAAAACTTGAAACTAATCCTATACCAATACATCTGGCCAGCGTGGTGGACCAAAACCTATCAAAGGATGATGATAATGACATTTAATATCAAACATCAAAAATTTACCTTCTTATAATTTTCCAGAGATATAAGACAAACTCTAAGGAAATAGTTGTCTTGGATAACGTCAGTTTAGATGTGTGCAGAGGGGAAGTGACTGTACTTCTTGGGAACCAGGGCTCTGGCAAAAGTACTTTAATGTGTATCATGTCAGGTATGTGTTGCTTTTGTTATGATCTATTTTAATTTGTGCTATTGAACGTTTAAAGAATCTTTTAGAAATATATCATTTGACCTAAATTTGCTTTGGTTTTAGGGTACCTAAAAGATAGGGCTTAGAAAAGAATTCTTACTGATGGTGATGAGACAAACAAGACAGATGAATTTTTATTCAAGTGACTAAGATAACGTGTAGTAATAGACTAAGAATACGGAGTGATACCAATATTCATTCCGAGGATGTCGTAAGAGTCGACTTAGAGAGCAAAACTGCACAAGACTACATACACAAGCATACACAACTGCACCACAAAGAGAAGAAAAACTTGACAGAAACTCAGTACAAACCCATCGTGGTATGCCAAAACCTGCTTTGTAATTAAAGACCTATATCCAACAGTAAATTATTAATGGGTGTCGATGATAATAAGATGAAAATTAAACACCCAGATTGTACTATCTGTAATGTGATCTGAGTCTCAAGACAAGCCTCACATGTAAAATAAAAGCGTAAGATAAAATTTAGAGACTTAATGGCAGGTAATTTGTGTGCTCTTAAAATTGAAAAGAAAGTCTGTGCGTATTACTATATTATAATATTTTTTTGTTGTGTAATACTGTAAATGTACTCAGGTTACGATTAGAATTTTAAGTCTTAAATTATTTCGCTAAGGTTTATATTACAGGCATGCAGGCACCCACTTCTGGGAAAGTGTATGTCAATGGCATGGACAATGTACTTAGGCTAAGCGAAGTAATGAATAATGTATCATTTTGTCCTCAACAAATCGTGCTATACAGATACCTCACTGTTAGAGAGAATATAGCATTCTTTGAGAAGGTCTGATTACATCTTTACTACTCTAGTTATAAAGTTGAAACTAGTTTATTTTAATTAAATACACTCAGAACTATTATTCAGATTTCAAAAATCTATTGGCATCTGTTAACACAATTCTTGTTGAAGACTAAATGCTCCGGTCCTAACAGTCGGAGCATATGGTCTTAATTCAATAAGCGTTGCCGTGTTGGATTAAGAGTAAGGAGTGTCAACATTTCTATTCGTTTCATAAATGTCATAAGAGCTGATACAGGGAGCAATTAAGCAGGACAATAATACTGCAAACAGAAGGAACACTTGACATAAACCTTACACCAACTCGTCTGAACGTTCTTTCAAAAGATGCGTGTCCAGCAGTGATTTGATTTGATTTGTTGATTTTCGTTTTAGTATCAAATTCACCTAACTTTGACAAATTAATGTGTTTATATACTAGCCTAAATAAAAAACATTTCAGTTGAAAAACTTGCAAGATAAGTCTTTAGTTGATGATCTAATAACTCAACTACAAATGACCGAATATGAAAATTCACTTCGCGATCAACTTTCGAGAGGAATGCGCAGATGTTTGCAGGTAATAATAATGCTATTACTTATTGTAGAAAAACAAATAAAGAGGCTATATAATACAAGAATGAAGAATGTCAACAGCCGCATTTAACCTGCGGGTGTCGTAAGAGCAAGGGCCAACTAAAGTAGTAAAGAATCTATACAAGACAACAACATTTCGAGGAGAAGCAAAACATGAAACAAATCCAGTAACAATTCATCTGCCCAGCATTGTACAGTAAGCCAAAACCTTCTTCCTGAGGAGAGGCCTGTGTCCAGCAGTGGACTATTAAAAACTGTTGATGATATGTGATGATTCTGAACTGAATTCTGATGATGAACTTCTGACTACACTGAGTGTGGCCAGCTTGTGTCTTTATGTACGGTAGTTTATATTACATACAGTTTACAGGAGAATTTAAAGATTACCTGTTTTAAAGGTGGCATGCTGTATAGCAAGTGGTGCAGAAATATTAATTTTCGATGAACCCACGCTTAATATGGGTATTGAAGCGAGACATCGAGTTTGGAATTTAATAATGGTACGCTTTTATTCGTGTAGATTTTAATACAGAAAATTTTGTTATGTATCTTTTTTTAAAACAAAAGAATATGAACAGACAGATTACCTAATGGTACTTTTTTTTTATTTTAATAGCCTGCCAAAGTGACTAATCTGCTTGATGGAAAGCATGAATAGAATCCAAAAGTTGTAGTCACCATACTCATTGCGAATGCTGACAATGCAGTATGGTGACCCACACTATGGCCTATTACGATTTTTTACGGTTCACTTGGGGACGTAAAAGACATGACAGTCATCGTAGCATTGTATTGCATTTAGCATTTTGTGTACGAGTATAAAGAGATGCTTGCGATTGATAATGATGATTGTAAACGTGATAACTTAACAAGCGAAATAAACTCAATTTGGTATTTATAATTGTAGGGCTTTAGTGGTAAGTGTTGCAATGCTATAAAGGTTGGTATGTTAACTCTTTCCGAAATATTCTGATCAAGTCACAACAGGTTCCTAAATGAACAAATGAAAAGTATTTTACAGTTCAGTAATAGTTCGTATACAATTGCTGCTTTCAAATCGGAGACTAAAACTTTCTAGAATCTTCGGGGACAAAAAACGATAATTTTGTCAACGTCAATTCTGAAAGAAGCATCTGCAATAGGTGATCGTATTATTATTTTAAATAAAGGAAAGGTACGGTGCTACGGTAGCCCAAGCTTTCTAAGTGATGCCATTGGTGAGTTGGATATATACTTTATTCCAATACAACAAACAATTGTTTGTTTTGAAACGGTTCCCATAGCTTTTCAATCATTATCAGCAACGTCACATTTTTTACAAATCTTCAAAAGTGAACTTTTGAGTGGAAAATCCTGATGAATTTCATTCTTTAATGTGGCAATTGTCTATGTAAACATATATTTATTTCGACTACCACACTGGTTTTTCTGCTGAACAAATTACTTTTACAACACATTAAATTAGACTATCATGTTGAGGAACATTAAGAAGGCATGACGAAGGGATTTTTTTCAAAAATCATTAAATTTACTAAAGCAAATACTTTCCTGATTTGACACGACTTGTTATTACATTCTCCTTCATTCTCCAGATTTAACCTACAATCTAGCAGCAGAAACCCGATTATTCACACGGTGGCGAATTAAAATACGGAGTATGACCACCCATATTCACTCCGTGAGTGTCTTAAGACCCGACTAAGGGAGTAAAATACTCAGGACAACAGCACCGCAAAGAGAAGATAAACTGGACATTGGACCTATAGTGACCCGTTTGATCAGAGTGGTATAGTAGACCAAAACCTCCTGGCTAAGGAGATGCCTATGTCTAACAATGGGTTATTTAGGGTCATCGATGATCCGAGTAGTATCCTAGAGAGAATGGAAGTGCGGAATCATCATATAATTTCAATACGTAGATTAATTTTCTAATCTGTAAAGAATGAAATGGAATAAGCACAGTGGCGTAATATGAATAATAAATAGTTTTCATTCCTAGGTATTGGTTTGAATTTGACGATAATCTTACAAGAAGCAACTTATTTAGAAGCTGTACATCACCTTGTAGAAGGGACTATTCCTAACGTTAAGAGTCAGATTCACGGGCCAAAATGTGTTACTTATATGTTACCTCAAGAGGAGCGTGATTTATTCGTAAACCTTATTGAGACTTTGGAGAAGAAAAAAATTGAACTTGGAATTAATACCATCGATGTCGCAGTATCTATGGAAGCAGTGTATTTAGAGTAAAAACAGATTTCGTTATATTAAAACTTAGCGCTTCGACTTTAAATGCAGCATTTTCTGCTCTGTTACAAACGTGCCTTTGCCTTGGCCTACTTCTGCCCGTAATGGGTGTCTCACTAATCGCTCTAACGTTTTAATAAGTTTAACAACCTCTTGGACTTTCATTGATTGTTCAAACGAATAAAACCATGAATTCTTGCTGAGGCATCTAGCATCGGTAGCCATCGCGCCTCTATTTTTGGTCAGATCATCAAAACGAAAGAGGTACCTAATGTTGTCCTAGACTGTATTATATACTATCATTTTCAAAGCAGAACCCTTTTGTACAGAAGAATGTTTCAAATATTATTATTACTTATAAACGGGGAGTAACGCCACTAACAATTACCTGACCTTTCGATCAGGTACGACTGGCCGTGATCACAGGTCAGGTACAAGATGGTGTAAAGTTATATTTCTTTTTCATTGTTATAGGTTTATTGATCGATTCAATGATGAAGAGGTTGTTCTCGAAGCTCAATATGAGGGTAAGTAGTAAATCAACTTAAAAACACTTTTGTGTCATGTTATGTTACGTATTTGACGGGTTAACTTGGAGGTCGTGGATTTTATTCCTATCTAGTAAAAATAGTTGTGTAATAACCACACAGATTGTCTCCTAATAGGTACCGCATTATTAGAATTTATTCTGAGTTACCTTCATGAAATTTTGCGGTGTGCACGAAATGCGCGGGATGACTTGACATTTCAAAGTGACACTTGGAATACATCAAACCATAAAGATGAGACAGAGTTAGAACGTTTATCGATAAATATAGTCGGATGATCTGTATAATTGATATTTTATTGCTTATAAATAAATACACCAGAATAGCAAGTTAAAATAATAAATACATTTCATTCAAATTAAAAAAAAAATTTATCAACCTTTACATATTTTATCACACACTCACACATATATTATATATTTATAAAAATAATTTTGTCAGTTAGTTCTTAATTCAACAATTCACGTACATTTTATAATATCAAGTTTTACTCAACCACCGTATGTTATTATTGTATATACCAGCAGGGGTCTGCCACTGTAACTCCTTATCGCAGGTAACTTAGTTGCGTATCTAGGAGTACAGTTCTCAACCCAAGATTTAGTCAGCGGCTTAAAAAAAACATCCATTGTAATATATATATACATAATCATTAATATTTTTTTCGTTCAATGAAATATAAAGTATAAAGGATTGTGTAGCCTTTATGAGCATACTAACCTCCAAAAAAATGAGAAAGTCTATATCAAAACTGTCAAATATTGAGTAGGTATAGCGGAATCCAGCAGCTTTCTACAGTTTTTCGCAATATGAAGATTGTTTTGAGCATATCACACTATTTTTGGTGAAACCATTCGTCCCTCACACGAGTTGTGTCCATTCACATTTTTTTCCTTTCGGGATATTTAGAAAACTTTTGACATAATTATGCCACAATAATACGCCACTTCTTTAAGAAAATATCTTTGCTTATATAAACGAAGAATCAAACATCGACTTGTGAATCACAATACCATCGATACACGTGCAGCCTTAAACAAAGACACCTCTGTCGTATAGTTTGTCTAAAGGTTGCCTGGAAGGGATCGGAGACTGCGATAAGGCCGCCCATTGTACCACTGTTTTCTTGTTTTTTTTTTTGTATTATACATTGTATGTCTCCTAGTTATAGTGTATGCAGTAAAGAGTACCTATCTATCTAACTATTCAAATTTACGAGATTAGTGAAATAGAAATCTACTTAATTATTTTTGCTTTGCGCCATCAAAACACCAGTATAAATTCAACACCGGTGTATTTTCACCATTTTGCTGCACAGGAACTTCATTTATAATTTGAATTCATTACTACTTTTAAAATACAACAAACTTGGTCGACACTGACGTCACGATTCTTATTGTCACGTCATGTGCTAGCATGTATTGCGCACGTTTGTAGCATTGTATACTGAATCTATTAGTGGATAATCTGTGGATGCACACGGTCACTTTTGTTCTGTGTCTAGGTTTAAATTATCTTTAATATGTGTGTATTTAAGAATATAAATGTTTGCTTATCAGTAGTCTGGTTACAATTACCACAAGCTTTGCCTAATTTGGGATCAGATGCCTGTGTGAGAGGTTGTGAAGTGATTAAAGTTATTATCGTTATATATAAAATTGTGTTAAGTTTATGTGTTTCATTGACGTTTCTTTGTAGACCTTTACTCCTCTACTTTTACCCTGCCTAACTATAAAAAAGAAAAAGATTTTAGTAATGTTTTTAATGTTCGTAATAGACGCAATGATGGCACGCAGCAAGGATTGGAGAGTAGTTCGAACCCAGTTTATAATTTTAATAAAAAGGATCTACGATTATATATGGATGAAGAAATATCAGTTTATATTCATGGTAAGTTTGGACTATTAACTATGTCAATAGTAATAGTTGTTTTACATAATAAAGGCAAAAGGGCAGTCGAGTTGACTAATTATAAGTGAAAATCGCCATCCACGGACATTTACAACTCAAGAGGTTGTCCGCCTTTGGGTGTTCTTCCATCTTCCAGAAGCTTGGATCTCTGGTAACCGTACTCACTTAGATCCGTGGAATGTGATGACGATTCCTAGCCGATTTCGGTTACAGAGACCAGCTAACTATACAGAAGATAGTATAATAAACAAGTGTGTACACAAACACAGGTGCATTCTCTGTTCCCTTACCTTTATAATCCGATGAGATGGCTATCCAACATCACCGGGAAAAGGTCAGGCGTAAGACCGACGGCTTTAGGTACTCTTTGGGGCACTGGCAATGTAAGAATTGCTTTGTACCCGTTTTTTGTTTTTTTTTTGTGGTGTTTCTTTAAGATGATGATGATTTTTCCAAGAAAATGACGAGAGAATGATGGTTTTTTCAAGGTAGAACATTGTTAAATTGTAAATATTTAGTTGTAAAAACCAAAAATCGATAAAGGAAGTCCACATTTTCTTTATGGTTATTTGGTATTAGATCCTTCGCACTTGGTAGGTGCAGAATATAAAAAAAGGTAAGGTCGTGTACTGGAATTTCACCCTGGCTCATCGTCGTGTACCCTTCAACACATTTACACACATTTAAATAGCACCGACACTTTACAATCGTCGGTCTACGACAAGAATAATGAGGTAAGTATATGAACAGGTGTACGTACCCCACGGAGCAGAAACAGTGTCTGGTATCATCGCTTTTGCCTTTCAATTTGCTGGTAGGTGAAGCGTTTAAGCTACAATTAGACAAGTACTATATATTATTACTATTATTGTTGATACAGGGGACAGTCATCGTAGTAACTGTGTAAGACTTACACTGTCACGATGACTGTCATGCCTTTTACGTCCCCAAGCGGGGTGTGAAAAAGTATCTCACTAGAGTGCCATTGTGTGGCTCACCATACTGCATTGTCTGCATTTCTAATGAGTATTGTGACCACAACTCTTGGATTCTATTCATGCTCTCCATCAGGAAGAGTGGAGTCACTTTGGCAGAATCTTAATATAGAAAAAAAAAGTACAAGAAAATCTAATGAATTTTAATAAAATTACACTATTCAAAAGACAAATTAAAAACTTTTTTTATTATGAATAAACACAGTTTATGTTATAAAACTTATTTTGTTTACTTTTCAGCAAGTTATCCTTCCAATAATCGTATTATTCCTAGTGACACTTACTACAAACCGTAAATACGGGTATGGCAAATTCCGGTCTTTGAAAAGTGATGTCGACACATTGGTGTTTGATCTGGGACCTTACAAACTGAATGCTATGAATGACATCGTGGATAGACACGGAATTTATCCACTGTTGTCTAAGGATGTCGAAAAAGGTATTCATATATAACACTGTAAGCTAAAATGATGAGTCTGTTGATCTAGTGGTTAGTGATCATGACTGCCAGGCCTGAGGTCATGGGTTCGATTCCCACCCTGGTTAAATATTTTTATTGAGGTGAATACGTTTTTTTGTTGTTTTTAGAATTATATTAAGTATGTTTATCTGCAGTTAGTTCGACTGCCTCGGTGATGAAATAGTAGTGTTTGTGACTGTTGTGTTTGAGGTATTGAGTTTGATTCCCATGTCGGTTTACTAGGTAGTAGAGCCACGCTGATTTCAGCCGGCTCGACCGGGGCAGTACTACCCTCCCACAGAAGACCAACCTAAAGCGCCAGCACCCGTGTTGTCGTGTTTCGTTGGTGAGTGTGAGAACGGAGGCCCATTGATGCAGGGGTGACAGTTATCGTGGTAACTGTGTAAGCTTTACATTGTCACGATGACTGTCATGCCTTTTACGTCCCCAAGCGGGGTGTGAAAAAGCATCTCACAAGGCCACCATTGTCTGAGTCACCATAGTGTATTGTCTGCATTTGCAATGAATATGGTGACCACAACTCTTGGATTCTGTTCATGCTTTCTTTCAGGCAGAGTAGAGTTACTTTGGCGGCTCTTATTATAGAAAAAAAAATGTTTGTATGATTTACAAATATTTGTTTCGGAGTTTGGGTCTTATTGTATATAAATTATATAGTACACACGGTAGACTCTCTGCTTAGTTTAGGACTAGATCAGACTACCGTGTGTTTAATTATTCTTACTCTCATATCGTTTTTCAGATCTGGATCTTCTTTATAAACCACCTGAGAAGGCTTTAGGTCTAAAAATGTCTAAGAGTGCAACTAAATTGTATCTCCCAGATGATGCTTACGCACTGACGAAAAGCGTAAATATGTTCAGTAATTTTTACTTAAATATACATACGCCCAAGTCAAATAAAACCATCATTACAAGATATAACCCTTTAAGGAAACCTAATATAATAGAACCAAAACCTGTGTTTCTGTGCATAATTTGGGCTGCCTGGGTTTCATTTTGTAAGTACCGTTTAAGTTTTTTGTTTATGTGTATTGTTTTCAAGGCATAAGTATGTCTTATTAAAGATTAAAAAAAAGAAACAGTTTTTTAAATCGTGGAATATCGTAAAAACCCGCTTCCAATTTTGTTACTATAAAAAATGATTAACTCAATTTAACTTAATACGTAAATAGGTGCTTACAGTAGGGTGTCCCTTAAATTTCAAGTTCGATATTTTTTTACGCATACCTTCTTAAAAGTTTCATAATAACCCTATATTGTCTAGAAAAAAATATTAGTTCGATATATAAACGATAACCCGTGCCGACTTGCTATTTAAACTTGTCGATACAAGTTGCTTAAGTACTGCCCAGTGACCTGTTACGACATGTTTTATTTGCCATTTCGTACGTGATTTTTGAGACTATTAGTGCTTCATTGTTTAGTGCGTAAACATGTCGGTGGAATTACGGAGTGATAAACAAAATATTTTTCTTATCGGATTGACTAGCTACCAAATAAATGGTGCAAAATTACCATGTAATCGACAAGTTCTCTCAGTCCTATTTTACAATATTCGTGAGGTCAAATTGACTGTTAGTGAAAGTGCAAATCTTGTGATTAGGGAGTGCATCATATATTGGGAAAAAGCAAGAATTCCAACAAGGGCATTTCCTAACTGCGTGAAGAAACTTATTGATTTATATCATGTTTGGAGAGAGTTGCAAAAAAATTGTAAGAAAACTCAGATTACGTTTAAGAGTCGTGAGAACAATTTTATAATTAATCTTGATAATTTGTTTGATATTGCACATGCTGATGCTTTTGAGAGAATGAAAATAGAGGAAGATAAATTATTTTTAATGAAACAGAGAGAGCCAGGTCGACCGGGATGCTTAGGTGGTGTAGATAAAAAATTGGCGGAAAAGAACAAAGATCTAGACAACGACGATTGGAAGAAGAGGAAAGGATTGTAAGACAAAGAGAATCACTAGCTGTTGCATCTACTTCCACCACAAATAATTTAGACAGTGTAGAAGATTCAGACGAAGAACAGATCTTGAATTCTGAACTCAGCTTGCCGGACGTTCCCTGCCATGAACAAAGTTCAAAAAGAGGTAGAAAGAATCTTATAACACCTAAACTAGTTGCAGCTTTAGATCGATGCCAGTTAAGCATTAGAGATACCGTTTACATTCTTAATGCGGTGGTAGAAGCGCTTGGTCTGAGCAGCGATGATTTCTGTATTAACAAATCCTCGATTCAGCGAATTCGTACTGAAACTAGAAAATCAAGGGCAGAAGCAATAAAATCTAACTTCCAAAACAATGTACCCGACATAGTCACAGTCCATTGGGATGGAAAACTATTACCGGGGTTGGATGTACGGAGTTCAAAAGAAGAACGCTTGCCAGTTATAGCTTCATTTGACGATAGAGAGCAGCTTCTTGCAGTGCCAAAACTAGAAAGTTCTTCTGGAAAACATCAAGCGAAGGCTGTATCAAACTAAGAAGAAGATGATTGCCAACTTCAACAGGGACAAAATCTCGGATTTTAGCAAACGCTATGACCCGTCGAAGGAAGAACTGACTCAAAAGTTGTTTGGTAAGTTAAATTGACTTTTTGTTGGATTTCAATTTCAATGTCCAATACTTATTTATTTATTTTCAAAATTGTTGTTGATTTTTATTTGTTATTTAACTTATTTTTCTTTTTGTTTAGACAAAGTACTGGATGATTTCGTATCGGAAAAGAGCAAACAATTTTTATCACGACTGTAGATCGACGACAGTTTTCTAAAGGAAGATGTATCTTCTTGGAATAACAATGCTGCTTTTCTGGAGGCTAAAAGAAGAATAAGTTATTTGAGAGTTGTAAATGATACTGCTGAAAGGGCTGTTAAATTAATGCAAGATTTTAACGGACTTATCACGGCTGAAGAAGAACAAAAACAGTTCTTGCTGCGCTGTGTCCAGGAACATCTAAAATTGTATCCAGACTGTAAAAAAACTACTCTAAAAAGAAGTTACCCTGAATGATTCTTATTTCTTTATGTTTTTAATTAAAGATTAATGTTCATCTAATTTATTATTTAATTTTATTCACTTAATTCATTGCATTTATAGCAGACTGAAATTTTAGGACATAACACGTTTTTTACTAAACTTTGAAGCTCGGTCGGCACTGGTTGCAATTATGCTAGATTGATAAAATTTTATATTTAAGTATCTTATAGCATTAGTAAAAATTATAGAGGGTATGCATTTCGAAATTCGAAAAAAAAATTTTTTTGTCATATAAGGGACACCCTAGCTTACAGTCTTATATTTATTTATTGAACATAACCCATTACAAAAGTTCTATGTACTCCGTTTTTTAAAATGTGGAAATACGCACTGACGAGTAAGGAAGTATTTGTTTCGGAGTCATGATTGGAATACCCACTGAATGTTTATAATATGTAGAAGTGGAGAAAGTTAATATCGGTGGAAAACTGTAAGGCACCGTATATATTGATTTGTCACAGTACACAAGTGTCTATGTGGTGATGGATTAAGAATATAGAGTGTCATCACCTCTATTCATCCCATGATTGTCGTAGGCGACTAAAGGAACAAAACATGTAAGACAATATATCTACAAAGGGAGGGAAAACTTAAAACAAACCGTACACTAATCCGTTCTCTTTGCCTGGTATAGTAGGCCAAAACTTCTTTGTAAGGAGAGTTCTATATCTAGCAGTAAAAATTAAAATTTATTCAATAGTACCTATTATAGATTTAACTAATTGTAACAACCATTTTCTAGAGTTACCCATCATCATCAACACCCTTTAATAGTCCACTGATGGACATAAACCTCGCCTCAGAAAGGAGACTTTGGCTTACTATCACGCTGTACGCATATAGGGTTTGTTTCAAGAGTTCCTTCTCTTTGCAGTGTTGTCCTGCGTACTTTGCTCACTTAGCCTCTTACGACCTTAACCTCTTACGATAGCCATGGAATGTATAGGGTTGTTGAAATTCTGCAATTTTAATCCATCACCACATGCACCAATTATTAAATTAAATCACAGAATTATATATTAAACCTGTTTTTTGTTACAGGTTCCATGTTAACGTTAGCTCCTTTTATTATGCTGGCAATAAGGGAACGGAAAACAGGAACACGAGATATTCATATAATGGCAGGTTGTTCTGCTTTCGTTCATTGGTGTTCAAAGCTAATTGCACATATGTCTATTTTTTTAGCCATAGTCCCCATTTCTGTTTTTCTGACAGTTCTGTTTCTTGATTTTGACAATACATTCAATCAATTTCGATTCCTTGGTAAGAATTTTTATTGTTTTTTTTTTTAGAATAGTTATTTTATGGCATAAAAAAGAAAGTAAATTTGTTATTGTCTCAGCGAATTAATAGTGATTGAAATAATAAGGATTTTCAAAATTACTCTTAATGCAATTGTTACAATTAAAAACAAGTTACCAGGCACTGAGTTTGGTTGGTATGCATGACATACTTTTTGTCACAGTGAATGACATTCACTATGACTATAAGTGATCTGAATGTTTTTTGATTATAAATTGATTATAATGTCTTACTAATATTATATATAAGAAAGTTTGTGAGTATGGACGTTTGTTATTCTTCCACGAAAAACTTGTGGACGGATTTGCATGACACTTTACAGTAATATAGGTTATGCATCGGAATAAAATATAGGCTGCATTTTGTAATGATTTTATGTAATTTTGGTCGTAATATAACGAACGATGTCAATTAAGTCGGCAAAAAATTTGACCTCTGAGAGTTATCTTGGCGTACGCTGCCTAAACCATCGAAGTTACACAAAGATGATGTACCGTAGGATTGTTTTTATGTTAAAAAAAAATATTTATTTAAAATGATCCGTTACGAAACTTAATTTGGCCGACCAAATTCCACGTGAGTGAAGCCATAAATCACATGCTGTTCTTCTAGTTTATGCTGCAAACGTTAGTCTTGTGAAATCATAAATTGCATTTAAATATTTGGAGTATATTATTTTATAACAGTTCTGAATTATTTCTTTTTGTTTTGAGTTGGTAAGATTCTGAATATTTCAAAGTTTTCTTTTTAATAGTAAATAGATATAGATAATTAAAAGTTCACTTAGGAAAAGGTATATTTTTATCAAGACTGAAGTATTGATCGTTTTCGTTTTTAAATAAGTTCTTTTTTAATAGGATTAGAATTAAAAAAATTATAGCACACATTGACAAGATTCAATTCCTGGTATTTTTTTTAAAAGGCCGCCATTTCTTAAACTTTCAATGTCAAGATGATTTTTTTATATTCGCATATAAAATAGCACTTTATGCTATTCTATGAATGTTAAAATAAATGCTTCTCTTTCTTTTTTCTTTCTTTCATCTGTCAATTTACAATATTGTGGCAAATTATTATATCATGTTCTATATATTTCAGGTGTTCTATTTCTATTGTTAACAGTTTTTGGAATAGCTTGTCTCACGCATCTACAGTTCTTAAGCTTCATTTTGAACGAGTATGAGGCTATTGGCCAGATCTATTTCATGTCATTGGCTTTCGGTATGAAATATTGTTATTACTTTCTGCTATTTCTATTGATTGAATGTGTGCAGTGTCTTTGTATAAAATACTGTGCCACAAAATTATATTGTTAATTACATTTTCTTAAGATAATGGTAACTTGAAAAATAAAAATAATTATGTTCATTGGTTGATATAATCTGACAAGTGTATATTTGGGCAGAATTTTGATGAAATCTCTAAAGCATACGTTTTAAATGTTATCTCCGGCAATGGCGCAGCGCTTGCGTAAGCACATTACCATAGTATTACGTGACATGCTTGCGGTTCTAACTTTCCCATAGGCGTCACAAGATGGCGTTGTGTACATGACGTCATTTCTTAAATTGCGGTGTTAAGACTCTCCGTAAGTTAATGACCCGGCGTGTGGCGCGCAAAATTGTTAAGACCTTACTTCATAGGATCATTTCTATAGTAAGCTCTTCCCGAGATATTCACACTACGTGAGTCCTCGCAAGCCACGATGATGAGACGTGGCGCGGCACCCTGAGCGTGAGACTGGCATTAGTAGTTTTACTAATAGCCATCGATGATCGTTCACTTCCCTTCACGGGGGAGCGTGGGGTGTTGTCGCTGTCTGAGTGGTCTTTTAAATATGATTTTCTAATCAACCCTTAGTGGAGCACATCCTCAAAGTAAACACAATCTATTGTTTAATTAGCCTTCCTTGATTAACTATGTTTAAGTATTAGGTATAAATAGTGTTCATTATAAAAATGAAATGCTACACAAATTTCATTAATTCAGCAACTACTTTTAACATTTTGCATACAGAGCGCACTCTAGCGATATATTCCAGTACTATAGGATTTTGCTAATATAGTTTGCGACTATAAATTGTAGATGGTGCTACGACCAAAACTAAATCTGCCATTTTATAAAACTTAAATATAGGCCGCGCATTAGTTAACATTTGAAAAATCGTATAAAAAAACCATTTGATATATTATAAAAATTCTTTATTTACAAGAAAGCGAATTTGTTGGATTTTATTTTTTGAAAATTACATTACATAAATGACCACCGTTTCGACGCACCCTTCTAAGCGAGCACCAAAATTTTTGAATACTCGACGGCAAAGAGACGGCGAGATCGTCGATATTTCTTCGCAAATTTTTTTTTAGTGGACGTAGTGTATTTGGTTTATTGATGTAAAGTAGTTTGCTGGGAATAAATCTGGACTTCTGGGTGGCCATGGAATGTCATCTCGTCAATAAATCGGCTTTTCCGGAAACATGTCTTTGACCAAAAGCAGGGACTCATTGGATGTACGACAAGTGGCTCCATCTTGTTGAAAAAATGTGTTACGCTTGTAGTCAGCAAATCCCAGTAGCATCAGTCCCAAAAACTTGCATAAAATGTTTGCGCAGGATGTTAGATTCAAATGTTAACGAATTCTTGACCCACCCCATATAATCTCTATTTATAGTAACCAATTCGCTCCTAAATCTGTTGTATTTTTTTTCAGGTATTATAGTCCCTGTGTTTATGTGGGCTCTAGAATTCCAAGGGATCCATAATCAAGCCATCAAAATTTTATACTTAATAATGTTGCTTTTGGTGTATATTAGCCCTTTATACGTTTTTAGTGTCAGTCTATTTTACCTTGTCATATTAGCGAGGTTGAATACGTACTGCATTTTAAACAAACATCTATGTCCAGATTTACTTGTGGACGACGAGAACTTTTCTGCAGAGATGTGTTGTGGTGAGTTCGTTTTTAATGTGAATGTGACCTTTGTCAATCAGGTCACTTACTTACATTCAATTCAAGAAACACAGGTTTTTGCTACCTCTTAAGATTGTTTCCCCAGTTTTAAGAGTGAGTGAGTGATGGAGGCAAATACATAACTTCCCCTAAGTTATGTATTTGCCTCCATCACTCAGTTGGTAAAATATTGCTTGTTTGTTGGTAAAAAAAGAATTACATAGCACCGTCATAACCTATCATTTCTGAGGGTCTGGTACGAGCGTGTTACTCGATAGGAAACGGTATAATGTAACACTATTTATGGAAAGATTATCTTGACCCTTAATTTGGCATGTAAATAAATTTTATGATGTTTGTTTAGAATCAAGTTATGCTGTCAATAGACAATTAAAATCAAACATTTAATCTGTCCCCTTTTACTGTCATCTCATTGGACACTAGACACAATTGACACACAACAGACATTTTTTTTTTACGTTTTTCCAGTAAGTGGAGTGAGTGAGCTATTTCGTAAAAATAGCTAGAATTTCCTCTTTTTTGAAGTTAGTTAAATATTTATAGATACCACTGCTTACTTTAATTCAGTTGTCTTCTAAACTTATCTTGTTCAAGTTCAGACCTTGAGGTTGCGGTCTTATCGCATTAGCGTTTTGATGATGACGTACACGTTGTGAATATGAAACCTATAGTAATGTAGTGTGAAATTTATTTATTATTAATAATTTTTTTCTTTATTAAAAGACAACACCCGCACTACAAATAAATCATGTGTCGTGGAGGGCTTTACAAACATACAAGAAACGTACACAAAGAACACCCAGACTCGGAACAAAAATGTCTGGATCACACAAAGTGTTGTCCCATGTGGTGTTTGAACCCACAAGACTTAGTGCAGTAGAGAGCGACGTAACGACCGCTTAAACCACTAGACCGACGGTGCAGTCAAGAATGAATTTATCATATACATACCTCTGCTATCTACTATCCCCACAGGTTCTCAGCACAATACGATAGTGTAACTACATAAATAATATTATAAAAAGTAATTAATAAAAATCAGCAAAGTACACTATAGTACTTGTACGATTTGACATTGTGTTAGGTTGGATTGGAGAAAAAAAAAAACACGAATGAAAAGGCCAAACACCAATAAAAATATATTTCTCGGCCGGTCACATTGTCTAGCGTTCATAACTATCACATTTGTCAATTTTTTTTTTTGTTGAAGCCTGCCAAAGTGACTCTACTTTACCTGATAGAAAGCATGAATAGAATCCAAGAGTAGTGGCCGACACCCTATGGCAGCCTAGAAATTGTTGGGCATTCAGAATTATAAATCATACTGAATATTTTACCGAACTGATAAATCCTTATCATCTACCAAAATAACATTATATTTGTAATATATACACTAACAGAAAATAGTAGGCTAGTTACCAACATACATAGCTAAATAAACTGTCTAGTTAAGGGTTAAAGCGAATTATATATACAGATATCGCGTGCTAAAAGCATGTTGTCTATGGATCAATGATTAAACCGAATCATCAACGCCGAACGACAGTCCACTGCTGAACGTAGGCTTCTCCTTAGAAAGGAAGATTTGGCCCACTATACCACGCTAGTCTGACGGAGGTTTGTGTCAAATTTTCCTTCTCTTTGCATGGATGTTATGTGCTTCATAGTTTTTTTCCTGAAGTTCCCAAGGGAAGAATAGTGGTCTTGACACTCAACATTCTTAATCCATCACCACACCCGAATTAATTAGTATGCTATTTCCGGGTAATTAAATTAGTCCAGCGAAATACTGTGTCGAAAGATTTTTATCAATTTTTACCAATGGCCACACCGGCTTCCCGCTACACAAGCTGGTTGTCTTTTTCTATGAAATCGACATACGAGTATATGATCGATTCATTTTCATGCCCTTAACACATATATAGCTAACTATAGATATAGTGAACATTCTTAAGTATATTCAGTAATTGATTATTTTCAGCTTCGTCATCGAACGCTCCGTACTCATACCTTGATACTATGTTATTGTTGAACATACTATTTCTTGTTGCACATAGTTTCCTATACATGGTATGTACTGAAACTGAATTTAATACTACTAATAGATATACATATAAGTAGTATAGAACTACAATACAACTCCTTCAAGGATCGAATTTGATTTTACTAGTAACTCATCATCATCATCATCAACAGCCTTTTACAGTCCACTGCTGGACATAGGCCTCTCCTCAGCAAGGGATTTTGGCCTACTATTCCACGCTGGCCAGACGGGTTGGAATAGGGTTTGTTCCAAGATTTCCTTCTCTTTGTAATGATGTTGTCTTGTGTACTTTGTTCCCTTAGTCGCTTTTACGACACCCACGGGACGAATAGGGGTGTAACACTATGTATTCTTGATTCGTCACCACAAGGTTTACACTAGTAACTTGGTATATATTAATTTTCATATTTGATTAGCCTGTTGGTATAGTGACTCTGACTGAACGCCACAGTGACTGATAACACACGAGGTGTTCGATATCCACCCGGGACCAATCATTGTATGATGAGGACAATTACGATAAGCTAACCAAACTTGTGATACACAAATTCCTTTATTTTTAAACACAAAAATTACACCCAGAAGTAGAAAAATGATCGAATTGAATGGAATCGTCTCCGGCTTAGCAGTCATGGTCACTAGCCTTTATAACTAGACCAAGAAGCCCATCTGAGTTCCAGTTAAGTTAGAAATTATTTTTTTTCTAAGGGAGACTTTTTTGCCTGATGGAAAGCATGAATAGAAGCCAAAAGTTGTGGTCATCATACTCATTAATCTGCACTATGGCGGCCGAGTGAAATATTTTTCACGCTCCGCTTGGGGCGTAAAAGACATAACAGTCATCGTGACAGTGTAAGACTCGCACACTTACCGAGACAACTGTCCACCGCTGCACCACGTTCATTTATTTCAAGTAATATATATTTTGTTTTATTATAATAGACTATTGTAATCCTCTTACAAAAAAGGATAATCCAGTACTGGATTCAACGTATAATATACTACAAATATAAGCCGGCTCAACAAAGATATTCTAATAGTGGAGTTGAAATGGAGAAAGCTGTGGTTCGGGACAGAATTCTGATAAGTATGTTTGTTTTTCTAATTTTTATTAGACAATGTTTTGTAGTACGACTTGGTAGAGTTGGATTAATAATTCAGCAGGCACTTATTTACTATATTTTTTTTTTAAAGGCAACTGCATTTGTATATAAGTCATGTCGCAGGGATTTTATTAACATACACGAAACGGACAAATATAACACTAAACAACACAGAAAAACAATTCGTGGATTGATTAAAGTGTTGTTTCATGGGGGTTTGATCCTACAATACTTAGCGTAATAAAATATGGCGTTGTGCGTAAACCACTACGCCATCCGTGTAGTCAAAAGTCAAAACGCCTACCATTGCGTCACCGAGACAATCGATTGATATTCTCTTCTATTTAAAATCGATACAACATATCATATGTTTCATGATAAGCGTAAAACATAAAAAAGTATTAAAATTGATTAGATATGTAATTACACTAGTACTTGGGGGCCTATTTTGATTTTGCTATAAATATTATTGTTGATGGCCACTGAAACAAGTCTTAAAATCAAATAACTAATTTATATTGTGACGACTCTCTAAAATATATTTTAGTGCCATCTGACGAAGACACAGCGAACTACGAAGTTACAACTAAACCTGTATCACGCAATGACAGTTCTCATGCTGATTAATAAATTGTTACGTGCTAGGGTTCGTTAAGTTAGATTAATAAGTCTTTTGAGACTTTATCACTAACATACTTCAAAACAATATTGAATAATCGTCCGGCACGATTTTTTTTCATTCTGGGTCCATCAAAGTGAGTTACTCTGCGTAATGGAAAGCATGAACATAATTCAAGAGTGTTGGTCGCCATACTCATTGCAAATAGGGAGGTTACTCTTCTCTTTGCTTAGATCACTTTGATATTTATCACGCTAACTGAACAATTATACGACGAAGAAGTACCTGTATTCATATAACTCGCAATAGCACTAACTAGTTCCATCTAGCACTTTCTAATCGTTAACAAAACTGCCGACGTGAATATTTCTGGGAAACACTTTGAATATAAACAAAGCAATTGTGCGACAATCTATACTATACTAATACATGTAACGATTTGTTCGGCCGTGGTCTGCCTGGCAAGTGGAAAATTTTTAATGTTTACTGTTTTGTCACTTTATTAGCAGAAAGACTTAAATATTAAAATATTTAATTTTTTTAGAACAGTTTAGCAATGAGATACTTCTGGCTCACAAAGTGTATAAAACATATTACCGACGGGGGAAAAAACTGCAATCCGACGATGCTATACAAGGGATAACACTTTTAGCTAAAAAAGGTAAATAAATAAATAAATAAATATTTCGGACGGGTAGGTAGGGAGTGTATAATTTTTAACCAAACATTATGTACTTAAGTGTATATATAAAATCGTGTCGTGACGGATTAAGAATACGAGGTGTCACCACCTCTACTCCTCCTATAATTTTTGCTAGAGCTCCAAGAGCTGACTAAGGTAGATTACGCAGGACTATAGGACTACAAAGAATAAGAAAACTTGACACAAACCCTTCTGTTACGACCCGGAGGCAGTGTTCTTGGAGCGGATAGCTTGACGAACTGAAAATTATCCTCGTTCACCCCGTCATTTTCGACCAAGAAGGCCATCGACTCGGGTGTGTGTTCCACCCCAGTTAGAAAAGTATCACATCTTAATTAGATGGTTAGGTTAATCATGAAACATAAAATGTGGACAAGAAAAGGGTGAGAAGTTGACGTATGACCGACGTGATAGAATTCAGCGAGACGAAGTATTTGTTTTTTTATAACACGACGGTTTCAAACAAGCATACGACCCGCCTGATGGTAAGCGGTTACGGCTGCGGCACCAGGAGCATCACGTGCGCGTTGTCGACCCTTTAAAAACCTATTTACCCCCTTCTTGAAGAGCCCCATACTGTAGTTCCCAGGGAAAGCCTCGGCAGGGAGCTCATTCCATAACGGGATTCATTCATAAATAAAATTTAGATTCTTGTTTTGTTGACAAATAATACATTATTTTAAACGTTTTAGGTGAATGTATAGGCATTTTGGGTCCAACTGGAGCTGGTAAAACGACGCTTTTGCGATTATTGTCTGGATGTCTACCAATGACTAGGGGTAACAGCTGGGTTGCTGGTTTCAATATTAGAGCAGATAGAACTAAGGTATGCTATACTTTAAATGTAATCATTACATTGTATCCTGTACTAGACCTTTAAAGATATCTCCAATCTTGTAAAGATTAGTGTCATGATAACCTCGGCAAACAGCAATTTTCACAGGCAATTGATTTGATTTACTTTTAACAAATAATACTCATGTACAGTATACAATTGGAAACCTCCAAGTTCCTGATAACAGAAAGTGCGAAATATGTATGCGACCTTACTCTAATCGAGATATTGGATATTACACACCCCAATCCTTCTTTATAAAGTGGCGACTTTCACATTACTGCACAAAGAAAAATATACAACAGCGCCATCTAACGAAGATACATCGAACTACGAAGTATGAACGCAGCGTATGAATGTAATGAACTACAATGCAACTACTAATCCTGTATCGCGATATAGAGTTTTGCGTGGCAATTAGCATATATACAACATCCCAACATCAACCGTTTGGCCGTGGCCCGCTAGGCATGATCACTTTGCCTGGTTGGAGGATTCTCCCTTTGTGTCGGAGGGATATGAAACCCGTTTATGTTGGACGCCCAATTTTGCGATCTGATAGCTAAAATACTTACTGACATTAGTTGGTCTGAATATTATGTCTCAAATTTACAGCTTACAAAATGTGGGGCTTAACATACATCTACTTTGCCTTCAAGGATAAGGGTTTATATGCATATATGAATATTTTTGACTGTTTCAGTACATTCGTAAAGTTGGGCTTGTTACAAGCACGGGAGAACTTGACAGATTTTATACGGGTCGTGAGAATCTTGTCTTTATCTGCCAACTGGCTGGATACTCAAAAATAGCTGCAGAAAGATTGACAACATTGATATTACAAGATTTGGGTAATTTTCTTCAACTGATTCACTATTGTGTCTTAAAATATCTGTTTCCTGATAACAGAAGTTCTAGTTGTAATCATGAAAATTTGAACTGCACGAGCCTAAGTACGATCTCTTTTATTTCCATTAATTTAACTTTTGATTTTAAGTTTCCTTTCAATTATCATCACATTGACTTTGTTATAAAAATACAGTCGTATTTCTACTAATGCAACATGTGTCAGATGTACTTTTTCAGTTTCTCTGGTGTATGAGTTTTTCACTTTATCCATTCTAGTGCCTCTGGCAAACACCAGAGTGTCCAGAAATAAACGAAAAGTATAATTGGTCTTCGATAAATTAATACACGTTTAAGAGATACATATTCCAGGTCTAACCTCCTGTGAAAACATCTTAGTTGACAAGTACTCTGTCAGCTGTTGGCAACGTCTCTTGTTGTGTGTGGTCTATGTTCTGGATCCTGCAATAGCGTTCATAGACGATCCAATGATTAATGTGGATTATGGAATAAGGTCTATCATCGCGAGAACGTTGAAGAAAATAGTGGCTAGTGGAACAACTTGTATTATTGCGGATACCAGGTAAGATGCATGTCAACTTTTACATCAAATAATTTATCAATTTTCTAAACCTTGAGTCTCATATAATTAATAACTCGTAAAACTCTACAAACGATTTTTGTAAACTTAAGAAAAAATTTCTATTCAGGTAGGTACAGTTAATAAGTAATATGGCTATAACAGTCTATTCACTGGTCATTGATCTAGTGGTAAATGATCCTTACTGCTAAACTGCAGGTTGTGGATTTGATGCCCACCCAGGCCAAATAATTACGTGAAAAGCAAAATTATTTGACCTGTTTATTTGTGTTATTTATTTATTATTTGTATTTATTTAATAATATTTTTATTATACTCGTATATACAAGTGGACCTGGTTGCGCAGACTGCCTAGCTTGGAATCAGATTGCTGTGTGTGAGTGGTGTGTGAAATTAATATTATTTGTTCATTTTTGATTTATTGAAATCCTTTGCGTGACTGCATCAAAAACATGATGATTTGTATGTCTTGTGAAATATAGATCTTTTTCATTTTTATGCATTAAATATGTATGTCACAGTCAATTTTTTGCCGAAACTATAAGAAATATACTGTTGAAACATGGTAAGTACCCAAGTCATGCTATTTTAAGCTTATTCTTCAATTTACTAACACAAAATATCAAAATCTAAGGACCATCGTTAGGATCTCTGCAATCAAATTTAATTTCATTACAGTACAGACTGGTATCAAATGGAATCAGTGTATAACCGTTTAGCCATCCTTTATGGTGGCCAAATGGCTGCCCTAGGACGAGCGAGTGATATCGTCCGTAGCCTTACAGCTGGATATTCAGTGCATATCAAACTCACAGTTCTTAAAGCGTATTGGTCTTCTCAAACTACCTTAGCAGATTGTAAGTTTTTCTTTACTATCGGTAAGTTAAGAGACTGCCGTCAGTCAGGGGTTTTACTGTGTCTGGGCCCTAGGGTTCGCAGTCCATATTCGTGCAAGCATGGATCTCATGACCAATTACTTAATGAATAGGACAATGGGAAGTAGATTAAAAGGTACTAAGCACCTAAATTCCATCAATTATAATTTTATCCTATTTTATTTCTAAATAGGGGCAAGTCTGTTACTGTTGTCTAGGATTGATACGAATTAAAGTTAACCTAGTTGAAAATAATACAAATGATAAAAAAAAGGGTGGAAAGAAGAGGAGACAATATACGGGAAGAGATATTAATTGTTCTTGTGTCTAATGGAAGCATTAGAATGAGTGCGTTAGAGGCGGTTGCTTTGAAATATGAACTGAAAATCCGGCCCAGAAATTTTACAAGATCAATGCATTTGATGAATTTTCCCGTACCTTAGCAGAATCTTGGGTAGCGCTCTCTGAAATCTCAATTTAAACTTTCTTTTTTTTATCAAAATCTCATTTAAGTGACTTGCTTACAGCCCACGGCGGCTATATTTATGATATTTTTTACAAGTTGAAAGTCTCTGTGCTTCCAACACAGGCAAAAACGATCAGGGACTAAGGAGTTTTAATATAAATGATATCATTGATTGATTACTGTTACAGTTAAGAGTGTAAACTCACAAACTTTACCTCTTTATAACATTGAAATAGATGAAGTTGAACCATTATGCGCTCAACTGTGTAGTTTGTGAAATAAATTGGTTTAAGTTATACTCCATTATCGGCACTTGTTGAAATACATTTTTGAAATTTCACTTGTTCTTTTATTCCACTATTTTATCAAGTTAATGTTAACGTGACCGGTTTCGTCCTATGGCATTATCAATAAATGTATAGTGTTACATTGGTTTAGTGGGGCTGGTGCATTAATTTGTTCAGTTTGTAATAAAGGAGTTAGTAAATTAAATTTGGTTTCAAACATAGAAAACGTTCAAAAATGTCGAACTGTTTCGAAAATCGGAGAGGAACATAATCAAAAAATAAAAATATTATTTTGCCTGATGCGTGTACAGACAATGGTCATCCACAATTTTTTTCAACTATTTGCAGTGCCTGCCAAAGTGACTCTACTCTGCCTGATGGAAAGCATAAATAGAATCCAAGAGTTGTAGTTACCATACTCATTGCGAATGCAGTCAATAAAGTATGGTGACCCATACTATGATGCCCTAGTAAGATGCTTTTTCATGCCCCGTTTGAAGACGTAAAAGGCATGGCAGTCTTCGTAGCAGTGTAATGCTCACACATTTACCACGATAACTGTCACCCCTGCATCAATGAGATTTCGGTCTCGCACTCACCAACGAAACATGACAGCACAGATGTTGCCGCTTTAGGTTGCTCTTCTGTGGGAGGGTAGTACTGCCATGTCGAGCCGGCTTGTTCGTGCTGTAATCAGTGTGGCTCTACTATCTTTTACATGTAATAATACTAATAATTGATATGAGTTGGCTATAAAGATGATAATACTATTTATTATTCAATTGATGCACTGGCACCCGCTTGAACAGTTATTATTGCTCAACACTCGCACTTACAGCAGACTTTTAATGTGTCTGGCAAGATGTAGAAACTATTAAAAGTGACTGGCTACTGCGGTTACATGTTTTATCGGTCCCCAATCATCATGTGAATATTATATCAATTTATTAAAGTTTAGAGCTATCAAATAGGGCGTTACAACTGCTTGCTTGGAAATGGATGACGTGATTTCTAAAATTATTCCAAAAAGGATAGGATACATTCTGAACTTTATATACGAGACGAATTTGAGGAACTAATTTGTACACTTTACTTCCCGTAACTTACCAAAATAAAAATAATCAAAATTACATAATCGCTGACCGTTTATTACATGTGTTGGATACACAATGAAACTTTTAGCTTTTGCAAAATAACGATGTCTGGCCATCCTGGACTCTTGGTGTATTAATCAAAACTCTTGTATATTCCGTTACAGCAACTATGGAAACTGATCGTACAAGCAGCGTACAGGCCCTTAAAGATGACTTCAAAACAGAATTTGTTAATAGTGTTCTTGTCGAAGAAAATATGGTATGAACCTTAATATTTTTATTATTATTTTTATCTAAACTTTGATAAAAACATAATTTAATGCAAAAACTGATTTCAAAATTCAAAAACACTAACTCACTTTATTTCATTTTTCATGTTTTTCTATCACTCGCATTTGCTGCATTTGCTGCCTTTTCAATCATATCACGTAGTTCATCCATCTTTTTGGTCACCTGTTCTCTCCTACCCATCAATTTTTATACATAAAACTTTCTTCGCTAAATATTGTTATTTTTTTACCCGTCACATGTCAACACCAGAATAACATAAAATGTTGCTTCTCCTCAGAGATGTTGTGTCAATGTTCCTTTTCTTCTTCAGGCTTTTTCTAATGTTTTCATTTACCACCTTTTCCATTCTAGTCATACATCTTATCATCTGCATTTCAACTGCGTGCAGACGTCTCTTATCCATTTTCTTAGTTCACTGAATAACATTAACGGTGATCGAAATTGAAATCCAGCAATGCAAGAATGAATTATATATAGCAAATTCGATTCTTTTTTAATTTTCTTATTTAATGGTTTACTTTTTTAGATTAGCCGATTTCAATTTTCTTGCATGGTTTACGCAATCATCTGTTAGTAGCTAGGTGAATGTTGCCAGAGTATAAAATTTCTATATATTTGGTAGGTTTTAATAATGGACTTCATAGTGCTTTTTAACTACATTGCAGTATATGCTATTTTTCTACATTGAAAATGAAGACCGAGCATTGTCATACAATGAAACGTATTCAAAACTTCATAAATTGATGGACGAACACAAAAGCATACTTGAAAGTTATTCTTTTAACAAGACAACAATTGAAGAAGTCTTCTGGCGAATACCTTATCTTATTGATCGTATAACATAACTTGTTTGTGAAACAGGTTTTTAATAAAACTATTAGATTTTTATTTATCTTTGGTTCATTAATCATGTTTCATGATCGCAATGGTAAATAAAACTCGATTTAGAAGGATTATGATTGTCGTTTGTTTTGTTATGTAACATTTATTTGTAATTTGTTATTTTTTTTTGTTTTTGACGTTTTATATTCTGATTATAAGGTTATTTAGAATCTGTTTATTTTATTTTTTCGATTGGATTAACTTTTACTGCCGTTGGGTTTGTTATTTTTCAACAAGACGCAAAAAGAGGTTTTAGTTAATCAAAACATAACTCTTTTTGCAATTTATGTACTGAATTATATATTACATAATGTGCTTTTATAATTTTTTTTACACAAATTTTGGAAATACTTAAATTTTTTTCAGTATTTTTTTCAGAAACTAAATAAAATTAAACTGGATATTAATTTATTACGGAAGAAGGGTTTATAAATCTAACTTTTGCCATTCAACAAAAACAGAATATCTACTCCTCCAGACCAGCTGCTTGTAAGTACTGAGTGGTTTATATGTATTTAAGGTGGGAAAGCTGTTAAAAATATGGAAAAATAACTTGTAAATAGATTTTAAAACACAGTCAAATTATTATAGAGTTTATAAGTGTTTAATTAAAAGAAATAAAACTAGTAGGTTTAGCGATCTTACCTTATAAATGCCAAATAAATTTTAGCCACAAATAAAATGGCTGGAAAAAAGAAAATTGAATTATTTGTGGAAGTACACAGCGAAAAAGATTTTGAATATATCATTAAACACAATGCACATCAGCTGATTTGTAAGTAAAAAAAATAATTTAAATTGATCCGATTATGAGAGAATGCAAAAATGGTTCGGTCACGCCCTGCGTTCATAGTCACTATTTTGATGCAGAGAAGCTTAACGTAAAATTAATTTTAAATACAAAGCATGCATTTTCATCTAAATAAAAATTTATCTACCATTACTTCATTAGTATAAGTTTTTAAAGTCAATTTCACATCACGTCATCGAGCCCGGCCCATTGATGCAGGGGTGACAGTTATCGTGGTAACTATGTAAGCCTTACACTGTCACGATGACTGTCATGCCTTTTACGTCCCCAAGCGCGGTGTGAAAAAGCATCTCATAAGGCCGCCATAGTGTAGGTCACCATACTGCATTGTCTGCATTTGCAATGAGTATGGTGACCACAACTCTAGGATTTTATTCATGCTTTCACAACCTTTACTGGTTCACTGCTGAAGTTAGGGCTCTGGTTAACCAAACTATATAGTTATATCAGTATATTTAACAATTTACTCGTTAATGACTCTGATTGCTTAGCCAGAGGTCCTGAGTTCGATTCTCAAATAATTAGGTGACGAGCAGGATTATTTGTTCTGGGTCTCGATGAAATTTGTCTAAAATATTTATAAATAATCAGAAAAACGCAGTAAATCTTTTTGACCTAGTCTTGGAATTGAACCCGAGATCTCTTTATTGGCAGTGGTATGCACTATCCGCTTAAATAATAAAATACTTAATAACAGCTCTGATGACTGCGTTAAATTATATATTATTCTTAATAAGAAATATAAACGTATTAGCGGCCCCATTCTTACACGTACCTGTAATCAAAGGCCAGGAAGAAATCATATTTGTCGAAATAATGTGTTAAAAATAAATTTGGTCGAAATTATATGTATGTAGGAATATAAGTTGGTTTCTTTTAAATAGGACGCCGAAAAGGCTTAAACATGCTATGGAAAATTTCTAATATTTCCGACTCTCATTCACATTATTCGTATCGATGTGTCCAAATCTGTGATTAAAAATTATTTTTTTTACATAGACTTTTTACAAATCTAAATATTATTTCTCTCTATGGCACAAAGGCACTGAAGTTTACAGTTATGTTTTTGGGTCCTGTACGGCTCTCGACAGGCTCTTTACTATAATCAAACTGGATTGGAGTGATGGAAAAATTATATTACTCAAAGTGAGTATGCAAAATATTTAAATTTATTTATATAAATATTAATAATAACAATAAATGATGATAATTAATGCCATAAAATTATTTATGTTATGTTACTTACATTCTTATGTGTTGTTGGCAAAATAAAAAAATAGATATGTATGTATGTAAAAATCTTTCTTTATTTCTTTAAACTATGAATTCGGTATGTAGTTAACATAAGATAGTTGCCAGTAAGTGCAATTATTTTATAACTTTGCCGTTCTTGTCTACAAAGTAATGGTATATTTTTGTGCGTAGATAAATTGATTACATCAAACATCAACAGCCTTTCGTAGTTCGCTGCTGGACATAGGCCTCTCCCTTGAAAGAGATTTGAGTCTCAATCACGCTGGTCAGACGGTTTGGAATAGAATTTTGTATCAAGATTTAATTCTCTTCACAGTGCTGTCCTGTTTATTTTGCTGCATAGGAGTGGTGAAACTTTGTATTCTTAATCCGTTACCTCATGAAAACATATACTCGTACATATATATAACATTATTTTAGGTACCAGCAGATGAAATAAATGCTTTGCGAAGGTTTAGAAATCAAAGCGAACCAGTATATCTATTTATATCGGTAAGTATTTTATTACTGTACTGGTGTGTATTCGAAGAAAAGCGACATAGTCACTTCAAATGCATTTCTATTTATTCAAAGCTTGATTCTAAAAAGCGGCCATAAAGGTAAAAATCACCTCTTCTTCATAAAATCTGGATTTTTTCGATTTCAGGTTCTCTGATGGTCTCAAGTGTGCTATAATATAACTCACTCTACGCTGCCGTCAGAGAACCCGGAACCAAAGGGACAGACTATGGTATTCATAGTTATTTTAACAAAATGTCTTTGACGATTGTGAGCCAAAGGTTCTGTGTTTTTTATTTATTTATTAATTATGTTTCTTTATAAATAAAAGAAAACTTTATAAAATATTAATAAAGGATAAGATAGCCTATGAAACATAATTGTTATTCAAAAGTGGTATCATTTGAGTTTCTCCTTGGCACCCATTAGGTTTTAAGTGGTCGGGGTGCGGGTCGGGTAACCTCCACGTGCGTTCTCATGTTTCTTGTCCTTTCTGACCATTGCGGTCGGGGGGAACGGAAGCAGGAGGACCGGTGCACCCTGGGCGACGGTCAATGACTTCCTTTGTGAGGTGGGTATTGGCCGCCGGCGAATAACTCGACAGAGGGGTAAACGCTCTCCGTACTCTTCTGTTAAGCAGAAGAGACTGGACGAGCGTCGACAAGTGCCGAGGTGGGATCCATAGGGAACCCAGGGGCGGGTTGGCCCACTGCTTGCGCAGGGGTTGACAAGCATTAGTGCTATCGCCGGTGAGAGAGGATTAGCCACCCTCTTGCGTTCCGTAATCAACAGGGACTCAACAACGACCCGACTGGTGGCTCCAAGGGGGTACGCTGAGAACCTGTTGACCGGAGGGCTTGCCTTGATTGGCCGGCCCATGACAAGGATAGTCTATAACACCAGACAGCAAAGTCGTAAAAACCTGTGGATACCGGCCGACCTCCACAGTATATAGGCTTATCCGGGTGCAGGGGGCACCGCCCGGACGGACTTCATTTCCCCCATACTCGTGGGATTTAGTATGGATATGTTACAAACCAAAAAAACACAAACAACAACGGACGGATCAACAAAAGAAACTGGCTTTATCGAAAATGGACCGATTAAGATTAGAGAGGAGAACGTGAGAGAAGGTGAGGAAAAGCGGTTGCGGCATCGGTCGCAATCGCTTATAACATCTTTCTCCAGACCCTCAACTCCGTTTTCGCTAGATGGAGATGAGCGAGTCGAAGAGAGCGATAGCTCTGCTTCGGTAGGGTCTCGAAGAGAAACGCGACGACAGTCTCGGAAGCGCGGTAATGACGCTTTGGATGGGTTTGGTCATGCGAAACGAGCACACAGTGGTAGTAACGCTAACAAGATGAGCTCAGTAGAAGTTGGCGCCCAAATGCTCGTTAGTCTCGCTGATGTCGAAGAGGTGCTAGACAAACCTCGCAGCACGAAGGCGGAATTGATGGGCACCATTCGCCGAGCTCTGCAGACTCTACAAAACGGCGTCAAGGAGCTCTGCAATAGGGCAGTGTCACGCGAGCAAGAGGAAGTGTCTGCACGGAACCGGGTCTCGGAGTTGGCTGATCAGGTGAGGAGTCTCCAACAGGAGATTGAATGCCTCACTCGAGCCAAGTCAATGGTGACGGCTTCGGTGGTACCGCATGCCTCCTTAACTCCAAACGTGGCTGGAAAGATTCCGAAGCTAACAAGCGGCCAAGCGGTGACGATTCCAAAAGCCCATCCGGCAAGGGTGGACTGCCCGGACTGGGAGCAAATTGAGGTTATTATGAACCGAGAGTTTGCCCGATTCCAGTCCGGGCTCCTAGATAGATTTTTCCCAGAAAGGGGTGCCAGGCCCCCTCTAGGTCAGGGGCAGACGTCAGTGACCCAGCAGCCTGCTGCTGCAGTCCCAATGCTCTCTGCTCCTTCAGGGAAGAAAAAGAAAAAGAGGAAAAAGAAAAACAAGATGAAAAGACCCATCGTGCAAGCGCCGACACCTGTTTCACTGCTAACAAAACCGTCGGCATCGGGAATAGAGAACCTGCCGGAACGAACACTGAGGAAGGAAGGCAACACCTGGGCTCAAGTTGAAGGGCGAAAAGCCAAGGCTGCGGCTGCAAAACATAGCTCAGTGGCTACTTCCTCTCAGAGGGTGAGGAAGCCGCAGCTACCGCGACCACCTACCAATGCCGCAATTGTAGTCATAGTGCCTCCGGAGTCTAGTGCTTCTCTGGCCGAGGTAATGCAGGCCGCAAAGTCCCGGGTAAAACTGGCGGAACTTGGCATTACAGGTGGGGTCCGTCAGCGAAAGGCAGTCACAGGGGACCTAGTACTGGAGGTCCCTGGGCCAGACAGCGCTGCCAAAGCGGATGCTCTAGCCGAACGATTGCGTGCGGCCATGAGTGACACGGATGCACGATTTGTGCGTCCGTGCAAGACCGCCGAACTGCGGGTGATGGATTTGGACGAATCCATCACCCCCACTGAGGTTGCAGAGGCAATAGCCGCAGCGGGAGGCTGCTCCCCGTCCGACATTAAGATCGGAGAAATACGCAGATCTGCAGCGCGGCTGGGAACGGTTTGGGTTCGGGGCCCACTTACGGCAATACGCCAAGTTGCGGCCGCTCAACGTGTGCAAGTGGGATGGGCATCAGTCCGTGCAGAAGTATTAGCACCACGGCCCCTGCAGTGCTACCAATGCCTCGAAATGGGGCACGTTAGGGTGAAGTGCTCGGGCCACGCTGACAGGAGTGGGCGCTGCTTCCGCTGTGGGGAATTGGGCCACAAGGCCCGAGCTTGTGTAGCAGACACACCGAGGTGTCCAGTGTGTCTTGACCACGGCCGGCCTGCGAATCATCGACTGGGCAGCAAAAGTTGCTGCCCACCGAAGAAAAAGAAGAGGGGAGAGGTCCAACCTCAACCCATAACGAGTTCTAACTCGACGGGAGAGGCAATGGAGGCTTGAAATTCCCACCACAGACTAAGATTCTCCAGGGCAACCTTAACCACTGCCGCGCAGCACAGGATCTACTTGTTCAGACACTTGCGGAGCAGTCGGTTGCCCTGGCAGTCATTGCAGAGCCCTACAACATACCGGACCATCCGCGTTGGTTCGGGGCGGATGATGGTTTAGCGGTTATACATTGGGTGGGTGGGGAAAGCCTCCATTGCTCTCTTCTAAAAAAAGGTGCGGGCTTTGTGGCAGTCGAGTGGGGGATAACAGTGGTGATAGGCTGCTACTTCTCTCCCAATCGCGGCCTAGCTGAGTATGAGGCATACCTACACGGGTTAGGAATCTGCATCCGCAGCTTCACCTCCCGTCCGGTATTCGTCCTAGGTGACTTCAACGCCCACTCAAGAGAGTGGGGCGACACCCGGGACGACGCGAGGGGAGAGGCTATCCTGGAGTGGGCAGCTGGACTGGACCTCCGACTTCTCAATCGGGGTTCAGTTAGCACCTGTGTACGCTGGCAGGGGGAGTCTATTGTCGACCTGTCGTGGGTAACTCCCTCTGCAGTACATATGGTGTCGGGATGGCGAGTGGCGGAGGAAGTGGTTACTCTCTCGGACCACCGACACATCTTATTCGATGTGTCACTCCGCCGCCCGGATCGCCCTCAGCAGGAAAGAGAACCTTCGCGACGATGGTCCCTTAAGCAGCTCAACAGAGATATGGTTGTGGCTGCATCCCACGTCGCGGATTGGTCGGAGGAAAGAGTTTCGTACGATCCAGAAGAACTGGCTGTCTGGTTTGGGAATATTATGGCGTCCATATGTGATGCCTCAATGCCCCGAGTCAGGGCAGCCAGAAAGAGCTCGGCGTATTGGTGGAGCGCAGAGATCGCGCAGCTGAGAACGTCGGTTGCTAGATTGCGCCGCCCGTACCTTCGAGCTCGGAGAAGACGGCGAGCCACAGTCGAAGAGATCGATAGAGCACGGCGGGAATATGGAGCTGCTGTAAAGACTCTCAGCGATGCAATCGCAGAGGCCAAGGCTCGGTCATGGAAAGAACTCATCGCGGGACTGGATAGGGATCCATGGGGGCGCCCATACAAAATGATATTGGGCAAACTGAAGCCATGGGTCCCTCCGTTGACGGAAACTCTGGACCCAGAATTTTTGGGAAGAGTGCTAGATACACTCTTTCCAAGGGTCCAGGACAGTCCCCCGATTCCTCCGTCACAATCGGACCGCCAACCCTGGTCCGATGAATATGGGGTGACGGAGTTGGAGTTGGACCGGGTCATACGGCGGCTGGCTTCCCGCAACACCGCGCCTGGACCTGATGGTGTTCCAGGCCGGGCGTTGGTGATAGCTCTGTCGGTTCTGGGGAACAAACTGAGGCGAATCTTCACAGATTGTCTCAGCCTCGGTATCTTCCCCCTCGACTGGAAACAAGCGAGACTGGTACTTTTGAAAAAAGAAGGAAGGGCTGCAGATTCTCCCTCTGCATTCCGACCGATTTGCCTGCTGAACGAGTCGGGGAAACTCTTTGAAAGGGTTATCTCCGACCGGATCAGTGGGCATCTGTCGCGAGTGGGCCCTGATCTGTCGGCCTGTCAGTTTGGATTCCGACGGGGACGTTCGACAGTAGATGCTGTCAGGTGTGTTCGATCCCTGTCGGAGTCGACAATCCAATCAGGGGGGGTGGCGTTGGCGGTTAGCCTTGATATTATCAACGCGTTCGGCACCCTCCCCTGGCAGGCAATTAGGGCGGCCCTTGTATATCACGAGGTACCGCTCTACCTGCGGGCCGTCGTAGAGGCCTATCTACGCGACAGGACAGTGAAGTTTATCGGTCGGAATGGAGTAGAAAACCAGAGGGAGGTATGTTGTGGGGTTCCCCAAGGCTCTGTACTGGGCCCATTGCTGTGGAATCTCGCATACGATGCGGTCCTTCGTATCAGTCTGCCCTCTGGCCTAAGTGTAGTCTGCTATGCGGACGACACACTTATATTGGCTAGAGGGTCACGCTTTGAGGAAGTGCTTTGGCTTGCCGAGCAGGGGGTGGCTTGTGTTGTAAACAAGATCTGTGAGCTGGGCCTTAGGGTGGCGCCTCAGAAAACTGAGGCGATATGGTTTCATGGCCTACGCAGACGCCAGGAACCACCCAGCTCATGCCTTCGCGTGGGTGACGCTGAAGTCCAGGTGGGCCAGTACATGAGGTACTTAGGTCTTATCCTGGACAGTCGATGGAGCTTCGAAGAGCATTTCGGGCGATTAGTCCCCCGAGTGCGGGGGGTAGCAGGTGCGTTGCATCGTCTGTTGCCCAATCTCGGGGGACCACGGGAAGAAGTTCGCCGCCTCTATATGGGGGTTATTAGATCCATGGTCCTCTATGGGGCGCCCGTTTGGTTTAGTGACCTGGCGGGTGCCTCCCGCTGCCGGGCTCTACTCAGGAGCCTTCAGCGGTTGATGGCCATACGGATCGTGCGGGGCTACCGCACAATCTCCTATGAGGCGGCGACGATCCTGGCACGATCTCCGCCCTTCGATATTCTGGCCGACATGGACGCGATGGTTTACGACCAAATTCGTCGTCCTGTCGGTCGGAATGCTGAAGAGGCCGCGCCAGATCATGAGCCCGGAATGCTACGGCAGAACGCGCATAAGCAAGCTCTGGTGGCTTGGCAGGCACGGCTCGAAACTGAGGGCTGTGCTAGCCAACGCGCCGTCGGAGCCGTTCTGCCGAACTTCGAAGCGTGGATAGAGAGGACCGACTGTGTCACCTATCGATTGACTCAGATACTCACCGGGCACGGCTGCTTTGGTGAGTATCTGAATCGAATAGGACGGGAGGCTACGGCACAATGCCACCACTGCGAGTCCGAACGGGACTCCGCCCAGCACACGCTGGAGGACTGCCCAGCTTGGGAGTCTGAGCGTCGAGTCCTGGTCGGACGGATCGGACGAAACCTTACGCCGTCAGCACTGATCACGGCAATGCTGGCGACTCGTGAGGGTTGGGAAGCCGCGGTCTCCTTCTGTGAGCATGTTATGCTCCGAAAGGAGACCGCAGAGCGAGATCGGGAAAGGGCCGATCCCGCTCGAAGGAGGCGGCGAAGGGGACGCGGCAGAGGTCGCTAGTACCCTAATCGCCGTCTAAGGGTCGCTGCGGTCATATCTTGGGGCGATGTGACTGCTGCAAGTGACCCGAGACAGGTGACACTCCGGTGCGGCCGGGGAGTGTCGTCTGGGGCGGGGCGCTGTTCTGCCTCTTACTGTGCAGGGCGGAGAGAGGTGTGATAGCGTCCTGTCCTTGGGGCATGAGGTGCCCGGGATGTACCTCACTTGTGAGGTACGGCAGGGAGGACTCTAGAAGCCGCTAATGCGTTCCTGGAGCTCCTTCCGACTGCCGAGGTAGGCCGCCGCGGGGTTTAGTGGGTATATCGGTTTTCCGGGAGTCCCACACACGCCCTTCGTCCCTCCGGAGGGTATGGTGCGAAAAGCATTCCCCGCGTAAAAAAAAAAAAAGAAAAAAAAAAAAAAAAAAAGGTTTTAAGTGGTCCCTGGTTGTGTCGATAGCCGTCCCATAGGATTGTGAAAGTTAGGAAATAGAGAGTACACCTGTATTGGGTACACACGTGCACTATAACATCTGCGCAGGCTGATCTCCGTTGAAACTGGCTACCGTAGCCGAAACCAACTTAGAGTACATCATCATCATTTGGGTTCAAAATTTACAGAACATGAAAGTCACCAAGTGTTTCCGTGGTGTTGACATGGTGAGGTTTGGAGCAGTAGCCAAGCAAGAGATAGAATTACATAAACAAGAACAAAATGGCTTCGAAGAGAAAAGACAGTCATACGAGTTGGATGAACCCACACCGGATGAATTGGTATGTCATATAAAGTAAATTTTATTTCATCAATTTCATTCTATTGACGGTCAAAACACGCTGAATAAATTAGTGTGATGAGAAAATATATTAAAAAAATAAAATGGATGTCTATCAGCGCCGG
This sequence comes from Hypercompe scribonia, assembly GCA_949316085.1. NCBI lineage: Eukaryota > Metazoa > Arthropoda > Insecta > Lepidoptera > Erebidae > Hypercompe > Hypercompe scribonia. Next base: position 3,846,700 of record OX438982.1, read on the forward strand.
CTCTGGTTAATTTGGGCCAAAAGAGCCGTGTGTAAAATTATTATTTTACATACATTCACATCTAAACAAATCAGTTTGAAGATGATCATCGAAAATACAAAAATCATGTACCCTATGTATCCCTATAATGATGAGGTTGTGCAATAGTATATCTACCTTGGTCAAGTTATCCAACTCGGGTACCTCAACTTCGGTCGGGATGCCGATAGAAGAATTCGTCTGGGCGAGTGGTGTATGGCAAGCTGCCTCATTACTCATAGTCGCCGATATCATAATCATCAAAGAACATGGTGCGTCCTAGCCGTAATGACACACGAAACCGAGATGTAACTACTAACCATTGTACTGGTCAACAATTTTGAAGCAGTTCAATATTCAGTGGTACATACGTTTCTAGATGTTTCTCTATCCGATAAAATGGATGGATGCTGACTCCTCTATACAGCGATAGTTGGCGCTCCTTGGCAGAGACTTTCCTTCCGCAGTGGTTACATGTCGCGATACATTCACAGCTTACCCCGCCCCTTTCCAAGATCGTTAACCACTTTTTTTTTTTTAACGTGTGGAAACCCCCTCGGGCCGTCACCTCACCGGGCCTTACGGCGGGGTGGTGTGTCGGAATCGGACCGACTAAAATCACACGGTGTGCCACTCTGCGCCTGACATAGGAGGGATCCGGGAACAGCTGTTATTACGACATCCAGATCCCTCCTAGCGCCTGCCCGCTACCGCCGGCACCATCTGCGGAAAGGTCGTTAACCACTAGACCAACATACCCATTCATATAATATGAAGTTTTCTACGATGAAATATGTTTTTTAATAATCGCTAGTTTTTGTAGATATCGATAGAAAATTATTTTCTACTTTGCCATCATCAACAGATTTTAACAGTCTACTGCTCTAGCAGGTCAGCAGTCTACTGCTATAGGACTCCTTAAAAGGAGGCTTTGGCCTACTATACCACTGTGGTATAGTAGGCTAAATTATCCTTTTGGTGATTAAAAATTAATTTGAAAATTTGACTTTCAATTCGGCCCAATGTCCAGACGAGTTGCGCATAGAGTTTCTTTCAAAGTTTCCTTCTCTTTGCAATGGTGTTGTGCTGCATAACTTGCTCCCTTTACGTCTCTTACAATACCCATGAAATGAATAAAGGTGAAAACTGTATTCTTAATCCGTAACAATACAGAGTACTTTTTAGCTCGGCTTGTTACAAAATCGTTTTTTTAATTTACTCATTTACGATATATACGATACGATTTTTAGATATTCAAGCTAAATAAGTGGGCTAAATAATAATTGAAATACTTAGCTACCTAGCTAAGGGATCAGTCATTCCTGACAAATACAATGCTCGTTTTTCATTCATCTCGTCAAAATTTATGCCTACCACAGATTTCGGGCGTTTCGTAAAATAACAGGCAGCTGTCTGGATTTTTCGATTCTATATGAAATTTATGTTCCAGGATTTGTGTGATAGACGTACAAGTGATTCATGTCTTTTTGATTTTGGTTTAATTTTTTTGAATGCAAAGTATACTGCTAACGGACGTTTATTGATATATTTATACCTATTGGTAATTCACATGGCAATTTTGTTAGATACCAGAGTGTAGCATCGAAAAGGGAAGTTCTAGCCTTTGGCGATGGCTAACGCGGAGGTTGAGTGTCCGATTCATATCCAGAACAAAAATGTTTGATGACCGTAATTGTTTCTTCTATGCGTAGGTTTTTTCTTTTATGAATAGCCTGCCAAAGTGACTCTACTCTGCCTTTTGGAAAGCATGAATAGAATCCAAAGAGTTGTGGTCACCATACTCATTGCAAATGAAGACAATATGGGGGTGGTGAGTCACAATCTACAGTATGGGGCTTTTCAAGAAGGGGGTAAATAGGTCTTTAAAGGGTCGGCAACGCGCACGTAATGCCCCTGGTGCCACAGGCGTCCATAGGCTGCGGTAACCGCTTACCATCAGGCGGGCTGTATGCTTGTTTGCCACCGTCGTGGTATAAAAAAAAAAAAAGACAATGCAGTGTGGTGACCCACACTATGGCGGCCTAGTGAGATGCTTTTTCACGCCTCGCTTGGGGACGTAAAAGGTGTGACAGTCATCGTGGCAGTGTAAGCCTCACATAGTTATCACGATAACTGTCACCCCTGCATCAATGGGCTTCTGGTCTCAAAATTTAAATATCAAAAACGATATCAAAAGGTATATTTTATCAGTAAAATGTCTACATTTGGAAACATATAAGTAAATTATTTTATGAAAATGTAGGGTTTGGGTGCGCGGAAAGATAATTATGCAATAAAACAAAATGGTTCATTAAATTGTATGAAAAAAAGTGACTGTACTTTTGCCCGATTGACGGCAATAGGTTTACCTCTTATTATGTGTGGAGGTCCTAATAATTGGTACGAAAATGGAATGATTGGCTTACCAATAAAATTAAAGACGTAAAGAAATATTTAAATATGGCTAATCTATTTAAATTCATTAAAAAAATATTTATTTCTAAGAAATATCTACTTACACTTATATTTTTAGAAGAAAGAAATCATAATCCATTTATTTTGCTAAATCAACTATTTGTCGACTACCTATGACCCTCTGAAACAGTGATCTCGCTTTTCTATGACACCATGTTTTATTAAATAGGCTTTAAAAACTATGTTTCATTAATTACCGCGGGAGAAACGTGCTTAAGCATTGATCGCCCCAACATTAAACCGATGTAAGTTAAAAATTCGTTGCTTTTCAAAGAGTGAATGAGATTATTCAAATTTGACCTTGACCTTTCTCCCACCCGTGTTACTGATCCTGAGCTCAAAGTACGCTAACACATTTGTAACTTTTGCGTTGTAGTCCTCTTAGTCAAGTCGCTAGTTTTTCGCGTCGATTCTCTTTCTACAATCGCTAATGGATCTATTTTCTTCTATTGTTAGCTAATATTTTGTTTTGACCACGTGACTTTTTTTTTTTTATCTTAAGGCCCTGCCAAATTGACTCTACTCATCCTAATGGAAAGCGTGAATAGAATTCAAGGGTAGTGGTCATTATACTCGTTGCCAATGCCGACAATGCAGATTTTCACGCCTTTCCACGCCACGCGCGCCACGTCCTCAACGTAAGGCATGACAGTCATCGTGGTATTGTGTTGCACACACTTATCACGACAAGTGTCATCCCTGCATCACTGGGCCTCCGGTCTCACACTAACCAATGAAATATGACAGCACGGATGCTGTCGCTTTAGGTTGATCTTCTGTGGAAGGATAGTACTGCCCCGGTAGAGCCAGCCCATTCGTGCTGAAATCAGCGTAGATCTACTACTTATAGCTTATACTTAGTATTGTAGTATATTTATTAGTTTTCCAAGAACGTTTGCGTTGTAGAATGCCATATTGGCTAGGAGAGCAAGTGTCTTAGTATATGGTACTTATTTATCACCAGGTTTCCGGTTTCTCTTTTGCTTCTTCTATATTAAAAACATAGTTGCGTCATAATGTTGTAAACATAATGTACATTACGGCTTACAATTCGTAATTGTAATCAAGTATCATGTTCAGATATTTGACCTAGATGAGGAATGTCATTTGAATGTATTTGTTTAGTACTGTTTAAATGTCAACTGTTTTATTTTAGTTAAAGTTTGTGAGAGATTGAATTGTTCTGGTTGAATTGGTGCATTTGGGCTTTCTCGAACAGAGGAAGCAACTTCACACTGTGTATAATTATTGCTATTGTAGCAATTCGGTTCTCTTTATCACCCCATTCCATTTTAATATCACGATAGTATTTAACATCAATTGGTGTGTAAATAAGTAAATACAATAGTTATACTTACATATTTACGAAAAACAGATTTCAAATTGAAATGAAACAATATTTTGGTTTTATTTAATTTCTAGCTTTAATTATGTCTGACATCGTGGTAAACCTTGGTGTACGCTACTCGCTGACAAGCAGCTTTCCGTTGGTAAAAATTTTTGAAATAATCTGAATTTGAAAGCGTATCAATCAAATATTCACATTTATAATACTTGTAAAGATAACAATATTTATGGCCACAGAGATTTGAGTTGTATTTTTATTTAATTACTATATAAATTTACCTACGTATGGTAGCCTTTATTCAGCAATGCATACAAACTATACTTTGTTGCAGCAATGGATGGCAGCAAGAGAGAGAGAAAGACAAGAAGAAATAGTTTCAGCAGCATCACGGCGTACAGATCGTCAAGCCGTCAGGAAGCGCCACCGTGCTGAACTCATGGTCCCGTATCTGACCGATCTGAACTTCGTTCTCTACTGGCCGCATTGCTTGCACGCTCACCCTGAACTTTATGAGCGTTGGGACTTTAACAGTTTTGTATATTTTCCTTTACTTGTATAATTTTTGTATAGTTTCCGTATGGTGATGGTTAAGTTAAGGAGTGCCGACATCCTTATTCATCTCGTGGCTGTCGTAAGAATCAACTAATGATACAAACTATGCAGTTCAATGGTGCCAAAAAGACAAGTAAAACTAGAAATAAACCCTTTAGTAACTCGTCTTGCCAGTGTTATATAAAACCAAGGGCATAACCTTCTTTCTAAGAGGTCTGTGTGCAGCAGTTGATAACAGAGCTTGTATATTCAATCTTACCAAATTTACAACTATACTATAAAAGAAAACTGATAAGTTTTCTTTGTTTACATAAATATTTAAATTTACAGCAAAAATAAAAGTTTGTAATGTTCAGTTTCTATAATCTTGGCAAATTTAGTTTGGTAAACCATTTATGTGTAAGGCAGAAGAAGAAATATATAATAACCTAAAATATTCGCCAGCCTATGTCATTTATTCGATGCTAAGTAGAGCAACTTAAATTTCTTTTCAGACATAGTTATGGTTGGCCGTGAATTAGTAGAAATTACAGACGAAGTGGCCTCTGATATCTTCTACGAAGGTGACGCGGCTCTGAATGAGGCTTCGTTACATAAACTTAGATCAGGTCCTGCTTTAGCTCTGTGTTTACGATTGCTTGATGAGTCAATTGATTTTACAGGTGACTACCTCTCTCATCGTTAATTTGACGAGAAAACTTTAATTGCGCAATGTAGCATTGGTAGTTACTCCGTAGTTTTAGATGTCTACTTTACATCATATTATGCTATAATAACCATAGTTTGGTTTTGTTGTTCATAGAAGTCGTAATGGTAATGCGTTTAGAACTTTTTGAGACTTGTCTTTATTTAAGAAGTATAAATATATACATAGAATAAGTCAATTGAAAGTTTCGATCAGATTGCACCGACTGTGGTCACATGTAAAGTTTGGATAAACTTTATTGAGTGAATCAAACAGTTATTTCGTCTTAAATTCCTTTAGCCTTTGTTTTAAATATCGGCAAGCCTTTACGTTCTTTATTTAAATGTTACAAAAATCAGTCCCAGTTATATAATATACATAAAAAAATATAATCCCAAAGTATATAAAAATAAACCTGTTTTTTTAATTATTATGGTTCTTTACGCAAAGTTTTCATAACACCATTACAGACATATCATCGTAGGTCACGGACGGTCATGGATTTAGGTTTTGCTATCAATTATTATATTCAAATAATATGAGTATTTTAAAAGCAGAGGGAATATTCCATTATAAACACAATTTATTCGTATCAGTCGAGCAGTATCTAAACGCATTTCAATGGAATATTATGGTTGTTAAAAGTTGCGTTTAATATTAACGTTTGCAGACATAGTCACATAATAAATGTAGATTGGATCTACCTGTCGTTAATAACTTTTTGAGCGTGAATGATTAAATCTCCATTATGATATGAAAAGCCTTTTTTGAACTAGACTATTTTAAGGCCAATAATATATTTTCTTTTTAAGTGTAATAGTTATCTCTTTTTCCTATTTTAAGATTGTAGCTACGAATATGTTAAAACAAGCAACATTGAAATTCAAAAGATTTGTATTATATTTTGTTTTCTTTAGTGTTGTGGGCTTAACCCTCACATAGGACAACACTTTGTGTGATTCACAATCTTGTTTTGAGTCTATTTAAGTCTAGTCTAGTAAAGTCCCCCGTGACAGGGATGTTCCTGGTGCGGTATATGTCTTTTATTAAAAAATGACTATGTTCATTTATCAGCTTTGACAAGAAAAATTCTATATGAGGATATAGCTGCTGCTCCACATGACGAAACAAAGTCTGTAGAGGGAGATTTACCAATGATAACTGCGTATAACTATTATAAGACCTACAGTCTTCCGAAAGAAGAAATTCTACAACAGCGACATGAAGAGAGAAATAGAAAGAGGGTATGCCATTAAGTCACTTTGTGTGCCAATCGGGACTTATCGTGATAGTAAATATATAAGTTCATTAATATACTTTAGTGAATTTTGGTTGGCATCATTGCTAGGGTTTCACTATGAAATACGATATTCCAAAACTAAACATTTTCAAGATATTGAACCTCTGTGTATTAAGTTAACGAAATTTTACTTAATACATTTTTTTCTTAATAATTTCTGTGTATGTTGTTAGCATTAACTTCCGTTTTTATCCATTACCAATGTTATTGTGATGTTTTAAAATAGTTAACATTATAGATAAACTTTAATTATCTGTTGATATACAATAGGAAGAGCTCAAAGAAAAACGTGTTCGGCGGCTGTCAGAAATGCGAAGATTAGCGTTACAAGCTAAAGAAGAGGCTGTGTTAGCGAAAAGAAACGAAAGAGAGCAGCACAAGTTGGATCTGCTGAAAAGCGGCGTAAGCTAATTTATATTTACTTCCGATCGCTTTACGGTCTCATTTTGTATGTTTATTAAATTTTAATGTTTTTGTTTTATGCCATTGCCATTGTAACTTGAACTATAAGTGTAAGACTATCTACGTGATTATATCATAAAAATTTTAACACGTGTTGAAATTTAGATAAACTTTGTATATACTTTTTGTTTGTAAATACACATAAGCAAACACCCAAACTCAAGAATAAACATTTGCAGATCATACAAATATTTGGTTCAATGTAAGAACCAAACTCGAGACCTCGGCACAACAGGTACGTACCGCTGTACTATTGAAGCAGTACTCCTTGTGCCTTATATTTTATTAGTAGCCTGCCAAGAATATCAATAAATCTTAACATAATAATTGATAAAATAAGTTCCTATAATGAGCTATTTGTCTCATCATAAATCCAAAGGTCTTGACGATAAACGTGGTAAATCAATCGTAAGCTAGCTTTAAATAATCCTACTAATATTATAAATGCGAACGTAAGTTTGTTTGTTACGGTTTCACGCGAAAACTACTCAACCGATCATCAAGAAATTTTGTACACATGTTCTTGGAGGTACTAAAAGTAACATAGGATACTTTTTATTAAGAAAAACTTATTTAAAATGATCAGTTACGAAACTTATTGTGGCAGACTAAATTCCATGCAAGCAAAGCCGTGTGCAAAAGCTAATAATCTCATAATAATACTGAAGTCATGCTATACAGAATCTATATAATATGAATTCAGTGAGTTTGAAAGCAGTGTCAGAAGGTATGACTTCGACTCATATAAATGTTGATATGCATAAAAATGTTTGTAAGCTCTGAGTCTGTTTGTAAGACTGTCTGCAACTGCTACGTTAATCAATCATTTTCTCCTTTTTTCTTTACAGAATTTAGAAGCATTACATAAGTTTGAAGAAGAACCGATAGATGATGAAGTGGATATTGAAGTTCCGGAGGTAAGACGTCAGATGATTTTGAGTTACACCACCGTGATACATGATACGTACCTCGGAGCCTATTTTCCGAAATTAATTTATATTCAGCTTTAACCCTACTGTGATAAGACTGAATTTGGATTTATTACATGAAGCGATTGCCTCCAGACTTCCACAACTCAAGTACATATCAAAATTCTATAGAAAGACTATTGTCGGCAAGATGTTCATTTTACGTCTGGGATCGACTGCTTGAAGTGCACAGAGGGGGATCTCCACGACTACCACAGGGCCACGAGCCTCTTATACCATACGTGTACGTATTAAACGAATTTGTATATTCCTCAGAAGTTGGAGGATGAAGAGGATTGCTTGTCAGTTGAAGAAGATCCTGACGAATATTTCCCTCCACCAGGTTTATTGATCCCAGGGTTTTATGCGCCACCTAATGAAATAGCAAAAGTTAACGGCCTGGCTATGTTATTTCCTAAAGTAAGTTTTTAATAATCACCTTCGATAAACTTGTAATTAGATTGGCCAGTAGATGTAGTGCTTAGTAAAACTGATTGCAAAGGCAGAAGCTGTGGGTTCGATATCCACCCAGGACATTTAAATATGTGATGAACACGCTAATTTTTTTGTATCTGGGTATGTCATTTGTTGATAATATGAATCTATTTAGAAATATAAAAGCATGCATATAGTCTGGTTACAATAGTTGCTCTGCTCAGACCGTGTATGAGATGTGACAAATTGTCAGTTTTTTAATTTTTTGGCGATGGCAAAATCATGTGGATGATCATGATGATCGACTGCACAGATGGCGTAGTATTTAAGCGGTCGTCTCTACTGCACTGAGTGTTGTGGGTTCAACCCAGACGGGACTGCACTTTATGTGATCCGCAAATTGTTGTTTTACGTATGGGTGGTATTCGTGTCTGATTTTTATATATTTTCCTCGCGACTTTGGATAAATTCTTAATGCGGGTGTTGTCTTTTTGAAAAACAAAACGAAACCAAAAATTTAACACAATGAGTTGACGTAAATTCATAGGTTCATTAAGAAATTGCAAGACGAATATGTTAGTTTTATTCATCATGTCTCTCTCCATGTGGTGATAGATTAAGAATACAGAATGTCAACACTCCAGTTTTTTCCCATGGGTGTTGTAAGAGGTGACTATGGGAACAAAAAACAAAATATGCAACATAACCTTTCCAGTTTTCCTGCTCTTTGAAGTAATCAAAGAGCAGGAAAACTTGACACAAATTCTATATGAACTCGTTTGGCCAGAGTTTTATAAAAAGCCAAAGCTCCTTGCTAACGAGAGGTCTATGTCCAGCTGTGGACTGCTAAAGATTATTGATGATATCATGTCACAGTTTATTATTTTTATAATATAATACAGTTGGTTCGAGAAAGGGTGATACCCCAAGCGGAATGTCTACCAATCCATGTATTAGTTATGCTTGAAATAAACAAGCGGCAGAAGGCTATAGAAACCATGACACGATATAAAAATGCTGTGATACACGTGAGTTATTTATAGGTTTTGGTTTACATAGTCGTTGAAAATTCTATTGGTAACTGTGAAACAGAGTTAAATATTCTGTACCCTTAATTTAATGTTGTTTTATATTCGCTTATTGTGATAATTGTATATACATATTAGTCATATTGTGACGGATTAAGATTGTGGAGTGTCACCACCAGTACTCATCTCGTAAGTGGCGTAAGAAGTGACTAAAGGCGCAAAATACACAGGACAATATTACTGAAACGAATAGAAGAAAAACTTGAAACAAACCCTGTGCCAATCCGTCTGGCCAGCGTGGTATAGCAGGCCTAAACCTCCTTTCGAAGGAGCGGCCTGTGTGAGGTTGATGATAATTGTGTCGCGACTGCCACATACGACACAAACAAAAATATATAATGGCGCCATCTAGCGAAGATATATCAAACTACGTAGTTTTTTTTTTAAATCGAAACCTACCAAAGTGACGCTATTCTGCCTGATGGAAAGCATGAATAGAATCCAAGAGCGGTGGTCGCCGTACTCACTGCAGACAGTGCAGTATGGCGACCCACGCTATGGCGGCCTAGTGAGATGCTTTTTTACGCCCCGCTTAAAGGACCCGGGATCGTAGTGGGTGAATTCCAGGCTTTAACTGATTTGCACAGGAAGGAAGAGCCGAACCGTTTAGTTCGGGAGCGTATGTCTACCATTCTGAAACGGTGACTTCCAAGGCCAGCACGACTTGTCCTGTAGAGGAATGTAGAGGATGGGATCAGTTGGAAGAGTTCGTCAGAACACTCTCCATGATAAAGGCGATAGAGGACCGCCATACAGGCGACATCTCTTCGCAACTGCAGAGACTCAAGGGATTCAGTGACTTTCGGGTTATTGATAATCCGGACTGCTCGCCGCTATAACCGATCAAAAGCGTCCAGCAAATACTGCGCGGGTCCATCGTAAAGATGAGAACAGTACTCCACGCAGGAGTGTATCTGGGCGTGTATAATGAGCTATGAAGCTTGTACTAATCCTGTATTGCAAAATAGAGATTCTCGCATCGATTAGCATATGTACAACATCCCAATATCAACTGTTGGGCTGTGGCCCGCCTGGCATGATGACCTCGCCTGGCCGGAGGACCCTCCCTTTGTGTCGGACATCAGTCTCTCCACAATTGTATATATTAAAGACAGTACTAACTGCGTAGATAATAAAAAATGTAATAAAATATTGAAACATGTTTACTTTTAATATATTGTTTATAGATGGGAATATTTAAAGCAACGGGTCCTTACAACAGTGTTCATATTGCATATACGGTGAAGCAATTCGAGACTCTGGATAAGGTTTCGTGGAATTTGTGAGTACACAACATTGTTACTACCATAGACGAATAATACAAATCTATGTTACTACTTTGTAATTCATATCAAGGAATAGAGATAATGACCATATTGGATAGGAGTCGGTATATTTTTATTTAGTGTAGTGCTTTAAGCGGTCTCCATGCTGCTTTCTACTGCGCTGAGAGTTGTGGGTTTAAACCCACATTTGAGAACACTAGTGTGTTCCACAACTTGTTGTTCTGAGTCTGGGCGAACTTTGCCTTCGTTTCATGTATGTTTCTTAATTCGCCCGATACATGAATATACGTGGTGCGGGCGTAGTCTTTAAAAAAATTTTGACAGTTTCGTAAATGCGTGTTTAGTGTTTTTAGAAAATGTTGGTTAAGGGTATGACACGAGGGTGAAATGTGGAGTTAATAACACTGACTGCAGTGTTACAAGACCTACCTTACAAATAACCTGTGTGTAAAAACTTTTCATAGCTTTTTACCGGGTGATTGAAATCACCGCAGACACAACACCCATCACTAATTTGGGGGGAAGAAGGAGGTTCAAATTATAATCATAGAAGTTCACTGGCATTCTACCGAGTAATGAAAAAGTTATCCATTTAATAGCCTTCTTTTGAAAAAAGTAAGGTTGGAGTTGGTTGACTATCACACAGACCGGAGGCGAGGAAGAGGCATATCGTGGTAACTGTGTAAGCCTTACACTGTCACGATGACTGTCATGCCTTTTACGTCCCCAAGCGGTATGTGAAAAAGCATCTCACTAGACCACCATAGTGTGAATCACCATACTGCATTGTCTGATCGCGTCATTTGCAATGAGTATGGTGACAACTCTTGGATTCTATTCATGCTTTCCATCAGGCAGAGGAGAGTCACTTTGACAGGCTATTACTTTAAAAAAAAAACGTACTTAGCTATAATAGTAGTCCTTTTCAATTTGTTATAATAGTGCCTATTTTATAGCGGTGCAAAAAGTACCGTAAGCTAGGAGGAACAGCCTCTAACAGTCTACTGCTAGACCTCTCCTTAGTTTACTTAGGATTCACTTAAAGGCTTAATATCTCAAAAATGGATACCTTAATCAAAATTTTATCTTCAGAAAATCTTATAAATTTTAGAAGATCTATCCGGTGACATCTAACATCATGAGGTGGAGGAATCCTTATCAATATTATAAATGCGGAAGTGTATTTGATTGTTCCAACGTTTGTCTTTCATCACGCCACAATAGAGTGATTTTATAGTATGATTTCTATGTCTGTAGATAAGTTAGAAGGCTAGAGAGTGATGTAGACTACTTTTTACTCCGGTAAAACATCTTATTCCCATGGGAAGATCTATTATGGTGCATATTTAAATCACTTCAAATTTTACAAATGCCTATAGATGGCGTTGTTAGGTTTTTCACTCGATTGTTTACGGTACAAAATCTTTGTCATTAGACTTTATAAAAAATACCAGCGGTTTCTCATAGATGGCGCTATATTGACTAAAGTACTAAGACTCTTTATCGATAAACTTTTTAATTTTAAATATTGTGAATGCGATAGTTTGTAAGGTTGTATGAATGTATGGACGTATGTTACTTTTCCACACAAGAAATACTGTACAGATTTAGATGAGACTACAATCATATGGCTTAGACATTAGGATTACGTATACTATGTATCATAATAACCGGTATACATGCGGCGAGAGATATTAGAGGTAAAAAATGGATTTGATCCTGTAATTTCTTCTTTAACACTGAATTTGTCATTTTTATTTGGTATGAAGCGACTAAATTACTGTACATAATTTTCAGGGATGACTTGAAAATAGCTTTTATGGTGTCAGTAGAGAATGATATACCATTACTGCAGCTGATAGATCTGAACCCTTTCTATGTGAGTCGAGATGAAATGATCGGTGAAGAAGAATGTGCAGCAATGTTCCCTGTTGATTACTCGGATGATTACGATGAGTTCGAAGACTTTGGCAATAATGATACTTCTGAGTGAGTGAACACATGGCTTGATAACAATTTTTGACATTAACATTGAATTATAACCTGAAATTTAAATAAATATGAATAAATAGCTTACGATTTTTCTTTTCTATCATAAGTGCACTCTTGTAAGTACTGCCTGTTAGATTGGGAAAATGTATAAAAAAATTAAGAAGGGAGTACAAAACAAAATACATAATTAAAATTGTATTAAATGTTTTCTATATTAGACAATGTTACATTCACAAATGCATAAACCGTCATGTCAGAGACAAAAATACAACCAAATTGGTCAGTAGTGGGCCGTTAGATTCGCACGATTGCAAAATTTTGTACACGCTCGCAATTTCAAAATGAAGTTTGTACTTCAATTAAACATGATACGCAATGGATAGGTTTTTACCCGACTGTGCTAAAAGAAGTGTATATATGTACTTATAATAATATTTGTGATACCTTTGTAGATCACAAAACACCACCGTCACCCAGACAGAATAAATGATTGTGTTCAGCACACAATTACTTGTCTTGGGTGAGAATCGAATCCTCTTGCCTAGGAGCCGGGATAACTAAACCCTAGACGAATCTGCCAGTCCATGGGCATATTTTTACTGAATAAATTTATTTTGTACACTTTGTAGCCTAAACTTAAATGGCTTGATGTATTGTGTAGGTTGATGAGCCATTAGATTCGTTTTAAATTTGTGAAAATGATACTGATTGTGCAAAAATTTTAAGTATGCATTTTCAAATATTCTTTTGTCGGACGGATTAAGAATACATAGTGTTACCACCCCTATTTATCCCGTGGGTGTCGTAAAAGGCGACTAAGGGAACAAAGTATGTAAGACAACATCATTACAAAGACAAGGAAAGCTTAAAAAGAACCCTATTCCAACCCGTCTGGCCAGCGTGGTACACTAAAACGCCCTTGTTAAGGAGAGGCCTATGTCCAGCAATGGACTGTAAAAGGCTGAAGATGAAGTAATCATTTTTAAATATTATGGTTTTTGTTTTTTTTGTGTTTGTTATTAAACTACATACAATTGTTATTAATCTTAAATTACATGGGGTAGTAGCAGACGGACCAACTCGAGCAACATAAGTGCGTTGCCACTCTTTGATTGTACCTTCTTCCCGGATTGAGGAAATGCATATTCGGATTCATAAGTAAACTCACTTGAAGACATTCAAAGAAAAGTTGTTTAACAATAGGTTGTTTCTGAGGCCATCACACTGCTTAAGTTACCCATGTATCATCATGTATCACAAGCTCTCCCACAGACGTATGTCAAGAAAACCAATAAAGAGAGACACGGTCTCATCCACACCGTAGTAGCTGATTGGACCTTCTATTTGAATGCCAAAATTACATAAAATTGCTATCGGTATTCAATTACATAATATTGTCAGCAATTTCTTTATGTACAACATACTTTGGACTCGAGCACCATACAGACAGATGGATTGACAGATGGCAAGGATACTAAATCCTTTACCCTTTTTGACACGCTTTTTGTTAACTTTATCTGTATGTTTGCTTGTTTATAACCGACTTTATTCAAACTATATTTATTTCTTCTTCTTTTTTCATTCAGAAATCCTCTCGAATTTTCTCTTCTCTCCTCTATTCTCCTCTGATTTGACGACCAGTGTAATGGTCATGGCAGACTAGGACTGACCAAAAATTGCACACCGCTGCCGTTTTAGATACCAGACACCAAGTAAGCAAGTGTAACCTAGAAAAGAAATTTCTAGTAGCTCCGGCAGATTAATAGTTAACCTAAAAATCTTATACGCAACGACATCTAGCCTCAAATTAAGTAGAGCTTGTACTATGAAAGCTAGACTGACTGACAGAATACTTATATATATATATTTAAACACATACACACAATATATAGAATACACTCAAACTCCGAAACAAATATTTGCAGATCATACAAACATTTGATCCAATCCGAAAATCGTCAGCTTTGTTTAGGATGTTTCATCTACTGGTTGTGACTAACGATTACTAAGGTTTTGAAGTTAGGTAAAATGAAGTCATTGCACTTTCATCTATCTCTTTTAAAGGTAATGTTTTCATACCATTTATATTTTGATTGCAGTACCTTAATTGTAGTATATTATATAAACAATTTAAAGTGAAGTGAAATTATCGTGATAAAAAATGAATTAAGAGAAACAATCCCACGGTAAATTTTTGTCGTGCAACTTCAACAGTTTTGGTTAGCGTACGAAAATATACTTTTCAAACGGCAGGCTAACTCAAAAGCCAATTTCCACAAAATTTTAACAAATTGTAGGCTGTCTTATTCTGATACGCAAGCTATATCTAAATCCGTTAGTAAAATTTTATATAAATCCGTTTAGTAGCTTTTATGTTAAAGAGTAGTAAACATCCATCCACCCTCATAAACATTCACCTTTATAATAATAGTAACAAGATATTAGTAGAATTATTCTATGGCACTAATCCCTCCCATCTTACTAATGTAACTCTTGTACACCGCAGCAACAGCAGAGACCCACGAACACACCGTATTATAAACCTCAGACATCCACAAATAAATTTAAACTGGCTTGGAATCCGTTACGAAATTAATAAAAGGCAGAAGTTGGTATTATAATAGACTCACATCGTTCCTTGGCAAAATTTGATATCAAAATAAAGCAAAATATGTATAACGTGTACACTCTACAGGGAATAAGGAAGCACCATGGATATAAAATGTTTATGAGTCCTAAACGAGCGCATTTGGTTCCAATAATACATACGTATGGCAAAATCGCCTAAACGCACAGAAATTCACCCTAAATGTCATAATGCATATTTCTAATCATCGCGTTCAAAGTCTATGTTGTCACTGTTTATAAAATTAGTATATTTTGCAAAGCTCTGCTATTTATATCATACATTAAATTTAGAAAGTATTTATGACAGAGTATAATACGCAGTATATTGTATTACGCATTATGTTATTTATATTTTAAGCTATCAGCGCTTTATTACACTATTTAGTACAAATTATTCCTACATAGTATTTAGCTGCGCCAGCGCTGACTTGTACCGCCTACGTTTTTGATAATTATTATGTGGAATACCATTTTTATTCTATACTTATTCTTAAAGCTGAGCTCAGCTAGGCTATCTTTTATAATAAACAGTAGCTGTAAGTTGGTATAGTTCCGGCTAATCTCTTAATTGGGTCAGCCGGAGATTAGCCGGAGCAACCAGACAAATGTATTTGTAAAACTGAAAAAAAAGACGCATAATTTATTACGCATAAGTGATGCAGATCAGCTGGTGTTTAACACGAATGATTCACTCATTCAGTTTAACTTAATTCAATTGATTATAAAAATCTACCTAACGAGTTAACACAGAGTACCTGTTGACAACTTTGTTGAAATAGTAACACTTCATATTTGATGATATTGTGCCTTCTTATCAATTGCTATAATTTAAAAGTGTAGGCATCAAAAAATTAGTCGTGAAAGCAACAGACTACACACCCTTCAGCTTCGTCGTCGAGTTGCCAGCTTATCAGTTTTGTATAGGATACACTTTGGAGAGTGTTCGAAAGCTCTTTGCGAACTGATTGAGCCATCTCCATTACTTTATCGGACTACTAGGTTCAGGCAAATGTTTCATTAATACGTTGATGACATACCCAAAAGTCGAACTAAACGGTGTGACAGCTCGTTTTTGGTGAGAGTCGCCAAGATTTGGAACGACCTGCCTGGTTCTATTTTTCCTGGTGAGTTGAACTCTGGAGCCTTTAAGAGTAGAGTGAACAGGTTTCTTCTGGATGGGCGTGTACCACCTTCGTCTTCATCTACACTTTCTATCAGGTGAGATGAACGGCAAACGCCTATTACATTACAAATATAAAAAAAAAATATATAAGCTTTTTTTATGAAATCGGCAAACAATCTGCTCGAGGTTGTCTGATGGTAAGTTACCGCCGCTCCCAAAAACAGACACAACTCAAGAGGCACAAACGTACCGTCATCCATGGTGCTCAGTAATCCATTATTAAGAGGACGAGGGATTTGTGGCTCCAGTAACTTCAGTGCAGAGTGGTGAAAGAATTGTTTTACACTGGTTGCTTTGATTCCGTGGTATTACTTTGGTCAAACCGTGTTAAGCACGGCTCTTCTATAGTTAATGTGTATCTACACATTCTATATATAGATGTCAAACTATTTTCTTGTTAATTACCTCAGAAAATAAAGGCCGTGGTAATATGCTCTTTCAACAAAGAGGAAGAAACCTACTACCAGTATAATAAGTCCGTATAATAAGATAATTATTAGTTTATTTGCACACCAGGATTTACAAACATTATATAGTAAAAAAACTAACAACAATTGTGGTTACCATATTCATTGCAAATGCAGACAATGCAGTATGGTAATCCACACTATGGCGGCCTAGTGAGTTACTTTTTCACAACCCGTTTGGGGACGTAAAAGGCATAACAGTCATCGTGGCATTGTAAAGCTCACACAGTTACCACGATAACTGTCAACTCTGCATCAATGGGCCTCCGGTCTCGCGCACACTAACGAAACACGACGTTACGGATGCTGTCGCTTAAGGTTGGTCTTCTGTGGAAGGTTAGAACTTCTTTGGTCGAGCCGGCCCGTTCGTGCTAAAATCAGCGTGGCTCTACTTCTAATACTTGTCAATTTGTAAACTTTCATTATGCGATGTAGGGTGGCGATTAGGAGTATTACTTTGTTAATATTTTACTAGAGCGGTTGCATGATGTATTTTCATCAAGAGCTTCCATAGTTTACTGTTGTACGTAGGCTTCTCCTTGAGGGGGGTGGTTTTGGCCTACTATATCACGTTGGCCAGACAGGTGTTCAGTGCTGTTGTCCTGTGTAGCTTGCTCTCTCTAATCGGCTCTTACTACACCGACCGTATGAAAAAGGGTGGTGAAACTCCGTTTTCTAAATCCGTCACCACACAGACATGGATACTATGACATTATTAGAAATTCAAAATATCTAATAACGTTATATACGTCTCTGCAACATAACTTATTAGGTATTTAAGTAGTGTCACTTTTATAGTCTATGGCTATCGTTTCTAGTTACGTGGTCTCAGCAAAAATACCAAGCATCGAATTATGTTACTTGCTTGAGAGGCACTCAGTCAGTTGGACTTTGAATTCGGTTTTATTAGGTCTTGTTTGCTTCATGGCTACCGGTAAGTCCATCTATTTATTATTGTAACACTTATTGGGAAATTATAAGTAGGTATATTTAGGATATAAAAGAGTGTGTTGGTAAACAGATTAAAGTGTCATTCAAGGTGTTTAGTTGAACGTCTTAAGTGTAAGAAAATCAAAATTTTCAATATTTTTTTTCTTGAAGACTGTTTGTACACTATCCGTAAGATTAACACATAAATTATAATTTCTAAATAAATTTACTTTTTATTTCGCTGCTTCCCTCAATTCAAAGTGAATTTTCGTGATCACTTTACACTTTTTTTTCTCGATGAAGATGAAGACTTCTATAATGTATCTTATCACTTACACTTACTAGTATCCTTGGCAACTTGTATTCAAAATTTCATAATGACAAAATGAACAAATAAATATTAATTTATGTATAGATAAATAGATGATATTAGTATTTAAATATATATCATTAGTTCACAATCTGTAGAAGTATGATAAATGAATGGTGAGGGCTCAAACAAATTCATATTTTTATGGTATGAATGACAGACAAGCAAACAAGTCTCTTAATGGCAAGTGACCACCACCTTCTTTGACAACTGCAACTTAAGTGTTTCAAGTGTGTTTCTGCTCTTTAAGTGGAGTTATGTAGTTGGGAGTTTGGCCGCTGACCATATGACGACAACATCACTCACTAGTTTAAAAGCCATAAACTGACCGTGGTAGCACTTGGGTCGAACCGGCCTAGATCCACCGAAGTTATGCTCTTCCACCGACGATACGACATTGTTAATACATTTTAATTAAATACTATTTACATTATACACAAGCAGACGAAGTAATCGTTGACTTTTAAATGTACATTCAAATAATATTAACTTATTTGTATTTTTTTTACTAAATATTATATTTCTATTTAGATTTCTATCCTGAACTTACAACCATTGACGCAACATGTTAAATGGTAATTATCTCTAATTTATTAAGATATACCTTTTACTTATTTTATATTAACATTATGCAGTCTCCTTGAACGATGTTCTTTGACAAAAAAGAATGTGTGAAGATATACCTTTTCGAATATACGTAGAAGAAATAAATAGGATGTGCTAGATTCCACTTTTATAAATTTTGATAATGCAACATCAGTTTTGCTATGTCAGAAAAAATAAACAAATAACTCTCAATTTTTCATGCCCTATAGTTTTGTTTTTCATTGTACACTGCCTTTAGTCGAAAAATAATTATTAGTATACCTATAATATAGTATAATAATAGTATAATTTTGTCCGTAGCTATGAAAACGTGTCTTTTCATACTGGCGGGAGTGACCTTTGTGGCATGCTACTGTCCGCAAAACAAGATCCAAGCATACGGCGAGTGCAAATTACAGATAACCTGTTTTGGTGCTATCCGTAATGTACAAGTGCCCGACAAATGCCTTCAATCCGCAAACGATCCTGAACCTGTCATTGTCAATCTAAATGATGCTGTCGAAAGGTTTGACAACAACATTGACGTTAATTTTCTTAGTATCATTACTTTCTTAAAAATATCCGCAAAATGGAAAGAAACATCTCTTGCTATCTTGCAGTACACCAGTAGATTAAAAAGCTTGTTTCTCGTCGATATTGGCTTGGAACGTCTTTCAGATTCACCATTTTTTTATCTCAGTCGTCTGGAAGATTTAAATTTGTCATATAACAATCTAACTGATATTCAAGAATTATTTCAATTTGAAATATACCCCAATAAACTCAACAGACTATGGTTAGCACACAATGCAATAAAAGATATACCAGTTACAACTTTTGCGGAATTGTCGTCATTAACAGAACTCGATCTCTCCTACAATTACATTTCTGATCTCACTGAAGAGCCTTTTTTTAATTTAACTAAACTTGAGATACTAAGGTTAAATAACAACAGAATCAAAGATCTGAATGGTGCCGTTAATAGTCTTCAAAATTTAAAACATTTATATCTGAGAGGAAATCAAATACAAAATATTGACGACGAATCTTTAAAAATTATTGAACATTTAGAAACTTTCGACATTTCTGGCAATTATTTAGAAATAATAAAACCTGTTATGTTTTTGAGACATTGGAACCATTTTGGAAATTATTCAAGATGTAAAATTATTCTTTCAGAGAATCAAATTTCTCACGTTCCTAATGCAACCTCCAAAGTGATATCATCCAGATATGTAGCCAATTTAGACAATCGTACTATTGATATACATACAGAAATAGATCTATCTAGAAATACTATCGAGAGTGTAGAATACTATGCTTTTCAATCGTTAATACGTGTGGAGTCTTTGGACTTGTCTAAGAATAAAATTAAAGATTTTGTTGTAAATGCCGATGAGTTGGTTTATATAAAGTATTTAAATTTAAGTAGTAATGAAATATCGCACTTATATTTTGAAACCTTTTCTAAAATGGACAACTTGCAAAACCTTGATTTATCCAATAATATGTTAGATTTTATTCCTGCTATGACTTTTTACAGAAATTCGAATCTAAAAGTTGTTAATATGACTAATAATGTAATTGAAAAACTTAAAAGTATACAAATAGTAATGTTTCATCCACAAGGAGGCGTTCTGGACCTTTCCAATAATACGATATCTGAACTTAAAATACCTTTTGGGGAGGGCATACGTTTAACAACTCTAATACTACGTTCTAATAACATTTCGAATCCTTCACTAATCGATTTAAGTTTACAAACAGATTTAAAAGCATTAGATATGAGCGTTAATCAAATCGTTTCGTTAAATATTTCATCCTTACTTTTACCAAGGAGCCTCGAAAATTTGGACTTGAGTTCTAATAAGATACATGAAATTTGTCCATCTGCTTTTCATAGACTAGAACGATTAAAGTTTCTTCGATTAGGTCATAATCAGCTCACCCATTTTCAATACGGAGCATTCCACGCTTTGGGGTCTCTCAACTACTTAGACCTGTCTTACAACCGAATTAGTCATTTAGATTCTAATTTACTATCAGATTTAAAGTCTCTTCAAATTCTATCTTTAAGATCAAATGATATGTACTTTTTAGGTTACAAAGCATGGTACGGTCATAAGGTGACATTACAAGTATATATTGACAACAATAAGTTGACGTGCCAATGGTTAGCGAAAGCTATTCAGGATTTTAATAACAAGTTTTCTAAAATGCGACCTGTAGTGTTGGTTAATACCAGAGCTCTAAATTCCGTAGATGGCATACCATGTATAGTTCCTAATGAAAACATTATTCCGGAAACTGACAACGTGATGGCCGATGAAAGATTATTAATTATCACACAGAAAATTCTAGAAGCTATTCGTGAAGAGAATAATAATTTAAGGTTTATCATGAGTCATCATCTTTTAAGAGAAAAAGAGATATCCACAAAACAATTACATCTTTCACACCATGTGTCCAGAGTATAGATTTATGCTTTAATGTAAATCTTAGAATATAAGAGTAAGAGTTAAGATGTTATGTTAATTTTAGTTTCTATTGTAAGATTTTTTACTAGTATCATATTGTTATTCTTACAAATAACATATTGTTTACTTAAAATATTATTTGTATGCTTTTTTTTGTAAATTATTACATGTATCCTTTGTATTTTGTTACATATGAATAACGAGTATGTGCTTGAAAATATACGTACTTAAATTAACCATTAGTTTTTTTTTACCATTAGCCTCTTTTAAGGTGTGGAAACCCCCACAGGCCGTTACCCCGCCGGTGTGTGCGGTGAGATGGTGTGTCGGAATCAGATCAGCTAAAATCACACGGTGTGCAACTTTGCGCCTGAAATAGGAAGGATTCGGAAACAGCTGTTGTTACGAAATCCAGACCCCTGTTAGTGCCTGTCCCCTACCGCGGTTATCAACTTAGGATGATTTCTCCCTTTAGGCGTCGTACGGTCTATCTCCTCGTAGCTGGTTACTTTAGCGGATGGAGGGCAAAACCTGTCCCGTCAACCTGTGGTCACACTCAGGCTGGCATGCGGCGCTGATATGTGCCTCTGCCGCTCGGTTTGCCGCTGGCGAATTGGGGTGGAGGTCATCCTCCCGGACCTTCGCCGCCGCCTCTTTTTGCGAAATGATGTCTTCATAGAAAGAGGTGACCTCGATAAAATAACTGTCGTTACAGGCCATGGAGCGTACGGCAGCCGGTAGCGAGAGATCTCTTCTGATGATTGCAGTGTTGCAAATTTTGACGAGAGGTGGTTCTCCTCCCGTCAAGAATCAAGCCCAAATAGTTTCTTTGGGTCTGAACCGGTACGAGAAACGAATTGACAACAATAAAAGCACTGGGGGGTGGACCACGGCGAGATGCATGGAAAAAGGGGGCCTTTGTCTTATCCAAGGCCATCCGTAAACCCAACGTTTCAATGCGCCCAACCACCAGAGGGACGCTTATGGTGGTCAGCTGCTCCGCCTCTTGAAATTTCGTTTACTAGTGTTTACTAGCCCGGGAGGGAGACGACCTCGAAAGGCCCAGCCGTAACCCATGTTCCACAGGAGTGATCCGAAAACAGACCCCTGCGGAACTCCATATAATTTGAACCATCGCCTTAAAGTGCCACCTCGATGCTCGTAAATAACGGTATGCTCCTCTAAATAGTTTAACATCAACCGCCTCAGGTACTCTGGCACTTTGTGGTAGTGTAGTGCTTCTTTGATGCAGCTAAATAGCAGACTATTATACGCGTTAGCGATGTCCAGCGACACTGCCAACAGCACGCCACCTCGCCTAGTCGCCTCTTCGGTCATAGCCCTCAGATGCAGCACGGCATTGGTCGTCGAACGCCCCGGTCGAAAACCAAATAGGGCGTCCGACAGGTCGGGGCCATCTTCGCACAGGTGTGTATGTCAAACAATCTACTCGACTCGTCCAGCAATACGATGAGTCTATAGGACCTAACCGGACCGTCTCGGCATCTTTTTAGAAGGACCAGCTTTCTGCTCTTCTAGTACTAAACGAAGCATCTGGATGCCAATATCATCACACACCAAACAAAATCCACGTTTTCCCCGTCATCTCGGAACAAAGAATGCCGCCGGCTTTGTAGTTTTTGAAGGCCTTTTTCATACAGTTGGCCACATACATACAGTTAGCCTTTTATATCAATGTTGAGTTCTTCTTCTTCCTTTCTTCTTGATTCCGAATAATCCATGCGAAGTTCGTTTGCCTCGACGCAGAAATTGTAGCAATTGATTCCAACTAACATGTTGTCCAAGTCATGTCTAACTGTCGTATTACTTTCATCACACTAAAAATGCCATTCTTGAATGTGCAAACGGCAAGATTCCCAGCAATATCCAATACAGTTTTTCCACTTGAAGTAGATTTTGGGGCCATTGACCACACCGTTGCGTTCAAATTTTCGTTGCTATTTTGGATGATACCACCTAAGCAACGAGATCGTCGCTGCTCAACTCTTGATAGATCGGTTTGATCGCTTCGAAAATTGTTTTTGACATAACTGGCTTGTGTGTAAAAGTACTCAATGTATCGGTGGCTCTTGCCTTCTGCCACGAACACCACGAATATTCATCGGTTGGACCCTTGCTATATTGAGGATCTTCATCCGTTGATAGCTTGTGGTATAAGGTCGCCCAAATTTCGTTCTTCCCTTTTCCTATACAATCATAATTTCTACGGATAGCCAAACCATAGTAAATGGAAAGTTCGAGACCGCGTACGTTTTTTTTTCAAATTTCTGAGCCTAGTGCCCATTCTTTTTTGTACGTGATCTATACATTCTTTTTTTAATCTCGAAGTTGTCATATGGTTCTGAATTTAGAAGACACTTACACTCATTTACTATCTGACTAAGCTTGCGTGTGACGCGCGGCGCGCCGCGAGGCGCTTCGACAAACTGCCATAAACGAGGGGTTAAAATTTTTTTTTAACTACAGGACTTTTTTCTCTTTCTTAAAGGTTCAAGGTTAAGCCTATAAAAAAAACGATTTTTTTAAAGATGCATGGTGGCCTTACCCTTTAATTTATTTAATTTAAGTTAGTGATCTAGATTGTCATCTGGTAATCTTGTCATGACAATCGAGTCGGACAACTGATGTGAATAACATGAGAATGCTATACTTACTGGTTTGCGTATTTAATCATTATTTTATAGCATTTTTAAATAATATCGAGGACAACAAAGCTATAAGATAAAGAAACATGTGTAACAAAACGCACCATTCATTAAATTCAATATAATATCTTCATTTAATAGCACAGAATTAGGTGTAGATAAGTTCTATAGAGGTTTCTTTGTGTTTCACTAAGACTTCTATACAGTACAGGATTCACTTTAATGCTTTATGTAATTATAATATATTTTTATTTCCATATTTTTACTTCTACACCAAGATATCATGAGTTGAGTACGCTGATATATTTGAACTTTCGGTGTCTCTTAATACTGGTACAATCATGAGACTGACATTAAGCACAATTTTTGCTGAGCAACAATCTGCCGGCATCGTAACGGATTACGTTACGCATCAACACAAAAAAAGTTATTATGTCTACATAATAACATTATAAAGCTCAAGAGTTTGTTTGTTAATCACGGAAAAATGTTGCATAAAACGGGGAAAAAATATTGCTTTTGAAAGCTTCTACTGCGGAAACGGTTAAAGTTTCGCAAAGAAATAAGTACAAAAGAACTATTCCCGTTTAAAATTTTCCAAATAAATATATCTTATATGCTGTCTCGGTCTCTATTTTGATTCCACTACCAATCCTTGGTAACCTATCTTTGGTTCACTAAAACCTTTTTATGGTGAAGTAATTGACACGCTGTATAAATGTGTATAAACTATAATACCACGCTACGGACAAAAGGAGACGCTGACGAGGTTACGTAAAAATAAAGGTAAAAGTAAAGGATTATATGTTTTAAATAATAGCTGCAAAATTTTTGTTTTACCTAGTTAAGTATAAAATGATCACCTTCGATACATTACAGACAAATATCGATAACAAGAATCAAATAATTCATCATCATCAGCCTATTATAGCGGTCTACTGCTGCACAGAGGCCACTCTCATCACACTGGTGATTGCAAGCAGTTATTTACGATAAATTGTCGCACTGATAACCCCTATGTGAGCATGGGGTTATCAGTGCAAATATAAATACACTTTTGTATTCTTTTTAATTGTTTAGGGGACAAAAGAGTAAATCGATGACACTTGCAACTTAAGAGATATAAATACGTTGCTGCCTTTCAAGTGCTTACCTGCAGAGTTAAGGAAAGGGGAGGTTCGACTCTCTGTAATCTACTACTACTTCAACCAATCACCGTCCACTGCTGAACGAAAGCCTTTTCCAAAGAACGACAACTGTCCTGGTCTTGGGCAATCCGCATGCACCCACTGCCAACTATTTTCCTCGAGTCGTCGGTCCATCGTGCTGTAAGGTACCCTACCCTGCTCCAGTGCACCAAGAGACATAACAGCCTAGTCATCAATTTTATTGGAACATGTAGAATCTACATACTGATTCCGGTAACCTAACTCATTTGAATTGAACTTACAATGTTTGAATGTATGTTTTTTTTCGTTTATGTAATAAGAGGTAACCCTATTACCGTCAATAGAGCACATTTTTTATTTTATTCTATAGGTACAAAAACAGATAACAGATTTATTAAATACAAAAGGCAGTGTTAACTGTATGTTATAGCAAACCTGTCTTCCAGTTACAAATATACGGTCCAGTGAATGATATTTGGAAATTATGTGTACCTACTTATCGAGGTGTCTGTTTTCATTGTGTGATGCAGGATTAGAAGTTACTTTATACTTTGATATGTCTTTGTTACATGGTATTGTAGTACTTAAATTTCGTTGAATGTGGAAGTTATACATCCATGAGTTAGTTAGAAAATTGGTATTCTACTCCACATTTTATACCGTAGATACTAAAACATAATTAGAAACCGTTCGACAATAAATAGTGCATCATTTTGGTATGAACCTAGAAAAACTATTTATGATTATACAATGGACCCGCGGTAACCCGGCCCCTGTTTAATCCGGACCCCCCCCGTAATCCGACATCAATAAAACAATTTTCGCAAATGTAGATCGTGCATGATTGAACAGGTTACAACTTGTGCTCGACGCGTAGGTATTGTTTCAATTTCGATTGCTTAGTTTTAATTTGACTACGTGTGATAGCGGTGCAGCTCAGCGTTCATTCATTGTGCATTACGTATACATACTTAGTAATGTCATCACAAGCCCAGAAGACAACATATAGAATTTTATCATTTGTCTGTAATTCGTCGGATTACAAGGTACTCTTTTGTAAAAAAAAATTGGGCTATAGGGGGTCTTAGGCAGTACTCTATAATCCAACAAATTCGATAGTCCGACTCTGTTCTGCAAAACGTTTGTCGAATTACCGGGAGTCCACTGTAATTACAAACAACTACAAATTATATTGGGAAATAAACTGAAATGAACACCACAGTCAGAGTTAGTTACACTACAGAGAATTGAATTTATCGTGAAAGACATCTGACTGTGACCTAATTGTGTTACAACTAAGTAGTTTCTACTCATTCTATGTAGTGGGTTATTATGAAAAACATTATTGTTGCTTGTAGGAACACTATACAATTATAAAATACGTACATATGTACATTTGTAAATATACACACTTATATATTTCTAAGCATATATATATTATAAAAAAATACCTTTTGGATACAGAACAAATGACCGTATTTATCACACAATTGATGGTCTGGGTAAGAACCGACTGACAGCCTCGACCTGTCAGAATCACTTACAGTTAAACCAATAGATAGTAAAATAATACTAAAACATTAAAGAAACACATGTACAAATATAGTAAGAATTATAATGTATTATAATGAATTTAAAAATGTCATTAACAGTAATAATAAATCCATTTATTCACTCTCACAAAACTTTCTTATGCGTAATACTAGTGGGTCTAAAAACCAGTCATTGTAGGTCACTAATATTACTAAGACTAGCAAAAAACTGTTTCAACTTTCGGTCATATTACTATATAGTCACATTTCGGTCAACATTGGATTTTTTTCTTTCTGAGATCTAGAAAATTAATTTTGAACAAAATTTTATTCCGAAAATTGGACTTCATGTAAAAACAGATGTTATTTTAAAAAAAATCTTTTATTTATAACAATATATGACAATTATTAGACATAATTTTTCTTAATTATTTTAAAAGTCAAACTGAAGTAGCAGTGGGTGGGACACGACGTCTGATGGGGCTAAAAAGGTCTAGAGTGCCGACTGCGTGCTGGAAGACGGCGGTAGGCCCCTACAAAGTGGCACAAAGACTCTGTTGGATGTGGGCAGCACCGGTCTGGTTGTTCTGGAGTGCCTTGAGAGACGTTTATGTCCAGCAGTGGACGTCCTTCGGCTGAATTTATGATAATGATTTCGTCAGTCAATGGTGGCAAATAAATTGTAAATTCATATGTAACAAGTATTCGTCTAAACAAACATTTATTCTTATTAATAATCACAATGATTGCTTGTTCATGAATATGATAGAATGATAAACATAGTTACGTCCTGTCAGCTTTTCTGATAAAACTGCCACGACCGTCTGTTTTTTAAAATGCTAGGTTCCGTAGTTTTTATTATTTACTTATTAATTTATTTAAAACATGAGGTTGGCTATTACAACGAAATGAAATATCTATTACTAAATTAGATTAAATTAATAAAGTTTAACATGACTTGCCTTATAAACTATAACTTACAAATAGATGGTTGGGTGTTATTTTTTTTTCTATATTAAGAGTCTGCCAAAGTGACTCTACTCTGCCTGATGGGAAGCATGAATAGAATCCATAGCATGAATAGAGTTGTGGTCACCATACTTATTGCAAATGCAGACAATGTAGTATGGTGGCCTATTGAGATGCTTTTTTGCACCCCGCATGGGGACGTAAAAGGCATGACAGTCATAGTGACAGTGTTGGGCCTACACAATTACCACGATAACTGTCATTCCTGCATCAATGTTTGAACTGAATACCATCTTCCATTTGTACAAAAGTAGTATAGAGTTATTTTGGCAACTATTTTTAAAAAAAAGTTATGACCCTCAGGCATAAAGTTCTACAAAGTGGTAAAGAAATACCTGCAAATTTGACAGACCTTAATGTTGGGAAGTTCGTTTATTTTTTTAAGGTAAATTACACAGAATAATAAAGATAATAAAAAAGGGCAATATTTTAAGCTATAATTTGTATAATGTAATATAAATGTCAAACCTGAGATATCGCCAGTTATCTTACAGTGACATAGAGCTTTTGATACACGATATGATCATGATTTACCCAAAACTAGTACATTAAATACACACATGTTGTTTTACTAGTTAAATATAAAAATGTGCATTTACATGCGAATTACATGGATATATGTATGTACATAATACGAGTATAGTATACATGTCTTATGTGTGTGTGTGTGTGTGTGTGTGTGTGTGTGTGTGTGTCATATGAAAGACACACTTTTAGATGGTTGATTTTATTACAGAAAACCAGCAGATTGTTTATCTTATTGATTAAGTAACATTCCAAGACAAAATAGAACTTATATCAGAAAAATGTTATGCGAGTGAATGTTGTGGCATCTTATGTTTACAATTTGTAATTGTCTGTGTAAATTAATTTCAAAGTGCTTTCAATATTATTCTTATAGGTTTGTTGTTTTATTATAATTTGCAGAATAAAAATTTGGCCACGGTGAGTATGTTACAATGCTTATACATACTTTTAGTAGGAATCTTGGAATGTGTAAACTTTAAGTACTGCCCTTCAAGCTCTTTTGAGGTGAATTAAATGGTTCTTTAATGCCTTTACCCAAGCTAAAATACAGTATCCTAGTATAGACTGGCAAAGAAAATAGTAATTTTCATCACAATATGGTTCGAAAAATATCTGAAATGCTTGAATACGTAGATTAATTTGTAACTGTTGTTAATACGTACGCGACAAAACACTGAGAATAGAGTGGGCCCCAGGATACTCTCTTGAGGGACACTGTACAACACTGGGATTTCAGTACTTCTATGTTCCCCCGCTCTAGTACACTGTACGATGACTGAGATAGCTCTGGAATAGTTTTAGCTGATTCCCTTGAATACTTAACGTTTCCAATTTGATATACGACTTAGATTGGGAAACAATGTCGTAGACCTTAGCCAGATCAAGAAAGATTGCTAGACATTTCTGTTTTTTATCTAGTGATTCGGCTACATAATTTGCAATATCATAAATTGCATCTTCAATCGACCTGGAATTGTGGATACCATATTGTCTATTAGATAAAAGGTTATTGGATTCCAAATATCCCTTCTACCTCTTATTTATTATCTTTTCTGAAATTTTTAAGAGCGAAGATGGTACGAAAATTAATCTGTAGTGACGTAGATTGCGTTTATCTCGTGATTTATGTATAGGATGGACCAGAACTTTTTTGAAATTATCTGGGAATACTCCAAGGCTAATAGAATTTATGTAAGAGGTAGAATAAGAGTAAATTTGAACCGTTTTAAAATATACATTAGAATGTTATCAATACCAATTGCACAGTTAAAATGTAAACTTATTACTATGCTTTCGACTTCAGCTTTATCAGTTTCAAGAACGACAAACGAGCTTACACTGATAAATTTCATTCGACATTCAAGCCCAACAGATGAATCACTTGAAGTTGTCAGGGTCTCGACTAATTTTTTTCCTACATTTACAAAATAAATATTTATCATGTTTTTAGACCTCACTGGATTTTTGTCTATAACCATTCACGGTTTGAGTTTCTTTAGAGGTATGGATAGTATATTTAATTGCATTCTAAAGATGTCATGGGCTACTGTTTGCTTTCGTTAACATGTCCTTTTCACATTGCCTTTAAAAAAGATATTGCAAAAATTCCTATATTTCTTATAAGTGTCTTGTTACTGGTCAACTTTTTCATTTTTTTTCTATATTTCATATCTTGAGAGTGATTTGTTCTGGTCATAATGTCAGTAAGTTAGGAGAGTTGGTTGAAATACTACAAATATATTGGGTTGTTCTGATAGATAGAATTTTTTTCAGTTCCGTTCAGAAAAGAACAACATTATTCAGGACCATAGAAATATGAGTTATAGACCTGTATGGTATCTAAAGTATCACATTGTGGATTTGTGGATTAAATGTCAATATATACGTAATTCAGCTCGACTTCACCGTATGATGTTCATCACTCTAAGACCAAAGAAAAATAATATCGATGATTCAGCTATATGTGCACTTTTTTGCAGTTGTAATTATATTTCACTGACCTTAGAGACTCGAAATTTAAGGAAGTTTCGTCCCATGAGTTAGTTTTCAGCTTTGATTTCCATTTTAATAATTTTATAGCAGTTTTCAAATAGTTATCGCTAATTTCAAAGTACTTGGATTACTTTACAACATTAAACTGGTTAGTGTTTTTGATAATTTCTTGAACATAGACTAGTACAAGACCAAACCTTCCGACCAGTAAATTTCAAAAATATAGTGGGTTTCTTTGAATTTCGAGCACTTTTTTTATTTAAGAGCCTCCCAAAGTGACTCTACGCTGCCTGATAAAAAGCATGAACAAAATCCAAGATGTGGCGACCACTACGTCATACTCATTGCGAATGCAGACAATGCAGTATAGTGAACCACACTATGGCGGTCCAGCGAGATGTTTTTTCACGCCCTGCTGCGGGATGTAAAGGCATGACCGTCATCGTGACAGTGTAAGGGTCACACACTTAACACGATAACTGTCACCCGTGGGCCATGGCCGAACATGGCATCAATGGGCCCTCGGTCTCGCACTCACCAACGAAACATGACAGACCAATGTGACAAACCAATCTAAAACGACAGCACAGATGCTGTCGTTTTAGATTGGTCTTCTGTGAGTGGATAGTATTGCTCTGATCTAGTCGATCCATTTGTGCTGAAACCAGCGTGGCACTACTACCTTTAAAACTCAGTAAACATTATGTTACATTTGAATATTATTTACAGATATTGTTTAATATTGACAGAACGTGACTGTTAGTTGAATTTGTTATCTTATTACTGTTCAAATTAGGAAAATGAGTAAGGTTCGTGATTCGCAATTGCTGAATCCTAATTTTGTACTGCGCAGTTTGTACATTCAACTCAAAGTGTAACATGAGGACGGTCATACTTTACGGTATTTTCTATGTAATGTAATAAAATTGTTGTACAAGAGAAATTAACTGTGAGTATTTAAATGTTATTTGTTGTTTTTATTATTATTAGTGTTCTTAGTAAATTATTTTTTTATAAATAATTTTGACGCGGGAGAAAAAAATGATGAAAGCAAAATTTTACAATGCACGCGCACACCATTATGAAAAACGGACATCATGAAATAAGCTAGTCAACCTTTTAGTTTTATGTTCTTTATTATTTAATAATTCAAAATTCAAAATTTATTTAACAAATCTTTTTTCTATTATTGGTGTCGTTTTCTCTACAGTCATAGGATTACGTGAATGACAAAATTTTTAGAATTTCTTTTTATCTTGTTACACCAAAAAAGTAGAACTACTTACGTCTGTACATACGTCCACACTATGTGTACGAGTATATAAATCACATCCAGTTATGTAAGTTTTAATTTATTTGTACAATGAACACTTGTATGTTTATTTGTAGCGCATATGTCTTAATCAAATGTACTTGTAACTGTGACAGAGCAACGTTTTTCTGCAATCCATCCAATTACTTTGATATTCATTTTTAGAGGAAATATGGCTGGAAGTATTATAGAATCATGTAATCAACATACTTCTTGTGATAAGTTGAAACATTATAAGAAGTTAAATTATTAAGAATGTCTGGTTTTTTCCTGCGGCTTCGTCCGCATGTACGAGTATATCGGTTATCGTGGTAAATAGTAGCCTATGCGTTATTCTGATGTATAAGCTATATGATTGTAAAGTCTCATCTATATCCGTACAGTAAAGGCAGCAGGCAGAAACAGGGCACTATCATTTATTCTGTGGTTGGATGTATAATTATATAATAATTAATCATAATAATAATAGTTTATTTGCTTACTAAAAACGAAATGGACATACTTATGGTCGATACGTCTCACGCAAGGCTGTCTGAGATTGGGACCAGTGTCAATTTACTTATTTATTTTTAAAATATGTATATCAATATCAACCATTTTTCACACTAATTTTTAATTTCTTTTTTTTACAGGTACTTATGTAGCAATGGATTTACGAATATTCTGTAAGTTTTACTTTTGTATTTTAGTTATTTTTTATGATTCCTTGTGACTTTCTCTTTTTATCCATTTTTTCTCTTAAAATAATTAAAACTTTATTATTTAATCTCTAAAGTAGTTTATTGACGGGCTTACTGTAAGCTGAAGTAATTAATTTGATCTAAAATTATAGTTAGCAAAATATTAGCAACCACTCCTACGAGGAAATCTATGGATATCTTTTGGCTGAGATAATGATGATTATAATACTTGTTTTCTATCATGTAGGTGGCAATAGTGTGGGTCGCAATACTGCATTGTCTGCTTTCACAATGACTATGACGACCACCGCTCTTGAATTCTATTCATACTTTACATCAGGCAAAGTAGAGTTACTTTAGTAGGCTTTAAAGAAAAAAACAAGCATTTAACAGAATGGTTTTAATAAAATTTTACATGACGAAGTGAATTGATGTGTATATTAATAGTGTAAAAAGTGTCTAGAAACATTAAAACACTCATAAAACCCGTATTGTTTTATCTTGAACGCGAATTGACATTCGTCATCACTTTCTGTTTCGTGTAACTTGTCTAAATGTACGATATAAGCTGGTAATCATTCAATATTATGAAAATTGGCAGGTACCAATACGAGTAATTGATAAATCGTCTTAAAACAATTTATTTGTTGGGATCAATTTTCAGTATCTTTTCTAATATTACGTATTTCTTTTTTAGATATCATCCTCTGCACAATTGTAGCAGCTGCCTCGAATATGTGTACCATTAGTGATGAGATACATTGTAGCTATACTATAACATGTATAGATAGGTTTCAAGTGAATATGAATTGGGACAGTTTCAGATACTCGGATGGACCGTACCGTGAAAGGTGCTACCAATTAATTTCATACAACGGATACAGAATGTACCCGATAACACTCGTCTACAAACAGACAAGTGTAGACTTAGCCACACCAGTGCCCGATATTTTAAACAACTGGAATGAACAGGAACTGTTGAATTTCATTCATACATTAGACTTAAGTGAAAACAATTATCATCAAACACCTGTCATCAAAAACATGATGAATTTGGTAGTACTTAACATATCGAATAATGAATTAACTACAGCTTTTTTATCCAACAGTAATCCGTTAAATAATTTGTCTCAGCTGGATTTATCAAATAATATGATAAGTGATATAAAAGTTAACCCTGCTGAGCAACCCTACAACAAACTCACCATAATCGATTTATCTCATAATTATATCGTGAATATTCCAGATGCCGTTTTTGATTCATTCGATGACTTGAAAACACTAGATCTATCATACAACTATATCGATATTTTGTCACAGTTCACATTTGAGGGTGTAAAAAAATTAGTAACCCTTAATTTATCGAATAATAGATTAACAGATATTAATTCTGCTCTGTTCAGATTTAGTGAACTTTTAATTCTCAACCTCAGTGCTAATAAAATTAGCAAATTACAAATGAATGATTTTAAAAACTTGCTGAATCTAGAGTTACTGGATCTTAGTTCAAATAACATAAAAGTCATCGATGTTTATGTACTTCAAGCAATGATTTCATTGAAAAGTTTATATTTAAGTCATAATTTACTTGAAATTCTGGATACAAATATATTTTCAAATTTAAAGTCACTAAACACAATAGAACTAACACATAATAAACTAAGAACTTTACCTAAACGTTTATTTAGAAACATGACAATTTTAACTTTCTCTATAAGTGAAAATAGATTAGAAGGTTCATTAGATAAAGGAATGTTTGAAGGTGTAAACGTTACAAGATTAGATCTTAGCAACCAATTTTTAACTGAAATCAAAGATTACACGTTCTACAACCTAGTTAGGCTTGATACTTTAATTCTGAAATCTAATAGAATACAGTATTTAGAAAATATGTGTTTTAAGACTTTGGTAAATCTACAAATACTAGACCTGTCTAATAATCAAATAACGAACATAAACTTTGATAAAACTGATTTTGGGATTCTCCAATCTTTTATCTTAAAAAATAACCGTTTAACAGAAATAAAACATGAACAACTACAACATTTAATGGTTTTAGAATACTTGGATATTTCTGGCAATTTGATAACTCATTTGGAGCCAAATTCCTTTCGATTTCTCAAAAATTTAATTAACTTGGAAATATATAGTAATCCATTAGAGGGTGTATTAGAAACGGCTACTTTTCAGGGTCTAGGCTCACTGCCCAGTCTTGATATTTCACGTACTATGTTAACTACAATTAAGAACTCATCATTCAATGATATGGCTGCGTTAAAAAATCTGGATATATCTTATTGCAGAATTAGTGAGTTACAGTATAATGTATTTCACCGTACTGGATATATAGAAACGCTCGATTTATCACATAATCAACTTAAAGACTTTCTTGTCAATACTACTGAATTAAAAGGACTGACAATGCTTTTTTTACACAATAATTTAATAAAAACTATCTCGCCTACGTCACTTGGAGGTTTATCTCGACTAAATAATATTACGCTATCGTATAACGCTATACAGAGTATTGATAGTGAATCTTTCAACAGTCTAGTAGATTTGCGATATTTAGATATATCGTACAATGAAAAGTGTAATATCACTCGGTTTAATTCGGAAAAAGTAAAAGAATTAAATACTGTAGTTCTTTCAGGTATTAAAACTACAATAAATTTTGCACATTTCGTTCAAGACAACCAAATCGTAGACGTACTGATCTCAAATGCGAGTATCCAAAATATCAGGGACTTATATATCCGTGGGATTTCTCACGTGGATACTCTAGACTTGAGTTACAATAATATTTCTAAATTGCAAATGGGAGACTTTACTGAATTAAATGTACTTCGACATTTAGACTTAAGTTTTAATAAAATATCTTTTATCCAATCAGGTGCATTCAAAAACAATACATTAATGAGTTTTTTAAACATGTCTCATAACTATTTACAGTCTATTAGTTACGGTAGTTTCCATGGATTACATTACTTGACTATTTTAGATTTGTCTTATAATAATATAAATGATTTAAGAAGTGAACGATTTTACGAGTTGAATTTCTTGTCCCAATTAATAGTAGATCATAATAAAATTGTTTCCCTGAACGCTGATGACTTTTCTGGTACAAGTTTAACAAAATTAAGTATAGGTGACAATCCATTATCCTGTGATATTTTAGTCAATCTAAAGAGAAATCCTATATCTTTTGAAGTAACAGCTCTTCGAATAGATGAACACATGAACGAAAATGTAAATGGGATCGTATGTAATAGAGTGCATGAGATTGAAACGACCGTAATACCCAAACAAAACAAAGGTGATATTGATGTACTAAAGAGTCTAGAAAATGTTCTTTTAAACCTAAGCAAAAACAACGAAGAAAGAGAAAATAAAGACACACAATATTTAGAGAAGATATCAAATCTTTTAGAAAAATCGAATTCTATTTATGATGATAAAATGACAAATTTAATTAACTTAACATCTAACCTTAGAACCATAAATAATAGGACTAATACGATGTTTCATGAAATTATTAAATTGTTAGAAATAAACCGAAATGGTTTTGTCTCTACAACTGCGGGTCCAACAACGCAAACTGTAACAGCTAAAAGCACAAACACACCAATTATAAGCAACAATTCTAATATTCACCAATCTATGGATGCTATTGCATACATAAACAAAATAAAAAAAGAATTAGAAAATTCTATAGCGAGAGAAAAACAAAACATTATAAACGAATTAAAAGATAAATTTAACTCTAGGGAAACAACACATTTGCTTCCTGAAGCCGATCACGACCATGAGAAATTAGTATCAAGTAATAATGAACCGTCAAAATCTTTATTTACAGAAGCGTGTGTAGCATTAATATTGTTAATATTAGTTGGTTTGGTTCTGTACAAATTTTATAAGTCCAGAATGTTTATTAGAAATAGATTTTCACTAAGCACTCGTGAATTACCTGGGGCAATGGAAAATTCAAACTTATGAAAATCTTACATTCTTAGAATCAGTGAGAGCTTATTTGAATTGCTTCCAATTTGTAGACGAGACTAGAAAAAACTTATGATTTTTTTGGCATTGACTAAACAAGACATAATTTTTAACAATCTTTGCAGCCTAGTTTACTGGTAATTTAAATCAATTTGAAAATTAATTTCTGAAGTTCACTCAAGCAAAGTTTAAATAAATGTTAATAAAAGTTACACTAATAATAATGCCTATGTCAACCATTTGGCAACTACTCATTTTTGAGTAAGTGTCGTAAAAAGAGTAGTAATATTCAGAATGAATATTCTTGAATATTTTACTTTAACAGTAAATATTTCAATATTCAAGATTCCATATTTAAATATCTAAGTAACTCTTCTCGTATTTTTTTTTACTCAATAAATAATTATATTTTAGTATTATTATGTAACCAACAACGAAAAACTTTAAACAAGAATTATTTTTATTTTATTTATTTAAACTTAAACATATTTAATAATATACAAATGTTAGTAACAATAATTATCAATAAATTATTAACTGCTGTTTCCAATTTCATTCATAATTTCTTAACGTTCATTCTTATTTCATCACTAAATTGAATTTTATTGCAATTTAAATTTCATCAAAATTTTGATGAAAAAATGAATGGAATAAAACAATAGTTATTATTATTAACACCTAATACTTCATTAAAATAATATTTAATAAGAAAGTATGTCATTAAGAAATTAATGTATTCATGCTTAGAATATAAGGCTTTTTTATTATTTATATTTCATACAAAAATAATGTTCAGCTAAAAAAATAACTAGTGTTAAAAGCCAATCTCGAATAAAATAAATTTCTTTTCAAATTTAGCATCTTTGATTACGTCTCTGGCCGACTAACTAAGAATTTATCAACTTAGTTAAAATGTATTTAAAATTAACCGAAACAAATCTCCTTTCTAAGGCAAGTCCTATGTCTGAGAGTAAGCTATCAAAGGCTGTTGATGTGAAGTGATGTATATTTAACATGCCACATCACATTACATCAACAGATATTGAAAATAATAGACAGTGTCTTTTTGTTGATGCTAATAACGCGTTTAATCTAGTTGATGTTGAGTTGATGTTTGAAGATATTTGATTGCATTGTATTTTAGTCTCCTTAAGGGTATTTTAGATTAAAAAATAATCATAAATCATCGTTACAAATTAATCACATGTTACAATATACAATACATTTACTATCTGATAATAATGTCAAATACCTATAATGTGTACAAAGTGTAACAGTAAGTATACAAAACCTCACGATAGAATCTCTATATTTAATTTTCTTGTTTTTTTATTCCTTCACATATATTACACATATTAATTTCATCATTATTATCAGTCTGTCACAATCCACGCTGGACATTGGCTTCTCGAATTACACGCTACTTAATTCGATCGTCGGTTTCTCGTATCCAACGCCCGCCAGCCATTCATGTTGCCTTCGTTTAATTCCAATTAATATAGTTTTAGATGAAACTAAAATATTTAATATATTATCACCCTAAGACCCATAGAAGCAGAGGTTTTGTGACACGAAGTGTGAGTCGAGAGAGTAAGCTAGTTAATAGTAGTATTTGAAATTACTCGGAATGTAATACAGTAATTTTTTTACTATATATTCAGTGGTTTTCTTACTTAATACGAAGCCTGAAAATAGTTTGTTTAGAGTCACCAAAAAAATCTATTGTAATAGTTTTTAAACCATGTTATACTTTATCTCAAATGTCTATCAACATTTGTTAAGATAGAACACACTTTTATTAAATATCAAACGCTCAGCCGGCGGTGGTCACAGGCATTTATCGAATCCCGCAACGCTACCCGCACTCCCGTCTACGTCCTGCTTACGCGGCGCGGCTAGCGAGCGGTAATTGATTCATTGAGTGACAATATTTCCAATGCAACTAAAATAAATCTGCTGAGATTCTTTTATTTCTTTTCCTATTTTTGTGGTTTTTATTAAAGTAAATAGTATCGCCTTTCATAGTAAGAATAATCTTGTATTTAAAATGTTAAGTTGGTTTGTGTATGTTATAAAAACACAAAAATCATCGCGATATATGGCATACTTCCAAGAGATTTGTTACCACAAAACCACAATGTGCCACACCGAAGCGTGACAGGGTACGGCTTAATTTTGGTAACATTGTTTGTTAGTCACACAGTCAGTGAAGATGTTCACACGGCTACACAAAACTGTATTCAATTCTATTAGAAATGTTATGTTAACAAGATCATATGTACACTTGATTAAATGTTGAAAATCTGTATTATATTAAAGACCTATTAAAGTTAGTGTGTCAGTTAAAGGTATTTTATTTCTCACACTTCCTGAAACTTAATTCTAATATGGAAAACGGAGCGTGCGTAGGCCCCAATAAGGTAATCCGACGACCTGCTGAAGATCGTTGGAAATTTTGAATGTGAAAGCACAGAACTGATTGTTTTGGTGTACCTTGGAGAGTCCGGATGACTTAACAACATCAGTGCCTGAATCCCTCCCATTCCAGACGTAGAGTAACTTACCGTGTGGTTTTAGCCGGTCCGATTCCGACACACACCACAAACCCCGGTGTTGACTCGTGGGGTTACCAAACGTTATTTCCAGAAGTAGACATTTTTCGATTGAGAATGTATGCTACTCCTACTACTTCTCAGAATAGAGGGGAAATAGTTAAATTTATCATAGTCATGTAGTCCTCTCTCTCTCATTTAATAGTCTAATGCTTGACCATAGATCTCTTTTTGATTAGATGGGTTCCGCCAGATATTGGTCTGAAGGTTTGGTATAAGATTTGTTCCAAATTTTCCGTCTCTGCAATGCTTTACGACACCCAAGGGATGATTAGGGGTGGTAAACTGCCACCATATTCTTAAAGAGGATATAAACTACCTTGTATTTTTTCGGATTTGTCTTCAAGACTTATATACATATGTTAGGTAGGTAAAAATTGCTTAAAAGTTACATCTAGACATAATAAAATATCGTGGTCTTTTACATGGTGGATCGAACCCACGACCTGAACGCAGCAGTCAAGATTAGTAATCACTAGACCAACAAATCAGTAAATGAATCATATCAAGTGAATAAATCTCAATATAGTTTAACAATAATTTAATATATTTTACTTTGTAAATATACGCCCGTGCATGTTATGTTGATTATGTAAAGTATTGAGAAAAATCAGATATAAATAGTGGCCTAGAGTATTAAATGTAACCGAATCCAGGGGCCTAGTGTGAGTTTATTTCACGTTCGATCATCACGATCGTCGAGGTGATCGCGTTTGACGTTGAGGTTTGTGAAGATTTCAAAGCAATCACAACTCCTAACGCGATCACAGGCATACAATATTTTTATGAATAATTTTGGTCTATGCAAAACAAATAAAAAAATACTGAAAATTCTCGAGCTAATCTCGGTAATATTCATTCGGTTTAAAGAAACAAGACATAAAAATATAACTTTATTAATTTACTTAGTATCCATTTACAATAATATATTACACTTTCTAAATTAGAAACTTTTAAATCAAGATGTTGATTAGAAAACATCAAAACATGTTATTTTGTTGTAATCAGAATAATTTATTTTATAATGTATGTAATACTAAGAATAGTACAAAGTTGTGCTTAAATTGTAACTTAAAGATACTTAAATTATTAATGTCTAACGTATTTAACGTATTTAATGCACTAAGGCCGAATACTATATTCTATAAATAACTTCGTGAAAAGCCTTTTTTCTAATATGTAAAAAAATAATAATGTTAAATGTGGGTTATCCTTTAAAGATGGACATTCTATCACAAACTCTTTTGTAGTTCTTTTTAAGGTATACGATTCTATAATATATTGTTTTCATCATGCCAACAATCTGACCAGCGCGTATGCCGCTAACCAGCCCGGCGGTAAAACTGGCGGGTAGTTGAGTCGCTGGTTTTGCCGTGCTAACTAACCACTCCACTGCTGGATATAGGCCTCTCCTAAGCAAGAAAGTTTTAGCCTACTATACTACGCTGGCCGAACGGGCTGGTATTGGATTTGTTTCAAGTTTTCTCTTCTATAACATGCCAAAATCACATGAAATATCAATAGTCTAGAAGATCTAAGCATACAACAAGAATCGACTTCATTTTGTACCATGAAAAGATTATAAAAATTATTATTCTAAATACGTCTAATTAGTACTTTTAGATTACTGTACAAACTATGTAATAACTGGCCATTGGGAATAATAATAATGATGGGGAGATAAATACTATAATAAAATAGTTACATTCCTAAATAAGCACGTGCTTAGATATGCTGCTGACAGATAAATCCTGAGAAAGTTCTTACATTTTCGTTTAGCTTTAACATGAGCGATCATTTTAATCTAGTCAAGATTACTGGGAAGCTCCAAATGAATTATCCAGTTAAATCGAATCGATCGATCGAACAAAATTGATCTACCCTTGATTGTATTACAAAATAGAGTTATCCATGTCGCCAGGTAAAACATGATTACTTACTGAAAAATTACCTCTAAATCTCGACTTGTAAAATCTGTACAAAAGTATAGTGATAAACATACATAACAATGTTACCGATAATGTCAAGGCTATATAGGTTTCTACAAACAAAGGCTTTGGAACTTTGTCAGTATTGGATACCAGCTTTCTATGATCAATATTCGTGAGCAAGAGTTTAGATTCGTTACCGCTTGATAAGACATTGCTTTTAATTTCATTGATGACGTTTTGTTTCTCAGAAGCTATAGAATTTTCTAATTCCTTCTTAATCTGATTTATGTAAGAAATGATATCTACTGTATGAGTCACATTAGATTTAGCGTTTTTTGTAGGATCGGAAGTGGTTAAACGAGTAGTAACTGTGAGTGGTGCCACTGAAGTAGTTAGAACAGTAACCGCAGTTGTCTGTTCTAAGGATTTTATCAGTTTACCAAGTATCACATTCGTATTGTTATTAATAATCAAAATTTGTGATAGATTGTCTAAGCTATTAGATATTTTCTCTAAGTATATATTGTCTCTTGACTCATTTTCAATACTATTATTCTTAAAATTATCCAATATGTTTTCAAGACTTTTAAGTATGCTGTAGTCATTACTATTACTAATCGTGGATAATTTTGGTTTAGTCTTACGTACATTATTACATATTATCCCATTCACATTCTCATCACTATGTTCATCTAATCCTACGGCAGTGATTTGAAATGATAAGCTAAGTCTATGTAATTTTACTAAGACTTGACAATCAATGGGGTTATTGCCTATACTTAATTTTGATAAGCTGGTACTAGCAAAATCTTTAGGATCTATTGATTCAATTTGATTAAAGTCCACAATCAAATCTGTCAAATATTTAACTTCATAAAATCTTTCGCCTTGTAAATCTTTTATTTTATTATACGATATATCTAAAATTTTCAAAGAATTTAGCCCGCGGAAAATTCCATAGTTGACAGAATATACGGAATTATGAGAAATATTCAAAGTATATAAAAAATTATTATCTCTAAATGCACCTGGTTGGATAAATGATATTTTATTAAATGACAAGTCAATGTAGTTTAAGGAAATTAAACCATTAAAATCCCCTACTTGTAATTGAGAAACTGTATTAAAACTTAGGTCCAAAAAAGCTAAATTTAAAAGATTTTTCAGATATATTTGACTGATATTTGAAATCGAACAGTTTGAAATTTTTAATTGAGTTATGCTACTATTGCTTATTATATTTTTAAAAGTTACTGCTGTCCTAACACCTGACAAAATAAGTTTT
This sequence comes from Hypercompe scribonia, assembly GCA_949316085.1. NCBI lineage: Eukaryota > Metazoa > Arthropoda > Insecta > Lepidoptera > Erebidae > Hypercompe > Hypercompe scribonia. The sequence continues at coordinate 3,888,684 of OX438982.1, forward strand.
TGCAAGGAATTAGTCTCTCTTAGCATTGAAACTGTAAAATTTAATTTTTCATTGTACGAGAAAATGAGTTGTTGAAGATGAGGCAGACTCACTTCACTTGGCATATTTTCTATACCATTGTGTGATAGATTGATTTCCTTTAACCGAGACATGCCTCTCAATGAATTGGATGAAATCGTTTTTATAAAATTATTATTTAAGTATAGTTTATTAAGATTGTTTAATTCTGTAGTGTTAACTAAAAAGTCTGTCAACTTGTTGTACGATAAATCAAGAGATTCAATGCTGCCTGTATAGATGAAAACATTGTACTGTAACTCATTTATTTCACAATGAGTTATGTTAACTGCCTTTAAGCTATGCATTTCACTAAAAGTAGCATTATTTATTGCAGTTAGCATATTGTACGACATATCCAAACTAGGCAATAAAGTCAATCCAGTGAATGTTCCAGTTTCTATTGTTCCCTCCAAAGGATTACTATGAACTTCTAAATTTATCAAGTTCTTTAATGATTGAAAACATGTTGATGAAAAATATGAAATTTGATTTTCAGAAATATCCAAAAACTGCAGCCTATTTAAAGAAGTTAGTTCATCAGATTTTATTTCGGCAATAAGATTATTTTTTAACCTTAAGGAGAGAAGATTAGCTAAGTCACTCTTATCAAAATTTATGTTAGATATTTGGTTGTTAGATAAATCTAGATGTTTAAGGTTCACTAAAGATTTCAAACATTTACTTGATAAATAAGTTATATTATTAGAATTGAGGAATAATTCAGTTAAATTGTCTAAATTTTCAAAAGCATAATCTTTTATTTCTGATAAAAACTGATTATTAAAATCTAATCTGGTTACATTTATACCTTCAAACATGCCTTTCGTTAGTGAACCTTCAAATTTATTTTCGTCAATCGCAAAATTTAAAATTTTAGAATTTTTAAATGCGTATGTTGGTAAGGTTTTGAGATCATTTTTTGAGAGATCAATACTAGACAAGGAGTGTAAATTTGCGAATGCGTTGGAATTGATAATTTGCAACAGATTATTGCTCAAATCTAACGTTTCTAACATGATTGTATTTTCAAATACGTTGGTGTCAATTACTTCTATGATATTGGAACTTAGATCTAATGTGACAAGCTTGCATAGTTGTTTAAAATCATTGGGTAGAAGGTTTTCAATTTGATTGTTACTAAAATTGAGATAATTCAACTCACTGAACCGAAATAGAGACGCATTTATATTTGTTATTTTATTGTTACATAAATTTAGTTTGGATATTTTTCTCAAACCTTCAAAAGTAACGGCATTTAATTTTTCGATGTAGTTGAAAGATAAGTCTAGAATTTGTAAATCACGAAATTCGTCGAAAATAGCTTCAGGTATATTAACGAGATGATTGTGAGATAAATTAATCGTAGTAAGTTTAACATATTTGTAAGGGTGATTATAAATTTTAATATCAGTTATCTTATTAAATGAAAAATCTATTTCATTTAACGCAATTAATTCGTTAATATTAGATAATGTGGCTGTGGTAAGATTGTTTCTTGAAAGATTTAATAATTTAAGATTTCTTAAACTTTTTATAGCAGGAACGTCACTGAAACCATTGTCACTTAAATTTAGACTATGGATAGCGTCTAGTATATTTTCTACATAGGATCCTCTTGTGAATGGTACAGTAGATGTGTCAACTGCGGTCGTCTTATATATAAGCTCTGATATATATAACCGTTTTTCTCCATTTACTTGGATCTTACATTTTTCTGTCCTGTATCTATACCTATCGTAGGCCAACTGTAGCAATGAATTATCAATTACACCTGTACACGATAAAATGCAAAGTGATTGTCCGATTGTTCTATCATACGAAATCGTACACGCTGTTGCGTACTTCATCATGGCTATGTAAAATATAAAACCTGAGAACAAAGACAAAGAAATGTATTAACGAGTACACAAAAGAACAGTTCGTCAAAGAGAAGAAAAACTTGAAACAAATCCTATAACAACCCGTTGGGCCAGTATGGTAAAGTGAGCCAAAACCACCAGCAGTTAAAGGCTGGTGGTTGGCTTGATGATGACCATGTTGTTGTTTTTTGTATAAAGAGTATTCCCGCTCTTGAATATTTATATTTTCCTCAGAAGAACGGTTTGTGGATTACACAAAGTGTCAACAACGTGCAACATCAGGTTAAGTTCTCATTTCTCTCGGTTCAGGCCCCGATGAATTATCTGGTCCTTAATCCTAATCTTTAATGAAAGTTGACTTTCGACGAATACTTTCGATAGCTTGCTCTAAGGTTGGTCAGCGCTGCTGTACATAGAAATTGTCCGTTAATGGCACTGTATGGTGCACCGGGTTTGGTGGTGATTCCGACCGCCCAGAATATGGTTCGCCTTTAGCATCTTCAGAAGTGATGTGTCCATAGCGTGTGCATTGGCCAAAACTCCGCACTGGGTTTTGGAGACGAAAGTACACCGAAGTATATAAGTAGATGGATGAGTTTCGGGCTGGTAACGGCACTCGAACCACGCCTGACGAGGTAGCCCAGTGACTTGAGGCCGCTCATCGAGGTCTTGACGAAATTGACACAAAGAACACCCCGACTCAGAACAACATTTTGTGGACTACAGAAAGTACTCTCATGTGAGGTTTGAACCCACAACACTCACCATAGCTGAAAGCGGTGTGGTGACCACTTAAACCAAAGGGCCAACCCTGCAGAATTTCAAATGTCATAGATTAAGAGAAAAGAAAGCAAAAACCATATGTTAATATTTAGTATAATTTAATAACTAAACATATGCCGACCGTCTTATCCCATAAAATGTGAACATACTCCTGAGTATTATAATTTTTAAATTTACGCATACAATCAATCAATCATCAATAGCCTTTAACAGTCCACTGCTGGACGTAGGTCTCTTCTTAGAAAGGAGGTTTTAGCTTTGCAGCAAGCTGTCGGAAATGCTCGTCGAAGAGCCACCTCCCGTCGAGGATCAGATCCAGATACTTCATTTGGGCTTAAATTGGAACGGGGATCGAATTTGCGACCATGGAGGTGTCTGGAGTTGGGCTACGACGTTGACCATGAAACGAAAGGGCCTCCGTCTTATCCAGGACCACCTATAAACTTTCAATATTTCTGAATGGAACTGGTTCTTTTCTTTTCAGTTTTATGTAAATTTATTACACATATCACATTGGATAATTATTTCGGGTCCGCTATTAAGCGGACCCGAAATTAGTTTAACAGATTTTATTAGAATATCAGATTTACCACGGAGGAATTGAAATCGAACCTCTGTTACCCTGAAGGTGAATTGATTCGAAGGTTGAACTAATTGTCGGTTATCAACAGCTTAACGTGCTCTCCGAGGTAGGACATTTTAACACTGTTAACTTCCATACTCCGAGTTGTTATTAGGAAATGGTGGAAGAAAAACTTGATAACACTTTTTTAACTGATCCGGGAATTGAACCCGAGATATCTTGATCTTCAGTTGCATATATTAACCGCTACACCAACGAGGCAGTTTATACAAAAAATGAAGAATTAAATGAATAACTTACAGTATTTTAGAACATTCATGGTTTTTTCTTCTTATCTGAAAAATATATTAAATTTTATTATTCCCGTCCTTGAATATGTATATTTTATGATAATAATAATCGCACAAATCTCAAACACGGCTGTCTACTTGTACCAGACTCCTGACGTTAACATTCTTACGAAACCTTGACATCTGGCTTAGCAGTTTGGGCTACTTACGACTTGATCAGTAGACCCATAAAAAACAGGAAGCAGTCGTGAGGACTGCCGACAGAAGTGAAAACTTAAAAATATATACAGACAGTTATTATTTTTGGATTTTCAAATTGATTGTTTGATCTGAAATTAAGTTTGTCGACCTATTGGCTGCGCGCGCACCAGTGAGTATTACATATCTATACATTCATAGCTGACTCTAGACTGCCTCGAACTCTGCCTTTTATCAACATTATCCGCGTGGTTCTCTTGAGCGGGATGAATCCATTCCCTCCAAAAACGTAGAGTACGAACCGCGCTAGCCTCTCGTAGGCGCATCGCTGGTCTCCTTCATGGAGGGACGAGCAGCAGTCCAACCTCTAGGCAGGCCTGAACCCAATGACCGGTTTAACGTAATGAACCACGTAAAAAACTACTATTAGGAGCCCAGCGCTCAGTATCCTCACAGTTCGTTAAGTCCTATCCTAAGAATTTATGCCCTGTCAATACCTACCTATAGCCACTTGGCAAAAATTGCAAACTAAACAACATATAAGTGTGTATTGAAACCTCAATATTTACACAAAAGTAACTGACAATGATTTTTAAAATAACGACAACATTAAAATAACAATTGTTCCTGTGCGGCAAACTTTTGCTAGTTAGTAGAGTCACGCTAATTTCAGCACGAGCGGGCCAGCTCGACCGGGGCAGTATTACCCTCCCACAGAAGACCAACCTAAAGCGCCAGCATCCGTGTTGTCGTGTTTCGTTGGTGAGTGTGAGACCGGAGGCCCATTGATGCAGGGGTGACAGTTATCGTGGTAACTACGTAAGCTTTACATTGTCACGATAACTGTCATGCCTTTTACGTCCCTAAGTAGGGTGTAGTCAGAGTAGGGTCACTTTGGGAGGCTCTTAATATAGAAAAAAAGAAAAAAATCGCCACGGATACCACCAGCAGATGGTTGTGTCGAACTTGGATCGCCCAAAAACCACACGTCACAGGTGCCAGTAGCTGAGTAACCAGGAGCACCCTAGTAAGGAAATCCCTAGAACTCTTAGAACACCGACGTGCCTTGGGCCACCTACGTGTAGGAACCCCAATGTTTCCTTTTCTGTCCCGAAAACTGTGTACGCAGTCCATAGTGCTCGCATTGCCACCCCGACCTGTTTCTGCTAGGGTGACAGATGACCTCACCTACCACCCTCAGGCCTGCACTTCTAGAGTACGGAGATCGTTTAGCGATCTCACCTAATACATTAAAACTGCAATGGTTTTTTATTCGTTTATTGAAACGTGGCAATATCCATCGATTTCAATATCTCTTGAAGTATTTGATAGATTATGTATCGAGCAACTAGCTGCACTGTGTGACTTCGTCTGTGTGCTTCAAAATTATAAATATTTTTTTCGTTGTTTTTGCAATATTTCTCAATGACTCGTTTGATCATAGTGCGATGTTATTTAGCCTATCATGTACCTCGATAAATAAACTATTGAACACTGAAATAAATTGTGAAATCGAACTCGTATTACCTAAGATTCGCGGCCTTAACCAAATTAATAAACAAATCAGCTCTATTATGTTAACACAGATAGTTAAGGCTATAAAAACCATGTTACAATCATTAGGAGTAGAGTATTGACTATAAATGTAGGTGAGACTGAAAAAGTGCCTACAATAGTGTTAACAGGTTCTAAAAATTCATTAAATACTTACAGTTTTGAACTGATTAACGATTAACGTTCCAATTCTGGACAAACGAGGAGTGGCCTCGTATTGTAATGTTTAATTCCGATAATGCAATTATTACGATTTGATTTATTTTTCAAGATGAATTTAACTTATGACACTAATGTAACAGTAACACTATTTTAAGTTAGTATTGTTATCATATTCTTGCACATTATAATGACTTCGTCAGTGTGACGTGAATATAGCACCATGACCAATACAGAATGACATAAATAACACATCTCATCCCGTATTTGAAACAAGACATATCAAAAACTGGCAGGATGTAACTGTACTATCTTTCACACACACTAACAAACAATAAATAACAATATTACTAAATAACTTACTTAATATATTTTTTTAGACATGCGTGGTGTGGGTTTGCATGTAGATACATAATAATCTGTGATATGTGTATATGTGTATGTATGAGTGTGCGTTTACTTCTGTACGTACTTTTGTGTGCGAGTAATCGTGAGTCAAATTCTAAATTTAAATTAAAGTTAATAACTGTAATCTATATATATATAAATGAATGTTTGTCTGTCTGTCTGTATGTCCTTCATAGAATCGTAAAGTATACATTTGTTTATGAGATTATCTTCAGCAAAGTTATTGTGTATGAGCCCACGAAGATTTTTGAGTTGATATGATTTATTTTTTTTATGTCTTTTCTTCGAATTTATTTCAGTTGGTGGCGTAGCTATGCGCGCTGTGCACAGCTAGTAGAACATAAAATAATTTAGTATTGACACATTAGGTTTAAAAAAATTTAGGTATCTTTATAATAGTCATTTTGTATCTCGATCAATAAATTATACCTACCATGACACGGCTATCATGACAGAACATACAGAATGACTGATGACGATGGTGATGATGATCATTTAAATAGCACCCAATTGATTTCACAATTATCTCCAACTATATCCCTAATTGTCATATAGTCGCCTCATCAGATCATACATCTTATACCACAACATTGCAGCTTATTACAATAATATTATAGTGAGTCAAACTCTATTTTATATCCTAAAAAAATATTTTTACTAAAAGAGAATACGATGCATCATTTAAACACCGATAATGTTATCTTAAAAACGACGAGGTGGATCCCCAGTTGGGTGTTGGCAGAAAACAATTAGCATTTGGTATATTTTAGGGTAGGAGTTCATCTGATTCATATCTTTCTATTAAAATATATGTTAACTAGTATGTTTAATCCCCGACACAAAAAGAGAGGTTATAATTTTGTGTGTATGTGTGTCATTCTGCCTGTGGCATCATAACTCCCAAACCGGTGAATTGATTTTGAAAATTATTTATTTGTTAGAAAGTTGACTTAATCGAGAGTGTTCTTAGACGCATTGGGGGTGACCGCAGTAAATAGCAAGTCAACAGTAACTTAGCTTTGTCTAAGTATGAGGAGCGAGAAGGAAGGCAGTCTCGTCCAACGTCCTCCCCGACACGACGAGGACACCTGAATAAAAATTTCAATTTCAGATTTACAAGAAATGATATCGAAAAATTTTGAGCTTCTTGGAAATAAAACTTTGTCTAATAGACATTTTGGATAATATATTTTATTTTTTTTAAGTAGGAATACTACTTGAATTTTGTCTGGCAACACCCATCGGGGAATTCACTTAAACATGTATTCAATACCGTTATCTTTGTCTAAATTTAAAGTACAGAGTGACACAAAAGTGTTTATGCACTGTATTTATACTGGCCAAATTTATTTATATTTTAAATTTGGCCAGTTTCGTTCTTTATAGTTCTGCGTCCCTAACATAATAATTATTAAAAAAAAACATAGAAAGTAAACTAAAGTTATGATGTTCATGTGATTATATCATGAGCTTCATTTGAATAGTTTTATATTTGAAAATCTATAGTAAATTTTACTTTTGGAAGAGGAGAATAACGATGGAAAATAAAAAATCTAATCAAACAATAACTCACTACTGCTGAACTACGTTTATCAAATAAACTTTTTTTTTTTAGAAAAGACATCGCCCGCATTAGGAACAAATCCTGTGTCGCGGGGGACTTTATAAACATACAAGAAACGGACACAAAGCCTGCCCAGACTCAGAACAACAATTTGTGGATCACACAAAGTGTTGTCCCATGTAGGATTTGAACCCACAACACTCACGAAGTGGAGACCGCTTAAACCACTAGGCCAATCGTGCAGTCTACTTATTACTTCTATTTATCTTTTTGAGCCTTTTTTCATTTATTTTCAAAGTATTTTTCCTGGGAATTCTGAAATAAAGATTTTATCTTTCTTTCTTTCATTTCTTTTTACAGTTACTTCAATTTTATCATATTCATAAGTAACCGTTGTGTGAAGGTAATACCTGAATGATTTTTATTTATGTACATTTTGTAAATGCGCACATTTAATACACTTCTGTGTATTCCTTGTTGTCTATGGACGTAAATACATAATAAAATAATGTTGACATAACTGCTGTTTATAATTCAGTTCATTTATCATTCAGTGACTTGTTTAATATATAAAACTGTAAAAATAAATAGTGGTCAAGAACAATGAATGCTTGTGTGTCCATTAACGACATTCTAACTAGGACGTAACGTGTCATAGCCACAGATAAAATTATCAGGTTTGTTTCATAACTAAATAATTTGGTTCCGTATAAAAGATTCTCGTAAAATTAATTAATATACTAAGTAGTTTCTTATAATTCACCGGTGGCGAATTGAATTCGAGTGGAAGTAGTTCTCCAGAGCCTCCTAGGCCACCTTCTTCTGCGAAATGACGTCTTCGCAGAAGCTTACGACCGCTAAAAGAACTGCTGCTACCGACTATGGAGCGTATGTTATATAATTAATAACTGCAGCGAAGGCGCCGTGTTGCGTCGCCCAGGTAGAATAAACCACCAGCATGTTCTGAGCTGAGCTCCAGTCGCAGTGGTGACAAGCGGGGCTCAATTTCCTCTTAGCGAGCTAGTGCAGATACTTCCCGAAGCAACCGCGTCCAGAAAGGATCTACTTCAATTGGAAGGAAAGTGTCTCGTACACACACACAAAGCATACTAACTCTCAAACACCATTAGACAAGTACATCACTGTGGATAGTGTATGTATGTTCAACCCTAAAGATTGTATGAAATTTATTTTTTTGACATTGAACTTTAGTTTAGATTGCCCAAATCATGCATTAATTATTCAGTGTCTAAAGAGTAAAGTTGTTGATTTAGTGGAAAAAAAATCTAAAGCTATTAGTACATATTTACTTATGGTATATGTTTTTTGATCAGATAAAATATCTGTCATCATCTAATTAACCAGCATTGTCATGATCATCTCAGCCGAAAGACCTCCGTAACTGGACATAGACCTCTTCTAAGGCTCTCTCCATCAACTGTTCCTGTGCCGACCTCACCTCTGTGACCTTCACAAGGTCGTCAGCAACCTCATAGGAGGCCTACTTGTGCTCCATCTTTCGGTACAACTTTTATTATAAGATTTAGACTCCTACTAAATAGAGATAAGTGAAGTAGAAAAATATTTTCTAATGAAATACCATTTTAACTTTATTTTTCTTTTCTGTCATCCTATCGTTTTTAAAATTAATCACAGCTATCTAAGGGGCATGAATTTTTTTATTCATTTTCTCTAGTTTCAAGAAGTTGAGTCACATATACCTTTTTCATGCAGTTTTAAGTTAAACTACGAGATGGCGCTGGAGTAGTAGAGTACTACGTTGTAGTTTTTTCGGGTTAACAGAGATGGCAGTTACATCAATTTGAATATATTATGCCAAACATCGAATGAATGCAAAGATTTTTACAGAGTATTGAAATATCATCTCATCGCCTCGTTCTACCAATTAGTAGGACAGAGTAATTTATGACAAAAAAAGTAAGAAATAATAAACTTCTGTAAGCACTTGCCTTAAGATGAAGAATTGGATATCCAATCTGTCCTCTTCTGGAACGTTCTTCCTCTAGAAATCAGTATAGCAGCCAGCTGTTTCTCATTCAAGATGGAAGTTCAACTTGACACTTTAGACAACCTGACAGTATCATCATGTTATTAAAGTTTTCGAGAATATCTTTCATACTATTTGTATGATCCAGAGTAGATCGGAAATGAATTTTGATTGTATTTATATTACGAAAATTGATTTTCTAGTAATTGTTTGTAATCGACATTCTGAATTTAGCTACATTTATCACTTATACCTAGATAAATTGCTTTGGTTTCGAATTGCGACTATTACGAATGTCTTCTAAAATTTCAGCGATCAATATAATTTGAAAATGAATACTAAATCTTTACAGGTTCAAATAGCCGTTTTACATCATTTTTGGCTTAGGAGTACATTTATTATTAATTTTAACTTTCTACTCTTTTAACATAAAATTAATATTTCAAGAAACATAACAATTTCAAAATTATCTATATTTTCCCACGCAATTTTTGCTTTATAAAGCGTACAAAGAGATTTCTTTTACGATTTAATACATTTGGTAGTAGAACCACGGGCCGGCTCGACCGGGGTAGTACTATTCTCCCACAGAAGATCAACCTAAAGCGACAGCATCCGTGTTGTCGTGTTTCGTTGGTGTTTGCGAGACCGGAGGCTCCTTGACGTAGGGTTGACAGTTATCGTGGTAAGTGTGTGTAATACAATGCCACGATGACTGTCATGCCTCTTATGTCCGAGGCGTGAAATAGCATCTTACTAGGCCACCATAGTATGGGTCACCAAATTGCACTGTCTGCATTCGCAATGAATATGGTAATCACAACTCTTGGATTATATTCGTGCTTTCCATCAGGGAAAATAGAGTTACTGTGGCAGGCTCTTAAAAAAAAGAATAAAAAAAAAATTGTTTTTGTTTGAAAGGTTTAAGTTTGCATCTGATGATGATATCAGAAGAATCTAGAGGTATTCTAAAGGAACGTTAATATTGTTAATGGATATCAAAAGAGTTTTAAACAGAGCGATATTGTTCTGAAAACAAACTGTCTCTTAACCGTTTTATCAGTATTGTGATCCCAATACAAACAGTATCAGACATGAGATACACACTGTCCTTTTCTATAGAACAAATAGACCTTATCTTATCAAAATTTGTTAATTATCAGTCATTGTGTTCATAAGTATGTTTTTATGCTTATTTTAAGCATAATGTTAAATAAAACTTTATTAGACTTAACCATATTTCACCGGAATTTATAGAGCTTTCAAAATACTATCAAACTGTGATTATGAGTTTCAGAGACTCAAGTTTAACTCAATTTTTGTTAGCAAAACTGATTTTTAAACTCACATATCAAATTTATAAATTTCAAACTGAACAGTGCAACTATTAGGTTATACTATCACAAGTTCTGCCAATGTGTTTATATAGTAATAGTTTTTTCTCATCACAAATACCGCAGTGTCTCAAGGCAAAAGTCTTGGACCAGTTTGTGTTGCCAATGATGACTTACGGCACTGAGACGTGGTCGCTCACTATAGGCTTGATAAGAAGGCTCAAGGAACCCAAAGGGCAATGGAGAGGGCAATGCTCGGAGTTTCTTTGCGTGATCGAATCAGCAATGAGGAGATCCGTAGATAAACCAAGGACACTGATACTGCCAGTAAAATTGCTAAACTTAAGTGGCAGTGGGCGTGGCACATTAAACGCAAAAATTTTGGCCGATGGGGCTATAAAGTACTGGAGTGGCGACCGCGTACTGGGAAACGCAGCGTTGGTAGGCCCTCACAAGGAGGTCCGACGACCTGGTGAAGATCGTGGGAAGCTGCTGGATGTGGGCGGCACGGGACCGGCTGTTGTGGAGAACCTTGGGGGAAACTTACGTCCAGCAGTAGACGTCTTTTGGTTGAGATGAGATGATGACGATGAGTAATAGTTTTCTGAAAAGCTTCAGCTTTGGGAGATTTTGAACTCTCCTGGTCCGCCAGGTCCGGGAATGTGTCCGGTATCACAGACGGCTCGGGCGCCGGAGATCGCAGAACGATCTGCGTCCTCCATAAGTGCAAGCCTGGGGGTGATAGGTGAGGCCATCTGTCACCCGAGCAGAAGCAGGCCAGGATGGCAGCGGGATGTACTACGGAGCACACGCTCTTTTGGACTAGAAAAGGGGTCATCTGCAAGCCGTAGGTAGGTGGACCGAGCTACGTCAGGGTTTCAGGGATTTCCTTTCTAGGGTACACCTGATTCCCCGGCTACTGGTACCTGAGACGGCGTGCGGTTTTTGGTCGGCTTGAGTCCGACATAACCACCAGTTGGTGGTGTCCGGGGGGATTTCCGCACAGAAAAAAAAGGGTGAATTATAGTATATTGGCTAAACTTTGCTACAGCATTGGAACGTTGTCCAGTCTTGAGATAGCAGTTGGGATTTCTCTCACAGCAAAATAATGTTTGTATGTCAAACTACTGATTAGTGTTAGTTAGCTATTGATTAGTAGTTAGTGCAGTTATCAATCAGGTAGGTAGTTATGTTTTTTTAAAAGATATCTCCCATATTAGAGATATATACCGTGTCGCCGGGGACTTTACACACATGTGTTAAATAGACATATTGAACGTCAGTACTTAAGACAAGAATTTGTGGACAGCACAAAGTGTTGTCCTACATGGGGATTGAATCCGGTGACAACTTGAACTCTATGCCACCCATATAGTACTTTGTAATCCGTACAGACTTCTGAACAAGAACTTACAACCGTAATTGAAAATTTTTTCCTCTTTGATTTGCATATTTTTCCAAAAACTTTTCAGCTTCGAACATTACTTTCTAGTTTTATAGTTATAATGTTCGCTAATAATGTTTGTTTAATAGATTCAGATTCCATTTCGGTCAACAGCAAGATATTGACGTAACAAATAGTATGCAAGCTTATCGGAAATGATTATGTAGTTAATGAGTCGGGTGAATTTGGGACCCAAACTTATTACCAAATGCCGCCAATCTAATGATGGTTTAAGTGCTTTCATACAGAAGTTATAATTACTGGATACGGTTTATTAAAGTTCTTAAATCATTTACGCTTGAAAGTAGTGTAAGATTAACTCAATTTTTCCAACTTTCGTAAATGAATAATCTCACTCATCTCACACACGGCTTTCTGATTCGAAATTAGGCAGAACCCGTACTACGGTAAGCAGATTGCTGATAAACATACTTAAATATATCTAAATGCATATAAGTTATATATATTTTATAACCATTATTTGTTTTGAGTGGTAAACGAACCCATGACCACCGGATTAGCAGTCAGGACCACTAACCATTAGACCAGGAGGCCCGTCAATGGATCATAAAATAAATCCTGTCACATACAGTTGCTATAGAATTGTTGTTTCCATTTATTCCAGTATTCTACTCTTGTTGAAAGTTTTCTTTATTGTATTGATTTGCATTAGCGTATGATCTGAATTTCAGCAAGGTTATGTTTCAGGAAATCATTTGTACGAAAAAATTAATTCTATGCCTTCAGTATCAACTGTCCGCTGTCAGCACAACCTTTTCGCCTTCTGATTATCACCATCGACATTGTAACAGTCTTTATAGTCCACTGCTGGACATAAACCTAGAAAGGAGGCCGTAGGTGCCAGTATTGTTGAATAGTAACAAATGCGTTCTTGTTAGCTTATTGTCTATTTTGTTAACTTTATGGTACTTGGTGCCATTAATATTAAAGTATTTTTAGTACTTTAAAAACATTCAGCTCAATATTAAGCCTTTGTATGTATCCGTTTGATGTAGGCAGGACAGGATCAGTTACTGTAGTAATACTTGGATAGCCCTATATCTTACACTGGCGGTCTTTTAGCTGAGCTGATGATGATGAACCAACAACATTCTTGGTATATTTCATAAAAAATAAACAAATAAATATAGTTCTAAAATATTTTCAGAAAAATTACTACGAAATAAATTGCTATCGGGTTTTGACACAAGTTTTAGTAAGTGACGTAAGATTTTCAACGAGTGAGTTTCATTTGATATTCTCGAGATGCAAGTGTCCATAAGCAATGGTAATTACTTACCATCAATTGACCCGTCTGCTCCTGTGTTCCTCTATTATATCTTAACTATAAAAATTAATTAGAATTTTTTCATGTCTTAACATCTTTAAATTATGTACTGTTAGGAGAAGAGTGACGTTTCTTGTGGCAGTAGAGGGAAGTCGAGTGGGAGGAGCCTATTGTCAATATAAGAGCTTGCGAGTTCAGTCTGGACACACTTCGCGTTGAGGCCACGTGGCAAGGGGAACCTCTGCTCGTTGGAATAGTCAACCTGTCTTTTTGTTACATAAATTTCGCGTGTACTTAAATTATAATTGTGATTGTTTAGATATTAGATATTTCATTAGATTTTGGTTAAGTTTGATTTTAATTAGTAAATAAGCTAAGTGTATTTTGTATTTTTTTTTGTTTATTTCCACTTCTGGTTTCCTAAAATCAGAAGTGGGATACACCACACGTGTCTATAGACCCGCTCTGACCATTACAAAATCGGCAGTTTAGCACTTTACTTTGATACTTTTTGTGGGTAGATATAAATAGTTACGTAGGTTTTATAGCAAGCGGTTTGCATTGTTATGCTGTGTACGTAAGTGAATAAGATTAAGTACGTTTGTATATCGGTAATTCCCGGTGAGTTCATTCCAATTTACTTACTACCCTGAGAGTGAAGCATCTTGTCTACATATCTCACGTAAAGCGGCGAATACAAGCGGTTTGCATTGTTATGCTGTGTACGTAAGTGAATAAGATTAAGTACGTTTGTATATCGGTAATTCCCGGTGAGTTCATTCCAATTTACTTACTATCCCGAGAGTGAAGCATCTTGTCTACATATCTCGCGTAAAGCGGCGAATATGCATAACAGTAATCGTAAAAGTAGAAGCCGTTCTAGAAGTCGCGAATCGCGCCACTACCGACGCGATTCTCGCGCAAAGGGATCTGAATCTCACACGGGTCGCCGTGTCGAACGTCGTGGCCGACGTCGTGATTCGCAAGCGAGTAATCCGTCACAGGGACATACCCCACCTGGCAATTCATTAACCCAACAAATGCAACAGATGTTAGATAGGTTGACAACGCTTGAGGAACGGCAGCGTGCGTTGCCGCAAGCCCCCTGCGAGCTGACCGCTGTTGCCGTGCCTCGTGCAACGCCACCTCCGTCACAACCACCGCTGCCCGAGCGGCGCGAGCGGCTGGTGGAGGCGACCAGAGAAGGTGCGGGCGGTCGCGACTCGGCGGCTCCGCCTTCGCTCGAGCGCTCCATGAGTGGGGTCACGGAGCATGATGCGAACGTAACTGACCGATTGATTGACGCCATACGTTCCATCAACACTACGGTGAGGTCCAACCAAGCGTATTTTATTTCTAATTTTGATCCTAGTGTCAACGATATAGATACCTGGTGTGAGGAGGTAGATCGCGCCAAGGTTTCGAACGGCTGGAGCGATAATGAATGTCTGTCTCGTATTGGTAACTGTCTTAAAGGGGACGCTAGGACATGGATTAATGAGTGGGTAACTGGTGACCGTAGTTGGAGCAATTTTAAACGGGAATTTAAGCCATTGTGCCCTAGGAAGCCAGATGTTGCGAATATTTTGTACGAAGTAATGAGTACGAATTCAGATAGGTATCCGACGTATGCAGATTACGCCCGTCGGTCGCTACTTAGGTTGCGTATAGTTAGGGGCTTGAGTGACGAACTGATCTCTGCAATCGTAATTCGCGGTATTACAGACCCACAAATTCGCGCTTCTGCTACAAATGCAAAGTTAATGCCAAATCAGTTAGTAGAATTCCTTTCGATTTACGTCAAACCGAACCTGCCTAATTCTAAAAGACCCAATACCTCGAATAACGATCGATCTTCGAAACCTAGTTACGGTCCATAGACGAAGGCCTTACTTACTTACGCGACATACTTCAAATGCTTACTGAAGCTGGCTTCTCTATCAATTTAAAGAAATGTTCATTCCTATCAACGGAAATTGAGTATTTAGGCCGCACCATTAGCCAAGGTCAGGTACGACCGAGCGAACTTAAGATTAAAGCCTTAGTAGAAGCCCCTATTCCTAAAACGGTCAAGCAAGTGCGTCAATTCTTGGGTTTGGCTAGTTATTTCCGTCGTTATATCCCTAGCTTCGCTGCTAGGAGACCTCCAATTACCAGACTTACTAAAAAGGGTGCATTATTTGTGTGGGGAAGTGAACAGGAAGAAGCACGGCAAGAGATGATCGCACATTTAACTAGTGAGCCTGTACTAGCAATATACGACCCGAGCGTGCCCATCGAAGTCCACACAGACGCAAGCTCAATTGGGTACGGTGCGGTGCTCTTTCAGGTTCACGTCAATGGACACAAGCGAGCAGTCGAATATTTTAGTAAGCGAACGCAGGGCGCTGAACCTCGATATCATTCTTATGAGCTTGAGACTCTGGCGGTGGTCAAGGCGCTGCAGCACTACAGACACTATCTGGTCGGCGTTCATTTTAAAGTGGTAACTGACTGTAACGCTCTGAAATCCACCCAGCAGAAGAAAGACTTACTCCCACGCGTTGCCAGATGGTGGATGTACCTGCAGGATTTTGACTTTACCTTGGAGTACCATAAGGGAACTTCAATGTCGCATGCGGACTATTTGAGCCGGAACCCCGTTAACGTTTGCGAAGTTCGTAAACAGCAGAACTGGGCTCGAATAGCACAGGCTGCGGACGATGAGACCCAACAACTCATCCAAAAACTGACAGATGGATGGCTAGACTCAAACCGTTATGTACATAAAAACGACCTACTCTTTTACAAGTACTCGCCAGTCGGAAAGGAACCTAGATTTTTATGTTATGTTCCCAAAGGCCACAGGCTCAGTCTGCTCAGGATATTTCATGATGAACATGATCACCTTGGTGTTGATAAGACTTTAGGGCTCATAAGGAAACATTTTTGGTTCCCTTCTTTAAAATCTTTTGTTCAAAAGTACGTAGATCATTGTCTAATTTGTTTAACGCATAAAAAGGTCCCAAGGGCTCCGCAACAACCAATACACTCGTGGGAAAAGCCTTGTGCCCCTTTTGAAATAATTCATGTAGATGCATTAGGCCCTCTGCCCCAATCGAATGGTTATCGATACGTTCTAATTGTAATAGATGCCTTTTCCAAATTTTGTCTATTGTACCCTATGTTTGGACAAGAAGCTACGGAATTAAAACGACTCATTACAAATGTTATTTCTTTATTTGGTACACCGAAAATGTTAGTCGCAGACCGGGGTAGGATGTTTCAGAGCTCAGACTTTACAAAGTTTGTCTCTGACCTAGGCATCGACTTGCATCTCATCACACCAGAGATGCACCATTCAAACGGGCAAGTGGAACGTTACTGCCGAACACTTTTGAATATGATCCGCATTCAGTGTAATCACCGCCAGGATGAATGGGCAGATATGATGTGGCGGTCACAGCTAATCCTCAATATAACTAAGCAGAAGACCACCCAGCGGTCGCCACTAAATTTACTCGTAGGCATTGAAGCAGCGACGCCTCTCATAAGGCACCTGGTACGTGAGGCGGCCCTGGACAGCTCTCATCCTAATCGTGAAGCGCTGAGGGAGATGCACAGACAACGGGTTTCGGAGCGTTTGGCTAGAAACCAACAGCAGCAGGACACGACTGTGAATGCTGGCCGAGAGAACCCTCAAGCATTTGAAATCAACTCACTTGTTTTTGTAATTAAGCAGGCGCAATCGACTGGCAAGCTCGACTCCGGCATGCGTGGGCCTTATCGCGTGGTCAAAGCGCTTCCCCATGACCGATATGAGCTACAACTGTTGTCGGGCTCCTACGGTAAATCTACACAAGCAGCGGCTCAGTTTATGAAGCCGTGGCGCGGGGAGTGGACTCCGGAGACATGCGCTGCTTACTTTGAGGGTGAGTACGCCCGCTTGGTATGATAAGCTAACGTCGTGCCTATGTCATACAAGTGTGTGTGTGATATGCTAACGTAGCGCCTATGTTTCGTGATAACAGAGATAGCTAACGTAGTGCTTCCTCTCTGGTGTTTGCTTGAACTATGCTAACGTAGTGCCTATGGTTCGTGATAACAGAGATAGCTAACGTAGTGCTTCCTCTCTGGTGTTTGCTTGAACTATGCTAACGTAGTGCCTATGGTTCGTGATAACAGAGATAGCTAACGTAGTGCTTCCTCTCTGGTGTTTGCTTGAACTATGCTAACGTAGTGCCTATGGTTCGTGATAACAGATAGCTAACGTAGTGCTTCCTCTCTGGTGTTTGCTTGAACTATGCTAACGTAGTGCCTATGGTTCGTGATAACAGAGATAGCTAACGTAGTGCTTCCTCTCTGGTGTTTGCTTGAACTATGCTAACGTAGTGCCTATGGTTCGTGATAACAGAGATAGCTAACGTAGTGCTTCCTCTCTGGTGTTTGCTTGAACTATGCTAACGTAGTGCCTATGGTTCATTCTAAATGATTTAACAGCGTGAAAACGGTAAAGACTTATTTTCATTGTTTTGTAACTGGAATGTAATTTGTTTATGCAGATAGCAATGATGAGATTACAGAGTCCACGTTTGAGCGAGCTGCCACGCACGATGTGCAGCCTAGAGATGAGGGGGCGACCGAGCCCATACCGAGCACTTCTGGAGCGGCTGAGCCGCAAGTCTGGGAAGAGGAGGACGAGGACGCCCTCCAGTCAGGAGAGGCCGTGTTAGGAGAAGAGTGACGTTTCTTGTGGCAGTAGAGGGAAGTCGAGTGGGAGGAGCCTATTGTCAATATAAGAGCTTGCGAGTTCAGTCTGGACACACTTCGCGTTGAGGCCACGTGGCAAGGGGAACCTCTGCTCGTTGGAATAGTCAACCTGTCTTTTTGTTACATAAATTTCGCGTGTACTTAAATTATAATTGTGATTGTTTAGATATTAGATATTTCATTAGATTTTGGTTAAGTTTGATTTTAATTAGTAAATAAGCTAAGTGTATTTTGTATTTTTTTTTGTTTATTTCCACTTCTGGTTTCCTAAAAGTACACATATGCCGGAATAATCTGTTTCTGAATATACCATATATATTTTAAAGTGTCAATTTTTGGAATCGATACCTGTAATATATTTATTTCTATTCCTCTCGATGTGCCTTCAACAAAAAGTTCATTACATTCAACTGTACCATTTCTTGCGTTTAAAGAGATCCAATTGCAAAAGTCTCTTGTACTGTTAATAAAACAAACAAAAACTCTTATAAAAGAACTGGTATCTCCAAAAATTTTCTCGTGTCGAGTTTCTTAGATGTTTTCTCAGTCCCGCCCTACTGTTTGCAAAGGGACCCCACTTTTTTCTGCATAATGACAGCCAATAATTGTAGCTATTCTCTTGCGAGGCCCCAACGAATTACTTTAAGTATTCATGAGCAGAGATGCGATCATTTTTGACACATTACGAAGAAGTCTGACGATTGAATCATGAATTTTTCATATTTTATTCTTTATTTTACGTGTAAAATTGTTTTTGACGTTTCTTTGTTCAGTTTTGTTATGGTATTTGATTAGACCTTTAATAATACAGTGATCAATTTAAAGGTTATGAACATCAAAAATATCTTTTACTAAATTACAATTTCCTTTTAACTTTATAACAAATCTGTTATCTTAAGAACTGAGATTTTTTTTTCATTTATTCCATTATACGATACTTTCTTTTTGATCTGTTGTCATGTTAAAAAAAAGAAGTAAACACACATTCACATTCAAATAAGTGTTGTAAGTGGTTGGCCAGTTGGTCTAGTAATTAGTGAGCCTTACCACTTGATGCATGTAAAACTATTTTAGAAATACTCAACTAAGTAGCGTACTCTCTACTTCTAACTACTCTCTTCACCAAAATACGAATACTGCTCTAAATTAAATTCATACATTTTTTAAATTTCTATCTATGAATGCTGATACAGTAGTAGAGCACGCCAAAAATCCCCCTTTTTTTTTTTACTGTGCGGATACCACCGAAAGGTGGTTATGTCGGACTCAAACTGACCGAAAATCGCACGCCGTCACAGGTACCAGTAGCCGGGGAACCTGGTGCACCCTAGTAAGGAAATCCCTGGAAAGTAAGGAAATCCCTGGAAAGTAAGGAAATCCCTGGAATGCAAAAATTCCCTGGGTGGAAGCCTGTACATCGAAATTAACGAATTTTGCGTTCAATAAAAATATACGACGTTAGTATTGTAAAGTTACGTATTTCTTGTATTGAGATGATATAAAACATACACGGTATGTGATTAGAGTTGTAGTGGATAAATAATACGATTCGAAATGTATAACAGTAGAACCCTTAGGATTCTTTGGTAGGAGGGGTTTTACCAGAATTTGTTGACACGATTGTAGATCCACTAATACTCTCTCTCCTGTTGTGATATTATAGTTACGAGTATAGTGACTAGTCAGCCATTTAGTAATTGTCTTGCTTGTTTTCTTGTTTTTTTTTTGTGGATTGTGAAACAATTTGTGGATCACACAAAGTGTTGTCCCATGTAAAATTTGAGCCCACAACACTCAGCGAAGTTGTGAGCGGCATGGCGACCGCATAAACCACTAGGTCAATCGTTCAGCTGAAGTAGTTTTGTATATTTGATGCATACATCAGATCTGATTCTGTATAACAGAATGTCTGCAATACAATTAAATTAGCCAGTTATATTATTAATTTTCAAAAGTTTATTAGATATTACAATTAAATCCTCCTTTATTTTAGGCAAGAGATCTTCAATTTTCTTCTCCGCTAATGCTTCGCCGTCCGCTCTAACTCGCCCATAGGCTTCCGCCTTACAAAAGATGGAAACTGACGGGATCGAGACCGGAGTTCGTGACCTTATCTTATAGGATCTTTTGGAAAAGATGAATATAATATATACCTGATTACGCTGTTTTTACTACGCAGTCTTATATATTTATATTTATTAAAAATAGGATGATATTATATTAGTGTTTTATATAATTCTGTAACAAAAGGCTACTGGAGAAGCTACTAAGCATAAAATTTATAACGTTGAAATTTTTAATTTGAATGCTGGTAATCAAGGATTACATTTATCACTCTATATAATAATACTAACACAACCCACACACGACCGTCTAATTTCAAATTTAGGAGAACCTGTGCTATGATAACCAAACTGCTGTTAAAATACTTTATCAACAGCTTTTTACAGTTCACTGCTGGACATAGGCCTTTCCTTAGCAAGGAGGTTTTGGCCTACTATGCCACGCTGACCAGACAGGTTAGAACAGGGTTTCGTTCAAGTTTTTCTTCTCTTTGTAATGATATTTTCCTAAATAGTTTCTTCCCTTAGTCACCTCTTACGACACCCACGGAATGAAAATGGGTGGTAACAATATGCATTTTTAATACGTCACCACACGGACAGTTAAAATACTTATACTTTATAAATAAATACACATCATAGATAAATTACACCCAGATGCAGAACAAATCATCATACTCATCACAGAAATATTTGTCCTAGGTGAGAATCGAACCCATGATCGCTGGCAATCAGAGTTCCTAATAGGTAGACCAACGGGCCGTCAAAATTGAAATATATGTAAATAAGACATGTACATATACAATATAAAATAATACATACATGAATACTTTCAACTCAAGAATATTTTTGCTGGTTTTTTGGTTTCGGTGAGATTCACACTGAGAGAGTTGATAGAATAATATCATTGTTTTTGTTTTGATTGTATGTTATTTTTGGACGTAGCACAGTAAGTCTATGTTAATATTACCAAATATGTTAGTGTTAACTATAGTTATACAGTTTAAAATGCATGTAAGAATCACATCTAATGGATGTAAATCGAAAGTAATTTTGAGATATGTATAATAATCTCTATGTATCTAACCTGTCTATCTCTATGTGTCTCTCTATGCTTTCCATCAGGCAGAATAGAGTCACTTTGGCAGGTTGCTATAAAAAAAAAGTATGTAAGTGAGATTTTACGTTAGTTTTATGACTTATAATAAAAAGAAAAAATAAGAATCAGATCAAACCAGGTCTGATAGGCATAGCCAAGGGCGTGAACTTTTTATGAATTTAGTTTTAAAGTTGACATTATTAAACAACGGTATTTGGTAACATTCCTTTTTATTTTATTAGTTTTAAATGTAACCCAGTAAATTTCATGAATCTGTGAGCATACGCTAATTACGTACAAAGAAATATTTATCAGAATATAGTAATAATATATATACATATATATGTATATAGTTTTTATTGCTTTACCTATACTATTCGTTGTTTGAAAATCCTTTAGAGCAGTGTTAAGTTGTACGAAGTTAATGTACAAAACAATTTTGAGGTTCTTAGTCTCTCGTGACTATAAATCGATCTCTCCATTCCCAAAATATATTGTTTTACGAATCCCTCTACAGTAATAAATACGAATACCAGGTGATTTGAGCCACGCTGATTCAGCATGAAAGGGCTGGCTCGTCCGGGGCAGTACTACCCTCCCACAGAAGACTAACCTAAAGTGACAGCATTCGTGCTGTCGTGTTTCGTTGGTGAGTGCGAGACCGGAGGCCCATTGATGCCATGTTCGGCCATGGCCCACGGGTGACAGTTATCGTGTTAAGTGTGTGACCCATACACTGTCACGATGACGGTCATGCCTTTACATCCCGCAGCAGGGCGTGAAAAAACATCTCGCTGGACCGCCATAGTGTGGTTCACTATACTGCATTGTCTGCATTCGCAATGAGTATGACGTAGTGGTCGCCACATCTTGGATTTTGTTCATGCTTTTCATCAGAGTGACAGTTGTCGTGGTAAGTGTGTGCTTATACAACGCTACGATGACTGTCATGTCTTTTACATCCCCAAGTGAGGTGTAAAAAATCATAATAGGCCGCCATTGTGTGGGTCACCATACTGCATTGTCAGCATTTGCAATGAGTATGGTGACTACAACTTTTGAATTCTATTCATGCTTTCCGTCAAACAGAGTAGAGTCACTTTGGCAGGCTATTAAAATAAAAAAAAATGTAAGTCTGTCTGTCGGTTACATTTTCACGGTCAAATCACTGAACCGATTTTGATAAAATTTGCCATGAATATACCTTGATTCTTACGGAAGGACACACGCTACTTTTCGCCGCAATAATCGAAAAATATGGCGTCGGAGTTACGGACAAGAGCCAGTTATAAAATAAATATCTAATTCAAAGTCGCAGTGAATACCTATCAAAATTTGGATCCCAATAGAAAAGCAATTTGTTATTGGAATAAGGATGAGTGAGATGCCCTCGTCACTCAGTAGACAAATGGAGCTTTCTCGCTTAGAAAAATTATATAAAACGCCTAATATTTACAGTAATCTATGGAGTTATGTATTTTAAAGCACTTTACTTTTTTTCACTCCCCCTGTATAGTATATAGTAAGGATGTGGTCCGTATTTTAGCGGGTAAACTTATTGACGATAACCAAAAAAAAAAATTAATGAATTCGTATTTTATATATATTCTATATTCTATATCTATATCTATATCTTCTTCGTATAATATTTTGTGTAGGTTTCATTAGTTATAGTTTAATTTAAAGCGATAAACGTTTTCGTACCTTTATTTTCAGTATGTTCATTATCCGAGTAGGTTAACACATTGAAAAGTTAAGTAACCCTAACCAGGTCAGTATTCGGATGGGTGACCGTTCTTAACCTATTGAGCCAACTCTGTGTTCTGAAGCACGCATTAACCCGTCGGTCTTCGTTCGGTATATGAACATTTTTGTCAATTGTTACGGGTGGTTCCAGCTCTTAAAGTGCCAACAAGTCTTACTGCTAACCTCGATAAGGTCTAACACTTGTGTTATAGAGATCTGATGGCAGGCGCTCGTCTTAAAAATCAAAATTAAACCGTTTTGTAGAAGACTTAAAGCCGACCCACATTTGGCTTGCAAAAAAGGAACGGAAGAAAAAGTCTTCAATTATCGCTGGCACTAGCACCTCACCCTAATGTCTAATGGTTTCCTCCCCACGAGTCACGTCTTGACTGCTTTGCCCGTGTCTTATTTAATTAAAGAATAACATAAATTAGAATAAATTTTAATGGCGTACCCTGCGATTTTCAGTGTGCATTATATATTAAGAAACATTGGAAAATATTAACATTTTGAAAATAAATACATTTGCGAACATCACATAAATAACCTTTAATTGTCCACAGTTGGACATAGGTCTCTCCTTCGTATGTTTAGTATAAAACAAGTAGCTTGCTACTCAGAGACCGGAGTGGCGAAATCTTGCCAAAATGGGCGTTAATAATTTTGAGCGCGCTCGCATCGAACATCTTGACGCCAAATACTAGCTTTTGAAAACTCGACCCAAGTCCTCCTATAGCTACACATATAATGATAGCGGGCAGTTTCACTGCGCTATCTGTGACCGAATCTTTAAAACTAAGTTCGGTTTTGCGAGTCACATTCGCGCTCACGAACGTCGAGCTAGTAACAGTGTGTCGCCGACAACGGATGCGTCTGGGAGGACATCATAAAACAAGTGTACTTGTGTAAGATTAAGAAAGCGTGTTGTGACATTAACTGCCAGTTCTAGTTATCGCTAAGTGCATATATATTGAAACGTTATATTGTTAACTTTTTTACACTTAACATTTGGAATCTGTGGAAGAGATTTCGGGAAAAATGGCGGGAAGTGTGCGACGGAATGTCTTGGAAGTGTACGCTTTTTGATCAATGAACGCTCGTGACAGATTGTGCCGACAAAAAGATGACAGTAATTGTTGTGTCTTTTTATGCTAAAATCTATCATTAAAACCACTGTGTTACGAAACACAATTTACAGTTACATATTAAAATAAAGGCAAATAACGAATTTAGCGTATGAACGCAAAAAAATATGAAAAGTAAATTTGATTGTAGCAATCGTATTTTAGTCACGGATGACATAGTATTAGGTTTTATTTTGACACGCTACGAATTCAAAACGACTATTAGAGAGTGAAAATTGCGTTTACGTTTGTTATAAATGCCTGTAAAATTACAAGTGTAGAACAATTTAAAATAAAAATTTAAAAATTAAGGCTAGGGGAATCTGACGTCACCACAAGGGAAGGAAGGAATTCAACATAGTTCTAGTAGTGTCTTTTATAGTTTTAAAATTGTATACAAATTAATAACGACAACACCCGCACTAGGAATACATAAAAACGGATACAAAGAACACCCTGACTCAGAACAATAATTTTGTGGAACACACAAAGTGTTGTCCTGTGTGTGGGTTTGAACCCAGAACACTCAGCGCAGTAGAGAGCGCTGTGGTGACCGCTTGAACCACCAGGCTAACATGCAGTCAAAATTTAGATAGGTGAATTTATTTTTGTAAGTAAATCTTAAGTCTTTACATTTTTTCAAGTCGAACTTTATAATCTGAAGGCGCCGGCATTTTCCGAGACTCGTTCTGGAAAGAAATACTTACGGAAACAAACCACAGAGGTGTCTCTTTTTAAGTCTGTGAAAAATGATTAATAAAGCTATGCGAGTATAATATTCAGTATTTATACAGAATACCAGCAGACAGTATATAGATGTATGTGTATATAATCGTACACACTGACTTCATTCTACTACTATTTGACATTGACTATTTGACAATTCACCAATGTGTGGGTCCCACTACAATTTTACGTTTATTATGACCAGAAACTTGGTGGTTTTCACAAGGTCTAAATCCTTTTTACCTGTTTAACATTAGGTGTAAAAAAATCTAACATATTTTTTTTTTTTCGTTTAAAAGCAAATTATTAATATTGAACTGGTTCATGACATTATCATCAGTAACTAATTATACGCAATCAGCTGGTCACACAACTGCGTAGACTCTTTTAGTTTGAAAATTATACTAAACTAAAAAAAAAAATATACTAAACTAAATTATACTATTATATTAAATAACTATTATTGGTGTAGGCCCCCCACAAGGTGGTCCGACGACCTGGTGAAGGTCGCGGAAGCTGTTGGATGCGGGTGGCACGGGAACAGCTGTTGTGGAGAACCTTGGGGGACGCCTATTTCTAGCAATGGACGTCTTATGAGTTGATGATAATGAAGGTGAATTATTATTTAGACTTCTAAAAATATTATCTGTCCGTTATAAAAACTCTTTTTTTGGCTCCTATTAAGATCATCTCAATAACATTGGCAACAAAGAAGCAAATAATTTTGTACAACATGAAACCATGTCTTTTTGCCAGTCTTTTTTATAGGAGGGCCAGAGTTTAATTTATCATTCATGCCAAGGGAACAAAGTTAATTATGTTACGACAATACTGAGAAGGGCTTAAAAAAATATGCTGGCTGGACATATTGTTTTCTGCGAGACAGTAAAATGAGTTTTATTTAATATCATTACGTTCTTATTTATAAGTATTAAAAATAAAAATATTGCAAATAAGTCACGGCTTATATGTCGTCGTCAAACATAGTAAAATAAATATAAACAAATTTTTCGGACATTTAACACACAACGTCAAATAGTTTCAGAGCTTGTACTATGATAACTAAACAGACTGATAGAATACTTATATACCTTTTTTTGTAAATACATACATATTATACGATACATACATAACACCCAAATTCCGAAACAAATATTTGCAGATCATACAAACATTTGGTCCAACCCGGGCATCGAACCCGAGACCTCAAGCACAGCAGACGCTTTTGCTATCGCTACGCCATCGATGCATTTATATATGTATATATAAGTACATATATACATAATTTAATTTGTACTATGTGTACATGTAATCCTTTACTGTGTTCTATTTGCAATGCTTATCAAGAGAATTTTCCCTAAAAAAAGGTTTGTTTTTAGAAGAAAAAAATTATTATTATAAGCGTGAAGTAAACGTAAAAATAGGATAAATAGAAATTTTAAAATTTCACGTTCTTTCTTCCTACGAGTGATATTTAAACTTCAGTAATCTTTCTAACATACCAGCACATTAATATAAAAATACATTACCTTCTATTTATATATACGTGTAAGTACGTATATATAAACAGAACATAATGTACTCCACGCTTCTGAATGCCAGTGGTGGCTGAGAGGTGGTAGCAGGTGTCATCCTAGGGTAAAAGGAATCTGGAACATACTAGGGAGGTTCGCAGAATAATAATGAGATCATTCATTAATATACCTTTGAAAAGTATCACATTTTGAATTTAATCTACAAATACAAAAAAAAAAATTTTGAATAATTTTCACTGATAACGGATTCCATATTTAGAAATTTAAAATATAATATTAAAAATCATAGCAATTTAAACAAACTCAAGTGGTAGATAGATAACATTAAAATAGTGTAGACGAGCAGTCCCATTGCGTATTTGCGTACCGCGCGGCTGTAGGTTATCATTTCAAGAATAGGCCCAAGTCACAATGTTGTATAGATAACATTGATGTGATTATACTTAACGCTCATTTTTAAAGAGTGAACGTAAAAATGCATTCTGTTGAACCAACAGTATATTAATTTTTCATATAATATCCTAGTCTAGTGAGATTAATACTGTATCAGAGAAACCTTTTACAATGTTATGCCTCGTTTGAAATGAAAGTATACTGAGTGTCAAGTAAAGTGAACTTGTCAGTGAAGACATTTAATTTTAAAAAGTTAAATGTGAATGAAACTTGGCTTTAACTATAATCTTTTAGCGCTCCTGTAAACATATCTCAAGACTTAATTATAATCTACATACTTTATAAGTCCTCATTGTCAGCTTGTTATAGTTCACTGCTGGATATAGACCTCTCCCACTGCACACCACTCTGATGGATTTCCGGATCAATTTTTTTTTATTTATTTCTTTTTTGTTATCGCCGAGAGGCCATCACAACTGATTGCTGGCTACTATTAAGTCATACCAAATCAAAATTTTATGAAATTTGAATGGCGTTTGAACAACAATACTTTTATTTCGTATATTATTTAATTTTCAGTTGATATAACAGTAAGATAGACAATTGCAAATTGTTAGTAAACAATTTAAGAAATATACGTATTAAAAAAATTGCGTTTAAAGAAGAAATAAATGGCTATTAATTTATCTAAAATGATTATTTTTTGATTATTTAGTTACCGCGTTCACTTAAATTCACTATCAAAATGACTCATACATATGAGGTGAGGATGAGGTACTCATACATAGTCACCGTGATGATAATGGCTACACCAGCCGAAACGTACCTAATTGAAAGACATAATGAAGTAGAACCATTCAAAATGTTTCCAGAAAGGAGGATTACTGCATTCGGCTGCATGTATTCAGTTGTTTATGTATATCGATATAGTGTAGACGAGCAGTCCCATCACGTGCTTGCGTACCGCGCGGCTGTAGGTTATCATTTCAAGAATAGGCACGAATCACAATGTTGTATAGATAATATTGATATAATTATACTGAACGCTCATTTTTAAAGAGTGAATGTAGAAATGCATTCGGTTGTAGGTACCAACAGTATATTAATTTTTCATATAACATCCTAGTCTAGTGAGATTAATTTTAGACATATTTATAGAGTGAAATTCTACATTCATTCATCACATTTTATAGAATATTTAGTTTTATATGAAAGTATCTGGTGATAATATCTAAAGTAAAATGAGGTCACAACTTCGTCTGATTCTCCTGTTGGTCGTAGCGTGATGTTATAGAGCGTCGACAAACTTATTTATCAAAGTAAAGGGTGTAAGATAAACATACGACAACTTTGTCATATCTAGATTATTTTAACGAAACTTTACCGTTTTCACAGCACAGCAATGGAAGCTCTCAAAAGAAATAGAATCCCCCGTTTTTGCTACAATTTTGTCTGATGCTTGATTCTATTAGTTGTAGCATGATCTGATGAGATGAAATGAGCTATCTAATACTGCAAGAATTTTTGAAATAGTACCAGTAGTTCTTGAGATTAGCGTGTTAAATAAAACAAACAAAGTCTTCAGCTTTATATTTTACTGTTACAAGTTTGAAGTACTAGCCCCAGTAAATCAAGCTTGACTCCTGCCTGTGTAATCATTCTCAGTTAGCTACACTTCTAGCACCTCTGGGGATTCAAACGAGACAAGAGAAAAATTAAATACACTCCATACACATTATTTTTAAAAGCATAATGTTCTGTTAGTAGGAAGCGTGTTCTAGTTAGAATAATGAGCTTTGCTGTACATTTTAAATTCATATTTTCATACTAATCTTTTAATACACAGGCACTTTATATGATCTAATAGTTTTAGTTAGAAATAGCTTTTACTGTAAAGTATTTGCTATGTCACTTTATCTCTTATATTATTAAAATGAGGCAAAGTGACTACCGTCCACGGACGCCCATAATTCTATAGTTACAAGTGCGATGGTGTTTCTAGAAACGTTGGCGCGGCCTGTATGGAAAGTTTCACTCATGCTATTGTGGCGATTCCACATTATAGCTCAAACGAAAATATATAACAGCGCCATCTAGCGAAGATACCATGAACTACGTAGTATGATGAACTACTAAGCAACTACTAATCCTGTATCGGAATATAGAGATTCGCGTGGCAATTAGCATATATACAGACAACATCCCAACATCAACCGTTGGGCCGCGGCCCGCCAGGCATGATCACCTCGCCTGGTCGGAGGATCCTCCCTTTGTGTCGGAGGGACATATGATAACCGTCCCTCCACACTATCATAGGTGAAATTGAGAATTAGTGTAGGTGATAACAACGACCTTCATCTTGACCTTCGCTTAATTGAATTAACCGCACGCGCTCTCGATCGTCTGTTGCCACTAGTTGCGGCGAAAATCGTGTTGTCGGTTCAAGTAGTCGACAGTGGATGATTTTCTTGGAGAGCAAAGAAATCATGGTTATGAATTAATAATAGATGAACTAAATATTTTAGAGATCTTCTCAATATTCAGTACGTTTTTATGTTTTGTTTCCATTCTTATGTTAAATACGATTAAAGAGATGTTAACAAAGAAACTCTACCATGGCGAAAGGAGAGTTTTTGTGACATACAATAAATTAAGTCGCGTAATGTTATCTTATTACTATTTTTTATGTTATTATCTATTGTAAAATATATGACACTATATTTTTGTTTATTTTGTTTGTATACTTTTTTATATTTCAGTTTTTAAGAGCCTACCGAAGTACCTCTGATCTGCCTAATGGAAAGCATAAATAAAATTCAAGTGTTGTAGTCACCATACTCATTGTGAATGCAGGTAATGCAGTATGGTGATCCACACTATGGTGGCCTTGTGAGATGCTTTTTCACAAATCGTAGTAGTAGACAGTGTATTGCTTACACTTACCACGACAACAGTCACCTTTGAATCAATGGGCCTCCGGTTTCACACTCACCAACGAAACACGACAGCACGGATGTCGTCGCTTTAGGTTGATCTTCTGTGAGACGGTAGTACTGTCCCGGTCGAGCCGGCTCTTTCGTGCTGAAAGCGTGCCTCTACTACCTATAAATGTTGTATTATTACGGCATGACATTTTTCTATGTATAAGAAAAAAATGTATGTTAGTTATAGCTAAACATGTTTTTTAGTATTGTACTTTGTTTATATTGAGACATCTTTTTAACACATCTTTTATGCAAAATAGATTTATCTTATTTAAAAAACTATACAGTATAATATTAGTGTCAACTCATAGAAAAGTACTTTTATTGTGAACGTTTGACGAGAAAATAATATTTCTTATTTTCCAGAGAAATGGTAAAAATTACAATGCTTATAAAATCCCTTATACACTTATGTGATAGTCAAAACAATGTTGTAACTGTATGCTTTGGCATAATATCTGACAATGGCTTCCACCAACTAATTGCTGACGATGTAATGAGACCTGTGGTCAGTTTATCTACCAAGACACTTTCAGAACGTATGAAAACTTATTTAGTTTATTATACATTAACCTTTAAGTTTATAATATGAACATTTTTATTCAAGTAGACACGCAATGGATGGAATCATAAGTAGAACTCCATGTTTGAACAGAAACTGCGATGTAAGTAGTACAGGGTCGTTATAATTTCAAAAGCAAGGGCCGAAGTAGAGGCGATACTAAGCTAGTTATGAGAGTGGTAGCGTTAACTATTGCTTTTAATGTGTGGTTTTGTTAAATTCAGCTTATGGCTTTTACTTAAAAGTCTTTTTCGTTTGTGTTACTTTACTGGAATATGGCAAGAATTTTACGAACATGGTTTTGCGGCACCGAGTAGTTGAAAAGTTGAAATCCTTGTAGAAATGAAGTTGTATTAGTTATATAAGTACCTCGACGTCTTACTTTGTACATTTTGTATAGACTTTGAATGCAAATAAGTTGTATTTTAGTAGTTTATGGCATATAGATGGAATTTCTAAAGAATATAATGAGGTGAAGCTAAAATACTCAACCATCTTTTGTTCTAAGTTCCTGGAAGTTCGTAAAAGTTTAAAATTTATACTTATTCACTCATTTTACTACTTTTTTATCATATTTTTTAACCGACTTCTTTTTTATTTATTTGATAAAGAAAAAACAATATACAATAAAAACATGAAACACCCGTAAAATCCGTATTGGTTTAACTTGGCTGTGACTGTGCATTCCTCATTCCGCATTCGTTTACTGTATCCACATGCATTACAAAAACATGTAATTAATAGTTTGAAACAAAACTATAATAATCCGCTGGTAGCACTACAAGAAATAATAGGTGCAGGGTAGGTAGGTGTATAAACCTTTCTAGCGTTCGACCGAGTCTTGTTATTTACGTTAGGTGAACATTTTTTATATCATATCATTTTATATAATGTTTAACATGTGACATTAGTACTGAGCTGGTCTTCAGTCGCGGTTATTATTATTATTAATCTGTTTTATCTTGATTCGGGTCGGGTAATATATAGGGTCATCTAGGTCATCTACTTTGTTACTGAATCGCGTCTGGATACATTTAGCCACTCTGGAATAATGAAAAACATACATTCATTCATCAATTATTATCATTATTAAAGGATTTTTTTCTGTTTTTATTTGTGTGCCTGTCAAAGTGACTCTACTCTGCCTGATGGAAAGCATGAATAGAACCCAAGAGTTGTGGTCACCATACTCATTGCAAATGTAGACAATGCAGTATGGTGACCCACAATATGACGGCCTTGTGAGATGCTCTTTCACACCCCGCTTGAGGACGTAAAAGACATAACAGTCATTGTAACAGTGTAAGGCTTACACAGTTACCGTGATGACTGTCATCCCCTGCATCAATGGGCCTCCGGTTTCACACTCACCAACGAAACACGACAGCACGGATGTCGTCGCTTTAGGTTGATCTTCTGTGCGAGGGTAGTACTGCCCCGGTCGAGCCGGCCCGTTCATGCTGAAATCAGTGTGGCTCTGCTACCTGTTATTTTGGAGTATATTCTTTTCTCTTCTTCTTTTTAAAAGACAACGCCCGCACTAGGAATAAATCCTGTGTCGCGGGGGACTTTACAAACATACAAGAAACGGACACAAAGAACACCCAGACTCAGAACAACAATTTATGGATCACACAAAGTGTTGTCCCATGTGGGATTTGAACCCACAACACTCAGGTCAGTAGAGTGCGGCGTGGCAACCGCGTAAACCACTAGGTCAATGATACTTAACGATCTAGAACGCATTTCTCCATCATGTCTCCTAGAAAGGTCATTCTTTTAACTAAAAGAAAGTCTTCTGAATCTAATTTTGAATTCTTTAGAAAAGTATAACTAAACAAAACATATTGAAACCCTAAAAACTTGTAAAACTTCTAAAATCATTTTCATAAATAGTTTGTTCCCTTACTCGCCTCCTACAACACCCACGGGATGAATAGGGGTGGTGACAATGCGTATTCTTAATCCGTCACCACACGGACAATAACTCTTTCAGATGTTTTTAAAACGCAATAAACATTTTTAAAAAAAATGCATTGCCTTAATAATTTTTTTTCTTTATAATTTTGTTAGCAGGTTAATATTTTAAATATAATACACATCAATGATTCTGAAGGTAGAAGTATAGTGGCTTACTTTTTTTCCTAGAAAAGACTTATTTATGAGGGAACACTGTGAAGATTTAGTCAGTTTTACTGCAACATAATAGTTGTCTCTAGGCTTTGATGAAGTTAAGATCGGACGCGAGGAGACGGCACACTGTCACCGCCCAGCTTACGCTGGAGGACTGCCCCACATTGGTATTTGAACGCGGAGTCCTAGTCGATGAAATAGGACGAGACCTGTCCCCGTCGCAGGGTTTGGTGAATAATGTAGCAATGTGTACGCAAAAAAAAACTAGTCCCTTTTTAGGTACGGGTTTTTCCATCACATAATATTCCACCATTAGGGTTGTGGGTACGTACGTAGGGTACCCACCAAGAACTTAAGACCCCCAGGTCTATACCGCCTGCAAGTAGTGCACCTGGAGATCGACAAGCAAAACATACCGATTAGTGACAATAGGCTACCTATTACGTAAGATCATAACACTGGCGAAAAATGAGTGCTTAATATGCCTCTGCTTATCCCTCCGGGGAAACAGGCGTGATTTTCTGTGTGTGTGTTTAATATTCCTCCACACTAATGCGAAATACTTCTTTACCATTTTTTATAATCTGATACAACTTGTGCAGAAAACTGTTAAACAGCAGTTCAGAGGATGAATAGAAATGAGTCTGAACACATTTTTCCTAATAATTTTAACGATCCCATTCAAAACTTTCTTGCACTCAATTTATTCTCTTGAAAAAAATTATCAAAACATATTTATTATTACTTCCAACTTTTTACAGACAAAAGTTCCGGTCCGAGCGAAGATATAGCTTTTCACATGAAAATGAGGTTTTACAACATAAATTTAAGGTTTAATTTTCTTTGCAAGCAAAGATGTCTTGTCCTCCACGATTTCTCTTTTTTTAATGATGATGTAAAGCTATGAATTTATGCCGGTCTCTAGACGTCAGAGCAATTTTCTTCTTCGAGTGTTTGCACCGAGGCTTTCACCAACTAGAGGTGAATTACGAGGCGTACTTCACGATGTGAAAACATACAAATAACAGAAACAAAAACACCCTGAATTTTTTGTTTTCAAATATAATGACTATTATGAACATTGATAGCCAATTTTCTCTAGCATAAAAAACTTTACAATATAGAATATGTGTAAATTTTTACAAATGTTTTGTTTACTCCATAATTTCGTATGTGCCTTTTTTAGAGCCTGTCAGACTGAGTTGCCATGAGTTGAGTTTACCATACTTGTTGAGATTACAGACAATGCAGCATATGTAACAATCTGCTATTTTCGTCTCTGTGGAGGTAAAAGAGGGTTGTGTCTCGATTTAAAGTACATTTATAAGTTAAATAACTTTCCACCTACCGCATCTTATTTCCACATCACCTGAATGTCGACTGGGAGAGTATGCCTCACGGCCCTTGTACAACAAATACAATAAGTTTAAATAAATAAATAAATATATCTAGGAAGAGAGAATATTGTGAACTACGCGACGTGATCATAACTGGATAACCTTTTTTTTTTACGTGTGGAAACCTCCTCGGACCGTCACCCCACCGGAGTTTACCGCGGGGTGGTGTGTCGGAATCGGACCGACTAAAACCACACGGTGTGCCACTCTGCGCCTAACATAGGAGGGATCTGGGAATAGCTGTTATTATGACATCCAGATCGCTCCTAGCGCCTGCCCGCTGCCGCGGGCAACATCTGCTGATAAACTCTCTATTTAGGCAACGTACGGCACACGCGGACGTCGCCTCCTCGCGGCTGTCCACTATAGCGGATGGAGGGGAAAACCCGTCCCGTCCAACCGCGGCCACACTCAAGGCGGCATGAGGCGCTGGTACGCGCGCCTCCGCCGCTCGGTTCGCCCTTTTTCTCTGTATTTTTTTACTTTTGTAATTCATCATCATCATCATCTCACCCAAAAGACATCCACTGCTGGGTATAGGCCTACTCCAAAGCTCTCCACAATAGCCGTTCCCGTGCCACCCGCATCCAACGGTTTGCCGCGACTTTCACCAGGTCGTCGTCGGATCATCGTGTGGGGGGCCTAGCAACTCTTCTAATTAATTAGTAATACACTAAAAATCTTTTTTGAAATTCACAATTTAATGTGTCTGTTCAATAAAAAATATAATTAAGGAACTTTTAAGTTATTCTAATTAATGTTTGTACGTTAAAATTAATTTGTGAAATCCTAAGTAAACATGCCTCTACTTTAGCAAAAATTATGTAAGGAATAAAATTTTCAAACTAATTTCATTACTAACTTAAAAAGATTAAATTTTGTTTTCAATTATTCCCCTGTTTTACGTTATTTTGGTATCGTTAATTTAGTATATGTTCATATAAAAATCTTGATATGTAATTTCATCATTATCAACAAGCTTTAATTGTCAACGCTGGCCAGACGGGTTAGTATGGGGTTTATGTCAAGGTTTACTTCTATTTGCTGTCATGTTGTCTTGGATAGTTTGCTCCCTTTATCAA